>JAPJYX010000006.1:0-1286250 GCA_030503985.1 Himalopsyche tibetana
CCTAACCTAACCTAACCTAACCTAACCTAACCTAACCTAACCTAACCTAACCTAACCTAACCTAACCTAACCTAACCTAACCTAACCTAACCTAACCTAACCTAACCTAACCTAACCTAACCTAACCTAACCTATCCTAACCTAACCTAACCTAACCTAACCTAACCTAACCTAACCTAACCTAACCTAACCTAACCTAACCTAACCTAACCTAACCTAACCTAACCTAACCTAACCTAACCTAACCTAACCTAACCTAACCTAACCTAACCTAACCTAACCTAACCTAACCTAACCTAACCTAACCTAACCTAACCTAACCTAACCTAACCTAACCTAACCTAACCTAACCTAACCTAACCTAACCTAACCTAACCTAACCTAACCTAACCTAACCTAACCTAACCTAACCTAACCTAACCTAACCTAACCTAACCTAACCTAACCTAACCTAACCTAACCTAACCTAACCTAACCTAACCTAACCTAACCTAACCTAACCTAACCTAACCTAACCTAACCTAACCTAACCTAACCTAACCTAACCTAACCTAACCTAACCTAACCTAACCTAACCTAACCTAACCTAACCTAACCTAACCTAACCTAACCTAACCTAACCTAACCTAACCTAACCTAACCTAACCTAACCTAACCTAACCTAACCTAACCTAACCTAACCTAACCTAACCTAACCTAACCTAACCTAACCTAACCTAACCTAACCTAACCTAACCTAACCTAACCTAACCTAACCTAACCTAACCTAACCTAACCTAACCTAACCTAACCTAACCTAACCTAACCTAACCTAACCTAACCTAACCTAACCTAACCTAACCTAACCTAACCTAACCTAACCTAACCTAACCTAACCTAACCTAACCTAACCTAACCTAACCTAACCTAACCTAACCTAACCTAACCTAACCTAACCTAACCTAACCTAACCTAACCTAACCTAACCTAACCTAACCTAACCTAACCTAACCTAACCTAACCTAACCTAACCTAACCTAACCTAACCTAACCTAACCTAACCTAACCTAACCTAACCTAACCTAACCTAACCTAACCTAACCTAACCTAACCTAACCTAACCTAACCTAACCTAACCTAACCTAACCTAACCTAACCTAACCTAACCTAACCTAACCTAACCTAACCTAACCTAACCTAACCTAACCTAACCTAACCTAACCTAACCTAACCTAACCTAACCTAACCTAACCTAACCTAACCTAACCTAACCTAACCTAACCTAACCTAACCTAACCTAACCTAACCTAACCTAACCTAACCTAACCTAACCTAACCTAACCTAACCTAACCTAACCTAACCTAACCTAACCTAACCTAACCTAACCTAACCTAACCTAACCTAACCTAACCTAACCTAACCTAACCTAACCTAACCTAACCTAACCTAACCTAACCTAACCTAACCTAACCTAACCTAACCTAACCTAACCTAACCTAACCTAACCTAACCTAACCTAACCTAACCTAACCTAACCTAACCTAACCTAACCTAACCTAACCTAACCTAACCTAACCTAACCTAACCTAACCTAACCTAACCTAACCTAACCTAACCTAACCTAACCTAACCTAACCTAACCTAACCTAACCTAACCTAACCTAACCTAACCTAACCTAACCTAACCTAACCTAACCTAACCTAACCTAACCTAACCTAACCTAACCTAACCTAACCTAACCTAACCTAACCTAACCTAACCTAACCTAACCTAACCTAACCTAACCTAACCTAACCTAACCTAACCTAACCTAACCTAACCTAACCTAACCTAACCTAACCTAACCTAACCTAACCTAACCTAACCTAACCTAACCTAACCTAACCTAACCTAACCTAACCTAACCTAACCTAACCTAACCTAACCTAACCTAACCTAACCTAACCTAACCTAACCTAACCTAACCTAACCTAACCTAACCTAACCTAACCTAACCTAACCTAACCTAACCTAACCTAACCTAACCTAACCTAACCTAACCTAACCTAACCTAACCTAACCTAACCTAACCTAACCTAACCTAACCTAACCTAACCTAACCTAACCTAACCTAACCTAACCTAACCTAACCTAACCTAACCTAACCTAACCTAACCTAACCTAACCTAACCTAACCTAACCTAACCTAACCTAACCTAACCTAACCTAACCTAACCTAACCTAACCTAACCTAACCTAACCTAACCTAACCTAACCTAACCTAACCTAACCTAACCTAACCTAACCTAACCTAACCTAACCTAACCTAACCTAACCTAACCTAACCTAACCTAACCTAACCTAACCTAACCTAACCTAACCTAACCTAACCTAACCTAACCTAACCTAACCTAACCTAACCTAACCTAACCTAACCTAACCTAACCTAACCTAACCTAACCTAACCTAACCTAACCTAACCTAACCTAACCTAACCTAACCTAACCTAACCTAACCTAACCTAACCTAACCTAACCTAACCTAACCTAACCTAACCTAACCTAACCTAACCTAACCTAACCTAACCTAACCTAACCTAACCTAACCTAACCTAACCTAACCTAACCTAACCTAACCTAACCTAACCTAACCTAACCTAACCTAACCTAACCTAACCTAACCTAACCTAACCTAACCTAACCTAACCTAACCTAACCTAACCTAACCTAACCTAACCTAACCTAACCTAACCTAACCTAACCTAACCTAACCTAACCTAACCTAACCTAACCTAACCTAACCTAACCTAACCTAACCTAACCTAACCTAACCTAACCTAACCTAACCTAACCTAACCTAACCTAACCTAACCTAACCTAACCTAACCTAACCTAACCTAACCTAACCTAACCTAACCTAACCTAACCTAACCTAACCTAACCTAACCTAACCTAACCTAACCTAACCTAACCTAACCTAACCTAACCTAACCTAACCTAACCTAACCTAACCTAACCTAACCTAACCTAACCTAACCTAACCTAACCTAACCTAACCTAACCTAACCTAACCTAACCTAACCTAACCTAACCTAACCTAACCTAACCTAACCTAACCTAACCTAACCTAACCTAACCTAACCTAACCTAACCTAACCTAACCTAACCTAACCTAACCTAACCTAACCTAACCTAACCTAACCTAACCTAACCTAACCTAACCTAACCTAACCTAACCTAACCTAACCTAACCTAACCTAACCTAACCTAACCTAACCTAACCTAACCTAACCTAACCTAACCTAACCTAACCTAACCTAACCTAACCTAACCTAACCTAACCTAACCTAACCTAACCTAACCTAACCTAACCTAACCTAACCTAACCTAACCTAACCTAACCTAACCTAACCTAACCTAACCTAACCTAACCTAACCTAACCTAACCTAACCTAACCTAACCTAACCTAACCTAACCTAACCTAACCTAACCTAACCTAACCTAACCTAACCTAACCTAACCTAACCTAACCTAACCTAACCTAACCTAACCTAACCTAACCTAACCTAACCTAACCTAACCTAACCTAACCTAACCTAACCTAACCTAACCTAACCTAACCTAACCTAACCTAACCTAACCTAACCTAACCTAACCTAACCTAACCTAACCTAACCTAACCTAACCTAACCTAACCTAACCTAACCTAACCTAACCTAACCTAACCTAACCTAACCTAACCTAACCTAACCTAACCTAACCTAACCTAACCTAACCTAACCTAACCTAACCTAACCTAACCTAACCTAACCTAACCTAACCTAACCTAACCTAACCTAACCTAACCTAACCTAACCTAACCTAACCTAACCTAACCTAACCTAACCTAACCTAACCTAACCTAACCTAACCTAACCTAACCTAACCTAACCTAACCTAACCTAACCTAACCTAACCTAACCTAACCTAACCTAACCTAACCTAACCTAACCTAACCTAACCTAACCTAACCTAACCTAACCTAACCTAACCTAACCTAACCTAACCTAACCTAACCTAACCTAACCTAACCTAACCTAACCTAACCTAACCTAACCTAACCTAACCTAACCTAACCTAACCTAACCTAACCTAACCTAACCTAACCTAACCTAACCTAACCTAACCTAACCTAACCTAACCTAACCTAACCTAACCTAACCTAACCTAACCTAACCTAACCTAACCTAACCTAACCTAACCTAACCTAACCTAACCTAACCTAACCTAACCTAACCTAACCTAACCTAACCTAACCTAACCTAACCTAACCTAACCTAACCTAACCTAACCTAACCTAACCTAACCTAACCTAACCTAACCTAACCTAACCTAACCTAACCTAACCTAACCTAACCTAACCTAACCTAACCTAACCTAACCTAACCTAACCTAACCTAACCTAACCTAACCTAACCTAACCTAACCTAACCTAACCTAACCTAACCTAACCTAACCTAACCTAACCTAACCTAACCTAACCTAACCTAACCTAACCTAACCTAACCTAACCTAACCTAACCTAACCTAACCTAACCTAACCTAACCTAACCTAACCTAACCTAACCTAACCTAACCTAACCTAACCTAACCTAACCTAACCTAACCTAACCTAACCTAACCTAACCTAACCTAACCTAACCTAACCTAACCTAACCTAACCTAACCTAACCTAACCTAACCTAACCTAACCTAACCTAACCTAACCTAACCTAACCTAACCTAACCTAACCTAACCTAACCTAACCTAACCTAACCTAACCTAACCTAACCTAACCTAACCTAACCTAACCTAACCTAACCTAACCTAACCTAACCTAACCTAACCTAACCTAACCTAACCTAACCTAACCTAACCTAACCTAACCTAACCTAACCTAACCTAACCTAACCTAACCTAACCTAACCTAACCTAACCTAACCTAACCTAACCTAACCTAACCTAACCTAACCTAACCTAACCTAACCTAACCTAACCTAACCTAACCTAACCTAACCTAACCTAACCTAACCTAACCTAACCTAACCTAACCTAACCTAACCTAACCTAACCTAACCTAACCTAACCTAACCTAACCTAACCTAACCTAACCTAACCTAACCTAACCTAACCTAACCTAACCTAACCTAACCTAACCTAACCTAACCTAACCTAACCTAACCTAACCTAACCTAACCTAACCTAACCTAACCTAACCTAACCTAACCTAACCTAACCTAACCTAACCTAACCTAACCTAACCTAACCTAACCTAACCTAACCTAACCTAACCTAACCTAACCTAACCTAACCTAACCTAACCTAACCTAACCTAACCTAACCTAACCTAACCTAACCTAACCTAACCTAACCTAACCTAACCTAACCTAACCTAACCTAACCTAACCTAACCTAACCTAACCTAACCTAACCTAACCTAACCTAACCTAACCTAACCTAACCTAACCTAACCTAACCTAACCTAACCTAACCTAACCTAACCTAACCTAACCTAACCTAACCTAACCTAACCTAACCTAACCTAACCTAACCTAACCTAACCTAACCTAACCTAACCTAACCTAACCTAACCTAACCTAACCTAACCTAACCTAACCTAACCTAACCTAACCTAACCTAACCTAACCTAACCTAACCTAACCTAACCTAACCTAACCTAACCTAACCTAACCTAACCTAACCTAACCTAACCTAACCTAACCTAACCTAACCTAACCTAACCTAACCTAACCTAACCTAACCTAACCTAACCTAACCTAACCTAACCTAACCTAACCTAACCTAACCTAACCTAACCTAACCTAACCTAACCTAACCTAACCTAACCTAACCTAACCTAACCTAACCTAACCTAACCTAACCTAACCTAACCTAACCTAACCTAACCTAACCTAACCTAACCTAACCTAACCTAACCTAACCTAACCTAACCTAACCTAACCTAACCTAACCTAACCTAACCTAACCTAACCTAACCTAACCTAACCTAACCTAACCTAACCTAACCTAACCTAACCTAACCTAACCTAACCTAACCTAACCTAACCTAACCTAACCTAACCTAACCTAACCTAACCTAACCTAACCTAACCTAACCTAACCTAACCTAACCTAACCTAACCTAACCTAACCTAACCTAACCTAACCTAACCTAACCTAACCTAACCTAACCTAACCTAACCTAACCTAACCTAACCTAACCTAACCTAACCTAACCTAACCTAACCTAACCTAACCTAACCTAACCTAACCTAACCTAACCTAACCTAACCTAACCTAACCTAACCTAACCTAACCTAACCTAACCTAACCTAACCTAACCTAACCTAACCTAACCTAACCTAACCTAACCTAACCTAACCTAACCTAACCTAACCTAACCTAACCTAACCTAACCTAACCTAACCTAACCTAACCTAACCTAACCTAACCTAACCTAACCTAACCTAACCTAACCTAACCTAACCTAACCTAACCTAACCTAACCTAACCTAACCTAACCTAACCTAACCTAACCTAACCTAACCTAACCTAACCTAACCTAACCTAACCTAACCTAACCTAACCTAACCTAACCTAACCTAACCTAACCTAACCTAACCTAACCTAACCTAACCTAACCTAACCTAACCTAACCTAACCTAACCTAACCTAACCTAACCTAACCTAACCTAACCTAACCTAACCTAACCTAACCTAACCTAACCTAACCTAACCTAACCTAACCTAACCTAACCTAACCTAACCTAACCTAACCTAACCTAACCTAACCTAACCTAACCTAACCTAACCTAACCTAACCTAACCTAACCTAACCTAACCTAACCTAACCTAACCTAACCTAACCTAACCTAACCTAACCTAACCTAACCTAACCTAACCTAACCTAACCTAACCTAACCTAACCTAACCTAACCTAACCTAACCTAACCTAACCTAACCTAACCTAACCTAACCTAACCTAACCTAACCTAACCTAACCTAACCTAACCTAACCTAACCTAACCTAACCTAACCTAACCTAACCTAACCTAACCTAACCTAACCTAACCTAACCTAACCTAACCTAACCTAACCTAACCTAACCTAACCTAACCTAACCTAACCTAACCTAACCTAACCTAACCTAACCTAACCTAACCTAACCTAACCTAACCTAACCTAACCTAACCTAACCTAACCTAACCTAACCTAACCTAACCTAACCTAACCTAACCTAACCTAACCTAACCTAACCTAACCTAACCTAACCTAACCTAACCTAACCTAACCTAACCTAACCTAACCTAACCTAACCTAACCTAACCTAACCTAACCTAACCTAACCTAACCTAACCTAACTAACCTAACCTAACCTAACCTAACCTAACCTAACCTAACCTAACCTAACCTAACCTAACCTAACCTAACCTAACCTAACCTAACCTAACCTAACCTAACCTAACCTAACCTAACCTAACCTAACCTAACCTAACCTAACCTAACCTAACCTAACCTAACCTAACCTAACCTAACCTAACCTAACCTAACCTAACCTAACCTAACCTAACCTAACCTAACCTAACCTAACCTAACCTAACCTAACCTAACCTAACCTAACCTAACCTAACCTAACCTAACCTAACCTAACCTAACCTAACCTAACCTAACCTAACCTAACCTAACCTAACCTAACCTAACCTAACCTAACCTAACCTAACCTAACCTAACCTAACCTAACCTAACCTAACCTAACCTAACCTAACCTAACCTAACCTAACCTAACCTAACCTAACCTAACCTAACCTAACCTAACCTAACCTAACCTAACCTAACCTAACCTAACCTAACCTAACCTAACCTAACCTAACCTAACCTAACCTAACCTAACCTAACCTAACCTAACCTAACCTAACCTAACCTAACCTAACCTAACCTAACCTAACCTAACCTAACCTAACCTAACCTAACCTAACCTAACCTAACCTAACCTAACCTAACCTAACCTAACCTAACCTAACCTAACCTAACCTAACCTAACCTAACCTAACCTAACCTAACCTAACCTAACCTAACCTAACCTAACCTAACCTAACCTAACCTAACCTAACCTAACCTAACCTAACCTAACCTAACCTAACCTAACCTAACCTAACCTAACCTAACCTAACCTAACCTAACCTAACCTAACTCTAACCTAACCTAACCTAACCTAACCTAACCTAACCTAACCTAACCTAACCTAACCTAACCTAACCTAACCTAACCTAACCTAACCTAACCTAACCTAACCTAACCTAACCTAACCTAACCTAACCTAACCTAACCTAACCTAACCTAACCTAACCTAACCTAACCTAACCTAACCTAACCTAACCTAACCTAACCTAACCTAACCTAACCTAACCTAACCTAACCTAACCTAACCTAACCTAACCTAACCTAACCTAACCTAACCTAACCTAACCTAACCTAACCTAACCTAACCTAACCTAACCTAACCTAACCTAACCTAACCTAACCTAACCTAACCTAACCTAACCTAACCTAACCTAACCTAACCTAACCTAACCTAACCTAACCTAACCTAACCTAACCTAACCTAACCTAACCTAACCTAACCTAACCTAACCTAACCTAACCTAACCTAACCTAACCTAACCTAACCTAACCTAACCTAACCTAACCTAACCTAACCTAACCTAACCTAACCTAACCTAACCTAACCTAACCTAACCTAACCTAACCTAACCTAACCTAACCTAACCTAACCTAACCTAACCTAACCTAACCTAACCTAACCTAACCTAACCTAACCTAACCTAACCTAACCTAACCTAACCTAACCTAACCTAACCTAACCTAACCTAACCTAACCTAACCTAACCTAACCTAACCTAACCTAACCTAACCTAACCTAACCTAACCTAACCTAACCTAACCTAACCTAACCTAACCTAACCTAACCTAACCTAACCTAACCTAACCTAACCTAACCTAACCTAACCTAACCTAACCTAACCTAACCTAACCTAACCTAACCTAACCTAACCTAACCTAACCTAACCTAACCTAACCTAACCTAACCTAACCTAACCTAACCTAACCTAACCTAACCTAACCTAACCTAACCTAACCTAACCTAACCTAACCTAACCTAACCTAACCTAACCTAACCTAACCTAACCTAACCTAACCTAACCTAACCTAACCTAACCTAACCTAACCTAACCTAACCTAACCTAACCTAACCTAACCTAACCTAACCTAACCTAACCTAACCTAACCTAACCTAACCTAACCTAACCTAACCTAACCTAACCTAACCTAACCTAACCTAACCTAACCTAACCTAACCTAACCTAACCTAACCTAACCTAACCTAACCTAACCTAACCTAACCTAACCTAACCTAACCTAACCTAACCTAACCTAACCTAACCTAACCTAACCTAACCTAACCTAACCTAACCTAACCTAACCTAACCTAACCTAACCTAACCTAACCTAACCTAACCTAACCTAACCTAACCTAACCTAACCTAACCTAACCTAACCTAACCTAACCTAACCTAACCTAACCTAACCTAACCTAACCTAACCTAACCTAACCTAACCTAACCTAACCTAACCTAACCTAACCTAACCTAACCTAACCTAACCTAACCTAACCTAACCTAACCTAACCTAACCTAACCTAACCTAACCTAACCTAACCTAACCTAACCTAACCTAACCTAACCTAACCTAACCTAACCTAACCTAACCTAACCTAACCTAACCTAACCTAACCTAACCTAACCTAACCTAACCTAACCTAACCTAACCTAACCTAACCTAACCTAACCTAACCTAACCTAACCTAACCTAACCTAACCTAACCTAACCTAACCTAACCTAACCTAACCTAACCTAACCTAACCTAACCTAACCTAACCTAACCTAACCTAACCTAACCTAACCTAACCTAACCTAACCTAACCTAACCTAACCTAACCTAACCTAACCTAACCTAACCTAACCTAACCTAACCTAACCTAACCTAACCTAACCTAACCTAACCTAACCTAACCTAACCTAACCTAACCTAACCTAACCTAACCTAACCTAACCTAACCTAACCTAACCTAACCTAACCTAACCTAACCTAACCTAACCTAACCTAACCTAACCTAACCTAACCTAACCTAACCTAACCTAACCTAACCTAACCTAACCTAACCTAACCTAACCTAACCTAACCTAACCTAACCTAACCTAACCTAACCTAACCTAACCTAACCTAACCTAACCTAACCTAACCTAACCTAACCTAACCTAACCTAACCTAACCTAACCTAACCTAACCTAACCTAACCTAACCTAACCTAACCTAACCTAACCTAACCTAACCTAACCTAACCTAACCTAACCTAACCTAACCTAACCTAACCTAACCTAACCTAACCTAACCTAACCTAACCTAACCTAACCTAACCTAACCTAACCTAACCTAACCTAACCTAACCTAACCTAACCTAACCTAACCTAACCTAACCTAACCTAACCTAACCTAACCTAACCTAACCTAACCTAACCTAACCTAACCTAACCTAACCTAACCTAACCTAACCTAACCTAACCTAACCTAACCTAACCTAACCTAACCTAACCTAACCTAACCTAACCTAACCTAACCTAACCTAACCTAACCTAACCTAACCTAACCTAACCTAACCTAACCTAACCTAACCTAACCTAACCTAACCTAACCTAACCTAACCTAACCTAACCTAACCTAACCTAACCTAACCTAACCTAACCTAACCTAACCTAACCTAACCTAACCTAACCTAACCTAACCTAACCTAACCTAACCTAACCTAACCTAACCTAACCTAACCTAACCTAACCTAACCTAACCTAACCTAACCTAACCTAACCTAACCTAACCTAACCTAACCTAACCTAACCTAACCTAACCTAACCTAACCTAACCTAACCTAACCTAACCTAACCTAACCTAACCTAACCTAACCTAACCTAACCTAACCTAACCTAACCTAACCTAACCTAACCTAACCTAACCTAACCTAACCTAACCTAACCTAACCTAACCTAACCTAACCTAACCTAACCTAACCTAACCTAACCTAACCTAACCTAACCTAACCTAACCTAACCTAACCTAACCTAACCTAACCTAACCTAACCTAACCTAACCTAACCTAACCTAACCTAACCTAACCTAACCTAACCTAACCTAACCTAACCTAACCTAACCTAACCTAACCTAACCTAACCTAACCTAACCTAACCTAACCTAACCTAACCTAACCTAACCTAACCTAACCTAACCTAACCTAACCTAACCTAACCTAACCTAACCTAACCTAACCTAACCTAACCTAACCTAACCTAACCTAACCTAACCTAACCTAACCTAACCTAACCTAACCTAACCTAACCTAACCTAACCTAACCTAACCTAACCTAACCTAACCTAACCTAACCTAACCTAACCTAACCTAACCTAACCTAACCTAACCTAACCTAACCTAACCTAACCTAACCTAACCTAACCTAACCTAACCTAACCTAACCTAACCTAACCTAACCTAACCTAACCTAACCTAACCTAACCTAACCTAACCTAACCTAACCTAACCTAACCTAACCTAACCTAACCTAACCTAACCTAACCTAACCTAACCTAACCTAACCTAACCTAACCTAACCTAACCTAACCTAACCTAACCTAACCTAACCTAACCTAACCTAACCTAACCTAACCTAACCTAACCTAACCTAACCTAACCTAACCTAACCTAACCTAACCTAACCTAACCTAACCTAACCTAACCTAACCTAACCTAACCTAACCTAACCTAACCTAACCTAACCTAACCTAACCTAACCTAACCTAACCTAACCTAACCTAACCTAACCTAACCTAACCTAACCTAACCTAACCTAACCTAACCTAACCTAACCTAACCTAACCTAACCTAACCTAACCTAACCTAACCTAACCTAACCTAACCTAACCTAACCTAACCTAACCTAACCTAACCTAACCTAACCTAACCTAACCTAACCTAACCTAACCTAACCTAACCTAACCTAACCTAACCTAACCTAACCTAACCTAACCTAACCTAACCTAACCTAACCTAACCTAACCTAACCTAACCTAACCTAACCTAACCTAACCTAACCTAACCTAACCTAACCTAACCTAACCTAACCTAACCTAACCTAACCTAACCTAACCTAACCTAACCTAACCTAACCTAACCTAACCTAACCTAACCTAACCTAACCTAACCTAACCTAACCTAACCTAACCTAACCTAACCTAACCTAACCTAACCTAACCTAACCTAACCTAACCTAACCTAACCTAACCTAACCTAACCTAACCTAACCTAACCTAACCTAACCTAACCTAACCTAACCTAACCTAACCTAACCTAACCTAACCTAACCTAACCTAACCTAACCTAACCTAACCTAACCTAACCTAACCTAACCTAACCTAACCTAACCTAACCTAACCTAACCTAACCTAACCTAACCTAACCTAACCTAACCTAACCTAACCTAACCTAACCTAACCTAACCTAACCTAACCTAACCTAACCTAACCTAACCTAACCTAACCTAACCTAACCTAACCTAACCTAACCTAACCTAACCTAACCTAACCTAACCTAACCTAACCTAACCTAACCTAACCTAACCTAACCTAACCTAACCTAACCTAACCTAACCTAACCTAACCTAACCTAACCTAACCTAACCTAACCTAACCTAACCTAACCTAACCTAACCTAACCTAACCTAACCTAACCTAACCTAACCTAACCTAACCTAACCTAACCTAACCTAACCTAACCTAACCTAACCTAACCTAACCTATTTATACTTCACTATCGCTTGTTGTTTTACTTAAATAAATGTGTATTATCAAACACTTCAACCATAAAATACAATTGTTCTTTATTAATATGATATATCTTACTATATTTTTACTTTTACATCTATTTTTCACTCTGTCTTTCTACTTGCATTTGTTTTTCATTTATTTTTTTACTTTTAAGATAACCTTACCCAACTCAACCCCGAATATAATCCCGAAGATCACACGTAAACGAAAGCCCTTTTCAGGGCTATCATTGGTTTCAATTCGAAAGAATTTTGTTATGAACATAAATCGTGAATATTCCCACAAAAAATCCCGAAACGAAATCCCAAAAATCCCCGAAAAACCTTCCTCCACCTTACCTTATCCATGAAAAAAATGAGAAAAAATCATTGAAGTTTTTCAAAAAATTCCCAACAAAAATCACGAAAAGCCCGATATAAAATCCCGAAATTCCCCGAAAAATCCTCCTCCACCTTGCCTTATCCATGAAAAAAATGAGAAAAAATCATTGAAGTTTTTCAAAAAATTCCCAACAAAAATCACGAAAATCCCAAAATAAAATCCGGAAATTCCCCGAAGAACCTTCTTCCACCTTGCCTTATCCATGAAAAAAATGAGAAAAAATCATTGAAGTTTTTTGAAAAATTCCCACCAAAAATCACGAAAATTTCAGAAAAACCTTCCTACACCTTGCGTTATCCATGAAAAAAATAAGGAAAAATCATTGAAGTGTTTTGAAAAATTCTAATCGAAAATCACGAAAATACCGGGAAAAAATCCCGAAAAACTTTTCTTCACCTCTCCTCATCCATGAAAAAATTAAGAAAAAATCTGTCTTCATTTTTCTTCTTTGGCCATGTTCGCTCCCTATGTGAACCATATGGCCTCCACGCGGCACCTTCATGTTTCCCTGTCTCTCAACAATAGCTGTCCTATGACATGCCAGCATCCCTCAGTTCTGCCGAGTACATTTTATGGATAGTACCCGACGGACGTCCAGGACAATCAAAGGATATTGTGATAAAGTCCCGTTTCTGGTGAAGGATTATCGGCGGAATCTTATCGTTTTTTTTTCCTTCTGCAGGAGGTGCTGGGTTTTTCGGGGTCGGTGATACCGGGGTGTTGGGTGTTGTTGTCTCCTTTTTTTGTTTTACAGCAGTGACGGCTGATTTCTTTTTTCTCTTTTTCTGGTGCGTCTGGCAGTATTGTTTTTAAATTTTCGCTCCGAGGCTCTTCGTCTTCTTCGGACCTCATTTTTCTCTTTTTTTTCGGGTTTTTGGATGCGGTGTTGTTGTTGAGATGGTCGTCTGAGTCTGTATCGCAGGTCATGTCCTCCCATGCCATGTCAGCTATGGGAGTGTTTTTTTCATCTATATTTTTTTTCAGACTATTTGCCTGGTCCTTCTTCTCCGTGTGTGGTGTTCTCACCGTAAGAAAGAAGTTGGTAAAGTGTCAGAAGCGATTTTACCGACATCAGTCCTTTTCCATCTTTTCCTGAGTGAAGTAGGTCATTGATTTTAAATAGTACCGAGTTAGCGTTGGTCTCATAGGTGATTTTGCGTTCATTTTTCGATCGTTAGTCACGAATAGCAAAAGCTGCATAATTTGTTGAAATTTACCTCCGGGCATATATATGACAGCCCTATTGTAAATTATTTAATTTTTGGAATAATGTTTGCTAACAACCATTTTTCGAGGGGCAGGGGGAGGGGAAATCGGGGACTCCGGACGGACCTTCGGACCTTATCGACTTTTAATATATAGACTAGCTGTAAGCCCGTTGCCCAGCAACGTGAGATTTTTGTTGCATTGTATTTAATTTTATTTAGTTTGATTTTGTTTTATTTTATTTTATTTTATTTTATTTTATTTTATTTTATTTTATTTTATTTTATTTTATTTTATTTTATTTTATTTTATTTTATTCAATTTTATTTTATTTGATTTGATTTGATTTGATTTAATTTAATTTAATTTAATTTTATTTTATTTAATTTTATTTAGTTTAATTTAATTTTAATTTATTTTATTTTATTTTATCTTAATATTAATAGCCGATAAAATAATCACTTTTCACAAATGTGCGCGTACTGATGTCCACTTCGGCCAATGATAGCGCTTTATTTTGAACACCACACTTTTTCGGCCAATTGGAATGGACGTCTTTTTATATTCAAAATTCAAATTTCCTGGCTTAGAATTAAAGCATCGTAATTATATTAAGAGAACTTTATTTGAAAGTTTGCATGGCTACGAAGTTTTTTAAATAATCAAATGTACTGATTCGATTTTTTGAAGCTATAATTATAGGGCTAGGAGCTGATTTGACAGTGATTTTGTTCAGTGTCATCTTCTATTTATTAATAGTCAATAATGTCCGTTTTGATTGCATGATTGTCACTGATTTCCTCTCCCCCTCCCCCTGAAGACGGTCCCCTTCCCCCCACCTCTCTTGCTCGCTATCGCCATCCGTTCATTTTTCTCTGACGTCTATTAGTGAATATTTGAAGTCATGACAAAACAATTAATTTTCGTACTGACCAAAAATATTCTGTCAAGCCGAGGATCGAACTCATGTCCCTTTTTCATTCTAATCGTTTGAACAAATATCCATTGTTCCACAAAGCGATTAAAATTAGCGAGGTGGAACGTCTATTTATTTCAAAAATTACAATGACATCTGTCGGTGAAGCATTGCACTAAGCGAGTTTGAATAATTGAAAAATAGAATATGTCAAATACTTATGAGATATTTTTCTTTTTCTACGAAATATATTTGTTTGGATACTTGAAACATTAGCAGGGCTGTCGATATATGGTCCCAGAGTCTTCATTTTTTTCGAAATATATTTGTTTGCACACTTGAAACCTTAAATTTACAAAATACATTTGTTTCCATACTTGAAACATTTGAATTATTAAATAATCACTCGCTTTTCACTTTTTACTTTTCACTTTTCACTTGCTTTTCACAAATGTGTGCGTACTGATGTTCTCTTCTACAAAATGTATTTGTTAGCGTATTTGAAAATTAGTTGAATAAAATATATCTACTACAATAAATGGTTGTTAGCAAACATGAACATTATTCCAAATATTAAATATAAACGAAATTTCGGCTACTACGAAAAATGGTTGTTAGCAAACTTAAACATTATTTCAAAAATAAAATATTTTACGAAATTTCTGCTACTACGAAAAATGGTTGTTACCAAACTTAAACATTATTCCAAAAATTAAATAGTTTACGAAATTTCGGCTACTACGAAAAATGATTGTTAGCAAACTTAAACATTATTTCAAATATTAAATATTTTACGAAATTTCTACTCCTACAAAAAATGGTTGTTAGCAAACTTGAACATTATTCCAAAAATTAAATATAAACGAAATTTCGGCTACTACGAAAAATGGTTGTTAGCAAACTTAAACATTATTTCAAAAATAAAATATTTTACGAAATTTCTGCTCCTACAAAAAATGGTTGTTAGCAAACTTGAACATTATTCTAAATATTAAATAATTTACGAAATTTCTGCTCCTACAAAAAATGGTTGTTAGCAAACTTGAACATTATTCCAAATATTAAATAATTTACGAAATTTCTGCTCCTACGAAAAATGGTTGTTAGCAAACTTGAAAATTATTCCAAAAATTAAATAATTTACGAAATTTCTACTCCTACGAAAAATGGTTGTTAGCAAACTTGAACATTATTCCAAAAATTAAATATAAACGAAATTTCGGTTACTACAAAAAATGGTTGTTAGCAAACTTGAACATTATTCTAAATATTAAATAATTTACGAAATTTCTGCTCCTACGAAAAATGGTTGTTAGCAAACTTGAACATTATTCCAAAAATTAAATATAAACGAAATTTCGGCTACTACAATAATTGTTTGTTAGCAAACTTGAACATTATTCTAAATATTAAATAATTTACGAAATTTCTGCTCCTACGAAAAATGGATGTTAGCAAACTTGAACATTATTCCAAATATTAAATAATTTACGAAATTTCTGCTCCTACGAAAAATGGTTGTTAGCAACCTTGACATTATTCCAAAAAATAAAATAAAATAAAATAAATTACCATAAAATAAAATAAAATACCATAAAATAAAATTAAATTAAATACTTTGCAACAAAAATCTCACGTTGCTGGGCAACGGGCTTACAGCTAGTTAACTATTAATTTTCAAGTACGCAAACAAATACATTTCGTAGAAGAAGAAAAAGACTCGAGGACATCAGTACGCACAAATTTGTGAAAAGTGAAAAGCGAGTGATTATTTTATCGACTATTAATATATAGATTTAGTATGAATAAAAAAGTGGAGACTGGAAGGTGTGAAATCGGGGACACCGGACGGACGGATGGACGTACGGACCTTATCGACATCTCAACAATAATATTTACGAATATATTTATTTATTTAATATAATAACGATTATAACAGTAATAACTCTTGCGACTCGGAGACTAGAAAAATACTTGTCAGCCGATGGGGTTCTTTTTTGACCCCAGTGGTTTCCTCATTATTGGCCTTATTCTTATGAATTTCAAAAAAAAAAAATAGTCCAAGGGCTTAAAAATATCTCTTTGCATCATTCCTTATACATTTTTTTATAAAAATCTGTGGTTTTTTGATAAATAATCATATTTTAAGTTGCGCGTAAAAAAGACGTCATCCCAGCACACATATGAATTGACTACTGACGAGTGCTTTCAGTGTTTTAAGTTATCTTACGAACAATCGTTATCGCGGGCGCTAATCACCTGATAAGCGTTATCGCGTATTTATATAAACTACAAAAGGTCCAAAAAAGTATGATATAAGAACACCTTAATTATAAACACTAGCTGTAAGCCCGTTGCCCAGCAACGTGAGATTTATGTTGCATTTTTAAGTAGTCAGAAAATTTACTGGCGTGAAAAATAAATTACAAACCTATTTATTGAATACGCCAGAAATTCTGATAGTAAAAGAAATATATCTCGGGGCATATATCGACAGCCCTGCCCTGCAGTATTTAAATAGTAAATTATTTAATTTTTGGAATAATGTTTAAGTTTGCTAACAACCATTTTTCGTAGTAGCAGAAATTTCGTAAATTATTGATTTTTTAGAATAATGTTTAAGTTTGCTAACAACCATTTTCGTAGTAGCAGAAATTTCGTAAATTATTGAAATTATTGAATTTTTGGAATAATGTTTAAGTTTGCTAACAACCATTTTTCGTAGTAGCAGAAATTTCGTAAATTATTGATTTTTTAGAATAATGTTTAAGTTTGCTAACAACCATTTTTCGTAGTAGCAGAAATTTCGTAAATTATTGAAATTATTGATTTTTTGGAATAATGTTTAAGTTTGCTAACAACCATTTTTCGTAGTAGCAGAAATTTCGTAAATTATTGATTTTTTGGAATAATGTTTAAGTTTGCTAACAACCATTTTTCGTTGTAGCAGAAATTTCGTAAATTATTGATTTTTTGGAATAATGTTTAAGTTTGCTAACAACCATTTTTCGTAGTAGCAGAAATTTCGTAAATTATTTAATTTTTGGAATAATGTTAAAGTTTGCTAACAATCATCTTTCGTAGTAGCAGAAATTTTGTAAATTACTTAATTTTTGGAATAATGTTTAAGTTTGCCAACAATTAATTTTCGGATTTTAAATTATTTAACAATTATTTCCAATAAAAATCAAAAGATCAAATCCAATTTTTCAATAAAAAATCAGTTGCACATTTTGTCCAAGTGTATGAAAAAAGCAAAATATTATTCTATGATATATCCATATCATAATTTGAATATTCTTAATGTATTAAAGAATTCTAACAGATTTTCAAGGTCAGACGTGAAAAGTTTCATCATTATGATTCAATTGATCAAATCTGCTCCAAAAAATATTAGTCTCACATCGACTCACACGATCAAACGATTCATTTCGATAGCCCTATAATCATAGTTTGCAATAGTCGAATTAAAGTCTTTGATTATTCGAATATTATGATGTATGGTGATACAATACTTCAGCTCTACACCAAGAAATATCAAATTTTCAAACGTGGCGATATCAGAACATTCACGCCCGGCTTAAAATAAGCCGCTCCCATTGGATAGAACAACATTTCAAAAATGTGCTGTTCAAAATAAATCGAAATCATTGGTCTGTACCTTACTGCGGACGTTTTACAAACGGACCTTATCGACTATTAATTAATAGCCGATAAAATAAGTTTTCACTTTTCACTTTTCACAAATGTGTGCGTACTGATGTCCACTTCGCCCAATGATAGCGATTTATTTTGAACATATTTTGAACATCACATTTTTCGGCCAATTGGAATGGACGTCTTTTTATATTCAAAATTCAAATTTCCTGGCTTAGAACTAAAGCATCGTAATTAATATTGACAGAACTTTATTTCAAAATTTGCATGGCTACGAAGTTTTTTAAATAATCAAATGAACTGATTCGATTTTTTAAAGCTATAATTATAGGGCTAGGAGCTGATTTGACAAATTTTGTTCAGTGTCATCCATCTTCTATATGATTGTCACCGATTTCCCCTCCCCCTCCTCATCCCCAGCCCGACTGTCGACATTTTTTTTATTCATACTAGAAGTATTTTTTCATTACGCTGAAGAAGCACATAGTTTTAAATGTGAAAAAACGCTAAACTTTATTTCACATTTTATTTCTGCCGCGGGTCGGATTCGAAACGTGGAACTTTGCAATATGAACGGAACGTCTTACCGCTGAGGTAAAGGGCAAACTTTCAGGTGCGACAAAATTTGATTATATATATTAAGCATTCGAAAAAAGAACTATTTCAAACATGACTTTGATTGTTTGTTTGTATTGAAAATTCAAAAATAGAATATGTCAAATACTTAGTGTGGCCAATTCAAAAAAAATGATTCCAAGATATTTTTCTTTTTCTACGAAATATATTTGTTTGCACACTTGAAACCTTTGCAGGGCTGTCGATATATGCGCCGAGGTCGATTTATGGTACTACGAAAAATGATTGTTAGCAAACTTGAACATTATTCCAAAGATTTAATAATTTACGAAAAATGGTTGTTAGCAAACTTAAACATTATTCCAAGATATAATAATTTACGAAATTTCTGCTACCACGAAAAATGGTTGTTAGCAAACTTCAACATTATTCCAAAGATTTAATAATTTACGAAATTTCTGCTACTACGAAAAATGGTTGTTAGCAAACTTAAACATTATTCAAAATATTAAATAATTTACGAAATTTCTGCTACTACAAAAAAATGTTGTTAGCAAACTTTAACATTATTCCAAAAATTAAATAATTTATGATATTTCTGCTACTACGAAAAATGGTTGTTAGCAAAATTAAACATTATTCCAAAAATTAAATAATTTACGAAATTTCTGCTATAACGAAAAATGGTTGTTAGCAAACTTAAACATTATTCCAATAATTAAGTAATTTACGAAATTTCTGCTACTACGAAAAATGGTTGTTAGCAAACTTAAACATTATTCTAAAAATTCAATAATTTACGAAATTTCTACTACTACGAAAAATGGTTGAAAAAATGGAAAAAAAAACATAATAAAATAAAATAAAATAAAATAAAATAAAATAAAATAAAATAAAATAAAATAAAATAAAATAAAATAAAATAAAATAAAATAAAATAAAGTAAAATAAAATAAAATAAAATAAAATAAAATAAAATAAAATAAAATAAAATAAAATAAAATAAAATAAAATAAAATAAAATAAAATAAAATAAAATAAAATAAAATAAAATAAAATAAAATAAAATAAAATAAAATAAAATAAAATAAAATAAAATAAAATAAAATAAAATAAAATAAAATAAAATAAAACAAAACAAAACAAAATAAAATAAAATAAAATGAAATGAAATGAACGTGTTGCTGGGATTAATCAAATTAAACTTAATAAAATTAAGCACAATGCAACAAAAATCGCACGTCTGGGCAACGGGCTTACAGCTAGTATATTTTATTTTATCTGAGATAAACTTATGCAATATAATGAATTCGCTATAAGAAAGTAAATCTACGAAATCTACGAAATCTACGAAAGCTATCGTACGAAAGTAAACAATAATGTTTTTTGTCAACCGGCACAATCGTTAAGGGGGAATGTCTTCTGAGTGTTATGAAATCTTATATTGTCAATTAGGACATTGGTTTTTATATAGGCGGACATTATTTGTTATAAATATGGTGTCTTTAATAAAAAACGACTTGACATAGGGATAAAACGAGTGTTTTGTACGAATGCGGTTGTCAAATGACACTTTGCAACATAATTACATATTCAAACACATTTCGAAATGAAGATAAAAAGATTCTTATTTGATTGATTGATATTCATCTTATGCATTGTTACTTGTTATTATTTTATATAAAAATATATGTATATGCATAAAGCCACGCATTTGATTAGTTTAAGTAAGGTTAGGTAAGATTAGGTTTTAATAAGTAAGGTTAGGTTAGATATGTTAGGTTGGGTTTAGTTAAGTCAAGTTAGGTTAGGTAAGATTATGTTAAGTGACGTTAGGTTACATAAAGTTGGGTTAGGTTATACAATGTAAGGTTAGGTTAGGATAGTTATAGTTATGAGGCTATATTAGGAAGGTTAAGGTTATCTAGGTTATAATAAGAAAGCTTGGGTTAGGTTTACAGGTTATAATACGTTTTTTTTAATTATGTTATTACAAGAAAGGTTCGGTTGGGTTGGATTAAGTTAGGTTAGTTATATAAAGTGTTAAGTTAGTTTAGGTTATATTTAGTGACGTTAGGTTATGTCAAGTTAGGCTCGATTATACAAAGTAAGGTGCGGTTAGTTTATATAAAATAAGGTTAGGTTATATAAAAAAAACGTTAGGTTATGTAAAGTTTGGCTAGGTTAGTTGGCTCAGACTAGAGTTAGTTTGGTTTGGTTAGGTTAGGTTAGGTTTATAATTATATCTTAGGTTATAGAAAGTTAGTTTAGTTGGGTCAGGTTATAGTAAGTTAGGTTAGGTTAGGTTAATAATTATTTGTTAGGTTAGGTTAGATTAGATTTATAATTATATGTTAGGTTATAGAAAGTTAGGTTAGTTGGATTAGGTTAGAGTAAGTTAGGTTAGGTTAGGTTTAGTTAGGTTAGGTTAGATTAGATTAATAATTATAAGTTAGGTTATAGAAAGTTAGGTTAGTTGGGTCAGGTTAGAGAAAATTAGATTAGGTTAGGTAAAATTATTATTTGTTAGGTTGGGTTAGGTTAGATCAGGTTAATAATTATATGTTAGGTTATAGAAAAGAAAGGTTAGTTGGGTCAGGTTAGAGTAAGTTAGGTTTGTTGTTATATGTTAGGTTGGATCGCATTTATTTAGTAAGTATTTTGAAATAATTATTGGTAAGTATTTTTTTGTAGTAGTCCATTTTTCAATTCATAGCAAGCCCCACAAAAGTACAAGGCTACGGTGGCGATGGATTTTTTTTATTATTTTAAGCGGCCGAGATACGACGACTTTTGTAAGAATACTTGCTGTTTTTCTTCAAAAAATACTTGCTGAATAAATAGATGCAAAGTTAACACTATTGTTCACTTTGCAGCGTTCCTTTAATTATTGTATAGTTTGTGCGGACCATCGACTTCTGTGAGCTGTAAAAATTCACCAAGTAGGTTCTCATCGACACTATCATTTAATTTGTCATATTATGCCACAAAATAAAAAATCTAGTAAGCAATGAATTTTATGATAATTGTATAATAAATATTTTTATCCGATTGTGTTTTACTTTATGTCATTAGAACCGATCATTTGCATATTTCTCTAAAACACACACCTTAAAATCTTTATAGATTTTCTTTTTTTGTCTTGTGGGGACACCTGTTACAGAACAACGAAAGTTTTATCATGATTTTAGCTTATTTTGGTCGTATATTTACATCTGTTAAGGAATAACGCAAGCTACATCATGATTGTCGTTTTTCTTCCGGACGTTTAGTGATGTTTATGAATGAATAGCTTAGTTCTGGGTTTCCCAAACTTATTATGGGATGGAACACTTCGACACTCCGGAAATTTCAACGGAACACTAAGTTTAATTTTTGGGATAGGTAATTCGTAATAGTCTTTTTATTATTAAAATATCACATACGAATTGATAAATCTCTTAAGGGGGTATACTAGTGTAGAAATTTAAAAAAAAAATCGATTCTTTCTATTTTATATTTTTCTAAAATTTAGACATTTGAGAGTATTTTCTCAAAGTGAATTTTTCAAAATTTTAATTATTTACCGAGTTACAGCGATTTTGGTGACGCAGCAACTAAGCTGGTCCGACCGGAACAAATCAAAACTCAAAACTTTAAACGCGTTTTTATTGAAACTCATTTTTTCAAGCTGGCGTGCATATAATCTCAAGTTCTACCAAATCGATTCATTTTAAATTTTGTGTAAACATTTTCTATACATCCTTCTATGGCCCGTAGCAGATTTGAATTTGATTTTTTTTTTCAAACAGGTACGGGAGATAGCGACATTTTTATTAATTAAGAATCTGTTAAATTTTTGTTTGGAATCATGTACGCCAGGACACCTCTTTTTTGGACCCCTCCCAATACCAGCCGATAACTTTTCGTGTTTTGAATTTATTTATTTTTTAAAAATTGTTTTTTACGCTATGGCATTTATTTTTTCATGGAAATAGTAATAGTTTCAAGCCTGCTTAGCAGAAAGTTGACATTTGCTTTAAAACTGCTTTACACCGCGGCCGTTCTAGAATTGATTATATGCCTACTGAGACCTATCTTTTCTGCTACTACTGCAAAAATTGGATAATTAACGAAATTTCTTCAAAATTTTTCGAAAAATAGTTAGCAAACTTAAACATCATTTTTATGAAATTTCTGCTACTACTAAAAATGGTTGTTAGCAAACTTAAACATTATTGCAAAAATTCAATAATTTACGAAATTTCTGCTACTACAATAAATGGTTGTTAGCAAACTTAAACATTATTCCAAAAATTTAATATTTTACGAAATTTCTGCTACTACGAAAAATGGTTGTTAGCAAAATTAAACATTATTCCAAAAATTAAATAAATTACGAAATTTCTGCTACTACGAAAAATGGTTGTTAGCAAAGTTAAACATTATTCCAAAAATTAAGTAATTCACACAATTTCTGCTACTACGAAAAATGGTTATTAGCAAACATAAACATTATTCCAAAAATTAAATAATTTACGACATTTCGGCTACTTCGAAAAATGGTTGTTAGCAAACTTAAACATTATTCCAAAAATTAAATAATTTACGAAATTACTGCCACTATAAAAATAAAATAAATTAAAATAAAATAAAATAAAATAAAATAAAATAAAATAAAATAAAATAAATTAAAATTAAACTCTTTCGCATCGGGGCATTTTTACCTGAAAGCTGAGCTGGTTACGGGGCATTTTTGCGAAATTTTGCAAAAAACTAGGTACTTTCGTAAAAAAATTATAACTTTAAAACTGTACGACATTAAAAAAAAAAATTTGGACACCAGTTGTACAACACTTTGTTCCATAATAATTTATAAATTTCAGCCTGATTTAATTAGTGATACTCAACCTTTTGTATTTTTTAAGATAGAAAATCGGTTATTTGATATAGAATTATACATTTTATCGAAAAAGTAATAAATAACAAGCCAAATATAGGTGTGCTCCTGTTTATTTTATTTCACAACAAAATTAGAAAACAAAAGATTATTTTTAATCTATAATTACTTATATATTGTTGGCCCTTACAGGACGCAGTAACAGGTTTCCCAGGATGATTTTTTTAGTTAGAATACAATATGTAAAAATCTGCGGCTCTTTTGTAAACATGATTCAAATGAATAGTTAAACCAGAACAGTTATGCCAGCCAGTGATCCAAAACCATTTCAAGAAAAGTAATTTATTTTCACTCGAATTCTTTTGTTCCTTCAAACTTCTTATTACATAAAAATCAGGTGATTCGCTTCCTAAAACTGATACCTAGTCGACAAATGAAAATAACGATAGACACGATCTTTTTGTGTTAACCTTTTATCAATCTATTTTTAACTAATCGGATTACTTTTCTATGCCAAATAATACATTTTCATTATTTATAATAAAAATACATACTTAAAAACAAAATCAATTTTAAAAACTACAAAATAAATACATTATGTACGCATACCATGGCTCCGTGTTTGAAGAAAGAATAGGCAGTGTGGACCAAGCTTTAATTATTCAATATTTTTCATAAAAATAAAAATCACTTTTTGAAAAAGTTTGCGATCACTGAATGTAGTGAATATAATCGAGCGTGAAATGAATCCCTCAACGCTCACTTATTTTTTATTGATTCTCTCCAGAACTGGGAGATATGGGTCGGGGCGTATTTAATGTATTTTCACAGTTAGGCACAAAAAAATATTTCGGTTATGTTTGCATAATATTATTAAATAAATCCTCACGGAACTTGGAACAAAACATTTCACGTTTTGTATCGGTTCGTGCTGTTTGATTGTACCCGTAAGCCTTCCCGGTGGATCAAAACTGGGGGTACGTTTGGAAGTCGAGGGTTGACTTGTCGTTGCCATTTGTTCACTTTGGATATTTATATCGGGAATTTCTTCTAACCAAGCTTTGGCCGTATTCAACATAAAACTTTTGAATTTCATGTTTGATGACCGATTAAGTTTTTGAAATACTCAAAACGAATTGAACAGGCCACAACAAAGAAGATAAAAAAACATCTTTTTAAGCCACTTTATCGTTTTACGGAAGAGGGGATGGTATGCTAAATACTGATCAGCATTATCAACACCATTCATGTAATTATTGTAATCAACTATGCAATGGGGTTTCACAATGGGAAGTCGAGTTTGTCGATCAATTTTGTTAGTGTTTATTAGTTTTGCATTATGGATGGTCGAGATCATTTGAACATTGCGTTTTTTT
The DNA here is from genome assembly GCA_030503985.1 of Himalopsyche tibetana. Taxonomy (NCBI): domain Eukaryota; kingdom Metazoa; phylum Arthropoda; class Insecta; order Trichoptera; family Rhyacophilidae; genus Himalopsyche; species Himalopsyche tibetana. Next base: position 25,899 of record JAPJYX010000006.1, read on the forward strand.
TGTGTTTCCATATCTGAAGCATTATTTCACCTTTTCTTTCGTAGCGAGTTTCTCCGCGCTGGAGTATTTCATTTTTCAAAGAATCCGGTAAACCGCGATTCGATCTTATTGTCCCACACATTCTTATTTTTTTTAGTAAAATATTTGATGCCAGTTTAACGCTGGTATAAAAATTCTCTAAGTAAAGATGGTGCCATTTGTTTAGGTAGGGAGAAATAATGTTCTAAGAATATCCGATCCTTGATCACTAGTATCCTCACATTCACTAACTTCAGATAACGTGTCTTCACACCTCTCTTCTAAATAAGAGTCTTCTTCCATATTTCAAATGTTACACAAAAATCACACAAAGAATACCAGTTCTAGGTAATAGCGCACCGAAAAAAAAATATATTCGAATATAACAACGATCGAAGTTAAACTGAACCTGCAGTTTTGAAATAAGGGATTACGCAGTATAATTTATCGACGTTTTCGGGTCATCGGGATCATATAACATTACATCCAGATGTTGACGAAACTCCCGTGAATCTTGTAATCAGAGCATGCATTCTAAGCAAAATCAAGAAAACGAACCGCCAGGATAAATGTATGTTTCGATTTTTATCACATAACTAAACCTTTATGTTTTCTCAATTTATTGTTAAATTAAAATCAGGCAAAAAGAAAAAAAACCTTTTTATACTTTCTAAAAAATCGGGAAAATTAACTGAAAGAATTTTATTTTTTTTCGATTTTTATCATAGAAATGATCAATTTGTCTTTATTACTACATATCCTAAATTTATTATTCAATAAAAATTATTCAGACAAAAAAAACTTCTTTTTAAAAAAAAAGTTATATTTTAACTGTCTGCTGATTCTTCATCGCCGAAATCACCGAATAAAAAAATTATTTGTGCACATATTTTAATATTTTATTTTTTAAATGATGCATCAAACATTTGTTATGCCATCTCTGTAGAGAATCTAAAACATTTTTCGCATTGGATGTGTATATTTCAACGCCGCAGTCAGACCGGCGAAAAGACTCGTATACGAGTCATCCGTAGTTTTAAAAGGGAACTTAAAAGACTCGTATACGAGTCATCCGATGCCAATGAGTTAATTTAAGATTTCGACTGAAGGTGCTTGGTGGAATTTCAATATTAAATTTGAATCGTTCAAACTATGTACATTCTCACAAATTTTGTCACTAACGACCCGGGTTTCGCCTTTCGGCATCTTCAGGCATTCAAGTGCACGGATGAACTTGAACTGACGCTTAGCAAATAAAAGTTTCGTGCTTATATAAGATAGACTTAGAAATTGCACTACATAAAAATCTAACTAGTAAGCATATATGTTCTCGCATTCTTAAAAAGGATTATTTGTCGAGTGTTAAAAATAGAAGTAAACTTAACGAGGAGTTAGTCACTCTTAAGAATATTAAAGATAAAATTAAAGAAAATAACATCATTGTCACAAAAGCAGATAAAGGAAGTACCACAGTTCTGCTAACGAGTAATGATTACGTTGATAAAATTAATAACTTTCTCGAAAGTAACAATATAGTCCAACTAAAAAAAGACCCTACAGTAAAATTTAACAAAGATGTCAAAGATGTCATTAACAGTTGTAATATTACGATCAACCCTAAAGATATATATTCTTTGTCTACACGGAATCCGTTAGCTCCCAAATTTTACGGATTACCGAAACTTCATAAACCTTCAATCCCAATTCGCCCTGTAGTGTCATATATTAATGCCCCAGCCTATAAATTATCGAAAAAAGCTAACTCCCTCATTCGTAACCATAGTGGATTCAACCCGACATATAGCGTAAAAAATTCATTAGAATTAGTTGAAAAACTTAAAAATAAAATCATTCCTTGCAATTCAAAATTAATTTCATTTGACGTGGTCAGTTTATTTACTAATGTACCAGTCAACAAATGCAAAAGGATTATCGAAGATACCTTAAATGCACGTAGAGTAAACCCGATAGTAACAAAAGAGTTATTAAATATATTAGACGTTTGCGTTGACCAGAACTATTTCCAATTTAACAATACAATTTATAAACAAACAGAAGGCCTTGCAATGGGAAACTGCCTATCACCGTTGTTAGCTGAGTTTTATATGAACTATTTAGAAGATACAATTTTTAGAAACAAAACAGAAGCCAAACCTATAGTCTATTGGTTCCGATATGTAGACGATATTCTTTGCCTGTTTAATGGAACAGATAGACAAATAACTCACTTTCATAACTTTATAAATTCATTAGATAAAAATATTAAATTTACTCTAGAAGTCGGAGGCAAAAATATTAACTTTCTTGACTTAAATATTAACATTGAAAATCATTCTCACGAGTTTAAAATATTTCGGAAGCCAACATTCTCTGACACTGTAATCCATAAAAATTCAATGCACCCATTTTCTTATAAACTAGCCGCTTTTCATTCAGAAATACATAGACTTGTGAGTGTTCCTTTAAACGAAATAAACTTTAATATTGAATTGAAAATCATCAAACAAATCGCCATAAACAATGGATACGATATGTCTCTTATAGACAATCTTTTATCAAAAAAACAAGCTAAACTTGCAGAAAAAATGTTATTTAAAGGTATAGTGTCAAAGGACATAGATCATACTAGGTATTGGCGTAGAATCATTTTTTTTAGGAAATACAAGTCTCAAAATTAAAAAACAGCTAGCTGATAGTGTTAGACCTGCTTTTTACTGTAAAAACTCTTTAGGCAAATTATTAATTAATAATAAAGATAAAATACATTACTTAAATAAATCCGGGATTTATGGATTGCAATGCTCTTGTTGTACAAAGTTTTATATCGGCAAAACAGAAAGAACATTGAACATCCGAGTTTTAGAACATATGGCAGCCTTTAGATTGAAAAAAGACACGTCTACTTTTGCTAATCACTTAATTTCGGAAGGACACGTGTTCAATCAGGAACAAGGGATAAAAATGTTTCACCCAAATACGGACAGTCATAAGCTCTTTTTCCAAGAAATTTTAGAAATCAATAAAGCACAGTTGCAAAGTCTTCCGATTTTAAACGAAATAACAAATTTTCCCACATCTCCTCTTCTATACCCTATATAACCATAAAATCATATAATCATAAAACCTTTGCCGACAAACAGATTATATAATTCTTGAAACTGCTCACTACACAAATCTGTTGGAATTCCCATGAGCTCATCCTTTTCGCCAGCAATGGCTTTGGACTCGGTGATGCATTTGTATCTTATATAAGCACGAAACTTTTATATGCTAAGCGTCAGTTCAAGTTCATCCGTGCACTTGAATGCCTGAAGATGCCGAAAGGCGAAACCCGGGTCGTTAGTGACAAAATTTGTGAGAATGTACATAGTTTGAACGATTCAAATCCAATGAGTTAAATTAAAAAAAAATAAAAAAAAAATAAAAAAAAAAAAAAAAAAAACATTAAATAAAATAACATAAAATTAAATACTATGCAACAAAAATCTCACGTTTCTGGGCAACGGGCTTACAGCTAGTCTTTATATTAATAGTCGATAAAATAATCACAACCCACAAATGTGTCTGTACTGATGTCCCAAAAATTAAAAAAAATACGATTTCTCTTCTGCTACTGCTGCAAAAATTCGATAATTAACGAAATTTCTGCTACTACGAAAAATGGTTGTTAGCAAACTTAAACATTAATTTACGAAATTTCTGCTACTACGAAAAACTGTTGTTAGCAAACTTAAACATTATTCAAAAATTAAATATTTTACGAAATTTCTGCTACTGCGAAAAATGATTGTTAACAAAATTAAACATTATTCCAAAAATTAAATAATTTACGACATTTCTGCTACTACGAAAAATGGTTGTTAGCAAACTTAAACATTATTCCAATAATTAAGTAATTTACGAAATTTCTGCTACTACGAAAAATGGTTGTTAGCAAAATTAAACATTATTCTAAAAATTCAATAATTTACGAAATTTCTGCTACTACGAAAAATGGTTGTTAGCAAACTTGAACATTATTCCAAAAATTCAATAATTTACGAAATTTCTGCTGCTGCGAAAAATGGTTGTTAGCAAACTTAAACATTATTCCAAAAATTAAATAATTTACGACATTTTGGCTACTACGAAAAATGGTTGTTAGTAAACTTAAACATTATTCCAAAAATAAAATATTTTACGAAATTTCTGCCACTAGGAAAAATGGTTAGCAAACTTAAACATTATTCTAAAAATTCAATAATTTACGAAATTTCTGCCAACTATAAAAATAAAATAAAATTAAATTAAATTAAATTAAATAAAATAACATAAAATTAAATTAAATACTATGCAACAAAAATCTCACGTTGCTCGGCAACGGGCTTACAGCTAGTCTAACTGAATTCTTAAATTTATTTGATTTGCCAGACATGCCGCCGCACGTTTTAATATTGAAAATTGGCGTACTTTTTATTCTTCTCCGAAATATAAATTCACTTTTTTACAACGGTACCAGGCTTTCAGTGGAAAAGATAATGAGCAATATCATCGAAGCTAAAAATTTCAACAAGGTGAACTCTTATGCCAGAATTATGAATATGTTACTAACTCAATTTTGGTCATTTTGGACTTGGTTGAAACCAATTCTTAGCAGGCGAAATGCAAACTTCACACATATTTTCTATCTAACATCCCTTTTTCAATTGAATCTTTTGACGTGGAAAAACATTATTTCGATTCGATAAGAAGACTATTCTTCAGAACTTTTTCGTAAATTGTAACTCCAACTTGAACTAGTGCAGTATTTGATTTGCAATACGAAAATTGAAGGTTCAACGAAAGATCCAACAAGACGAGTTCAGTGTTTCACAACGTGGGAGATGCAGACAAACGTTTTATAAAAAAATCTCAATTTTTAAAAATATTTTTTTTGCCGACATAAAAAAGGTACCAGAACGCCGTTCCACCGCGTTAAATGGTAAAAAAAGCCCTGTATAACATAAAAAGAATATCGTCATAAAAAATTATATCATAATGATGAATGGTTGATGTTCATAATAAATTTACGGTTTTTTAGAATAAGTTTTGGAACCTGTCATTATTGGTACAAATCTTAGCAGATTTAAAATATTTTAATTCATCGCGAATAATTTTATAAAAAAACATGGGTTTCAAAAATTAAATTTGGATTATTTTTGATTCCAAATTCCCGATATTTTTGCATTTTCAATAATTACAGAGGTATTTCAGTATTAAAAAAAAACGCTATGGATCCCGTTATCTCGGTTACGGTAATACCGGTATTGCTGTCCCTAGATGTGACTATCACATAACATCGCTCTTGCCGTATTTTGTTATTAGAATCGGATAAGACGGGAGGGAAATAGTAGACATAATAAACATTTATATATCTGGACAATAAACAAATAAACAATTGAAACATAACAGTGACTCGAACCCGTGAAAATCGCAGTCGAACAGAACGAACAACAACTTGGCTACAGAGTCGGATAGTCTTGTTCTTATTAAAATTGAATTATAACTGCACTTGTGGGTCAACAATATATTGTGGAAATCGAGGAAAATGCGTATTATATAACGTACCTGAATAAGTCTTCGTCTTAAATGATCATTACAATAAACCAGCACAGAGAAGTCAAAGAGCAATATTGGATTAGATTTAGATTAGACCCTGGAAAAAGATTTCAAAAAAATATTTACAAAAATACAATCGATGAAATACAATTTTATCTAATTGAATTTCATCGTCAGCTTTAGTCTCAGCACATCTTTAAACGGGTTTAAAACTGAGAATCAATCACAAAATCGCGCCAATATATGACAATGTATTTTTTCTTTTGAGGTTAATTGACTTTTTTCATCTCTTGCGCATGAGGTCCTTGTTCGAATCTTGTCGAGTTCCATAGCAAAATACCCACTTTGAAAAACGCTTTTCAGATTTGTTTACAGATTTTCAATATGTTGTAATTTGGCGACGCAGGGTTGAAATGAAGGGTTATTTATTGCCCTTTATTTTTTGAAAGTATAAAAGCATTTAAAATATTGAATTTTTATGCCAAATAAGAGATTTTAAAAATTGATATAAAAATAAGAATAAAACTCTTTTAAGGTGTGAGCACTTAGTAGAAAGGCATTACATTTTTTAAAGAAATACACATTTGTACTAATTCCCACATTTATGTAATAAGATCAGGACCTGTTTTGCTCATAACGAGGAACATCGACTGATTCAGTTGATAATTTTCGTCACGAGTGAAACTGGTCCTGATTTATTATATAAAAGTGGGGATTAGTACAAATATGTATTTTTTTTGAAGAATGGATTGGACTAAAAGTATTCCGTACATAAAATAAATATAATATTATATATAGTTATATATCGACTGTGGAAAGGAAAAAGGACGTAACCCACACTTTCTTAAAAACAACTCGTTTTCGATTATCACAATCTAGAGTGGCGGTTGGTCTGTGCATGCTGTGAATGCTGCGCATCATATAATTTTATAAATTGGTTCCAAAAATCAAAATATCCCGTAAAAAAAGTATCAAAAATGTATGAAAAAACGAAATTTGTTCTTCGAATTCGCGCAAAAAAATATTTTTAATTTAATTTCTTTATTGAAACAGATTCATAATATGTATACATACATAATTGTATTAATTAATAGAAGTTATTCGCTGCCGTCACTGTTTTATTTTACCAATAATGGTTTTTTACATTACAAAATTGTATAGTGAACTATGGATATTTTAACAGATTAAAAATATCAAAGTATTTCAGTTCTACAGTTTTTAATAATTTTATGCGTTGGTAGCTATTTCGGCTTGCGCCATCGTCAGAACTCATAGTCATAGCTATCAACGCATAAAATTATTAAAAACTGTAGAACTAAAATACTTTGATATTTTTAATCTTTTATAATGGAGTTCTACCAAGTAAATGCCAAATCAATTAATTTATGGATATTTTTGTTGCAAAATATAATCGTTCGCGATTTTTTGAACGAACGTATTGATTTTTTCTTGAATCTGAAATTTGCTCGGAATCATTTGATGAAATGCTGTTTTTCTTAGATTATGATTATGATCTGAGTCAATTATGATATCATTGGATTCGTTTTGTTGATCCGACGAACAGTTGAAACGTCAGCTCATAGAGGCTTTCCTAATCGAAATTCTACAGTCCACACAATTGGTCATCGTTTGACTACTATTCGTAAAACACTCTTTTTATTTGAAAGCGCTTATAGAAGACTGCAAAATGAAAAATATTTCACTGTATTATAATTCTAAGTTTTCAATGAAAAATAGTTTAACCATTTGAAAGCCACTGGCGTCGTAGTGGTATTTATGTTACGGGGAATAAGCGACCGCGGCAATAACTATAATATGTATAATAGACAGGCTGGGCTGTGCGGTGACCTGATATTAGTCAAATTATCATTACCTGACCTGTGATGTGTTGTTCAAATGAAATCACAGATGGTCTTTCCCACGATACCTGCAGGGCTGCACTTTTTCACTCGCAAATTATTTAAAAATATATATATATAATTCTACTTCTATTCGCTCAAACTGTTTAAGGAAGAATAAATCCTTTTTTTTTAAAACATATCCGCTTCCAATGTGGAGAATACGGACTCCTAATGGAGTTTATCTCAACAGAAGTGTTTCTACGAGAACTGCTCGTTACTCAGTTGCTCAACCTCTCTTTTGCCAAAGAGAGTAGGGATAGAAGGATAGGGCTAGGACAGGATTAGTGGTAAGCTTATCGCGCTCTCGATACGCTTCGTTCATAGGATAGGATGGGTGAGAGGGGGGAATTCAAGACATCACATACATCCCATGCCTTTGAACAGAAATTCATAAATCGATTGAAAAATTAATTTATAAAACTGTCCGTACCGGGATTTGAACCCGGGCCCTCCGTAGCCGAAGCCAACAACGTTGACCACTCGACCACACAGGTGGCGATAAATCCATTTACTGAATATTATATTTAAATCAACATTTTGAAAATAAGTCGAAGCAATTTGATTATTGTTTGCAAGATTATCATTGATAGCCAGATAAAAAAATATTAATTAATTCTCTAAAAAAATATATAAATTATTGAAGACTCATTCATCAAGCAAAAGATATTTTGGACTGCCGTTTAATTTATCAGGGGTGGGCTCGTAGAGGCTCGCGCTAGCCTCTTGTTAAATTTGGCTGCGCCCGGCGAGCCCCATGTTAAATTAATAAAAAGCAATATTCTCAATTTAAGTGAGTATTTATTGTATGATGAAATATTGAACTTTGTTGCCTTTTGAAATATTAACGGTTGTTGCCGTTTGAAATTCCTCGTAAAATACATATATTTTGGGTTTTAAGACCAATAAGGAGCACCCCGTGGCTTTTTTTTTATTTAGATCTACACCACTGGCGCTATCGTTATAGTGCCCGTATAAATTATGCAATGGTGAAAAAAAAAAACCACCACCGCGAATAACTGAGACAAAGCGAGCGCCTTGTTAAAATATTGGCAGCCCACCGCTGATTATAATTACATGTTATATAAGTGATGTTTTACTATGTAACGCGATGGAACGGCGTTCCGGCCTTTTTCTTGTCATTTCTAACGTTTCTAACCAATATTCGCAACAACAAAAAAAAACTGCTTCGAAAACTTTCAATTTTTTAAGAAGACAAAAAGACGATTGAAAGTATTATTTTCACTTCACATCACTAATTCGTGAAAAAATAATAACACTTAAAAAGAGAACTGCACAATATAAATGACCAAAGGAAAATCAATCTTTCAATCTGTTTAAAACTGAAATAAATGTCCAAGTACTAAATGGATACGAAATGGGTCCATATTCCACAAACGCAGAGGTTCAGGTTCCGGTTAAGTTCAAAGGCGTGGGTGTTTGTGATATCTTAATTCTTCCACCATTCCGATTAAAAACGATTAGTTAACCATTAGTCTTGTCCTAGCTCTTTCTTTCTACCCTTACTCTCTTAAAAAAGAAGGTTTAACAACTGACTCACTAGCAGTTCTCGTAAAAAATCTGTTGATAAACCTCTATTGGGAAGCCATATGCTCCACATTAGGAAAGGAGATGAATTGGAAAAAAGCTCGACAAAAAATGAGTTTCGGCACCTTTTTTTCAAAAAAAAAAACATATTTAAAGTATACGGGATTCTTCAGAATCTGATTGATCCTGTTGATCGAGGGTTGTGTGTTTTTGTTTAATATTATTACAGTTCGATCCACCCCTGCGAATATGCTCTGTCCTGCTGTGTGTATGCTCGGTGTCGATTCAAGAGTGGTGTGATGCCGGTGGCAGGGGTGGTAAAGGTGGCCGCGCCGGCGATGAGGTGGCGCGGCATGCATTCGTAATCACTGCGACCTATGACACACACATATACACACCTGTCACATAACGACCTTTACTCCGGTTTACCGGGTACTCCAATAAATTAAAATCTCAAAGTTTTTCGACAGCGAAATGTATTATAACCATCATTCGAACGCAAGTAACGTTTTCTGTCATATATTATTCACATTTGCAAATCCTATTCGAAACTCGATAATAACGAGGCCTAAAATATCTTCAGAATTATCTCTGGCTTCAAATGTACCAAATGTTACCAAATTTTGTTTATTTTAATCACAAAACATTCATTAAAATTGATTAAAAGGTTTTTTTTACTGTGATATAAAATATGGTTGGAGCTAGTACTTCAAAGGATTATTTGTTTACTAATCGCTCTTTCTGCATCTTTTCGTATGCGACTTAATCTCTTATCACGTTTTACTTAGTACATTCATTTTTCGGTCATCGCCAGTGCCGGCGTGAAGTTATTTGGCGCCCTAGGCAACGATTATTGGCGCGCCCCTTTTTAACAATTCGTCCCACTTTTTTTAGAAATAATGAAAAAACTAACTCGGGATCGTAGAAATATTTGTTTTATATATCTGTGTCCGCTCCCAGTGTAAAGCATATGGTCTCTTAATGGAGATATATTTTGACATAAGTTTTTATACGTTAACTGTTTGTTAATCAGTCGCTCAACTTCTCTTTTTCGAATTGTATAGAATACGATACATAATTACAATGAATAAATACAAACGTCAACATAAAACAAACCTTATTATTAGAGTGTATATTTTTTTTTTATTCGATAAACATTTTTTTTCTTTTCTGCATCACACCAAAGATGATATCTCCTCAATGATACAGTTAAGTTACACTTTTGTAACAATTTAATAGGCAACAATAAATAATAATTAAAAACATAGATATTATAAATGTTATTAATTAAATAAAATTATTTGTATATTAGAGTATATACAAAAAATTGAATACTCGTTTATGTGCCCCTTAATGGTTTGCGCCCTAGGCGGTTGCCTATTTTGCCTGTATGGTGGCGACAGCCCTGGTCATCACAAAAACACATTCATTTTTTTAGTAAGCATAATTAGAAAACTAGAATTGCTTGTGTGCCCGGTTAATACAATGTTGTAGTCCAGGCAGCGGACTTTCCACCGTGCCGCGGCGCCCCCGATGGGAATCGGCAGGTGCGAGGTGCGACGCGGCGGTTGCCAAGACAAACAATCGACACGCGGATGCCGCACACACACACACAATACAAATATTGGCGGCGAGCGGACACTTGATCTCATCAATAATTCAGACAAATACTTTTACATTCTCCCTATCTTCACCTCACCGTTAAACAGTCCATTTAAAGATTTCACAATTGCCTGCGTCACACTATTGGACTAAAGGGTCCCCGGGCCGCCACCCGCGTATTACATCTCGAGGATTAGCCTTTTTGATGTATTTTCTCTTTGAGTTATCTCAAGTAACCTTAAAAAGCTATCAATGAGCTGGTAATATATTACACATACATTGCTTTTTTCTAATTCATGTTCGTTCCCAATGTGGAAGATATGGAGTACTAATGGAGGTATCTCAATATAGTTTTTACGAGAACCGTTTGTTAGTCAGTTGCTCAACCTACCCTTTTTAAATAAATCAAGGATAGAAAACTACAGGACTACAGGTTAACTAATCGCTGATGCTTTGCCCTGTTAATTTTAGGATTGGAAGATGAGGATAGATATCACAAATAACAAAGGCATGGAAAATCAATAGTTTTCAATTGAAAACAAAAATAGAATTTTTGCGAATATTGATTTGAAACATTAAAAATGTCGAGAAAAAAGGTGCCGGGACGTTGTTCCACCGCGTTGCTTGGGAGAAAAGGGCACTGATTAGAATAGTTCTTTTAAAATATTACAGTGAAAAGGTGTGTATTTTTTTCTAGAAACGGATGATTATTGACAATCTTGCGTTCAATAGACATTTTGTTATTCTGGTTCAATATTTTTTTTAACTAACTTGGCATCTATATGAACATCTTATAATAGATAGATTCGATGAAATTGGGCTGTTTTTATTCGTTGGTGTTGAGAATAGATTCCAAAAAATACCTTGTTATAGCGAACAAGAGAACCCACCTGTACAGTGTACGAAGATGCAAAACGGTTGGCGCTAAACTTAAACTCATGTCATGAGACTCGGTCAAAAAATGGTTTGCAAATTGTGAGTCTGATTTTGTATTGTTAAAAGATCTTATATGCTCTTTAGCACGTGTTGATATGCTTTAGCGCTAACCGTTTTTCAGCTTTGTCATAAGGGTAAAAAACTAAATTTATTAGAACAACTTGAAATTAATAGGCATAAACAAAACATCTTAAATGAACAAACCATTATTAATCCATCATCGTTGTTAAAACCCTTTATGTAATTAATAATAAATATTAGTATAATTTATCCTAATTTACCTTGAAAAATCCCACATTGCTTATTGTTTTTCGAAACACTTAAGCCATAGTTAATAAATTTAATGTAATGTAATTAATAATAAATATCAGTTTAATTTTATCCTAATTATTTTTTTAATGAAAAAACCCAGATTGCTTATCGTTCTTTGAAACACTAGAATCACATTTAATAAGTGAAATATTGTAATTATAATTTGAATTAGGATGTTAGAGTGAATAACTTGATGCATTGTGTATCTCTTCAGAGCCAGTATATATAGCTGAGCAAAATATAAGTTTAAACATTGTTCTGACGATGGCGAAAGCCGAAATAGCGCAATCAACGCATACAAATTATTAAAAACTGTAGAACTAAAATACTTTGATATTTTTAACCTGTTATAATGGAGTTCTACCAAGTAAATGCCAAATCAATTAATAACAAGTTTCAAGCACGTTTTTTTCATAAATAGATGTTTTCGAGTCGGAAACCTTTTTTTTACTCTTTGAAAATTTCCACTTTTTTATTTGATTGTTCAACACTCGCATGTGTACAGTTACAAAAATAAAATTGTAGCCCAGTTCGACAGATTATTACACTAAGAATTCCATCTCTCCGTAAATGGCGAATTAGTTGAGCTATTACTGGATAGTTCGTCCTCATAATAAACGCGATTGTTAAATGCTGTGTGAGAGTGAACACATGTCATGGTTAAATTGGCCCGCTACCACCGACACGCCACCGCTAACGCCCATCAGATGCTCTACACTTGTAAAATAATATTTTTTTCCGGTCCGGTAAACGAGCAGTCGACGCCCGTGGACGCTCGTCTCTTTCTATTACAAAGTCTGCGGGATTGAAGTCATCTACAGAGAAGAGAGTTTAACTCGATGGCTACCACAAACGAGATATCTCTTACTTTCGATGGTTTCGGCGGTAACTTTGTGGATGTTCATTTTAATAAAAAAAAATGAACTTTGATTATTCCACGTATTTCGTTTTCGAGATATCTCTTCTTTACACGGTTTTTTTGTAAGGATGTTTTACATGGATCGTACATATGCTCCGTTTAAAAAAAGATTGAGCGTACTTAATTTACAATGATATTTATGTACAGGAGTCTTAATAATTCTTGACCATTTATTTTCAAGCATTTATTAATTGCTAGATTTTAATATGTTATTTGTATTACTTATAATGGTATATAAGTACAATATTACACTTGTTTTTCATATTATAGTAGGCACACCTATCTCTCATTAAATAAGAGACTGTATTCACACTTATGTCTAATAAAAGAGACGTAATTTTGTAACCAAATCTTGGTTTTAATATTAATTTCGGTCTCAAATTTCACGGAATTTATTTACATTTACGAAATTAGGTTTAAATCGAGGAATGTATGTTCTAATTTACGTAATAATTTAATGTGACTAATGATGTCGAAGAAGCCCCTGCGCTCATTACTAAAAGACCGCATACAACAAACAAAATAACCCGCAATTATCAATAATATGATGTATAGGTAAACCTATCTAACTTTTCCCGTAATATACGAATACATACATATCCATACTGCGATGATATAAGCAACGTACTCTTCATCACGGCATCAAAACAATCAAAAAAACATTTTTTATAGTTTGTACGCTCCATATTCTGAACGAAAGTCGTGTAGGTATCTTTGCGATAGCATAAGTCATATTTTTGTTTATAAATATTATATTATAACCAGTAGCGGTTCTAGGTACTGGGCTAGGTGGGCTAAGCCCGACCTGCATTTTTCACCCAAAACTTTAGATAGCTGAATAAAAATGAACAGCAATTCGGCCGCTGAACAAAATAAATACATTTATAAGCGTAACTAACCTTTCCCAAATGAATAAAATATCTTTGTTAAAATTTTCCTCTGTCAATATAAGACAATGCCATGTCTACCTACAATAATATTCTCGATTGTTTTGTATTAAATTTTAAGCTGAGCCGGCATAAAAAAAACAATAACCCTATAAATAATTCATAGAGAACATTCAACGTGACGTCAGTCTGGCAACACCTATGTATTACGGGTCAGGGGCTAACGCTTTCCAGCCCGCAATCATAGACAATATTTCTTTACACTGGAACGCAATCTAGCACGATTCGATTTTGTTTGTATTTGTATGTACGTAAACGTCATCAAACTCACAGGACTGTGTTTCAAATTTACTGGTTTCTGTCATTCATTGGGGGCTAAAATGATTTAGCCAATGGGCCATACACAAATACTAATACACGAATACCAAATCGATGTATTGTATAAAAGTGACAGCTTTCTGTGACAGCTCTGTATTGCTTTTTGTACTTGTTATTTCACTTTGAAAGACAAATTTAAGGTTATTATTTTATTATTTCTTACTTACATTAGCATTGATTTTATTATATAGTAATTTATGATTTGTAGTAGTGTCGTAGTATTTGTTAATTTGCTTGTAGATTAATGTATAAGATGAAGTGGAGCATGCAAAATTTCGTAAATAGTATACAATGCTATGCTTTTCTCTAGTCCACCCAAGATTTCAGGTCAGGAACCGCCACTGATTATAACAGTCGTAGTCGGAGTTGGAGTCGTGAAAAATGAGCGGCTCGATTTTTTTTTGAAAAATATATTTAATGATGTGTATTTAAACAAAATAGTCAAAAGTGTTGACATTTCATGCTTGGCTGACTGAAGATTATCTGATGGTATACATATATATAAAATGATAATTTATAAGTTAAAATGAAATTATTGAAAAATTTCCTCGGAGTCGGAGTCGTTAATTATTTTAAAGCCAGAGTCGGAGTCGTCTTTTTTCACGCGACTCCACAGCCCTGTATTATAATAAGTAATTCTCGCAAATTTTTGTTCTTACCTCACTTACACTCACATAATGCTTTTGGAAATGTACAATTGTTCTTTTGTTACATTGTTTAAAAGACTATTTTTTATACAAAAATATTAATAAGAATCTAGAGATTTTCTAGTCATGAGTTATTTTGGCGTGAATACGTTTTTTAAATTGCTTCCATAGGGAGGTAATTCAAAAAAACGAATGATAACAAAATCGGGGGATACAGTTTGGTGTTGCAGCTTTATGTCTATCATCGCTATCCAAAATTCAATTGCACCACTGGATAGCTTAAGAATCAAAAAATGTATTGCGCTATATAAGGACTTCGATACATTGCGCGAGGCGGAGGGAGCCATTTTGAGGTAATTTTGCTGCGTATCGAGATTTCTATTTGCTATTACTTTTGACTCGGAGAAGTTACAATGTTCGTTCAAATTTCAATCGTTAGCTCTCAACAAAATCTATCGATTATAGATAAAACATTAGTGTAATATTGCGACTGTGACTATAATTAGGTGTTAGAACATAAAAAAAATATATCAAAAATATGTAATGTCGGGCTGTACGCGTCAAAAAGCCAAATCTAAATACAGAGATCGTAAACGGCTAGAAAGGGATTCTCAAGATCAATCGAATGGAACCATTAAAACACCATATGACCGAGTCAAGCAGTGCCGGGAACGTAAAAATGGGGCGTTATATCTCTTATTACGAGACATATTCACGTACAACACACGGTCGTGTTCATGACACAGCCACACCCCATTTTTTATATAAGCGTTGACGGAACTGTTCAAATGATTTACAATACCTTACGAAGGTTGTCAACGACTTAGCCGTAGTGATATTATTTATAACAGGGTTGGCCAATGTGTCGACCGCCATTACTTTAACTGAATTTTCTCGGTAAGTACATACCATAAAAAGCTAAATTCCTAAATTTTAAAATTACTGACATCTATCGTTACCTATCTCTAGGGAAAATGATCTTGCTTCATCAAACCTCTGAAAAATCTTCCAAGAAATTTCAAATCCGGTATTACCGAAACCGGGATCTCGGTCTTTTGACTGTTTATTCAATACTGAAGAACTAGTTTTTAAAATACTAAGCACCGTTTTTTGTGATGAAAATTACGCAAAACACAGATGCGTTGTTATTTGAAAGTTCTTATTGAGTTGTGGATTATTCTATATGTATTTAGTTTATTTACCACAATATGAGAAGGATTGTATGTGACGGTACGGTTTTTCAGGACAAAAAAATACAAACATTGCAATTTATACTATAAAAAAGGTACCAGTGGGGAAGACACGCGTTTAAAAGAATTAACGACATGAATATGTCACGATCATTTGTTGAAAAGTGTGTCAATGGTAAAATCTAACAATTTTCACCCGAAAACTCGCGACAAGCATTACGAATTCAAAAGGTAAAATCACACTTTTACAACAGATTTTTAATCAAATTTAAAACCATTTATTTTGTCGCAAATTGCAACTGATGATGGCGTAATATCTTTATGTATTTTTCTTCCATTGATTAAGGAAAAGTTTGAATTGCTAAAAGATCCACAAATTTTCCATAATCATCACCAAGTACGATAAAAAATGTAGTATTCGGTAAAAGCCATTTATGAATTGTTTTTTTTTAATATCTTATTTCACTACAACACATGCAATAAATTTAAATATTTTTTTATGGATATGAACCTTTGTAGATTTTTAAAAATATCGTTATTGATCAAAATGAGCATGCCATGGTATGAACGACTTGACGTGATCCAAAGCTCAGTTTTTCAAAGATATTGTTAATTTTATAATTCTACGTTGCTTAAACTAAAATTCTCAATTATGTTTTAAATGTTTACTTGCGATAAAAAATATTATGAGAAGTATGTCCTCCAAAAGCTGAATGAAATACATGATTTAATTTGTAATTTTATTAAATTATTTAATAAAATATTTATGAATTCAGTATATTTAAACTAGACTCTATTTGACCTAGTACAAGATCTAAAAAAATTTAACCATACCAATATCATACGAAATGGAAGGTTTACTAGCACCAATAATTTTGTCAGCATGTCACTTCACTTTCAATCCTTAAAAAATCCCTGATATAATTGTCATATCACCGCATGCCGCCGAGGTAAGTCAAAGACTTTGATTGTGACCTGCAGCCAATAGTGTGAAACACCGTAGCCAATGGACATTTACGTGTGCGAGGATTGGCCGTCGCCACAAAATACGTATTGTGTCCATGACGAAGTAAACTCATTTTATTCAACTGAAACAATAAATTCAGTAAAACTAGCATGACACGAAGTTCACTGAAGAGCTATTCACACGCTAAAAACGTATTTTAAATACAATTTAAATTAAGTAAAAATATTAGAACATATGGGCCTATTAGGGGTGAAGTGAGCCATGTGTTTTTTAGAAAAGAATAGGTTTAATCAATCAGCTCTTATGTGCGGCCCAAAATAATTATAGTCACCAAATATTTTTGAAAGATAGTTAAAAGTTTGACTCAATATCAAAATTCACATTAATTTTTAAGTATACGATTTAATTTTTTGGATACATTGGTATTTTTCTGTACTTTTTACCTTTTTTTTTTATTTTTGTTGTTCATTGTTATTTTTTACTATGAAAGATACATGAATATATAAATATGTATATATTTACATAAAGTAAAATAGTTTAATTTTGTAAATTGTTGTTTAATAATCACAATACATACATATGTGCGCAGTATAGTATGTGTTATATTTACAGTTTACTGTAAATATTTTGCGACCCACGTAGAGAAGCAAAAATAAGAATGCGGCCCGGAGGAAAAAAAGTTTGAGTATGGCCGAGTTAGATGCATCTTTAAAGTGTTCGTTAAGGTTACATTTGTCAATTCACATTGCAATAGTGTGATCTCCATAAAAGAAAAATATGCAATCCACCAAAACACCAAGCAAAGACGTCCAAAATAGGAGTTTTACTATTTTAGTAGTTGGCTCACTTCATCTCTCGAGGGCTCATATTACGTTTGGTCAAAAATATTTTTGGAGTTATTGTGAATACTATAACCACCGTGGGGTGGGTTTGAATTCTAGGACAGAACATCTCAAGCTTAAACTAATCTTCAAATGAAAAATCTCTTCATTTTCAATGTGTAAAAAAATGAATTAATTATGAAACTATTGAATGAGATTATTTGTTTCACGGCGTTTACAAAGGTGGTAATTTTGATTTCCTCGTATCACTATACCAGTGGCGTACATATGCGGGACTAGGAAGAAATATATGTTCTTAGGTTCCTAGAATTGGAAAGGGCGCCAAAATAGGACCAATAATTTTGTTATCGTGCAGTTATATCATTTTATTTTTTCATGAGATAATATTTACGATATACAACTATCGTGACTGGATTATTTCATTGTAAAGATTAATTTCTTAAAATTTCGTCGAAATGTTTCCCATTTCATAACTTTACTTTATAACACGTTTTTTGTTGTTTGGAACACTTTTGGGGCACCTTTATGCACATTGCAGGAATATTGCGATTATTTTATTTGGCTTTTCCGAAATAGAAATGTTTTTTACGATACTTTTGTTATCTATTTATATTTCTTGATTGTTCTTTTTATATCGGACTCCTTCTGTATTTTAAATGCTGACGTAATAAATAAGTATTTTATAATTATGAGCTATTTCATTTGAAATATGATGTTTATATTTTTTTAAGAATATAAATATTAAATAAAATGTTATAGAAGGGTCCTATGGTACAGGTTACAGCGCCGGACTTAACAGGTTCGAGTCTCAGTACGAACAGTATTTTTTCATCGATTTATCGATTTCTGTTCAAAGACATGGATGTTTGTGATGTCTGAAAATTGTCACTAACTCTTTCCGATCCTGTAATAACTGGGTGTAGCGAGAGCGATTTGTTAACCTTATTAGTCTTTCTTATCTTTCTATCCTTACTACTTACTCTCTTTGAATAAGAGAGGTTGCGCGACTGAGTAACAAACATTTATTGTAGAAAAAATCGGTTGAGATACGTCCATTAGGAGGCCATGTGCTCCACATTGGGAGAGGACATGGATAAAAACCATTAGCATTGATTTTCGGACCATTTTTCAAAAGTATTTAAAAAATTAAGCAGCCTGTGTGTAGTGCGTTAAAAATGATCGAAGCATGCAACTTTCTTCTGCAACTGTCTCATGTTATTTTAATGAAAACGCCCACCGGACCATTAATTTTCTTTTGTTCGAAGCGACTGGTCACAGTATCGGTCAGGGGTGTTTCCGTTTGTCGGCGATGCGTCGTCTCGGGCGGAGAGAGGGCTCGCGGGCGGAGCAGTGGCGGCGGCGTCGCAGGCCGACCGCCGAGTGAAGGCTTGACCGCCGACCCGCGACATCTCTCAACGTTTGCGAAGGACGCGACCCTACTGTTCTTTTCGCAACTCGTTTCCGTCGCCTAGTTATGTAAAAAAAATAATAATAAAATAAAATGTACCAATCAGTGTAACTATTGCATCGCCTATTCGTCGGAATTTCTATCACAATAGCACGCGGAAACTGATAGTACCTATAACCGGGGTTTACAATTCGATCATCTTGAGAGGCACTTAAAAACAAAATAGTACATAATTTTATCATTTTACACGTTTATTTGGTACATTAGTGCAATTATATTTATTTCGTAACACCAATTAAAATAGGAGTACCCAATCAAATTGTGACAACTGTCAATTTTAGTGGAAATACATTATAACAGATTAAAATAACAAAGTATTTTAGCTCTACAGTTTTTAATAATTTTATTCGTTGATAGCTATTTCGGCTTGCGCCATCGTCAGAACTATGTTTAAACTAATATTTTGCTCAGCTATATATACTGGCTCTGAAGAGATACACAATGCATCAAGTTATTCGCTCTAACATCTTAATTATAATTACAATATTACACTTATCAAAGAACGATTAACAATCTGGGTTTATTTCTTAAAACATTAATTAGGATAAAATTAAAATGATATTTATTATTAATGACATTACATAAAATTTATTAACTATGGCTTTATTGTTTCGAACAACAATAAGCAATATGGGTTTTTTCAAAGTAAATTATGATAAATTATACTAATATTTATTATTAATTACAATAGGGGTTTTAACAACGGTGATGGATTAATAATCGTTTGTTCGTTTAAGATGTTTTGTTTATGCCTATTAATCTCAAGTTGCTCTAATAAATTTAATTTTTGACCCTTATGACAAAGATGCAAAACGGTTGGCTCTAAACTTAAGTTAATGTCATGAGACTCGGTCAAAAAATGGTTTGCAAATTGTGAGTCTGATTTTGTATTGTTAAAAGATCTTATATGCTCTTTAGCACGTGTTGAAATGCTTCTACCGGTCTGTCCTATGTAGATCGCATTACACGATCCACAGGACATTTTATATATTCCGCTTCTGTCAAGGTTGTTGATTTTATCTTTACTGTTTTTAAGCTGGATTCCTAAATTATTATTAACCTTAAATGCTACGTTAACCGAATGTTTAATTTCATTGTGGATTTTTTCGCTAATTCTTCCTAGGTAGTTAATAGATCTAAAGAAGCGGTTCTCTTGTATAACGTTAGGGTAAATAAGTTGTCTTGATAGTTTTAATCGTTTTTTATGTAGTAAATTTTGTATCACCGTTGCCTTGTACCCGTTATTGATCGCAATGTGTATGATAGTAGGACAGACCACAGACCGGTAGAAGCATTTCAACACGTGCTAAAGAGCATATAAGATCTTTTAACAATACAAAATCAGACTCACAATTTGCAAACCATTTTTTGACCGAGTCTCATGACATTAACTTAAGTTTAGAGCCAACCGTTTTGCATCTTTGTCATAAGGGTCAAAAATTAAATTTATTAGAGCAACTTGAGATTAATAGGCATAAACAAAACATCTTAAACGAACAAACGATTATTAATCCATCACCGTTGTTAAAACCCCTATTGTAATTAATAATAAATATTAGTATAATTTATCATAATTTACTTTGAAAAAACCCATATTGCTTATTGTTGTTCGAAACAATAAAGCCATAGTTAATAAATTTTATGTAATGTCATTAATAATAAATATCATTTTAATTTTATCCTAATTAATGTTTTAAGAAATAAACCCAGATTGTTAATCGTTCTTTGATAAGTGTAATATTGTAATTATAATTAAGATGTTAGAGCGAATAACTTGATGCATTGTGTATCTCTTCAGAGCCAGTATATATAGCTGAGCAAAATATTAGTTTAAACATAGTTCTGACGATGGCGCAAGCCGAAATAGCTATCAACGAATAAAATTATTAAAAACTGTAGAGCTAAAATACTTTGTTATTTTAATCTGTTATAAATGGAGTTCTACCAAGTAAATGCCAAATCAATTAAGAAATACATTATGCTTTTTTTTAAATATTTTTTTTAATTTTAAGACTTATTCCACAATTTTAACGTTTGTTCAGAACCGTTGTCACTCCAAAAGTAGCATATCGAATTATTTAAAATCAACAACTCGTATTTCTTTTTATTCTTAGTTTTTGTCTTATATATTTAAATATCTTATTCTTCTGTAATCAAAGTCTTTCTCTTCAGTATATTTTTATGTTATTTCTTTTGTGTTGTCATAAATTCCTTTTTAAGCCAAAATACTTTGTTACGATATTTTCAGAGTTGTTTGTTGACTTATCGGTAGAAGTAAAATAATCAAACTTTTTTACGCGGTGTTACTGTTAGATGAATTTTATAGTGCTAATTTTTTATGAAAAACATATTTTTCAGTCGTAATTATTCCTTTAATTAACTGACCAATATGAAGATTATCGATATAGTTATCACCAAAGTGAGCAAACTTACGTCATATTTTTGTTGATTCTTATTATATTGTTCTCGTGAAAATAAACCCCCATTTATCGAATCGCTTCAAGCCGCTTCATCTTTTCTTATCTCCGGTGTAATACAGACCGAGAAAGATTGTCGAATTGAAGTTTTTGGGTGAACGATATTTTTTTTATCGAATTTTATAAAAGAAACTCTTGCCGACATGAAACAACTTGGAAAATTTTACTAGAAGATTAGTCTTTAAAATACACTTTGACGGCTGTTATTACTGATAATTGATAATTAAAGCATAGGATTGACAAGCAGAATAAAAACGTTTTAATATAGGGTTTTATTATATAATACATTTATTACAGGAATGTCATTAATTTTGTCATTTGCAATGTTTGTGGTGAAATGTGAATAATGCCTCTATTTTTAAAGTTCTACTTTGCTCGTGTTATTTGCTAGTGTAGTTGAATAAGAACGAATGGTGAAAGCTTATTTCAAAACGACTCGCTAACGATTTTTTTACTAAGTTGAGCTCACAGTTTAATGAAAATATTCTGTAATAAATAACAACATTCTAAGTTATACTCGGGTATTGGCTGGAAGGAGTTTGAAGCTTCTCTCGGGCACCTCGTGTTAAACTTGACATAGGTCGGCGAGCTCCTTGTAAACAATGAAAAAACAATATTCTCAGATAAAATCAGTACCTAACTAAAATTTTATACATAATTCTATCCATAACGGCTTTAACAACACCAATTCAAATATTTAATTGGATCTAGAATAATAGTACACAATTCTGTGTAGATCTTGTATTTTTTTTTTAAATTTTGTAATTTGAGATACTTTAGTACATTTTTCAGCGATTGGTATTAATAATTTAATTGTGTTACACAATATGTATAAATGTTTTAAGTAACATTCGATACGGTTTGATAGCTTTAACAACAATGACGTATAACGAGTGATAAAAAATTTCGCTTCTTTCCCATAACACTACGAATAACCTTGAAATTAACCGAGCCTTGTTAACGTAATGGCAGTCCAGCATACTTAATATATTCAGCCCCATCTCTTGTCATATGGCGCTGATTTAGACTTCTTTATAAAAATGCGTATTTTTAACTGTCACAACATTTGCAGCAACTGAAAACTTGTGTTAAATTTTCACTTTATCGTTGAAAATTATATCTAGAGTTTTCAGCTTATGATTTATGCAGGCTATGAATATTTTTTTATTATTATATAACCATAGTCTTGTATTTATTTATGTTATGTTTTATCATAACATAAATAATAACAATATGTTTATAGAAATAACAATAATTAATTCAAGTGTCTTTATTTGTCGTGCGTTTTTGCAGTAAAATTATTTGGATCTATTTAATTAATGTTGATGATGGTGAACATATTGTGTATACAGTATGCTGTATATTAATATTAGTGATTTCAAATACCTTAGCATTGAGACTTTCTGTTGTTCATCTGATGACGCAATTTTATGAGGATTTTAAATTTCTCTCTGATTTTTGAAAAATACACATATTTAGTAAAATTCTAAAAAAATCTTGATATATTTTCATTTACAGATTGTTAATTTTTTTAATGAAATGACACCTTTCTACTGTTATACTTTTATCGTTATCATTAATGATATACCTATGTAAATTTATGAAAAAGTTTTCTTACATATTTTAATCACCAAAAGTGAAAGCCAGAAAATATATCTTTATATTATACAGTGAAGGAAAAGTTAAAATATATCGCAATAAGATGGATGTGCACCAGTGGTTGACCCGACGAGAGGAATAGCTCTCGGCGAAGTATTAAGAATAGAATGGGAGCACCCACTCTTCCGCCTTTTCATCTTCTCCACGGCTGCGGAAACATCTTTAATATTCCTTCTGGTAATTGAAACAGACGATGATTTACTTACTCGCTGCTCAGTTTTGAAAATGGTATTGAAAAGCAAATCTTATATCAAATTGATGTTTAATAATCTCATTGAGCTCAATCCAGACCGGTGCTAGACTTGACCACCCGCTAAAAATTGCATTTTTCTACCATGGTATTATAAAATTGCGCCATTTGGCTGCCTCTTCAGATTAAGTTGCTTGCTCCGCCTGCACTGTAGCCTTGTCTGAATATTATGACAAAATCATTGAATTATGCTGAAACTTTTAGTCGTTAGAATTGAGGAATGTGATTTGATTAACAAATAGAATTATTACATTTCCAGTATTTATTCAGGATCACCCACTCTGTGGGTAATAAAATACGTTTGTTTCGTAAATAGCATACCTCTTCAGTCTTCACCCCCTTCTTTGATCAGGTTCCTTTGCGCGGATCTCCACTTTGCTACCTACCCTTACGCAAAGATCTTGTCAGTATTTCATGTACACGGTATAATAATTTTCACTGATGTTTTCGTGCGGCAGATATGGGACACCGAGGCGTCGGTGGAGCGCTGTCTCTCAGCGACTTGGGATTCGCCAGACTCGGGCAGCTCGGGCCGATGGAGCAATTAAATCAATTGGGGCAGCTCGGGCAGCTGGGGCAGTTGGGACAACTAGGGCAATTGGCTGCACTGCAACTCCATGCCTGCAGGGGAATTCCACACACCGGACTATTCCTTCAGTCCGATTGCAAATCAGGTATTTCTTAGGCTTTATAAATTCCTTATTTGTTTGTCAGGTCGTTCTGAAAGGAATACTTCCTATCCTTTTTTACTATTTACATTTATCTGTAACATTTTTTTTAATGCATCACTAAAAAAATATAAATTGATTTTCCGACATTTTATTCGATGATTTTGTTATAGTTATTTTATTGAAAATTTACCTTCGCATATTTTCGGCTACACTTTTGTATTTAATATCGCTTTTTTTCTACATTTTTCATCAGAAACTAATCAGGTTCTAAATTCTCTTACAATTTTGTTAGAAAACTAAGTAAAAACAATTATTTTAGAGCGGGTGCATCGTTACAGGCTTTATATTTAGCATCCGCATGTATCCTAACTATTTTATGTATTTCTAAATATTCTGCCAGCTTTATGTGGTTAAAACAATGAAGAAAATCTCTTCACGAATAATCGTGAAAGGATCTTTATCTTGAAGAGCTTACTTTGATTTGCCTAGATTCTAAGTGAATGTCGAGAGTCACTTAAAAGCGAGCGCGAAGACCTTCCAGGAGGCTACACACCCTGGTTACTGTTCCTTCCCGTACGTATTCAGAGTTTCATTGTCTGTTTTATGAAAAATATTATTTGACATGCTTAATCTCAGATTCATGCGTCA
This sequence comes from Himalopsyche tibetana, assembly GCA_030503985.1. Classification (NCBI taxonomy): domain Eukaryota; kingdom Metazoa; phylum Arthropoda; class Insecta; order Trichoptera; family Rhyacophilidae; genus Himalopsyche; species Himalopsyche tibetana. Next base: position 50,793 of record JAPJYX010000006.1, read on the forward strand.
GCGGGTCAACGGTCGTTCCGGTTGAACGTGACGGATGTCGAGGACGAGGCCGTGGCGAAAAAAGGCCAATTCCCGAGGAACGCAAAGACGATCGGTACTACGAGCGAAGAAAACGAAACAATCAGGCCGCCAAAAAGTCCAGAGATGCCAGGAAACAACGAGAAGATCAGGTTGAGTAATTTTTCTATGGAATAACGAATATCTACGTACGTGTACCAGTGTTCCAATCCGAAATACGCATACACTGAATTTCTAATAATACGTGTTCCAAAGCACTGAAAAATGTAAAAATGGTAATTTCGTAGAGCTCGTAGAGCTCGTAGGCTCTACGCCTGTGAGACTGTGGGTTCTTAAAATAGTTGGCAAATACCGGCCCAGGAGCACAACTTATACAATAATATTACTAAACATAATAATAAACTAGTAATATTTTACAACAGGTCACGGTGCGGCCTGTCAACTTTCGCTCAATGTTCACACATACACTATATATAATATGTATGTGCATCCTACACAACTTTCGTTTTTTTCTCTACGTTTAAGCATACAGACAAATCAGTAAACGTATTTTATTATTTGTTGTGTAGATAGCTCTGCGAGCTGCAGTGCTGGAGCACGAAAACGGAGTTTTGCGCGCTCAAGTGATAGCGTTGCGCGACGAAGCAAGAGCTCTACGCGCACTTCTTCTCACCGCACCCGCTAACTCTGCTCCAACCAACGCTGGAGCTAATCTTTCATCTCGGTGAAACAATATTAGCTGACTTCGATTTTTCCCCCAGCGGCCAGCTGTATCGAAAGAATGTTAATAGTTTCAAGATTTGGAAACAATATGAAAAAATGTTTTTTTTAATTCCATTTCAAGTGAAAGATAAAATACTCCAATTATAAAGTTCTGTTGAGTGGATGAACAGTTTATCATTAGTATCGGTGCTTTTTTTGGAAAAAAAGGTACCGAAACTCACTTCATATATTTTTTTTCTAATCCATGACCGATCTTTATGTGGATCGTATGGCTTTCTAATTGAGGTTTTTAACAATATCTGCTTGTTACTCAGTTTCCCAAACTCTATTTTTGTCTCATGAAGTGTAATTTCGCGAAAACGCCGATCGCCTACAGCAGCTGCAGCATATTTGTAAAAGGGACCGAAATATGTTTCCTCTCCTCAAAAACTTGATCTAGTGAATTTGTTTTTTGATTTGTAATATAAAGGTTCACATTGACATTACAGTTCAGATCTTGTTGGACTAAACTTAGTTCTGACAATTCTTGAAAAGCGTAACACGTCAATACAAGATCAGAAAATCAGTTTCCGAGGCAGAATAAAAAAATAAATATTGATTTAAGCATTAAAAATATGTACAGAGAAAAAAGGTGCTGAAACGCCGTTCCACCGCGTTACATGGGAAAAAAGCGCTGATTAGGATAGTACTTGTAAAATATGACAGTGAAAAGGTATGTAATGTTCTTTAGAAACGGATGACTATTGACAATCTTGCGTACAATAGAATCTTTATTATCCTGGTTCAATCTCTTTTTTTAACTAATTTGGCATCTAACAACAACAATTTTCCAGTACATACTTTTTCTCGCGTACTTTACACCAAAAAACCAAACTTGAGATTAATCATAAACAGGGCCCAAATGAGGGCGAAGCGCACTGGCGAGAAATGCTGGCTCGTATATTGACAAAATAGTATATGAAAAAATATTCCCAAGAACATGTTGATATTTTTAAACTGACTTTACCAGTTCGTGATTTTTTTTTATTGGGAGCCATGCCCATGATATGTGGCAATAGCATAATAATCTCACTTGTTGATAGAACTTTGAAATTTTGAGATTGGTCATTTTTAATGTTCATAGACTGTTAATCTTCATAGATGTTCCTGGTAAATTTGGTGATTCGGAAACCCCCTAATAAACCAACTCCAGAATTTCAGTAATTTACTGTAAAATGTTAAAAAAATAAATTTGAAATCGTTTCTATTTACTGCTATATAATAAGAAATAGTACTACTACAAAAAAATCATAAAAATAACAAAACACATTTTGCCAGCGAGAAAAATACGTACCTAAACAAGTGCACAATATTAGCATATTATATACCCCCCTTAACTCACTGACAGTGGAATTAAAACTTATTCGTAAAATAGCATGGATATGGTTATATTTTTGCGATTTCAATAAATAATTTTATTAAGATATATATATTTTAAAAAAAATAATATTTGACACCTTGCCGGGGCACACAAAGATGGCTCCGTGGCCGGACGTACGCCCGCAGGCACGCTGTTAAGAACCCCTGCCTTACGCTCATCAAAACTGTATTACAAATAATAACTATATTAATAAAAACAATAATCCTTTGTACTTCATTCCACTTTATTTAATATGTCAGGACCGGTTTCGCTCATTGCGAGCATTGTCAACTGATAAGAAACATAATTTAACAATGCTATTTATACAAAATTGAAAAGTTATACACAACAGTTGGCATTGAAAAGAAATTGCCAATTACATTAAAGTGATTCTAAAATAACACAAAATTAAAATGTTCAACACAACTAACATATAATTAAAAAGTCATCCCAGATTCATAAATTCAGAATGCGATTGAAAGTAATTACAAACATAATTAAAATTTGGGAAATTTTTGACAAAGTGATAAAATGTTACAATAATAAAGTGAATATGCTTAATGATATGAATATGCTTAATGATAGTTTTATGTTTTCCCCGCTTCCAAGTAGTTGGTGTGTTCATTCATTACTTAAATAAAATCGACAGCCAGGAAGATTCTGAAAAACAAATTTTTCAAAGACCATATCAATTCTAACAAAAAAAAAAAAAATCTATATTTATTTTTTTTTATTTTTTTTTTTTATAATTTATATAAAAGAATAGTTAACAAGGGCTAATGCAATGGATAAAGTAACGGGGAACTAGCAAAAATTATTTGATCGTTTAAAAGATCTGAATCAGGTAAAAATTTGAATCTATTGATTTCTAGGATTTCTTGCTTGTCAATTGTCAATTGGCAATTTCTTTTCAATGCCAACTGTTGTGTATAACTTTTCAATTTTGTATAAATAGCATTGTTAAATTATGTTTCTTATCAGTTGACAATGCTCGCAATGAGCGAAACCGGTCCTGACATATTAAATAAAGTGGAATGAAGTACAAAGGATTATTGTTTTTATTAATATAATGCCTTTCCACCAAGTATTGACAGTGAACACCTTAAAAGTGATCAATAACTATATTTTTTCACTCTTTATTTTTGTCATCATAATAAATAATGTAGCTTCATAAAAGCAATGAAACGGACGATCAAGTCAATTTCTCAATACAATAATTATATAATTTTATATTTTCAATCTTGCGGCAGTAACTTGAAGAAATTATTTGTTATTGAAAAATTAAAAATTGTTACGCTTTCGTTCCGCTAGTTGTGGTCGGCAAAATAGTTAGAAATTTTGATTTTGCATGGTAAATTTTTACTTTATTCATCTTTTTTAAGCACTTATCAATAATTTAATAATCTGGAACTATTTTAACAAAACTCGCTGTATTCCAGTGATGTAAAATATCAGTTACACTACTGTGCCTTTTAAATACTCATATTATAACTCAAACGAGTCTTTATAAATTATTTAATTCAGCGGTGGGCTACCAATACGGTAAAAACGGGCTCGTTAAATCTTAATCGTAAAATTGTAATATTCTAGGGAAGGTGAGATTTTTTCACTTGATCACTTATATTCGCAATAATTATTAAAGTTATGGAATGTAACTATCTATATAAACTTATATTTTGTGACAGTACCCAATGTATCCTAATTTAGTCAATATCAATAGCTGAAAAATGTACGTCAGAAATCCCAAATGTATCATATTACATTATATATATACCACTTTTTTAATTTCAATGTATTGCATATTTATAGACTATATAACGCGAAGAACTGAGAATAATGTTTTTTTATTTAACAAGGAGCTCGCCAGCCTGAGTAATATTTAACAAGGGGCTCCCGCGAGCCTTTGCGAGCCCCCTCTAGCCCACCCCTGATTAATTCACCATACAGTAAAATGTGTATTCAGAGTGTATGGATATCATTTTGGCTTAAATTGTAACGTAATATTAAGCTATTAAGCCATGTTAAATCCTTAAATATGTATAATTTGAATAATATGTTAATTGTATTATTATTTTGTGATGATTGTTTATTTACTTACACGATTTCTGTATTGCTGGCAAGTACAAAATAAAATAAAAGTTACTATAGAACATTGATGTGTAATGTCTAGTAAACCTTTCAAATTTATAACTTTTACAAATAATCGAATTTTCATGAGGATGAAGTGATAGTTTCGAGTAACGAATAACTAATGACAAGATGATTTTTGTAGACTCCGTGCCTTTTTTAAAAAAATATTATGTTGTTGTTATACGTAATCATTTTTTTGTCTTGGCTATTTTTGGAGTATTTAACATATTTTTTTAATGTGTCAACATAAAATCTTCTCCCGCACCCCAGGAAATGCTTTTTCGCACCCCAAGAGGTGCGCACCTTATAGGTTTTGAAACACAGCCTTAGACTGTGTAGGCCCAATCACGTGTATTGTGTGTAAATAAAATGCGTCTCATCACCTCACACTCTATGCGCATGCGTGCTAACTATTAATATGATGTAAATATAATTTAAAAATGTACATAATGAATAAAATTATGTTTCTTCAAAGCTGGTAGTTTTATTTCTATAATTATCATATGGGAAAAAAATAGTACGTACAAAAAAGCTCTTTATACTTTTTCATCGCTATTCAAAAATAGCTACATTCTGCCTATCGTTTTCCATCGCCACATGGTTCCTCCAAGATTCTCTGTTCCCCGCCAGTCTTCTTGCTTCCTTCCACGTCATTTCAGTTCCACCGAGTACATCCTACAGATGTTCATCAGTGGCCTACCACGACGGTGGAATCCATCCGGTTGGTAGAAGAAACTACCTAAATTCAGGCTTTCTTGAGGCTTCCGCAGCACACGCCCAAGCCTTCACTTTGGACGTATTTAACGACAGTTTAGTCCGTTTCTTTATCTCCGTGCATATGACAAAATCAAACCACCGCACTCCTGGTATATGTTCAAAGCACAGCAGTATCGTATGAAGGGGTCATGCCGCCCGGGGCGGTCCTTGAATATTTCCTTTATTTTTGTTTTTAATCACATCTACTATTTTTCAACTATGATATAGGAGTTTTTACTACAGGTAGCTTAACTTTTTTCATGTATAAATATAATTTTTCCCTCTACAGATTTATTAATTTTGACAGTCATCGGCATACTCGAGGTCGCATAGCCTCAGTTCGGAGGCAACGTCTACACCTCGGTCAGGTGGAATTGACTTTCTCAGAATGACATAAAACAATATGATGAAGAGCAGTGGTTCCCAAACATATTATGCTCGTGGACCCATTTCAAAGCAAAAACAGGACCATGGACCCCCGAGTGAATTAATACATCTAGTTTTAATGCCTTGAATGGTGATTTTTTTATTCATGTCCGTTTCCAATGTGGAACATATGGTCCATAATTGGGGTATGTCAACAGATTTTTTTCCTCGAGAACCGTTTCTTTTTCAGTAGCTCAACCCTTTTTGACAAATGATGAATAAGGCTAGGACAGGACTGGTGGTTAACAAATATTAACTCTTATGGCGAACTATTGGCATCACGCTTGTTTGATATTTTTTTTGCAAATATATATTTTTATTATTTTTGCCGTGGTTTGATATCACTTCAAACGTCAGATTCGATGTTTATTGAATATCTGGTGGTAAGAATAAGTATACACATGGCTTCCCAAGCTATGTTATGCGGAACATCGGTACTACCAGGCAAGACGAGAAAAGACTTGTGCGCATGGCCGGTTCGTAGCGTGTGCGAAGTGTGCGGGGCACACAGTGCAGGCGCGAGGCTATTTAACGCCCTAGGCATTGGTGTTATTGTTATTGGCGCGCCCCTTTGTAAAAAAAATCATCCCATTTTTTTCGAAATAATAAAAGAAAAACAATTCACGATCATTAGATTTTTATATATATATCCATATCCGCTCCTAGTGTGGATCATATGGCCTCCTAATGGCGGTATCTCAACCTCCCTTTTTGGAATCATATAGAATACGATACATAGCTACAACGAAAAATACAAAAATTAAAATAAAATAAAATTTACTTCTATTTTTTTATTGTTTGAGAACATAAAAATAATTTTCATACTCCATATATGCGCCCCCTTATGGTTTGCGCCCTAGGCGGTTGCCTATTTCGCCTGTATGGTGGCGCCGGCCCTGGGCGCACACAAGCGCAAAGCCGACGCACTTAGATTTTAGCACTATCAACTCATTTAGTTCTCGTCTTAAAAGGCGCCATATGCATTCACAAAAAGTTTATAAAACTTTTATTAAATCTACAAAATTTATTAAGTAATTATTATTTTTTAATATTTATAAGAAATAAACAAATTAAATTCAGTAAATCTATTCTATGTTAACCACTATTCCTATTCTATATTTTTCCTTATATCCCTACTCTCTTCGAAAATAATAGGTTAAGCAACTGGACTACAAATAGTTCTCGGAGAAAAAACATACGGTAATACCAGTCCATAGTGGAACATCCTGCGACTTTCAGTATCTTTCACTCTTTAGTAAGACCCTTAGAGAGAAACACTAACAACGAGTCCTCGTTGCTCCGTCTAAATCTGTTTATTATGTCACAGAAGTTTTCACATGTTACAGAAGTGATTTATATATACCAAATAAGTTTTTCTTGGATATTGTTAAAAAGCTGACAATGTTTTTACATTCAACTATGACGTTTACATTCAACTATTGTAAACAATTTTACTAAGCAACTCTTCTATAAAGTTGATAGCTTATCCTTCACAAGGATAGGCTATCAACGAGTCCTCGTTGCTCCGTAAAAATCTATTTATAAGGTTGAAAAACTGATAGGATATTAACCAAATAGGTCTATTCTGCATACTCTTAAAAAGCCAACCATGTGATTGACTGACAAGTAGTATTTTATAAATCTTTTCTCGTTTAAAAAAATCAAACAACTGTACCAAATCCTTGCATACTTGTATCTCATAAAAGACTTTAGAGGGATAGACTAACAACAAGTTCTCGTTACTCTGTCAAAATCATTGTATCTTGTCAAGAAAGTTTTACGACATAGAAAGCAAACAGTTATTTAAAACTTAAAAAGTCAACCATGTGATAGACAAACAACAAGTCCTGTTCCGTCATAATATTTTATGAGGTCAAACAAGTAATAAGCTGTTATATTTATTAAATGTTATATCTTGCTTACTCCTAAAAAGTCAACCAGGCGTTTGACTAATAGGTAGTCCTCTTTAAATCATTTATTTATTCAACAATTTTAAAGGATTGTACTCAACCACTTCTCATTTATAGTATATCTTAGAAAAGTCTGAAAGTCCACGTTGTTCTGTTAAAACCTGTGTAATGTTTCGGACAAGTTATACGATATCTTGCCATAGTCTTAAAAAGCCGACCATGTGATGTTAGGTAGAACTACCAACAGGTAGTTCTTTTATTGTGTGAAAATTGAGGAATACACTAACAAGAAGTCGTCGTTGGTACGCCAAAATGTTTTTATAGTGTGATAGGATATGGATAGAGAAAACAACAAGTCGTTGTTGATCTGTTTTAAGTAACTTTAACCCGTAATAAGATGTCTTGGACACTGTTAAAAAGCCGACGACAGGCTGTGAATGAAAAAAATTACAGGGAAAAACTAACAGCAAGTCGTCGTTGCTCCGTCAATATCTTAAAAATTTATTAAACTGTATTCCATGCAATGGAACGTCAGCTTGTCCTCTTTCACTCAAAAACTTTCGGCCGAGGAATTAATTTAAAAGCCAAGCATTTTTTTGTTGCTTCATCAAAAAGGTAAATCACCGGAAAACAAACCCACCAATCTACCTGTTAACAGTCTGGATGAATAATAATCGAATTTCGCTGGCGAGGGGAGGTTTATGTTTAAACCCAAATTGAAAAAAAAAATGCCAGGTCGTTGAATATAAATATGTGAATATAAAGTGTTTATTTTATGGCATCAATCAATATTTTTTTTTGACATTTTTTTTTTGACAATTAACGATATGGCAATGTTGTTACGCTGCGGCATATAAGAATAGTATAGACCATAGTTTCTCAACCTTTTATAACCCGTGGCCCCCTTTTGAGTCTAATATTTTTCTGTGGCCCCCTTACCCCTAGTAATAAAATTCTCGGTGCTCGGAAAAATGTAAAAAATATAGGTACATTCATTTTTAAAAATTACAATACAATAAAATTGTTTGTTAAAAAAAAAATTGTTTACAAAATAATTTATAATATTACTTTTTTTTGAAAAGCCCAAGTGTACCCAACGTTTTACCCATCACAGCCCGCTGTGGTTCACACTATTCTAACGGGGGCGTATTCTGCAGCTATTCATTCGTGTTAGTTTTTTATCCATAAATTTCTTAAAACTAGTTTGCATGCACTGCAGGGTGCAGAATGCGAAATAAAATAAAATAACGTTATCAAAAAGAGTTTTTATGAAATGAATTCGATTCGTTTTTCATAAGACGCCGTGAACTCTTTGAATGCTTTTTATTTTTTTCTAGATGCAACTAAGTCGGCATGACCAACAGGACCACCAGATGCGACTGTGGTCGTATAATCTTGAGCAGTTCTTCCTGTTCGTTGTTCATTTTTGGACATTCTCAAAAAATGCGATCAGCATCCTGAAGCTATTTACTAATCACGCGACCTGGAAGAGCTTGGCAGTGAAGTGATCATGGCTAGTTATAAATTGGCCTATCCGAAAATTTGGAGTCGAAGCGTTGGGCTCCATTAGCATTTTTAAATTTTGAAAGAATTTATAAGATTGCCTGTCCTTAGAATAATTTCCCATCAATTTTACCAAATTTACATAGCAGCATCTGTAGCAATACTGTGCACCACAGTTATATGGGCCTTAAGAATGAAGGGTCTGGTCGAGAAGAAAGCAGTCAAAGAATTCTCTTCACCTGAGACTTTACACCTATTATGTAGCATTGCTGTTGGGCCTTGAACTTTAATGTAAAGATTATCAGTGCACTTTTCTGTAAGAGAATAAGGTTACAAACCTTGTATCACGTACTTTACCAGCCACTCCCATTGATTGGGTGTTAGGCTTCAATTACTTAATACCTTCTACGCAAGAAGTTTTGGCATGATATGCAGTGGTGTAGGAAGGGGTCTTGCCGCCCGGGGCGGTACTTGAATTTGTAGCCCCATGGAGGGCCCTAAGGACACTAGCCACTAAGCGAAGGGACAAAGCTTTGCCAATGATTAGTTTTGGTCTTTAGTATTGGCGTTTTGGTATTTGCATCGAGCTGATTAAAAAAATCGAAAAAGACATTCTTGAAGTTAAAGGGATTTTATGAATTTTACTGTTGAATTCAAAAATAAATAGTACATGATTATTTATCAAAGTGAAACTTTCATTTTCAACAATTGAAGCGTTATATCTTTTATTCATAAAAAATCTTAATTCCTTGTACAATCGTTACACCTTTAGTGTCTTAAGATTTTTGGCAAAGAGCATTAAATTATCTTAACTAATTTTGTCGTCATCAAAAATCTTACACATCGTTTGAGGTAAGTCAATTTGCAAGCCAAAATGTTCAATTAGTTGTTTTTTATCATCTGCCATCTCATACAAAAGGAATCTCATACATTGCTAAAAGGAATCACCTGAATAATTGCATTTTCACTCTGATTCATCACTCTTGAAATTGGAAAATCAAAGATTTGGAAATATAATGCTTTTTTCTAGCCTTTGCAATTAATTTGGAAATTTCGTAAGAAACTATTAATTAAACCAGTGTCTAATTTTTCACTGAATACTATAAATCTTATTTTTGTGCTACGGAAACTTCTTAAACCTTTTTGAATTATTAAAATGGCTTTTCTTTCATGTCTTTGTATTTTGTATAAAATGGATAGTAGCATTGGTGAAGCAAAACATATTTAACAGTGGCGGTTCCTGACCTGAAATCTTGGGTGGGCTAGAGAAAAGCATAGCATTGTATACTATTTACGAAATTTTGCATGCTTCCACTTCATCTTATACATTAATCTACAAGCAAATTAACAAATACTACGACACTACTGCAAAGCATAAATTACTATATAATACAATCAATGCTAATGTAAGTAAGAAATAATAATACGTGACCTTAAATTTGTCTCTTTCAAAGTGAAATAACAAGTAAAAAAAGCAATACAGAACTGTCACTGAGATTCGATACCTGTCACTTTCATAGAATACAAAGATATTGGTATGTTTGTATGGGCCATGGACTAATTCCAATTTAGCCCCCGATGAATGACAGAAGCCAGTAAATTTGAAATACAGTCCTGTGTGTTTGATGACGTTTCCGTACATACAAATACAAACAAAATCGAAGCGTGCTAGATTGCGTTCCAGTGTAAAGAAATATTGTCTATGGTTTTGGGCTAGAAAGCCGTAGCCCCTGACCAATAGCATGTACATAGGTGTTGCCAGACTGACGTCACGTTGAAGATTCTCTATGAATTATTTATAGGGTTATTGTTTTTTTTTATGCCGGCTCAGCTTAAAATTGTAATAAAAAACAATCGAGAATATTATTGTAGGTAGACATGCCATTGTCTTATATTGATAGAGGAAAATTTTAACAAAGATATTATATTCATTTGGGGAAGGTTAGTGACGCTTATACATGTATTTATTTTGTTCAGCGGCCGAATTGCTGTTCATTTTTTATTCAGCCATCTAAAGTTTTGGGTGAAAAATGCAGGTCGGGCTTAGCCCACCTAGCCCAGTACCTAGAACCGCCACTGATATTTAACGCACACGAGTTTCATAATATCATGGGGTGATGAATGAAATCCGTGGACAAGATAGCTAATACAATATTGTCGACACTTACTTTTGGATGCAGTTATTATGATATCCTTAAATATCATTGGAAAAATAGTAAAGAGTATGTTTAATAAATACATTATTTCTGCTGCAATGTATTATTGTCCTACTGTATTATATATGACTAGCTGTAAGCCCGTTGCCCAGCAACGGGAGATTTTTGCTGCATTGTGTTTGATTTTATTTAGTTTAATTTATTTTATTTTAATTCATTTTATTTTATTTTATTTTATTTTATTTTATTTTATTTTATTTTATTTTATTTTATTTTATTTTATTTTATTTTATTTTATTTTATTTTATTTTATTTTATTTTATTTTATTTTATTTTATTTTATTTTATTTTATTTTAATTTATTTCAATTTATTTTATTTTATTTTATTTTATTTTATTTTATTTTAATTTATTTTATTTTATTTCAATTTATTTTATTTTATTTTATTTTATTTTATTTTATTTCAATTTTATTTTATTTTATTTTATTTTATTTTATTTTATTTTATTTTATTTTATTTTATTTTATTTTATTTTATTTTATTTTATTTTATTTTATTTTATTTTATTTTATTTTATTTTATTTTAATTTATTTCAATTTATTTTATTTTATTTTATTTTATTTTATTTTATTTTAATTTATTTTATTTTATTTCAATTTATTTTATTTTATTTTATTTTATTTTATTTTATTTCAATTTTATTTTATTTTATTTTATTTTATTTTATTTTATTTTATTTTATTTTAATTTATTTCAATTTATTTTATTTTATTTTATTTTATTTTATTTTAATTTATTTTATTTTATTTTATTTCAATTTATTTATGACTAGCTGTAAGCCCGTTGCCCAGCAACGGGAGATTTTTGCTGCATTGTGTTTGATTTTATTTAGTTTAATTTATTTTATTTTAATTCATTTTATTTTATTTTATTTTATTTTATTTTATTTTATTTTATTTTATTTTATTTTATTTTATTTTATTTTATTTTATTTTATTTTATTTTATTTTATTTTATTTTATTTTATTTTATTTTATTTTATTTTATTTTATTTTAATTTATTTCAATTTATTTTATTTTATTTTATTTTATTTTATTTTATTTTAATTTATTTTATTTTATTTCAATTTATTTTATTTTATTTTATTTTATTTTATTTTATTTCAATTTTATTTTATTTTATTTTATTTTATTTTATTTTATTTTATTTTATTTTAATTTATTTCAATTTATTTTATTTTATTTTATTTTATTTTATTTTAATTTATTTTATTTTATTTTATTTCAATTTATTTTATTTTATTTTATTTTATTTTATTTTATTTTATTTTATTTTATTTTATTTTATTTCAATTTATTTTATTTTATTTTATTTTATTTTATTTTATTTTATTTTATTTTATTTTATTTTATTTTATTTTATTTCAATTTATTTTATTTTATTTTATTTTATTTCAATTTATTTTATTTTATTTTATTTTATTTTATTTTATTTTATTTTAATTTATTTTATTTTATTTTATTTTATTTTATTTTATTTTATTTTATTTTATTTCATTTCATTATCTATTAATTTGAAAATGTACGCAAACAAAATACATTTCGTTGAAGAAGAAGATGTCTCGAGGACATCATCAGTACGCACACATTTGTGAAAAGTGAAAAGCGAGTGATTATTTTATCGACTTTTAATATATAAATTTAGTATGAATAAAAAAGTGGAGACTGGAAGGTGTGAAATGGACGTCCATACAGACGGACCTTATCGGCTATTAATATATAGACTTTAATATAAATTTTAGTTCATTATATTTTGAGTGGCCGTGGCCCCCCTAAAGTCTGCTGTGGCTCCCCGAAACTGATATTTTCTTCTGTGGCCCCCTTGGAGTATGCTGTGGCCCCCGGCTTAGAAACGCTGGTATAGACAACAATCTTGGTTGGGATTCCGTAAATTTGTAATTCCACGTAATTTTCTAATCATCCAAATAATTGATTTAATAATTAGGTACAACAATTGATGATTATCTGATAAAATTTCTTTTACAATTAAAATACGTTGGTTTATCGAATATTTTTCACTTGCCAAATATGAACTATCAAAATTTTCGTTTCCCAAAAGTGACCAAACAAGCTTATTAACCTTCCCAGCAAACATTTATATGTGAACAAATAAATTATTTTTAATATTATCTTGCCTCGTTCATTTAGATACAAATTCTTCAAGGGTATATAGCAGTGATGGCGAACCTAGGGCACGCGTGATCGAGGTGGCACGTTTGAGAATTTGGGTGCCACTCGAACGATTTCCAAGTTCAACAAATTTAATTTAAAAAACATTTTTTATTTTTTCTATTTTGATAATTTCTTTTTACTGCTTGGGCACGCCATACAATCGAGAAATAATATTTGAGGATTTTTGGCACGCGGATCCAAAAAGTTCACCATTCTTGGTATAAAGCTTACGAAATTATTTGCGACAAAGATTAGACGGGTGACCAATAATTATTTTATAAAAAAAAACAATTAACACATTCACCAAAAGTGTTACTTTTCTGACTGCATTGATGGTATATAATCTATGGTCAGCAGGCATTCATCCATAGATAATAAACCATAAACTAGTATACTTACCAAAGATAATAATACTTACCATCTGTCACTTGACACTTCTTGACCTTACCGAAACCGCATGGATGGCTTTGTTGTAATAAATACTATTATACCACGAAATTGCAGTGACTGCTGATACAAAAAAATGGCAGAGGAATTACGGTAATAACTTGACATGTCCACGACAGAACATTCGTAGCATATCCGAGACTTTCTATAATTAAATTGATTTCTTTCTATAAAAGCTTTCATTTACTCGGAAAAATAAGTTTATCAAGCGTTGTAATTAAATAACATATTATTATGCTTCAGTGGGTTGATTAATAACTTGATTTTCTTATGATGATAGTCGTGAACGAATCGAAATTAAGTTATCGATTTTTATAACCTAACTGTTTTGGTAAATATGCTTTAAAACATGCCACTCTTTTTTTATACCTGAAAATAAATGAAATACAGCTCTGTAGAAAATTTTATTAAGAATTGGAAAATGCTAATTCTAGGGCTTTAACTTAAACAACACTATCTACAAAAGTGTAACTTTACTGAAGAGCCAATAAACATTTTTTTATCATTTTGTAACTGTTTTGTTGAAAAGCAATGTTTATCTGAATCGTAATGTTCACATATAATAATTTATTATCAGTTTATATTGCTTATAGTGTTGCTAATTTTTTTAGGAATGGTGTAAAAAATATTAAACAAGAGCAACTTTATGTAGTTAATGTTAAACTAGATAAGATTGACATGCCCTTAACATTTCTTGGTCGGGCGGTCCAAACAATAGACTAGCCTGTAGTGGGCGTTTTTTAGCGATTAGCGCAATAATATTTACATTCTTAAAATCAACAAAACTTCTAAACCAAATAATATTTTCGGCTGAAATTTTCAAAGAAATCATATGTGACATTTAATCATTAAAAATAAAGTAAAAACATTTTGAATACATTATAATTTCACTACTTTTCTAAGCTGAATATAAAAACCTGTTATTAATTTAGTAGATAGCACTCCACTTGTTATCAATATGAAATATTCAAAACATTCTGTATAAACAATAACATTAATCCATAACATACAATTATATAAAAAAACTACAGTATAAAATCCACATTCCTACAATTTTACGATTACTGAAACTATGAAATATGATGCCCTAAATATTCGAGAAACATGTGTCGCCTTTTTAAAAAATATACCATGTGAAAATTCCGGGCATAATAAATTATAAGTTTTATTGCTTATTGTCAAAAAGGGTCACTTGCCGCTGCAGTTATTTTGAAGAAACCATCAAATCTATGAGTCAATCTACCAACACGTTTATTGATTATTATTATTTCATGAACGAACTATCTGATAAATTGTCGGCGTGATCTTCATAGTCACTTATTATTTTTTAAAGACATTATTGTAAATGTATCATAAAATGGTAATAATATATTCGAATAATAAAATACGAAACAATAACGCAAGCGGTCCAATAGGCGAAAAATAGTCCAACTCGTTAAACGACTCAATCTAAACTAGCGATGGAGATCGCAAAATAAATCTATAATACAGAGAGGTTTTTTTGTTTCTTAGCTCAAACTTCCACCCTTATAATCTAGCAAAGAAGTAGTACTAATGTTAATTAGTTGCGGCATTTTATTTAATGCCGACAAACAAACCCGTGATATTATGTGTCCCGCAAACAAGCGACGATATAAAAAACGTATTATGCCGTGATCCGCATTCTACCGACAGTACGCTAAAAACGGCTTTTGCCGTGTCCTGCCAATTAAGTGTTAATATGACTATTAACAGTTTAACGACTGCACATTTTTTTTATAAAATTTCACCTGGCGAAATAAAATTTTGCGATAAATTCGCAAAAATTATAATTTTACTAAATTCACTATAATTTGTAAGCAAATTGAGATATCTTTACAAAATTTAATTTTCTTAGCTTCCAGATACTTCACCTATACGCATATATGTGTCCGCCGGCCAGCAACCTTTGTTTTTCAGACTCAAATACGCGTCCACGGTCGTTAAGCTGTTAAGAATATGTAACTAGGTAAATCTATGGATTTTAGATAGCGGCCGATTCATATGTAATTTTTGAAATTTTAATAGAAAAATTTGTTCGCTCCAAATCAAATACAATTAAAAATATAAATGATAGCAATTTTAATGTTTATGAGAAATCAAGTTATTTCAATAAAATCTTGAACTTTTGCTATTACAAATGGATATCAAATAGCTTATCCGGGCTTGAAGGGTTCTCGACATGGACCACAGTATCTACATTACTGAACGCAATACTATTTCAAATATTCTCAATTTTTTATCCAAAATACTAAGTATTACTAAGCGCACAGCTAAATTGGTTGCGAAAAGTTTCCTTAAAAATCTTCTCTGAAAATGAGGTGTTATACATTGTTACACAACGCATGTTTATTGACTGCCACTTTTGTGCTGCCTTAATCGTTATTGAACGCTCCCAGTCGAATGAAAAACTCCTGTCTGTTTTGGACAATTCCTGAAAATAAGCTACATAAATGTTCTCATAAAAATTACTCACTTAATAAATAAATATATGTTTCAGTTTGGACCCCAAGTACGATTTGGATGGAGAATATGTCGCTTCCGATTCTGAAGATGGATATTCGTCAGGTGAAAAAAAGTTGCTGTCGAGGGCACGTAATTTTAGAAATGACGATTCAGGAAGCGAAGAAGAAGTCTACGGGTTCTCAGATTCCCAGTCAGATGACGAAGCGGCAGACCGGGCCGACAGCGATATAGAAGGGCAGGAGGGTTCCGGAGATGAAATTCCAGACCCGAAAGCTTGGGGACAGAAGAAGAAGTCTTTCTATTCTACGGATTATGTCGATGAAGATTACGGAGGATTCGGGAAAGAGGAGCAGGCTGCCACCCTCGAAGAGAAGGAAGCCAGAATTTTGCAAAACCGACTCGCGGAGCAGCTGGGAGATGAAGATTTCTCATTAGAATTTTTCACAGATAAAAAGATAAACGACAAAAATATTGAAAATGATCCTGAAATTTTCATCAAAAGCGACCTATCTCAATTATCAAAGCGACAGAAACTTCAGCTCCTTCAAAAAGAATCACCAGAATTCCTCGGTCTGGTGGACGATTACAAAGTGAAACTCGCTTTGGCCAGAGACAGTCTCAGACCTGTTCTGGAGTTGGTGAAATCCGGGAGATTGCCCGAATGCCCTCCTGTCCGTTTCATCAGAACCGCCTATGATATTATTTTACATTATTGTACAAACATTAGCTTTTATATCATGCTGAAATTAAAAAAGATCAGTATTCAAAATCACCCAGTTATCAAGCGCCTCTACCAATATCGGCAAATGTTAAATCAAATAGAGCCAATCTATGAAAGCGATATAAAACTTCAGGTTGAGAAAATACTCAATGCCGTAGAGCAAAATATAAACTTCTCAGTCATCTCAAGTGATAATCCAGAGGCAGTGACAAAATCCACCAAAAGGAAAACATCCCTGTCTTCAGGTGCCAATTCAAAGAGACTTAAACTCTTGAATAATCTCCCTCGAGATACTAAGAAAATGCCGGAAGAGTCGACGGAATGCGCCTTCGAGGCTAACTCTGATGACTCTCAACCTGACGAGAATGATAGTGAAGAAGAAGAAAAAGCCATTTCCGATAATGATAAACAGGGTATTGAGGATATGACAAAATTGAATGAAAATACAGACGACGCGGGAGATTTAGGAAAACGGGCTATTACGTATCAAATGGCAAAGAATAAAGGACTCACGCCTCATCGTAAAAAGGAGCAGAGGAATCCTAGAGTAAAACACAGGAATAAATACAGAAAGGCAAAGATCAGGAGGAAGGGAGCCATTCGAGAGGTTCGAACTGAAGTGTCTCGCTACGCTGGAGAGGTTTCCGGCATCAAGTCTAACGTCAAGAAGAGTATAAAAATTAGGTAAAACGTGAGTGAGAAAAACAAATGAAATGTATTCGTAATTTTTTAATAAATTTCATTAACAACGTTTCACTTTGTTCATATTCTATTGATCATTTAATGACATCACAAGAAGTGAACTGTGCGGTAAGTCTTTTCGGTGAATCCCCGATTCGCCTGTTAATTCTGCCACCTGAAAATATCAAACCAAAATAAGTAAAATATATGAAACAATTGACTGCAATAAATTAGGTGATTATAAATATCTTAGCAATTGCATGCAAAAAATATTTTTTTGTCAGTGATAATCTTACAGTTTTAAAACTTTATCTTTTCCTCCCGACACGACACACGATCCGTCTGGTGACCAATCCACAGCGAACACAGCATCTGCATGTCCAGGCAGATCCATTTCAAGTTTTTTTGTTTTCATATTCCAAACTACAATAGTACAACAGTAATTAAAACACAACATCATCGAAATTTTAAATAATATAAGAAATGTAATTTTAGAAGATTAATATTTCCAAAAGTGACTCGACTAGTTACACTTGATGAATGCTATTTGTAATGACGACAGTGATCACCTTTAAGTGTTGAGTCAGCACTTCCACTCATTAGAAGTCGAGAGTCTGCAGACCAGGCCACCATATAAACAGCCTGCACGTGTCCTCGCAGCGATGTTATATACTTTCCAGTAAGAGATTCCCACAATTTAATGGACTTGTCGAATGAAGCAGATGCAATTATTCTAAAAAGAAAAAAATATCTCTGAAGATGCATAGAAAATTATTCTTCTCTTGTCCTTGAAATGTCAAGAACGAAATCACTAAATGTGGTTAAAATATGGTTCATTTGATTCGTGTTTTCAACATATCCCAGTAAGTACAGATTTTTTTAATTCGGAGGCATGGACGTCTGTGATGTTTTAATTTCTTCCCACCACCTATCCAATCCTTAAAAAAGGGACGTAACAAGAGCGATAAGCCAACCGCTAACTTTGTCCATCTATTCCTACTCTCTTCGAAAAAAGAGAAGTTGAGTAACGAGCAGTTCTCATATAAATTTATCTGTTCAGATAAACTCCATCAGGAGTCCATATGCTTCACATTGGGACCAGGTATTGTTAAAAATAAAATAAATATTTCCAATATCACTCAGCAGGAGCGAAAGAGAATGTGGATGCCTAGGAAGAAGAAATTAGCAATCGCATTATATTTTTTTCACACAAAGACGTCTCTTCGAATGATAGTAAAATATCACTTTTAAGGTGTTCACTGTCAATACTTGGTGGAATGGCATTATAATAAAAATAATAAAACATTTTTAGTACTTTTTCCACATAAAATTTATTAGATCGGGACCGGTTTCGCTCATGATGAGCATTGTCAACTGATAATTGTTGGTAATGATAATTCATACCTAATTGGTTTTTGTCATAATAGTTTCATTGCTAAGTGGTCTTCAACTTTTTATTTATAGTTTATTTTCCTTGTATTTTACTTCAATTCTTTTGCTAGGTTGTAATACCAATTGTTTGTCATACCTTGTTTTTATCACTTAACTTTTGTATAAATATCACTGTTTTATTGTTTTTCTTATCAATTGACAATGCTCATCATGAGCGAAACCGGTCCTGATCTAATAAATTTTATGTGGAAAAAGTACTAAAAATGTTTTATTATTTTTATGATAGTAAAATACTTAGAATTGAGAAATTCCCAATATTACATTGATTTCAAAAAGAGCTTCGTCAGGCAACCATAATGCGCCACTATGCATGGTTGGTAAATGCACCACTGCTTGTAGACTATAATATTTTGGGATACGTCGGAATCCCCCTTTAGTTTAATCATGATTTTTTGAAATTTTGTTGTGAATTCATATACTCTGTGGTATATTGTCTGTGATCATAGCGGCACAAACAACGCTCCGTGTATTTAATTTGTAAGACTTTGTAATATTTTTTTTAAACCATGTCCACTCCCAATGTGGAGCATATGGACTCCTAATGGAGTTTATCTCAACAGAAGTGTTTCTACGAGAACTGCTTGTTACTCAGTTGCTCAACCTCTCTTTTTCCAAAGAGAGTGAGGATAGAAGGATAGGGCTAAGACAGGATTAGTGGTAAGCTAATCGCTCTCAATACGCCCCGTTCATATGATAGGATGGGCGAGAGGGGGGAATTCAAGACATCAAATACATCCATGCCTTCGAACAGAAATTCATAAATCGATTGAAAAATCAATTTATAAAACTGTCTGTACCGGGATTTGAACCCGGCCCTACGTAGCCAAAGCCGACAACGTTGACCACTCGACCACACAGGCGGCTGCCTGTGTGGTCGAGTGGTCAACGTTTGTAATATACTTTCAATATATTTACAAAAAAAAGGATACATTTACGAAATACGATACAGAAATTGAATGGGAATAAATTGGCTTTTTTGGTTTTGTTTGGAGAAGAATAGAATTCAATAAATAGGTTGTACCTGGTGTCCGGAGAAAATTTAACATCATTTATGAGCTGTTGATGCCCTGTCATCCTTGAAAGAGGCTTTTTATCCGTCTCCGGCAACCAAAGAAATAGAGTGAAATCATCTGAACCGGACACTAGACGCTCGGCAACTTTTAAAGAAACTGAATCATATCGTTCTTGAGCTAAGGCCTGCAGACGGATTTCTATAAAATAATTTTGTAGCATATATAAAAATAGGCAATCGACTGAATACATACATAATAATAAGCAGCTGCCTAAACTCATCCAGTACCCAAGACGCAGGAGTTGTGTCCATGCATACTTTGCAGTGGTGCTCCTGCGCCTGGCTGTAGTTCACTGTATCTCACTCGGTTCGCAAGTCGTTCTCGCTCTTTCATGCTAAAGCTGCACATACACCGAATTTTATATTTAAATTATTTTTATAAGGTTATTTTGCTGTTGAAATATTTTATCAAGTGTTAAAATAATATAAATTATTTTTTTGTTTATGTATCATTTTTCTTTCTTAAAGTAGGACATATGTTATGTTATAAAAAATATTATTTATATTTACAAAATAACTTTTGTCCATCAAAGAGACCAATAGTAGATAAATCACCAATTTTAACACCGCTATTCACACTCAACCCGATTTAAGATATACCATTTACTATTAATCCTAGATTGAAATTTTTACCCTAATATTTTGGACTAAATGTAATTACAGTGTTCTCTTTTATGCTAAAAACCTGCACCGGTCATCAGCAATTACCAATCACCGGTATTTTGTCCAAAGGTAAATAATGAAAGCATTGTTTTTATCACTCCAATGTGAAATTAATTATTTAATCTATTAACTTCTGTACGAACCGTACTAACAAGTACCGAAGAGTCGAAAATAGGATCAAGAAGTGATGGGGTACAAAGTGACCCTTGACAAATTTTCGTAATATTCGCATTGCATTTATTGAGATATCATTGAAGATTACAATAAATATCAGCTAGATTTAATTGGTATTTAGCGAACTAATAAGCTTAAAATAAGAATAATTTTGCAATGTGAATGCACCGCACCCTATAGGAGCTCGAAGGATAACTAAATCAGTGTTCATGACCCAACAAAAATTCCAATTTTTTTTACTAAAAATTAAATTCTTTACTCGTAACTAATTCTCAATTATCTCGATTACATAAATATTCCTAAAATGCACAAAATTGACATAGAAAGATGACCACACCAATTCTGTTATGTATTCGAATTAACTCACTGTCTGTCGATTGATCAAGAGCATCAGTTACCGGATGAAATGGACCAGTTCTTAGCACAAAATCGGTACTCAGAGCTAAAGTATTGACCCAATGGGCGTGCCCTTCCAGAATTCTACACAGCACTCCGTCATTAGCTCTCCAAACTCTGACGGTTCGGTCTTGGGATGCAGAGTAGATGAGATCCCGCCCGCCCCACTTGACGGCTGTGACTGCTTTTGTATGTCCAGCGAGAGTCAACACTGTTTGGCACAGCACGCTGTCCCAAATCCGGACATCGCCATCTTTAGATGAGCTGGCTATTTTTCGACATTCTGGATTCCTAAATAAATAAGAATATCTAAAATATTTAACAAAATTGCTTTGATTTAATTTCAATCTTTGTTTGCCTTCGAAGATTATTTAAATCTACAAAGAGAGAATCGTCAACATCGAAAGTAGAGAAACTTTTTGTTTGCAACTTTAAATTGTTTCTTTTTCATACATTGATTGTTTCATCAATTAATATATGGTTTGGATCCAAAGATACATAGATCTCTATTGTTTCCAACCCAATCCTGAAAACGTGGCACAAAGAAAGCAATAATCTAACTACTAAATTCATCCTTTTATCCACAATGGACTAACTTACAAACAATTCTCCTGATGAGATGTTCAATTGGGGGCTTAAAAGCATAATTTAAATATAATCTTATTTTAATTCTTGTGGCCAAGACTATAAACCTTGTTATTTAAGGTGGTCTGTTTAAGCACTTAACATAGCGAAGCAAAAAAAGCTTTCATACTTGTGATACGGTTCCCAACTGAGTGAAGTTATCCATTGCTTATGGCCGATCATATTTTTTCCGACCTGATTTCCTGTTTGCGGATCCCAAATGATAATCTGCCCCTGCTTGCAGGCCGACGCCAGCCTCAATCCGTCGGGTGACCAACTTATGCAAAGGACCCAATTTTTGTGACCTGTGAGTGATCATTAATAATACAAATTAGTTCAACAGAATAGAGCCAAATAATGATTAAGGAATGAAAGAATAGAATATTATAAGTACAAATATATATGTCATTGAATCTTTTGAATAGTATCATAAAAAATCATGTTATAACCTACCTTGACATTGAAAGAGCGGAGTTTGAGTGTTTAAATCCCAAAACCTCACACTTGTGTCTCCCGAGCCGCTAGCTAAGTGTTTTCCACATGGGCTGAAGTTTGCCGATATGACTGCTTCAGCATGACCGGGTAAAGAGCTAAAAAATATTATGATAGTGTTCATACACCATTGAAGATGTTATTTTTCTGTTAGTTAGAAAGTGAAATGAACAGTATAATTGTACCTATTACACAATATCACTATGTATGAGAGTTAAACTGCTAGCCCACAAAAAGCAATGTTTACAGGAGGAAAACAGTAATAGTATATAATATCCAATTTACGGCTTAATCGTGCTGGAGTTCAATACATATTTTGCAAAAAATATCAACTATTTACTTGAAGTATCAAATATGTTGAAGTCATTGACAAATTCTGTCTTGGATTTAAGAAATATGCTGTTCAAAGTTATTGTGTTCTAGCAATATGATTTTTTTAAGTAAGAGGTTGCCACAGAAAGCGGTGGATTTATTATATAATGCCTTCTCATTCAATTGAAAGTGTGTTGAAAACAATTATCTTTAAATTTGAATCGTTCAAACTATGTACATTCTCACAAATTTTGTCATTAACGACCCGGGTTTCGCCTTTCGGCATCTTCAGGCATTCAAGTGCACGGATGAACTTGAACTGACGCTTAGTAAATGAAAGTTTCGTGTTTATATAAGATATAAATGCATCACTGAGTCCAAAGCCACTGCTGGCAAAAAGGATAAGCCCATGGGAATGCCAACAGATTTGACTAGTGAGCAGTTTCAAGAATTATATAATTTGTTTGTCGGCAAAGGTTTTATGATTATATGATTTTATGGTTATATAGGGTATAGAAGAGGAGATGTGGGAAAATTTGATATTTCGTTTAAAATCGGAAGATTTTGCAGCTGTGCTTTGTTGATTTCTAACATTTCTTGGAAAAAGAGCTTATGACTGTCCGTATTTGGGTGTAACATTTTTATCCCTTGTTCCTGATTGAACACGTGTCCTTCCGATATTAAGTGATTAGCAAAAGTAGACGTGTCTTTTTTCAATCTAAAGGCTGCCATATGTTCTAAAACGTCCTCTTCTATACCCTATATAACCATAAAATCATATAATCATAAAACCTTTGCCGACAAACAAATTATATAATTCTTGAAACTGCTCACTAGTCAAATCTGTTGGCATTCCCATGGGCTTATCCTTTTTGCCAGCAGTGGCTTTGGACTCAGTGATGCATTTATATCTTATATAAACACGAAACTTTCATTTACTAAGCGTCAGTTCAAGTTCATCCGTGCACTTGAATGCCTGAAGATGCCGAAAGGCGAAACCCGGGTCGTTAATGACAAAATTTGTGAGAATGTACATAGTTTGAACGATTCAAATTTAATATTGAAATTCCACCAAGCACCTTCAGTCGAAATCTTAAATTATAATTATCTTTAAGTTCATTATGACTTTTTTAAATCTTAAGCGTTTGGGAGGTGCGGTTCTGCTGGAGGCATTCCTGTCAATTTGAGGGCTTAGGTTGACAGGGGCCTTTGGTGAGATATAGCTTTGTTTTACTAATAAATATGATTATAGCATTGCAAACTCAAAACGCGCATATTTGTAGTTAGGTCCCTGTGATTCTAAGCACTCGAATAAGGAATTGAAATTTACTGTCCAATTTCAATTACTGGTAAACAATTCCTCAAATTACAGGTAAATGAAAAAAATAGACTATTCGGCATGCAATTTCCTTTTACTGAATACTGATTCCTAGAATGAAATGGAAATAATTAAAAATATTTCTGAAAAAAAATGTCACATAAATACATACATATTACTTTTTTTCTAAAATGTGAAAATAAATAATTACTTATATGCCACGTCGAGCTTGGTTAATCTGTTGAGAAGTTAATAACTTCAGATTGGTTAATCCATCGACTTAATGATACATTTAATACGTAAATTACATGTATCATTACAGGTAGTCCTCGACTTATGACTGAGATACGTTCCTGAACTTTGGTCGCAAATTGAATTGCATACAAAATATTGTCAGTAGATTTCCACAACCTGGTATCTCAAAAAATACAAGTTTTCAAGAGATACATAAATGTACTTTACTCTACCAATTTACCATCGAGATGTCTGTCGTGATATGGTACAAATACCAAACAAACTCATAAGCCTTACCAAGCTTACAATGAATCATGTAACATGAAAGTTTAAAGTCAGAATCCAGAATTTTCCTTTTGAAAAACTTTCACACTATTAATGGCTTTGATAATATCGATGATTTGGCAATATCGTGCTTATTCTTAAACATCATTCCTGAAAAAATTATATGAGACTTCATAGTCAATATTCACAAAGTCAATGCAGATTCTGGCGTAGGCAGATGACATTGATATGATCAACAGTTCAAAGAATGGTGTTGTCGAAGCCTTTGTGGCTTTTGGTAAAAATGGAGTTTTGCACCTTCACACCTTACACTGATATGTTACCTTGTGCATCTGGTGACAGGTCGCACGCGAAAAACCGCTTGCTGTTGATACACTATGGTCACCGCTTCTTCATAATTGAGTTTATTCACATCTAGGCAACCTTCTAATGTAGAAACTATCTCATTTTCATTCACGAAGAACAAGAATGGATTATTTTCTTCCTGGAAATGATATATTTATATGATAAGTATTTCTGAAGGGTGGTGTACACAAATCTAAAATTTAATCGAATGAATCTATCGAAGATACTGCCATCTTGACTGAAAATACAGGTAACCTTTCAAATTCTTTTACGTTCGCTTTGATTCATAATATAAAGCAGCAAAGGGAAAAATAAAATTATTATGCAATGCAAATCAAAATTTCTTTTTTGAGCATATTCAACCCGTATGTGGAGCACAGGGAAGTCCCGTGGGCATAGGCGAGTAGGCAGTTGCCTAGGGGCGGCAAGTCCTAGGGAGTGGCAAATGATCAGTTTTGTTTGAGTGACTAAATGTTTTTGACACATGATTCTGGTTTAGAATAAATATGTTGCCTCAATGTCATTAATAAAAAAAAGTGCCGATAGTATGACTGATGTTTTAAAAGTAGTTGAATTGATCGCAAAAATCTTCTTTAAATATGACATTTACCGATCTCAGCACTATAGGCGGCAAATAATGTTATTTCAAAAAATAGTAAAAGCGCTATTTTAAACTTTGCCTAGGGGCAGCACATAGCTTCGGAACGTCACTGGTGGAGCACATTAGATTTTAGAGCAGTTAGAGTTTGTCAGGTGTCATAATTCGCTACACTGTAAGGGATTAAGCACTTGGGAGGCCTCAGGCGCAATCAAATTTGGAGGCCATGTTTATCGAATTAAAAATAATTTATGGGTTTTATACAATATATGCTATTTTGAGGCCCCAAGCGCACGCTTTGTGCGCTTATGGGGTTATCCACCGCTGGCTACAGAAAAGAGACACTGGTCGAATGAAAGTGTTAAATGGAAAAAAAAAACAGGAACCGTAACTAATTTATCCATTTTCTGTTAATGAAAAAAAAAACCCTCCTTGGGGACTATTTCTTAGGAAACATGGAAAAAGTGTGTTAAAGCTAGTCATGGATTATTTCAGCGAAAAACTTCACAAACTAAGAAGTGTGAAGTTTTTCGCCGAAATAATCCATGACTATCTTTAACACACTTTTACTGGAAACATTTTAACTTGTTAATGATATTTTAAAAACAGAATTAAAATTTTAGGTAATTGTAGAGTATAGCTCGTCATGGATTATTGGCGAAAAACTTCACAAACTAAGCTAAAAACAACGCCACGATTTAAAATTATTTTTTGAGAGCTTGATAATCGCGTTAAAACCACACATTATTACGAAGAACACTGATAAATTATGCGAAATACGAAATATTTTTCAGTACATCGCCTCTGATTTCCATTATGGAGGCGCCGCCACTTTTACTCTACTTTTACCAAATATTACTCTACCAATAAAACAGAAAAAAACCACTCTTAATTTACAACCTGATGTCATGATGCCTAGCATAAAAGTATCTGTGTTAATATAAATTGAAAATTTGACTCAATGAAAACAAGTTTAAAGGATATATAATTTCGAACGTTAAGAATTGCAAATGATCCTCGTTGTGAAAGGAAGTTACTTATATATTTACTGACCTGTTCCAAGAGAGTATTGCATATCAGTTGCAGTTGATCTCTGTTAATACTGACTGGCAAGTCTAAAGGATTACCGATCTCTTCTCCGGTGTCCGATTGAAATCGAGCTTGAACAGTCAATGGAGCGTCGCTGACGAGGTCAGCCATATTTTTTTGAGAATTTTCAACAATCTGAAATTCCCTAATAAAAGTTCTTCGATTAAATGGGTTAGTTTTGAATTTCAAAATTTGACGTAAGAGTTCACGTGTTTTGTGATGTTTATTTATTATACTAGTCTATGGTATGATAAACTACCATAAAGATATTAAAAAATAATATAATTATGTACACAATATTAACATGAATTAGAATAATTTACTATATCTACGGTCGTGTTTTGTTTTTAAATACACCTGTGAGAGCTCAAGTACTACAACAAGTACCCATTTAAATAATTGTCATTTTGTTTATTATGATAGCAAGTGCTTGAATTATTATTCAAGCACTTGCTATCATTTAATATTAATTCAAAGGCTTAAAAACAAATCAACTCATTAATAATGGGTCGAATAAAACCCTAGATTTATTTTGAATATTCCTATGTTCTATCTGGTCATTAATATTTTCAAAAATCCCCATAATTATAACAAACCCACTTAATCCATTGAAAATTGTATACATTCAATTTTCGCTAATTTACATTTTAATAACCTTTTAACTTAGTGATCTACTTATATTTTTGTTTATAAACGATACAAACTGTTTACTACGCGTCAGTTCAAGTACATTCGTACACTTGGAATGCCTGAAGATGCCGAAAGGCGAAACCCGGGTCGTTAGCGACAAAACTCATGGAAAAGTACAAAATTCAAACAATTCAAATTCAAGTACTATCCGTAATGTCTCCGTACACGCGTGTTGAAAGTATCAATGATAAAGTTGACAATGCTTTTAACTATATTTTGGTCCATTGCGCCTTTAGGCCGTTTATTCATGATAATAATATTGCATTTACTTACCTATGAATTTACGAATTCTTTCATAAATAACGTACGACATAATATATCGAGTAGTTTGAAAAAGGTAGCACTCATTATAGAAAGCTGCCACTTTCAAAATCGTCATTAAATTTTGGCCAGTGCCCTAAGCGATTTTTTTAAATCCTCTTCAAATATAGCAGAAAAAAATATATTATTTAATAAAAGACGTATTATGATGTAGGTCAGGGTTTCTCAACGGTGGGCCATGTGCCCCCCCCCCCCAGGAGGCCACAACGTGTTCTAAGGAGGCCACAGAGATTTATTTTTGTTTTGGGGAGCCACAGCACAGTTTAAGGGGGCCACGGGTATTGATAAAATGGTACAGGGAAGAGCATAATGGCGGACGTCATGCAACTTTTTTTGTAATTCCGTAAATAAAATAAATTACTGGCATTCTGGATTCGAAAATCTCGAAAGAGCTATAAATAAAGGTGGGTTTTTAAAATTATAATTATCATGGGAAGACAAAACAATGGTATGGGGGCCACAGAAAAATAAAGACACTCTTAAGGGGCCACGCTCCCAAAAAGGTTGAGAAACACTGATGTAGGTAGACATTATATTCTCGGTTTTGGAACTCTATTTTAAGCCTTTTATATATTCGCGGTCCAATTGTGTTTCTCGAATGCAAATAGTTCGCCCAAATCAGCACTACCTTGTTCAAAAATACCACAACAAACTTTCATCTAACTTTTCATCATTCCTGTCAATATCCCAAAACAGTTAAAATATCTATTGCTAGTGATTAGCAATACCTACCTCAGTTTTGTAATGCTTCTCAAATGCGTATGTATGCCCATGCAATTATATAATACACCCACCCCTTTTTACAAATCAATTTATAAGCGTTCACAATAACGAAGAAGTTACGTTAAATACTGATCACTATTTTTTTGAATGATTCGTTGACATACATTGATTTACTGGAATGAAGATTAATGTTCGTCTTATGTAAATTTTGTTTACATCTATAATATCTATGTGCCTTTGTTTACTTCATTGATCTCTTTTATGTTGATAGTCGAAATTGCAATTGAGTGAGACTAACGTGAGCTCCAAAAAAAGATCCAGCACGAAAATATTTAAAAATGTAAAGGAAATATAATTGATGTATATAAAAAAATAAAATGAGGTGAATACGTAGAAGAATCATTTTTAATGGAAGAAATGGTGGCTGTTAACATTCTTAATATTATCAAAAGTCATATAATACAAGATAATCATAGTAAAATATTAGTATTGATTTGACATAGTACGGTTCTAAGGATATAATTCAATATTTAATATGTCTTTTGTGCGAAATTCAAATAAAAATAAGTTACATTAGCAAAATTCAATGCATAGAATTTTTCCTATGTGCAGAAAACACGGAAAACTATCATTCTCTTTGAAAATTCCAATAATTAATAAAAACTAATATATTAAACAGTTTAAAAAATGCTTTTTGTTTCGTTATTTTTTACAGTTTTTCTCGATTGTCTAGAAAAGTACTGTTCGTCACATAGGACAAATTAAATATACAACGACGAAATAATGTGCCATAGCATAATCTCGTACTTTTTGATATTTTGATACATAGCTGATGTTTTAAATTATTACGTGATAACACACTTAAAACTTCTACATTGTATAAAATAAATTTAAAATTAATTAAATTTGATTCTATTATTGTTTGGTTAATATAAAAAGTGTATACAACGTATTGACGTTTATGAATTAAACTAATGGCAACTCTAAGAAGGTGGACACGGTGACTGTTCTACGTGTTCGTGTGTTTTTATTAGAAATTTACATACATTTTAATGCGTCTCTTCAGAGATTTCGAAAATGCATATCCTTCGAACAGTCGCATTTGCTATATTTCTGGTAGCGGTGCATTGTGATGAACATACTCACACGTATAAACGCGAAGAGCAGGTCGTGCTGTGGATGAATACGGTCGGACCGTATCACAATCGACAGGAGACTTACGCTTATTTCTCACTTCCTTTCTGCGTGGGGGCCAAGGAGACCATCGGTCACTACCACGAGACCCTCTCCGAAGCTCTCCAGGGGGTAGAGCTGGAGTTCAGCGGAATCGATATAACTTTCGGAGATGATGCCGCCGCTCAGAACTACTGCGCCATCGAACTGAATGAGCAGAAGTATAAAGCCTTCGTGTACGCCGTCAAGAACCACTACTGGTACCAGATGTACATAGACGGCCTGCCCGTGTGGGGCATAGTGGGGGAGGCAGACGGCGACGGCCATTACATTTGGTCTCACAAGAAATTCGACATCGGATACAACGGCGATCGCATCGTCGAAGTGAACCTGACTGCCGAGAACAAAGCGAGACTCGCTCCCGACGCTAAAATCGCCTTCACCTATGAAGTCAACTGGAAGAAAAGCGACGTCCGCTTCGAAGACCGCTTCGATAAGTATCTCGACCCTAACTTCTTCCAACACCGCATCCACTGGTTCAGCATATTCAACAGCTTTATGATGGTCATTTTCCTCGTCGGGCTGGTGTCCATGATATTGATGCGAACGCTGCGCAAGGATTATGCCAGATATTCGAAAGACGAAGACCTCGACGACCTGGAGAGGGATCTGGGAGACGAGTACGGTTGGAAGCAGGTGCACGGCGACGTGTTCCGGCCGGTGCCTAATCTCGCGCTCTTCGCAGCGCTGGTGGGATCCGGATGTCATCTCACCGCCGTCACGGTTGGAGTCATCGTCTTCACCATCTTCGGAGAGCTGTACGCCGAACGGGGATCCTTGCTCTCCACCGCCATATTCATCTATGCAGCCGTGTCACCTGTCAACGGTTATTTCGGCGGCTCACTCTACGCACGCACAGGAGGGAAGGTGTGGATCAAGCAGATGCTCTTGTCAGCCTTCATGTTGCCCGCCCTAGTGTGCGGGACAGCCTTCTTCATCAATTTCATCGCCATTTACTATCACGCCTCCCGAGCCATCCCCGCGGGCACCATGATCGCGGTTGCGTGCATCTGCATCTTTGTGATCCTGCCGCTCACTCTTGTGGGGACTGTTCTCGGCCGAAATCTAGCTGGTCAACCTGATTTCCCTTGCCGTATCAACGCCGTTCCCAGACCCATCCCCGAGAAGAAGTGGTTCATGGAGCCGGCTGTCATCATAATGCTCGGGGGGGTCTTGCCCTTCGGATCTATCTTTATCGAGATGTATTTCATCTTCACTTCGTTCTGGGCTTACAAGATCTACTACGTGTACGGATTCATGCTCCTGGTATTTGTGATCCTAATGATAGTGACCGTGTGCGTGACTATCGTATGCACATATTTCCTACTCAATGCAGAAGATTACCGCTGGCAGTGGACCAGCTTCCTAGCTGCGGGCAGCACAGCGGCCTACGTGTACCTCTATTCATTTTATTACTTCCTCTTTAAGACTAAGATGTACGGCCTCTTCCAGACCGCCTTCTACTTTGGGTACATGGCACTGTTCAGCGCAGGCCTAGGAGTTATGTGCGGAACGGTAGGCTACGCAGGGACCAGCCTCTTCGTCAGGAAGATCTATTCTACCGTCAAGATCGATTGAGCGTCGCGTCCACTGGGAGACTGCTATGCGGCATTCGATTCTACAACTGCACCTGCGACTCTTGCCTCTTCGACAGGCTTTCATTCGCAGCCAGCTCGTATTAGTCTTGTGATTATCGATAGATTCGCCGTTTTTAGTATTATCGGTTACCGTTTTCACCGCTGCATTCTCTTCTTGTATGTATGTATATAACTGTCAATATTTTTAAGTTACAATAATAATTACTTGTCGCTCGCTATAATTTTCCTACAGCAATTGGTAATTTTTCAGTCTTACGAACGGAAAAATAATGAAATTTATGTGAAATTATCATCTGTTAACATTTAATGCGATAGTTGGTGATGAATAGAACTAGTAAGACGCACTTTTATTTTGCTCCATGGAGAGATCGACTTAAAGTGTGCGTTGCTCAATGTGGATTAGAGGGCGCCATTCAATAATGTCTCGTTTCCATGTAGCACTTAATGAATCGAGTAGAGTAACTTGGCCGGATATGCCGAAGAATCATTTTTAAATGCACTCATTTCGATTTGAATATTTTTATTCAACTGGTCGTGTTTAATAACACTGGCTAACATTTGTACTTTACCATTTTAGTTTTGCGAGGTCAGGTCGGAGTGCAGAAGGCGTATCGGTCTTGCAATAAATATCATTTTACTATGCATAACCTCCTCGCTTAAGATTATCTTCGCAGTCGAAAGACTTGTCAATTGTACTATCTCGATTGTGAAGGTGTGTTGCAGTTTATTTCTCGAGGATGACTATAATACTTATTTGTTTTATTATAAGAGGGAGTCACAGCGAAACCCTCTCCCTGCAGGTGAAAAAAAACCTCCAAGTGAATGTCACCGATCGATCCCTGATACCGTCTGAGCGGAGAGCGGCGTGTGACCGCGGGCCGGTGAGAGATCTCCCGGCCTAAGACCGCAATGATGTTGTCTGAACTTTATTTAATATTTGAATGTGTAGTAAAATAATATAACTTATATGAATGTAAACTTACTGATTGACTTTGTAAATATATTCCAAAAATAAATGTTTTTACTTTGAACTGCCATCGCAATTTTTGCCTTATTCAGTTTTGTGTTTCATAGTAAAGATAACATCTCTTGTAGTAATTGTATAACTATTTCAGCGTGCAGAATATATACAATTTTGTACAAGTTGTCGAGTGCGTAAGTGTAACCAAAATTTTAATTGTCAACATATTTTTGTGGGAAAAATACAATGCGACAAGAGTTTCCTTGGTTTTTTTTAAATCTAAACTTTCTATGGTAGAACTCGACTTCAAAGCTTGGCGTTATAAGGTCTGGATCCTTTAAGCCTGGTTGACGTGCTGTACACACATCAAAAACAACTCCCAGCGACGGACGCATGCTCTGCACTCGAAAACAATGTCCTGTAAGAGCAATAATAACAGATTTCATTCAATTAACTTGATTACTATAAAAAATAGATTCAAATTTGAGTTGTGGTTTTTTTTGTTGATAATTGCACTTTTGATCGTCTGAATCAGAGCTTTAGTTATCGGTTAGGCTGTCCGAGTGATATTATTAAATTAAAAAATACTTTACAAGCACTGGTGCCATACAGTGATTGGCCCGAATGTCACCAAATATGTTCTTCAAAACAAAACAATCCATTTATCTTTTAGTTAATATGTTCAAACTGGGCACAATATGTTATTCATTGAAACCAAAAAATGAAATTCCATTAGCTCTCGAGTGTTGTTAACTGTTTTACAACCGCGGAGCGAAAACTCATCTCGGTACTTGTGCAAAAATGCGAGATAATTTTTCGCTTTGCGGTCGTAAAAGGATTAACCAAATAAAGAAATATGTTAAAACATAATATATAATATGACTACCAAATTTACCACTGTCTCCATAAAAAAATCACATCTCTGAGACTGAAAATTGATTTCAGCTTACCGAGCATAAAGGATCAAGAAATCTGTGGCAAACATTTTTCTTGATGAAAATTTTATAAAACCAATTGTGAACTATTTTTATGAATTAATTTGATGCCAGATCAAGGCATATAAAAACAAATGCAACAACTCCAGTATATTATAAAGTTTAAATTTATTAAGAATGTAGATGTGTGGTACGTGAATCAAATGATTTGGTATTTTAATGTCAACATATTCTAGTGTTACTCATTTTAGACAATACACGAAAAACATTTCATATTTACTGACAACAGTGATTTGATAAAAAAAGAGTGCATGTGCATGTAATAAAATTTTCTCACAGATCACCAGTTGGCAGTGTGTAACAACTAGTCCAAATTCGGTACGAATCTATATGTACCACATTGGGAGCAACATGGTTGAGAAGGATTAATAGGATGAAAAACAATTTATTAAACTACCAAAAATGGCTTTTAATATTTGAAATATTAACATCTACATTTCATCCCACTAGATTCTAGTCTTCTTCCTCCATTTCTTCGGGCTGCAAGAGAGCTTTCCTGGTTTTTTTGCCTCCTGGTAGTTCTGCATTGTAGGATTCGGCAGTTCTTTTTCGCAAGGAATCCAACATTTCATTGTCATCCTCAGGCTTAGCCCATTCCAGGACCAAACGCCTTCCGTATAAATGCGTACTCTGACACAGAGCTTCGTAGGCACTCTGCAAAAATATATGCATATATTTTAGTGCATTTCAAAAACAAAGCGTTCCCATAATTTAAATGATGCTGGCATATCTTGGGAGAAGTGTTTGACGGTTGATGGGGAGTCTCGGAAGTACCACTAAGGTATCATATATTCCACATGAAAAGCAGATATGGTTAAGAGGAATTCAAATCCATTTCAGACTAGGAAGAGATTAAGTTTCCCCTTAATTAACCCCTGTACTCTCGGACCGCAGATAGATCAGCGCTAAATGGAAATGCTAAAATGATAGACCACCAATACATGACGCTAGTTAAAAACAAGTGTAATTTTATGACCGGATCGTGGATTATTGACGCATACGTAAAGAAATATTCATTCATACCTACAAGCTTCATAATTACAAATTGATTATTTTTATTTTAAAAACAACTTTCGAATCTGATATGCGCTCACAACTAAATGACTCAAGCTGGCTGATAATTTATAGCTAAAACTGACATTCACACACAAAGCAATAAATTAAATCAAATCTGATCCATTCATTAATGCCAGCAAGTAATATATGACAACATTTTTTTATCAAGTTAGTCATTAAAAATAAACAAAAAGGCCCTTTTAGGCTCATGAGCGTTTTGTACAGAGGCGTATGGTAAGTGTAAGCTTTGGGTGTGCTGTGTATGAAAATAAAATCTAAACATTTCAATTAGGTATATTAAAAAAAGGTTGACTAACTGAATCACAAGCAGTTTCCGTCGAAAAACTTGTATCAAAATACATCTATTCGGAGGACATATACTCCACACTGGGAGCGGACATGGATTGAAAATATATATATCAAAATGTTTTGAAAAATATTTGTAATTATAAGGGTAAAATAAAATCAAGAAGTATAAATATTAGTAATAAATTATATCACGCCAAAATATAAATGAAAAATGACCTGTTAGAATAATCTAATACATAAGTAGACGTGAAATTTTCAAAATTCCACGTCTTTCTCACGGGTGAGACAATGGCGTTCAAAGGGTTGATAAACATTCTTCTGTATTTTTACCTTTGCGTCACCTTTGTTGTAATATTCAACGAAACAGAATCCTCTGTGGCGGCTTTCTCCAGGCTGCATTTTCTTGGGCATTCTTAATGCCTTGATTTCGCCAAATGTGCTGCAAAATTTATAAAAATTGAACTCAAAGAAAAAAGGTTCTACTATAAAGTTTTTAGCTCTTTTTTGGCTCAGCTACTGAAAGTTTATTTATAAATTTCTTTTAAGCACTCATCAGACAAAAATGTTTTAATTATAATAAGCCAAAGAATTATTTTACCACTATAATTTTTGGCGAAGAGAAAGCGAAGAAAAGTTGACACGGACAAAACCGGACAGAAAAAACTGTATACAGATAAAACCCATCCAAAGGATGTGTACAAATTCCAGGAGTCCCTAGTCGCAGCTTATCTTTCTGTAGCACACAAAAATGAATATATCATCATGAAGTCTTACCCAAATATTTCCTGAATTTCTCTTTGATTTGCTTGAAAGGGAACATTTCGTACAAGGATTTTGACGCCAGTCTGTTTTCTTATGTCAGTTTCTTTTTTGGCAGTCCTCACATCTTCACTGTAATATTAATTTAATTTAAATATGAGTAAAAACGAATATTGCATAACTTTTGACTTGATGTTTTGAAAAAAAACTAACTCAGGCCAAAAAATCTGATGGAAGTAAAACTATTATAAAATATTAAAAATATTGACCAGCAATAAACTTTACCTTTGAGTTCTGTCAGATCTTTTTAGTTCAATCGTTTTGCCATCTAAATTTGAAAGTTGAAGAGTTTTAAGGGCTTTTTCTGCACCACGTTTATAGAAAAACTGTACGAATCCGTAACCCATAGATAATTTCTGGCCTGGACGTCGGGGGTCATTCTTCATTGCCACTGTGACTGAATGCAATTTACCGCAACCTTCGAAGTGCTGCAAAATTATGAAAACAGAGATAATAAAATTAGGAAAGATTATTTTTTACAAATTTAATGTTTTGTATCAGTGAGGAGATATTATCTACCTATAATATCATACCTGTTTAACACTTTCTTCTCTGGTTTCAAAATGAAGTCCTTTTACAAAGAGTATCGTTCCAGCTTCAGGAGTTTCTTCTTCTTCTCCTTCTCCTTCGGATTCCTGCTTGACTTCAGGAACAGGAACCGTAATTTTCTCCAAACGGTTTTGCTTCTCATTAGAATCTTCAGATATTTTTCTCTCACTAACTTCTGTGTTCAATTTTCCATTCTCTGTTTTTGTAGCAGCTTCTCTGAACACATTATCAGGTGCCCACTCCAAATAAAGAGGAAGGTATTTAAATTTTGAATAGGCTAGTTTCGAAAAGGCGCGCCTCGCCTCCGATGGCTCTACGAATTCAACCAGCGCTGTGATCCCATGGGGTGGCATCACCAGCCGGGCTATAAGACCGAAGGGTTCGAAAAGGATTCGGAGTTCTTCTCGCTCGGTGTGCGCAGGCATGTTTTTTACTAGGATGACCTTTTTGGAACGTTTTTTAGATGCCTGAAAATAATTATGATTTGAACGATTGATTACTTTCGCTACAAAGATACATATAGATTTTTATAAATAAAATAGAACATGAAATCCACCTGATTGAAAGCATCAAGACAGACGCCATTTTCTTCGAGGAATTTTTTTGTACCGGCAACGAGCTGCGTTTCTCCGAGAGCTAACCTTACAGCGGCACTAGTTTCTGAAAGGAAAAAAAGATTTTTTTTTGACATTACATAAAAAACTGTAATTTAGTTATGAAGCAAACAATATCTCTATCGACTATGATTAGAATTGAAATTGAAGCCTACTTGAATTTCCTTCGAGGATGCGCTCTTTAGTAGTGTTATAGGTGTTGGCTACCGCATCTGCAACAGCATTCGCTCCCAAGAATAAAGTGTTCCAATTGTGAGCAGAATTCGCCTGCGATTTCTGTTTCCTAGCTTTTTTTTCCTTGTACGTCAGACCTTCTACAGTAAACATAAAGTATGTACAATTTAGTCCCGAGGCAATTGGAGCAATTATTAATTAACACCAGTTGCACACTGGAAATAAATTCACAGCTATATCACGTGACAAAATCAAGTAAATGTCATCTTTGCAAAATGCAAGTAAATCAATTCAAAGAAAAAATAGGCTTACCTTCATCCGGATCGACGGGTTCTCTCGGTTTTCCAGGCAACAAGTGCAGCATTCGACCGCTGAATACGGTCCCGTCCAGTAAGCCGTAAGCTTTAACAGCGTGCTCAGGCATCATGAACGTGACATGCGCGAAGCCTTTCGATTGATGAGTGATCCTATCTACGGGAATATTGACTTCGTTGACCGGACCTTGAAACAATTTACGAAACTTACATCCTACCATAATACTCAATTTTTCCAAAGCAAAGTAATATACTGTTAAGCAGTGTTTCCCAAACTATGTTCCGCGGAACACTGGTGTTCCGTGGAGCCAACGTAGGTGTTCCGCGGGGCCAGAGTAGACGTTCCGCCAAAAAAAATGGAACGGTTTATACGTATATTTTTATTTTATATGAATTACCCATTACAAAAATTTTGCTAAGTGTTCCGTTGAAATTTCCGACCTTGCAAAATGTTCCATCCCAGAATAAGTTTGGGAAACCCTGCTGTAAAGCACGGGTGTCCAACCGGTCGATCCCAAAGAAAAATTTGGTCAATCCCGTAAGCTTCGGTGAATTTCAAAAAAATATATAATATATAATTTAAATATAAAATATACAAACATACTAAAATTGAATTATTTTATAAGCACATACCTATCTAATGATATGTATTTCGCATTAAAATAAACATTTCTAAGTTGAAGGGAAAGGGAAAAAACCCTACTAAATAAAATTTCTTATAAGAATCATGTTAGAAGTCGATCGCGAGAAAACTTAAGATTGAAAAGTCGAACCCAGGGCAAAGAAGGTTGGATACCCTTGCTGTTAAGCATTTTAACCTTCTATGGAGGGAAGAGATTGCAGTACTTGATATAGCATTTTGACAAATTGATACAACAGTTGCTTAATTGACTGTTGCAAAATATGACTATCATCTTCCATTTTATTTAGTACAGGGGTTCATAAACTTTTTCGACAAAGGGACCATATTGAAATTAAAAAAATCTGGCAGGCCACTCTTTTTTTGTAAATATTTTCTGTTTATAGAAAATATAAAGCAAACAATGATAAAATATTTCATTGTGCATATTGATATTATATTCGAATAACTTTCTTCTCCACAAAAGTACCTACAACTAGAAAAAATGACTAGTTTTATCTCGTTAAGCATGTTATTGCATATGGAAATAAAAAATATAAACAATTTAAAATTAAAACTTTATGGTTTTCTCAACATTTCAATGAATAAATAACTTAATGATTGACTGAAAAGATGAGACAAATAATAATTAGATTAGATTAGATAAACTCAGTTTAAATCTGTCAAAACTTTGGTTTATATTTATATTTCAAAACTACCAATTTATAGTTAGTTGCAGCACTAAAGAATGTCATCGAGATATTTACAAAAAATTCAAGATAAATTAAAATAAGATTTACCATATTTTTCAAAGAGTGCTTGTATTTCATCCTCTGTCGTGATGTAAGGTAGATTTCTCACATATATTAAACCACTCTCTGCGATGCTTTCTTCATTTTTAATTGATTCCTATTTGTGAACGACAGATTTAAAAAAACATCATAGGAAAAAGTTTATATTGTTATTGTGCATACTATTAAAAAAAAGTGGACAAAACTAACATTTTTCCCGAATTTTAATCAAACGCAAAAGAAAGATTTCTGTTTTCTCCAAAATAAACACTAATAATAAATTGAAATGAATAAATTACACATGTTAGGCCTGTTTGGAGAAGAATCATCTTTATGAGATTGAATTAAGTGATTAGTTTTTTAACATACTACGCTAATTGAAAAACTGGCAGATATCAAAAGGATTGGAAGAACACTTGCGGTCCTGTTCTCAGATTTATTATTTTCTGTCACAAATGCTATACGACTTTACGCCCAACGTAATGATCTTTTTTTTTACACATGTTTCTTTGGATAGGTGGGTGATGAAAGCAGTATTAATTGCAGTTGTTATCACTGCTGTTGTTAGATGATTTAAGAAAAGTCAAAGATGTTGGTATTCGACGGCTTTAGGGAAGCACTAACTTTTAATTCGTTGAATGGATTCAATGGTAACTTTGTGAAAGTTCTTTTTTATTTCAATATTAAATTTGATAACTTTGTTACCCCACTTGTTTAGTTTCCACTAATAAGTTTGAGAATCGGACTGCTGACGTCTTTTCATATAGTATTGAAAATTTACCTCTTGAGCTTTGTGTCTATAATTTGATGCTTCACCCGCATCTTCTTCGCCGAGGTTGCTGTTTTTGTTTTCATAATGATTAACAATCACCCTGTGGCCTCCTACAATAATAATAAATTACATAGTTTAGCTAATGGTGATCAAAACTTCCCCTATTATATCATCCATGGATTCATTTCAATATAAAATGAAATTAGTTTACTCTATAAATCATATACACGTTTTGGTTGATTTCGAAGCCACTCCTTACTTAAATTGATTAAAATAATGAGGGTTGAAAAGAAGCTACTAATTAAGAACCTCGCCAGTTCCAATGTCTGTCTATGACCACTGACATGATAGGGCGCCATAGTTTCCCTAATTTCCAAGTTCCTCACAAAGTCAAACCACTTCACTCCCATTAAATAATGCAAACATCTATTCCCAAAGCTCAGTTCACGGGTTTTCTGAGTCCCTGTAAAGCTGCGCTGGTAGAATGTAAAACTTGAACAAATGGCATTTGGTCAGTGTACACGCTGAACATTAGTGGCCAGTGTACAGCTGTGTGTCCTAAACAGTTTGCATTGAGTTAAATGTGGCTCCAGCTATTCCTAAGCGAATAGTGAGCTATTTTTTTACATTATTGTCTTTCGGGATATGTATGCTGAGGTATCTGAAGGAGTCGACCTTATTATTTATATTCAATATTATTTATATATCAATCCTCAGTGTAATGACATTATAAACATTAAATTATAAATCAGCTGTACCATGATATTTCTGTTTTTATTACTTTTATGACTTGCCAGATTATTTCCAAGACTCTTAACATCCTACATAAACGTATCGGAATTAATCAGATTGCACATTAAAAAACACACTTACTAAGTGTCTTGATACACTCGAAGGCAGATGCTGACACTGAAAGTAGAGTGTTTGTATGGATGAAAATTCTTACCGAGGAAACATTTATTTTTGAATATGGCCTTTTTCCGTTCTTCTTCTGACCTGAATCCGATATAACAAAAGCCTCTAGTGAGTTTGCTTAATCTGGGAATCCTGATGGTGAAGGGCACGAGAGGCCTGAAGAATTCTTTCACATCCTTTTTCTTACAAGAAAAGGGCATCCCTTGCATCTATAAATATAAAATGACTAGAGTAAGCGACGATGATTAAGAAATTTTCAGTTTGGAACAAACCAGCAGAATCATGGAGAATACTGCGAATATGAATTAGCTTAAAGATGTGTGTTGATGATCAGGAGTTAAATCGAAAGACAGCAAGCAATGTTTCATTGTGTACACTTCCGTAGGTTTTCTCACCAACAACGCAGGATTCACCTATCGACATCAAGTATTCAAGTGCAAGAATTAACTCAAACTGACATCATTGGTTTATTTGTCAGTTTTTTTTTTAGATGTTTTTAATTAAAAAAAGTATCTGGCATTACGGCTAATGCCAATGCGACAAATATTTTTAAATTGAAAGATTGTATGAGAAAAACTCAATAAGAATATTTCGTAAGTCACTCGAGTTTAACTTGAGGGTAATTGACATCAAAAACACCCACATCTTTGGTCCCAATTTTAAATTGAAAATCTAAATTTGAAATTGTCCTTACCGGGAATCGAACCCAGACCCGCCTGATCGATAGAGTAAGCACTAATTGACTAGACCAGTGCTTCCCAACCTTTTTCGTTCCACAGCCCCCTAAATCTAAAAAAAATAACCCGCGGCCCTCCTCAATTGTCTCCGTAACCCGTTTTTTTTTTTAGCTCACCAACGAATTCGAAATCCTCGATTTGCTATACCTTTTCCTCGGAATGTCTCCGTAACTATACTTTTCCCCTAGAATCCAAATTTCTCAATCCCGCATTCCCGCTGCGGCCCCTAAAGAAATTCCACAGCCCCCAATATGGGAAGCATCGATTTGACAGAGTTAAATATATAGATATTTGTACTTTCTACTTAATTGCAGGTGACATTTCAAACATGTGCTAGAACATCTGAAGATGCTATATTGAGAAAATAATGATACAAAATTTGAATATGATTCAAAATTGATAAGATAAGATTTTTCAGTTGATACATTAAGTCATTGATAAATAAATAATTTGTTAACATACAAGATGGGGTCTGTTTAAAAGTCTTCATAGGCTGGCTGATCACTGTACATTCAATATATTTTTTCAGATAGTTGATTTTGAATTTGGATAAGTGCTACAGTATAAAAAGATTCTGATATTGCCGACACAACAACCAAAATGGAGACAGAAATATATCTACCTTAACAAAATAGAGGACTCTGTTTCGCCAATCTTTTTTTTCCTTTTTTTGTTTTGATGGCTTTGAATCTGCAGCAGTATCTTCTTCTGAACTCGTTTTTAAATCTTCTTTTTTTGCTTTTAAGGATTTCAAATACTAGAAAAAAGGTAATTTTTCATTATTAGCCAAATTTCATTGAAAATTTTACGAGCTACAATATTAATGTTGAATTTACATATCAAATCACCCACTTCTGTATCGCTGACTAGTTGATTCTTAGATTTTTCTTTTTTCTTCTTTTTTTTTAAATCATCCTTTTTTTGGTCAGGTTCATCGCTGACTGCGTCTTCTTTGTTATCAATTATCGATTGTTCATCCGCATTCTCTATCAGGTTTTTCTCTTTATTGGATATTTTAGTGATAGCATCATTACTCCAGACTGCTTTGTCTAATTTAGATGCATGAACTTCCAGGAACTCCAAGAACATTGGATCATCTTTACGCTAGAAAAAAATAACACCTTCAACTGCGTCTGATCGGCATAATCAAATATTTGTCATAATATGTAAAATATAATAGTAATATACAAGATATTACAACAGATTTAAATTGAAAAATTTTATATAATTGAAATCTTATATACTTATCATAAAAGAGAATCGAGATCTGGTTGTTAGTCTGTCACTCAACCATTATGTTAAGAGAAAAAGATAGGCATGGATAAGTAATCTCTCTCTTTTCAATGTTCTCAGAAATGGGATAGGTGGTGATGTGCAAAAACACAATAGACTACATTCATACATGCAATCAAAAGTAAATGTATAAATCTATTGAAATATCAATGTTTGAAAGTTTCCATTTCGGAATTTGAGCTGGTGACCCAGCAACCTAGTGGGCGAAAATCCAACAGCGTTTGGCATTCGCTTACAGCAGTGGTTCTTAACCTTATTACGCCAACAGGCGCATTCAAGACTTAGGGTAATAGAAGTGGGCGCATGCCAGGTTTCTAAGATTACAGTAATGTATTTTTCAATCACTCAATTATTGATCATTTATATGCCTATGACGGC
Organism: Himalopsyche tibetana; assembly: GCA_030503985.1. NCBI lineage: Eukaryota > Metazoa > Arthropoda > Insecta > Trichoptera > Rhyacophilidae > Himalopsyche > Himalopsyche tibetana. The sequence goes on from JAPJYX010000006.1 coordinate 93,297, forward strand.
ATTTCAAAATAAAAAGACATAAAATACAATAAAGAGTAAAAAATATCTTAGAAAAATACAAAACACAATTAATGCGATCTTTGTTAATGCATTTCACATACTGATTTTCTTATATTGGAAATGTAAGATGATTATCTAAATCGTAAACAAATTCGTTTTTTTGTACATTAAGTACATGCTTGTAAGGGCGCATGAAAATATCGGGCGCATATGCGCCCGCGGGTACAGGGTTGAGAAACTCTGGGCTTCAGGAACGACAGATATTATATATGTACACGAATACAAACCTTTTCTATTGCTTCCAAAATAACATTGTCCTTCCTTGAACCTTCTGGTTTTAATTTTTCGCGTCCTTTTTTTGGTACCGCTTCAGCTATATGATTTTCATCGGTCGAGGAGTGAAGTTTTCTATACGCCGAACTATCAGGAGCGTATTTGCTCCAGGCTTGAGGTTTGCTACTGTGCCCGATGGAAACGCAAGTTTCGACTAAAATCTTCGTGGTATTTATGCAGGAGCCGTTAAAAAACGTTTGCGCTTCCGACGCTTGTTCATCTGTTTTGAAGCCTATGAATCCGAAATTCCTAAATTTGCCTTCTTTCGTGTATTTCAATTGAACATCAGTAATTTCTCCCTTTTGATTAAATATCTCACGCAATTTTTCTACAGTGACCTGAAATTATAATCATCAATAAGTTACAATGCAAATATAATGGACTTATTTCAAAAATAAACATTTACTGACATTGTTAGGTAAATTTTTCACTATCAAACGAGACATGTTGAGTGAAAACTTAAACACGCGCAAACGTCACACGTGGGGATATAACAATTATTTTGACGTTTACAATGTTATTGTATAACATTGCCAGTGTAAATATAATCTATATATTAATAGCCGATAAGGTCCGTTTGAGTGGGTGAGTGTAAGGTGTCCTGACCTACCAGTCTCAATCAGTATAAAATAAAATAAAATAAAATAAAATAAAATAAAATAAAATAAAATAAAATAAAATAAAATAAAATAAAATAAAATAAAATAAAATAAAATAAAATAAAGTAAAGTAAAGTAAAGTAAAGTAAAGTAAAGTAAAGTAAAGTAAAGTAAAGTAAAGTAAAATAAAATAAAATAAAATAAAATAAAATAAAATTAAATTAAATGAAATGAAATGAAATGAAATGAAATGAAATAAAATAAAATAAAATAAAATAAAATCAAACACAATGCAACAAAAATCTCACGTTGCTGGGCAACGGGCTTACAGCTATTCTCTCTATATATTAATAGCCGATAATGTCTGTCCGACCACATTTCACACCTTCCAGTCTCCACTTTTTTGAATAAAATAAAATAAAATAAAATAAAATAAATTAAAATAAAATAAAATAAAATAAAATAAAATAAATTAAAATTAAATTAAATTAAATTAAATTAAATTAAATTAAATTAAATTAAATTAAATTAAATTAAATTAAATATAATTAAATAAAATAAAATAAAATAAAATAAAATAAGATAAAATAAAATAAAATAAAATAAAATAAAATAAAATAAAATAAATAAATTAAAATAAAATAATATAAAATAAAATAAATTAAAATAAAATAAAATAAAATAAAATAAAATAAAATAAAATAAAATAAAATAAAATAAAATAAAATAAAATAAAATAAAATAAATTAAAATAAAATAAAATAAAATAAAATAAAATAAAATAAAATAAAATAAAATAAAATAAAATAAAATAAAATAAAATAAAATAAAATAAATAAATTAAAATAAATTAAAATTAAATTAAATTAAATTAAATTAAATAAAATAAAATAAAATAAATTAAATTAAAATTAAATTAAATTAAATTAAATTAAATTAAATTAAATTAAATTAAATAAAATAAAATTAAATTAAATTAAATAAAATAAAATAAAATAAAATAAAATAAAATAAAATAAAATAAAATAAAATAAAATAAAATAAAATAAAATAAAATAAAATAAAATAAAATAAAATAAAATAAAATAAAATGAATTAAAATGAATTAAAATAAAATAAATTAAACTAAATAAAATCAAACACAATGCAGCAAAAATCTCCCGTTGCTGGGCAACGGGCTTACTGCTAGTAGTAATTATTTGTGTACTTTATGGATGTAGGTGGTAATGGTACTGTACTAGACAGCAAACGTTAGGTGTGAGCATAATTCAGTGGCGGTTCTAGGTTATCTCTGGTTCTAGGTACTGGGCTAGGTAGGCTCAGCCCGATCTGCATTTTTCACCCAAAACTTTAGATGGCTGAATAAAAATGAATAGCGATTCGGTCGCTGAACAAAATAAATACATTTATAAGCGTAACTAACTTTTCCCAAATTAATACATTATCTTTGTTTTGATTTTCCTCTGTCAATATAAGAGAATGCCATGTCTACCTACAATCATATTCTCAATTGTGTTTTGTATTACAATTTTAAACCGAGTCGGCATAAAAAAACAATAACTATAAATATTTCATAGAGAACAGGCAACGTGACGTCAGTCTGGCAACACCTACGTGTTAACGACTCAAGGACTAAATCTTTTAAGCCCTAGTTCTTTCTTTACACTGGGGCGCTATCAAGCACGATTACATTTTTTTTTGTATTCGTATTTACGGAAACGTCATCTAAACCACACGACTGTGATTCAAAGTATTAGGCTACTGTCATATGCTACGGGCTAAATTGAATCAGCCAAAGTCCCCTATAGTGAAAGCCATGCTATGGAGCTGAAAACAGGTACTTTTTTCAGATAAGCGGGCCGGCGTCATAATTTTCAAAGTAATATCACATCATTATGAAGCCATTTGTTTCTGATATATTGTAGGAAATACATATTTATATTGTAATTATATATTTTTTCAATTACATATTTTTCAACATACGAAAAAATCACATTTTCTAAGGTTTTTAAATAAAAATCTCGAAGAACAAAAGCAAACAAAGAAGGCAAATCATTTTATTAAAATTATTTTTTTTACAATATTTCAATACAGAATATGAGGTTGGATAGTTTATTAAAAAAATCAACGTCATTATTGGGATTTTAATCAATTAATAATTAATCTCAAAATTTATTTGTGCACACTGGTTCGTTACTCAATCTTTCCATAGGATTTGTCAAGTCATATCAGTAATCAAAAATCAGTAAGTCAAACTAGGGTAGCACATTTCACTTCATTATTTTTAAAATATTATTATTGATTAAATCATCATTTACTTGGTATATTGCCATTATTATATGATAAGACGCAGCATTTATTTTATAATATCACAATAGGCGTCAAAATCGTATATAATATAATATGGATTCCGCTTGTTACTGATGTTTTATGTTATTTATAATCAATATTTTATATAACTGTGATATTTAATAGTGGGAAGTTAAATTTTATTTGTTTTACCACACATCGCATTTCTTGCCATTCGCTATATTTCTTACAATCATTACTTAATTTGCATATATGACCCTTCCGATGTATCGTGAATTGTAAATTAATAACACCAAAAAATCATAGAATATCCATACAATAAATCTTTCAAACATACATGTTATATTCAACGAAAATTAAGCTCATAAATTGGAATTTAGAGTTGATCTACGTATAACCGGCATACAATTTGTTAGGAGCGGCTGGGATTTAACGGCCCGGTCTTTTTTGCTGTTTTTTCTACGACACTGCTTGGAACTTAAGACTGCTATGAATCAGCCCATAGCCCATACATTCAAACACAAATAACAATATCGTTGTATTGTATGAAAGTGACAGGTATTGTCTCTCAGCCATAGATTAATATGTGACAGCTCTGTATCGCTTTGTGTACTGATCAGTTCACTTGGTTCACTTTGAAAGAGACGAATTTAAGGGTCCAGTATTATTATTATATTATTTCTTACTTACTTTAGCATTGATTTTATTATATAATAATTTATGCTTTGCGGTAGTGTCGTAATATTTGTTAATTTGCTTGTAGATTAATGTACACGGTGAAGTGGAAACATACACAATTTTGTAAATAGTAAAAAATGCTAAACTTTCCTCTAGCCCACCCAAGATTTTAGTTCAAGAACCGCCACTGGAGCATATGGAGTACAGTAGAACCTCGATTATCCAAACGCTTCAAAAGAAACAAAAAGAAATACGAATTTGCTGATTTTCACGTGGCGAATTTCGTTCATTGTTGTTTAACACAGTGGCTATCAACCTTTATGTTACTGCGCCTCCCTTTGAAGAAAAAAATATCTTCACGCCTCCCCATCTTTTATTTCATATAGTAATAAAGACACGTTTTAAAGGGTAATTAAATATTTTGGACTGTTCGCGCCTCCCTTTGTAATGGTCAGCGCCTCTCAGGCTGGAAATCGCTGGCTTAACATACATTATGGCATGCATTACATGTTTAAAGCAACGATAAATTTGCAACCGAGTCATTAAATTGCGATGTGAACAATCATGTGCATATATTGAATTTAAGCATCAAAAATGCCAAGAAAAAAGGTTCCGGAACGCCATTCCACCGTGTTACAAATTCTAACTTACAATACTAGCTTATGATGTTGCATAAAGAAAATCACTCCTTAAAAATATTCGTGATTTAGCAGCTTCAAATAGAACCGCTAGTTGAGGATCTCGGTTTCAAAACCTATCTAAAAACCATTCTCTTTTCAAATTTTGATGCCAATTTGTTCTTTATTACAATATCTAAACACTCAATTAACTTTCAATTTCAAAACCTCGAACATTACAGAGAAAACGCATTTAAAAAACGTGTTTAATCTCAAAACCTACTCAAATCCAAAAAGCCCACAGCATTTTTTTGCACTTTGCCAACAATTTTGGTTTTTGGATTTAGGTGGGTTTTGAAACTAAGGCGCTCATGTTGCTTTAAGCAAAAATCAATATTAGAATTTCTCAATAAAAAATACCTACTTTAATTTTGAATCTAATCTATACGTTAATCAAGATATATAAACATTATTCACACTGAATGTGAAAATGCGTAACTAATACATTTTCAGATTAACAACTATAAGAGATAATTATACTGACATATTTATATTTAGGTAAATCAAAATCAGGGCTGTGCCAAAATTATTTTTCACGATATTTATTTATTGAATGTCTTTTAGCTTACATTTTAAAATCAATAATTTTAATCAGAAATTATATTTTAGAAATAACTTTTTAATATTTTATTCACGTTCTATATGTTAATGTTTATGTAACTGTCAATGGCTTATCAAAAGGCATTGAGTTATGTATTCCAACCTTGATCCCTAATTAGTATGGATAATCAAGGCTTTACCGTATCAAGTTATTTTTTGGCGACGTTAACAATTTGCATGGATAAGGGATCAGTAGCCAACCATGCGTGAGTGATATGCGGCCTTTTGCGTAGGGTTTGTAGCTTTTAGACACCACCAGGCTTATTCTGGCGGCATGGTACTTATTTCCGACGGTCTGAAATATTTACCATAAGCAATATTTTTTTTTAAGTTGGTACCAATGATATATCGCGTTCGTCCACACTAATCTTCGTACTCCTGTCAAACTATTCTCTGACGTAAACATAACCTCTACTACTATGGTAAACAGAGATGATACTTTGGTTATTTTAATGAATTGATCTATGAAACGAACACGATGTCAGGAACTGAAAATATTCTTCCAGTATTTTTATGCCTGATTAGTTCTGCCCACTCGCTATATGCGCATAAGAGTGATTGTAATGAAACAATAATATGTCTTACGTTTACTACAAATATGCTACCTTTTCTACATGAAAATCAACTAAATGCCGCTAATAGCAACGCAGTTCTGTAGGAAATTGCCAAACTATCATACAAGGAGATCAGGGAAAGCGATAATTTTCGCTAAATACGAATGTGATATCCGTATGAAACAGAAAGATGTCGAATTGAATTTCTTATATCCATAATAGAGCAAATTTGAAATACGTCGACGAATTTTCCTTATATTTTTTTAATCTGCATCGATTATCGGTTCCTTAGATTCCTAAATTTGTTTTTGTATATTGTCCAATTGGAAATTAAATATCCTAGGAATCGCATTGCTTTCTGTGGAATTTGACAATTTTCAGGGTGAAAATGAGTACTTAGCGTGTTGTAAAGCATTTAAAAATATGAAAGAAATAATCAAAATTCGGTCTTCGATTCCCGACATCGTATTCGTTTTTCGTTCAATCAAATAATAAAAATTAACAAAATATCGCCTTTGTTTAAGGTTTACGACAAAAGGTTTCCCCACATACGTTTGAAAAAAAGCGCGAACATAAATGCAAATATATTTAACGAGCACCAACAGTCAAATACCAATACAAAAAATATCGTGTCTGGCTTGATTTTTTTTTGTATTTTCATTTGAAGGTTAGTACACGACAAACATTGCAAGATTTACTGATTATTATTATCGATCTGTCAAACGCATAGGATGTCACATAGTAGAATGTCATATTTTCTTAATTTGTCTGGATGATAGTCAGTGGCGGTTCTAGGTACTGGGCTAGGTGGGCTAAGCCCGACCTGCACCTCTCATCCATAATGGGTAGAAATAAATACATTTATAAGCGTAACTAACTTTTCCCAAATGAATACAATATCTTTTTTTTTGATTTTCCTCTGTTAATATAAGACAATGCTATGTCTACCCACAGTAATACTCTCGATTGTGCTTTGTATTAAAATTTTAAACCGAGCCGGCATAAAAATACATACAGAACAGGCAACGTGGCGGCAGTCTGGCGACACCTACGTATTAATAATAATAACAAAGGCTCGGGTTAACTATAATATAGCTCGAGTACTTTATTTACACTGGGGGGCGCAATCTTTTTTCTGGGGGGCAGATTTTTTTTTGTATTTCATTCACATTGGCCAACGGAAACGTCATCTAAACGTACACGACTGTGCTTCAAAGTTTCAGACTGCTGTCAGACGTCAGGGGCTACATAAGATTAGCCCATACATACAAACACAAATACCAATCTCGTTGTGTTGTATGACAGTTGATGACAGTTCCTCCGTACGGTTTTTTGTACATGATCATGTACATGTTTTGTATATGTACATTTTGTTCACTTAGAAGGAGACGAATTTGAGGTCCAGTTTTTACTATTCTATTATTTCTTACTTACATTAGCTTTGATTTTATTATATAATAATTTATGCTTTGCGGTAGTGTCGTAATATTTGTTAATTTGCTTGTAGATTAATGTACACGGTGGAGTGGAAACATACACAACTTCGTAAATAGTATACAATGCTAAACTGTTCTCTAGCCCACCCAAGATTTTAGTTCACGAACCGCCACTGATGATAGTTCAAAGTACTTAAAAGTAAATGTATCATTATTATTTCTGTAAAATATAGTTTAAAAAAATATATTATTTTGTACTAAATATCTTTATATTATTGCTCTCTAAAACTTTGGCTCTTCTAATATGAAATTCAGTCAACCCCTGGCCTATACTTAAAATTCACATACATATAAAATATTTAACATTATGATTATTAACAAAACTGTTTGATAAAAATAGACAAAATATCCAACAATTGTTTCAGTAAAATCAGTTTAGAATATAGTCTATGAAATAAAGCCATAGACTAATATACTACAATATAATATGACGTTTGAATCAGAGATAATGTTTGAATTGACAGTTCGATAACCTGATAAGTGGTATTATAAAAATATTATTATTTATACCGCGATTTGTCTAAAACTTGTGCTTGTTAGTCGTATGTAGTTAGAGTGTAATAATATTTCATTATGTCGTCCATGACGTTCAGCCAGAAAAGTTTTCTTCCGACACCGCCGGATAAGGGTAGTTTTCCACTCGATCACGAGGGTCAATGTAAAAAGTCCATGTTGAAATATATGGTCTGTCTATCGAATTGCAATAATGATAACTCTCGCTGCAGAGATCAAGCTAAGAACTATTTAGAATGCAGAATGGAAAACAATCTAATGGCTAAAGAAGAATGGGATAAGTTAGGATTTCACTCCGATAGTGTTGAAACAGAAACTGCTGCAAAAATGTCGTAGATATTGTGAAAGCATGCACATGAAAAAATATGTTTAAAGAGCATTTGTGTAGCAATATTGTCATGCATAAGAGGTATTGAATGAGTGAAGATTTCAATTACCGCCAAACTATTGATAATACTAACGGAATCATCAATTAATAATGTTAAATTTAATCTGTTTTGTGGTCAAGTTATGTGAATTTATCTTCTTTTTTTTCCTTTTCACATATCGCTTCAGGTGTCAAGTTTTATAAAAATAGTTTTGGATGTTTATAATATATATTATTTCAAATAGTATGTAGTAGAAAGGACATACATACTATTTTCATTTTTTTGGTAGTAATTTAAGTGATCCTGAATGTGAGATCTTAGTTTATTGCCAGGAATATTAGATTATTTCATTATATTTGTTGATTAATAAAATGTTTAAAATTTTAAAAAAAAGTGTTTTATTTATAAAAAAATATGTTTGTTAAAGAGACTAAATTCTTCAGTACAGAACCATTGTTTACTATTTACTATAAAGGTGTATTTTTTTTAAATTTTATTATTTCCTTGTTTTTGCAAAATCCATTGATAACGCATCATAGTCATTTTTGTTGTTTTTTTTAATTTAATATTATTTTTTGGCAGATTCGGGGGTAACTTTGCGAAAGTTCATTTTTAACTCATTTGCATCGGGGCATTTTTGCGAAATTTTGCAAAATATTAGGTACTTTCGAAAAAAGAGTATAACTTTAAAACTATTTGACATTTTAAAAAATAATTTGGACACCAGTTGTACAACACTTTGCTGCATAATACTTAATATATTTTAGCCAGCTTTTTTTTTTTTAGTATAGAAAATCGGATATTTGACATAGAATTATATATTTCATCGAAAACGTAATAAAAAACAAGCCAAATATACATTTGGTCCTGTTTATTTTATTTCAAAACAAAATTAGAAAACTTAAAAGTTTTTTGTTAACCTAAAATTGCTTATATTTTGGTGGCCTATTTTTTAAAGTTATATTTTAACTGTCTGCTGATTTTTCATCGCCGAAATCACCGAATAATAAAAATATTTGTGCATATATTTTAATATTTTATTTTTTAAATGATGCATCAAACATTTGTTACGCCATCTCTGTAGAGAATCTAATACATTTGTCGCATTGGATGTATATATTTCAACGCGTCAGTCAGACCGGCGAAAAGACTCGTATATAAGTCATCAGTAGCCAATGTGTTAATTAATATAAAATTAAATTTGATAACTTTGTTATTCCACTTGTTGTATTACATTTTGCGACACGTGTTTCGCCTCTTTGAGAAGCATCATCAGACCATTGCAACGTTTAGGAATACAGGTAGTCCTCGACTTACGACCGAGATACGTTCCTGAGCTTTGGTCGCATGTCGAATTGGTCGTATGTCGAATTTCATACAAAATATGTCGTCGCTGCACACCAAATATAGCATGTGACGATTTTATGAAAATTAGCTAAATATACAGTTTTTCTACTTTTTTTCTCAGCCTTCTAAAGTATGAACCATGTAATAATACAACACAATAAATGAGATAGAAAACAAACTATGTGCCATCATTAAAAAAAAACATTTAATTATGAGCCATGTGGAAGGATTTTTCGCATTATAAAAAAATCATAAATTTTCCGACATCAAATGCATACTTACTTATCAAATTAATCAGAAGGAATAAACTTTACTTATTCGCCAATTGGAATTTGTTTTTAGGAATATATGGTTTTAAGTGGTGAAGTGAGCCAAATAGCAAAATGGTAAAACTTTTCCATTTGACTTAAGTTACGTCAATTACGTTTTCAATTATTTTTTGTGCGAACTGTCGTCAACTTTTAATTTTAACCCTCCAGAGACGAGAGCTTTTTTCCGATAAAAAAAATATTTTCTAAGCCATATTAAAGTCACGGATAAATTTTATTCCTATCCAAATTTAAAAAAAAAAAAAACGCAAAGTCGTTGTATAGAAACCCCGCATGACTATATGGTCATGTTCATCTTTTAATTACCGTGTAATATTGAGTACGGACAGTAGTAAGGACAAAAGTGACCGTATGGGCTCGCGAACATTCGGGGTTGAAATATAGCTAAACGTGATTTTTTTAAAAATATTTACAATTTGACATCTTTAAATCAACATACAAAACAAATATATTAGCAAAATAACTATAAATAATTTGATGTTTTTATAAAAAAATAACAAACAGTTTCAAAAAGTAAATTAAAAAAAATGGAAATTAAAAAAATCACATGTGCTTTTGGAGGCCGTTCCTGTCCCCACGGCTGATTACTAACTGTAGTCCGTACCCTTCTTAACCAAATATGAGCGATAGCAACGATATTCAGGTAGAAAAAGTATGAATAGTGGGATCAATAGACAACGGTGTTTTGTGTGACCATATGGTGACGCTCGTCCTTGAAGGGTTAATAAAGTATTTTAGAGAATAATTGATTGTCATAATATAATAAAAGAGGTGAGTTCAGTTCACCTTTTCCGATTATCTATCAAACTATTTGGCCTCCTACTACTATATACACACCCTTGTGCAAAATAATGTGAACAAGACAATTTTTCATTGAACATGTCATTTATCATTCATCATTTTTCTGAATTCATTTTTTTGAATTTTATCATAGAACTTATACCTGAAAACTATTCTAAATTTAGTATTCAATAAAAATCATGCAAACAAGAACAGAGTGAAAAAATATTATTTTATATTTTCTCAGTCAGCGGAGTTTCTAAAAAAAATATTCTAGGATAGTCATGGAATAAAAAACGAATTCGTGAAAATAACGAAATATTTTATTTTTTAAATACTTATTGTGTCAAACATTTTTCTTGCCATCTCTGAAGAGAATTCCAAAAATTTATCGCATTAGGTACATGTATTTTAATACCAAAGTGAGGCTTATGAAAAGACTCACTGGTGAGTCATCCGTATTTGATGAGTCAACAAAGGTCACTAACAATAAATTCATATACACTGTAACCCCGATCTACAGTTTGTTTTCCCGCATAGATCGTTTATTTTTCATAGTCCCGGCCAAACACCCATAAGAACAATGTAAAATAATCCCGCATTAATCGTTCCCCGATTTACCGTTTTCCTCTATCTATCGTTTAAATCGTTTGGCCCCGTCACAAATATTATCTCGATTGACCGTTTTCGTTGAATATTTCTCATAAATAGTCTTGCCTCGCATCTCGTTTTGCGTATTCAGTGGAACTCCGATCTTCCGTTCTCGCTATCTTCGTTTTTTTGCATAGATTTTTTATTTTTTACTCGACCAAGACCCCGTAATAATAGTATTTAATAATTCCACATTAACCATTCCCAGATTTACCGATTTCCTCGATCTATCATCTAAATATTATCTTTCTGTCCCAATTGCTATCCCGATTGACCGTTTTTGTTGAATATTTCTTTTTTCGTTCATAAATAGTCTTACATCGCATCTGGTTGCACGAATTTTTCTAACTCAAATGTCAAAACTAAAATGCCTAAATGAATAAAACTTGAACTCTAACTGAACAACTGAAAACAATTCAAGGCGTTGAAAAAATCTAGAAGAAAAACAAGTCGACATATGTATGTAGCAAAAAAGTTAACTTAGAAAAATATGTGAGTGTCTGTCAAAATTTATGTACAAAACTACAAATAGGCAACTTAGTATGTATTAAGCAATTAAAGAATACATTTATTTATTCTTTAATAAAAAAAGTTAAGTTATTTGAAAATTAAACATTTTTTGGTGTTATTTGAAGATTTCCCGTATTATTCGTAAATTTATTATGGTCCCTTGGAAAACGCAGAATCGGGGTTTCACTGTATATCTCAAATGATGATTATCAAGTAAAACTGGTCCTGGTCGTAATAATAAATACAAAAGACTATTATTTTTCAATATAATGCTTTTTCTTCAAGAATTGACCTTAAAAATCTTACTATCTTACTTAATTTTGTATAAATGACCCTCTATCACATAGGTTCCCAACCTTTTTTGGGTGGCGACCCCTGTTTATAAAAGCCATGTGACTATGCGACCCCCCGAGGAATTTGAAATCCTCGATTTGCTATACTTTTTCGTTATTTTGTTGTTCAAATCCAAAATCGAAAAAAGTTGGCGACCCCCCAGAAAACCCTTCGTGACCCCCAGGTTGGGAACCCGTGCTATATCAATGTATATTCAATGCTCACTATCATCTTACTATCAGTTATCTGTTTTCAATATCATCTAGTGTTTCAACTTCTTTTTAACTACACTTGGGTCTCGTATAACACGATCATATGGTTCCACAAAAACATCGTGTAATACAAATCCGTGTCATATGAGGTTTGAAGTTCATACAAAAATATTCTGCGTTCCAAAAAATATTGAAGATTGTTAAAATATTTTTTTATTAAACAGAATACATTTACGTATTTATTGAAAAAAAATTTAATAACATACATATCGACTGTGGAAAGGAAAAAGGACATAACCCACTCATCAAATTTTACAAGAGGCGCAAAAAACTTGTTTTGATGATTTTGGACCATATGCAAATTATGAATTATGAACAACCTTGAAGTGCACGGAGACTTCTAAACTGGTGTTTAATTGACATAATCTAATATTAATTAAAGAAATTGACTAGAGAAAACCTTTATTTCAGTTTTTTTCTTGGTTTTAATTTTTTACAATGTCATTTTTTTCAAACTTAAAAGCAAAATTTAGATACTAATTCGGCATTTGCAGCTTGCATCCTTTTGATAGAATGTGTATCAAGTTTGATACATTGTGATTATCAAAAAACAAAACTGTGGGTTACGTCCTTTTTCCTTTCCACATTCGATGTATTAGTATAATGGATCATTCATTCATCATCGCTATCACTTACAATTCTATATGTTCGACTGTTTTTCGAGATCGGTTGTGAGTTATCATCATCGGAAGATTCGAGAGTATTTTGGAATTTAGCCTTTAAAAATTCTGTAATAAGTGACTGTATGCTTTTATTTAGGGTCAAGATATTTTGTAATTCCCTCTTGAATTTCAAACTTTCCTTTATAGCATAGGTTCCCAACCTTTTTCGGGTGGCGACCTCTTTTTATAAAGCCATGTGACTAGGCGACCCCCCGAGGAATTTGAAATTCTCAATTTGCTATACTTTTGATGTTAAATCCAAAATCGAAAAAAGTTGGCGACCCCAGGTTGGGAGCCCGTGCTTTATAGGATCATTATCTATTAAAAAATGTCCTAATTTACCAGCCAATCCCAAGCCGTCATCTATTGTTTTAAATGTGAAACATGCAGCTACTTCACTGCAACTGCTTTCCGATTCATTAATTATGGTAGGCTTACCTGACATTTCGACTAATTCTTCTTCGTTCAATGTACGATCCTCCAATATTTCTTCGATATCTTGATTACCAAAATCATCGAATCCTCCTCCACTAATTTGTTATTCACGATCAATAAATAAAGGCTTCATTATGAACATGAACTCTCCGGAAGAATTACAACATAAGAATTAAAATATTCTTTCATTCGCCACCTCACATTCATACTTTCAATCAATCATGTTAATTATTTTTCTTGAAACCGTGTTGTACAAAAATAGGCCACAATTCATCAACCATGCTATATCAAAACTAAAATACATATTATTTAATACAAACCGTAAAAGCTTAATAACTTATACCTGAAGTACGGATTAGCTTCTTGATGCCATTCTCCCACCTTATAGATAATTTTCTCCTGTTGGTTTTTCATATTTTGAAACCTAACGGCCACTTTGAAATGTTGCAGGGAAAAGTTGGATTAAAATTATAAACAAGATAATTTATTTCAAATAATTTTATTATAAGAGCATAGTACTAATATAATTTTTACCATAATACTATCTTAAATTTCATATCAATGATTTGACCCTTTTACTCTCAGTCGTTTCTTGAAGCGTGCGCCAAAATCTCTCGGCCGTTCATCTAAAACTATTCTATTATTAATTTAATATTTTTTCTCTCGTGTTGATTACATCTGATCTCCATATTTATTAGACTGGTAGGATAAGGAAAAGTTTATTGTTCATTTGAGCATTTTAGCATAGACGGACGCTTTGAGAGTATCACGAGTAGAGGGAGCGATGAAACACCGTCATATTTTTTGACCGGTCGGTCATCCCCCGTATCCGGGTTTATATGAAATCCAATATGAAAACTATTCGTCGCTTCAATAATTTTTGCGCTTCCGCTAGCGAGAAACTTAGAAACAAATATTATTAATATCACAGTTGTCATTATGAATCTTTGAACTGAACAATGATGCTTTCGTGTCCTCTCATCATATAGATAAGTGTGATCGTCAAATTTTAAAAATCACTTCTTAGCGGTTATCCTGTCAACGGTCGCTTTTTGATAATATTAATGAAAAGCATTAAAAATATAATCTATAGATGAATTACGCCTATTCTCCGAGTATAAAAATTTGTATTTACATAGTTTTGGATAAAACTTTTAAGCAAATATTTATTACAGTATTCTTAATATTCATTAAATGAATATTGCGATTGATTTTTATCGAGGATTACAGTATTGTGCAATAATTAGCTCACGCAATGGCAACGGGGAAACATTTCAACCGTATTCTTAGTGATATCCTGAATCGACTATTTCAATCGGCGAGCTGTCTTCCTCACACTGTTCATAAAAGCGATTCGCAGATAAAACCTTAATAGAAATATGCATTTTTAAAAGAACATGAGTGACATTAGAAAAAACTCCACGCCGAGAAGATCATCCTTCGCCTTTGGCCGATGAGTCTCAATACTTTGCCGCATTGAATTAAGTTTCAGATATAAAACATAATAATTAATGCCCGTGGTAAATTTCCGATCCCGGAATCAATGTCTTGTCGATATTCTATCACAGTTATAGAATAAAAGATTCCTCCTTAGTCTAAAGTTGGTCTTCACCGTTATAAATATCTCCCCACCGCCTGAAATTATTTAATAAAAAATGATAATTCAATTTGTTCCTGCCTATTCATCCCAAATCTTGAAATATCATAGAAAGTATCATTTCAGATCGAGCCTATATTTGGAACCTTGTAGCATATTTTACGTTAAATCTATATTGTATAACAAGAAAAGCGCCACGACCAGGAGAGAGAGTCGATGCGATGCCGCCGGAGGAGCCTTTGAAAAGTCGAATCCGCTGGTCGGAGAGGGCGGAGGCCCCCGGTACGGTTCTTTGTTGCCGACGGCAAAGTGCTCGCCGGTCCTCGGCGACGGGCAACCCATCCAAAACGGCCCCGACAGGTGCTGCCTTTCATTTTCTACTTTCATCTTCAAATCGTTAAATCTCCAGTATCCTTTTCCTTTGAAGAAGTATGTTTTGCCTGCAAATAATGACAAATACCATTGTTAATTTCTTTGTTAAACGGATGGCAACGTTTTAATTAAGAATAGACTTTATCGAGTGAGCGGATGGATTAATACTCATAAATTAAATAAATGAATCAATGAGGATTCTGATCTTGCACTGCGTCTCTAGAGCATCACAGATACATTTTGGATTCAACCATTTATAATCACTCCAGAGTGTATAACGAAGGATTGAAATATGATACCAATTTTTATGCCAAACGAAAGTGTTTAAAAATGAAATAACAGTAAGAACAGAATATTATAGGAAATCTCACCATCTCTCCATTGAAAAACGGAATCAATATTGTTTCCCACGCCTTTCCACATGGACATATCTCTAGGGTAGTCTAACTCTATTCTGCCGATGTCTTCGTCGAATCTGGAAAAGTATCATTGGATTAAATATCTTTTCTGTGGTTCTAACAAGATTTAATAAGTATACCATGGTTTGTATTCAGTTCTTATTTTGTTGGACAGCATATTTTGCGCACATCTTGAAAAACTTCTAGGCGTCGTGGGATTTTTAAGTATAGCTTTTTCGTGTTTCACAATAGATAGCACCCCACCCGGCTTACTGTGTTTAGAGTCTAGACTTGAACTAAATTCTCACAGCGTTAATATATTGGCGTAAACATTCATTTTTCATTTGATACATTGATACAATATGATTTATAGGCATAAGCTCCTACTGCCACTTTTGGGATGACATCTGGCAGACATTTAAAAATTTAATTAAATTGATAGCCTTAATTTTTTCCATCATGTAACCAGTAATATCGATTGTTTGATTGTTTATGACCTTAAATGGCAACACTGTTTCGATACCCAAAGCGATTTTTGTTTCTTTCTTTCTTGCTTTTTGGGATACGAACCGAACACAACGTGTGTGGGGGACACTTCCCGGTCCTGGATCTTGCTTCCAGTGACCTTTAATTTAGAGTGATTTGTGGATTTTTTTTGTGGTTTTGTGCGATATTTTATTCACAGAATAGCATATTGAAAGGCTAGATCCGAGATAATAGAACTGATATTTTTCCATATCGATAAAAATTAAAATTCATTTTGTTCTCTGTCGCGCGCAAACTTTAGTATAATTTCCTCTTAACTTCTATAAAATCGTTTGCGCAAGCTGGGTATTAATTGTATTGTAATAATTTAAAATTTTGTTTGTTAAATATTGTGTGATTAAACTTTAATGATTGTAAATTCCTAATAAAACGTTTCTGTAACAGTGAGCGATGTTTTTATTTATTTATAACTCCTTGTTGTACGTCGAGTTCCTTCAAACTGTTATTGGTCTTAATGACTTTTATTAGTGGGGATTTATTCTTGGGGTATAACATCGTCAAATAAATTTAAAAAATTTCTCACAATAAATGAAACTTGCTCAAAAATAAATTACGAGTCATGTCAATCTCTGTGTTTGTTCCGACAGATTGTATTGTTATTGAGAAAATTTTTAATGACAATTGCAACTTTTCACAAAAGAAGAAATTAAAAGATTTAGGAAAAATACGATCTTAAAATAAAAATAGGTGTGTACTCACTTCCAATACATTGTCTCGTTATAGAAATAAGTTTTTCCATTATGTCCCCACACCATGGCAGCGTTCAAATGTTCCAGATCACTCGGCAGTCCTAAGTCGGTGATGGGTCTCGGGTATCCTCTCTGCAGGCTGTTAGCGTTGAAGACATAGTACAATTTACCTGAAAAGAAAATACAAACATTTTATAATACGGTCAAAAATAGCAAAGATTTTGACTACAATGATTCTGTAGGGGATCTGTTCTAGTTCATTGTTCCCCAACCCGTGGTATGCGGTTGATGGTTGGTGGTACATGAAAAAAAATCAGTAATGTTGGACATGCAGGAATGATTTAAATTTAAATTAATTTACTTGGGTCATGTGGCACTTTAATATTTTTACAGTCAATATTACTTGTTTCCGAAAACGTAGTAAATATTGTACTAAGTCAGATTATTTTAGCATTACCATTATAAGTTTTTTTTTAATTTCTGTCAGTTGTCTTACTAAGAGCTGCATAAATTTGATCAAAAATCTATTTTTTAGGAACTATACTTTACATTTTGTACAGTTAATACAAGTTGTGAGCATTTTGAACAGGTGTAGTATGACAACGCAGACAAATTTCGTAAGTTAAACTTTGGCAGTAAAGAGAAAATTTTAGGTCTTTTATTATGCCTACCAATCATAGAGAAAAAATATAATTTGACAAATTTAAGCTTTGCCTTATCATAACACGAGTTTTGAAGAGCTTAAAGGAAGATTTAATAAGACTGACCGATGAAAAAGACAATCTTGCCGTCTGGTCTCTCATAGACGGCGTCAACGTGAGTGAGATCCTCCGGCAATTCCATCCACATACGATTGATTAGCGTCGGGAAACCTTCCAGTATGCCAGAATCTCCGATGCGCCAAAGAAACTGATGAAAATGAAATATAATGTTGTTATCGATACAGAAACAATACATTATATTTTTTTTATGAAATAGGTACTTCTCGTATTTTCAGCATTGCTCGCGCAGGTGTAAAAATGTTTCGAGTTCACTTGTTTACATCATTGATATATTATATAATGAATACTCATACTAAACTCAATCTAACATCAAAAAATATTATGGATATGTAGGTGCTCTATTTTTGGTTTGGTATTCAATAAAGAAATACTACTTTGCCAAATATGAAAAGCATTCCATATTTAAATCATTCAAATTTTATATTGTAATGCCATCATGCACTCTCTGTCAATATTTTAAATTACTTAATGTTGAAATGAATTAAAAAATATTTATCATTGTTTTTTTTTCATTTATTGCTCAAACCTTGTCAAATTTATGTATCTCTGGTAGTTTTGCCCACTTTGTTTCTATTTTTTAATTTGTGTTGTGTGCTCATGGCTTAGCAGAAATTGGCTATTGGAAATGCAGTTTAGTAAACTATTAAGTGTATATAAATACTGCAGAATCTTACACACAGAATCACAGCCATTTTATTAAAATATGGTGTTTTTCAGTTTCATTTACACCGAAAAACTTTTGTGGGCGGAAAACAAACTATCGAATGATATTTCTACACATTACAGTAAATGTTTTAAAAAATATTTATTTGCAATTGGATTTCAAATAGCTGAACTAGTAACAATTTAAACAAAAAACGAAATAAAAGTGAAAAGTGAATTAGTGGTAGCTTTTTCACATAGGCAAAGTTACCAATCCATAAACCAACTTTGCCCAAGCATTAATTTGCCATTACATCAGGGGCTCAAGGGTTCCCAAAAATAAATCCAAATTCAAATTTTCAATAAAAAGAAAATTAATACTAAAAATGAATAATTTAAAGTCCCAGCTGAACGAGTAAATTCCGAAAGGCTTTTTTCTCCTGTACAGCAACCTGTTTCTTGTTATTATCGCCAGCTAAAAATTCTCAAAAAAAGATGTACACTGTCCCAAATCTGTCGACAGCTGGGAATTCACAACTCGAAGCCGTTTTTTTCTTTGCATTGATTTTATTTTTGTAACAAAAGAGTTAGGTGCCTTTTGATAACTTTTGCATATGCGCACAGATTTTCTAGTTACGCCACTACATTACATATTAATAAATTAACCAGTCCTCAGGCGATTTTTTTCAAAAAAATTCAATTTTAATGTCATTAATTTAAATATAAGCATTGCATTAAATAATTACATGAAAAATATATTATTTTAAGCCCTCGAACTTAAACCATTTATTTAAAAAAAAATTGATGATTTCTCAGGATTTATGCTTATAAGTATTATACCATAGGTTCCCAACCTTTTTCGGGTGGCGACCCCTTTTTATAAAAGCCATGTGACTAGGCCACCCCCCGAGGAATTTAAAATCCTCGATTTGCTATACTTTTTCGTTATTTTGTTGTTCAAATCCAAAATCGAAAAAAGTTGGCAACCCCCATGTTGGGAATCCGTGTATTATACAGTTGGTCACTGGTACATTTTTTTCATGCACATTTGAGGCTATTATTTGCAAACCCGGCTCATTCCAAAATTGTTGAAACATGAATGTAATTTAGTAAATAAATATAAATTTTGAAAGTATTTTTAGAAATCGGTCTCAAACATGGCTTGATAACATACAAAATATAGTTTGTATGTATTGTAGTTTATCTTTCTTCCAGTAGATATATTTTAATGAAATACATAATGATGGAAAAAACAAAGAAATTCAGGCGAAGTTAACATGAGGTTAACCGTATTTGTTTTGCTTAAAATGAATTATGAACAATATTAAATGATTTTCTGTGTACTAATCATATAAAATTATAAAATAATTTCATATTAACTATAAAATCTATTGACTGCAAAGGATTAAAATTATTTCTACATAATTAT
Organism: Himalopsyche tibetana; assembly: GCA_030503985.1. Lineage (NCBI taxonomy): Eukaryota > Metazoa > Arthropoda > Insecta > Trichoptera > Rhyacophilidae > Himalopsyche > Himalopsyche tibetana. The sequence continues at coordinate 113,199 of JAPJYX010000006.1, forward strand.
TGTGTTTCACTTTACCTGGGATTTGAATATGAAGACTTCTCCTCTGATTAGAGCTACAGCATCATAGTTTGTATTGCAGGTGTCAGGCTTCACCGGTCCGTCGCTTATCGGTTTCTCCGTCGAAGTCTTCTCCGGTGTTCGAGGCTTCTCGGCTGGGTAAGTTTTCTTTGAAATATAAGGTTTTTTTGGATTCTCGGGTTTCGGATGCGGATAATGAGGATATTCAGTAGGACGAGGGTAGTATGGCCGTCTAGTGGTTGGCGGACGGTAAGGTCTGTCTTCAGGAACTCGCGGCGGAGGACTTTCAGGGCTATCCCCCTGTTCGGGATACAGCGGTTTCGAGTCGGGATAGTATTTGTGGGTTCGTCGGTTTGGATTGTAATCGTGGTGACGCCTCTCAGGTCTCTGAGTAGTAGTGTGGACGGGTGCTCTTTCTGGATTTCTCTCCGGATTTCTGTCAGGGTAGTATGGATCGTATTCTGGTCTCTTGCCGGACTTGACGTCCGGGTAAAAGGGCGCCCGCGTGGTGGTTGTGGGCCTCTCCGGCGCGTACGGAGGCCTGTCTGGGTAGTTGGGACGCGACTCTGGATAGTGTGAAGGCCACCTCGGCCTAGGGTGGGGCTCCGGTCGCCGTGTGGTGTGTATTCTCGGCGCCTCGGTGGGAAGATTTTCCGGAATCAGCCCCCACATTCTTCTTTCTTTGGAACCTGAAAATTATTTTTCAAGAACGTTTATTTTGATAACTTTATTCAGTATATTTTTGTTGTACACATGAATTAAACTGCATCTTAAATTTATTTTTTTATAACCATGCCTACTCTTAATGAAGGTCATCTCATCAGAAGTTGTTGTACAAAAGACACGCTTGCTATCTTTTTCAGAGAGAGTGAGGATAGAAGTATGAGGCTAGGATAATCTCTCTTACTACGCCTCGCTTTCAGGATCATTTGGTTGGAAGGGAATTCAGACATCAAAGACACTCGTGTCATTGACCACAAATCAATTTTTGAAACTATCTATACCGGGATTCGAAGACGTAAACACCACAACTAAACACAGTGACGTTAACCACTCGGCTACAGACCAGGAAAGTTATAAGATATTTAGATTATCTTTGAATTGTCTTTCAAAATATAAAAAATTTAAATCGAGTATATTTTATGTATATATACACCTGATTCTCTTTTTGCACGAGGGATACATTACATGCAAAACTGTGTGGACGAAGGATGATGTGTTCATAGACAAATTAAATATACGTTCCATTTCATTGGACCGTGAAAAGAGAGGATTAGGTGTATATCGTTTTGTTGTTAAATTAATAAAGTGAGATACAATAGATTATCTTACCATACATATTTTGTATTCCTAGCCTATCATCGTCGGGTAATTGGAAATTGGGCTTTAGCCCTTGATACCAAGGATACATGAGAGCTCCCTGGACGGAACTGTGGCTTAAGCCCAGGGAGTGGCCGAACTCGTGAGCCGCCACCGCGAACAGAGAAGTTCCTGCAAAACATTAACAATCAATCAAAATAAGAAAACACGAATTATATGTTTTAGCTCGAACCGCGGCTTTTGATAATTATATATATATATATAGGCTTTTAAAAAAATAATGATCTCACTGTAAGGATAAAATAATAATAAGTGTCAATGATGCGAAAATTAAATTGATAATGATTCCTGAGACGACATGTGTTTCCCCTAGCAAAGGTATTGACAAAATTTGTATTATTGTGGTACCACGGTTGTGTGGCAGCTGTAATTTTTATAGGAGAGTTCGTGAATTTAGGTGATTTTTATAAAAACATTCCAATTTCCTACCCATTAATTTGTTGAAAACGGGCAGATTATTGCTATTTTAATACTCTATTGACCGTAGATAGTGGATAAGCTGCAGATCAACTCGTACCGCATTGGTCTTAAAATCAATGCAAGCAAATCCAACGAATGCATCTTTACAGTGCTGCGAGTCATGGCACCTTACGAAAGCGCAGAGTAAATGTATGCTGTGTTTTAAAAACAGATGCATGCGCCGGATACTAGGAGTACGGTGGCTTAATTTTTTCAGAAACACGGAGATAAGGAAGCGGACTAAACAGCCGTTAATTACGTCCAAAGTGAAGAAGCGACGATGGACCTGGCTTTGACATGTGCTGCAGATGTCTCAAGAGAGTCTGAACTGCCTGTCTCTTCTACCAACCAGATGGATCCCGGCGTCGTGGAAGGCCACTGATGACTATCCACAGTATGTACTCAGCGAAGCTACGGGACGCTGGGATGACCTGGGAGGAATCAAAGAGACTGGCGGGGAATAGAGAATCTTGGAGGAACCATGTGGAGACCATATGCTCCGTATAAGATATATGAAACGGATATGGATTTAAAAACAAAACCGTAAATGAAGGAGCAGACACTATTAATTGATTGAATTAGCATCAACATGATATTCCATTTTAAAAAAAACAACGTGGAATTAAACAAATTCTTCGTCAACTGAATTATTTTGCAAGATGGTACAATGTGAAAACAGTTCAAGTACTTAATTGTTTAAAAGCATGACAAGTTGTAAAGTTTCTCTCAATTTGCATAATAATGGTTTTTCATAAATACTTTCCCAACATCGAAAAGATGAATGTTTTAGAACGACGACAACCACTGATCACGGAAAAAATACGAAACTCGCACCGGAAATCACAAAAATTTCACAAAACGAGATTTAAAATACGAATACAATCATGTAAACACTGAGCAAATGTGCAAATGACAAACCATGTAATATAGTACAAGTAAGAAGGGCAAGATAGGCTGATTCGCGATTCAGTTTCGACATCCGGCTCGCGGCTGGACACTGCCTACATAGGTTATACTATACATAACGCAACAGCGATTTTGTGCCGGTGTCCGTACCGACTGGCTTCTGGCGGCCTGCCAGACACTGAAAGATTCAAAACTACACCAGAAATAGCCACAATTAGGTAAAAATTAACAAGTCACGTGGCTGTTCACTATCTTTATGCACATGTGTGGTAGATTTTCATGGAAATAAGTTGTAATTTCATACGATTTTTACGCGGGAGAGACCAGCTGTAGTATCCTAAAAATAATTAAAAACGTGATTTTTTTATTTTCGATATACCAACGACCCACAACGCAGTCGATCTTCGAACAAGTTTGTTCACCCGGTCGAACCATAGACGCTGCCGAGAATCTACTGGATTGACGAATAGCTCTGATCGGTGCACAATAATTTGGATTTTGTCACAATCTCTAAGGCGTCACAAGCAGCAGCTTGTAATCAGTAAGGTTTCTGCGCCTGTGTGCGAGGCGCCTCGAAAAACTAGAACTAACTGGATAGTACGAAAATCGTCTGGGGCGCCTGTGTGCGCTGCACACTTTGCACACGCCACGAGCAGGCCTTGTATACAGTACAGCACTGATGTATCGTATTCGCATAAATCTTTTCCCCCGTATGCGTTGTTATTGTTTTAGTCTTATGAACAATGTAAAATAATCCTGCTCTCATCGTTCTCCGAAAACCGAAAGATCGGGTTCCACTGTTTATACAAATCGACTTTGGAAAGGAAAAAGAGCGTAACCCACGGGTGACAAAGATTTTGGGCCAAAGACAAATTATTAAATATATTAATTTAATAATAATTAGCAACAAGCCCATCTTTTTTCAAACTCAGAAGCTAAATTTAGATACTAATTCGACATTTTCAGCATTCATTCTATTGATAGAAAGTGTATCAAGCTGTATACATTGTGATTATTGAAAAAAATCTGCTTTGAAAAAATGGTGGGTTACGTACTTTTGCCTTTCCAAAGTTGATATCTTAACATTGAGGGATATGACGGAAAACGGCATGTCGTGAGCTTGTAAACATTTTGCAAAAGTTACCACTGAAACGAATACTTATTGAATATCTCAACGCAGATACGTGTCGATGTTACGCGGTCTAGTTATGCTTATTAATTTACCTTCATCGTCCTCGTTAGCGTCCCTGAGCAGCCAGGTCTCCTCTTCGTCAAAGTGGGCGTCTCCGCCTCTACCGCTGCCCGGGAAGAATGCATGAGCCAGGATCTGACCTTTGCCGTCAAACGGGTAGTTATCGTCATGATACCGCCTGAAATCAAATCAACTGCTTATAGTAGCTGCCCAATAAATAAAAACATAAAACGCTGACATTAATTTGAATGAATGAACAGTCGTGTAGTTATTTTTTATGTGCATTAATGAATCGCGCATTCTTTATAATCTGTAACAGTATCATAAAAATAAAAAAACAAAATGTTTTTCATTGTGACATAAGATATGTATGTATAATAGAAAATTTAAATTAACTTTGATTATTCCACGTATTAATCAAAGTTAATTTAAATTTTCTATTAAAATGAACTTCCACAAAGTTACCGCCGAAACCATCGAAAGTATATGTATGTATAGTTAAAAAAAGTTATTATTTTCAGCAAAGAGTTGCCCCGCGAACCCAGAAGTTTTGCCTGCTCTTATTCAGATTTAAATGATCTTACAGATTTACGATATTCCAGTGAAACTTCATTTTATTGGAAAGAAAACCCAACCCAAGTACCGTCGAATTCCAATTGTCTAGAAACGATTTACTCTTAAAAAAACACCATCGCTTATTGATTTTAAGCACGCATAAAAATTAGCATATGCGTGTTTATGCATATGCCAAAAAATGAGTTTTCTTCTAGATGTAGTGGAAGGCGATCGGAATTATTCTAGTCGCGTTTTTGACATTCGTCGTATGTAGCCTAGCTTAGCGGACGTCGAGGCGCCCGTCGGAGAAACTACCGGGTGACTTTCGAACACGGAATTGGTAAAAATGTCACAAAGTAACACCAACAAGATACATTTATACGACAGAGCCGACGCAGAATGAACAACTTCAAGCTAACACAGTGTGTAATTAATTTGCAGATTGAATATGATTGCAGAAAGAAGAAAACTACGCGAATTATTCCTCTACGCCAGTGTCAACCAGACTGTGTGCAGCAAGAAGTCTCAGGTGTGCCGCGAAGGTAGAAGCCTCAAAACTGTTCATTCTAAATAAAGCATATTTAAATAAATATTTGACACGTTCGTCGATAGTCTTCTTTTCCATCACTTGATTATATAATATATACTTTTTTAATGCATTTTTATTTGGTGTGCCGCGGGAAAAATCCCATTCAGCAGTGTGCCGTGAAGTAAAAAAGTTTGGTCTACGCTATTGCTCTACGCCGCCGCGATGACGACGATCTCATCACGTTGTACATACATTGTACGCACACCGAAAAAACGACAACGTAATCTCAAACCATTTTAGGAGATTGAAATCTTTTCCAACAAAACAATGCACAAGAGCAACTTTCCCCACGTGCCTGCTTGGTGATTAATGAACAGAGAAGGTAAGAAGAAAAATGAAGTGCTCCCTGGTACCCAATGAGTAGAATGTTCACAATCAGGAATTCCATGCATTCCATGATTCAAAATTAAAAATTGATTATTTAAAATATAAGTCCAATAATAAGAAATAAATATTTGTTTAAAACAATGGCGATTTAAATGTATCGCTTAATCGTGAACGAAGAATTAAATATTTTATAGCATCTAAGTTCATTTTTTGGCGTGATAAATTCTTGAAAAAAAATTACAAAGCCGACCATTTTTTGTAACCAAAATATTAAAAACTCAATACATAACATACTATGATAATTATTATACGGGCCCATTAGAGGTAAAGTGGGTCAAGTTGTATTTTAGAAAACAAAAGTTGGGTTGCAATATTGTACACGTGTTAAAGTATCGTAAAAGTGAAGTAACCTCACTTAATACACATTGCAATAGTGTTATATTCGTAAAATAAAAAATATGCAATCCACCAAAACACCAAGTAAAGACGTGATTGTACTTAAAAGTACAAGAAAAAAGTTTTACCATTTTACTAGTTGGCTCACTTCACCTCTAGAGTGTCTATATTATGTATCAATATTGAGCTCACCCAAAGCATGTTAGTAAAATTATGAATTTAATTATGTATGATCCTTTACTTCGAAGAATACAAGTACGAAGTACTATTTTTTTGTCATAATTTAGGGTTTCGACTAAATTTTCATGCGATTTCATCAGGGCTGTAGAGTCGTGTAAAAAAAGACGACTTCGACTCCAGCTTTAAAATAATTGACGACTCCGACTCCGAGGAAATTTTTCAAAAAAATAATTTCAACTTATATATATGTATTCCATCAGATCATCTTAAGTCAGCCAAGCATGAAATGTCAACACTTTGGCCTATTTTGTTTGAATACACATCATTAAAGATATTTTTCAAAATCCGACTCCGGCCAAAATACAGCGACTTCGAGACTCCGACTCCACAGTCCTGGATTTCATTATTAAATTTGAATCGTTCAAGTTGTGTACACTTCCATACTTTTGTCACTAACGATCCGGGATTCGCTTTTCGGCATCTTCATGAATCTAACTGCACGAATGAACTTGGAATGACGCTAAGCAAATTGTTTTTATTTGGTATAAATAAAAATATATGTATATAATAGGTAGATGGGTTCATATATTGAAGATTTAGTTAAAAATAATGTCATATTTAAAGTATGCTGCTCACTTGGCAAAAGCGACGACTATATCCGCCTTGTCGGATCGGACCTCACGGAAAGTGAGTTTGGAGTGATCAGACCAGACTGCCAGCGCCCTTGCCAGCTCCGACCTCACCAACGAAGAGTCCAAATTTGCAGGCTGCCGCTGCAAACTGAAAAATAAACAACATATATTAATTACAATTATGTTGAAAATATTTTGTTGGATAAAATAAAGAACATGTTTCTAAATTTATCTATTCTTCATAATTGCAATGCAGACTAGTGACATCAAATTTGCAACGCTAAGACGTCTATTTACTCTTGTCATATATATTAATTCGCACACACCATTTATTTGTACACACCGCAATAAACGACACCGACAACAACTATCGCTGAAATAACAGTTTTGCGACGGCCATACTGCGCGCCAATAATCAAATTTAATTATTGTTTAATGTCGTACAAGAAAGTAGACACAATTTTCATTTCGGAGGATAAATCTTTTGGCAAAGATCAATGAAATGAAAGAATGTCATCTTAAATAATCAACGTAAGGACGTAGTAAGCAACCAAAACACCCTCGAGTCGTAATGCTAACTGGGTAGCTGTATCAGGGAAAGGTGAAATGGCGAATCTGTGTTTGCAAATGACAATGTCACTCGTCGAAACGTGACCCGTGGTTGATTAACGTGATCAAATCTGAGTAACGATAACTTGGTATTGTTAAGGTAAAGTTGTCGACGGCGGCGACGGTCTTTATGAGACGAAGCGTCGCGGGGGCGGAAGCCCAACAAAATAAAACCCTCGAAAGCTGTGTTACTACGAGAAATACTGAGTTACGACGTCAACAGAAAGAAAGTCGGTGTATGAGGTGGTAATTGTAGAAATTCATTTTAAACATAAAGTTCCTCATTATATAAATAAAACACATTTTTTGTACTAATACCACATATTTATGAAATGATCAGCGCCAGTACAGCACATTAGCAACAAAAGTTGCTGAATTAGTAGAAAAACATCGGTTTTATATTTATAGTGCGTAGCTGAGCTCTGATTCCTTCCAAATTATTTTTATCTTTCTTACTTACATTTATTTTTAACATGAACATTGCAAAAGATTGACAAATAATGAATTTAAAACTTTTACAAGTATGAGTTAAGTGATTCCATATTCGTAGTAAACATGTTTAAAAAATATATATCAGAAGCCAAAGGTCAAGTGTCATATTTGTCCAAAAGAAACCAAATTGTAAAATAATAAGACTTACATATATTGGCTCATTCTCAATACTTGATTTCATGTATTTTTTTCGCTGTGCTTGTAATAATATACTCTTCTTATATTGAGAAGATTTTTTATATCTTTTAACAAAAAAAACATTATTTAATACTTTTTAAGCTTTGAGCGGACATTTGATACTTCGCCGTCAAACAGTAGAAATTAGCTTTTGAACATAAGTTCTGGTAGTTCAAGTTTTTAAATATTCTAACTATGTTTCCCAATGCGGATCATATAACTCTTAATGGAGCTTATCTCAAGAGTAAATGTTCTATAGAAAATGCTTGCTAATTATGTAGATGCTCAACCTCTCTCTTACGATTAGCGTAGGGATGGAAGGATCGGGATAGGACCGAATTCGTGGTAAGCTAATCGCCCTCGCTACTCCCTGAATTTGGATCAGAAGGGTTCGTCGAGAATTTCAGAAATCACAGACATCCATGCCTTCTAACAGAGATTGACCTATCAATGTAACTTTAGGATAAAACATTTATCTGGACATCAGACATTTAACTACTTAGCACATGTTTGACACTTCATTTTACAAAAAAGCTTAACTTTATCATTTTTCATGTTCGATAACCGTGCTTTTATCTTTATGTAGCTACAAAAAAAATACAAGAAAATAACTGAGAATAACTTATTTTCGTGAAAATATGGACACCAAATAATTGACATCTGAAAGGTAATTAATTACGTCTTTAGCATGCGAGCTTTACGCGTAGAACACGTTATTATTTGCATCGAGCGATACTAGATTGGTTTATTAAACGTAAAAGTGTATAAATAAATATAGGAAAGACATTTTGTAAAGCAATTTGGAGTGCAATTATCGAGAGAACCTTTTTTCGTCTGATGCTCAATTTGAAACGACGTCGCGAGTCAAATTAGCCGAGAGAAGCGAAAAGCAAAGCGTCTTCCGGTAATTGTCGTCGACTTACGGTTCGTCAGGCCGAGAGTCGGGCCGGGAGAGCCTCCGGAGGGGCGAGGGAACCGCTTTCCATTCCGCTCGCGGCGCGGCGACCTCTACACTCCACTACTTCTCGTCGGAGAGGCGCCGCGACGCGTATTCTTATAATATACATACGTTATGCATAATTAATACTAAACCCTGATTTCTTCACACATAATGATTGCGACGCTACATTTAGTGTTCGCAAGTAAGCTTGCGAACGAGGGCGTCGGGATATGGATAAATATTCTACTTCCTCAACATTTCCATAAACAAACAAAAACTGAAGGCATTGAATCTTCTTAGTTTCAAGTACTTTCGATTGAACAATGAATATGCTGTTATAATTTTTATAAAGATTGCCCCTACTTATTTATTTTTATTTCAGTTAAAAAGCCACACACTGTACCGGCATGTAAACACAGGAAAGAGGTATAAAAGCATGTGATATTTTTGAGACTGGAATCATCGTTTGGTTACTGCCAATTACAAGTAGGTAGAGAGTAAAACAGTTTGGTTGTACAGGAAAAGATGACGGACGTCCGGCGATCACTTTTGTCCGATAAGCCCAATATTTTGCAAACAAACGCGCCTCCCTTCTTATCTGTCGTTGCTGTAACATTACTTCCGCTCGCTCTGCATTTACGCTTTGATAATAACATTTCTGTGTGCTCGTATGCCAGATTCATTGCAGCGTTTTACATTTTTAAACTTATAAGGGGCTGCTCAGTTTGCTAGCTCATAAAAAACACGCATCCACATATGCAATATGAATACCTACTATGTATAAACGCATTCAAGTAATGCTATGATTGTATTATAGGAATTTACAATACAAATCCTCATTGTATAAATCTCAATATAATATATGAAAATTGTCTATGAGTAGAGTTGTCAGACGTCTCAATTAATCGGGACTGTCACTGGTTTTGAGTCACGTGTCCCGGTGTCCCGAACAAACCATTCGGTACGCCTAAAAGTACCGGTTTACAAAAAATACAGGCGTATTAATATTTTCCCCAAAATACTACATTTACTCTTACTCTTGAAAAAGGCCAAATCCAGTGAGAAGTATAATAAATAGGTGTAACCTATTAATTAAAAAAAAAAAGCACATGTTAATATATTGTTTTTCATTCTTTAATTAAGTATACTTATATAGACTTTATATTGTATAATATTTTGGTTTTCAACAAATCCGTCGGGGGGGGGGGGAGAGGATGTTCCGGTTTGACTTGCAAGAAATCTGACAACCCTGTTTATGAGGCGTATAAAGTTTGAAGAGTACCGCGCCGGGAGCGCTAAATCCTATCGCAGTACCAATATCATATGAGAAACTGCATTCTCAAACCTACAGGGAATAAATTAAATTGTTAGATAACCAAAGTGTGGCGCCGACACGTGAGTACTCAGTTTCGTTCTGCCGATAACAACCACACTACTGTCAGCAAATGTTGATTGACATTATTAAGATTTAGCAGCAGTCTTTGTGAAAGGTCGTTCTTTTCAAATAAATAAACAAACGTGCCAAAATGTCGTTTGTCGATGCTTCAGAAAATGAACCGGCATACTGTGGAACGTCGATGTGGTGATGGTTATTTGCGATCGATATTATATTAGGGGACCAGAAAGAAATCGCGCATGTTTTTAATAATTTATAAGTTTCTTTATTTTAAATATTTTTATAAAATATAATCTCCATTGATACATATGTATAACTATTTCCCATCTTCTCTGGAGTTTTTAGGTTCCATTTAAAAAAAACTTTCCGTTTCGGATTCAAAATACTCATTTGGGTGGTTTTCGACATCTGTTACGTTACGAAAACGTTTTCCTTTTTAGTATGTGCTCCACAATTTTAATGGTCGTTCAGATTTAGGTGCATTGTTTTTTATTTATACTGCCCGATTTGAATCTTTGAAACCAAAATTAAAATAATTGCTAATTACTGTTGTCACTTCATCCTAAATTTCTTACATTGCGTTGGTTGCCTTGCTGGCATTCAAGCCCTGGTCGAAAAAAAGTAATGTATGTTTTCTTTGTCGATTTCTGATTTGGACGTTTTAACCTTAATGATAATAAAGATTTTTACTCATAAGTAATATCAAACAATAGGTCTACGCAAAAAAAAAACTCACGAACGTGCTTACTTCACTGTGTGTGGACACGAACTGCACTCGAACGGCGGGTCATAAAATGCGTGATTTCTTTCTGGTCTCACTATTATTATGAGTTATGACATGAACAGTTGAGACGAGCGCAATGAAAGAACGTCAAAACACAATGAGCGTGATGGTTCAAGCGACGCCTTGCGATAAAAACAATACGCAATAAAGAAAGGCCGGGTGGACGGACGGACGAAAGAACAGCGGCCGGGTCCCGCAGGAAACAGGATATCGCACCATATCGATGTCGGGCCGTGTGTGCTCAATCATTATTATTTCGCGTCGACGAGCCGAGCGGCGACTTCGGGGCCGCGGATAAAAGAGTCGTCGCCGGATATCGGTTTCATCGATGAGAGTGAATCGGCAATGAGGCTAGAGGCGATATGAAAAGTTTGCGTTTGCTGATGAGATTTATCAGAATGATGCATCGGCATCGCCCCTGCCCGCTTCTAAAAGCAGACCGCACCGCACGTCGGGTGTCATTTTACGCGGGGACTTAAGGTCTAAGAAATAAATAAATGAAAATATTATTTCGGAATTTCACTTGTCAGCGTCGAATACAGTATATCGACTGTAGAAAGGAAAAAGGACGTACCCACAGTATTTTCAAAACAGATTTTTTTCGATAATCACAATGTATTCAAAATGATACACGTTCCATCAAAAGGATGTAAGCTGCAAATTCCGAATCAGTATCTAAATTTAGCTTTTAAGTTTCAAAAAGATGACATTATAAAAAAATTAAAACCAAGACAAAATACTGAAATAAAGGTTTTTCCTAGACAACTTATTTAATTTATATTAGATTATGTCAATTAAACACCGGTTTAGAAGTCTCCGTGCACTTGAGGGTTGTGTATAATTCATAATTTGCATATGGCCCAAAATCATCAAAATACGTTTTTTGCGCCTACTGTAAAATTTTATAAGTGTGGGTTACGTCCTTTTTCCATTCCAAAGTCGATATGTATTGATATGTTAATTAACTGAGCGGATTCTGTTGCCGAATGGCCAATACTCTTGGGGCTTCTCCCTACTCGGTTGCGTCGTCAAGGGTTGGGTTTGTCGATTTGAAACATTCATAATATGTCAACTGATTTGTTTTTAATAGTCTCCGTCTACTATTAATTTACTTCTTTGGTCAAGCGTTATTTTTCAAAACAGTAATTTTTAACTGTCATTAAAAAATCTTTTTAACTGTGATCAAACGAATAAAAAAAATCATAGACAAAACAAGCTACTTAAAGAACAGTTGCGCTTTTACGAAAAGTCCGAATGAGTGCCAGAGCAAGTTCAATTGTCCCGAGGCGATCCGCGTTGAGGAAAAGATTTTCTTACACTCAGTCATCTTCAACTTGTTTCCGGAGGAAACCGGTAAACTTAGTTTGGAAACTGCTATGCGAGTTAAATTGACACCACTCGCACAATCTTATCAGTTCACGTCACGGGGTATATTTTAATACATCATACCGCTTACCGCTATAGTATTCTACTATCAATGAATACTCTTAGTAAACTATATTTGACTAATTTCACGAATAACTCAAAGGATGCACTATTAAGTAATCAGCGGTGGGCTGCCAATACGACAACAAGGAGCTCGCTTAGTCTTAAACCAATTCTCGGTGTTCTAGGGAAGGAGTCAATTTTTTATCACTCCTATTTAATTATATAAAATACCATTTAATTATATAATATTAAATTTACCGTAAACTTATCGATGTAAATGGCTATACATGTTGACATGGTACCAGTTGTATAAGCAGAAACTCTGACTATCCCTTTTGTAATGATAACAGGCGACAGTAAAAAGTTTAGTTTAATTAATGACTAAAAAAATAATATGTAATAATTTCCAGATATTGCGATTTGCCTGCGACAACACTATTTTGGCAACGTTGTCTAAAGGCAACGATGTATTTTTTTGACGCTCAACTGTCAGCGAAGGAGTAGTTGTAAATCGACAAGGATCTTCCTTCTTTTGTGAGCCGTCGATTTGAAAAGACGTATTTCGATGCAGTAATTAAATCGCAAGCTTGCGCGGGCGACAGAATTCTGTTAAAAATAGTTTTTTTTTTTGTAATGTCATTCTCGATTCATTCCGGCGATATTGATTGTTGTAATTTAAATCCCATTTGTAAAAATTTTGTATAATTTTAAATAAAATGTTTGTGTATCCCTAAATAAACGCATAATTTCGTAAAGCTGAATTTCTTTTCCAATTCCTACTATCGCTGGCTCGCCTTTCGGCGAGTATGGCAGTGTGTTTCATTTACTTATTTCACACAAATTGGTTAAGTGCACTCAGAGGAAAATTACAAGTCATGTCAATGTACTATTGTGTATACTGAAGCTTTCGTAGATAATACATAAGTCAGAAATTGCAGTGATTTACTAATTTGATCTGAGATTTTTTTTCTCTTAAATTAACAAGGGGCTCGCGCGATCCCCCTCCAGCCCACCCGTGATTAAGTTCATATATGGACGATTATTGTTAACGAAGTTGTTATTCGTATACATACACCTAAACCACTTTTAACCCGATAGAAAATTCGAGTAAAAAACTATTGAAAATAGAATCAATAGAAAAGGTTAAGATTGATTCCATGCCTGATACACACATAAGACAAATAATGAAATAAAACAAACATTACTTTTGTTACGAATTTATATTTCATGTAGAACACACATAAATTGTAACAACTTGTGAAAAACCAAATTCATTTTGGTGATTTCATCAGATTCTAGCAATATAGGGAAAGCTTTTGTTTTCTTGAGACTGTAATATGACTGGAACCACTAGATATGGTATTTTCGTCATCGACCTACCCTCCTCAACTTACGGAATTCTTGAACCAAAGTACCACTTGAATAACTTCCTTCAATCGTCGGGTTGTGGCGCAGCTGTCAGCGTCGTTGGCTTCCGTGACAGATCTCACGGGTTTGAGTCCCAAAACGAATACGCATTTTTTCAATAGATTTATCGATTTTCGCCCGAAAGCATGGATGTTTATGATGTCTGAAAGAACCACACACCATTCCAAGGATCTTAGCAAGAGTGATTAGTTAACCACTAGTTCTGTCCTGGCACTATCCTTCTATCCCTACTTCTTCGAAAAAGAGAGGGTGAGTATTCGGAGGCCATATGCTCCACATTGGGAGCGGACAGGGATTAAAAAAATAGTCAATAATTGTTTGTAATTATTACAGATACGAGAAACTAAATTCAAACTGTGAACAACTACTATTTTTATCGTTTATAATTCAGAGAATAATTAGGAATTTTCTTGAATTATGGATTCTTTGTAAAGGTATACAATACATTTTTCTCGTGAAGTAAATAAAGATAGAGGTAATTTTTACTTTAATTCAATTTGCTGAATTTGCGTAAAAATCTTGTAAACGAGGTTAACCCTCTGCTTAATAGATTGTAATCAGTGGTTACATTTTTATGATTGATGATATATTGTATACTTTTATATCTTTATGGTATGTTCAATATTCAATCAATTTATTTCGTAACTATGAAACAATTACATATTATTGTTTTATATATGTATGTACCTTTAAATATTGATTGTAGGCACTACTAAATTTTTAAGCGATTGTGCACTCGATTTGTGTATAATATTTTGAGAAAATGTGTTTAAAGTAACAATGGAATCGTCGTTTTTATAAAAGTAAATTACTCAATAATAATTTATTAGGAGTGCCGTGTGAAGGTGCAAGGTGTTCATTTTGGCACTGACGTTAAACTATGCGAGTAGCCTAAAAGCCACATTGAATTGGTGAATCGAAGGTAAAAGCGTTTCTAAATTATTAAAGAGTCCCGTTTACGCAATTTATAATTTATGGAAGTGTCATTGGCGCTATCATTTTTTAAAGAGCGGCTTTGGAAGCCAGGTCGTCTGCTGTATTATGCATAGTAGGGCCGGGGCGCAGATCCCGGGCCCGCCGAGTTATCGAGATCCCGCGCGGCACGCTGGAATGAACGCGGACTTAACAATTCATAAGCTTCCGATTCGACGAACGACCCGGATCGGTTCGCCACCACTCACCAGGATAGCGTCGCGGTCGATCACATCTCCCAATACCGCGTTTTTTCGTGAATTTTCAAAAACAATGTACATTTTTAAAGTATTTTATTCTTACATTACTTTGGAATGATATTTTGGACGTTGTTTGAGACTGATTTCTAAAAATACTTTCAAAAATTATTTTTATCTACTAAATTACATTCATGGTTCATGTTTCAACAAGTTTTGAATGAGCCGGGTTTGCAAGTAATACACTCAATTGTTCTTTACACTAAGTTTATCAAGACAGCAGTACAATTTTAATAAAAATGAAATATTATAACACATAAATATGAATTATAACAATAATCGAGATTGCAAAGATGGTGTCCAGCATCGGCAGATCTAAGGGGGAGGCCATCGGGGCCATTTAAGGATGATTTATTTTAAATTTTTCTAGTTTATTAAAACTTTGTTGTAAAATGTGCTCTTTAATTGTTTAGTTTACTATGTTTTATAGAATACATACTAAGTTATGTTTATATTATTTTTAAATCATCTATTTTTTAATGTATTATTTATGTATCATGTTTATTTTCGAATTGAATGACTTCCTTCTGGGAAAATTTTTGGATCCGCCAATGGTGTCCAGCGACTCGGAATGGAAACATCTAACTAATTGGTAAGCCGCTCTCAAAATATCCCCATATTGATTGTCTACTGCTATAATCCAGAAATAATCAGTTAAAAATTGCATAGAATGTATGGAAAACAATACTTGGCGGATTCATTTATGAAGGGCATGTCAACCTCTTTCACCACCAAGGGTCAAATTATGTATTGCTCATCAATCGGCGGGCCGCATTAGAAAAAAAACTTATGCTAAGAGTAACCAGTGTTTTCCCCCATGTAACGCGGTAGAACGCAGTTCCGACACCTTTTTACTTGACATTTTTAATGTTTTACATCAATGTTCGGATTTTTTTTATCGATGAGTGACGTACTCCGACAATTGTCAGAACTAAGTTTTTACCTAAAATTAATGAGGCAAAACGAGAGCGATTAGTTAATCACTAATCCAGTCCTAGCTCTATCTTTCTATTCTTACTCTCATCGAAGAAAAAGAGAAGTTGAGCAATTGAGTAACAAGTAGTTCTTGTAAAAAAACGTATGTTGAAATACCTCAATTACGAAGCCATTTGCTCTGCATTGAAAACAGACATGAATTAAAAAATATATTTTTTAAAAATCACGACAAGAAGTGATCTACGGCACCTTTTCCTTTAAAAATAAGTTTTTATTGTATACCTACTTATAAATAAAATAATGTTATCAATTAAATATAGTACCTTTCTGGAATAAATAAATAAAATTAATGGTTTACAATTTTGGAAGACAGATCTTAAAAATTTGAAAAAAAATGTGCTGCAGTTTCGTATAAAATATGCGGGCAAGCCGCATGTTTGACATGCCTTATGTAGGAAATCGAGATAACGAGCAACCTATGCACGTTTGAACTCTACGACCTTCTCTACCATAGCTTTGAGCACCCATATAGTCATTTTGTGCATACATACAAATAAATATAATAAATACATTATCTTTATAATTTTTATATTCTGCACTGCTCATAGTACCACTACATATTTAACATATTTAACAGTATGACTGGTTTCGCTCAACTGGAAACCATTTTGATTCAGTTTATTTCATTCAGCTCATTAGGTTGATTAGGCGTCATCAGTATTCATTGATATTAATTACCGCTAAATAACAACCCAGTTTAATTTTGTAATTTTACTAGACTATAAGCTAATATTATGTCGGGAAGACTGTGTTATGATCGGTGCCACTGGTGGTAATCATCCAATATAATGGTTATTTGATTTTACATTTTACTATCACTTCCCGTTGACTGAATAACATTCATTTGGCGATTATTGCTACTTTCTGGCAGAACAGACTGTTTCTACAAAATATGCATATTATAGGTGACTCACATAATTTCATCTCCTTTACGGGTTTAACTGATTTGAAACACCTGAAGCCGCACAAAGCTTTCAACAACTTATGTTCATCCTGAGTTGTTTTTAGAATTTTGCAAACAACTAAAGGATTTCCTTGATGATAATCTACTAATATGGAATTTATACACCTCGTACACCAGACCTTTTTTACCTAATATTTTTTAAGGATACACAACAATCAGGTAAAATGAAAGCGAAATTAAAAGCTTGTTTATACAAGCTTTCAAAGTTTGTTATTTTAAAACTTTAAGCTAACTTAATAGGATTTGCACTCAATCCGTAGAACCCATTGTGTAATACGGTAAAAATAGCAAAGAATTTAATTCCAGTTTTAGTTAAGTTGTAATGATTGTGTGATACCGAAATATAAATCAGCTATATTTTATAATTAGTACTCACCTAAAACCAGGGGTGTGGAGTCGTTAATAAATAAAAACGACTCCGACTATGTCGAGGGATTCGAGACTCTTCAAGATTCTGACTCTTTTGAAATAATCTTAAATTATGTCCCTTTTTTCTATTGTATACTTTCATTATTTCATCAATTAGTACGATGAATAGGATAAATTTAGAATACTTTTGGCATACTTACTTGAAGTGTTTATTATTATATAAAATAAAGTGTATACAAAATGCGTGTATGGCAAAACATGGTTATTTGTTATAGACGTGTACGGTTTTGTGTACATTAAGGTTACGCACACCAATGATAGTAACAGGAAACGGATGTTAACTATAACACACACATGCGACGGAAAACGCAACGGTGTGTGTGCGGTGGGTGGTCGGGTGGGGTGAAGCAGGAACACTGTAGGCGACAATCACTAGCGGTAAGTGAATTATTTTCTAATAAGATGGGAGAGACTACGTCGAAAATTACATTTGCGAAACGGAGTGACTCTGTTAGGAGGGGCGGATGGGGATGTTTTGGAAAAAATCGACAGCGGATAGAACGAGTCCACCCTCTTTTAATAGATTGCCGATAAGATTGGTACTCGCAACATAAATACTCTGTCCCCTTTTTCATTACGGAAATAAAATTTAAACAAGCTATTTGGCCATGTGCAGTCTTCACAGTTTACATTAGTGTGTAATAGGGAATTCTAAACGATATTTAAATGTACATATAATAATTGTTGATAAAATAATGTTTAATGTGTAATTTGTACACTGCATTGAATGCCAATATTCAATTGTTTTGACGTATGTACTTGAAAGGATTGATTGAAAATCTAATACTTTAACAACATTTAAATAAAACAGCATTTATATATATATTTTTTTAATTTCCATAAATACAGTTAGTTTATTTAATACATTAAATACATCAGCGAATTATGCATAATATGAATATATTTATTCATTTAAATATGTATGTGCAAATTGTGAAAAAGTTGTCATTTTACAATTTAAAAAAGAATACATGTCCGCTCCCAATGTAATTGCATATGGTTTCCTAATGAAGATATCGCAACAAAAGTTTTTCTAAGAGAACTGCTCGTTTCTCAGTTGCTCAACCACTCTTTTTTCGATGAGAGTAGAGATAACAATGACAGATATGAGGAAGCTAGACGGCCCACTATTTAGAGATTTAAGAGGTTTTAGGGAGTTTTAAGACATCCTAAAAACCCATGCCTATGAGCGTAAATCGATTTAAAAAAAATGCTGTTCGTACCGGGGTTCGAACCCGTGAAATCCGTCACAGAAGCCAACAACGTTGACCACTGCACAGCGGACGACCATTATTTACATACGTGTAAAGTAAGTTGGTCGTCATTTTTACAGATAAAGACTGATAGCCCAATGAGCTTTGATTCATGATAAATAATTAGAAGCTTTCCACTTATTTAACATTCTACGCTGACTCGGTC
The DNA here is from genome assembly GCA_030503985.1 of Himalopsyche tibetana. Lineage (NCBI taxonomy): Eukaryota > Metazoa > Arthropoda > Insecta > Trichoptera > Rhyacophilidae > Himalopsyche > Himalopsyche tibetana. Next base: position 132,124 of record JAPJYX010000006.1, read on the forward strand.
TGTCGAGTTGTGTGGCGAGCAAGTTGGGTGTTTTTGGCAGGATTTATTTATTAGAACATAAGCAACGTAAGCATCCTGGTGCGATCGTCGCGAACGGATGCGGAGGAGGAAAGATATGACTGCTCACTGCTCACCGCTCACTACACCAACAGCGAGAGTAGATTATTGTATCAATAGGTTTGGTGTGTGGATTTGGTGGAGTGTGCGAAGCCGTATTAGCGCTTAACATTTTCCTTTCGGATCGAGGCGAAGGAAATAACACCACGGGCGAGATAAGGACTGACGTATTTATTCTCATCCGAGACGAGTGGATATAAAAAATAAACAAATACGAAATAGGGGAGCGTAACTATTATATTATTTATTATATTTGACGAAGAAGCTACCATAGGCAAATAACGAGTCGACTTAATGAATTAATTAAATTTAATTAACCGTTTATTCACCCGCGACGAGGTATTCGTAATACGTTTTTGATGTACACGGAATACGGAGATTGTCATGCATGTGTATTCGAGATATTTATGCGGGCCGGTTGAAAAGTAGATGGACAAATACTACGATAAATCTGAAGTCAATTACTTTTAAAAGTATACTAAGTATATTATAAGTATACGGGTCGTGTTTAGGGTTGCCAGATTTCTTGCAAGTAAATCCGGGACATTTGTCTGATTTGCTGACGTTCGAATTGCCCAAAATACCAGCATTTCACGGGATTTCGGGATTGATTAATTTTCAATCCCTTATCCTACTTTTTCCCCAGATTATCTCAAAAACTCGTTTTTTTTAGCTCACCGAGGAATTCGAAATCCTCAATTCGCTCTAAATTTCCGGGACAATTTAGTGCTCATCCGGGATACGGGACAGCGCTTCAAATTCCGTGACAATCCCGGCCAATCCGGTTCACCTGGCAACCCTAGTCATGTTTTCGATGGTTTAGTTGTGGTGAAGAAAAAATCTCAGAGGGGCAATACGATCAATCAACAGAGAAAAAATAAATGTGAATATTCATACGACGGGAAAGGGGCCTTCGAGATTGATTTAAGCCTTCAAACTCTCTAATCAAGTCACCGTATGTAATGATATATTTGTTATTGTATAGTTATAACTTTTTTTGAAGGGTCATATGGCGCAGCGGTTAGCGTTGTTGGCTTCCGTGCCGAATCTCACGGCTTCGAGTCCCAGTACGAACAGATTTTTTTCGGCCGATTTATCAATTTCTGTTCGAAGGCATGGGTGTTTTTCATGTCCTAATTTCCCTTCCTCCCTTCCTATAATTTAATAACTGGTCGTAGCGACAGCGATAATAAGTAAGAAACAGTTTTCGTAGAAAAAATCTGTTGATACATTTTCCATTAGGAGGGCATATGCTCCATATTGGGAGCGATCGTGGATAAAAAAAAAACTCAATGTAAGTAAGTAGTCGAATGGATGTTGGTTGAAAGCTCGGCAGCTGATGCAGTGTGATTTTCTGTTGATAGCGACACCTCTCTCGCTCACTCAAGGAGGTTGTGATGGTTTCTGCGAATTCTATATTCAGACATCACACCCAGGTTGAGTGAGTGAAAGAAGTGCCGGGTCCGCATCCGATTCTCTTCCGACTCTGCCTCAGGATTTTTCACAAAAACACAGGTCCTGCTGCCAAAGGTCCTCTTCATTTACCTGTGAATGTTGAATCTATCCCCCCACGAGCGGGAAGACTTTGGCAATGAAACAAATTAATCCACTGTTTGATCTTCCGATTGATAACATACATTTTTTTAAACCAGTTAATGCATAAATTATTACAGTTTACAATGACTGGTGTTGGTGTGGGGGTAACCTCAGCCTAGGGAAGCATAAGTGAGACCTGATTGAGTCCCAATTGCAAAAAGATAATTTGCTTTTTTCGTTTTTGATTATTTTAAATATAAAATTAGATTAGAAAAAAAATCTATCCAACCTTCGAAGTGAGTTTGCATATTTTATTTAATTTTTTCTTACTGGATTTATACATTATAATTAATTGAATTTTATTTAATGCGCTTTGCTTCCAAATATTTTAATGCAACCTTCTAAAAGAACAAAGGTTCCCCGCCCCCGCGTTAGTGGGATTATGATACAACCATATCACAAATTATACCCTCACACATAAACACATATCTATATTGTGGAATATATAAAAGCAACTTTAAATACAATGGAATCAACATCAGTGATAGCTTTACAATGCCTCTTTATGTGTAAAATACAAGTAAATAAATATATATTTTTTTAAATCACACATGCATAACTATTTAGATACTCGTATGATAAATGTGGAATAAAAAGATGTGTAGAAGGGTAGGGTAACATTTTTTATCTACGCAAATAAGTCCTTATAAATCTTCCTTACATCGTCGTTTATCCTCGGATTTAACCAATACGGGCTCGCAGGGTTACCACAGCAAAACATATTATTTATTATTTTCATTAAGATGACGCTATTCGAAATTGCATTTCAAAAATAAATTCACGTTACAAGCGACAAATATTTCTTTAAGTGCGGGCGCTACGTTTTGAAATATGGCGAAGGAATAAAATCAAGTGAGTTGTGGCGATCAGACAACTAACATTAGGTGGCTAGTTATAATATCAAACGATAGTAATTATATCGATAGTCTAGTGCCATGTAACGATAAGTCAAAAATTATTATATGTTACCCGTTATATTTGAATACCCCTTTTCTAAAGCTACATAACAGTAAAACTGGAAAAATAATTAGTTTTCTCTCGGTAAGTAGATGTTTGCAAACGTAAAGGAATATGAACAATCTTCTCTAAGTTTCATATTTAAAAAAATCAAATTATCATTTGTTGATTCTGTCAATGTTTCCACAAATACGAATTGAATTGAGGATAAATGAATTGATGATTAAATTTGAATCGTTCAAATTATGTACATTCACACAAGTCTTGTCACTAACAACCCGGGTTTCGCCTTTCGGCATCTTCAGGCGTTCAAGAGCACGGATGATCTTGAATTGACTGATTAAATGATTCACTAAAAATACGAGACAAATAATAATTATTACTTATTTACAACTCAGATTAGATGTGTCAAAGTTTGGGTCAGACATAATTATCTCAAAACTTTAAATTTCTAGTTTTAGCACTATGAAACTAAACTATCGATTTGTAACTAAAAAATGAAGCGCAGCTTTTGAATTATGAATGGTGATGTCCTAAAATAATTAATTAATTTAAGATTATTACTAGCAGTGTTTGAATCTTACCCCTGTATTCCCCGCGTCCAGTAGAAAGGGAAAAGAAATCTCAATCACCATTTTATAATTAAGAAAAGAATCAAGCTTTAGTTTTTACGTAAATAACATTACTATAATATGTCTGAAAATGCTTCCTAAACAGGCGAAACGCGTGCCGCGATTTATTAAAAGTCTTGTGGAAATACAAATTTGTCATATTTATAATATAATATTATATTACCAGACGGAGTTGAGTCAACACCCTGTTTCATATACAAAAAAATCTTTTGAAGGAATATAAAAGTTTCCAGAAAAAAAAAACGAGTCGAATTCAATTGTCAGTGGGGCAGTAGAACGATTGCTGTGAGGATGATACTCCGTTCCTCGGGCTCCAAATCGCCGATAGAATGGCCGAGTGCAAAAAAAAAACCTGCTCTGCCGCTGACCGATACCCCATCTCGAATGATATGTTTTAAAGCGATATTTCGCAGTAACATAAACGGGTGTTGCCTGTTGATAGAAGTGGTCGATTGTTTTTTTTCACTTTGGAAAAACCGAAACCATTTAAAACAGAACGATATCGATTACACTTTTTGGCAGGGCGAATCCTACATTAAATATTTCGCGAAATTAAATAAACATAACTGATTTATGACGATCGAGAATTGTTATTATAATAATAATATATAAGCATTTCGCCGTTGAAATATTCTGTATCAACTGCCTCCGCCCAGTGCATCACAAAAGGTGAACGGCTTCCAGCAGGGTGTAAGGATGGGGTTACGGGTGCCACGAAGATTTGACGCGATGATTTACTGAGTAGAGAGGGTGGAATGGCGTTCACATGCGTATGTATACATACCCTGACAAGACTTGTCAAACAATATCCCGAAGTGTTTCAGAGATAAAAAAAACTGTTAAAAAACAGTTCCCTGCTTCTTTAGAATTAAGTCATTATGTCAAAATTTAAATGAGGAAGCACGGAAAAACTGCAAACAAAGTGTTAACACAGTTTAGCACGACATCGCGTTAAGTTCAATCAATAATGTTTTTATCTGAACAGTATGTCGAGAAATTAAAAATGAATACCATTTATTTTATCGCGTACGAGCTTACCTTATCGCATACGGAAAATGTTCACTCACTGAACAAAACCAGTGATGATAAAAAATGTGTTCTCAATTCAAAAATATTATATGCTGTGGATATTTAGAAACATTTTTACAGTGAAAATTGAAAAAAGAAACAACAGTAACTGAATGCTAATTATTCTTTCCGACAAAAACATAGAACTTTAAAATAATTAACCGCTATTGTAGCAAAGGAATAATTTATTTATAAATTGGATCAAGTATTTGCTCTCGCTACCAAATCAAAAATATGCACCCGTGAACTTGTCTTTTAAAACAATATGTTTTAGTAACATGGCGATTTTTAAATGAAATAAAATACCATTTTTTGTATTTGTGGTGTATTTTCCCAAAATTTCCGTTAAATCTGTTTTCACGGGTCAAATGTCAGAGTGCTCGTCTCGTACATATCGGAATAGCGATCGTCAGAGTGCGACGAACTTTCCTAACGTATGAGAGAACTTTGAAAATAATCCAACAGTTACACTGAACTTAAAACATAACCTATGCTATTTTTTCACTTCAAAAATGTTATGCTATAAACAAGGCTTCGTTATAAGCATGAGATATGTAGACCAGAAACATGTGAAATATCACTATATAATAATTAAAACGTAATTTTATTAAGAAAATAAATCGATTCGAAATTTTACATAGTGTTAAAAACTTAGCCGAAAGTCAAAGATTGTTCTTTAAGTTTTTTCTGTATCTCAAAAGCAATCCAGTTCTCACTTTGCAGCGAGATAAGAAATACGTATTGACTTTTAACGACGCCTACGGGCGAAATTTGCCGAGAAAGATCAAAAACAAATAAAAGATAGATAATATCAAAATCTGATAAGAGAATACCGCAAGTGCTACTGAAAGAATTCTTTCAGTGTTCTAACAGGCTTAAATTTAATGTTTGTTTTATATAAAATATTTCAACCAGAAATAATTTAGATAAGTTGTAGTCTTAACAACATTGCTTTTCACTTTAAGCTTGCAGAATGACTACGAATGATATTACGATTAAATGCAATTAAAAAATACACAGTAATTACAAAAAACACAACATGAAAGAATGAACCGACACCAGAATTTAATACGTACATTTGACAACTTTTTGTAGAAATTGATTAGTAAAAAAAGGTATATTAAGAGTTATAAACAAAACCACATCCGCTCTAAGTCTTGTGAATAAAGTTCATGTCGAAAATGCAAGAAAACTAAATTATAATATCACATTAACTGCAACGAATTTCCAACGACTGAGACAAATTTATGACACATTATACAACGTCGATGTTCGTTATTATTACGCACACCATATGCAAACGGAGATTTTTTTAAAGGCGAAACGGGAAGGGTAAAGGTGCAGTTGCTACGGAGCGTCGCAAAAGGACGACTGCCCGATTTGAACTGAACTGAACTAGTGAACGCTGAACTGGACTGAACTCGTTCGGGAAAACGAACGAGCGAACGAAGCTAACCGTACGCCGGCGTATATATTTATGCAAGTACATTGTAGACAGTTGAAAAAACACACGGAAGGTGGCGCCACCGGCTTTCAATCTGATGGAAAATTGTGAAGCTCGGTTGGAAATGTTTTCGTGATAAATCGGTTAAGATTTATGAATAATTGATGTTGGAAATTTGGTTTTATAAAATCTGTTCTGTATGTATCGCTTTAGGTGTTCATGAGGTAAATATATTTAACGTGATTTATGTATTTTTAGATTTTATAAATGTTCTTGAATTAAATAAATCGACAGTTTACCATTAATGTAAAAGAATTATTTATGGATATGATATTAATATTATAAATCAAATTATAACTACGCAAAAATCAGTAAAGCAATTAACACTAGTAATTTATAAAATATAGCCGTTCCATATTATTGAGATAAGATTAAGAAACATATATGGGTTCGGCGCTACCGAAAAGTGTAAAATTCTATAGAATTATACCAAGAGCCTCTTGAAGTAATCGTAAGCTTACGGTCTTAAGTCCTGGCACCATCATAATCAAATAGTTATTTTGTAACATGAGATCTTAAACATTGGCGGTAGTGAATAGTGGATAAGGGCATTCAATCCCGGATCGTTGTTTTTTTTATCATTTTGTAATCACGAGCAATGTCGTTAGAAAATTGATTTGAAATGCTATAAATATGGATAAAACTAAAGGTATCAGATTAAATATATACAATATATGCTTAGTTCAACCTAAAAAAGATAAGAGTACGGTGACATATTGTTGTTTCCATCTTCTATTTATTAGTATATAAATCTGACAGTAGTGTGATGGTGAAACATATTTTATATTACAATTTTTATGAACTTAAATACGCAATAGATTTTTTGCGAATGTTGAAATTTCATGTATCGTTTCTAGGCACAGATGTAGTAAAATATGTTTTTGATACGATGTAATTTTTATGTGCACATTCTTTCGTCTGTTCCACGCGGTGACGGTATATTATGCGGTGTCGAAGATGAGCGCATTAATATTATATATAATTTAATCCCAACGCATAATTTCTCCGACCGTAGGACTTACGATCGGATCGTTCGGAAGCCATGCAAGAGCGTGAGAGGCGGACGACGTCGCACCACCGCACCCCACCGCACCCTTGGAAGAGTCAATGACGAAGCCGAGGTCGCACAATGGACAATGGGCGCTCATATTGAGTTGAAGTTGAAGGGCTTCTCCCAAAATGTGTAGGCCAACCCGACGTGGTAGGGTATGCTAACATTTAACGGCGACAGAGAATTTATATTTCATCATCAGACTAACAAGTCTCTTGATAATATTGATCTAATGTCAGAGTGCTAAGATTTACGCGGAAGCTTGCTTTATCTTAACACGACTTTCCCAAACATACCAACAGGTGGTCAATGTTTCTCCCATGCGCAAAACTTTCCGACGAAATACAATAGCATCAAAAATGAAAATCATAATTCTGTTTTATGGCTAAGATTATAATACATATGTACATTCATATTTATTCTTCATTATATAAGGAAACAAAACTTTTGTGATATTTAACACTGAGTGTTATTCGATCTTGTAGTCGAGTAGTCTATACTCATTTGCACTGTATGGGAAATTTTATAGATTGATAATTATTATTCAATTTGAGTGAATTTATATGACGTTTTCGTCCGACAATTACTTTCTCTACTATCCTGAAAACATTTTTTTAGAAAAATCGACTAGCTAATTTAGTCTTTCCGTAACACCATCCTTCTCAAGTTTATCCTTTCCAAAGTGAGAGAACAAGCAAATCTCGTGATACGTCTCATGCTGAATATCTATGATTAGTTTAAATAATTAACAGCGGCATTACAGAAACTTTAACTACTTTTAAAAGAAAGTTAAATTGATTTTCTTACAATCAATATTCGATTAAAAACATTTGCTTAATCAAAGTAAATGTACTCCATATTGGGAGCTGTTTATAATAACGGGTATAGTGGTTTAATTCATAGTTATACTTTGTAAATTCGTTTTCAAATATCATAAATGGAGGGTTTTAATGAAATCTTTGTGAATAACTCACAGCAAATTTTAATATGAGCGTTGGATAATGGTGTGAAAATGTCAGTGACGGAGCGTCGCGACGCGTCGCCGGAAGTCGGAGCTGTGTTATGTAGATACTAATATGCTGTGTTGTGCGTAAGGGATGGGCGTGTGCACGCGCCGGTCGGCGTCGGCGTCACGGCGGAGCCTCAAATTTGCATCTATACGAGTTCCCACTTTTTGGTTGCAGCTCAATTGTACGGCCGGCTTCATTTTCGACCACCAGGGTAGATGGTAGAGAGTACGTCTAAATTTTGTTAAAATATAAACACTACAGTGGTTCTGTTCTATTCACATACTATAATTAAATTTTATAAGCGAATTATAATCGAGTAATGGAATCTAACGCCTAATTTAACGCCTGTGTGGTCGAGTGGTCAACGTCGTTGGCTTCGGTTACGGAGGTCCCGGGTTCGAATCCCGGTACGGACAGTTTTTATAAATTGATTTTTCAATCGATTTATGAATTTCTGTTCGAAGGCATGGATGTATGTGATGTCTTGAATTCCCCCTTCCCACCCATCCTATCCTATGAACGGGGCGTATCGAGAGCGATTAGCTAACCACTAGTCCTGTCCTAACCCTATCCTTCTATTCCTACTCTCTTTGGAAAAAGAGAGGTTGAGCAACTGAATGACAAGCAGTTCTCGTAGAAACACATCTGTTGAGATAAACTCCGTTAGGAGTCCATATGCTCCACATTGGGAGCGGACATGGTTAAAAAAAAAATGGAATCTTTCTATCTACTAACAATCCGTAAATCGTTTTTGCCAAAACACTTCTTAAAACGTTTTCTAAATATTAGTTTGGCTAAAATCAAAAGTTAAATAAAAGCTCTTTATAAACTTCAGCACAAAAGACTGAATGTAGCTATAATTGTGTTTTATATTTATGACTTTCGTATTGTAGTTATAACTTTCATTTTCCTGACAGATTTATTGCTAAGATCAGCACAGGGCCGTTATATAACCCTCCAATATATTTAATTATATTTAAAGACTCCATTAGCTGAAGTGTGAAGAAATTATTAGATAAATCTCCCGGAAATATCGAGCAAATGTTTAACAATTAAAATGAATAAGTTCATATAAATAATAAGGCATGCCTATAAATAACTTTCGAACGTGATTTGTATGACAAATCAAAACAGGAAAAATATTTATTATATAAAGTCTTTCATTTTGTATCTTTTATATTAAATGTGATTCGTTTTATAATATTATATTAATTGATGAGCAAGCATTCAAAAAGTGATTTGTCACACAAAAAAAGAGCTTGGGAAATGATAATTTGAATGTTGGATAAATCACGGTATGCTTGAATGTGTCATCTTTATGATTTAATTAATACAGGAAGAAACCTTTTTTGAAAACTAATTGTGATTTCCGTCCATAGATTTTATTAGAGACTATAAGAACTCAAGAAAACCGTGATTTCTCCAACACTCAAATTGTCATTTCCCAAGCTGACAAATCACTTTTTGAATGCTTGCTCCTCAATTATACAAAACATGTTTAAAAGCAACATTCAATGATTAAATATGTAATTATGTTATATGTTAATCTTTAGCGAAAATAAGCTACACGATATATTCAAACGTTTTCTTATTATATATCAACCCTCAAAATATTATTTGTAATAAATACGTGATAGGAAGGCGCTTATTTAAATTTTCTGGAGCACCTGTTGATCATCTCGCACCTCTTCGCATTTCATTATTTATATTACATACATTACGTTTCAGTAATGCAAAACTCATGGTCAGCATAAATCTCATCCTATTATTCGTAAGATTATTAATTTAAGTAAATATAATTTTATTTATACAGGTTATTAAAACGCTTCCTGAAATCATGATTTCGTTTGAATCGACCAAAGGCAATAACACTTCAAGGGCTACTGTTAAATAGTTAACTTCTGGTAACCTTTTCTAGTGCTTTTTTACAATCTATTTAGATAGAGGTGACCTTCTGATTTACAATTGATTCTTTGAAACTAACTGATTGTGGGCAGATTAATGAATACCCACATTATAATACTTAAGCAAAACGAAATCGATTGATCGAGTTGACATCTGATATCATAAGAAATTATGGAATGATGTCAGCGTCCTAATCGATGCGGGGGTTCAGGGGGTGTCGCTATGCGTTCCCCTCTCTTCGCATCGTCCGTCGCCCGACCGTCGGTTACGCCCTGACCCCGCGGAAACCTCTCGACCCCGAATCCAACTTCGACACCGCCCCCACCCACCGTTCGCTGGCGACGTCCACAGCGGTCAGTGGCACCCGGTTGCCGGATAACGAGGTGAGTTCATTGATATTAAACGATTTTTCTCACACGTAGTCGGTGCTCTACATACATATTATTATCTTAAATTTGTAAGCGAAGTCAGGATATAATATATCACATACTGTCACGAATTGGACAATTGTTTCGGTAGCGATCTTCTCGATACTATTTAATGTGATATATGAAAAACGTTAATGTTTCTGATAAGCAATACAATACATAGCGGTAGCCGATCAATTCAATCTCTTGAATTCTCATCTTCGTTCGATTTCTCGAATGAAAATTTGTATCTACTTATAGATTTTTTAAATACAATCATAAATGTGTAAACATGTCTTTTTGTCCCATTGCGATACACACTTCCTATTCGAATCTAAAACCGGTATAGACAAATCATGATTATTTAACTACTGTGTCAACCAGGGTTGTAGAATCGGTGTCGTAAAAAACGGACGATTCCGACTATTTTTAAATTAGTCTCCACAACCTGGTTTCAACGATGGCAAGATTTCGAAGTTGTCATACAATTTTTATCTAAGTAAATGAATCAACAGTCGACCTACCCCTGGCTGTGTGGTGGACACCGCGGGAACAGCCGCGTAATTGAGTCAATTATGTTGAGTGTTCGACGGACGCCACCCGCCGCCGCCCTCGACACTCGTACTCCGACTGCTTCTCCGGACACACTCCTTCTTTCACTTCGAATTATTACCTAAGCCCCCACACAACAATACCATTGTATATCACTAAGAGGGCATTCGAAACCAAAACCAACTATGTATCAATACCGTTCTTTGTTAAGCTTCAAGGATGGGCTTGACAGGACAAATATATGTACTTTTCTGAAGGGTTTATTTATATTATATCTTATTTTTATTGTGTACACTGTGTTAATAGAAAACAATAGTATTATAATTTTATCTGAATACGTATAGAACATCTACATCACATTTGAGGAGAATTCTCGAGAATATTATCATTTAGTACATAAAAGAACAGGAACAGTTTTCTTTAGTTAGTAAACAAAAGAAGTCCTGAATTTTTAAACAGTACTTTTTTGATTCATAGCTGCCTTTTTATATTTTATAACGTCTTCAAATCAATGGTAAAATATATTCTTTGCATTAAATTGTATTCCTTCTTAAGATAATTGGCCTTTAGCGAAATATATATTTCACTTCGTTTATCTATCAGCTTTAATTCATTAAATTTTGTTTGTCTCTGAAGATGTAAACCAATTTCAAATGAGTGATTTTAGAAAATGTGGACGTCAAACTACACCCGATGTGTCTTACATATCGAAGCAATTGACACAATTGATAGATAGGGTGGGTGGATTGCTATATAAAAATCACAGACGTTCGTGTTTTTTAATCATTTAGGGCATATATGGGCAACCACCGGCCCCCCGAGCTATTTTGTCCGGTCCTGATTATCTTTAAGTAATTACCAACGCTTATATTGATAGTCTCGTAATTCAAGTAGAAGGCCAATCTTCACACTAATTTTTGTAATCAGTATATATGATTAATATTATGTCGTTCATTATATAAAAAAATAAATATATGAGAAGTAGCAACGTGTTTTATTTAATTTAATATTACTTTATTATGTTTAATTATTTGATCCGGCCCTTGACACGAAGACAGAATGATAATTTGGCCCCAGACCTAGGAAAGGTTGCCCAAGCTTGATTTAGGGATTCTAGCCCGCGACCGTGCAACCGACTGTGTATACCCCAAGAAAAGACTGCATCATTATAATTAACAATATTATGAAGTAAAATAATACCTCACCTTGCGACCTCATTCTATAGTGAAGGGTGTTTACATACCTGTAAAAAAAAGAAAAAATGCATTATTATAATGTGAAATATTGTGTATATTTCATGTTAAGACGATATTAATTTTGTAATATTTATAAAATATTAAAAACGTGATATTATTATTCTTCGTGATATGTTTTCGATCTTTATGTCAAAAATCAAATCGTCTTGGCGATAAAATTCACATTAAAAGAAGCATCGAAACGGTAATATCACATATAACAAAATAAAGTATAGGACGCTGCCATATAAAATGGCATTACAGGCACTCTATTTTTACAATATCCGGGGAAAGTATTTCTCAAACTGAGATGATAATGTTACAGTAAAAGTAGAAATTTGAGGGTATAAATATATCATTGAGGTATACATCCCAATAATACGTTATATTTATTAAATTGCAATGCATATGTACGTGCAAAACGAATGGACAAATCGAAATTATTTAATTATTTAGTAGTTTCATATTGATCAAAGCTTTTGTAATAGATAATATTTCAATTATAATAACTGTGCTTTAATTTCAATAATTAAGGTAACTTTAGAAAAAAAAAACAATGGTATCACACGCGAAGCCTGCCGGAGGGATACCATTAAAAACTTAGACAAGATAAAAAAAAAATAGGGCAGGATATGACATTGTTGGCACATATTAATTCCACCAATAAAATCAGATCTTTCTGCAGAAAGATAAATTCACACGAAAGAAATTTAGGGCAAGTATAATATGCTACAGTAGTGATGATGGAGGCATCCTAAATGACCAACAAGCTATCCTTGATAGATGACCCGAGTACTTTCGAAATATTCTAAATTTGGATACTGAAATCACAGCAACAAGCATACTTCAGAGTCTTGCTCAGCCACAACGGTTCGATTAAATATAAATTTATTTTATATATAAAATTGATAAAATCCATTCCATCATGATGTGTGTAAAGCAGAAGTCAAATTTCATAGTTAGGCAAAAATATCGTGCACAATTGTTTCATGATAAAGCACTAAATTATGTAGAAAATAATACATTACACGTGATGCACTATTATCACAAAGAAAGAAGTCATTGCATTCTTATTGACGAATGAAACACTTGATTATGTGTGTAAAAACTGCAGATATAAATTAAAATACATTGCATCGATTGATGAATTATTGAATTTTAAAAATTGGTCGATTCTCTGTAATAAAATCAAAAATAAAACAATCATTAATTGTACTAGTTCCATTTTTATTTTATACGGTCAGGACTTCATGACGAGGATTATCAACTAATGAACACTTTAAAAGTGATCTCTGTAATAAGTTTATTTTAAAAACAGACATCCCGCATCGGTCATATCAGTGTTCGTAGCAAGGTTTCAGTTAAATCACATTACAATATCGTATTGTCATCTGTGAGGTTCGCAACACTGAAATGTCTCACAAATGTAGCATGAGAGCAAATAAAATAGTTTACAGCTTTCTTGGGGGAAGAAGGGAGATCTAATGGATACATTATGTTTCCGCATCACAACTTATATTTATTAACAACAGCATAGGTGGGTAGCCATTGTACGCAGCAGACTATATAAAAATCTCTTCAGCACGTAACACTTACGTTTCGCGTTATAATACGTGGACGCGTTGCGTTTCGTTTTACGAGATAATCTTACTAAATTACCCCGAATATTAAAGACACTAAACATTTTTTTATACACAACAAAATAGTATAAAGCTGTATAAAGCAATTTTGTGACTATTACCCCATCATTAAATCATTGAACTAAAAATAAGGGACGCGTACTGACATTATTATTATATGTTTGATCTGAAAACGGTTCACATTGTAAACCAATATTTTGTAGTAAAATAATTTCATTGTTGAATATTCTGTATTCTATAACTCAAATATTATGGATATGATAAAGCTAGTTTTTCAAGCTTATACTGCGCAACACGTTAATGGTTTATCTGACCATTGAAACCTAATATATTTTTTTTCATAATTGATACCACTTTTGGACTATGCAGACAATACTTTGTTTAAATTAACATATTAAATTAACTGATCTAAGCTGATGCTTGCTATTTAAACAAAGCTTGTCAAAATCTTTAAATAAAAATGAGCCCCTAAAAGGTGAAGTGAGCTGTGCTATTTTAGGAAAAAAAAAAGTTAGATGCGTTTAATATTCTACATTTATTAAAGAATAGTGGAAGTGAAATGAGTTCAGTAAATACACATTGCAATAGTGTTGTCTCCCTAAAATAAAAATATACAACCAATAAAAACGTGAAATGCAACAGAAAAGTTTTACCATTTTTACCTGGCTCACTTCAGCTCTAGAAGACTCAAATTTAGAGTGTATTTTCATCAAAATATGGTGTTAATTCACGCAAATCTCAAAATAAGTTTGTGACATGTCGGGGGATTAGAATCGCCAACTGCATACCCGAGTAGTAAGAAATCTCCAAAGCGTTATCACTCGGCTTTACGAAAAACCGGAGGCCTTCATTTAAAAAATAATAAGAGCCCTTATTACGATGTCATAAAACGTGTTGAATGATTCGGTTACAGGTCGAGGGGGTGAGGATGGGGCGGGGCGTAGGGCGAAAGTAGGGTGGCAGCGGAGGCAGAAGGAATGTGGACCTTCTTGTCGGAAAGGAGCGTAACTCAATATGGCTGCGCCTTAAATGCCTCCACATGCCACCCTCTCGCACACGTACACATAAAGTTCTTCGTCCGCACGGTGAGAGACTGTCCTTTTGTTTGGAATGAATCGAATCACAACGTCAAACAATGCATTTACCGGAGGTAAATGCATTGTTTGACGACTGAAAAGCTCAAATTCGTGGCTAGATTTTTGTGGATTTATGTGTAATCATTTCTTCAGCGTTGCGTGTATTCGTATCTCACAGCTTTGTGGAATAAAGCTAAAGGAGTCGTGAAAAATGCTCGATCATTTTTTGAAAAATATATTTAATACACATCGTATTTAAATAAAATAGTCCAAAGTGTTGAAATTGCATGCTTGGCTGACTAAAGAAAATCTGATGGAATACACGTATATAAGTTAAAATTAAATTATTGAAAAATTTCTTCCGAGTCGTTTTTTATTTTTACGCTGGGTAGATAGATGTATCGAGCACAGAATGCCGAGCCTGTGGTCAAGTGATCAACTTCGTTGGCTTCGGTTAGTATGGACAGTTTTATAAATTGAATTTTCATTGGGAGCGGACATGGTATAAAAATATACTTAATTGTTATTTGTCTCGTTTAGTATTGATTTACGTAGAAGAAGCAAATTAACACAAAAATGGTAATTGAATTAAATTTTTTGACTGCCAATATATCTAGAATCTTGTTTGATGATAACACAAGATGCGAAAGCTTTATATAAAAACCAATATGTGACTATTAAAACATAGATTTCGAGTTCATTAAAGAACGACTTGAATTAGTTGTTACTAATAAATCTGATTGTTTATCACGTGTACTGTCGAGGGGCTTGCGAGGGAAGAGCACGCCAACACCCCCCTTCAGCCCACTAAATGACTGGTAACTTTATCGATGAGAAAAGGAGAGGGTGGCGATGGAGGATGGCGACTCACGAGGTCGCTCTGCGGCAAATGAAATGAAATCCATCGAAACGGTCGTCGATATTGGTTGTGAGCCGTAGACAGTGTGCTTTATTAATTACGTCTCACGATAGTTTTACGAGCTGACAAAATATGAGTTAGGCACTCTACTCCATAAAAATATTGCCACGAAGTCTAGCTGTATTGTTACGAGTACCTACGGACAGTCTAATTGTTATGTGTATAATATTTGACGTAGGTAGGTATTGTAAAAATCGAGCTTCTAATCGATGTTTTTAATCAGCAATCAAACAAAAAGTCAAAGCCTTCTTACATAATATATTTCCCAGAAAATCTGTGGAATGTTCGTTTGTTTTTTTTTAAATTCCGGCAGCGAACTTTACTGCCCACAATTCAACATATGTTTTATTTTCAAATTCGTACTACAAGTGTATTAAAATCATCTTGAAAAATAATTTTACTATCAAAAATGACCCAAGTCAAAAGCATCTTGTTGTCACGCTGACCAAGTCATTGAGAGACAATCAGATCGCAGGATTAGAATCAGCGGACTGTATGTCATTCAGTGTTTTGTATGAAATGTAAACGTTTAATAAGTTAACGTTAAGTTTCTATTAAAGATAAATTGCATTCAAGCTTCGTTTCAAACTAGTCAAACAGACTTTCGGCTCTCCTGAAAAATAAAGTAAAACTGACTGACAATTGAGTGACGACTCAACGTATTCTATAACTACAAAAATGCCTGCTATGTTCATAAATTAAAGTCGCGTTTTGATATTCATTTACAATATATAAAATCAGCTTGTGCTATAATGAATTTCCCTTCATTCATATTTGTGACAGATATAATATAGGCACACACTTGAAATCTGTTAAGCGTGGGTTAGGTTTCCCACTTAGCGATTCTTTGATAAGATAATTTGATACGAAGCTACAGCGAGAAGTTTCGTCAAAGGAAAACGATGTCTCCCAGTTTCACAAAAGGTACTTTTGTAAAGTAACGTGCACTCTTATATCATAATTATTGTTTTTGGTGGGGTGACACTCGTATACATGTTTTTTCACATTCTAGCAGGGGTTGTTTTTATTTTCAAACGGTTAATGTAGGTAAATTAAGACTGATAGTGAAACGTTTTTATCAACATTAATCTGTCGTCATTTTGGGGATTTTGTGTCATTCATGTTCAACTGTATAATAATATTTAGATCATTTTAATCTTTAGCATAAATATGTTCGTATTTTTTAAGGAGAACTGTTGAAGTTGGCAAACTCTGTTAGTTTTTCCTTAGCATTGTAAAATGAGTCTGATGGCTTAGCATTGTGGTCTTCGTACGTGTTCGAGTCTCAGTATGAACAGCATTTCAATCGATGAATAGATTTCTGTTCGATGACATGGTTGTTTGTGATGTGTAAAAACTCTCTCCCACCGTTTCCGATCCTTTAACAACCGGGCGCAGTGAGAGCTATTAGCTAACCACTAGTCCTGTCCTAGCTTTATCCTTCTATCCATACTACTCTCTTCGGAAAAGAGAGGTTGAACGACTGAATAACAAATAGTTCTCGTAGAAAAACTTCTGTTGAGATGACTCCATTAGGAGGCCATATGCTCCACATTGGTAGTGGAGATGGATAAAAAAGGTAAACTACTATAACAGTACAACAATATAACATAACAGGTCACGAATTTACTTAATCTTTGTTGTGGCAAGAAACTTTATGTTAAAACACTAAACTTATCGTAAATCGATCTTTCATATTTGTACGAACGAAAGACATAAACTTGAACAATTTATTGTTGAAGTATCTTAAAAGTAATCGAGCAACCAATGCACGTCAACTTTGAAATAAGGTTTATTAAAAAACAAAATGACTGACTTTCTGACGATAGTTTGAAATGTCTTGGCGGAAACAATTCAAAACACATTTTTTGGCAGTATTTGGATGTCATATTATTATTTTGCCGCCTGTGTGGTCGAGTGGTCAACGTCGTTGGCTACCGCTACGGATTGCAGGGGTTCGAATCCCAGTACGGGCAGTTTTATAAATTGATTTTTCAATCGATTTATGAATTTCTGTTCAGAGGCATGGATGTATGTGCTGTCTTGAATTCCCCCTTCCCACTCATCCTATCCTATGAACGGGGCGTATCGAGAGCGTATCGATTAGCTAACCAATAGTCCTGTCCTAGCCGTTTCCTTCTATTCCTACTCTCTTTGTAAAAAGAGAGGTTGAGCAACTGAGTAACAAGCAGTTCTCGTAGAAACAATTCTGTTGAGATAAACTCCATTAGGAGTCCATATGCTCCATATTGGGAGCGGACATGGTAAAAAAAGCAGCGGTTTCCAAAATGTATTTTACTACGCCTCCATTTGAAGAAAAACATATCCTTTATTTCATATAGTAATAAGGACACGTTTTAAAGGGTAAATAAATATTTTGGACTTCGCGCCTACCTTTGCAATAGCCCACGCCCCCAGGTTGGAAATCGCTGTATTAAAGTTTTACGTGCTTTTTCAAAGAATGCATTTTAATATTATTAAAATGTCCGTATTGGATTCGTAATGTTAAAAGTGACGTCGAATAAAATTTTAATCTGATTTCATTATTGTAAAGTTGGCTCGCATTATTAATGGCTTCGCGGCGTTGTTTCGATGCGGATTCCAGTTTAAACGTTGTCAACTCGGAGTGGCGCGATTAAATTCAAATTCTTCGCCTCGTGCATTAATGTGGGCCATCTATCGTCGCGCCGCGAGCCTGGAGTCAAATCCCGAGTCGCACCGCCAGCGCGAGGATGTCACGTCAGATTAATCGCGCTGGCACCGCATCCCGCCGCACTGAAGAGCGAAGGAAACTGCCTGCACGAAACATCCCTACATTAAGGGACTCCACTCACTTAACAATAGATTTACATACTTTCTTATAGATAGCGTGTACGTGAGGGTTGCTAGCCACCGCAAAACTTCATTCGGTTTGCGATCGACGCCAAGACATATAATAGATAGCGACGCTGTATATTGATTGATCTTTGATAATTGCTCTTTCGATTCTTTATAATTCATTCAATATCATGACGTGAATTCATCACTTTATCACAGGGCTGTGGAGTCGCGTAAAAAAAAAAGACGACGCCGACTCCGAATTGGTTTTTTTAAATAAACATTTTTTTTCAAATAAATTAAATTACTTTTAGGGTGTTCACTGTCGATATTTACTGGGAAGGCATTATATTAATAAAAACACAGTATTAATTCATACTTTATTTCCCACTTTATTCAAAAAGGTCAGGACCGGTTTCGCTCATGGCGAGCATTTTCGTCAGTTGACAATGCAAATAATGAAATAAAGTACAAAGGAATATTGTGTTTTTATTAAAATTAAATTAAATGATGAAAATAGACTAATAATTATTCAAAATCATTAAATTATTTTTCTCCGGCTTCAGCTCCGTAAAAACAAACGAATCCGAATCCGAAACAGCTCTGCTTTATTACAAACTAAACGTTTTATTAACTTTTTCTTTTATCAATGGCCATGTTTGGTTGTATTCTTAATTTCCTGATTCGATAATACTCGCACGATTCCCGAATCCGGTCCTGATAATACTGAACGAAATATGGAATAATTCATATAAAACTTCTTTGTTCTATCTATTTCAAGACATAGATATAAAAATTGAGTGATATCGCTAATTTAAATAAAACACAAACCACTTGTTTTTAAGCTAATGTATATGATACAAGTAATGAGTGTTAGTTAATTTTATTAGGAGAAATTTACCGAAGCGCGAAGCACAGAAGAGGGGTTTGGTCAGTGTTGTGCGCAAGTTTATCTATTTTTGTTTTGTTTCGTCGATGGCGCTCTGTTTATGGATTGCTCCTAATTGAATTATTTGACAGTAAAAGCGGTGATCCAATTAGTGGCACTGGACAACGTCCGCCGAATTACGGATCCATTTGGTTTTCACCGCTCGCCACTCGATACCCTCTCGCCACACTCCGCTCGCCACTCACGACTCGCCACTCACCACTCGATGGTCAATACTCGTCACTCTCCGTTCTCCACTCGACGCGCCGTCAAAACTTATTTACTTCCGCAAATTAAGTAACTGCTCATCGGGTGTCCATTGAGAGCTTTTCACTAGAAAACCGATGTCCGCGTCACAATAATTATAATGAGTACAAATACAAATGAGAACAACTTTTCTAATAACAACGAAACCAAGATACAAGAAACCAAATTGATTTTCGATCCATTCGCATTGATCCGTTTTATTGAAGCTAAAATAAATGAATCTGTTGAATTGATGTTTTTTTTTAATTAAAAAAAAATGGCATTACAGCTAAAGCCAATGCGCCAAATATTTTTAATTTGAAAGATCACACGAGAAAAACTTGATGAGAATTTTATTGTAGTCACTCGAGATCAACTCGAGGTATATTGGCATCGCAATAATCCATGTCTTGGATCTCAAATTTTCGATTGAAAAATCTAAATTTGGCACTGAGCTTAACGGGAATCTAACCCAGACTCGCCTGGTCGGTAGAGTAATCTCTAACCAACTGGGCCACAACAGGCGACTACAAATGTATGAGTCATTAATGCAAAGATTAGAAGACTTCCAATAACATTTTGATTTATCTTATGAAACTGCTTTTATAACACAATCATTTGAAAGCACTTACGTGTTTAGTTATGTCATAGCGGGCAGAGGTGGGTACAACGTTGAGTACTTAGAAATATCAAGATGCAGTAGTCTTTAGAACCAAATTGACAATATTCATTAATATTGTATGAAGTGGACCGAGTGTACGATTGTCATAGATTGGGCTGCCAACCGCCCCAGAAACCACAAATTGCAATACCTATTTGTCTTTAAATTAATCAATACAATTGTATCTTAGTTTTAGCATACGTCCTGAAATTTATTCACAAATGGTTGCCTAGCTTTGCAAGCAACTTTTTGAAACTGAATCTTTTTATTATTGCCGTGCGCGATTTTGTTATAAGGCATATGGAGCTTATACGACATGATTATGTTTAATTGCTTTGGATATATATTGCGCGTTTTCATTTTTTTCTATTTAATAACAACTATAAGTTTGTATTCATTTACCCAGATTAACATTACACGCTAGTGTGAATTGCATATAATAATTCACTCGAAAAACAGTTTGGTCTAGTGGTTGGAGTTTTCAATATATTTTTCGTTTGTGTAAGAATGGCGACGTCTGTCGTCTGCTGTTTGTCTTGACGTGTTTGCTTAATGAAAGACTATATTTTTCACGACGAAAAGTGTCTCAGCTATGTTTTCCTAGACAAACGACTTTTCTCGAGAAATAACCTCACCCCACCGAAACACAGGTTGTAAAATGTCAAAAATGTTTTATTTATTTTTAAGATTTTTAAACATATTTTGATGGCACATCATACTATGTATAAAAAAGGATACACAGTGCCTTTATCATTTTAAAACTCTTATCAATCAGTAATGAGACCCTGAGGAGTGAAACGATCCACGTTATAAATTCATAAATGTTTTCTATTGAACTTTTTAAGTACAATCACGTCTTTATTTATATTTTAAGGATAGAACACTATCATGATGTGTATTGACTGCGCTCACTTTTACAATACTCCAAGACAGCGACTTGGGAGGCGCTGACCATTACAAAGGGAGGCGCGAACAGTCCAAAATATGTGTTTACTCTTTAAAACGTGTCTTTATTACTTTATGAAATAAAGGATAGGGAGGCGCGAAGATATTTTTTTCTTCAAAGGGAGGCGCAGTAATATAAAGATTGGAAACATCTGCTCTTACATTTACAGTATTATTACTCGTGTAGATCACTTCACTTGGATCACTTCACCTCTCAGGGGCTCAGTTTATAATAAATATTATTTTGATTAAGAAAAATCGATAAAATGGTTAAAATTTACAAAATGTACTTTTTAGTGTCTTACTTTAAAACTGTCTTTTAAACGTATTATTTATATACAAATTGCATAGAAAATATAGTCATACAAAAATATAAATAAACAAACCATGCTGGAATTTATTGAGTCTGTGATAATAAATGGGTTGACATATTTTCGAACCATATTGAAACTTGCGCCCTGTTTACCGCTGTAAAATGATTCAACGCCGTTCTCTCTTTTTTTAATTCTCACGATAATGAAATCAAAAGGAAAATGTTGCCCACCCCTAACTCACCATCGCCGACTTGCGTTACGTGCAATTTGACACAAGCAATAAGATGTCCAGACTTAATAAGGAAAAATGCTTCGCAAGCCGCTCGGGCGGAGTTCGCGAGGAGGTCAGGAGCTACCTCCGGCCGGGCCTGATTTATCGCCGCTGGCTATTGGCGGGGTGACGGTCTATTGAGACGGATCGGCAACGGAGACGAAGCGGGAACGCGAACCCCTCGTCGGATATATCTGGAATAAGGCCTCCGACCTCTCCCTGCGATACCCGATATCGAGGAGAACTAGTTCAGTACGCGCCTACAGTATATCGTGTGCAGTGTGCACGTGGTATGTGTGCTCTTACTTATTTACGATAGGGTAATCAAGGGGCAGGGCATCCCCATACGCTTCAGGCGGTTGCATCAATGTATCGAGATGACGTATATCACTATGTAGACTTGTTAAAACACTAAACGAGCAATCGAAAAAAATAATCTATGTAATCCTTATGGATTAATTTAATCAGCAACACTCCAAAGAAATAATTGAAACAAACAAGAATGATTAAGGATAATATTTATTTTGTTATCACATATTTGTATGTGGATTGCATTTATTGGACCAGAAAGTATCTTATCGATGTTTTGGTCAGTAAATTAAATGTATGGTGCCTGATAAAAGGGGAAGTAAAGAATACAATTTTTCATATTGTAAATTTATCAGCCAGTAACGGTTCGGCTCACATCCTAAGCAAGATACTGACGAAAAATATGTTTTTACTAACCGAATTTATTTTATAATCACCTTCGCCGGTTAATATCAAATTAACTATTTTGTATAGAATTTATAACAATGTGAATATTTATCTTGTACAGTTTACAATTATAATAATGACTGATTTTACTCAGTGTGGGAACATTTTTAACTGGTTATTGTAAAGGGAGTACCTACACATTATTTTGAATAAGAATTACTATATTTAATAATTCCACTAATAATTGGCAAACATGTAATGAATAACGAACATATTGCAGTTACTAAAAAATAATGTAATAATATTTTGACATAAGCCACAGTTTCTTGTCAGAATACGGCGACCTTTTGAGTTGGTATTTAGTATGTATTTCAAAATTTGGTATGTCTGTGTGTGTGTGTTCAGTTTCTTATCATAGCTCAAGGCTCTTTGAATAATATTAGAGTTTTCTTTGTTTATTCTCAAATATTACGAAAAGCCTTTATACGTGATAACATTTTCAAAAGAACCCCGTGGTCGGCTTGTCAAATCGGATGTTTTATTATTATCATATAGCTACGCATTCATTTATTTTGACTTCAAAATTATGTAAGCTGTACATGCAATCTATTTCAATTAAAAACAAATGCAATCAGAAAGGCAGACATTTTGATAGAAACATATTTTTAAAAATATCTAGTTAGATTTTAGTAAAGTTTATGAACTTCATCTTCCTTGTATATATTAATTATAAACGTCACACCGAGCTCTCATATATTCACCGAGGGTGTATTTTGACAGTGAAATTCAAAATAATATTAAAATAAAAATACATTTGAAGGGTGAATGATGGAAGCAATTATGTCACTAAAAAGTCGGACATTTTTTTTAACCTCTGCAAATTATTATAAAAATATCAGAACATTTATTCTTTTGTACTCGGTTAGATCAAATGAGGGGAAGTTACGGCCCCCTGGATTATCGAATACGGTATTATGATTGAGCCCATCTTTATAATTTAAGTTTTTCGCGCGACCTTATTACATTATATGGGCCTTCTAGAGGTGAAGTGAGCATACGATAATTGTAAAATGATTAAACATTTTTCTTGCACTATTAAGTATTATACAATCACGTCTTTATTTGGTGTTTTGGTCGATTGTATATTTTTATTGCAATGTGTATTAAATGAGGTTACCTCACTTTTTTTAAGATACTTTAAGACGTGATACTTTACAACGCATCTATATTTTTTTTTTTCTAAAACACCACTAGGCTCACTTCACTTGTAATGGGCCCAAATACGTAAATACTATCGGCTTTCTGAAATGAAAAGGTTCCCAGTACATTGCGTAGAGAATTGAATGGTTATTATTTCAGTCAATTTAATTCCCGAAATTCTTGGGTTTTGGTGGATTGCAATCCCTCCTTGTAACACATCAATAACCGAGATTCTTCTCTTTTGACAATAAAATTAGTTTGAACGGGATTTTTTTTTGTAAACCTTTTCGTCTTAAAATTAAAAAAAATATATGACAAGTGGTTGGTTACTGCGGCGACAATGGGCAAGATTGCAAATTGGGATAACCGATTCCGCGGCTGCTTGTAAAATCTCGAATACACTTCGCAAATAAAAGGGACGCCCGGAGTCTGAGGAAGGAATATTGGCTGTCGCATTGTGGAGTCACGTTTCGCGGCGGTCCGAGATTAGGCACGCGCCTGCCCACGCTTCTCTACACCCCCGGCCCCGGCCGCCCTTCTGCGGCCGCCCTCGCCGCCTTCGCCCACACTGCTGATTATAAAACGATCACTGTTTTATTTACTGTAACTGCGTGAACAATAAAAAATATTTTCTTTTATTATATTGGAAGCGCACGTGGCACAACCTGTTGCTTTTGTAAGATGCCCTTCCAATGCTCCTTTTATCACAACCTAACACAAAGACTGTTACGAAAAACTTTCCAGACTGAAACGAATATTACCATGTTTATTACGAATTACGAACATTACGAATGTTATCAAATTAATTAATTGAAATGTGAAAAAGAGACGGTTGTTTTTTTTTACAAAAATAAAAAAAACATTTCATAAAATATTTGTAGAACCAGACTTCCTTAGCGAAAAAGCATATTTGACTGCCGAAATATCTATCGGTAAATAGAAATATATTTTGGCCGGAGTCGGAGAAAATGAGGAGTTCGTATTTTTTTTTGAACAATATATTTAATGATGTGTATTCAAACAAAATAGTCCAAAGTGTTTACATTGCATGCTTGGCTGACTTAAGATGATCTGATGGTATACATAAATTAAAATAAAATGTTTGAAAAAAGTTATCGGAGTCCGAGTCGTTAATTATTTTAAAGCTGGGGTCAGAGTCGTCTTTTTTTACACGGCTCCACAGCCCTGGTTTTTTTCACTTATTTCGCGTAAGCCGATGAAAAATGTTTGCGTGTCAAATAAAAAATAACAAAACAATCATAAAATATTAAACAAAAAACTTTGAGCAATAAAAAACACGCAGAGTATTATAAAATTCAAATTATAAGTTAACTCATCTGTAAAGTATATACAATGTATATATTCCAATATGAATACGCATAATATTATAATTGCACTGTGTTTTTACATGCATAATGTTTGTAAGAATAATTTCAACTTATTAGTTTGACCGGACGTTAGGTGCATTTAGGTGTGCATAACTCAAAAGATTTATGTCAACTTGCCGTGCATATATCGGATAACATATTGAATGTGAGTGTACGACTTTTTCAGTTTCAACAGTAGTCCTTAAAATGTTTAATACTGAAGGTACCCACTATGTATTGCTAAATAACGTTTCAATACGAGTGATTCATAGCCCTTTACAGCAAAAAAAAAATATGCGCCACTGGTTGGAAGGTTGCACAAATAAATTTCAATCGTCTGACAGCTGACAAAATCAAAATTATACTTTATTACTAACTGACCAAAACAGTCAAAAATCAACTTAATTTTATGATTTTATTCATGCATGTGAATCATACTAAATGGATAGGGACATGAAGATATTGAGAATTGACTCTTTGGATGTCTTTAGAGTAAATAATTATTTCAGTTTTCCTGGTTGCAGTGAAATTACCATTGGAATTGTCAAATTATATAAATATGTAACTCAACTAAAACCTCTGCAACTCACATCAAGCTCAAGGTACCTACTAATTTTAATGTTATTTTTTCCGAATTTTATGTGCCTCATAATATAGGTACATACATATGTATTTATTTACGAAAGTTAAATTAAAAACTATTATGTACTATTGATTATGTGCATTTTTATTGGAAGCAATTATTTTAAACTATAAAATTTTGATTGGAGACGTGGGACATGGCGATTTTTGAAGGGTCGAAGTGGTGCGTGGCACAAATAAGGTTGGGAAAAATTGTATTATGCAATAAGAAAATAAACTTCTAAAATATCCAATATTGTTAGGAAGTACATATTTACAAATGATTACAGTAAGTTTATCTCTAATATAAACACGAAGAATTATTTTAAATCCTTAGCGAATAATTTTAAAGATGAAAGGTTAATAAGACTAATTGCGGTAAGAATAACGAAAACAGTAGCCTCGATTCACTTACCAGATAAATGGCTGCAAAATATTGTATTGAATATACAAACCAAAAGGGGGGCCGTGAAACAGATGGTAAGCGTCATTCCATAGAGGCGTTTCGTCGAGTCGCCGTATAAGCGGGTACGTCTTCGGGACAAATTGCTTCGACCGGGGAGCGGGAGGGGCGGAGAGAGGGCCGCCGGGAGTAATTTAATTTGCACATCATCAGTGTGGCGTCGCGACGGCGGGCGTCTCTCCTCTTCTACGCTACGTAGTTGTTAGCTCGGCTCGGCGTCCTAACAATTTATTTTCTTTCCCGTATCGCAACATTATCATTTTCATTACGGCCGACTTGTTATTTCAATCACACCGACCTGTTGATTGTGGATTTTCTCTGTAAGCGAGAAGTATCGCATTTCGACGAATATATATATATATCTTTCCGTCACAATCTACTTACTATATGAACCGTATATGAAAAGATTACACATCAAAGCTTTTTGATATACTCAATATATATTTTAATTTCTCCTCAAACGAGTCATATCCGAGTAATATGTGTATCAAATTTAAATTGTCTGAATCCTGTACTCTTCCACGAGTCTCGTCGCCAACGACCCGGGTTTCGCCGTTCGGCATCTTCAAGCTTTTCAAGTGCACGAATGTTAATGCATGGAAGAGTATAAGATTCGGATAATTCAAATTTGATATTGAAATTCCACCAAGCACCTTCAGTCGAAATTCTAAATTAAAATACGAGTTTCAATATCTTAAATTTTAAGACATTATTCTTACAAAAAATATTAGTGTTTGGAGTTATTTTAAGTAAAATGGTCTGCATTTTTGATCCAACTTTCTGACAAAACATGGAAATTGATTTTACGGTTTTAGACAGTACGGCGATGACAATGAATAAACATATCCTACAGCTTGCACGATTCATAGTATTACGGTATTATTTTTACGATAAAAACTGATAGTTATTGTTGGCATATTCTGAAGTTGGTATTTAAAGACCGTTGCAAATGAGAAAACATGTATCAATATGTTATTTTCGAGATGATTTTTAAACGAAAAGTTTAATGAAAACCGCAAAGATATATGTATGTATGTATAACAAAATTATATTGTTTTTACTTTGTAAAACTATTTTTTAAAACAACAATCAATGGTATTTAATATTACACTAGTATCGTTTTCTACTGACAATACAGCTGTATGCTTAATCAGCGAATATATATATATATATATATATATAACATTGTAATTCGAGAAGATTCTTATCAAATGCGAAATTCGCAGAAAAGCGGGATAGAAAGAAAAGAGTGATAATATAAAATATATATGTACTTGTTGCGCTCCGACTTAATTTTACTTCATGATATTTTGTAAGCATTCACTGCGACCCCTACAAATATACTCATAGCTCACTAAAGGCAATAAATACGCACGATGTACATATGTCAGTGAAGTCGCGAACTTTTTTCAGACAATAACACGAATGTATTTTAAATACAGTATTATTGGTTACGTATGATCATAAAGACTTTGTTATAAAACAGTTGTTATAAGATAAAAAAATGATTTGTTGAATTTAGACATACAAAGTCCCATGGATACGTTTACTGAGATTGTATTTGGTATTTACTTGTTTGATGCCAGGCGGTGAAACCTTTCCATACAATATGTTACATTATGTGAGATGTGATCATACTTTCCGTTTTTAGATAGTCTATCGTGTTGTCCCCAAGCAGAGCTTAAAATGGCCAGTTTTCTGAAGGACGGCAACGTAATTAACAATTCAAAATCGCGATAAATCAAAAAACTACATTATAACCAAGATTCAGAAGTATTTGATGAATATTCCCTTTATTCTAACTATTTTACACCGCAAAAGTTGCACTAGAACACTTATTAACGTTTTTTTTTATTAATAAATAAAAAACATATGAAGAAATATTAGTTTTCTTGAACAGTATGTGTTCAAGAAAGCTCACTAGCAACTAAAAATAAGTCGATGTCCCGTTTTGAGGGAACAATAAATGGTCACGTTGCGATAACTATCGCGTAACTAACAACTTGAAGTCAATGTTTAAGAACACACAGGAAAGGGCAATTTTTAATGTTATTTTTATATTTTGAATTCGGTTGATTAACACCCCATCTGGACACGGAGGTGCGACTACGACCGTTGCATTTTTCAGTGCCTGGCGTAAAACAAGGAAGTACCGTGTGTTTATACAATAAATCAGTTGTCGCCATCCTCGGGTAGCATTCATGTGTCTGTCTCAAACAAGCGTTTTTTTATATGATTCCCTAGGTTAATCCACTTTGCCAGCAATGGCTTTATACTTGGTGACACATTCATTTATTATATAAACACGATACATTTATTTACTAAACGTCAGTTTATGTTCATCCGTGCACTTGAACGCCTGAAGATACCGTAAGGCGAATCCCGGGTCGTTAGTGACAAAGTTTGTGTGAATGTACATAATTTGAACGATTAAAAATTTAATTCTGCATAGATTTGTTTAACAGCGCCACTGAGTGGCATAAAAACATGCCGAGAAACAGTAATTTTTGAGATAAAAAAATAGCGAAATGAACGAATATATTATGATATATGTTATGTAGCAGAGGATTACATTCGAACATTTTAGAGAGTCACAAATTTAATCGCCCCAGACGCAGTCTTAGGGTAGGGTGTGAAAAATCTTCCTTATCCAATCTTGGCGCTTCATACTTTTAAGTGCATCAATGTTGTAATTTCGCTACGAAATTTCCGAGTGGCAATAAAATTTTCACGCCGGGCAATAAAATGAAATATTTTTTCTCGACTGTTTCAAGAAAACACGATTTAAGTAACCATAATGGAGACGAAGCAAGAGACAATGATCATTGTCTTTTTCGTAGTGTTGCAATATTAGAAAATACTTCGACATCTTTTTGTTTCTTATCTTATTTTTTTACAAACTATTATATTCTGAGAGAACACAATATTTAGTACACAATACATACTTTCAGTGCTTTTTTTTAAAAAAAAGTTACCAGAACTCTAATCCGTGTTCGTTTCCAACGTCAAGCTATATATGGCTTCCTAATGTAGGTATCTGAACAGAAGTTTTTTTTATGAGGACTGCCTGTTACTCAGTTTCTCAACTTCTTTTTATTCATAAAAAGAGTAAGGATAGAAGGATATGGTTAACTAACCGCTGTCGCTTTTCTTCGTACTGTGATTCGAGCCCATAAGATTCATCACGAAAGCCAACCACGTTGACCACTACGCTATGAACTCGGCTGTTGTAAAAAAGTGTTGTTAATAAAATCCTTTTCAACACAAAACAATATATGAAGCATAGACCCTTATGTCTGTTCAGAGTAAGTCTATGGACCTGGTCAAAGGACAACACCTAAGATAGGAACAATCATAATGGTTTCCTTGAAAAAATCAACTTTTTTTAAAGTAAAATAAAAATATAATTTTACCAATATTGATTTGAAGCATAAATAATTGCGAGAAAAACGTGCCGGAACGCCGTTCCACCGCGTTAAATAGAAAGAAAAGCACTTTATACTTTTATAATATGACCAGTACTGGTTTTCATCGAGAAAGAGAATATTTTCAGCTTGCATTGATAATTACATAATTTGATGAACTTATATTGTTTTATAAAACATATTACAATACTACAAAGTCTATATTTTAATGAAATATTAAAATTTAATATATATATATATATATGTATGTTCAAAAGTATGATATTTGTTTTTATGAAGTATAAACATAATCTGGCTGATGAAAACTTCAACAAAATTTCATTCATTGCAAATTGCAACTGATTTTGGACGGATATTTTATTTTAAACGTGTTTGCTTTGTGGTGCTCATTTCAGCAAATATTGAATATAAATAGGTTAGGTTTTTGTATTACTATATGCAAATTATATAATGCCAAAAGCTATTAAAATGGTAAATGGGATAAGTGCTCGTTAAACATTCTAAAATTAACGAGTAGTAAAAGTCAGTCAGTCAGTTGAAGATTGCAGTGTCTATTATTGATTTCATCACCGTCCAATGACAGAAGAATCCTCTCGATGAATTGATGCGTGCCAATAAAACTTCATCATTATTATTATTATTATTATTATTGAGAAATTATTATTATGTTTCTGTCGGGAGCAGGGGGGGGGGAGCGGTGTGCTGAAGAAGCAGGGAGCGCATTATTGGCTGTTCGTTTGCATCTATTTGACCTCTGGAATTCCACTCAATTGACTCCACACTCTTCGCAGTATTATTTATTCTCCTCCACTAACTTCTTCTCTCACTCCTTAATATTCAATGACATCGTCTGGCCGCCGCCGCGCAGGACATCTCGCCTCGCCAATTAAAATCTATTAACAATAACGGTTTTCAAACTTTTGTCGCGATTTCAAAAATAAACAAACATATTTGCATCCTCAGTGCGAAAACGAAAGATTTTTTAAACGTTTGATGGAAAACACCTCATGGAAAAACAGGTGACTAGGACTTATGCGATGGTGCCATTTTTAAAACATATTTCTATAGTAATAATGCAAAAAGTGCCTATAAAATAGACTTAAAAATGCACCTCTTTTACCGTATAGCGGGTAATTTATTGATTGAATTGGCATTTTCTTGGTAGGACTCTATATAAGATAAAAAAGAACATCGTATTTAGTTCTACAATTTGTTATAAGATTAGTTTATAGCTATTTCGGCATGCGCCATCGTCAGAACTATGTCAAAACTATACTGTAAAAGATTCTAGAACTAAATACGTTGATATTTGTTACCTTATTGTATGGGTAAATTTTTCTTTGCTTTATACAAATAAAAAGATTAGTTTGTACTAGCTCGTTGTGATTGGCCAAATAAAAATTTACTGGTATAATACATTTTTCGTGATTGCTCTTAAGAACAAATGATTCACCATTAATATTAATTATTAGACAAGAACCAAATTGTCATGTAAAACTAGAATTGATTAGAAAATTGACATTTCGATACAATGAACGATACTATTAAGCTGAACCTTAATCAAAGCAACTTGCAATATTGATATTAAATGAATTCCTTTAAAAATGTCTTTACATCTGATGTACTTCGTTCATCTTATATTGTTATATTGGGTGTGCGTTAAAATTACATTTTTTTTAAAACTTTGATGAGTTAGTAGGTACAGTTTAGGTTTAACAAAAGAGTTTATGCGCGTATTTTAATCGAGGATAACTTTCCGAAAGACATTGATGTCAGACAATTTTCCTCACTCGAAACTTTGGCTAAAAGTTCTCGGAAATTATTGGAATTCTTTCTCAAGGGGACTTTCAAATTTCTTATGCGACGTTATTCAAAATTTTCCGACATAAATTCTTTCAAAATTTGTTTACCAACATACGCGAGTTATAACAGTATGCAACGATTAAGAAGCATTCTGCTTGTATACTTTTGAGCTAAAATGATACGTCGCAATTCCACTGTCTTTTGTAGTATCATCAGCAGCCAACTTAAGCTGCTTATTCTATAAGTTTAGTACACAAAAAATTCTCAGGAGACTGAGGAGTCGACGACTTACGAATAGGGTTGCCAACTTTGTCTGTATCAATTCCGGGACAAATAATTCAGTCAGCCTCTACCTAGTTTTCTGAGGAAACTTTTTATGCATGAAAAAATTAAAATGCAGTTTTTCTTATTTATTTTCTATATTTTAGACATTTGTCGGGTCGCGCAGCGGTTGTTGGCTTCCTTGCCGGATGTCACGGGTTCGAGTCACAATACGAACAGCATTTTTTCAATCGATATCTGTTCGAAGGCACGTGTGTTTGTGATGTATAAATTTCTCACACCTTTCCGATCATTTCAAAATTGGGCGTAATGAGTGCGATAACTTAACCACTAGTCCTGTCCTCTATTAAGAGAAGTTGAGCGACTGGGTAACCAACAGTTCTCGTAGAAAAAAAAACTTCTGTTGAGATACCACTGTTAGGAGACCATATGCTCCACATTGAAGAAAATAAAACAATATAGAAACATAAGTATATACATAACAATAATAATAAAAAGATAAAATTTTAAATCTTAATGTTATATTGTAATGTGTGTAGCTATTTTTTCACACTTTTTGCTGTAACCACCAATTCTTTCGCAAGTGAGTCCGTATTTAAAAAGTTCACAGACTGACCTGGCTAATTAGTATTAGGGGAGGTGACGTACGTTAGAAGAACGTTTAAAAGATTAACACGATGTCAATTTCAATAATAAAATAAATATTTGGAGTAGTTTTCTCTAAATTTGACAATTGAACTTTCATCCGATATACAGGGCAGCGATTCCAATTCCGGGACAATCCCGGCCGATCCGGGCCGGTTGGCAACCCTACTTACTATTATGCCCTCGTCTGCCCGCCGCTATTTTGTTCGTGTGTATATTAAATACTGCGATAACTGGTGACGCAACTTTGAATGTACTTTTTTACATAATTGCAAGTGTCTCAGTAGCAACTGCCAGAGACTTGCATCTAAGCGACCAAAAATTATTTTTTATTTTATTTATAACGGTCCGATGGGTGCTTGTGTAACATGTATATAGATAATATAATGTGCTCATTATCCTGCTCTTGAATACAAAATTTTAATGTTGGTCTATTTACTAACCGTCCAAGCTTAACGGGATTGACAGCGAAACCATAGTTAAGGTATTTAAATAGACTATAACTGATCACCCATTGAAATAATTATTTTTTGCAATCTTTTTATTAGACGTAGAATTTCGAATAAAGGTTATCTTAGTAGATCTGAAATGACAAAGGAATAACAAAAGTCAAATTTATAATAATAAGTTTAAGTATTTAAGTCCGTTATTGGTATTTTGCTATTGACGTACCTAGTCACGTTAAACATATTTTTTTATATTAACAATTACATATTTAATCCAACTATACCATGCGAACGATAAATATTTATATATTTTACTTACAACATGAAAAAAAACACAAATTATATAAACATGGAAAGCTTTTCTTATGTATATTTCAGGGCTGTGGGGTCGGAGTCGTGAAAAACAAGTGACTGCATATATTTACGATGTGTATTCAAACAAAATAGTTCATAATGTTGACATTTCATGCTTTGCTGACTAAAGATTATCTGATGGAATACATATATGTGTATAAGTTAAAATGAAATGATTGTAAAATTTCTTCGGACTCCAGTCCTAGTATTTTTTTACTATTATATTCATACTATTTTTTTTTTTGAATGAATGCTAAGTATTACAGAGAAATAAAATGAACCAAATAACTTCAATTCGTTTTAATTTGCATTCGCTGTTAAAGACAACGAAGCAGGTTTTGAAAATTCAGCGGTAACTTGTGGATAACAGATATAAACTTTAGCGATACGTTTACTAATGGATAAAAGGAGGTCTGATTCTTAGGTCGATGTCCACTTTTGTTGACGAATACCACGCCTTATCCCTGTATCCCTATTGCAGGTGTGTCGGATTCATAAAGTAGACACTATGTTTCAAATCATTAAAAAACAGCTCGCCTTCTGAGAAGGACGGTAAATTTTATTTCCCGCCTATATTGGGACCCTTAATTCATAAATTACCTGAAGGTGTTAAGTCGGCGCTCACCTGAAGCGCCGCGACGCCCCACCCGCGTCCCCAGGCGGGACGCGGACACGAGATTTATGACGATCCTTTTGAATTATTCGATGCAAATTTCATAAAACTTATTTTTCAACGAAAACATGACTGCTTAAGAGAAAATTACACACAATTTAACGTCTGTGTATGTGCTTTAAATAATAAAGTTTCGATTAAAGTCAATAGTAGTTGTGCCATAATAAAATAACGGTAAATAATTGTCGAGTCCTATAGCGCAGCGGTTAGCGTCGTTAGCTTACGTGCTGGACCTCACAGGTTCGAGTCCCAGTACGAACAGCATTTTTTCGATCGATTTATCGATTTCTATTCGAAGGCATGTGTGTTTGTGATGTCAAAAAATTCCCTCCCACTAATCCGACCCTTTATTAACTGGGCGTAGCGAGAGCGATTAGTTAACCACTGCTTCTGTCCTAAGCCTTATCCATACTTCTCTTTTTGAAAAAGAGAGGTTGAGCGACCGAATAACAAACAGTTCTCGTAGACAATTTTATGTTGAGATACATCCTTTAGGAGGCCATATGTTCAAAATTGGGAGCGGACATGGATTAAAAAATAATGACGTATCAGATTTAGGTAACGCTCTCCACAGGACTGCGATTGATAGAGCTTGCGTGAATGTTAGTGTTTAAAGCAGTGGTTTCCAACCGTTAATGCGGCTCTCTTTGAAGATACAAATATTTTCGCGCCTCCCCATCTGTTATTTCATATAGTAATAATGATACGTTTTACAGGATATATAAATATTTTGGACTGTTCGCGACTTCTTTTGCAATATTCTACGCCTCCCCAGGTAGGCGCGCCTCCCAGGTTGAAAATCGCTGGTTTAAAGGATTGTTGAGTGGGTAAAATATGTCTAGTATATAATTGAGTAAATAAACAATATATAGTTTTTTTTCTATAATGTTATTGATATACGTGTACAAATTATATGCACTGGTCCAGTACTACTTGGTTGTGTGAAGTGTAAAAAACGAGATCGGAGCTAAATGACTGAGTATGCAAGGGAAATAACAAATCATTTATTATAATTATTTTCTAACAACGATATGGTCTACACAGGTTACAGCATATTCCTACACAGCTTCTCTGATGATATAGCTTACTAGAGTTGTATTATCGGTTGTTTAAGGCCTGTAATGGGATATGACGTATCCAATTCTCGACCAATAATGGCAAGTCATCCTCGCAGGGAAAAGTGAACTAAAATGGCCGCACATGTGCCGAGGCTCTCGAGCGGCCTCGGGGCTCGGAGGGAGCGAGGCCGGGAAGGGTCTGCGAAGGACGGAATGAATACAGCCGGCGGTGTGGGAAGGTTCTTCAAGCCTACTTCTTTTTATTTTTTCGTAGGTACCACTTTGGAAAAGGCTGCAGCTTTGCCAAAATCTCACGTTTTTTCTGAGCCAGTATTTCGGCGAAGTTTGCATCGCGACTTTAAAAAAAGCTTTGTGAGTTTTTGAGAAACTTTCGACGCTGAACGCACATAATATCGAGTGTGCCATTTTCAATGACACTGTCTCAATCAAAATATGCTCCATTAATTTAATCCAGTGTTCCGTAACGTTTTTGTTACTGCGAACCTCGTTTTTACAATAATGTCGATTTTGTCGAGGACACATTGTAATTCGTACTGTATTTTAACATGTGTTGAGACTACAGCGATGTTTTGAAAACAAACAGCGGATTTTGAAACCGCAACGACAATATAACGTTTTTTTATCTTTCAAAATATAAAATCTATCCATAAGTAATTAATTAGTACTATTCAAATAGTCCTATTAAAAAAATGGGTCATATGGCGCAGCGTTTAGCGTTGTGAGCTTCCGTGCCGGACTTTACGGGTTCGAGTCCCAGTACGAATAGCATTTTTTCAATCGATTTCTGTTCGAAGGTATGAGTGTTTTCAATGTCTAAAAATACCTTTCCGATCCTTTAATAACTAGGCGTAGCGATAGCGATTAGTTGAGCATTAGACCTGTCCTGACCTTATCCTTGACTGAGTAACAAACAGTTCTGTTGAGATACCTCTATTAGGGGACCATAATTATGCTCCACATTGGGAGTGGACACAGATAAAAGAAATGAAATGGTGAATATATAAAAAATAAAGCATTGTTATGACGATTTATTAGGCATACTCTTCTTCCAGGGAAATCATGTATCGTTTGTACAGAGCACCTATCATATTCAAATATGAATTGTGGGGTTATAATCAATGGTCCCACTAATTTTCGGAAGGTTATATGCGCAAAAATTATTGGCTGTGCAACTTTGACAAGAAATAAAAAGATTTGAGCGCCACATAACGGTATTTAGACCTACTAAACGAAAAGGTTGATTTTTACAACGATAATAATTAACAACACTATTTAATGTCAATTAATCTATTCTGGTGATGATATAGCTGACGTATTTTTGTGCGCTCTGTTGTAATGTATGTGCGCGCGCATAGCTTAGAGGTTATAATACAAAACGTACTAATTCCAAAATGAGCGATATTGAGTTATGTATGCAGATATGGTAATTCGAGCCTAAGGAATCGACTGATCCTGTTAGTTTTAATATAAAATGTCTACAAGACTGTCGTTTTCATATTGGAAATATTTTTTTTGTACAAATGTTAATTTGTTTGTGTTATTCGTTATAGTATTTGACTCTACTGAAAAGTTTGAGTTTTGGAAGTAATACGCTTTGCATTATAACCCCACAATGTATATGTAACATAATTTTATTTGTTCCCTAATTAGGTTGACGCGAAGACGTCACTGTAAATTACGTAAAGTCAATAATTTCTGTAACTTTCGTATTTAGTAAAGGTCGCGTCAGTCACGTGGCACGCCTCGGTGGGAGTTTATTGAAAGTGATTGTGTTGTGTCGTCGGGCGTCCGTCGGGAAAAACAGATTAAAGTAAATTGTCGCTTCATTATTTGCACACTCGTCATCTCACCTTCATTTTTTGACTTAATTTTTCATTAGGGCTATACGATGTTTACAAAAACAAAGTCTTTATGCAAATCGACCGAAATGTTTTGCATCACAAAGGTGGGCGGGGAGGCATTCATTGTTTACCGGATGCGAAATTCATTTCATTATGCTCAGGTGACAATTATGAGCTTACAAGATTTTACAATCTTAAAGATTTTTGTTGATCATATAATTTGTGATAGAATCAATAATTAAATTCTGTAATGAAATTTATTCGCTTTAATGTTTTTGTAAAGTTTTATCTACAATATAACAGGGATGCCCAACTGAAATCACATGGTGGGCCAAATAAAATAATGCATGTCTCTGAAATAAATATTTCAAGCCTTCATAATAAAATTATATTTTTAATATTAGTAATGAACAAACTACATTACCTTTTTCTACGAGAACTGTTTGTTATTCAGTCGCTTAACCTATCTTTTTCAAATAAATTAGAAGGATGGGAAGGCCGGGAGGATTTTTTTGGAAATCACAAACACCCATGCCTTAGAACAGAAATCGATCGAAACAATACTGTTCGTACTGGGACTCAAACCCGAATACTTAGTAATGAACAATGTATTTGGGTATGTGCATTTATGGTTCTAATTGTTTTTGGGTTCTTTAAAAATTGGCATAACTATAAATTAATGTCTGGCGACGGAATGCGACAACCAGGAGACATAATTCTAAAAAAATGTAAAAAATTTAGTTTTACATTTTTGTAATGTATTTTACCATTAACAAAATGCAAAATGTATAGAAAATTGAAATCCTCGAAAGAGCGACACAAAATCTTCAATAGGGCAACATGTGGCCTGCGGGCCAATGTTTGGGCATGCCTGATCTAAAGTATTCATTCTCTTTTCTCCGACGTCAACATTCAACGTAGATTATTTAAAATGATAAAACATAACGAGTGAATCGATCGCTATACTCATTTTCTTATGCATATGCTACACAATGTGAATAAAAAAATTCTGATCGTGTTTTTCATTAAAATTATGTCGGCTTTGTAGCAGAGCTGCACGATATCGAGCATTTACTAGATAGAAAGGATTGGTGTTTTTTTTTGTATTTTTTAGCAACCCGCCACGCATCGTAGCGAGATAGTGATCCTATGCAAATCATCACCCTCTCCAAAACCAAATTTGCTTATGAGGCAACAAAAAAAATGATTGTATTCTTTTGATTATGAAACGAAAGATTCCATCGACATTTCTTTAGATCTTTAGTAGAGGCTGGTAGTATGCTGAGCTATGCAGTCAGTGAAAGCCGAAGACGCAACCCAAAGACCGTGAAGTGGATTTTTTTGCTGTTGGTACGACAGCGACGAAGAATGTGAGGGGATACATCCCTCTAAGACTTTTCGGCCTTTCTTTTGCACCCACCGAGGGTATCCCCATTTGTTTGCCGAGGATCCTCAAGTGCGAGAAGTGATCCACCCTTCATACACTGCTAAAACTGATTCTCAATCGGCAGGTTTCAGTACGCTCAATAATATGACTTAAATACAAGTTTAAATCATTGTATGCATTCCCTATTCAAACATTTTTTTTATTAAATGCACGAATAGCCCGCTAGTTGGTTGATTTATCATATCATTATTGATTGACTTTATTTCTTACTCCCCCCGATTTAGTCTTAAGATGTTTCTCAAAAAGGAAAACCGCGTACGCGACTTAATGACAAACCAATTGAATATTTACTTAGCCGTCGAATAGTATATAATGTTTAATCGTTTCAGTTATATATTTTTTTTTTATTGAAACGATGAAATGGAAAATAAAAAAATTCACCTGTAGGTTATTTTTGCGTACGAGAGACGATGTTCGTTTCTCTACGTTTGACAATTTCACACGTTCACGCAATATAGCGTCATTTTGTTTTTCAATATATTAAATGAAATAATCAGTTGAATCTGATACACCCAACAAGACTGTAGTTATTTTAGTTTATAAATTATTTAAAAGACAAACAAGAGCTGCTTTTACGTATTTAAACAAAACAATGCACATCAAAAAACTGAAATCTAATACTCAGTGGAAAGACAATCAAACAGTCGAATCAGTTTAATCGATGAAACTTTTTCGGAACGTCTTCGCGATGATTGATCTCTCATCGAAAAGAATGGATGTGAAAATAAGACGGTGTAATTTAAAATGCGAAATCTTGGCGAAGGCTTTATTACGTAATTATTGGGGGTGGCGAGACGACGGGGAGAGGGAGTACATTAGCGCCACCCCAAGATGTCGCCTCGAATTACCAATTTCATTTGCTCAGCTAATTGTAAAATAATCGAATCATGCTCCCTAAATGCTTCCTTCTTACTTCTCACTCACTCACACACCGAAACACGCAACTCACTTACTGAATACCCTTCTTGCGTATACTCAATCTTGTATTGCATGAAGGCATTTATACGCTTCTTCCTAGAGAGCTTGAAAGCTTTATTGATTTTAATCCCCTACAACTAAGAATATATTTGTTTTTTTTTTTAATAACTTCTTTTTTACGGTATTGAAACAACTTATTTTTTGCGTACCCTCACGTTTTTTGTTAGTCCTTTTAACTTGAAGACATCTAGTTCATTTTCCCGCCAAAAAGCTGTACACAATAAATATTAGTTTTACGATATATGTACACGAATTATTATTTACATTCTACGGCCACGGTGACGACTGTTTTGATAAAAATGGTCTGGTAACTTGGATTTCAATTTACCCGAAACGTTACCATTCTAGTAAGTTTTAGTTCTACAACTGGAAATTCATGCGCAGTGCTTGCGACGTGGTTTGTGATATACGATATAAAGTATTTAATTAAATATTTGCTAGATTTACGTTTCCTGATTGTATTACTAATAGTTGCACAGTATAAATAGCATTAGGAGCAAAGACGACAATTTGTTTTTTTTTAATATAGACATTTTTGTACTAATTTCACATTTTTACATTATAATCAAGAGCATCAGATTAGTTTCAAATGTGCGCGATAAGCAAACCCCCTTCCTGATCGTTAATTGTTGAATTAGTACAATAACTAATTCAACCATAAAAATTCTACAAACATATGAATGCTTTTCTATCAAAAATTGACAATTAACAGCACTTTTAACATAGTTTTGAAAACGAAGACAATTTTAGTACAACATTTATTTAATGATAAAAGAATCACCCGAAACAGATGTAAAATTTTACATAAATCGCATACGCTCTCTGCCTGTATCGCAAGGAAGCGATTCGGGAGTGGAGGGATAAGAAGGTACATAGTTCCGTACAAGAGCATCGCGGTCTCTGAGGAATGAGGAGTGAGGAGTCGGCAGCACCCGCCCTGTCGACGGTTTTTCAAACACCACTCGAGAACCGCAACGTTTCAAATACCTGCTTGAATTTGTAAAAGTAGGCGTAAGCCGTTTTTCAATCGAGCGGGGGTGGGTGGGTCGAAGCACTATTGGAACGGGGAGCAAATGTCAAACCGGGATAGTCAATTAGAAGATTCTACAACGGTTTAAAGTTTCTATTTAGTTTCGAAAATGGAGCTATTTTTTTGTATGTTTATCCCGTCAAAAGCTTACATGATATACAAAAAAATACAGATGTAATTAATTTATTATCAATGTGGAAAAGAGGGTCAAATTATTTTTCTAAAATGGCGTCTTGGCGAATGGGGATTTATGTATGATGATTCGTTTTGATAAACGAGCAGTTCATCTCCAAATAGTCCTTTCTTTTTTAGTACTATCCCGATCATATAATAGAGTAGTAGACGCTTTTGAACATTCGTCCTATTCGGTTGCAATGGTCACAGGTGTTAATCCCCGAACGGCCTTTTTATTATAATTTGTTGTTGTTTTAATCGATTTATGTTTAAAAACGAAGATGCTAAATTTCTTTCCATTCATCAATTTATTCCACCGTTCAAACGTTATTTTATTACTAAGCTCTTTGTTCTGTTCTTTCCTAGTCCTCTTAGAAAAAGAGATGTGCACTAAATGGCAAACATTTCTTTCTCAACAACTATTTAAATGCAATATCTGAAGTCTAGATTTTAAATTTTGTTTCATCAGTTGTTTATAAAACTCCATAGAATAGTTTAGCACTGGTTTCTATTTATTTTTTATAAAAAAAATAGTGTTAAAGCTTTATCTTCTAATCGATACCTAGAACAGGATTTTTTTCAAATCCTCTCCCTACAATCCAGGTTATTCCTACATCAGTGAGAAGTTTCTACCTTTTGACAGTATAATTTTCAAATAATCACAAACTCGAAAACGTGAAACAGATTAGCTTTCCAGCAATCGTATTTACGTACGGCAGAACAACACTAAAGTGTAGAGTAGTGCTCGAAATGTGCGTCCTGCGTCGGTCCATGTTTAAATCAGTCGACACTACAATCGTCCCAGTCAAACAGGACGGCTTAACGCTTGACCTCATCTGTTTAGTGACTTATTCTGTACACTTCCATCTTATGCTTCGAGGCTCGAATCTTATCTGAACTTGCGCAAATATTGAATATCCAAAGGATGTGGGGCTTTTTTTATTACGACTATATCGTGCTTTCGATTGTCCCTAAGTTCCAGAAAAAAAGCTTTAAATTAAATATCTACAGCCGCTCCCAGTTAATAAGAAAATTAAAACTGCGGTGTGTAGATACCGCTCAATCAAAATGCACCTGAAGTGAGCTGATGAATAAGTAAGCCACCGTTCCGATACTATATAGAAGTATACAACGACAAAAAAAAACGAAACATTTTTCAGAGGCTAATATAATTAATTTACTATAAAAATACGTACTTAAAAATTTGATTTGTTGGTTATTTGTTTTACAATAAAATGACATACATACGATAAAATGATTACTCTAGTTTATTCCGCTTCGAAAATGTAGAGATAGATAAATGCTGTACATTAATTTGTCGCCGATTTTTTTTCCTCTTCATAAAGACGTCGCCTTTAAGATCGTGCGAATTGCGAATTCATAAACG
Source organism: Himalopsyche tibetana (assembly GCA_030503985.1). Classification (NCBI taxonomy): domain Eukaryota; kingdom Metazoa; phylum Arthropoda; class Insecta; order Trichoptera; family Rhyacophilidae; genus Himalopsyche; species Himalopsyche tibetana. The sequence continues at coordinate 173,886 of JAPJYX010000006.1, forward strand.
CACTCTGCACTCTCTCGCCATCTTGAAATGGTGATTTATTATGTTTTGAGGATTTAGTTTTCTTCGTGACGACAATCTTAACATCTTTCAGTGGCTTTTTCTGTTTTGACTATGAAATCTGAATAACAAAATTTAGATCAGCGGCCACCAAACGCAAAGTAGGTTCTGACGTATATAATCGAATAAAGAGTGATATGTATGATGATTATAGTTTCACAATAATTTTCATGTTCAAATTAATGTATCGCAAGTTCGCGAGTAATCAATCAGCAGTATTGAATTTGCGTTGCTAACTTTGGTAGTTGTCAAATATTCTATTATGCATGTTTTATTTATTACATCAATATTGAAGAAATATGGGAAATGGTATACTGAAAGACTCCGAGTCAATCTTTTCTCACGATCTGTATATTTAAAAAAAAAACATGATTGTCTTTAGTGTTTTCACTTCTTTCCACCCACTTATTATATGATAACAAAAAATATTATTAGCTAACTAATATATTTGTTTCACTTCCTAAGCTCATCTTATTTCATCCTTTTCCTACCCGGAAGCGATCAAGTAACAAGTATTTTTCATTAAACACCTTATTTATGAATAGTATTAAACTTTGATATTTGTATGGCATAATATAATATGTCCAACATAAACAGCCGTCAGTTTTTACTTTACATTAAGTGTAAGTTATATCATGTTACGATTTTATTTTGGATTGTCTCTCTTGTCGATGCATTATTGATTGCAACAGCTCGAATAGATTTATGTCAAAACCATCCATAATATCACAAAATAAGCTATTATTAGAAGCGCACGGGTGGGCAGGTATGCATGCCTGCTGAATTCTGCCGGTGACAATGTCTGCCTGGCGAATTGACAACTACCGCTGTAAAGGATGGAAGAGGATTTCGAAAAATAATAAACTGACTTAAATAATATAGGAAATATATTCATCGCGAATTGTGCAGTTGACAGTTTTGTCATGTGACAGTAATGCACAATATCGGATGACTCGAAATATATTCCCAAACGCAGTATAACGATGTAGTCATATATTTATATTATAAAACAATGTAACGGAATGTTTTCATACAGCGATATTCCTTTTTGAAATTATTTATTTTTATGTTTTAGTGAAATCAAATTATGCGATTGCAATGTTTGCGTGGCAGAATATGTACTGCGAATATCATAGAGCACCAACTTTCAGATTATTTTTGGTGACTGGATTTTTTTTTTTACCATGTCCGCTTCCAATGTGGAGCATATGAGGTCCTAATGGAGTTTGTCTTAACATAAGTTTTTCTACGAAAACTGCTTGTTACTCAGTTGCTCAACTTTTCTTCTTCCAAAAAGAGTAGGAATAGAAGGAAAGGGCTAGGACAGGACTAGTGGTTAGCTAATCGCTCTCGATACGCCCCGTTCATAAGATAGGATGGATGAGAGGGGGGAATTCAAGACATTACATACATCCATGCCTTTGAACAGAAATCCATAAATCGATTGAAAAATCAATTTATAAAACTGCCCGTACTGGGATTCGAACCCGTGATTTCCGTAGCGGTAGCCAACGGCGTTGACCACTCCATCACACTGGCGACAATTATAGTGATTGATGATAACGAATTTACAGTGATTTTTCAAATAAAGATTTTAATAATTGAACAAAAATACAAGGAGAAAATATGAGAGGATCCTGATCAATTATTATATAATTAATTGAAGTTAAATTTTCTGTAAAATATAATATTTAAGTCGAGAGAAGATGAGGTACTTCCTTGTTTAACGCCAGGCACTAAAAATGCAACGGTCGTAGACGCACCTCCATGTCCAGATGGAGTGTTAATCAGCCGAATTTAAAATATAAAAATAACATTAATAACTGCCCTTTTTTATGTGTTCTCGAACATCGACGTCAGGGCGTTAGTTGCGCTGCAATTATCGCAACTTGACCATTCATTGTTTCCTCAAAACGGGACATCGACTTATTTTTAGTTGATAGTGGCTTTCTTGAATACACACTATTCAAGAAAACGAATATTTCTTCATATTTTTTAAATTTATTAATGAAAATAACGAAAGATTCCAAGTGTTCTAGTGCACTTTTTGCGGTGTAATGTAGTTAGAATTAAGGCAATACTCGTCAAATACTTCTGAATCTTGATTACAATGTAGTTTTTTGATTTATCGCGATTTTGAATTGTTAATTAGGTTTCCATCCTTCAGAAAACGGGCCATTTTAAGCACTGCTTGAGGACAACACGATGGACTACCTAAAAACGGGATGTATGATCACATCTCATATAATGTGACATATTATATGTAAATGTTTCACCGCCTGGCGTCAAACAAGGAAGTACCAAAGACAGCATAGTGTTGGTTATCATATCGAAATATCCGATAAAGTATTACCAAAAATCGGTCAGTAAACAAAACAGTTGTGAATTTTGTGATAATTCATAGCGAAGTATATTTTTCATTACTTCACACGAATGTTTGAACAGAATTCGTTTTTTTGTCACAAAACTTTGATAAACTTAACAAGAGAAAAAATAAAAAAATTCACACGATAAGTATTGTATTATGATACCTATATGTATAAATATAAAGTTTGAAGTACGTGACTATAAGCGTAAACAGTAGCCGGCTGGGATCAAATTATGAAATTCAATATGAAAACTTTTCATATCTATATATAATGTTCTACCGTATATAGGCATGCCTTTGACATTAAACAAAAATGATGACATAATTTGCGAATTTATATGTGAGCAATGAAAATTTGATCGCGCAGGAATCTGTCCGCTCATATTACCGCAGCCGAGTCACTCACTCCCTACAGTTCTTTGAAAAGTATTGCGAGATGGTCATCTAAAACAGTGCTCTTAGACCTGTGGTCCGCAGAGTGGCACCGGTCGGCAAGAGTTTACTGCAGGTCCGCGATCAGTCGTAAGTTGAGAACTGACTGTACATACATTCAAACAATACAAATTTGACTGTACATACGTTAATATGTTTCCAATTTTTACCAGTCCGCGGGTGTAAAAAGGTTGAGCAACACTGATCTAAAGCAGTGTTTTTCATCGGGGGGGCACAGCTTGTTTCACGGGGGGTACAGAATTTTGTTCAGGGGGGTCACGGACAAACATCCAATAACTCGCTGGTTTTTAAAATCGGGCAGTGAAAAAATATTTAAAAAATACGTAAAATCCGTACAAATTGCTGGGATTTTGGATTCAAAATTCTCGTTAAAAAAAAGCTCACATCGCTTCATTTAAGGAAATCCGTAAATTAATGTTTTTTAGACATTTTTAATTCTGGGAAGACTAAGTAGTCTCGCGTCTTTTCATTTTGTTGAATCTCAAAATTTTTTATAAAACCTTTACTGAAATATTACAAAACAGGTATGTGAGCCACGGAAAAATATGAGACTCAAAATGGGCCACAGACCCATAAAGGTTAAGAAACTATTATCTAAAATCACCATCTTACAGTGCAAAGGTCGAGCATGATAATTTGAGAATATAATACAACTCATTGGAATTATAAAAATGAATTCAAGAAAACATTTTCGTATTAAGCAAAGTATACACATGAGAAATGCTTATATTTAATTAGGTTTAAAATTTTAATTTGTTTCTTAAAAATGATTTCTTAAAATTTCTTGTGTTTTGTTAGATCGACAATGAAAGTGTTAAGTAATGCAACAATAATTCACTCGAACACGTTGCATAAAAATCTAGTAAAAGTTTTGTTTGGCTTTTCAAACTGGTTACGAAAACTTCAGTTAGAACCTATACCGAGAAACCTTACTTAAATCTACTTTTTTTTTCGAGGGTTTGTCTATGTACTATTTTTTTTTATCAGAGAACACGTGTTGTAGTAACACAGAAGACATAGTGACACGATTGGAAGTCGGTTGGTAAAGTTATATGTTGGAAAAGTTGTTGGCGTCGTCAGCAAATGAACCCGATACCTTAGCTGGGATATTCGACGGTAACCCGAGAATCAGCCGTTTGCGATTGCCAACGCTTCCTTGAACCCGTCCGATGCATTAAACATCACCACACTTCACTTCACCTTATCTCAATCATTGAACACATCGACATTTTTTTTTATTATGTTTTCAATATTTTTGCCTCGGTCGCCTACAATGGAACGATGCAATAAAAGCGATGAAGTCCCCTCGAATCCACCAAAAAAGAACTATTCATAAAATAAAATACTAATTTGTACTTATTGCCACTTTTATTTAACAATATCATGACTAGTTTTGCTCATGACGAGCATAATCAAAATCAATTGACAAATTATTAAATAAAATTGCGAACAAATATTTATTTTATTTTTTCCTTTCCACCTTGACATTGATAGTCAAACACTTTAAAAGTGAAAAAGAACTATGCTATTTTCAGATATCGTATAAATAAATCTGAAAATAATAGCGAATGATTCCGTTTTTAAACCATCTCAGTTGAAATTTGAAAAACAAATTCTAATCACATTCTAACATTGTTATGCTGTATAGTAGTGCTTCACAACCTTTTTCATGCCACGGACCCCTAAATCTGAAAACAATGATGTGTGGACAACCGATTTTTTTTTTATTTTACATGTTAATATTGTATCACAATGCATGTTGAAAGAATGAAAACTTTCGCGGACCCCAGGTTGGGAAGCACTGCTGTATAGGGAAAATTTTTAGGTATTCCAGGTTCTGCCTGTGGCCGCCCAAAACTGTGTTGTGGCTTCCCTAAATTATTTAGTTCTCTATGGCCCCTCTGTGTGGTTGAGAAACTGTTTTGAAGACGATACAAATTATTGCTTAACTCAAAACGAGACAATTTAATTCGAACTTTTAATTAAGATTTAAGCTTTAAAAAAATATATATTTCCCATAAAATGACTCGGCAACGAAGAAGAATAAAATTATTTAGTGTGTAAATACAATTCACACGAATATTATTTACCTTCACGTAAATTAAAACACTGTCACACGAAAGAAAGTGTAAACGAAATTGTTTGTTTTCATTAATGAGCCTGGCTCCTGGAATTTTTTAAATAAAAAAGCTACGCGTAAGAAAGCTTCCGAATTCCCATTAGGTATTTATTTATATGATTTTTTGAAAACGAGCAGCAAACTTGTTTATATTCCTGCAGCGGGGAATATTTTCAAAGGTTTATGTAAGTTAGTCACGATATTTTGTTTGCTTTTTAATACGGCAGACTAAATAGAAATACACAAGTTAAACCGTAAGCTTGTATGTTTGATTTACATTCCAATAAACGCTCGTGTGCTAAGAATGAGTGTGGTAAGGTAGTCGTTGATCGCACATCATTCATCTATCCATCGTTCTCCTCCACTCATCGTTTTAAATTACCATATTTTACTGAACTGGTACGTGCTATCGAATTCTAGAAAAACCATTTGATAAATATATTTAAAAAGCATGCAAGTAACAATATATGATGACGATAAACATGTTTACTGCAATTAATTGAATTAACATTAACTTGGTATAAATGATTCCAACAAAGTATGTAATTCAATTTGTATTGTAAATTTGTATGTACAAATTTAATATTGAAATTCCACCAAGCACCTTCAGTCGAAATCTTAAAGTATGTAATTATTGGTATTTTTTTTTCGCTATTTCGGCAATCATTTCTCACGTCAGTACCTATGTTATTTTCACATATTATCGTTCTCAAATGTTTTTTTTTTAAATTTATAATAGCTTATTTATTTTGGATAAAAATGTGCCGCCATCTTTAAACATAAAGTTCATAAATGATCATAAAGAAGTCTTACAAACTTTATATTTTAATATTACCAAATAGGAGTCTAAGAAAATTGACCATTCGCAATTCAATGTCGACAATTTACCACCGCGTCTAAACGATTTCACCTAAACTAACCAAACCTAATCTATTGTTATATTGTGTTAAATTGCATACAGTTATTTTTATTTCCACACTATTCTTTCATAGTTTAAATAAATTTTAAAAATATGCTAATCATAACTTAATCAAAAAAGTAAATAAAAAATAACTTAAGATGCTTCAGCCAACACACATTTCATTTCTTCTAGAATCTAGATGCCAAAATATGCTATCAATCAGATGCGAATGTTCATTGCTAGCGTGGCGACTGACGACACATTCACATAATAGTAATTTATTTAAGCCTTATAATGGCAAAGTATTCTATCAAGTTATGACGACTTGACGACTCTCATTATGTATATTATACAACAAATCAGTAGTTTTCTTTGGAGATCTGTAGCAAATCTGAATAACAGTATTTGTATGGCGATTACGTATTTAATTCGATTGAGCGGATATGTTGTAATAATATCTGAAATGCGAAAACCCGCGGCTCGATTGTCTGTCACATCCCGTTGCGGAACAGGGTGACAGGTATGTTTTAGATCCGGCCGCGCCGTATTATCTAAATGGCTTCCCTCGAATGTGTCATAAGCACACGGTGCACCAGAACAATTTGAACAATCTGTATTCATGTAATTTGAATAGCCGTCGACTGAATGACGAGCCACCAGCCACCCCACCCCGCCCCGCCTTGTGTTTTATTTATCACACTGACTCACATAACAGGGGGGGTATATTTATCTAAAAATATCAATATCACTACAAAGGAGTAGGTAGATATACTGTTTTACGATACACAGTCTATTTTTACAGGGGGTATTATTACACTTAGTAAACGAATCATGTTCACTTGTATGCATACTAAATGACGAATCGTATGATATCAAAATAAAATTATATTTACTACTGTTCACTGCTTATCCTTACTATATATATATTAAGAAACAACGGGAAAAAATGATCATAAATTTTCCCTAATTTTATTTAAAAACAGGACCGGTTTTAACCAGCTATTAATTACTTACAATCAAACGCAAACATTATAATTACATAACACGGTAATGAAATTGTAATGCAATTGTAATGTAATACATTATATAGCAATGGGTGACACTGACTTTAGATAGATTTATTGGAAAGTTTTTAACCATTATGGGAAAATCGCTTCAAAGAATTGTTATAATTTCGCACAACATGAATTATCAATAAAGTTATTTGACAATTTAAAAATATGATTTGATAACATTTTTATTCCACAGGTAAAAAGCCATCAAATTTAATTTAATATTAAAAATGAATTTCCACAAAGTTACCGCTGAATGTTGTGTATGAATGAATAACCTTGACAAACCAGCAGTGTTTTTTTTAATGGAAAAATATATATATACATAGTTAAATATGTTTTGATGTGTCAGTGTAGATTCTGCCGAGCATTGGTTGTTCAAAGAGCCTTGTTACAAACGGTAAGTGATAATAGATTTAAAGTCGACATGAAAAAATATGCCAGTTACGATGCTGAGGCCACAAATAGATAAATATATAATTAACGTTGAGAATAGTGAAAGTGAAGAAATCGAAGAATAGTAAGTAACAATAGATGCTTCTATATAATGCATTAAAAAAACCCCGGTTATCACGCAAAAAAAAAGTACCGCCTCTTCAAAACCAGTTGTGGCGTATGGGTCAGACGATCAGAGGCCTGGACACTTTGATCTACGGACTGTCAGAAGCTACAAGTGCTTGAGCAAACGACCCTCCTTATGAAAGATTTTAAGGCTTGGCTGCGACGATGGCATGTAGCGACTGCGGCACAACCATGAGCATATTAGTAACCTCAACGGTTAACCAGAAATTTTAGATTTGTTAAAACCTCTAATCACATTACATGCGAGGGCTGGAGGTGGAGAGCCGAGTGGAGTGTAATATGTCAATTGAGTACCGCACGAAAGTAATACGAAAAAGAATTATGAAAAAACAATATCATGAACGTATTATGTGAGAATGAGATCAATGAAGATGTCGAAATTAAAAAATGTATGTTTTTATTTCATAATATTTTATGTACACCACTGTCAGCGTATACATGTGTACAATGACAATTGTCATCTCCGAAAATGAAATTTTCTTCGCTAAAAATAATTATTACTGTGATCAGGCTTTGTGTTGTAATGCCTCCTTGTCCATAATCCGAAAATTCGAGTGTTTTTCAAAACGCACGCATCGTTGGAAATTTCGTATTTCAATCCTGAATGCCTTGTTTTGTTCGGTGGAGTATGGGTGGCGAAAGGAGTAAAGGGGAGTAAAATTGAGGGTTATGAAAATTATAATTGACGGACACATGACAGAGGGGTGTTTTTGAGACTCACACGTGGTCGAGCCGTTTAATTTATTATTCATTTTATTTTGAATAATTCAAATTCCAGCGGTAGAATGTCATCGAATTCTTAGGACGAATACACGATATTTTTAAGTATTATTTTGTCAAGTTTTAATAACACTATTGAAAGTATATAAAAGTATCTTACTTTTAATGAGATGATCAGAATGGTGGTCACACATATATGCATAGGAAGCAAGATCCTTACCTGAAATAAAATAAAATAAAAACGTTAATTTACCACAGTTTATACAAATCACAGATTGATGAAATAATTGGATTTATTGAGTGAGTTTTCAAATTAATTTTAAAATAGAAAGAAAATAAAACAATACTGTTTGGTTATATTACACATTGTACTCGTCAGAAGTAAATAATATTGTATATGTTATATAAGGATTTAAAATGCTGTCTTAATGTCGGTAGGAAAACATTCGTTCATGAGCATATAGATAAAGCTCTCCTACTCTTAATTCAACGAATTGATTAGCAATGTTTGGTATTCATTTAACTGAGGTATCAATTCACTTTTTAAGCATTAATTTGGGTGGAATAAATTAAGGTTTCTATTTAAAATAAGTTTGCGTGAAAAAAACATAAGAATACAATGATGTGCAAAGGATTAGTTAAAATAAAACGGAATTTTAATCAATTACTATAACTTTTTGTTGTTAATATTTAAACATGAACCGATTAATAAACTCGAACAATTATTATTTTTCAGTAAAACCCGCCGTAGTAACAAAGTAATAAGATGTAATTTCTTTAAGCCAAGAGTCGAATATTAATTTGATATAACGTCGTTGGCTTCGGTAAAGGCGATAACTGGGTTGTATACCAGTACGGAAAGTTAAACAATTGATTTTTCAGTCGATTTGTGGGTAGGTTTGTGTTTGAAGGAATTGATTTCCTCGAAGTCTGAAATCACCTCTTGGCAATCCAATCATACATACATACGGGACATATCGAGAGCGATTTGTTTTGCCTTATCCTTGTTTTTTTTATAAAAATAGAGCCATAGCAACTGAATAACAATACGTTTTTGTAAACTCACTTATGTTGGGATAATCGCCATTAGAAGTCCATATGCTCTTGTATAACGTATGTCTTTTAAGAATGTATTTGAAATCATCGCGAAATATACGAGGTGTTAACAGAAGCGTAGAGAATTGCATAAGATAATATGCAATACTGTGAAAAAGAATAATAAAGAACGTGCTACGATTTCTGGATAAGCTGGAAATAATTTTCCCTGTCCCAAAACTCCGACGTTTTATTTTATAAATCCACATACATTGTTATTAAAACAACACGGTGTAAATTTTAACGCAGGCCATTAAAAAACGTTATTTTTCTTGCCGAAGTAATCCCAAGAGTGTAATGGGGGTGACATTCTACGGCGTAGCGCCGTTTCCTCGGGGAAAAGTGGCGTGACTCGTAGCCCGTCGCGCAACTGGCATCCTCGGCGTAGAGTCGTAGACGGTTCGTTTATTTGTTTCCGTTTCGACAACGACGGTGGACAAAAACGCGATGCCAATAACTGTGTAATGGAATTGCTATTCTGTATAAGGAGGCGAAATAAAAGAGCATATATTGCAATGCAAACACTTTGCCAGCGGAACGATCCTATAATTTAAACGATAGAGTTTATCTCATACATTTTCTGTAAATATGCTATAATTTTATAAATGCAAAACTGTACGCTACGTCATGAATAAAATGTGTAGTCTACCCTTGTAGGTTAAATAAAGTGAATAATAAAAAAAACAGCGACATGAAATCATATACAATCAAACACCTTGAATCTAATTTGTCGACACTTGTATAAGAACAGTCATATATATTTTAGTAGCACTTTCCAGATGTCTATCTAAAAAAAAATGAATGGGCATCTTACTCAACGGCTTAAAAATCACCTGGTTGAGGTCTCTGTAGCACAACATTAAATTAGCTAAGAGCGTTACGTCCAATTCCTTAGGAAATCTTAGGCGTAGATAGTGATTTTTTATGTTTTAATTGCATTTTTAATATTTTATTTAGATAAATTTGAATCGTTCGTTCAATAGTTCCATCGAAAATCATCAGTCGATATATTAAGTTAAAAATCTTCCGCATTTTTAAAAAATAATTTATACTATAAAAATATATTTTCAAGAATGATTGAAGCATTCAATCAATCGATAATTACGCCGGGTTCATTATTACGAAAAATAATAAGAACATTATGAAAAGAAAACCCCTGTGGTCGAATGATCAGACGGGTTTGGGTTTTAACATTCCCTAGTTAATAGTGTTATTACGCGTTCGACAAAATCAAACAATAGTATTTCAAGTAGATGAATAAATTGTTACATAATAAAATTTGACGCAATCTGAATACGTAGTAAACATAATGTATCAACACTAGAATAAAGCTCTCTCCTCTATCAAAAGTGTTAATACAAATCGAACGATAGAACGAAGCGTAATAAAGTTTGAATTTTCACATGTCTAATTTCGAGCGCAAAAAAAAATGTGCGCCATTCGTTCGCTTTTAATCCGCGAATTTTATTGTGAATAGTATTGTTTTGTGCTAATAGGAATTTTGAGTTACTTGACGTATTAATTACTGAAGAATAAATACATTTATCGATTTTGGGACTCGTTTGATAATAATACTAAAACTTATCATACTCATTAGTTCTATCAATGACTTATATTATCATATCAGCAATGGTGAGTTAGGTTAATTAATCCAGGCTAAGAAAAAAATATTGATTAATAATTTGAAAGTGCCTCTTGCCGTGCATTAAAAAATATCACTTAGAACAAATACAGTACGAGTATTGAATTGACCACGATACTCGAATAAATAACCATATTTTGATTATTAGCTAATCAATAAGAATAAATAAATTGTCAATAATACGTGTGAGAATCTATAGAGAAAGACAAGTGCTTAATATGTTAGGTACGATGTGAATATAATGCTGTATAATAAAATAAGTAACTGGAATAATTGTAGCGGTTATAATAGTTTACAATCCTACAAATGTTGATATTATTATAATCACTTTTTGATAAGGAAATATCTACATTGAAAATAAGCAGTTTGTGACAAAATGTCCAGAATGGAAGGATGCAGTCAAAGGAAATAGCGAACGCTGCGCTTCCTCTTGTACGTGATCGTGATCGCGGACAATCTCAATCCTGTCCCGCGCCCCCGCTCTTGAGCCCAACCCCGCGACCACTTAAATATCTTACCTAATGTTGCAGGGCAAGTGACCTTATCAAAATACTTCAGCCGTACTCTATTAACAGGCTTATGTAATACCGAGGAGAAGGGCTGTGAGAAGCTTTTCTTATAAAATGCTAGAAAAATCAGATTTAATCTCCGATGTTTATTTATGATAATATGATGAGAAGTAAAATAGTTCCACCGATGTGATTTTATGTGTTGTACGTAGGAAAACTAACGGAAAAAGTTACTGTAATGTTTTATAAAATTTTAAAAAAATTCAGTGTTACAGCAAATAACCAATGTGTAAAATATTTTTAATTTAAAATGTCTTCATTCTTTTAAGTATTATATCTAATTAAGTCGCGTATTAAAACAGCAATGAGAATTCGCAGTCTGTTGATTCAATCCAATTCTTAATTACATTATTTAGTGTATAAATTTATTGAAGTTTATGTAATGCGGCTCAATAAGATAGCAGATAAAGAATTAAAACTTTTGTCAAATTATTGATAAACAAATTACGCGTGTAAAGGTCTACGTTAAGTGAATACGTCATCTGTGTTAGAATAAGTAATGAAATCACTCGCTTAATATTTGGCCATGTTAAACCATTACCAGAAAAATGTTGGAGAATCGAATAAGTCGCAGAACTCACCACCAAAAATAAAGTGCATTTCTGTGTAAAATAAAAGCGACAAGTGTTATGGCGAAAGGTTGTGTTGTGTCGTGAGGTTGGCAAAATCGAAAACCGCCATTTCCCTGTCATTTTCGATATCATGGGGAGCGCGAGGGGGTGGCCGAATATACATCTGGAGGGTCGCTCAATACGCCGCGCGCCCTATTAAAATTTCACTCTTGATCGAGAAAATAAAAGCACGCGTTTATTTTCCTCCCACCACCCTCCTTGCGAGTGTAAATTTCTAATTGATTTGCGAACGTTTTAAAAATCAATTAATGACGTTTATTTTGTATATGTATTTGAATTGGGTAGCATTTGAAGTGCATCGCGGGGCTGTCGAACAACTATTCTTATTTTTTTGCTGGCTGGAAATTAATATATGAAAACAAAATAAATAACACCGCAACTCCTCGTCTAATAATAAATATTATTTTAATCACTAAAACAGATACCTAGTAAAAACCAAATGTTTACGGCCCAAACGAGTTGGCACAAGTAAGTTTGAGAATTAAAAATATACAACAGCTGTTCAAAGAATAATTAAGTCATTTAATTAGGTAGAAAAATTTAAATAACTACTATCTCTTACACCCTTGAAGCAGACCGGAACTCTTGAATAGTTCATCTCGTAGGCCTTATCTATAGCAATTGGATACGGGAATCACGATAACAAATATTCAAGTTAATTTATTTTACGATATTTGTTTATTGGAATTCAACGGTACATATCTTGAAACAAAGAATACCGATAGAATTTTTAAACACAATTTCCTGTAGTTTTTTTAATTAAAAAAGGTTGGCAAAACTAACATCTACAGAGTTATATCATGATTCGTGAATGGCGCACGCGACCAGAATGATTTATGAATAAAAATAAAGTTAATAGATATTCCCAAGAAACCGATTGTTATTTTGATTGATATCTTTGGCTTTGTAACATACATTAAAGATCAGAATACAACAGCCAAACAGTAAATATCCACACCAAACGTCACTCATATTGAAATAGAATTCATAATATGTAAAAATGTAACAATGTATTAAGTACTATTGATTTTTTATTTTATCAAAATATTTAAAGAAAAATGTCTGCTTACTGATGAGCTGGCCGCTTACTGGAATATTTTTTTGAAAATGAATGCATGGAAAAATTACCCGTTGACATTAAATGGAATGTTTATTTTATTTTCTTCTCCCATGCTGTCTACTTACCTATTTAATAATTATAAACACACTCATATGAATACACAGATGTTTTTCTTATCTATTTCTTCAAATGATCGTAATATAGTAGGATAATGACTTTACCGCAAGTCAGCTAGATTGTATCATACATGTATTGTTGATTGAGCTCAGTGACTCTTTCGAACTCGTCAAAGCGGAGAAGCACAATAAATGGATGAAGAAACATCACGCAATCTCTTGCCCTGCTCTCTTCTCGTCTGTCGATTCAATTCTGTTCACTGTTCTAAGTGTTCAATCTCCGATCGCCTTACCATTATTTCCCCTGAGGCGTATTGGGAATTTATTGTAGAGCGTGGATGTTTACTTCTTGTGAAACCTCATTTCAAAGCTAGCGACATTCTTGTATCAAAAACCTGAACAATTTTATTGGCTTATTTTTACCCAATATAACAATTATAATATTATGATGTTTTGTAACAAACTATACTATATATGTAGATAACTGAGCTTAAAATGTTTGAGTTATCGAATTTAAACCAAAATTGTGATTTATTTTTTTCAATTATTTCTTGTGCATGCATAAAACAGGGATAACATGTTTCAATTTGGAACAGTGGATCTCGTGTGCGATCAAAAGACGATTTTGCTGCGGCCACCAACAGTTTCATAAGAAATATTGATATTTAAAATAATGTATTTTATTGAATATATCGACTGTGGAAAAGAAAAAGGACGTTACCCACAGTTATTTCAAAACAGGTTTTTTTCGATAATCACAATGTATCAAACTTGATACACGTTCTATCATAAGGATACAAGCTGCAAATGGCGAATTAGTATCTAAATTTAGCTTTCAAGTTTGAAAAAGATGACCTTGTAAAAAATTAAAACCAAGAAAAAATACTGAAATAAAGGTTTTTCCGAGACAATTTATTTAATTACTATGAGCTTATGTCAATTTAATACCAGTTTAGAAGTCTCCGTGCAATTCAAGGTTGTGTATAATTCATAATTTGTATATGGCCCAAAATCATCAAAACACGTTTTTTGCGCCTCCTGTAAAATTTGACATGTGTGGGTTACGTCTTTTTTCCTTTCCACAGTCGATATATAAAGTTGATCGATTTTTGCAGTAAATGGTTTTTTGTAAATTTGGTTAACACATCTCAAAACAAAAATTTGGTGCAGCCACTAAACATTTCTATGGCCACAGTAAAATTTTACGTGGGAACCGTTTACCTTGGACAAAACATATCCATAAATCGCTAAGGAGAAAGCTTTTGTAATGTTTTGTTTTATATTCATCTCGGAATGGGGTTGGACAGTGTCTCGCGCAGCGAGGGGGGCGAGGCGGCACGAAGAGGGTGCCTCGGTATGCAAGAAATTTCGCTATGCTAGTTATTTCGCCAATAATTTCCCGCAAGTTGGAGACGGGCAATGGGGGGGGGGGGGGGCGCGGTTCACACGGAGCGGATAAATGATGACACTCTCCACTCGACGCCGCTTCAGCCGGCAGTCCGTCTGGACTTACAATTGAGAGCTTTATTGCCCACCCTCACTTACGAAGGAATTTTCATTTGCAATCGGTTAGTTAAGACATAAGGAATTGCAGTCCCGTGGTATATCGCCGATCCCAGGATTTTAAAGTGAGTTTAGTTTTATATGAACGCTCTATAAATTTTAAAGTTTAAATAAAACAAGTTCTGTGTGAGATATCCACTCATTTTTTTTCATTTGAAAGTATATTTTATGGCATTAAGTGTGGAATGTAACGTCGTCCAAATATTCTCCGCAGCTTTGCATGGTGGCACTTATTCTGGAGGTCCAATTTTCAATGACTTTGTCGCGTAAATCTGGCTGAATTTTTTGGATGGCGTTTGTTGTATTGATGCTGAGAGCGTCAATTGTTTGCGGTTTATTCGTAAAAACTTGTGATTTAAGAAAGCCCCAAAGGAAGAAGTATAAAAGCGAAAAAAAATCACAATATTATTTGCACACGTTGTTCTACGCCAGTGGTTCCCAAAGTGGTTCCTACAGACCCCCAGGGGTCCCTGAGACCGCTCAGGGGGTCCGTGGTTGGTCAAAATTAATTTGGGGGGCGTGGACAACGCCAAGGGGTCCGCGAAAGTTTAGATTTGAAATAATATTTGTAGCACATTTTCAGGATTATGAAAGTTACAATAATTTGATGATAATTATTAGGTCTTGAGTAAAATGTACACATTGTATATTAAAAAACAAGTACGGGCAAATATTACACCCTGCAAGCAAGCCAACCGCGGCCATATCTTTTATGCATTTTGAAGAGGAACGGACCTCGCCGCGAAGTGCATTCAACTAATTTTCCTAGCATTGAGCAAGAGGAGTAACGTTTTCGGATTGCTACGAAGATACAAATAATTATTTTTTAATATTAATAGTTGATTTCTTATTGACATATTATATTAAGTTTATTTACGCAAAGTTATACTTTTGCTTAAGTTACATGAAACAGTTTTAGTAAATCACATTTCTTAATAGTACGTTTAGTTATTGATTGATAATAATTGAATTGATCACTTTTAAGGTGTTCACTGTCAATACTTGGTGGAATGGCATTATAATAAAAATAATAAAACATTTTTAGTACTTTTTCCACATAAAATTTATTAGATCAGGACCGGTTTCGCTCATCGCGAGCATTATCAACTGATAAGAAAAATACAAAAACAGTGATATTTATACAAATTTAAATTGAAATAAAAAAGTGTAAGCAACTATTAACAATTTAAAGGATTAGCAAATTACATTATAATTACACAAAATTAAAATGCTTAACACCCATAACAATTAAAAACTCATCACAACTCAGACAATTTTTTTTACCTAACTCTAATTTATTGAACGAACAGGTTGTATTTGCATCATCACCTTTGTTATATCCGTTTCATTAATCTAATTCTAACCTATGTTAACTGCTCTTCTATATTATTTATATGTTTTTCAAAATTTATTCCTTTTGTAAGAATTGATATGGTTTTTAAAAATGTCTTTTTCAGAATCTTCATTACTGCCGATTTTGTTGAAGTACATCATTGCATGGAAACGGGAAAAACACCAAATCATCATTAGGATATTTACTTTAGTAATGTAGTGTTTCACTTTGTGTAAAAATTTCCCAAATTTTAATTGTGTTTATAATTGATATCGTTTGCCACTTAGATTTATTATTCTTTGATGATGAGTTTTTAATTGTTATGGGTGTTAAGCATTTTAATTTTGTGTAATTATAATGTAATTTGCTAATCCTTTAAATTGTTAATAGTTGCTTACACCTTTTTATTTCAATTTAAATTTCTATAAATATCACTGTTTTTGTATTTTTCTTATCAGTTGATAATGCTCGCGATGAGCGAAACCGGTCCTGATCTAATAAATTTTATGTGGAAAAAGTACTAAAAATGTTTTATTATTTTTATTATAATAATTGAATTATTTATTAACCTTGAAAAAATAATAACTAAATCAATACAAAATGCGTAAATTACAATTTGTGACGCTCAAAATATCATCTTTATCTTAAATAATTAGTGCGATCAGGTTGGTTTCTCACCACCACCCATTGTGTATATGCAGTGCGATTGTTTGTAGCATTTCTTTTTTTATAAAACAAAATATTAATTATCTTCAAATTCAATGTCAAATTTAATGAAAGAAATTTGAAGCTACAAGGCGATGAACAAAATTTGATCAAAACTAAAAGTATAATATCTGCGTTTATTGCAAAAAAATATTTTTCAATAAACGCAAAATTTGTATAGACAAACAAAATTTGGGGAGAAGAGAATGCTCTGTTTCCTAATCTTTCAAAATTGGAAAAGCGAAGTGAAGATTTGCTTGCTTAATGTGAACACTTAGCGGCTCTTCATTCTGATCTCAGCCGAAGATTTGAAAACATTCTTCACTTAGTTATCCCAGATCGGGTGCTGGACCCTTTTACAAGTAGAACTACAAATTATGATGAATCTATATTGTTACAGGAGCAATTAATTGAATTATCTACAAATGAGGAACTTAAACCAATGTTTTTACAAGGCTACCACAAATTTTGGTTGCAAAAACAGATACAAATTTTATATCCTGCTTTATGGGGCACTGTACAGAAGCTGTTGATTGCTTTCCCGTCCTCTTATTTAGTAAAACGTGGATTTAGTGCTGTTATGAACCTTATTACAAGAAAAAGAATCTCACTGGAAATTAGTGCTCGTGGAGACTTACGATTGATACTATCAAACATAGAGCCAAACATAAATGATCTGATATCATCTCACCAGATTCACCCGTCGCATTGAAAAATGTGTTTTTTTTTTAAATATCAAAAAATATTTATTGCTATAAATACTATTTTAAATATCAAAATGTTTTATTTATATTTTATTAACACCATTTACCATTCAAGGTATCAAAATAAAATTTATATTTTTTTCTCTTATGAAATTATGTAGAGTTATTTCACTTGGGGGTCCGTGGTCAAATTTTTCACCATGAAGGCATCCGCGAGCATAATAAGTTTGGGAATCACTGTTCTACGCTATAACATTCCATGGTGATTTGTTGTACTCTACTAAACAATTCACAACAAATTTGACAGATGTCACTTTAACAACATGGCTGCTATAACCAAACAAATTTCGAGCGTCCCTATTGAAAGACCTTTTATAAAAATAAAGAATAAAATACTACTATTTTTGAAAAAATTGGCTTCTAATGAGTTGTCGTCATTCATCCGACACGCTTAAGCAGTCAAAGAAACGCATGTAAAAACAAAAAGTAAACTCAATAAATACAATTGAGTATTAATTGAATGAAATGTGAATTGGATGAATATGCTACATGATTTCTGATTTATTACAATTAAGGCAATTGAAGATTTTTTGTTATTTTTTTACGACATTTTAAAGTCTGCTATGATAATAGATATTATATAAGTACCGATCTCACATAAGTTTAGTAAAATTCTCTGCTTTTGATTTGATTTACATTTTGAATAATTCAACAATTATATAATCGCCAAAACTATTAACACCGAGCATTTCCGCTGGCTTACTAAATTAATTCATTCAAAGCGAAATAAATTTTTGGCACTGGCATGTCTATTGTTTTTGCATAACAATAATCATAATTGTGGATTTAGCGACTCGCTCTCGAAAGCCCTTCTGCAATTGGCAGTTCTGCTTCGAAATAAACACAACAAAACCAAAAACATAACAGTATATTGTTAAAATGATAACAATGTTGTTTGTGATGTCGCTTGAAATGAAAGCGATTATTTACGGAGAACGGATTCACTGCACTTATGTACGTGAATAACGAACGCTTGCGGATTGAATTTATTTCAACAATTATGGTAAGAGATTAGCCGGATTCGTTCTGGCTATCATTTTTGATGAAACGTAATTTTGTGTAATCTGTTTTATACAGGATTATTTAACAGACACCATTATCACAAACAAAATTATTTGCCCTTTGGTAACAATCATAACATATTAATTTTTTATAAATTAAAACATATCGAGAATATCAACTCACTCTTCTTTTGGGGAATTAATAATGTGGACGGTCTAGTGATTAGCTTGTCGTATCTCTCCGGTCTATATTAAGAAAAAAATACAATACTCCTTTGTTTTTCATTTCCACTTTTAATTTATCAAGATCATGACCGGTTTCGCTCATTTGACAATGCTCGCCATGAGCGAAACTGGCCCTGATCTTGATAAATAATAATTTGAAAATAAGTACAAAAGAATATTGTGTTTTTTTATTAATATAATGCCTTTCCACAAGTTTTGACAGTGAACACCCTAAAAGTGATCTCCAGTCTATATTGAGAATAAGATAGGATGTTAAAAAAAAACCTAAGAAAACATCACACACATCATTTGATTCTTTATTCAGTACATAAAAATTGATTAAACAATCTATTGCCGTGTCCATTAATTAATTAGAACCTTTAAACGTATTAACTTAAAGGGCAAAATCCCTTTTATGTGAGACTACCGAAATTTGTGTATCTTTGTTTATCAGATCTTACAAAAATATACTAAATATGCTATAACTTTGTGTTAATTTGAAATTGTTGAGTATGGCGAAAGACTTTACCACTCGGCTATGTGACCGACGATATGTTTTAATTGAATATTACTGTGGCGTGGATCAGAAAATACAGACATAATTAAACAAGCAAAAGATTTCAACCCCTATTTCAATCGCAAGGGAACAAAATCCACATTCACATAGTTTACAGGAATCAATCGAGTTTTTTTGTTTAGTTAAATTCACTAGAATTCAGTTCGCTCACAATCCTCTAAGATAATCAGAAAAATATTTCAATATACATATATAAACTCCGTTCGTTTATACAATAATATACTCAGAAATGTCTTCTATTCGTGGATTTGATTGCGGGATTAGTTATTTAAGCCTCAAGGAATCCCTTGCAGCGAACTTTAATTGGAATCAAATATTTACGCGACCGACAAATAAATAAACGAAGTATACAATAATTTATATAAAACAACCCGACGTACAAAATAATTCTTCAGAGCTATTCTCGACTTTTGGGGTGACTCGCGTGTCGACTTGGAATAAAATTTCACCAATAAAATATTTCTCCGCTCTTTGGCATATTTATTACGTTATTAATAGCGAATAAAGTAAATTGAATATTGAAGCAGGCAGCTTTCGCTCCTGATTCGATTCAGCTTTACAAGAAACAAATCAAATGAGCCGACCGAATGGAATGACTGGTGTTGGAATATTGTTATTATTTTTATTCAATAATATTATTGTGTTCATTAGTTTATCGACAATTGCCAGTTCGCATACCGAGTGACGCACTTTAGCACATTCTGTCTCATTTCATTCCTAAATCACGCATTCGATTCATGTATATTTTTTATATCCTTACTTTTACTACATCTATCTACAACTAAATTTATCACACGGTACTATTTGATAAATAATATTTTCATACTAATTTGTAAGTTAAAATTTTTCACTAATATACATATGAGATACAAACGTATGTTTCGAGGGAAATGTTGAATATTTGAACTAATATGAATATTTGTGTCTTATATTCACATATAAAGTTTATAGTTTCGTGTTTTTTTTTTAAATAAATATTTTGGTACATGCACACTACATTTATTCAATGATAATTATATTTTATAACATAAAATAAATCCATTTTATTTAAATTTGAATCGTTCAAACTATGTACATTCTCACAGATTTTGTCACTAACGACCCGGGTTTCGCCTTTCGGCATCTTCAGGCATTCAAGTGCACGGATGAACTTGAACTGAAGTTTAGTAAATGAAAGTTTCGTGTTTATATAAGATATAAATGCATCACTGAGTCCAAAGCCATTGCTGGCGAAAAGGATGAGCTCATGGGAATGCCAACAGATTTGAGTAGTGAGTAGTTTCAAGAATTATATAATTTGTTTGTCGGCAAAGGTTTTATGATTATATGATTTTATGATTATATAGGGTATAGAAGTGGAGATGTGGGAATGTTTGATATTTCACTATTTTTTTTTACTATTTTTCTACTACAACGACATTGAATAATTTTGCATGATAAATGTTTTTGAAATATAAACATAAAACTCTACGTTTAAACCTGTGTCAACATAGCATACTTACAACGTGTGTTAGGTGAAACACTTTTTACAATTAATTTTTAGAAATTAACAAACAGTTTATTTGAAGGACTATCAATTCTTGGTGTAAAGATATTATATTAGACTATTCTCATCAGTGGAAAATGCTCGCAATGAACGAAACCGGTACTGATGTATAATAAATAATGTTGACTTTGAAAAGTCAAAAGGACGTACCCACCGATTTTTTCATATGAGCTTTTATTCGATAAACACAATGTATACAACTTGATACACGTTCTATCAAAAGGACGTTAGCTGAAAATGCCGAATTAGTTATTAATGTTAGCTTTTAATTTTTTTAAAATGGCATACAAGGACTCAACAAAGGTTTTTCTTAAACAATTTATTGAGTTAATACTAGGTTTAAACATCAGTTTGTAAATCTTATTGAACTTCAAGGTTGAGTATATGTATTTCATAATTCGCATATGGCCCAAAACCATCCAAAAACGTTTTTTGTACATCCTGTAAAATATCTTATGGTATCCGGGTTACGGCCGTTTTCATTTTCATAGTCGATGTAGAATTAGTACAAAAAGTGTTTCAAGTTTTTAATAAAATGACAACGTAATATAATACGTAATAAGTCCATGTTTTTTATAAATCATCATTGCTTACTCAACGAATAATAAAACATTTTTAAATGGTTTGCGCTGCATATTGTTGTATTAATGTAAAATCAACTGACTTTTATCTATTGGTGGCTAATTTGAGCTTCTATAAATAATGTAACGACGCTACAAGCAGAATTAACTGTTTGCGATTGTTAACAATCATTGCGAGGTACTTTAACCAACATTAATATCAGCAAACCCTTGAACCAACAAAGTCCTCTTTCCGTGACTAGTGACGTCACTTTCCTCTCAGACGAGCAGTTCTACAAACGGTGTGTACACCTAAAGTGGTCGCCAACGTCTGATGACGCCTCCTCAAGCCGTGCCGAAGAACTGCAACGGTTATTTTAACACGAACTTGTAAGTTCCTTACGAATGGACGAAGTCATAAGTTACACGTCCGGTGATCGAATTCCCAGCTGGATTTTTTTAATGAACAGACAAACGTATTGATGCATTCATTCCTAAGCACATCATGAAAATGATAATAAAAAAACGGGGGTAAGGTAAGAATTTCGACGCATCATTTTTTGAATTTTGTGTATTTGTATTTCTTGTTAAACAAAACTCCCTATTATAATTGGGCCCATTGGAACTGAAGTGAGCCAAGTAGTAAAATGGTAAAACTTTTTTGCTTGAACTATTGTTTTCCTAAATACCACTTGGCTTACTTCACCTCTTATGGGTCCAACTATACAAACAATTATTTAAATAAACCTACAATGCTTAGTTTAGTTGAAGTCGAAGAAACCGATAGGTTTTTTCAGCGTGTCAGTTTCTTATGAAAAACATTAATTTAATTATTATCTTTGGTTTTGAACTAAGAAAAGTATACAAAAAAATCTCTTTGAATTATTCTTAAAAAACAAAATAGTGCATGATTTTGAAATTTCCGGCTTAACCTTTCAGTTCATAACTCGATACCGCAATACGACGTAATATTACAGTGTATTATATAATATTTATTATAACATTTAAATTCATAAAGTTAGAAGCAACGCCTTCGGAAGAAGATATTATATCTAGTTGTATTTTTAAACAGTACTTTTCGATCGATTAAACTTATTCGGTTTCGGCTACTCCATCGTGGTGTGCAAGAAAAGAGGAAATGGGTTTGGCAGGAATTGGATTGACAGTGGCTGATTATGGTGTTATTTTAGAATAAAAGTAAAGCCACCAATTGAGGCTAAATAGTCCCTATTTCCAGGTCACCGAATTCGCTAATCCGGTCCGCGCACATCTCCGTTCCTGCTCCACCCCGCGTTCGCCCTCGCCACTCGACAGACGACACTCGACGCCGGAGCCTCGACGTCGACACTCCCGCCCGCCTCATTCAACTCAACTCAACTCAACTCGACTCGACTCGGCTGGAGTCAATTGAACCCGGCGGACCGAGGCTTGTTCGAATACAATGCGCCATCATTCCGGCCTTTGTCGAAGGAATTTTTATTCACTGCCACCAGCCGTAATCTTCTTTTTTATTTGATCAATTTCGTAAAAATGTTTTCATTGAGAGCTTTAATGAATTTATTTTTACATTATCTACCACCGAGATCGTAATTCTTTGAAATGTTTTATACACACGACAATAAACTTCTTAATGCAATATTTTAATTTTAATTGAAAAATTCTTTTATAATCGCTTAAGTAGGTATAATAAATTCCCTTCACCAGCGTTTCCTAAATGTAACGCGAGGTAGAAAATAAGGGTTCGGATAAGTATAAAATATATTTTTACACAGGCAGAATTTTTTGTCACTCTGTGTACACTTTTTATCATGTTATTAATAATCACGAGGTTCCATTTTGTTTTGTCGATGCACAACAGAATTGGTTCAACAGTTTGACATTCATAGATATAATCCATAGACATTATTAAATCAATAACTGTCAAATACAATATGATCTATTTTGGGTATAAACGTTTGTGATGATTTTTCTCTACTAGCTTATCTCGATTGATCTGGTTTAAATTCAATTAAGTTTATTTGAGACTATTTTTTTTAATATACCACCAGTAAAAAGAAATACTTATTATAATATATTCGAAATTGCATTACGTAAGTACCTTCATACAAATTTAATAGGTAACGTCTTTGTTAAAAGAGTAAGGTACTTCGGAACCGATAGACAAATCACCAAATTCCATAACTTTATAAACTCATTAGACGATAATATTCAATTCACCCTGGAAGTCGGAGAAAAGAAAATAAACTTTCTTGACCTTACTATAGACATTAAAAACGATACCCACAATTTCACGATTTTTCGTAAACCGACTTTTTCAGATGCTTGTATACATAAAAACTCAGTATATCCAATGTCGTACAAATTAGCTGCATTTCATTACGAAATTCACAGACTTGTCAGTATTCCCTTGAATAAATTAAATTTTGATCTTGAATTAAAAATCATCAAACAAATCGCCATTAACAATGGTTATGATATGTCTCTTATAGACAATCTTTTATATAAAAAACGTATTAAGCTAGCACAACAAATCTTACACAAGGGATTAATAACGAAAGACTCAGGTGATATTAGGTTTTGGCGTAGAATTAGAATTAATTACCAGTTTAAAGATAAAGAAGCAGCTCTCAGAAAGTGTTAGACCGGCTTTGTATTGCAAGAACTCTAGGTAAATTATTGATAAATAATAAAGATGTTATAGATTA
Organism: Himalopsyche tibetana; assembly: GCA_030503985.1. Taxonomy (NCBI): domain Eukaryota; kingdom Metazoa; phylum Arthropoda; class Insecta; order Trichoptera; family Rhyacophilidae; genus Himalopsyche; species Himalopsyche tibetana. Next base: position 198,231 of record JAPJYX010000006.1, read on the forward strand.
TAAAAACAAATCTAGGATTTATAGATTGCAGTGTAGTGATTGTCCCAAATTTTATATTGGTAAAACTGCTAGAACCTTAAATATAAGAGTGGCTGAGCATTTAGCCGCTTTTCGCTTAATAAAAGATACCTCCACCTTTGCCAACCATTTAATTCTTGAAAACCATACGTTTAATTTTGACTCAGGTATTGAATTGTTACATACTAACAGAGGCGAGTTTAAATTATTTTACCAAGAAATCTTAGAGATTTATCGAGCTCAGCTCAACAATTGTTGTACCCCTTTTAAATAATTGTCATTTTATTAATAATTCAAGCACTTGCTATCATTAAATATTAATTCAAAGGCTTAAAAACAAATCAACTCATTAATAATAGGTCGGATAAAACTCTAGATTTATTTTAAACATTCCTGTTATTATCTGGTCATTAATATTTTCAAAAAATCCCCATAATTATAACCCACTTAATTCATTGAAAATGGTATACATTCAATTTTCGCTAATTTACATTTTAATAGCCTTTTAACTTAGTGATCTACTTATATTTTTGTATATAAACGATACAAACTATTTACTTCGCGTCAGTTCAAGTATATCCGTGCACTTGGAATGCCCGAAGATGCCGAAAGGCGAAACCCGGGTCGTTAGCGACAAAACTCATGGATAAGTACAAAATTCAAACAATTCAAAATTAGGCACTTCGTTATTGATTATTTTAAGAATATAACTAGGTAGAAATAGAAATGCATATTCATTTTGACCCTATATTATTTGATCCCTAGCAATTTTGACATCACGGCATCGTCACAACATTATTAATTTCAGACGCAAACATATATTATGTGTAGCGTTATACATTACATATTATATTATTTTCCAGCAAAACAATGAAACAATGCGTTAATACTCACTGGCGGTAAGGAACAATGGTGATATTTATACCATTTTATATATTGATCGGCAGGCACCCGAGACTGGAAGTTTATTATCAAAAAACTTCAAATATGCATTCTTTCTCGAGTAACAAAAATACAGAAAAAATAACCACATGGTCATTTTTAGGACGTGCACAATGCCGTCATTTTTTATATTTTTTACTGTATAAGCAGAGTTTTTATAGATCTAATTTTAGAATGACTGTGTCGCGTAAGTATTCCTTCATCAGTGGCAAGTACAAAATATGAATCTACACAATTTTATACAGAAGTATTTATTTCTTTCTCTATATTTTATAATGTAATGCAATTGTATTTTTTGTTTGTTTCAATCAATGTCAACTTTTTGACCAGTCAATACATAATTAGCCGTGGATTTTAAAAGCAGAAATTGTAGAGAAAAAAATCAATTTGACATTTAAAAAAGAGTTTTTGATACGACTGCAGCTTGCGTTTCATTATGCATTCATAATTAATCGAATTTTTGAACTGCTAAAAATGAAGATTTCTAAAAACTCAGGCTCCCTTTTATGATTGCAGGTTAGAATCAACAACCTGTTGCCACCGCGACATATTTTACTAAAATTTGAAGAATGATTTTTACTTAACCATTGGGTATAAAAAATCTATGTATGTAAAAATCGACTTCAGCTTTGCAAGAAAAAATATGTAGTTTTCGTAGTACAGTATGAAATAATTTTGCTGAAGTGAAGCAAATAATAGCGAAAGAAAAATGCAGGCACAGTAATTATTTCAGTGTTTTGGCATTTCAATTTCAAAATGGCAAACCAGCAAACCACAAAAGTCCATAACCGCATCACAATATACATTCGGAACTAAACCTAAGCGAAAAGCTTCGTAACAATCATAATCGCTTAAGCTTTCAGCTAACAAAGCGATACAGTCGACAGTTAAACAAAGTTTAAAAAAGAAACCCGTAACTTTTTAATGCCGTTTGACTTTTTCAGCGGCTTGTTTAGCTAATTACTTACATTTTTTGAAGAGGATTAATCCAATTAGCGCAATGGGAAAAATGGAGGCTGGACAAAGTTATTTTTTATTTTTTTGGCGGGGGAAACAGACGGAACCAAAACGTGACAATAACCACGGTCAGATATGAGCTGACTGTCAAAATTTATCAAACGGCAGACATAGTCGGGTGATAAAACATGATAACGTTCCGAACACAGAAGCGCACTGTTGTGCGAATTGGGATTACAAACATAACCACAGTATCATCAAGCAGTCTTGATAATTATCATTACGGCGAAGCGTTATCGACAAAGCTAACCAATTCTATTATTGTAAATAAAATGAGCTTTGAGCTTTTTTTTATAAAATTACTTTCATTAATTTCAATAACGGGACTATACGTTATTATTTCGAAAAACACTTGTAATTGTTTGTCTTTCCGATTGTATTACTAAGACATGGGTGTTTGTGTTGTCAATTATCCCCGAGTTGAGTTCTAAAAACAACCTAATCGAGTTTATCTCGCATGATCATTCAATTCCAAAATATTTGACGCATTGGCATTAAACTGTAATGCAAAATAATTCTTAAATGTGTGTTATTTATAAATTAATTGAAATAAATAATTTCTTAACACTGTTTATTGATTATTTTAAATGGGTCACGTTTCTCGACCAGTGATTTTGGATATATAGCAACCCTAATCTAACCCTATCCCTTTCGCCAGCAATGGCTTTGAGCTCAGTGATGCATTTATTTCTTATATAAACACGAAACATTCATTTTCTAAGCGTCAGTTCAAGTTCATCCCTGCACTTGATCGCCTGAAGATGTCGAAAGGCGAAATCCGGGTCGTTAGTGACAAAATCTGTGTGAATGTACAAAATTTGAACGATTCAAATCTAGCAACCCTGTTTGAATTAAATAGTTATTACTTTCAAAACGAATACCCTGTGAATATGTTGGAATGTGTTATGCTATATACATATATTGATTATAAATTTATTAGTAAGGGATCTAAGGGTGTATTAAAGATCGTTTACTTTCACCCCCAAACTGACTAGAATCAGTTGATGTAATATTTCCGTGCAATAAAAAAAAAATACATCAAATATTTTAAATCTGAAGTCAGCTGTTAGAATACTGTTTAATATTTAATATTCCAAAACGTTTAATATTCCATTCTCTCCGCATAAAAATACTTTTCAAAGAACTAAGCTCTCGATAAAAATGTTTGAAGAGGGCTTCGATTTACTTGATAATAATATTAATCACTACTTGTTTATATCAATCAACCTCTGGAGAGTTGGCCAAATAGAATTCCATGCGAGATGTGTAATAGAAAAACTTTTTCTCCGATTCAGAAAGTCTCGGAATAAAGCGAAGCGGCGGTGAGCGGGGCAGAGTTAATACTCTGAAGGAAGCTGGATTCGGTCTTATACAACACAGTCGCAGCAATTTCATAAATATTGTCAACATCGCTTTGAAATGACCGTGCCAATGAGGCCCCGTCCGTTTCCTAGGGGTCCTTACTACACAAGTTAGAAACTGGGACAAGTTAACCAAAACTATTACATCGGTTTGAATCGTTCAAATTATGTACATTCACATAAGTTTTGACAATAACGACCCAGTTTTATTTAATTCTTAAAATTACTCACCAATCAAATCTGTAGGCATGTCCATGGGCTAAACCCTTTTCGCCATCAATGGCTTTAAACGTTTAAACTTAGTGATACATGTATACCTTATATAAACACGATACATTCATTTACTAAGCGTCAGTTGTGTGAATGTACATAATTTGAACGATTCAAATTAAATATTTAAATTACACCCAGCACCTTCAGTCGAAATCTTACAAATAACGAGGAAATATGTACATTTTAAGGGCATAATGTAGATTAAACATCAAATTATCTGTACTTTTAAAAATATGTATTAACATGTTTGTTGAAAAAAAAAAAATTGTGTTACTCTAATTTAAATATTTCGGTCTAATTATTTTGCAATGCAAAAGCTTTTATCACCATCCAAAGTTTAATGTTTTTTTTCTACAGTAAAGAAAAACTTTCACGTGTCGACTGTCTATGAGAACGAGAGAAGGGTAAGCATTTATTATGTGTACAATGACTTGTATTATATCTAGATAGCAGATATCCTTCTCGGCTGTTATAATTGTGTTTTAAAATCACAGGAGACAAATTCCGAAATGGGTAATTATAATTTAATGTCATCTATGATATTAACCGGGCTAATGTTCGTAATAAGTTGTTAACTGACTCAAGTGAACCCGATATATGTAAGCGCGGCAAGAGTTACGAAACTTGTTTATTTGCAACGAGACCAGACCACGAATACACGTGACGTCACTCGGATTTAATCAAAAAGTTTCCTACGCCGATCTATCACGACTACACCCCTGCTTCCCTACCCCACGTTCCACTCGCCACACTCCCTCAACCCCGATGGACTTTAATGCCTTCACTACAATATAATCATGAAACGTACATTGATATTGTTTGAAAATCACAACAAATTACGTCAATAATATTCGTTAAAACAAGCCTATCGACGTTTAATGAAATACTGTATCATATGTGCATTGATTTAACGGGACCCGGTTTTAAAATCAGCCGTTTCAATTTTTGCTCCAACGAGGTGAAGAAGAGATGGATATAATATAGCAGTGGCAAGCTAACCATTCAATTGTTATCACATAGGGTAATCGGAGATAATATTACACATATCATGCGTTAAGTTCCAGGGCATATATCCATACATCATTTGAAAAATCAACGTATACAGTGATTTAAAGCCCTGGCCGGGACAGAGTATGACGAAAACCCAATCAGCTACGATACACAAAAATTTTAGGATCAATAAGACTTGTTTCTTTGTAAAGATAAACCTCTATTAGTGAACGTTAATTTCGCAGTGAAATCGTGTTCAAATAATGTATCGATCGATTTTGCCTTTACATCACACGACTTGTATTTTTTTTCAACTCTTTACAAATTTATTGTGTGTTAATATTAAGCTTCTCATTTCCAAACAATCGCAGAAAACTTACCCTTCCATGTAGACACTTTAATCAGAAACCAAACGTTGCTTACCTGCAAAAAAAAGAAAAAAAGATGTTTAGAATTTTGTTTGTATAAAATGAGCAACTAATTTGATAAACATATGGCATGAAATATTAAAAATCAAGCAACTGGCATTATAGCGTGCTATAATAATTAATTGACTTATTAATGTCACTCTTTCACGTGTAAAAAGATGTATCATGTGCGTTACAGACAGTTGGAGGGATAAATTGAGACGTATTTATGAGATTAAAATAATCAATGAAACTTAGTGGGCAATTTTTGACCAGCTGATAATGAACATCTTTTATTACGAATACAAAGCTATAAAATAAGAAAAAGGTTTTAATCCGATAGATTTAACAATCGATGAATGTATGTTGTTGTAAATATCAATCGAGTGACGCGCAGGAGGAGTAGCTACCCCTATTTTAATGGCCTCCAGGAAAAACTTAACGCCCGCAATACACACTTTGTCCCTATATAAGAGATTTATTTTCGACTATATTTTCACATCTTCTTGCGAAACATCGCATGCCTCGCCCTCTTCCTACCTCACATTTCACGTCTCGGATAGTTGTGAAGAAATGTTTCTACAAAATTGTCGCATCAAAGCGGGTAAAGAGAACTACTTGTGCGGAGAGCTATCCTCGTAAAATGTTTCATACCGAAAGTGCTCGCACGAAGGTTTCACTTTTAATATCAAAACAAGATATAATGGCACCTCGACTGTTTTTATCATTTGAAAGATATCGAGAAAGAGCAATATGATTGGCAGCACACAACACGAATCTACTAGGAAAGTTCACAAACCTACACAAATAATTAAATACTAGCGAGTCCTAAGCTACTTTCTAGATAATTAAACAATGGCGTGGACTTCTGTTAAATTTCCGTCCATCGTTGACACAATCCTGAAACTAGGACGTACGCAGAATGATGAACAGTATTATTTAGTTCTGACAATGGCGTCAAGCCAAAATAGCTATCAATTAAATCAAAGATATCTGAAACTAAATACAGTATTATTTTGACCTAATTATGAAATAAATACGTATGCGATATTGCTAAGACGGACCAAAAATAAAGTTTTGATTGAAAAAATAATTTATGTAAAATGTGGCCGCTGGGTTTATCAAAAATATTAATATATTCACAAATCAAATTGAATCTCGAACAAAAAGTAATTGATCTTGTTTCTTTGGCTACCTTGATATTTAGGCTTTTATCGATCCAGAAGCTTTCCAATTAACATTCAACAAAGACTTAAAACAAACAATAATTTCGAAACAAAACGAGGAAGTTTAAAAAGTTTCAGCGAGAAAAATCGAGTGAAAGAAAGAATGAAGGGCGGGGAATAAATTTAGGAAAACGCGAATTCTATAAAATCAAAGAAAACATTTTTTTGGTCAACTTATTGAAAGCGACTTCGTTTCAAAAAAAACATTTCATCCGAATAATACATTTTTTTATGACAATTATATGGCTTGGAAAAAGTTTCTTCAGAAAATAAAACTCGCGTTACACAACTGTATCAGAAAAAATATTTCACTTTTTACACATTCAAATTAATATTGAAATTCGACCTAACATTCTTGGTCGATATTAGTAAAAAAAATAACTAAACATCCAATTTTATTGGTTTTAGACTACTAATTAATTGCTTTATTCGTTAGTGAAATCATTTAGTTTCAAAAGAATATTATAATTATTTGAAACATGAATTCTAAAAATGCTGGAAATGTGGACTTTTAATCAGAGGCTTGGAGCGAATCACGGAGTTGGATAAAGGAGCAGAAGAGCAACGGCATTTTGTCTGGAGCGGAGCTGAACACGAACAATTTGTAGAGCTCAATGTTCTGAATATATATTTTTTTCTTCTAATACTACATACAATAATTTTCGTAATTTTATTATCATTAAATATTAAACATTTCACTTTGCATGGTTTCAAAATCAAAAATCTTTACAACGGCTTAGTGGACAATCTTTCAGAAACGAATCATTTCAGTTTCTCAGTAGATGATGAATTTATCAAAAGATTTGGATATACTAGAAAACCGTCAGAAAGTTCTTCAATTACATAATTTTATTCAAGAATAACCGAACGATGGAGTTTATTGGAATGCTAAAAGTAGAATCTGAGTTTGAAGGTTTTAATTTTTACCCAGAACGGTTACAAACAGCATAATATTATATTGCATCAAGTATGGCCCACTACTCAAGTGAGTTTTCTGCGTTAAAGCTAATTTTAAGTGAGAGACAAACTATGAAAGATGGTTTATATTACAATATAAATAACGATGACAATTTATTAGAAATTAATAAAGCCTTTTATGATGTACACTGTACAGGAATACTCCTGTTTTTTAAAAGATAAGATAACGTTTATATATATATATAATTTTTATTTTTTAATATTTTTAGCGGAGTGGAGCACCGACCAGAGCTAGAGCAAATACCTTGACACCGGAGCGGAGCTTAGCGGAGTAATTTAAAAAATGGTCCACTCAAAGCCGCAGTTTCTAATGAAGATAATCGACAGAAGTTTACGGGAACCGGATGTACGATCAACAACTGTTTTTTAAAGAGCGTGATGATGGGACTTGTAGTAGTTGGCTTATTTTTCTCTTCACGCCAAGTTTTTAGAGTTACATAAATTTCTTTAAATTACACTCAATAAATTGATCTAAAATCCAATTAACCGTGGAGACACCACCCAAACTGGATTAACACCGGCTACAGAATCGATTAAAGCCGTGACAGTTTTATTTTTAAAAAATATGAAATATTTTTTTGTCTGAGTGCGTGTAATTTTTAATAATGCAAACCACTGAATATTAAGGAAGTGGCGTTATTCTTATATAGGTTATTTTAACATGAAAAGGAAGCCCCTGAACACATTGAAAGTGTTGACATATTTTCATATCGATTAGGCGCCAACTTACGTGAATTTATTTTACCACATTCTAAAATTGTAGGGCTTAATAAAAAAAATGCGAAAGGCTTTATAATTTTATAACCTTTCCTGACTCCAGCGAAAAAACATATTGTACTATTTTTTCACATCGTAAAAACGTGAAAAAATATCGATTTTTTGCTATTTTAGCTTCACCAGAAACGACTTCTATTACATTCAATAATTTAAAAGTCGCCGAAGTCACGAAATCGACTAAGACGTATTTATATTTAAATATACATTTTCATTGTCGGTCCCTATTTTATTATTGATTACTTCTATTATAAAACTTGCTGTGTTATAATGCAGCTTGTCAGGGGAAAACACGGGCATTGTTACAATGGAGACTTTAGATTCAGTTTTCATTCTCGTCAAAACTTTTTCAGGAGTGATTTCTCATTGATAACAAACCCCTTATCACTTCCCTTCTCCGACCCGCCTGGCAGTCAACTTTCCTCGTTAATAAAATAATATTATCTAAGTATCTACATTTAATATCGAATTTTATCGCAAGCTTTCAATGAAGTCTTCGCTGAGAGCTTACGCGCGAAAATAAAAGCCTGTATTGATTGAGATTAAGTACGCTTTGATGGCAGTAATATAAGGCACATTTCATCGAAAGGCTTCGTCATACACATTGATTTTATATGACAAAGCTTACATTAAAGAGCTTTTTCTCTCGATACATTAATATGTTTTGCAACCTCTTAAAACAGCATAAAGGAAAGTGTCTATGAAAGAATATAATCATATTTTACGTATGTATTTGGTTTGTGTTTAATATGAAATGCAATCCCGATGAATTATTTCGATCGCAGTATTTTTTAATACACACAGTAAAACACTTTACAGTATATCATACAGTTATAAACTATAGCAGGGATGTAAGATGTGTGAGCAGTTTTTCTAAGGATGTCAATACACGCAAAAACTATAAAATTCCACTATCTTTAAGCAATACAAACTACGATATTGATAGTTTGTTAGTTCAAGTGCATAGTTAATATTTACACCAGTTTTTAAGTCTCCATTATACATATATAAACATTTGAGAAGTGACAAGTTATTTGATGAATTCAATTTATTATTTATGACGGCCCCATGGCTTGGTGATTGGAATATTAATTTAGCTCTTGAACTAGGTAAGGTTCCCATGACCGATTTAAGTCAAATAAATTCATGTTTTCTAACTATAGTAAGAATATTTTATTAATTTAATTTGAAAAAAATATATATACTCAATATGAACTTTAGTCGGAAAATTGAATAATTTAAATAAAGCAAACTTAACATCAGCGATATGATCCGTAATATCTCTATTATAGAGTAGATGTTTTTAAGGATTTATGGTATAAAAGATATGTTACAGTCGTATGTAAGTACACGAAAAGGGAGAGCGCAAAACCTTTGTGGTATCAATGACTGTGACGTCTACTTTTGGCAAGTAACTGTACATCACGTACATTTATACACCTCTTTCGTTTGTTTACAGGGATGTAAGTTTTGTGATTAACAAATTGTTTTCAGTTTCGCAGGAAAATGAAAAGCCATATTTGAATATCAACTATGTATACTTTTATAGTAAATATTTGATTTTATTGTGGACCGCAATTCATTCACCGCCGTAACATATTATCGGTTCGAATCACTTGTATGAGGAAATTTGTCAATTATTGATTGAAAAGAAAACACGACTTACAGAATTTATTTAATTTTTTTATTGTATAATCCGAATCGGTCTTGCTTGTCAAGAGGGTATTTTTAAGAGATAATGTAAATAGTTCTTTGTTAATTGCATTATTTAATGAATAAATAAATATATTTTATGAAACAGGCATACGATGATCGAATAATATAATTATGAGCCATCGTCAGAACTAGTTAATAGTTCTGACGATGGCGCAAGCCGAAATAGCTATCAACGAATAAAATTATTAAAAACTGTAGAGCTAAAATACTTTGTTATTTTAATCTGTTATAAATGGAGTTCTACCAAGTAAATGCCAAATCAATTAATATAATTATGACCGATTTCTCTGAAAAGAAATTGTATTTTTTTATATTACGATTCCGTAAAGTATTAACAGAATGTTTTTATAAAATAAAAGCAGGGCTGTAGAGTCGGAATCGTGAAAAACGAGCGACTGAGACCCATTTCAAAAAAAAAAAGTGTATTCAAACCACAATAGTTCATAGATATTACATGCTTGGCTGACAAAAGATAATCTGATACATCGATATATAAGTTAAAATTGAAAAAAATCATCGGAGTTGTTTTTTATTTTAAAGCTAGAGTCGGAGTCATATTTTTTTACACGAATCCACAGCCTTGAATAAAAGCTTTGAAGAATAAACATTCTTTACTATAACCTTGACACATTTCACCTTTCATTTGGATGGTTGATATATTTAACTCGATGGCTGCCACAAACGAGATAATGTCTCGAAAAAAGTTTCGTGCTCAACACGCCAGTTACGAGTTAACTCATCAATAACTTATTAAATTAATAATTGCAGCCGGCGTGTTAGGTAATTACGTATTTTTTCTACGGTAGCTAAAAGGCTCAAAATATGAGGTTATAATGAAAGAAGTACTCGATTTTTTTACAAGAATGCGCGTACTTTTGTACTCGTCACAAGGATTGACATCCCTAGCTGTAAATAGTTAGCGAAGAATGGCCCTTTCTTTGTGAAAAGCGAGAAATGAAAGTGATATCGGGGAAGGAGGAGGATAGTATACAGGCTATACGGTATAGATAGGCGATGAGGTCTAAAGAGGCAACTTTGTTAAAAGCTCCCCACCGATATAATACGAAATAAGGCGCGGTGAAACGGTAAAACGCGTCGTGAAATAAAAATGCTGCCGCCACATTTCGATTGTCGATTTCTCTCTCCCCCAAACGAATGTAATCACACTCTTTATTTCTGATCAGTGGCGTTTTCCATCGAAGCCGTTTACGACTTATCTGAGAGAGACTTGACGCAGCCACTTAAAGGTCCTCAGATATAATTATCCACGAGAATTAAATGATGATTGATGACGAATGAGACAAAATTTTATTTTAGAAATCTTATTTTACAAATCGTAATTAAAAACAGTAGCAGTTTCATTAACTACGGAATATGTACGATATTTGTTTGATCGCATTTTACATTTCGAAATGCTTTTTTTACCAAGGATTAAAATTTATCACTTTCAAGGTGCTCACTGCCAATACTTTGTAGAAATATTTAAAAATGTATACCTATTCATTTGTACTACTTCCACTTTTATTTAAAAATATCAGAAACGGTTTTGCTCATGACGAGTATAATCAACTGAATCAGTGATCAGTATCATTGAATGTTAATCATTACGGAAAAAAAACAATATCCCTCTGTACTTTATTTATAAAAGTCAGGACCGGTTTCGCTCATGGCGAGCATTGTCAACTGATGTCAATTAAAGTGGAAATAAAGTACAAAGGAATATTGTGTTTTTTTGCTAATGTAATGCCTTTCCACTAAGTAAGAGCCAAAATGTGAACGTTTATCATTTTGAAATAAATTGAATATGAATATTGTATTTTTTAGATTCATAGTAAAAAAACATAAACATTAATAAAAATTCATAATAGCGAAATCATTCGAATTTGGTTGCTATAGAAATATTTAGTTCCTTCAATTCTTGTTGTAAGATTTTCGTTGAAAGAAATAAAAGTGAAATTGGTAAATTTATTTATTTTATTAGCATAAACTTTACAAATCTTATTATTACAGAATAAAAAATAGAGATATATTTAGTTTTATACGAATTTCTTGTTAGGTATTAAATAACTGAACTAATATTTAATGTAAAATTTATATTGATATCAAAGTTGCAAATTTTACCAACAGCTAAATATATTGTGACTTTCAATTGTGTAACTCTTTTCCAATGAATAAATGTAATTCATACTTAAAGCTAATATATGCTCACAGACGGACACTCCTATGTTGAGTTGAGTACTTCCATAAATTTACAGAAAAATGGCGCCGACGTACATGTACGTCGATACTCTTCAAAAGGTTAATGACGATATGAACTATCACAATATACTACAAAAGTAGTGGAAAGTGTTGATTTTTGACCGATTAACCAAAACGACACATGCGACAGCTCATTATAGAGTGTTTGTATGTATAATAAATACATACACTGGTTTTATTGAGTGAGCCACTGTTGTTTTAGCGAAATCTAAACTCGTATTCCATAAATGAACGGTATACTTATTGTATTTTGTATTTTTCTAAGTGCTGATATCTTTCCCTTTCTTTCAGCTCCTCCGAGCTCGCTTTTACATTCTCAACCACCGGAAAAGTCACAATGTTGATGTGATAATAATATGTCGTAAAACAAAATTGAAGAGACTAAAGATCCTCAAATATTTTTACCGATGCATAACCAAAACAGAAAAAAATATTTAATCTATTATGTATGTAATAAATTGTGTAGATAAAGCCATTGTCATATTGTGTTTTTATAAAAATGCCGATGTCCAATAATGTACTCGACAAATCAAATTGAATTTGCCGATTCGACATGGAAAAAGGCGAGGCCAACAAGATGTTTTATAACTGAGGTATTTTCAAGCCATGTCCGCTTACAGTGCGGAGCATATTGACTCATGACGGAGTATCTTAAAATAAGTAGTTTTTCGTCAGATCGGATAAATTATAAGTAGTTATTGCTCTACGCCTCGTGTTCAGGAAAACTATAAAACTATTGTTAAATAGAGCATGTTTTTCGGAGAAAACAAGTTCAATCAACACTTAAAAAATAATTCTTAGAATTTTGAGTTTTTTATTTTTTTATTTATAAGTATGTATCTGAATCGATTGAAAACTTGAAAGCTTCCTAAATCAATATAGTGACGACTGAGTGGTCGAATGTTAACGTCTTTGACTTAGAACACGGAGGTCACGGGTTCGAATCCCAGTACGGACAGTTTTTATGGATTGATTTTCAATCGACATCTGTCCGAAGGCATAGACGTATGCGATGTCTTGAATTCCCTCCCACTCATCCTATCCTAAAAAAATAAGGCGCAGGAAGGGCGATTAGCTCACCACTAGTCTTGTCCTAGTCCTATCACCGAGTAACAAACAGTGGGGGGAAAATTGTTAGAATACCACCATTAGGAAGTTATATGCTATGTATGTATTAATTAATACATACAATTTAAATGTATCCAATGTGTTTTTGTTATACTTTTAGAAAGCGTTATGTTATAGGGTAGAATTCAAATCATTTTTTTTATTTCACGAACGTCTTAGATTAGATCAAGCAGCAATAAAAAATAATATTCCAACGGGTGGTTTACATTCTAATAGAATTCTTTTTGTAACATTCCGTTGTCGAAGAAGATTCCTTCGAATTGAACACTGAAAATTTATCACTCACGTTTGACGGGGAGTTGAAAAATTCTTTGTGACACGCGATATCCTTATTCAATTTATTTTAATTCTACTAACTAAGCTTGCTTAAATTGTGTGTGTTGATGTATTCAGTTATTTACATAATATAATATTATAATTGCCAACATGTAAAAGCATTCGTTATTGATTTTAAGGGAAAAAATCATGATTTTTTTATTTGACGAATATATGTCGACTGCCGGTGCTTGATGAAAATTGGCTTAATAGCTTAATTATGAAACTTTCCTCTCCGAATAATAAACACAAGTGACAGACAATCAATCTAAATGTGTTTTAAACAATCATTTTTATATCAACTTCATACGCTTCTTATTGTAGATGGATATAGTTGAAAATCAAAGATACACAAAAATATATACTAAGTATAAAAATATGAAGAGGACATACTGTATTTTAATTATCTACTTTTAATAAAAAACTATTTTTACCATTTATTCTAATACCCAAAGGTAAAATACATATTTACTATTCATATTGTTTCAATAGATGTATTGTCTACACGTGCATAATCTTCATTCGAACAGAGCAAGCTGGAATTTTGGCGGCCGATGATTTTTGACCATTTTTAATACAATTTTCACAATATAAAAACATGGTTCATCATAGTAGTTTAATTATGTATTCTATAGTTGATAGTGTATTCTAAGTGTTGCCTTTTTATGAACTGTATGAAAATCATGTTTTTTGCCTTTAATGCATTGGTGCTTTTTAAGAGTAGGTACTGTTGTAGGTGTTTTTAGATTAAAATATATTTAAAAACCTATATTTTTTTTTAAAAAAAAATTGCAATCGCACCTACCAATTGTATATGATTTTTTTATTATTATTTAAAGGTAGAAAGTCGTGCATTTAAGAGTTAATTCTCGTATAACCAGATAAACTTAAAATTATAAGCGTCGACAACGAACCATTCCCACGCGTTAAAAATGCAAGCGAGGGCGGGCCGCAAGCGTCCAACTAGAACTAGGCGATCAAACCGTCGATATATTCACCCCCGATTCCATCAAGTTTGTAGTGGCACCAGTTTCATCATTTAATAATCATAAAAGCCCCTATAATAATAAGATGAAGCCGTATCGGTAATGCGGGTTGATATTGCTATAACCTCGGTCATAATAATTATTAATCCGAGCTAAGGGCGTGGATAATGACGGATGGATGACTAAAGCTTCGCTTCAAAGTCGTAGGAAACAACACAAGCGGGTTGCCTATTCAGTCCACAACTATTGGGCAGCTAGCTGCATTGTTTGTTAATTAAATGTCACATTCTCTCCATACAGCAAATGAGATTTCTCAGTGCTAGTTTATCGATTAATTTCCAATATAATGAAATGTTAATGTTTCATATCGTCAACTTTCTGGCAGAATAACTAACAAAACTAACAAAAATCAGTAAAGTATACAAAGAAATTCTTTGTCTGAAATAACTCAATTGTTACATTTACTAGACCGGTTTGCCAACAAAGAATTTATATCAATAGGCAGTTATTATTTTGCTGATATGCAGGCAATTGTCTTAATATAATAAATTTAATCTCTAAATGCATCTTTATTATAATATTATACTTATACATATGTAACTTAAAATATCGATGCTAGAAGTTTTATCTTAATAGCTGAAATTTTCCATTTGTTGTATAAATACTTAAAACTATCAATCTGTTACCTACCACCTTCTTCCAGTACAGTGGCGATATTTTTAATGTACCTATGACATCGTTGAAAAAAAATATTAATTTAAATAAATGGTCACCGTAATGGCAAAATGTGACAAGTAACAAAGTTGATTAAAATGTAATAAGTGCTCTATGATATTGTTAATACTTTCTTGCTTTATTTTTGTTAATTATTTGCCAACATGACGTAAAAGATTGAGGCTTTATCCTATACACTCAAAAAAACATTTCTTGTTTTCTCAGAACTCTCATTTATAATCTTACCAGCTTTTGCCAGTACGATGGCAAAATATTAATAGATTTGATAAAAATACAGTTGATGAAATACAAGCATAATACTTTAGTAGTATTATTAATTAATCTTAACATTAATAGTCGATAAGGTCCGTTTGTAAAACGTCCGCAGTAAGGTACAGACCAATGATTTCGATTTATTTTGAACAGCACATTTTTGAAATGTTGTTCTATCCAATGGGAGCGGCTTATTTTAAACCGGGCGTGAATGTTCTGATATCGCCACGTTTGAAAATTTGATATTTTTTGGTGTAGAGCTGAAGTATTGTATCACCATACATCATAATATTCGAATAATCAAAGACTTTAATTCGACTATTGCAAACTATGATTATAGGGCTATCGAAATGAATCGTTTGATCGTGTGAGTCGATGTGAGACTAATATTTTTTGGAGCGGATTTGATCAATTGAATCATAATGATGAATCTTTTCACGTCTGACCTTGAAAATCTGTTAGAATTCTTTAATAATACATTAAGAATATTCAAATTATGATATGGATATATCATAGAATAATATTTTGCTTTTTTCATACACTTGGACAAAATGTGCAACTGATTTTGTATTGAAAAATTGGATTTGATCTTTTGATTTTTATTGGAAATAATTGTTAAATAATTTAAAATCCGAAAAATAATTGTTGGCAAACTTAAACATTATTCCAAAAATTAAGTAATTTACAAAATTTCTGCTACTATGAAAGATGATTGTTAGCAAACTTTAACATTATTCCAAAAATTAAATAATTTACAAAATTTCTGCTACTACGAAAAATGGTTGTTAGCAAACTTAATCATTATTCCAACAATTAAATAATTTACGTAATTTCTGCTACTACGAAAATGGTTGTGAGCAAACATAAACTTTATTCCAAAAATTCAATAATTTACGAAATTTCTGCTACTACGAAAAATGGTTGTTAGCAAACTTAAACATTATTCCAAAAAATCAATAATTTACGAAATTTCTGCTACTACGAAAAATGGTTGTTAGCAAATTTAAACATTATTCCAAAAATTCAATAATTTCAATAATTTACGAAATTTCTGCTACTACGAAAAATGGTTGTTAGCAAACTTAAACATTATTCTAAAAAATCAATAATTTACGAAATTTCTGCTACTACGAAAAATGGTTGTTAGCAAACTTGAACATTATTCCAAAAATTCAATAATTTACGAAATTTCTGCTACTACGAAAAATGGTTGTTAGCAAACTTAAACTTTATTCCAAAAAATCAATAATTTACGAAATTTCTGCTATTACGAAAAATAGTTGTCAGCAAACTTGAACATTATTCTAAAAATTAAGTAATTTACGAAATTTCTGCTACTACGAAAAATGGTTGTTAGCAAACTTAAACTTTATTCCAAAAAATCAATAATTTACGAAATTTCTGCTATTACGAAAAATAGTTGTCAGCAAACTTGAACAGTATTCTAAAAATTAAGTAATTTCCGAAGTTTCTGCTACTACGAAAAATTGTTGTTAGCAAACTTAAACATTATTCCAAATATTAAATAATTTACGAAATTTCTGCTAACTATAAAAATAAAATAAATTAAAATAACATAAAATAAAATAAAATAAAATAAAATAACATAAAATAAAATAAAATAAAATAACATAAAATTAAATTAAATTAAATACCATAAAATAAAATAACATAAAATTAAATTAAATTAAATAATATGCAACAAAAATCTCACGTTGCTGGGCAACGGGCTTACAGCTAGTATAATATTATTAAAATAAGTATTATACTTTTTTGTTTGATAATGCTCAAAATACAGTGTGGTCAGAAGTCATTGTATAAACGCTTTAGTACCCTCTGTTTGACAGAGTTGGCAACGAGAAATATCCAAAACAAATATTTCACATGTGCTATACAGCTCGGTAGGCAGTCTTCGATAAAAATGAGTGTTTTATCAAATTAATATTCACCGAGTTTACTGCAATGAAGTTTAAAAAAAAAACATTTCTTCGCATAAAATTTGTCGCCCAGTCATAAAAATTCAACACGAGGTTAAGGAAATAGTACTATGACTTAGTAGTATTTACTCAACTGAGATAGATACCTTTAATGAGCTCGCAAGCCGGATTTCATCAGTTATACTAATTTGTATATACAATTACATGTCAAATATTATACAAATTATTTTCATTAATGTATGAAACTGTCACATATGCTTCGACGTTGATATTTCCCTAAAAACTTCTGCTTCAAAAACTGAATGGACTTTCCATAGAAAAGTTTAAAATTTATGTATTTTTTCTGCAATGCAAATTTATTTGCAGCGGTTTAGACGGTGTTAATTAACAGGAACTATTTCAGATTGTTTCCTTTAAAATCGTACCTGCAGTTATCATCAATAGATTGCATTTATCTATGCCATAGATAAATGGGTTTATGTTTTGGAACAGGGTTTCCCAAACTATGTTCTGCGAAACACTGGTGTTCCGTGAAGCCAAAGTAGGTGTTCCGCGGGGCCAGACTAGGCGTTCCAAAAAATTTACCAAGTGTTCTGTTAAAATTTCCGAACATGCAAAGTGTTCCATCCTAGAATAAGTTTGGGAAACCCTGATCTATGCTATATTGACTGCGCCGTTATTGCAACGAGTTGCATAGCGACGGAATCTTTGAGAACCTTATGCTATAAACGTAGAACTAACGTAAGAAGTCTCAAATATTATATTAATGTGTGCATATTAAATACCCTCCAACCCTTTCAAACAAACAGAAAACTACCACTATCTTTCACCCCATTAAAACTGAAATAACTCCAATGGTAACACGCCCTTAACCATTTCTTATTAATTCATATTAACTCCGATTCTTTTCTGGTACGTTTGAAAAAATCGAAACGTAATAAATCGAACAGTGTTTTATTGATCGTCATTTAAATTGTATTTCCATTTTATTAAAGCGATAATTTCCGTTTGATATCTGCAGTAAAAACATTTTGAAGGCGGGCGTTTTAGATTTAAAATGATTAACTGAAAAGGTTTAATTCGTGTTAGTGTAAATGCGAGCTTACGTGAGATTATTAATTTAATGCTTTTATGTACAATGGGTGTTGCCATTATAACAGTTACACAGAAGCTTAATCGATAAGTAATTATTAATGACGCTGTCTATTTTTATAGGGCAATAAAATATCTTAGAAACAAACGGAGATTACGCTAAATTCTCTCTTCGAACAGCATAGAAACCATAATGGAAAAATAATTAATTCCATTTAATACACATTTTTAAATGTTTTTAATAAAAGTGAGACGCGCCAATTTTCTATGGTATTATTTAATATTTTGAAAAACCTTTAAAAGCAAGTGATCTTTATGTATCGTTAAATACTTGTACATATATTTTGATAAGAACAATTATCAAATAATTACATTATATAAAAGTTAAATAGCTGTTAGAAATAATTATTTACAATACCAACAATTTTAGAAATTGCATTATAAGTAAGGCGATTCAGAAAGGTTATTTATATCAAGTAAGATGGATACGTGATATTTTTAAGTTTTTATTTGCTAGACTAGGTTTATTGTTTCAAAAAAATATATAACGTATGTAAAATAAGATAATGCGTTGTGAAGATTCTCTGCAGGGATCGATGTACAGTAAGCCCTTATATTATAATAATTTCAACTGGAAATTCTTTCCAGTTTCATCTGATGATGATGGAGATTATAATAAGGAGTCTGGCAGAGTTCACAATGGATTTCAATAACAAAACGTCGACTGGCACGGCATCGGCGGGAGAGCCGCGCCGCTCACAAAAGCCTGCGCTCCGCTCTCGCGCTGGCGTCGCGTCGGCTTCGCCCCTGAATATTTCATGCCCGACTTGAAAATTGACATTTAGAGCGCCCGATTGAGATGTACATTATTAATAGGATAAAGGCAACTCCGTTTACAGGCAGACGTGTCGTGGAAGCTACATTCTGCCAACTCTAAGTACTGCGCTTCGATGCCATTCAATGTACTCCTCACACCAGCATAATTCTAAAAAACTTCGGCAGGAATCTAAAAACTTGTAAGCGATTGTCTGAGGCATTTATACATCATACAGTATTCATATTATTCTGCGCACTTTTAAGGGTTTGCGAATTAATTCAAGTTCACACTACCTACTTCCCATTGTTTTTTTAGTTTAATATCTTTTTTTGCGACACGCTAGAATCAACTATCAAAGTGAATTGATTTAATTTACATTTACATCGACTGTGGAAAGGAAAAAGGACGTAACGCACACATGACAAATTTTACAGGAGACGCGAAAAACTTTTGATGATTTTGGGCCATACGCAAATTATGAAATATACACAGCCTCAAAGTGCATGGAGACTGATGTAACTGGTTTTTAATTAAATATTTTTGTAAAAGTCTTTTTTCCTGATCGAAATTTCTACAGACCCTTCTGTTTTTAAACTTGAAAGCTAAATTGAGATACTGATTCGGCATTTTCATCGTACACCCTTTTGATAGAACGTGTATCAAATTGTGATTATTGAAAAAAAGCTGTTTTGAAAAAACTGTGGGTTGCGTCATTTTTCCTTTCTAAAGTCGATATGTTAAAAATAGCCAAGTATCTAGTCACACACGAATTTTCAGATATACTAGTTGAAAGCTTTTTCAACATTTCGCCGAACTGCTTTAGGACTACAAAAAGAGGCTTTGATGCTTGTATTGCTTTTTAAATATTTGGCTTGATTCTCCGTATTCTTCGAGAAGCACATTATTATAAATTATTTTATAATAAATAAATACAATCACACAAAAAATATGTATCTATCAATAAGAAGGATGAAAACAAATGTCTTGTTGCAAAGCTGCGGTAACATTTACAACATTACTGTTAAACCACTGGATAACTTTTGTTGATAGTCACAGTTAGAACCAAAGAGAAAAGCTTTCCGACCAAAGAAAAACCCATTCAAATATTATGAATCTCGGCTTTTAAAGGTACAGCGATTGCAACCAGTGATTATGATAGGTATCCAGAATTTTGTATAATATATTAATCTGAAAGAATATAACCTTTTCGCCAGTAAAAGTCGAGACGCAGCACAAACGTTCATTAAATTGGCATAATTTACAAACTACATAAGAATCCAATTGCTGTTTGATCTTAAAAAAACATTTGTGCAGAGAAGCTGTACTAATTCTCTGCTAAAACGAGGTGGATACAGTCGTCACTTTACATTTTTTTTGTTACTACGAAGCCAACGAAATGCTGCGCAGCGAACCGATTCGTAAATAATATGTAGAGGGGAGGGAGCCCTTCTTATCGCTTCATTTTATTACTAGATGCTCAACAGTTGACACCTAATTATTTATGCTGGTCGGCAGAGTTGGCACCCGAGTGCTTCTTAGTACTCGGGTACTCGATATTCATTTTTACTACAAATCTTTCGATAGTCTTATTGTTTCGGATACAATTTACCAAACACAATTTGTGTCAATTATACGCTATGGTTAGAATTAACATTAGAATGAAAAAAAGATCAAATTTTATACATTTGAATCCAATGTAATTTATTTATAAAATAATGTTTTCGTGACTGTATTTTCAACATTGTTTGATTATTCCTAAATTGTATGTAAATAAATTTAAGATTTTCATAATATGAGCCCTCGAAAAGTGAAGCGAGCCAGGTATTAAAATGGTAGCACTTTTCTATCGGACTTTAAATTACAATCACGTCTTTACTTGGAGATTTGGTAGATTACCTATTATTTATTATATAAAGTTAACACTATTGCGGAGTGTATTTATTGAGTTCACGTATTTTAGACATGTTATAAAATTAATTTAAAAGTGAAAAATATCTATTGTATTCGACTAACCGGTAGGTACTATTAAAATTCTTATCTACGCCGGCGTTTGCCTTATATCGTGGAAACTTTAACGTTCTTTTCATTCTCCACAATACAGTAATCAATATTAACCCACAAAACGATTTGCCAATGGATTCATAAACTTTAGTGCAATCGACATGGCATGACAAATATTCCAAAACGTCCAAAATGAAAATAAAGTTTATTTTAGTAATATAATAGTTAGGTATGTATGTACATATTATATGTGGACATTGCCATCTAGATGACCCGCCATAAAGATTTGTCGATAAAGGTTTGAGTCTTTGATATGAGTTAATTAATTTTCCCTTCATGGTAACCTACAAATTATATTTGAACAGTCGGAACATAAAAGTTCGTGATAATATTGACCGCACGTCGAGTTTATTGCCTCACTAAACAAAGTATTTCGTAAATGAAATAAGTACCGGATCGCTATCTTTACTCTACGAGCTATGTACTATTTGATCACTGAACATATTCATAATTACGTAATTTGTATATATTAACATTCAGTACAAAATAATTACAGCAGAAATTTGTCG
Source organism: Himalopsyche tibetana (assembly GCA_030503985.1). Classification (NCBI taxonomy): domain Eukaryota; kingdom Metazoa; phylum Arthropoda; class Insecta; order Trichoptera; family Rhyacophilidae; genus Himalopsyche; species Himalopsyche tibetana. The sequence goes on from JAPJYX010000006.1 coordinate 220,024, forward strand.
CGAAATTATCATAGAAATTGTAGTTGTATATTTCGACTGAAAACAAAACACGACGCCTACCATATAGCATTGTTTTAATATAAGATTAAAAATGCTCACTTAAAAACTGTACTCATAATCACATATAATACTCTTTTTCAACATACGACGGATCTTGTTTCTTCACCAAGAATTGACAGTGAGCAAAATTCAACTTTTAAAAATTTAGCGAACGCCAACGTACAGCCATTCGCGTTACGCATGTTTTTGATATTGAAAACGTTATGCCGATTGGTAGAAAATTAAAAAAAAAACATTTCTAACTATAATATATGTAATGATACCAGGAAAGCTTTTAATTTATTTTTTATTGCGTGGTTTATTTTACTTTCAGCACCTTCTTTCTTGCTTTATCAGCGATACTCAACTACGGGCCATTTGGATTATACACATGTGTGGCCCAAAACAAAAGATGCTTTTTGGAACATCTGGTATTTTTTGCAAAACTTTATGTAAACGAATGAATATTTTGGACACAATTTTATTTTGATGTTAAGTTACTGAATTATGTATAGTATGTGGTATATTAACGTATAACTATTATGCTGCAACCTACGTAATGCAGCAAAAACCGGCATGCGGCCCAGACAAAAAAAATGTTTGAGTTTCGCTGAGCTTGAGTGTAAAACTATTAACAGTTTAGTTGAATTATTCATTCATCGACATGCATAATTTTAGGAAGGCGCTATTTTAAAAATATTTGAAAAGAATTTGTAATACTGAAGAATTGCAGGTCCTCAGTGCCTTGCCACCTTATCAGTGAACAATAATCGGTAAACGGTAGTTTTCGTGCTTAATCTTATCTGGAAAACGGCAGGCACTTAAAATTTGTTCACTCGTGCAGTGGTCTGCTCATAAAACACATTTTCTACCAGCTATTTGATAAATATTTACATCCAAAATGCAAACCTAAAAAAGTGTAGACACTACTCGCGAAATATTGTTTCGTTAATAATTAATTAATGAATTTAGTGCTTTTCCATAATCAATTTACAAGATATAACTGATAGTAATCGTTATTTCCATACAAGTACACACTACAAATGGTTTATTTTTAGGTTTATAAATAAATAAATTCAAATATGTAGTACAGAACAGGGATGTAAAAAACAAAATGATCTGTTCCAAAAAGGTATTCAGTTAAGCTATTGAATAACATATAGCAATAGTGTGATTCCGAAAGCAATTATATTACATAATGCTTGTGGATTTAAATCTCTTATTATATTTAATTTAGAGTGTGTTTCTTAGCAGTAAAAAAGACATGAAAGAAAGAGAAATTTTCACAAACTCTGTGATGTTTCAGAACGTCAATATAATATTGGGAAAAGTTTTAATGTGTATTCGTTTTGAACTCATCTTTAGTATGAGTTCTCATTAAAGTCTTTGTGTGGATTGTAAGTTTTCAACCAAATATGTAGACTAGAATATAAAATCGATTTACGTATTATCAAGAAATGACAACATGATATGTCTACAAAATATCACTACCCACGAGGAAGTTGTGTAACAGCAAGTGAAAGAATTGCAAAGTATTGACCAAACCGCAGGAAAGTTTCGCTTTACAGGTGAAAAATCAATAGCATAAAATGGATCTGTTATATCTGCAAGATGTGTATACCCTGTAGTATAATATGTGTATCATAAACCGTACGTAGTGTTTGTACCAACACCGAACAGAATAATAGTAAATTTTCCTATGCGCGTAAGTAGATTACGCACGGTAAAGTTTCATGTTTATTTTCATTTTTCTTTTCCTTTGACAGAGGAATTGAAAAAGACTTTCGATTCTGAAATATTAATTATACGTTAGTCAATAGCACATTAATGTTTTTTTTTTACGGAAAAATTCAAAACCAAAGTGATGAACACAAATTTATAAAAGGAACGAAAAAAATAAAATAGAGGGATAATGTAATTTGGAAACAGCGGAAAAAATACGCATAGTGATTAAGTTCTTTGTTATTTTTTTTGACCCATGTTTAACGAAAGCTTATTTTAATAAGCACGGATACTGGGAAATATAATATATTTGTTATAAAATTTATTTTTACATTCAAAATGTGTTTTTTAAAGCTCGCTGAACCATCGAAGATATATTTGTATGCAATATATTATATTAATGAATGAATGGCAATTGCATTTTTATCGATATAAACGTTTTGTATAGCTTCAATCGATGCTGGTAATTTATTTTGACATCGATAAAAATGTATTTATTTTTAAAGTATGCAGTTTAAAAAAAACTAACAACGTCAGTAAAGAAACGCAGAATATTGACATGAGACAAATCAACAAAAATTGAACTTAAACTTTACAGATTTTGAAAAACCCCGTCAGTTATCAGTAATTAAGTGAAAAGTGAACGAAAAACTTGGTCTTTATCGTGGCAAAATGATTCGTTGTTGTTATTATCGAGTGACGTCATTTCTGGGTTAGATGTATCCATTATTTCTCATTAAACGGTTTCTATTTCAAATCTATCTGATCAACATATTAGTTGGTCTTAGTTCTAGTTTCATTTCGGGAATCTTCGGGAATAAAAAGCCGAGACCAGAAGTGTTTTATAAGTAATGTTATAGCTAAAATAGACTCACATAACATGCCCGCTCGCTTGCACGCCATTTTTGTTCTCCGTATACCGAAATCCACTTTACATTCCTCAACTTACATTCACTCGATCGATTTATTCTATATTGGCTCGGCTCAAAAATAAAAATTTGAAATTGTAATATTTAAGAACAGCAAAATTTCTTCGATGTTTTGACTCTCCTGTTGAAAAATCTTTAAGACGAAAAAATATTATTTCGACACATTTGTGTTCGGCTAGTTATAATTATATGTATTCATACAATATAATACATTCAGTACTAACTTTTAGTACCATTAGCATACCCACGTCATCAGAACTATTATAGAACAAAACTTCGCTCGCTTTTCTCCTGGTATGTACCTAGAGAATTACTTTTACAGTGTTCACTGTCAATACTTGGTGGGAAGGCATAATATAAAACACAAAAACCCTTTGTATTTATTTCCCCTTTTATTTTTCAAGATCATGACCGGTTTCGCTCATAGCGAGCGTTGTCAACTGTAACATAATTTAACAGAGCTATTTATACAAAAACAAATTGAAATGAAAAGGTGTAATAAAGAATTGGCATTGAAAAGAATATACAAAGAGCAATAAATGATCTCAAAGAGTAATACAATCTGTTAGAGGTGTTAAGCATTTTAATTTGGGTTAATTTAAAGTCACTTATTCATATTTTCTACTGTAATGTTTTTAATTCTTTTCAATGTCAATTGTTTATTACACCTTTTCATATCAATTTGTTTTTGTCATTGACAATGCTCGCCATGAGCGAAACCGGTCCTGATTTTGTTTAATAAAAGTGGAAATAAGTTCAAAGGAATAGTGGTTTTTTCTTAATACCTAGAGAATATGAACATTATAAAATCAATAATATATTATATATATCAAAATGCGATAAATTATTCAAGTATACATACATATATTGAAATAGATTTATTTATGCATTGTGCAAGGTGATTCATTGAACCCGGTTCGTTCTTTAGTTGGTTATTTTTGGGTACGTATCTGTTTATTTCTAAACGCTCCAGGGCATTTTATCGAGTTTTTTTGTTGAAAAAATGTAAACAATTGGAAGCTGAATTTGATGATTGAGAAAATACAATGTTTAATGCATTACTCATTCCACAATACAGTTTATTAATTTTAATAATTCTGTCGAAGCTAAATGCATATGTATGTATTTTGTAAGACTAAATTTTGTTTTGTGGTGTGTAATTTTGATCTTGTGTGTCTCACGATTTATTTTTTTAAATCAATTAATTTGATTGAATAATTATCTAATATAACACCAAGATTATTTGGTTTTCAGATGTATAACCAAAAATTGTACAAATAAAATCTTTTCTTCGTATGTTTTTAAAGAAAATAAAATATTTCACAAATCAATTTATTTTAAATACAAAGTACAAAGTTAATGCTTATGATCTATGTTAATAAACAAAATTCGTGAGAAACTAAATTATATTAATGAAGAAAACAGTTAATATATTTTTAAGTATTATAATCCTAAAAAAACACGCAGGAATTTATACAACGAAATTTGTATAAGACGGTATTATTCAGATTTTTTGCATCAGCATAATGCTATAAGCAAATATAATAAGAACGGCCAAAATTGAGAGACCGGCATCAATTTTTTCTCGTTATATTGAAATGTGTCGTATCTCACATGTCCTACATATTATAATAACATATAGGTTTGTGTCAACCGAGGGTTGAATAGCATAATATATGTGAAAATGTTTTAATCTTCAATAGATGAGCGGCAATTTCAAATAAAAACTTCACGACAAATTTTCTTTTGTAAAATACACCAATGAATATGGAGAAAACAAAGTTTTATACTAGAATCAATTTAAGTATGCTCAGCGGAGTAACAATTTCAACATCAGTTGAAAATGGTCTTGACCTTGACCAAACCAATAATTTTTTTTTTACCAACTATTTTTTTATAAACCCTGTAAAAATAATGTTATTATTTATCACTATTATTGATTGCAAAGTTTCGTATTTCTATAGTACGAATGAAGCTTTTCAAAACTGACATAAGCTTTACATAAAAGCTCTAACTTTTTCCGAGTGTGTATAAATCAAAGATAGTGTGACGATGGGGGTAGGGGTGCGAGTTTTAGATGAAGGGAGAATTACGGAGGCAACAGCGTGAATCGTAATCCTTCGTGACGTATTGAAAGGTCACTTGGAAGTGATTGTCGTGTCGTCTACGCAAAACTCGTACAATGTACACAACAAAATTAACTTTACATAACTATTAACGAAATCAGGTCAAACAGTTCTCTTTATGTCCTATGTCATATAAACGATGCATATTTTAACGGGCCATCAATACTGTACGTCAAAAGATGTCTTATTTAATTGATCCACACGACTGACAATTATTACTCTAGTCTTTATTGTTTGATAAAAAATAACAAAACATTTCATTATTCTATGTAATAATAAACAAATACAGTCGATACTTGTTTATAAGTGTGTGGAAATATGGCGTAAGACGGTGATTCTAAAAGGTTATTAACAATATTTGATAATTCTCACAGAAATAAATGCATTGTTTTGTAGTACATACATATGTATAGTCTTTTTAAACTGTACTTTTTATAAACCCCGAATAAACTACGTACCAGCCGAGTTTAATTAACTGAAGCAAAAACATTCGACATCAATATTCAAAAATAATTTACTCAGAAATTCATTTTACGACTCGATTCAGAGTAAATTCCGTGATATGTTTGCACCGAAAAGTATACATAGTTTGCGAAGATTTATTGTTCTATTAAGAAAAACACAATATTCCTTTGTACTTATTTCCACTTTTTATTTATCTTTTATCTATCAAGATCAGGACCGGTTTCGCTCATTTCGCTAAAGTATCATTTTAGATCACTTTGTTAAGATTTCCCAAATTATAATTATGTTTGAAATTAATTACCATTAGGCACCTGTAACTTTATTGCTTTTTGATGATCTTTATAATTACATGTTACAGGTGTTGAACATTTTAATTTGTATTAGTTTAGAGTCGCTTATTCATAATTTCTACTGTATTTTGAAAATTCTTTTCAATGCCAATATTTTATTACACCTTTTTATTTCAATTTGTTTTTATATGAATAGCAATTTAAATTATATTTCTTATCAGTTGACAATGCTCGCCATGAGCGAAACCGGTCCCGATCTTGATAAAAAAAAATATGGAAATAAGTACAATGGAATATTGCGTTTTTCTTAATATAATGCCCTTTCATCAAGTATTGTACAAATAATTAACTATCACATAATAATTGATAGACACATCAGGCGCAGTTTGCATAGAACTATAAAATTATTTATGACACAAAAAAAAATTCTTAGTGTAACGATGTTAACCATGTTAATAACATATAAAGCAATTTAGCATTTCATATTTAATACAAATTGAATATTTCTTTAGAAGGATTACTGTTTACTTGGTAAAATCTGCACAACATGTTAGACATGATTAATTTTTCAACGTATAGGTTTATCAGTTTGATTATTGTTTATTCCACTTGTAGGAGGAGGTCCGGCGCCACCTCCTCGACCCCGATAAAGGAACATGCGTCATTTCTTTGTAAATAAGGGGTAGATATTTGTGTAGTCCGGCATGTGCGATATTAAAAATATCATCGACGAATTCGGAAAACTTTTATAAGCGTACGCTGGGCTAGCATGGTGCGCTCTTAAGATTGATAAAGTTTTAAGAGTTTTATTTATACGGACTTTATTGTATATTGATTAACAATAAAATAACATATAATGTTGATCACAGAACGAAATAGTTAATAAAATTCTAAGTTTGATTCGATTCTCTCTAAACTTTTTTAGTACGTAATATAAAATGTTCAATGTTTTTTATTTATTTATTGTGGCGTTTGTAGGCCATTTAAATGTTGATATTACGATAGTTAACTTAAATAATTCAAAACTCCAACAATTGCAAACTGCGATACAATACGATACTGATAAAATTAAATAAGTATTTTTTTTTAATCTGAAAAATGAGAGTTACTTTGTAGATAATGTAATCATATCATAGCGGGGTTTTACGCGTAATTAAAAGCGTATGGTTATTTATTTATTATTCTTTCGTTGAAGATAAAAAAGTATACAAACAAGTTATTCCCCAAACTGTATACGCCAGAGTTCTACGCGGGTTATTATGAATAAAGAAATATGTACTCGAAAGGTCAGCGATTGAGCGTCAGAGCCGAGAAAGTCGCAGCTTATTGCATCACATTATTTCAGATCGGATAATCATAATCGGTCGAATCTATAAATAAAGATTCCGAAAAGAAATACGACGAGAGTTTTCCGCAAAACTTCTATACAATATGGAAATCAACATACCTCTGGGGCGCCGCTTTTTTCCTCCGCGACCAACCTTCGCCATTCCGAATAGATCACCGCTTAATACGCGAAAGGTGGAAACTATTATGACAGCGTCTTCGCCCATCGTAGTATCGGGATTTGAGAAGAGTTATGCGATTATCTGCGGCACCGAGAGAACGGGAGACCGTGCACTCTCCGCGACCGGAGTGTCACTGCCGCCCCGAACGTCCGACGGCCGGTTTATATGGGAGGGCGGCGGACCGCGAGCAGCGAAGGGCGTCGCGGCGTCGGCGGAAGAGGCCGAGGGGCGCCGGAACAGCGCGAAGGGGATAAATAAATTAATTAAAAGCGCAAGTGAGTGATAGGCGAACGTTAGCCGGAATCCTGACTGAAAAACTGTTTATACGAGAAGGTATCTCGTAATTTTAGTATAGCGATATACCGCCGTAATATCTGTACTGCTGTGATGCTAGTAGAGTGTTGCGAGCTTTCACAGGGTGTTTCGCTTAAATTCAACACTCCAAAATCTGAAATTCGGCAACTTTAATGTATGCGCTTTTAACGCCAAAATATATTAGTACTTAATTGATATTTGAGGACTTGTTATTTAAATCACCTTTAATCTGTTCACTGTCTTTAAATTTTAATGTCATTCGAATAACGAATATTTGTGTTCGAAACCCAATTATAAATTATACGAGCCCTTGAGAAGTGAAATGAGCCAAAATGGTCAATCCTTTTTACTTATCGATTTTTAAGTACAATCACGTTAATATTTCGTGTTTTTGTGGATAACATTTTTTTATTTTAGTAATGAATCACCATTGCAGTGAGTATTTACTTAGTTTACTTCACTTTTACGATACTTTAGACATGTAAACCATTATAACGCATCGAACCCAATGTTTTCTAACACTTGGCTCACTTCACTTATCATAGCCTCATATATGAACTCCTAAGAGGTGAAGTGCGCTAAGTGGTATTTTAGGAAGAAATGCGTTAGATGCGTTATAATATCCAACATGTCTTAAATTATCGTCAAAATTAATTGAACCTAGTAAATACACACAAAAAAATGGTATCTTTTTTAAATAAAAATATGCATCTCACCAAAACGCCAAGTAAAGCCGTGATTGTACTTAAAAGTCCAATGGATTTTTTTTACCATTTTACTACTTGGCTCACTTGTATCATACACGCGTATCATAGCCTCATATATAATGAATGAATTTAATCATATTATATATTAATTATTTTTCATATTTATGGCGAGATCTAGACTTTGACGCGCGTTTTAATTGTGTATTACGGTGTTTAAATAATCAAAATAGATTATACAAAGATAAAACACAAAGCTGAATGAGTTTTTTTTATAAACCCAGTGATCTAATATAAAATTAACTTTGCTTATTCAAAAATATACTTTGCATAAATAATATCCGAATACAAAAAGAGTCGATTATATTCGATCACTCGATTGGAATCCCTAGTAGCGATATTTTTTTATGGTAAGCCCGTAAACTGTACAAAACATTGTGCAAAACAACCAATGTTTACCTGTTCGGTTGTTGGTCGGTTTATGATCACATGACGATGAAAACATTTGCTTTTTCACCCCTGTTCGCTAATTGCTCAATTTCAGTAAAGAGGGAGAAGCGGATATTGTGACCCATACAACATACAACCCAATAAAGTGCGACTTATTTAAAATGGCTATCTGGGCAAACGACCCAGTTAACGTCTGCAAGAGATTAGGCTGTTTGTCAATCAATTCACATAGAAGGGATGCCGCGCCATGACAGCGGAGATCCCGGGCGAGGGGCATCAGTGTACATTAGGGGTACATAGTGTAAATATAGGAAAAACAAGAGACGGGGTACAATCAAATGCAAATCAACGTCTACGACATGGATGACACACCATTTTTCTAATGTACAGTTTTTTTTTATTATTTTAACTAGATGGGGTAATACTTTCGCCCCTTTAACACGCACCTTCTAACCGCAACTTGTAAAATAACAAAGATATCGATTTTGGATTTATGTATATAAAAAATGAATTTCAATGCGTCACATATTTATTAAGTTATTGAAACGAAAATAGTAGTTTTCATTTCAACTGACGATTCTCACTCATTGATCAAGTAATATTTAAAAAAACGTGGAATAATTCATATTTTATTTTAATAAATATATATGCATATAAAAGACTCAACTCTCTTTTTGCATGTTTTTTTACACGATTTAGAAATAACACGATTCACTAAAAAACAAATTCTACAATTTTAGACGAATAAAAAGAAATTGAGCAACACAGGACAGTTATAATAAAGAAAAGGCTTTATTAGATCCCAACACATTACACATGTCAGACATTTGTAGCGATGAAAAAGATATATGTCCAGTCCCTCATAAAAGTCACCCTATATAATCAAGTAGCGATGAATAATATTATTTTTTTCTTAATTAAAATAAATATTATGGATATTAATTTGTGTAATTTATTGATTGGGTCTTAATTATTTACCTTTTTATACGATCTACTATACCACAATGGTGTTCTTTTTTCAAATAACAGTGTTTTAAAATTTTTACTAACTTTAATTTTTCTATAGGTTATATCTCTTTTTTTAACGGGTTTTTTGATGGAACGAATCTACCATGTAAAAAAGAGTTAAGTGTATGTGAATTAAAAATGAACGTGCTTTTAATACTGTAAAATTCCATAGTATTCATGGAAAGTTATAACACCCAGTTCTCTTAGAAAACCAAATATTATAACACTTTATCTGTATAATTTTAATGTGTTTCGATATTGAATATTAAAGGTACGATAAATTATAAAATATACTTGTTTATCAAAAGACAATGAAAAAAGTGTGTAATTTAAAAAAATGAAACAAAACAACAATTGCTCGTCGACCAGTGATTTCCGACGGCTGGTACACGTCATGCAAAGTCAAGTAATGCAGCAGCTAAACATCGTAATTTGTATTTTGTATGTGCTTGCTTCGTACGTTTTATATCGCAACGTAATGAATTTGTATGCACATTTATGGAGAAATTATTCACTAATGTAAAGATTACAATTCACAGATAAAGGGATGGATTTATCTCATTTGGTTATGGTTTCTGAATATATTACAATCATCATCATCATGGTTTTTTTTTTAACTTTAAAAGATGATTAAGAAAATCTAAAAAAGCGACAAATATTGTATTGAATTACTTGGTAGAACTAAAAGAAAAATATCGTGTAATTTTGAAAGCTATATTATTTCGACTTCACATATTTAACTTTTTTTAAATCGCAATATGGATTATATGGCCTTCTAACGGGGAAATCTCAATAGAAGTTTTTCTACGAGAACCTTTTGTTACTCAGTCGCTCAACCTCTTGTTTTCAAATAGAGTATTAGGAATGTAAGGAAAAGGCTAGGACATGACTAGTGGTTAACTAATCGCTCTCACTACGCCCGATTATTAAAGAATCGGAAGGATATTTTTAGACATTACCAACAGGCATACCTTCGAACAAAAATCGATAAATCGATCGAAAAAATGCTGTTCTTACTGGGACTCGAACCTGTGAGATCCGGCACGGAAGCCATCAACGTTTACCGCTGTGCCTTAGACCCTTTTTACTTTTGATATATCTCTATGAAAATGTCATTTCATAACTATAATTTAGCAAAAAAAAAAACAGGGACTAGCCAGGACATTTCAGCTATTTAAGCGAAAGGGAGGACAAAATTTATCGGCTTGTCATTTAATTATTTCATTTATGTATGTATTCTAGTGCAGCATGAGATAAATTTAATATATTTATTTAAGTTTACCATACTATATCAGTCTACTAAGGTTTTCCTTTTTTCTTTACACTCTCCGAACATGGAGGTTGACTTTTTTTTCCATTCATTCATCATAAAAACATTTTACAAAGTTAAGCAAAAACATTTTAACATTAAGTAATTTTGTATCTCTTAAAAAAATACATCCAATTCGCAGAATTATCTTTGAGCATTCGATACATAGTAAAACAAATTGATGGATGGTCAAAACGTATAACATAGTAATAATAATCTGTTATAGAAAGTGTGATTTGATTTAACAGGTGAAGCGTATGCGATTAGTTTTACTCGCCTACCTATACACGCCACCGTTACATAAAATATAATTATTATTCATTAAACCAAAACAGATCCTACTCGTGTTACAGCATTCATAATTATTATTCAACCATCGAAATCCTGTGAGAATAAATAATGTTAATACTTTGATAATTAAAACGAGCGAATGTGTTTCATGTGAACTTTTGCGTACCTTTATCGAATTACAATTAAAATTTTAAGACTTGAACTCTGGTTACATAGAAGAAATAAAATTGTTAAAATTTTGAAGAAATAAAGCATCAATTTCACAACGCAAGAATAGTTAAATTAACACCGTTAAACGTAAAAAAAGAAAAAATATTTATTTATACGAAAGCTCACTTTAATATATTTTTAATTTCATTTAAAAAAAAACAGCAACTAGAGTTAATCATACTCAAATGAGATAGGCCGACTGAAAATCTTTTAACAGTTCCCTAGAGTCTTTTAAACTGCCCTAGAATACATAGTACCATCACATGGATATATTACATATATCCAACCAAGTATTGATTCTACAGTTTATTCTAGATTTTTTATTAACTAAGCGAATACTAATAGAAAATTTAAATTAACTTTGATTATTCCACGTATTGTGTTACTAATTGTGACACGTGTTTCGCTTCTTTCAGAGGCATCTTCAGACTTACTATCGCAAAGTTTGCTTAAGTAATGAAGCAAGATTGATTCTAACATTTTAAAATTATAAAATTACAAAATGGAGGTTTGGGTTTTTTTCCTTTTAAAAGGAGCAAGGAGGGGGGTGTAGAATCGAAATAAAACAAACAGATAATGATACTAATGATACTAATGAGTTTTAATCGATCAGATTGGGATTTTTCCTTTTTAAGGGAAGCAAAGAGGGGATTATAAAATCGAAACAGTGCAAACAAATTTAATCATACTACTTAAGTTAATTTAACTTTTCTATTAAAATGAACTTCCACAAAGTTACCGCCGAAACCATCGAAAGTATTAAGCGAATACTAGTTTATCCCTATTTTAATTATTGCTTTTAATTTGGTTTAATTTCCCGTAAAATAATTACTCCAACTTATCACATTAGTAAAAATATTAAAGAATCGAAGGTGGAAATATAATCTCTCGTATAGTTACTCGATGTTTTGATCTTAGACGAATGTCCCAGGATTAATTGGCGGAACCGAGAGACAAAATGAAAAGTAGTTACATTAAAAATTATAGAATTATAACTTTCATTTATTTTAGATCCTCTGTAGCCGAGAAGTAAAAAATCCGCACAACTAGAAGATCTTAAATTCAATATTGATTCTTCAGTCCATTATTTAATGGGAAATTTAAAGCACGAGTATTTATTATTTGCTTTTTCATAAAGTTAGTCTTGGGTGACCAGATTTGATATTCAGAAAGCATCTGGTCTATTATCAATGTGCTGTATAACCACATTTTTGTTTATATATTTTTTGAAGTGAGCACACTAACGATGACACCATTGCTAGGGACTACAATACTTGATGACCATACCAATACCGGTATTTCTTATTAACCCTTTGATAAGTATCGCCGCACCTGTACGACGAAGTATCTTGCCATCTATTATCTATCACTAGTCTCATATTTGTTATTAAATTTTTGTTATTTCGTCAGATATGAATACTGGACACATTCATTACAGTTTTTTGGCCGCCAGATAATTTTTATTATGTGTTACAAATGAATATATTTCAAAAAAAGTTAATATTTGTAAAAAAATCAGTAGCCATATTTGTTAATTTCTAAAATTTCTTGGAAAAAGAGCTTATGACTGTCCGTATTTGGGTGTAACATTTTTATCCCTTGTTCCTGATTGAACACGTGTCCTTCCGAAATTAAGTGATTAACAAAAGTAGACTTTTTCCAAGAAATTTTAGAAATCAACAAAGCACAGCTGCAAAGTCTTCCGATTTTAAATGAAATATCAAACTTTCCCACATCTCCACTTCTATACCCTATATAATCATAAAATCATATAATCATAAAACCTTTGCCGACAAACAAATTATATAATTCTTGAAACTACTCACTACTCAAATCTGTTGGCATTCACATGAGCTCATCCTTTTCGCCAGCAATGGCTTTGGACTCAGTGATGCATTTATATCTTATATAAACACGAAACTTTCATTTACTAAGCGTCAGTTCAAGTTCATCCGTGCACTTGAATGCCTGAAGATGCCGAAAGGCGAAACCCGGGTCGTTAGTGACAAAATCTGTGAGAATGTACATAGTTTGAACGATTCAAATTTAATATTGAAATTCCACCAAGCACCTTCAGTCGAAATCTTAAATTAAAATTTGATGTTGGTTGATTTTTAATATCAAGATATATATCGACATTTTTACATGTTGAAAACCGGTATTGAAAATCACCATGAATACCGGTACTGCAATCCCTAACCATTACCAGTCAATGCATGTGGACAAACCATGTTTATTTATTATTCCCACAGGAATACAACACCCATTTTAAACGTCAAAGTATTACATTGTGGGAATCTATCATGATAAAAATAAATTGTTATTGTTTTAAAGATGAGAAGTGTCAGTCCATATGTTTATTTATTTTATGCATCAGCCGTCGATACTCCGAATCCGCCCACCACTCACAGCCATCGACAAATATCGAGTTACATACAATAACATCACATCGCACATTAATTATCAACCGACATTTGTTAATTGTTATTTATTTCTTTATCACAGTCGTTAATAATATAATCATTCCATGAACAATTCTCGAGCCCGGAAGGCGTTTCTAGTATTTAGTTCTGAATGCTTTTGTTTATAATATTATTGCACATGCTTCGTATCACAAATGTGAACGTTTTATGATAGAAAACGTTATTTTTGTCGAGCGTTATCACTTCACATGAGTATCGTTTCCTCATGGAAACACTCAGATTTTAACCCACAAAATTATCGTAAAAACACGAATGATTTCAGCAATATAACAGCGTTGAATTCTAATATTGTATAGTCAAATTGTATTAGTTCTTCGTCAGGTGGATACCATATTATACAGCTATAAGAATTGCAGTTAATTATAATTAAAACAGTCTTACCTTTTCGCTAGTGTCACTTTGTAAATAATATTTCAAATGTTCCATACCTGCAAAGAATAAAAAAACATTATATTAGCAAAAACTAAAAAAAATCATTAAATTAAAAATGTGTCTTATCAAATGAATGATAAAACATAACTGAACCATGCATTATCAAACATGGCCAAGTCAATTTCATTTTATTTTTCAGGAGATCCGAAAATTTGTTTGACACCTTGTTAACGAAGTTTGAATGCGAGTTAACTTTAAAACAAGACAACTTTTTAAAACACTGAATGACAGAAGAAATTAATGAAACAATTAAGGGTTAACCCTCCAAGGACGAGCGTGACCATTTGGTCACAGTAAATGCCGTTGTCTATTGATCCCACTATTCATCCTTTTTCTACCTGAATATCGTTGCTTTCACTCAATTTTGGTTTAAAAGGACTTCAGTAAGTAACCAGCCGCCGTGACGGATACGACTACCAAATGCGCATTTTTTGATTTTCCGTTTATTTTTAAAGGACTTTTGAAACTGTTAATTATTACTTTATCAAAACATTAATTTATTTACACTAATTTAACTAATATATCTGTGTTGAAATTATGTTGATCTAAAGAGGTCAAATTGTGAATATTGAAAAAAAAAACACGTTTAGCTATATTTCAACCCCGAATGTTTGTGTGCCCATACGGTCACGCTCGTCCTTACTACTGTCCGTACACGGCAATATAAAGGGTTTCTATACAACGAATTTGTGTTTTTTTTTTTAATTTGTGTTAGAAATAAAAATTATCCGTGGCTTAAAAAATATTTTTTTATTGAAAAAAAACTCTCGCCTCTGGAGGATTTTAAGTAAACTGATTCGAATCCTACGATTTGATTAATTGGCCGATATGATAACAAGTTACCGTTGAATTGGCCACTTTTAATAGTTAAATCCTTATTTAAAGATGATTTTCATAGACAAATTTCGTCATTTCTAATATTTAAGATAAGTTATTACATTTATTCTTCATGAGCATGAAAAGTTTTTACAAAACGAACATATTTTTCTTAAAACAGACGGGTTATAAAATACTATGATTTTTTATAAAAAAATCCAAAATTGTTAGATACCCACTACAAGCAAAACATGTGGTAGAATTAAGTTTGCATAACATAAAATTACGATGCTTATATTTCCGATCTCTCGACGTATATAAACTAATTCCGTGGTGATCTCATAAATATAAGGAGTTTAAGATTCCTTATCCACTTCAAATATGTAAATATAAAATTCTTTCTCACATGAAAACATCATGAAAATTTGCATTACCGAAAAAAGTTGGAAAGTTTTTTTGCGGTTCGTTTCCCCGCTGGAGGGATCGCACCGCGGCTACGCGAGCAGCGACATGCGGCGGACGAGAAAGCTTAAAAGTGCGAAGAATTTCTAAATTGGACTATCCTTTGTGGACGAGTTTACGAGAGTCGCATTAAACGGGTTTTATGATCCACGACGACGCGTCGCGACGCTGAAAATGGCCGCCAGACGACGACTCAACGCGGACCAACTTTACTTTTTCAAATACATTTCGCTTAGGAAAGCGTTAAACATTCCTTTGTGTGCGCTAAACGAAGCAATAATAGGTAGCTTTATATGATATCATATGAATCACCTTCACACAAAAAAACTCCTTTGACCAACAATCAAGAAACTCGAGAAAAATCATTTTATTTATATGTCACATATTTTATACACAACCAAAATTAAATTAAACACTATAGAACAAAACGATCGAAGTTTTCCTTAGCAATGACATATATGGACTCATTAGAGGTAAAGTGATCCAAGTGGTATTTTATAAAAAAATATGTTAGATGCGTTGTTATATTCTAAAAGTGAAGTAACCTTAGTTAAAACACTATATCCGTTAAATAAAAATATGCAATCCACCAAAACACCAATTAAAGATGTGATAATACTTCAAAGTTTAAGATTTTTTTTACCATTTTACAAGTTGGCTCACTTCACCTCTATAAATATATAAATCAAGTTGGTTGATTTATGGATCAAATATATAAGTATTCTATGGTGTCTACTTTATAGAGTGGAAATGAGACCAACTATATTTATTTGAATAAATTAATATCCTATGATAGAACCCATGTCAAACTACATCTTTCAAAAGAGATACTGCACAAAAAAATTGTTTTATAGAGTACCATACATAGTAATTAATCACCCTTTTCGATTCGCTAATTATGTACATATACTGCAGTAAAAACTATACAATCTTAAAAACGGTAAGAATAAAATGTTTCACCGTCAGAACGGATTTAAATGCGGTAGTAGACAAGTTTTGACAGTATTTAATTCAATAAAAATGTTTAACTGCAGCTTCATTAAACAAAACGTATTGATTTTATAAGAGCGCATAATCATAATAGTAATTTTTGAGATTAAAATTTTTCAGTTATCATGTTTCATTGGTAATTTTATGGGTGAACGAAGATACCTAATAATTATTTTGTAAAACCGTTGGTAATTTATAGTTAACGCACTCAGCTATAATTTTGAAATTCGATAAGAGGGTGCAGGCTTCGTAGAGCCGTTTCCTCATTTCCCAGAAGGGAGCGAGAGGGGAATACATTTCCGCAAACATTGGAGATTCTCGGAAAACCATCACACCTATTAAAAGGGCAGCAAATTATGTGTACTACATTATATGTAGTATAATAACAACGCTGTGCGTAAAATTACTACTTTCAAATACAGTCATAGTATAGTAAGATTGTTTTGACAAAACAATTTTAATATTGTATGGTTGGTTGTGCTCAGCGTCAAAAAATGCTTGCTTGTAAAGTGAAACAATTATTTGAATTTGGTTGGTCGAAATAATTATGGACCAAATCCATCAATATTGATCCCAGTGGCAGATTAAGCACATGAGAGGCCCTAGGTGCAATATAATTTGATGGCCCTGTTTTTCAAGTGGTCTGAAATGGGTAGCAAAATTTACTAGAGATTTTTATATTAAGAATATAAAAAATAAATTCTCAATGCGTTATCTACTGTCATAAAAAGCATCTTTGATGTCTCTTAGATTTGGAGGCCCAAAACGAACGCTTCGTGCTTATATATAATCCGTCACTGATCGACTCTGAGATATTGAGACAAGTTAAAAACAATTCGTAGATGTGTTCACAGAAATAAAAAATCTCAAATTTTATGAAATACATAGTTTCCGACAGTTTATTGCCATTTACTCATTGTCGTAGTGAATGCCTATTTAAATACACTTTTTGAAAAAAGGTTTGATTGTTTTTCGAGAATATCGGTGAATTTTCATTTACAGTTATAAAGCATTTTTCAATAATTTTTCAAAATTATTTTCATTACATACCTCTTAAGACTCTTAAGAATATCAGAAACAAAACAAAACATGACATCGGTCAGTGAAAGATATAAAATATTTAAGATCTAGAGCAGGCGTGGAGAACCTGCGGCCTTTTGGCTACTCTAGTGCGGCCTTCTGGCCAATTCTGTAATTCTATAAATTTATGAAAATTCCTGACATATTCTGACCGTAAATTCCTGTTTCCGACCAAAGATTCCCAAGTCAATGTTTACTGCGGCCTTATGTCAAATCAGAAAAATGAATGCGGCCTTCTGAGAAGAAAAGGTTCCCCATCCTTGATCTAGAGTATCGCAGTAATTAGACATATTATGTCGTTCGCAAACGGACGAATGCATCCAAATGTCCTAATCCTTGTGGTGGACGAGAGTCACTGATTCGTCAATATGATAAAATTGGATCTGTCCTGAACCACTTACTTTTCCACCCGAAAATGATAATTTCAATAAAGGACGGAGTGAGGAAACAAATTACTCTTGGAGAATCAAATAAGAATTAAAATTCCCATGACTTTTAACAATATTCAATGTATGGATTAAATTGGTCAACCTATTGCTTCTTGATCTTGATCGAATATATTTTTTTTCATATCTTGTTTGTATATTAATATTATAAAATACTTTAAACGGAATATTCATATTTTTTCTTATCCACCTTCATAAATTACTCGATAATTATGAACAGGGAAAAAATGCTCTCTGGAGTTTTACAACATGAGGTTTAAATATCGCTTATTTATTTGTATTATTCACGCACATTTGATTAGTGAAATACGTGATTTTACTGTTAATTATGTTGTGGTCAAATACACACGAAATCTGTTACATCCACTGACAATTATTGTGTCATTTCGTGTCCAGTATAACACTTTAGAGATCATTTTGTAAACAGTATACGAAATGAGTAAATATTTACTGAATGCTGTAATCGAGAATATTCGAATGGCATAAACACTATAATAATAATTTAATGTTATCGTCCACGCTGTATAGCCCACAGGACGATTTGCTATTGAAACTAAAAAATGGCGGACTAGTGTTGAATATATAATATTGTTCAAGAATGGGAGTTCAGTCAAATAAGTGAAATATTTTGAAAGAAGTTGGATTGCGATCGACGTTCTGACTTTTTCTAATATGTCAGCTCCCAATTCGGAACATATGCTACCAACGGAACCATTCAACAAAAGTTGTTTTATGAAAACAATACAAGCTAATCAGTTCTCGAATTATTTTTTAGAAATAGTAAAGAATGATAGATATTTGAAGTTGGAATAGAGTACATAGTTGTAAGCAAAATCGCATTAAAAATAACCAAGACTCAAACAACAAAAAATAGATTCCGAAAGTTTATTATTATTTAATCATTGTCGTAGTGGCTGCTTATTTAATAACTAGAAAATAATGACATTTAATTAAAAATCGCAAATCAGGTTTTGGACAAACACTTTTACACATTGTGTTTTCAATCGATTTATGGATTTGTGCTCAATGTCATGGATGTATATGGTGATGGCAAATCGAGGATTTCAACTTCCTCGGGGGTCCCCTAGTCACATGGCTTTTATAAAAAGGAGTCGCCACCCGAAAAAGGTTGGGAACCTATGATCTAAATCATAAAATAATAGTTATTGTGTAAAAATCCAGTGCATGTACTTCAGAGCTTTTTTTGGAAAACTTCTGTACTTCGAAGTCCTTGTATTGAATATTTCATAGCACGTAAGGCACCCATATGCATACATCGGCCGTAAAATAAATTTTAATCTTCACAGTTTTGAGGATCGACCCTCGTCTTATAGTTTGTGTTTATCTTTGCGAAATATAGAGGTAAAATGCCTTTCCGAGGATAACTTTTCCTGTAAATTTCTTATGCGTATCCTACAGAACACCTTTGCCGTATTACTTGAGGAATGTTTCTCCGTTACATAATAAATCCCTCAACTCATAACAAAGAAGTTAAACTCTACGCTGCCTCTCTAAGCTCTATTATGTTCTGTAATACTCCTAAAATATTATTGACAATCAATTGATTGATAATAATTGATTCTTTGATTTTGGAAAAACCAGAAACCTCAATCAACTTCAATAGGAATTGACTGAGACGGACGCATCTAATCGGGCATCTGTTCCGCGTTCCTGAAGGTGGTGAAGATTTTCAAGAAGACGAATAGAAATATCACAGACATGGAACTGCTTATAACACACATGCCTCGATAGAGATAAATGAGTTTTTTTTTCTTTAAATCTAACAATGTTTCATTTGACAGCTTTTTAGCGTTGAAAGAAAAATAAAAGCAATGTTAATAAAAAGTATAGATTAGTAAAAAAATCGCCATTTTTGTTTCGCGCCCATTAAAAGAAAAATCTCACCTTTCGTTTCTCATGTATTTCATATGATTATATGTAATTGTAATCAAAATGCACGTTATAGTTGTGAATTATTATAGTCTGCATATGCTTCTCAAAAATGCGGACCATGTTTCACTCATAATTAAACATCTAGTGCAATCACAGAGTCGTTGATTTTAATACTATAGACGTGAGTATTTTTAAGGTATTTTTTAAAAATTGTTGATGGAATTAACGCATTAAAATATGGCGTTTTATATAAGAAGTCGTTTCTAAAAACGAATAATAAATTAAAGTTTGCAGATGTGACAGGCTCTCTATTGCGGTTAGTGGAATAGTATTATTAGTTCAAACAGTTCTAGCAAGCTGGATTTAATTAATTATGTGATATTTTTTTTATTTGAATCATTAATATATCATGTCGAAGAAGCTTTATTCGAACATTATTCTTCATATAAACAAATATTGCTTCAATAAAAATGTAGATATTTTAAAAAGTGAATCAAAATTCAGCTTCGACATTGTAAAGAATTACATAAAAGAGTTCTGGACAATAAGTTACATTGCAACTATCAAAATGGCCAGGAGTAACTTTAAGCCCAGTGATGGAAAGAAAGCGGCGGAGACGGCGATGGTAAAAACAAAATCACCGGAAAGACGAGAAAAGAGAAACCTAAGTGGAAATGGCCGCTAAAATGACGATAGCTCCCTGAAGGAAAATTCTTCTATAAAACATTGAAATAAAACTGAACAAACAGTGGCGCTGCTAGACAAATTTGCAAAGGCTATTTTATTATATTTCCATTCTTTGCCAACCGGACCGGTCTACAGGCTAGCCCAGTGTAGGGGAACCTGCGGCCTCTTGGCTACTCTGATGCGGCCTTTTGACTTGATCAAAATATTCACTTTGATAAAAAAAAATATACGCACGATTTTGTAAAAATCAACCCATAATATGTTTGAAAAAAGGGGGATGGGTGAAAGTTTTCTTTACTGCGGCCTTATGTTGAATCAGATACATGATTGTGGCTTTTATAAAATAAAAGGTTCCCCACCACTGGGCTAGCCCTTTTCGCACAACGAGTTGAAGTTCAGTTAATTTTAACTAAGTTTGTGAATGTTTATAATTATTCAACCATTTCTATGTTAACTTCACCTGAACGATTTTTTTTAAGCATCAATCTGTCATTGCATCATCGTGCAATCATTTTCTTACGATAAATCTGTTCACCTGTTCACAGCCTGTTCACAGTGTCAGCTTTTTTTGCTACATATTCAACAATTTTTATTCAATATATGAACCGGTTTTGTTCATCACGAAATATAATACTTTTCCAACAATTGACAGTGAACACCTCTAAAGTGAATGCTAAGATTGATACAAATACTTAATAATTTTTTTTTTATATTCATGTAATTTACTTAAACGCATATTATTTAATTACAGTTAATCTTGCTATTTCTCTGATTTCATTTGACTGCCCACAAAATAATATCGGAGGCTTATGTTTTGGGTTATGCTTGCTTTTTACAATATTGCATATTTATTAGTGACACAAAAATACACCTTGAACTTATAGCCGTTTGCAAGATACAGTTGGCTATATCTGCAAATTAAATAATAATTCCAGAAGCACAAAGGCAAATCACCCGTTATACCTTAGTGAACTATGTTTTGTACCTGTGATCCTATACTCACGATATTATAAAATGCTCTCTCGTTGAACCCGCTTGTTACTGTATTTATTATTTCCAATTAGATATTCTTCGTGTTTTATTTTGCCTTCAGTTTTTAATTAGAAACTGTTCGAAAAATACGTTCATTATTTTAATATGTTAGCTTAAATCAAAAGACTGGCGTGTATTTAGTCACTAGTGTATTTATGAATTACTGTTACTTTTTTGCTGCATATTTCTGTGTTGGAAATAATATTTGCACGTCACTTGATAGATAAGGATAAGTCTGAAAATGGAGAATAAGGAGATGGGGGGGGGATTTTTCTCTTCGAGCGCATGCAGATTGAGTGACCCTTTTGACCCTGTTCCGAACAGATCCGAATTAGGTGAAAATTCGCATTTATCAGGCAGGGGAGGATTTTTTCAACACCAAAAAGGTTGTGAAACACTTAATTATAAAAAGAGAGTACCAACAGTAAGCTAAATCTTCATACATTTGTATAAAAATAATAATGATTTTGAAAAAAACATTGTAATGAGTTATTCAAGAGTAACCAAATATCTGTCATAAATATTTTCTATTTTTTTTTATATTACTAGCCGGTTCCCGGCAAGCGTTGCAATGCCACTCAAAGAAAGACAGTGTTTGTGTTTTAATTGTGTTTATTGAGGTGCATGTTTTCTTTTCCTGTCTTTTTAACGTTTGCTGCCGATTGTCTATGGTACGACACACGCGCCACCTACTGTACGTTAATTGTACTATGCCCATAACCTTCGCACAAGTGCAAGCAATGCGTTGACAAAATGAACGGTATGGCAGAATACAAACTTTGATTTTTTTTTATATAACACCTACTGTAAGATAATTTTACTATGTCTATAACTTCGCGCAAGTGCAAGCAAAAAGTTTGTCAAAGTTTTATTGCAATCGGATCAGCGGATTGGCAGCCCATAGAGTACGAACAAACAAACATTTATTTTTATATATTAGATAATATCCAAAAAATATAAATAAACTTTCACATCTAATTTCACATCTAAAATGAGCGAAAGCGGTCTTGATTAAATAAATGTGGAATAAGTGCAAAAGAGTGTTTTATTTTTTAATTTAATGCTTTTCCACTAAGTATTGACAGTAAGTGATTGCTTTATAAGTAACTAATATTGTTCCTATTTTTAGTTATTGTCATTACAATGAATAAAAATAGCAACTCAATTGAGTTCCTAAGTAAACGCTAGTTTTGTAACTGAGTGAAGTGTTTGAATTTATGGGCTGTCGCGGATACCTTGTTACGATTGATTATTTTTACTCCTTGATGAGTATCGCCGTACCGGTACAGGCAAATGAACTTATAATCTTTTTTAAAAAAGGTTGATATTTAAAAACAAATAAATAGTCGCAAAGTAATATGCTTATCGTAAATTTCTATTTCGAGTTGATTTCCATTCTAAAAATCGACGTCAGAAAAGCGTCACATGTCCACAGATGAAAGCAAAAAAAGATCCAAATTTAAATTAATAACTTCTAGAAATTTATTAATTAATTCACTTATCGCTTTTAACTATGCGTTTTTATAATTATAAAAATAAATATTGACTTCTTGAAATAATAATTAATATTCTTCTCAGATTAAATCGTGTTTTTTTAATATAGCTCCATTTCACAAAGAATTTACAGTTAACACTAAAGTGTTTTATGTTAATGTTCACAAGGTCCTAATTGGGTGATCGTAGCTCAGTAGCCTCCAAAAAGAATATCATTGGCCTATTCGCTATGATCACATTTTTTTTTACCAAAACCGTCCACCATAATACCATGTTAACGCAATGGAAATTTAGCGTAGTTTTCGTTTTCAGATACATACAGGGAAAACCGCCACGCTTGACCACCAATGGCTCTGCTATAATAAATCGGAAATGCACCTAATAACACATTCTAGCTAGTGATTGTGAACTTGTATTTCTTGTAACTATAAAAATCATAGTTTAATATATTTTTTACTGCATCATTGATACAAACTAAGAAATATTCTTCTTTTTTTAGGATATCAAATTTATGGAGCTTTAAGTATCAGGACGCGTTAGCATCAAGCTTCTTCTAGTCTCCTTCATCGCTAAGTTTTTGAAAAATTGTATTCCGTTACCATCCTTGCAGACGGAAGGGCGTGATCGCTACAGAGACAAGAAGTTCACGGGAACTACATATGCAATATTTTTCAAATCACATTCTATATGCTTCCCCACATACTATATCCGTACATGTACACACACATGCGCATACATAAGAAGGACTTTATTGACAATGCCACGTATTCTTGTCAAAAAGTTTATTGCAATTTGTACACTGACAGAATTAAACAATTTTTCAGTATTACTCAGAATAGTGTTCAAAATAAAAGAATATTAGTTATTTGAGAAGACAGTTTTTTAAAGCGTAATAATCCACCGTTAGCATGTCAAATTATGTGGACTCTGAGGTCGAGTGGTCAACGTCGTTGGCTCAGGTTGCGATGCTCACGGTTTCGACTGCCAGGACGGGCAGTTTCATTTTTTCACTCGATCAATGATCTCAAAGCAGAGAGTAGCGAGATCGATTAGATAATCACTCGTCATGTCCTAGCCCTTTCCTCCTTACCCCGCTCTATTCAAAGAAAGAGAGGTTGACCAACTGAATAACGAGCAGTTTTCGTAGAAAAACTTCTGCTCACATTACCTCCATTGGTAACTTTGGATATTTTAATCCATATCCGCTACCAATGTGGACCATTTTAAATCTTAATGGCGGTATCTCAAAAGAACTGTTTATTACTCAGTTGCAAAACCTCACTTTTTCGAAGAGATTAGTAGGGATAGAATGACAGGTCTAGGGCAGGACTAGTGGTTAACTAATCGGTCTCGTTACGCCTCGTTAATTAAAGATTGAAAGAGTGGGATGAAATATTTAGCCATCGCAAACACACATACCTTCGAACAGACATCGATAAATCGATTTAAATATGCTGTTCGTACTGAGACTCAAAACCTGCGATCTGTCACTGAAGCCAACGAAGTTGACCACTGCGCCACGACCCGACTAAAAAAAATCTAAGACTCTCCTGATGAAGGTTGTGGACATCTTTCGTAATTCGATTCAGTTATTCGAATGTAATTTGGACACGCGATTAAAATTACACAACCTGTCCGAGAAAAATAAAGAAAGTACTTAACTCGGATCGTAAAAAATGTATTCGCAACGTTTAATGTGCAGTCATATGCTAGCCGAAGGCTAAGGGAAGTGTGAGTGCGGCGGCGTAATATGAATGGCGGAAAACGATCAAGTATTTGCAGGCACTCTGCAATTTTCCACTGGGTGGAAAAACGGAAAAAGCGCGCATGATATTTACACAACATTAGCGCCGAGTCCTACAACCTACTGGAAAAGTGTAAAACACGTCTGGCGATGTATTTGCTTAAACAGAACACGGTATGACTATAGCTATAGCTGGCAACTTGGTGGTTGTTCGCCAGTGACGTCGTCATTCAAAGGGGCTGATACTAATCGATAATTTTTATTTATTGAAAAACATTATTATCTTACAAGAACTTGTTTATTTAAACAGAAGCTTTAAATTAATATAATTTTCAGATAAGTTAACAATGAATCTGAATTAGGAAAGAAATGTCGAGCTAAAAAATAGTAAGAAATTCTCGTTGGATTCAGCAAGTTATTTTTTTATATAAAATAAAATTTGATAATATTTTTATTCCACTTGTTGTGTTACAAAATGTGTCTCGTGTTTCGTTTCGGTTATCTCGATATAAATTTAACCATTATATAAAATTATGTTTACAATTGAGTTTTGGCATGGATTGAACTTGGTAACGACCGAGTTCCACCTTTTTTAGTTTTAAAACATCTGCATGACATTGATTAATTATTTTACTTTTTATGCCAGGTTTATAAAAACCTTTATTATATACATACATGGAATTGATGCAAATTACTATTTTAAAAGATAATCAGACCGATCATGACCTACGCGTGTCCAATATGGGCACACGCAGGCACGAATCACCTTAAAACTCTCCAGACAATACGAAACAAGACATTAATCATGGAAGCTCGCTGGTACGTGCGTAACACGACACTACACAGAGACCTCAACATCGATCCCATCCTTGATCAAATCGTGAAGCTGTCAAAGAAATTTTACAGCGACATGATTGATCATCCTAACCCAACGATAAAAGCATTACTTGAAGATTACATAGACTATCCCTGTAAGTACAACGTGAGAACCACAGAGGGTCATTTTGCTCAAACCTCCCTAAACTCCCCCCCCCCCTTACTTCCACCACACACTATATCACGTGCCTGGTTGACAACTTCAAACCCCGAAAAGATGAAAGGCACCGAAGAAGAGAAAAAATGGATTTATTGATTGAATTTACTTGCTAGAACTTTAGTTTTACATTTTTTTATAAAAATAAGTTTATAGCTATTTCGATGTTTATAGCTTGATATTTATTATGGAAAGAAGAGGGATAAAAATGACCAAAAAATATCATCGAAATACAAGAGAAAAAAGAGAAATAGAGCAAGAGCTCTTCTTTCTGTAAAAGATGAAAGACACCAGTCAGTCAGTCACATGGAATGGAATAAAATTTCTTTTTAAAGATATTTTACCTTTTATTGTTATAAACATTTGCGTACACCGTTACCACTTCTCGGCCTCGATTGATCTTTCAAATACGTATCAGAATACATATTTTAATTATTTCGTCCATCACTGACAGGAGTTGGTTATTTAAGTCTGCGTTTTCCATTAAAAGTACGTCACTGGTTGACATATAGAAGCCGCCATCACGACAACGGGTTGAATGCGATGGCATTTCCAAACAATAACAAACTACACTCCATCCACCAGCACATCAACACCATGACACACCTATTCACAACATAAATATAACATAAAGGAATAGACGCATTAAATTGCTCCTCTATGTTTTGTTAAATATCACCACAGATGAGCGACTTTCAACAGCGATTGCCAACGCTGCATGTCGGCTTACAATCACTTTATTATATCTCATACTGAGCATTTTTAAAATCCATGTCCGTTCTCAATGTGGAGCATATGGCCTCTTAATGGTCGTATCTCAACAGAAGTTTTTTTTTCTGTTTGTTACTCAGTCGCTCAACCTCACTTGTTTTCAAAGTGAGTAGTTGGGACAGAAGGATAAGGCTAGAACAAGACTAGTGGTTGACTAATCGCTATTGCTACACCCAGTTATTAAAGGATCAGAAGGATGGGAGGAGAGGAAGGATGTTTTATTTCCTCTCATACTGAGCATTACCTTAGCCAAAATATACAATTATTACCAGGACACAGTGCCACATGTCAGCATTCACTTATTACGGTTGATGATAACTATATGCAGACATACAGACAGCATATGTGTGTGTCCTGCGTTACAGACAAACAGATAAATCGAGGTCGTTGACTTATGGACAGTTTTATAGATTGATTTTGTAATCCATTTATAGATTTCTGTTCGAAGGCATGGGTGTATGTGATGTCTTGAACTTCCCCTTCCACCCATCATACTCTAAAAACGGGGCGTAGCGAGAGCGATTAGCTAATCACTAGTCCTGTCCTAGCCCTATTCTTCTATTCCTACTCTCTAAAAGAGGTTGAGCAACTAAGTAATTATTTTTAAAAAAAATTGACAGATTCTATGCCACTTTTAGAGTGTTCACTGTCAATACTTGGTGGAAAGGCATTATAATAAGAAAAAATACAATATTCCTTTGTATTTAATTTGATTTGTATTTGATAACCGGTTTCGCTCGTGGCTCAGTTAATTAACAATGATCGCCATGAGCGAAACCTGTCCTAATCTTGATAAATAAAAAGAATGGAAATTAAGTACAAATCAATATTGTGTTTTTTCTTAATATTCTATACCCTTTATTATTTTTATACTAAGAAAAATTTTACGCGCAGCTAATTTTATTAAAGTTCATTATATATTATATTTTGTCGTTGCTGATGATTAACCCTTACCGAAAAATAGTTCCTTGGGCTGTGTCTTTGGCATCCCTGCCATCGAGTGAAGCAACTTTCAAGATGGTGGGAGGCAACGCTGAGCTCGATAGGGAGATACTGATGGCGTTCGGGGAGGTCTTGACATTTAGGATCGCGAGTTCAACGTGCTCGCATGTCCGAATGGGTTAAAATTATACAATGTACCTTTTTACTAATCGAGTAAAATTCTTATAGCATAATAATAACGGAACACGTGTCTTATTAGAAGAGTTATTATCATCCATATACTTAATATCTTACAATATACCACACTTCAACAACATCATGAACTGTATTAACATGCCTAGTTAAAATTTAGACAAATATTTTCAAAAGGTAAATAGTTAATTCGATGGTTAGTTTAACTATTATAGCACTTATAGCAAAAAAATTAAATCAAAAAATATTGGTCAAAAAAATGTCAACGACATCTATACTTCGATTTTTAAGTGAGTTATTTAAAATAATATTAGTGGATAATTCAGTTTAAAAAGTTTATCTACCTACTAAATGTTTAAAGCCCAAAGAGACATGAAACTAAAATATAAAACAACAATATTCACATTTATAAAAATATATGCATGTTCGGATTTGGTAACAGTTGTTGCTATATTAAATAAAGCGATTCCTTGTAAAATGTGTATTTTTGAGAAAAGTTTGACATTAAATATATTTTGTTTAGACCATTTTGACAAGAGCCGACGGATCCAATTAGCAGAACATTGCAATACAGTATACATTAACCGATTTGAAGTTTGAAAACCGTTTTCATTTACTCATTTTTTATTTCTTTTCAGCAGGTTTTCTTTGTAAGCCAATTGAGTTAATGTGCTGATAGATCATCTTTGTATAACGAAAAACGTCTAAATTTGATAAAATATATGAAGGAACAATGTATCTTATAATTTTACCGAATATGTCCTTTTATTTACGTTAATGCACTTGCGAGTCAATTAGGCACTCATCAGACGTTGCAGAACACAGGACCCCAACGAACGAGTGGTTGTGTGAGGGGAAATGCTATCGGTTCACGGTTTCACCTGTGCAACCCCCTGTGATGAGAGGTTTGCAACTTTTAGACTCCTAAGTGACAGAGCACCACACTTGTAACTTGATTAATTAACAAGCACAGAAATAATATTATTGACTTATCGTTATCCATAATAATATATAGATGTAAGAATATTCTGAAAAAATTATAAACTAATATATTAAAATAATAAATTATACTGTACTTGAAAACGAGTTTTTGACAACGTTGATTTAATGGAATAGCTAAAGTGTACATAAAACAAAAATGCTATATCTTTGACGAAATAGTGACACATTCAAGATATACCTACGTAAAAGGGGTATTGAACGTTTAATCGCCAAGTGCCTGCATGCAGCAGTGGGCTGCCAATACGTTAACAAGGGGCACGCTTAATCTTAAAGCAATTCTCAGTGTTCTGGGGATGTTGTAATTTTTCTTATAACTCTTATGCAGGGCCGGCGCCACCATACAGGCGAAATAGGCAATCGCCTAGGGCGCAAATCGCTGGGGGCGCATAAATTGAGTAACCAAATTATTTTTTATTATCTAATAACAAATAATAGTACTTTTTTTATGCTTGTATCTGTTCGTTATAATTATATATCGTATTCTATATACTTCGAAAAAGAGAGGTTGAGCGACTGACTAACAAACAATTCTCTTAAAAAACTACTGCTGAGCTACCTCCATAGGAGGCCGTATGATCCACATTGAGAGCGGACATGCATATAAAAAAATATTCCACAGTTTGTTAAAAAGGGGGCGCGCCAATAACCGTTGCCTAGGGTGCCAAATAGCTTCGCGCCGGTACTGCTCCTATGCAATTGTATGTAGTATAAGTGTATTAAGTAGGCAATCGATTGTTACTTAATACACTTATAATATGTAACAATATACAATTTGCCGAAAACTTATCAATTGTAAATGGCTATAAAATTACTATTGTGTATACTGAAGATGTCGTAGATAATAAATATATAACTTTGAAATTGTAGTTAAATACTAATTTAATCTGAAGATATTCTTGTCTCTTAATTTAACAAGGGGCTCTCCGGCTCGTTCAAGCCCCCTCCAGCCCACTCCTGTCTGCATGGTAATCTTCAGTACTTTGCTTGGTATCAATTAATCACAACACATTTCAAAAGCGTTTTGTTTTTTTGTTGCAAGAACATAGACTGCGTTTAATATTGTTAAAATCTCGCACTTCGACAACCAATGTATCACGATAGTCAGATAAACAAGTTAAGGTAAACATTTTTTGAGATTTTCATGACAATTTCGAACATTAAAGTGGATTGGTTCACTTTTTGCGACTTGACTACCTTGAATAAGATATATGCTAAGTCTTAAGAATAGTATAAGTAAAACCAATCTTATAAAATTCAATAATTACATTCGAATACGCATATTCTTTCAACGAGCTAACGAACTCAGATAATAAACTAGCCCTGATCTTATTGAAAAAAATTGGAATTAGTATAATGTGCCTTTAATTTGTTGGACCTATAATTAACAAATTATTAAATGACTTTCAATTAAGCTATACTCTACCTGTCAACTACCCACAAGAATGTTTGTAAATAATTCATGTAATAATTTGTATTAATAATAGGTGTCGCTGTAAGCCTACACTCACCCTAATGAAATACACACATACATACAATAATGTATCTTAATTTAGCGATGAACAATTCCTTATACACCCATACCTCGCTATACGGCCGTTCTTAATATGGCATTTCGCTATAACGGCCCTCTTCAATTAAGGTATGTTTTCGATTTTTGGCCTAAAATGTTTCGCTATAACGGCAAAAAAAACTTTTTTCGATGTCGATGTGAGTGTTTTATGTACATAAATATTTATTACTGATTGTTACACATTAACTGAAAAAATTGGAAACAATTAGGGACATTTTTGGTACGTATGTACAATTTTTTTTACTTATTTTATAATTTCATTCATCAAAAAAAATATTGACTTCAGAGACTGATAAAAAGAGATGCCGAAAATCAGTCACGTATAGAAATAGGAGAGAAATTTTTTGAAATTTTTGAAGGAAATTGGACTTGCGAAATCTACCATTCAAATTACTCGCGATAAAAAAGAAGACATTCAAACATATTTGCAATCTGCTGCAACTTTAAATGTCTCGAGATTAACACGCCAAAAGATAAAATGAATTTCGAATGATAAACCATGTTACATATTTAAAACCGATCCCATTGAATTTGTATTAGAATAATTGATTCCTTATACGGCTTTCGCTTTGCGGCCAAGTTTCGTGGAACGTATCTAGGACGTAAAGCGAGGTATGGGTGTATTCCATATAAGATTTTTTTTAAAAACATTGTGTTTGTATTTAGCAAGGAATGCTTTTAAAACAAAAATGTTTTGAAATCATATTCAACCAGATTTTATCAATTAACTCTTAGAAGTCCTATGTCGAGCTGGACTCGACATTACAGATTTGGCAATGTTTTTTTTGTTTACTGATTTTTTTAATAATATAAGTTTTTTTTTTCATCCAAATATTATCAATACGCATTGTGCGCAAGATAATTTTTGCTATACTGAAACATTCAAAATGTTTTTTATTATAATTATACGATAATAAATTAATTAAAGACGAATTAATGTGAAAACATATTTCAATTAAAGACTGCAAAGGGTTAAACGAATATAAATACTGATAGATGTCGCTGTATCGAAGTCTGTACCACTAAACTCACCGTTAAATGTAAAAGTGCGCTTATTTAAAATATTTATAGAGCCTGGAGAGCTATCGTAGATGTAAATAATTATTAATTAAGAATGATCATCATTGTCCAAATGTTGTGCAGACCCGCTGAGAGTGCACACATCTAATGATTAATTAATAATAGTTTGAACGACGACGTTTAACAAACTGTATACAATTAAAATCCCTTCTGTTCAGCTTACTTAAATAATATTAATCAATTGCTTGAATAATTTTAATAAATCAACACCAATTGCTCTCGTAGTGTTTGTATGAAAAATGCGTTATAAAATAATGTAGAGTCTGAGACGGTGTCGCGGCCATTTTTCAAAAAGAACCCATGTAAAGTAATAAGGGGAAAATAAATTATTGTACGTATTTATCCGAGGTTTCAAAATTATACACGTATTATAAAAAAAAAAATTTGTAGTGCAAACAGTTTCAGGTTGGATGTGAAAGAACCCACAGACAGTGGGTTAATATATTTTAATTGATTATTACACGACACATGCAAAAAATGAATCGTCCTTAAGGAAACAAATATGGAATTAATAAGTGTAAAAAACAGTACGATGTGATGTTTACACATTCCCTCCCACCTTTCCGATCCTTTATTTTCGATTTTCTTTATTTATTATCCGATTCGTTAACCACTAGTCCTGTCCTAACCTTATATCCGTACAACTCTCTTCGAAAAAGAGAGGTTGAACGACTAAGTAACAAACAATTCTCGTAGAACAACTTCTGTTGAGATACCTCCATTAGAAGGCCATGTGCTCCACATTGGGAGCGGCCATGGATAAAAATAAATAAAAAAAGATTAAATTATAATAAATATTATGTTATCATTCCTATAAAACTGAACATATTTTTTTTACACAAATATTTTGGCAGAATAAAAACTATAATAATTGTTTCTCTACTTTATTTGTTAGCACAAATAAAACAAATTTACAAAAAGAATGCCGCCCGAACAGGGACTTGAACCCTGGACCCTTGGATTAAAAGTCCAATGCTCTACCGACTGAGCTATCCGGGCTGATGACAGAGGCGCTGTTATAACTGCTTAAAAACCATTGACAACAAATATTATGATTTTGTTATATTTTTACGACATAA
Source organism: Himalopsyche tibetana (assembly GCA_030503985.1). Classification (NCBI taxonomy): domain Eukaryota; kingdom Metazoa; phylum Arthropoda; class Insecta; order Trichoptera; family Rhyacophilidae; genus Himalopsyche; species Himalopsyche tibetana. The sequence goes on from JAPJYX010000006.1 coordinate 252,618, forward strand.
TAATTCATTCCAAAATGTTGTGTAGGTATAACTTTTATTTTATCATATTAGTATTTCAACCAAAGTTTCTTTTTGTCTTGATGTGTAATATAATAAAAGTAGAACTAGGTATCTAATTAAGTAGGTATTATTTTAAACATTGATAAGTTTGGTTTCGTCCTTTTCAACAATTTAGTCAGTAGATTATATTGTTATATTCTTCATGGACTTTATGGAGTTATAAGTCTCAATAATTGAATTATCGAGTGATCAAAAAAGCAATGATTTTTATGGAATTTCTCCATTATAAAATAAACAATCTAAGGCTATTAATAGGATATTACCATGAACTTATATAGATCGTGAAAAAGTGAATCAAACGAATTTGAGAATCTAATTTATATCTAGATTTGTCTGATGCCATCGCAACAGACAAATCTAATGCATTGAGTATTGTTCTACAACAATAGATGTCACCTACCTACGCATCTAGTTACATAATTGTGTAAGCACGTTGATGGATTAACTATCCAAAACGTGACTAGGAACTAATCCTCTGAAGCACAGAATTAGCACTCACTTAATAGATTTCCCTATTATTTTACAAAGCGTCTAATACAAATTCAATTTAGCTAATTTAAGTTTATTAAACAAATACTTACCTAAATTGTAGTAATTCCGCTTTTGTATACATAATTCCAATTCATAAACTTCTGACAATATTAAATACATGAATAAATGAAATATTCAATGACGGAAAAACCATTGTGCTAATGAAAGAGAATGTATAAATAATTATAAAAATAGCTCTATACAATCTTATTTTTATTAGGTATAACTATTTAGAATAAAAAAAGATTTGGATCTTTTTCTATTGACCGCCGCTTTGCGATGGCGCCACAGTCATATTAAGCGAGGCGCTAAACCAGCCATTGTTTGCGTATTCATCTATATTGCGCAAACAGCAAACAAAATTACCTTTACATACCACATACTCACACCATCGCGTAAGCGTGATGCTCGGTTTATATATCTACCTATTTAATTTGTAACCAGGTATGTATTGGTTTCATGAATGTTGTTAATTACATGTCTAATGAAGTGACTATTTAAGAAAAAGGAATATATACAGTAAAAATGTTTTGTAAGTTTAACATGACTGGCATTTAGCTTTTTTATATTTTAAAGGCATAGTAAAAATGATTGAAAAGCATAACATTATTTGAAAAAATCGCAACACAATTACTACATTGGAATATAAACAAAAAATAATATATTAAAACACAACAAAAATAATAGTATGTATTATGATGAGAAATATAATGAAGGACATCTATACCACATTATCTTAAGCTTAGTGTTTTTAATATCGTTGACATGTTGTTTAACAGATGGCAGTAACAAAAAATGAATAATTTCTACATAATACAATAATACCTACATTATTATGTGGCGATTTATAATAGATCTACCCATAGTTTAATAAATAGCGCAAAAAAAAACAGTTTTTGATTATTTTGGTAATTAATATATAAACCATTACTTTGTAGAATTTTGAATATAAAATTAAGTTTGATAGTCGAATAATAAAGTTATCAAAATTAAGCCGTACGTAATTGGGTGCATGTATGCCAAGCAATTGTAAATCGTAATGTAAATCGTTCGAAAAATGAACACAAACCTCCAAGTTAAATCTGTGTGATTCCACGTGGCTCCTTGCTGTACAAATCTCCTATGTCGTCTTCTTCTGGAAGAATCCAGCTGATCTGGTAAGCCGCATCGCGGGGAACTCAATAATTCTTTTGTCCTTTCATCTATTTTCCCTGTGATCGGAATGTGCCCGTATTCCTGGTAACAAAATAAAAGGATATTTTTCAACAAGAAATGTACCTATTCAATTGACATCTATCAGCTAAATCTTAGGATCCCGTTTTGAACTTTTTTAAAGATAATACCTACATATTTATAGTTTGTTGTGTAACACACTCAATAGGTGTTATTATTATTGATCATATTATCATTGATGTCATATTTGACAAGTCTCTGTACTAGGATTAGAGGTTTAAACCTGCCATGAACACGAAGATAATAAAACGGTATAACCAGACATTTATAACGTTTAAAATTAAAATAAAAGCGACGATGGACTTGGCTTGGACATATGCTTCGGATGTTTCAAAGCAGCCTGAATTCTTCCTGATTCTGTCGCCGTAAGAGACTATCGAATAGCGATGACCTTCCTTAGGAAATATTCCGAAAGGGGACCAGATATTGATAAAAAAAAACAACAATAATATAATAAAATTATAGGTACCTATTGTTTCTGAAAAAAAAGAGTACCTTACATTGCAAATTATTAATAGGTTTTTATTGAAAAAATGTTATTAGATCTAACCTGTAATGATATGATGGCTTCTTTTAGTTGATCTTCACTTCTAAGGTTTCCTGTTTCTGAGTTGCTTTGAGGCAGGTAACCAAAATTCATTAAGTAGTTTTGCTGCAACGAAAGAAAAAAATAATATCGAGCTTAGTAATGCAATTTATATTATTTCGAAATTTTAATAATTATAGCAGGTACAATAATTTCCAACCAGTGTTCCCAATAAATCCACAGAGCTTCATAAAAAGCTTCTCTTGAATAAAACGATTTCGTTTTCATGGGTAAAAATACTGATATTATATAATCAGCAGTAGGTAGGTAAAATAAGGATACCCAACAGAAAATTTAATTACAAAATAAAAATAATGAAAATTATAAATTTGACGATGAAAACCATCAAAGTTTTATATATTAAATTATCACGACCTCCGTTACGACCTTCGATAGCTCAGTTGGTAGAGCGGTGGACTGTAGAGTTATCTGACATGAATATGGAAATCCATAGGTCGCTGGTTCAAATCCGGCTCGAAGGAATTCTTTTTGATCAATATTCTTTTTTACAGTTGCATAATAATGCAGTATTGTTATTTTTACGATATATACCTATTTAATTAGTTGATTTAAAAAAAAAAATCTCCTATTATATAAATTAATAAAATCACAAATAACGTATTACATTGTATTGAAATTAGTGAGACTGGTAAATGTCTCGTTTTAGTTAACAGTTCCGAATAATATACAAAATCTATAAATACTTATATATTGTATAGTTTATTGTAACCATTCCTTTACAGATATCGTGAACAACTACTTTGCAAGCGTTAAATAGGTTTCTAATTAATTAGGTATATACAAAAAAACAACTTAGGAGTGGTGCTTCATCTTTGGTTTCAAAAAATAATATGATAATTGGGTGTTTGTTCTTAGTAATTGAGCTTGACCAAATATGTATGGGAAGTAAATTAGGTTAAATTAAAGTGATTATTTATTATTACTTACATTATCGTCTTGTAGAGGTTTTAATAACGGTGATTGAATAATATTTTAAGGATGTCATTGGCTTGATTATGCCTATGAATTTCTAATTCCTCAATTAAGTAACAATTATCTAACAAACAAAATCGTGTCCATACTGTAAAAGTAACGAATTCTGAGAAAATAAATCAAAAACATTAGGGTAGAAAAGCCTGTTTTGACATTGGCTAATAATCCATTCGTCGATTCCCTCAATCCGATCCACAATCCATATAAATTGGCAATCAGCTGTTACACAAAACGCACATCCCCTGCCGATTTAAATCGGATTAATTATTGATTCAAATGAACAAATAATAACGTAATCTGCCTTGCGGGACGGCTCTCTAAAATACAGGAACTAGCGGACTAATAGCCTGTTATGTTTTGATTCCGCATGCAGGTATTTCCCACGTGCAATGAGATAACTGGCATAAGCCGATATGTACACTGCATACATAACAATTTAGCGTGATCAAAGATACGTATGTTTAATTTATAATTGCAAATAATGTGTAATAGCTAATAGAACACATACCTCATGCAAACCTGCTTCTTATGACACTATGCATTGCGTTTTGAACGATACAAGTTACTTATTAAATTTTAATCGTTCAAATTATGTACACTCGCACAGATTTTGTCACTAACGAACCGAGTTTCGCCTTTCGGCATCTTCTTATATAAGCACGAAACATTCATTCACTAAGCGTCAGTTCAAGTTCATCCGTGCACTTGAACACCTGAAGATGCCGAAACTCGGGTCGTAAGTGACAAAATCTGTGCGAATGTACATAATTTGAACGGTTCAAATTTAATATTGAAATTCCACCAAGCACCTTCAGTCAAAATCTTAAATTATATCAAGTTACTTATGTTGTTATACGTTCCAACTGTAGTTCGAACCCGTGATATCCGTCACGGAAACTAGCGACGTTGACCACTGCACTACGTACACAACTATTTTTTTGAGTTATTGCGTGGTTGTGTGTGATGTCTAAAAACATCTCTCCCACCCTTCCAATACTAAAATAACGTAGCGCAGGGAGAGCAATTAGCTAATCACTAGTACTCTCCTAGCACTATCCTTCCTGTCCCTATTCTCTTCAGAAAGAGAGAATTTTAGCCACAGAGTAACACAGTTGTCGTAACCACTAAGCCCTGTCCCAGCCATATTTTTCTATCATTAATGTCTTAAAAAATGGAGGTTGAGCAACTGAGTAACAAGCAGTTCTCTTAAAAGAAACTATTTCGATACCTCTATTAGGAAACCATATCCTCCGCATTAAAAATGTACATGAATTAGAAAAATAAATAAGAAGCTTGACAAGAAGTTCAAGCACCTTTACTTAAAAAAAAACCACTGCCTGCAATACCCAATATTTTGTACAATAGTATTTCTTTCAGAATGACAGCGATATATTGATGATTGATCAATATGATAACGACCAACAGCTCTAAACATTTAAACTTAATCGAATCCCCAAAAAAATATTTGATTAATACACAGTTGTAAAATAAATTACGTGTCACATGATATCTTTGGTGAAATGAGTTTTACTTAAAACGTTAACCCCCATCATTTGTCAGACGTTATTAAAAAAAATACAGTCGTCGACTCATGTCAAGTGTGCCTCCTTTAGCGAGTGAGTGGAAGGTTACAGTGCCTTCTTTATTTTTTATAAAATGAAAAGATGATTGGTGGTCTTGAAATTGAGGCCACTTAAAAATATATATCGATATCAACACAAATATTGGTTAAGTAGGTGCTCGTATGCTTTCGGGATGGCAGCATTCGAAAATAATCCAGATTATGTCACATCAATGTGACAACGGTATAACAGTTTGTTATTTTTAAATATGTATGGCATGCTATTCAAATGAAAAATGACTTAAATACCATTTACACACAGAATCTTTAATGCACAGAATATTTTATTACAGCGCGAAGATTTTGATTAAAAACGATAAATAATAAAATAAACCTTATTTTAAATACTTAAAAAGAACAAATCAAAATTAATAATTCATTTAAAGAAGAATCCGAACATAATTACGGAGAAAAAGGTACTTATTTCAACGTTTTTTTTTTTTTATCTATAACCATACATAATGTGTGATGCAGTATTTTGACATATTTTCTTTCAATGAAAGCTTGTTGTTACTAGGCTCAACCTATCTTGTCAATTAATATACGAATAGAAGGGTGGGGTAAACACTCGAGCGAAGAACTATCCATTAATTTATTATATTATATCTTAAAACTATGTTCAGATAAACACTACCGGAAGTCCATGTACTCCATTTGGCAGCGTTTTGTAAAAATAAAAAGCTTTAAATAATCGTAATTTCGGGTTAAAATCTTTATTTTTTTTCGGAAATTCTGCAAAAATGTCACAGCTGTTTTTGGTGACTAATTTGCCCCCAAAGAACTCTCTCCAAAATCTCTTCGAAATCTCTACTAAATAGGTCGGTGTGTAGAGGTTGATACTGTTATTTTATAATGAAAACAGTAACCATTATAACAGAGTTACTATAGAATAATGAGCAGATTTTACATGTTGATAATCCTTAGTATTTATTAGAGACCGGTCGGTGCGGTTTACGCATAGCATCTCGCAACCATTACTCAGCATAATCCAGCCCTCGCATTTTTTACACCCCTGTTCGTCGTTCACTCACTCCTCTACTTCTACACTCTAAGTATGGGGAATCGATAAGGGCTGAATTCAGAAGATTATCAACGACAATTTAAAGAAAAAACATATTTAAAATTGTATATGACAAATTATTTGTCGAAATGCTGTGTTTACTCATTTGCTAGACCTAGTTCCTGATTAAGCTCATGGGAGACTCCAATAAAATTTGGAGGCCCTTTATTTCGGATAACATATAAACGTCAAAAAATTTAATGTAAAACAATAAATATAGCTTTAAATCTGAACAAAAAGTATATGGGCTCATTTGCAATACATAATAACAAAAGTTCACTGATTTCGTTCATCATTAAATTCTATACAGATTCTATTCTAATTCTATACAGGTTCTCCACTTCTTTATCCTATATAAATATGGTCATAAAACCTTTTCCGACAAACAAATAAATGTAATTCTTAAAACTACTTACTTCTCAAATCTGTGGACATTCCCATGAGCTTATCCTTTTCGCCAGCAATGGCTTTAAACTCAATGATACATTTATTTCTTATATAAACACGAAACATTCATTTACTAAGCGTCAGTTCAAGTTCATCCGTGCACTTAAACGCCTTAAGATGCCGAAAGGCGAAACCCGGGTCGTTAGTGACAAAATCTGTGTGAATGTATATAATTTGAACGATTCAAATTTAATAAAGTTTTGGTTTTAAATACTTTTTATCGTATTTTTTCTTAACGCTCCAACAAACCCGTAGAATTAATAAAAATACTAAATTTGGAAAGATATCGGGGTTGTTTTGGGTCAATAAGATCCACTCCTGTTCAGTGGTCGCAAAGCACGGAAAGATAAACGATAAAGCACCCTAAACATCCGCTCGGTGACATCTTTTCTTTGCATACACTAGCGCTTTGCTCCACGTTTTTTTTTTGTTAGAACTCGTCTTGATGCACGCGATCAGGGATTGCGATACCGGTATTACAGATCCCGGGATCCCGGTATTCATGTCGTTGTTTCAATACCGGAATACCGAGATGAATAATACAAACATACCGGTATTGAAAATTAACACAAATCTAATTCAAGATTAATTGTAGTGTTTTAAATCTGACGGGTTCGTACTGTAGAGAATCCAACTATTCGTCATTTTCAACTATCCGGATATCGAATAGTAAAACTGAAACTATCCGGATAGTTTCAGTAAGTATGAAAATAACAAAACATTACTACATATATAAATTTATGTACTAAAATAATACATTAAAAACGAGTTCATTTGTTATACAAGTCATTTATTCAGATTTTAACAATTGATATTTTAAAAATAAGAGAGCATTAAGTGTATCATATTTTAAATTTGATCTTAATTTAGTTTTAATTTTTCCTTCTGTTGAAAATACTCGTTCCGTTGCTGTTGATGTTGGTTTTATTGTTAGAAGTGTTTTAAACAACACGTCCAACTTTTCGTCCTTTATTTAAATTGATCTAAGTATTTAAAATCTTTTTTCAGATTATTTGTATTGTCGACAGTTTCCGCGAGACATAAAATAGAATTACGCATTTCATATTGCAAGTTGCATTTATTATCTTTTCTCATAAAATGAGTCCATACTTCCGAGCGTCTTGACATGGCTAAAATTTTATACAAAATTATTAAAATTTAGACAGTGGTCTCGATTGCTTGGTTTTCAGTAATGAATTGTAGAACTCGCATGCAAATGAGGATGTTTCACGATCAAAGTTTCACGATCAACTGATCCTGACTAAATCCTTTCCCACTTCTGTAATGCCTAAGATAGAGACAATACACATTTCAATACTATTCCATCATGTTAAAATATTGAAAATTTGCAGTTGCATTAGATTACTGCAACGGCATTTCTTCAATGAATGAAATTTCGGCATTAAAGATTTTTTTTGCCTAGAGTCCGAGCCGATTCGTCGAACTTTTAAGTATTAAGATAACACGATAAGATATTCATAATACCCGACTGTGAGAAAGGTAATAAAAAAAACTACTCCTAAGTAAAGGTTTCTCACAGGTAGTAAATACTCCATTATTCATATTATCTTTCGTCGATTTTGTAAAATATTTCATTAAAAATTATAACGAATACTATCCGGATATTTTCCCAAATATCCGGATATCAAATAGTTAAAAAGGGTCGGATATATGCGGATATCGGATATCCGAGTTGGAATCCCTAGTTCGTAGTGCAGTGGTCAACTTTGTTGGCTTCCGCGACGGATCTAACGAGTTCGAATCCCAGAACGAAAAGCATTTTTCAATCGATTAGTACTCTCTAACCCTTCCAATAAAAATAACTGGGCGCAGCGAGAGGGATTAGCTAACCACTAGTCTTCTTAAAAAAGAGAGTTTGAACAATTGAAGAACAACTATTTCTCGATTTTTTTTTGTTTTGCTGAGATACCTCCGTTAAAAGGTTCATATGCTCATATAGCGGATATGGATGAAAACAATATTGGCAATAATAGAATCAGTATTGACACATGACAAGTTCCAGAAGCGATGAGCATTTCGTGATCAGAAACTTTGAGTCATTTATGAAAAAATTACAGGTTTATAATTCTCATACATTTTCAAATGACGGTATTTTATATAAATATTGAAATACGGATTTTGATTTCACCCAGTATTGCGATCCCAATTGCTCTTTTTGTGTTGCTTTATTTGACCCATTCAGTGCTGATGACACACCTTGCGTGTACACACAAACATTCACTGCGTTTTGGAGTGATATACAATATTTGGAATAATAATTTTCGCAGCCAATTTAAATTGTTTTTACAATACCGGTCGGTATTGATGATTTGCCCGATATTGCAAACCCTACTCGCGACTTTATCTAAATTGCTTACATAATATACGCATTTAACAATGACATCTGTTTCTATTGTGTAATAACATGACAACATCCTATTTTTGTATTATACTGTAAGTCACATTTAAAAAATAATGATGTGCTTTGTGTGTGAAATACAATAAATATTAGATACGCACACGTGTCCGTAAATATTTATAAAAACGGATATCATTTCAGCCTTTAAGGGGGTATTCTAGGGTAGAAAACTGAAAAAAATCGATTTTTTCTTATTATATTTTTCTATAGCTAAGACATTTGAGAGTATGCCCTCAAAATGATTTTTCAAAATTTTAATTATTTACCGAGTTACAGCGATTTTGGTGGCGCAGCAACTAAGCTAGTCCGACCGTAACGAATCGAAACTCAAAACTTTAAACGCGTTTTTCTCAAAACTACTTGTTTCAAGCTGGCGTGCATAGTTTTACTAAGCCAATTTATTTTGTGTGAACCTTTTCTATATATCCATCTATAGCCCGTAGCAGATTAAAGTCAACATTTTAATTTTTACTATTTTTAAAAAAATTGAAACTGTTTTACTTGAAACTTTTAAATTAATTTTTTGTTTCCAAACAGCTGCCATTTTGTGAATTTTCTTTTTTGATTTCTCAGAGGTACGGGCGATAGCGAAATTTGTATTTATTAAGTATCCATTTTTTTTTAATTTGCAGAAGGTTTGGAATCATGTACGCCAGGGCACCACCTTTTTTTGGAGTCCTCCCTTTACCTGCCGATAACTTTTTGAGTTTTGAATTTAATTATGTATTTTCAAAACATAAATAAACGAATGGTAAAAAAATGGATACGAAAATTTTTCTTTGTTTATTTTTTACACAGCTCGAAAAAACCACCCGAAATTCGAGCCTCTACACTAGAATACCCCCTTAAGAGGTGAAGTGAGACAAGTAGTAAAATGGTAAAACTTTCTTATTGCACTTTTGAGTACAATCACGACTTTACCTGGTGTTGTGGAGGATTGCATATTTTTATTATAGGGAAATAACACTATTGCAGTGTATATTTACTTAGCTCACTTCACATTTAAGATACTTTAAGTATCTTTTATAACGCATCCAGCTAATTTTCCCCTAAAATACCACGTGGCTCACTTCACCTCTCATGGGCTCATTTTTAAAATACGGAAAAGACATTTATTGTAATATTGGGTCCGGGATTGCACGCCCTAGTATAATACTTGAATTTCCATATAGCAAATATAACTTGAATTATCCAGCACGTTCTAGTCTTTTGGGACAAGCTAATCTTAGGAATAGTGGCGTCCCAGGATATCTTCCCCGGATACAGAGACGGAATATACCCTTTTCAAATTAATGAACCTTTTTTCCAACGGCAGGTTACAAACGACCGCCATATTTTATTTGAAGTTAATTAAGAGAGGCGCCATAAATCAATTGCAAATTTATTGGATCACCTTTTGTCTTGTATCCTCTAGCGCTGTGCGTGCACCTTTTTATAATCAGTGGCGTGCCGTAATTGTAGCAAAGATTAGTTTAATGTCTCCCTCGTGGCGGTGAGGGTGAGGACCCACTTCAATTATGCCAGTATTAAATGGTACAAGCCCACCGCAATACAAACATATTATAACCGAACCTTTATTTCAAAACTATGTACAATGAAATATTGTGACAGTATTTTAAATTGTTGTCATTAATCACCTGTTTATATAAAATTTGGTTTAACGATTTAAGTTTATCGAAAGTGGACTAAATCAAATAAAAAATAACTCATAATGTTAATATTTGTACGGTTTTAAAATCACTTAAATCCACAAAAATACTTGGTGTAAACGCATTATATTAAAAAAAAACTATTTTTTCTAACTTCACATTTATTTAATATGATCAATTTTAGTGTTTTCACTGTCAATACTTGGTGGAAAGGCATTATATAAAGAAATAAGACAATATTCCTTTGTATGTACTTAATTTCCACTTTTATTTATCAGGACCAGTCGACGATGCTCGCCATGAGCGTAACCGGTCCTGATCTTGATAAATAAACTATGACGCGCATTTTTAACAGATTTCTTTCAACTGTCAGTATAAGTGCTCGTTATGAGAGAAAACCGGTCCTAATCATATTAAATAAACCTGGAATGAGTAAAAAGAGTGCTTTGGTTTTAATATCATTAATCTATTTGGCATTCCCTTACTATTTTATATGCATTTTCTTTGGAATTCTTATCCGTATATCACTATCCTTTCCGATTATAGAAGTTGAGTGACTGACTTACAACCACCAATCGCTAGCCAACTGATATTGAAATGATTTAAAGGAGTTTGTAAGCTCTACATTGGAATATAGATGGTTAGAAACTCAATTTCAATTAACTGTGATAATTACGGCAAGATAAAAAAAATTAACCTCTATATATTATTATAACTCGTGAGTACGAAAATTGTAAATTATCATAGAAAATTTAAATTAACTTTGATTATTCCACGTATTGTGTAACTAACTGTGACACGTGTTTCGCCTCTTTCAGAGGCATCTTCAGACTTACTATCGCGAAGTTTGCTTAAGTAATGAAGCAAGATTGATTCTAACATTTTAAAATTATAAAATTACAAAATGGATTGGGTTTTTTTTTTCCTTTTAAGAGGAGCAAGGAGGGGGGTGTAGAATCGAAATAAAGCAAACAGATAATGATACTAATTTTACTAATGAGTTGTAAACAATCAGAATGGGATTTTTCCTTTTTAATGGAAGCAAAGAGGGGATTATAAAATGCAAACAAATTTAATCATCTCTGAAAGAGGCGAAACACGTGTCACAGTTAGTTACACAATACGTGGAATAATCAAAGTTAATTTAAATTTTCTATTAAAATGAACTTCCACAAAGTTACCGCCGAAACCATCGAAAGTATTGTAAATTATCATTCACTTCTTACCACAGTATCGTTGAAATCATATAATTATGGTAATATGTTTCCGACATTTGCACGATAATGTTAGCAAATATAACTGGAGCAAAATACTACGTAAACAAAGTCTAACATCTTGCGCAATTTGTAGGAATTGTGAATTATGACGGATAATGTGTGCTCGGCGGGGTGAATAAGGTGGGTCTCGCTGGCAATCAATTGCGATTAATGAGTTTGATCATACAAAGAACGAACATGGCCAATTCGAACAACAACTTTATGGCATATTATTTTAGGACTAGCAACGTTCAATTTTTTTTAAAGCTTTCTGTTGAAAAATAGTGACAGGAAATAAACTTAAAAATAACCATTTTACATTACGTATTATTTATGGACTCTTCACAAAGGTTTCTCAATAAAAAAAAATCGTCGAGAATTGATTATTAATTATTTGCACAATCTTTCCTTTTTCGAAGAAAGTAGGAATGAAAATGATAGTGGTAGGAAAGGAATATTGGTAAGGTAATCGCTCTAGCTATTTGCCGTTATTTTAGATTGCAAGGGTGGGAGAGAATTATTAGACACCATAGAAATAAATTGATTTAAAAATGCTGTTCGTAATGGGATTCGAACCCGTGAGATTCGTTACGGAAGTCAACGACGTTGACCACTGCACTACGGACCAGACATTTTTTTTTATCATATTACGTATAGGAAAGTAATCATTTAACTTTTTAAAATTACAAACTCGGAAAGGTAATATTGAAGTTAAAGAAATCGATTGCCCTGATTTCTTAATATTTTTTCACAACATCATTGTATGGATGTTTATAATCGGATATTTGTACCCTCGATCAAATAACATAGCGGAAATTAGTGAAAGAAAAATATCACTATTTGCGTAAAACTTCTCAAAAGATCGCGCAACCGAATACGTTAAAAACCGAGCCATTTCTACTCGCTTAATTCTAATTTAGATTAGATTCTGGTACTCGACTATCACAATATTTTTTTTCGAATGCAAGCATAAAAAGAACTCGAGCATTTAATAAAAATAATCGATATGCAAACGTTATATGCTTGATCATGTTGATGAATTGCCATTAGTTATCGTCGAAGCAAGCCAGCAATATGGGATAGCAGTTAGTAAATGTTTGTATGATTCAACAACGTAACGTCTAATCTAATAATATATCAATCAAAAGACAGTTTATAATAATTAATAGCCAAATGACTCAGAGAATCGTCTAGTCTTGTTAGTTCGGGGATTGAAAAACTTTTATTGTTTGTAGTATGTAAGTAATATCGCGTTTGGACATGGCACTGTGCGTTTTCGTATACGAAAGTTAATGAATCACACTTAAACTAGAAACTGGGTTAAAAAATAACCAAATTTAAGTCGAGCCACTAAAATCACACGCAATTGACGGGATAACCTTAATGTAAAGGACGCTTTTTAGACACTATAAGATTTGGTTTTGGGTATGTTTAATAATAAAAACCATTATTTATTTAGATCAGTGGTTCTTAGCATTTTTAGTCATCTGCACCCGCTTGAATCTGAAAGTATTTTTTCACATCATTTTGTAAATATATTCCGATTTTTCAATTTAGGAAAATACATTTATTGTAAAAAAAAAATTTATTAAAAAATATATTTATCCGTTTGCATATAAATACAATGAAATATTTAAATTTTAAGGACTAATTTTTTTTAGTGCATTTAATATACATTTTTTAAATGTGCTAAAATTGAAACATCTCCAGCACCCCTGGAAATCTTTCTCGCAACCCAAGCGAAAAGTCACTGATTCAGACGATTTTGAATATTGAATATTTATATTTAATAATCATACACAATTTAATCAAAGTGATTGGAAAAATAATATACCCTCTCTTAATATACACTCTTTTATACCAATTCCACATTTATTTAATGACCGGTTTCGCTCAAGACGAGCATTTGCAATCCTGATCCTGGTAGTGATTATATTGAATATAATACCTTTCCACCAAGTATTGACAGCGAACACCTGAAAAGTAATATGTCGCTCTATTCAAACTAGGCTTCTTTTCATTTTGGGAATTCGATAAATTCCTGGGTTAAATTATTACCGAGTAAAATTGTTTTGAAAAATCTCTCAATCCTGAATCACGAATTTCTACAATTTTTATGGTGAATGTTCAATCAATCCCGAAATCCCGGGATCACAAAAACGGTCCAGGATTTGATGCCCTACTACCAGTTGACTAGAGTAAAATTATTAGTTACTCGGATTATTAACCAAAGATCCAAAACAATCGGTGAATGACAATTAACAATACAAAGTGATTTAATGTTTCACTAGTGCATGTACTTTAAATAATGGTACGAAGTAAGAATAAATAAATGCGAAATAAATGAGGGGAATAGAAGAAAATTAACGTGATTATTATCTAATGTTTACATTTTAAATTAATATAGCCTGTATTCAGCGGTGGGCTGCAAATACGTTAACAAGGGGCTCGCTTAATCTCAAAGCAATTTATCACTCCTATGCAATTATATGCAATACTTAAATAAGCAAACGATTGTTACTTAATACACTTAAAATATGCAACAATATGCAGTTTATCATAAAATAATCAATGCAAATGGCTAAAAATGTACTACTGTGTATATTGAAGCTGTCGTAGATAATATATATATGTCAGAATTTGCAGTTATGTACTAATTTGATCTGAGGAAATTGTTTTCTCTTATATTAACAAGGGGCTCGCCAGCCGTAGTAAAATCTAACAAAGGGCTCGCGCAAACCCCTCCGAGCCCCCTCTAGCGTACCCCTGCCTGTATATCTTCTAATATACAATACAATAGTGTCGGTTTTGGTTGTATCAAAAAAAAATGTAAAACAGGGTTTTCATTATATACATTTGTATAATTTCATCCAACATAAACGTAACATATTTTTATAATGCAGTAATAAGTACAGATTGAACAAATGGTGTGTTTTGAGAATCAAAATTATAATTGAAATGCCATTGAACTCGGAACAATTAATATAATACATAATACGAGCCGCCACTGGCCTTGGCAATGAAACGACGAATTAAGCGCGAGTTGCGTCCATTAACCAATATTGCCAACTTAAAAATAAAATTGCCAATTTGACGAAATTGCCAACATCTAAGTGTAAATTACAAAATGAAAATTGTGAGTGACAGGTGGCGATATGGGAATCATTCGGCGCTAACAAGATGGTGGTCGGTGTATTGACCGCTTTATTGCAGTTAATTATAAAGTATTTAAATATAATAGAAACAAAATACATCAATGTCCAATTTATTTAGTAAGAAAATACATATCCCATGAACCAAATGAATAATATTATCCGGTAATTTCAATCATTTACGTTGCTATAGATTTGTCGATTAGATACATCAAAATATTTAATGGGAGATTGGGTAGAGTGAATAGTGAATTATGATGAAGGGAGCGATATCCCGCAGACTGAAATATTGCGTGATTACTTAAACATGAAACCGGTCATCCGTTGTTAATCACATTAAATTATCAACGCTCGCATCAAATATGCCTACCTACAAGTCGACAGAACTTAAATACAGTCGAAGTTATTAGGGGTAGTGCAAAAGCAAATCATTTCAGGAGGATTTCAAATTCCTCGCTGTGCTAAAAAAAAGTGTCATGGTGATAATTTGAGCAAATCGGTAAATTCCTGGGTTTTGAGATTTTGAAAAAATCTGGTGCTCGCCGGCCTACCAATATTTTAGATTACGCTCTAGGGTCCAAAAAGGTTGGTAGCCCCTGGTATACGGGGACTTAATCTGTGACTTGAAATAAATCGCTTTCATCATTATAAATTTCTGACACCTAAAATGTGTTAGGATCTAATGAAGTCTTTTGTTTTTTTATTACTGTCTTGTGTTGTTGAATTTCTTGTTATTACGAAATCCGTTAGCCGCTTCTCTGTTTTTTTTGTATCTGGGAATAGTGTTAGAATAAATAATTCGTGTAAAAATATAGTATTATGCATACTAGTTATTCTATGACGAAAAACACAATATGCCTTTGTACTTAATTCCTAATTTTATGTATCAAGGTCAGGACCGGTTTTGCTCATGGCGAGCATTGTCAACTGACAATAAATAAAATTATCTTATCACTCTTATCAGTTGACAATGCTCGCCATGAGCGAAACCGGTCCTGATAAAAGTGGAAATTAAGTACAAAAGAATATTATGTTTTTTTCATAATATAATGCATTTCTACCAAGTATTGACAGTGGACACCCTAGAAGTAATTACACTCTTCTTATATATATGTTTGATAACACTGTACCACTGTTTATAATATATATATATATATTTATATTAAGGGCTTTTTAATGTACATAACAATGTACGTAGTAACTTATAAAAATTGTTACTGAATAAAAGGTCAAATGATACAGATTTTTGGAGGGGAAAAAACTTCAGTGGGAAAACGCAGTGAACATAAAGTAAACAATATTTATTTCAACGGCGTAACTTTCGGTTGCAGGGTAATGAGTTTCTCAAAATGTTGGCGCCTAGGGGCGCAAGAAGATCTTAATTTGACTCTGTGCACGGCCTGCCCACTTTTTTTAAGGGCGGCGTCAGAAACAAGTGTCGTAGAAGTGACAACGAGTTCTGGGAACATATTTTACATTTAGGCGTTAAACTAGAACCAAGGTTTACGTTAAATATAAAATACAAACTTTTGTTTGAGATAAAGAATAACATGGAAAAAAGGGGCTGAAAAGAAACAAGTGGCGTGCACGTGTGCACAAAACAAAAAGCAGGAAATAAGTTCGTGAGTAAGTAGATGACAGATTTTTAAAGGGTTAAGAGCTTCATCGTAGAGATAAGGGGAATCTAAGAGCATTACGTTTTCTTTTCATAACCTTTATTGTATGTTAATTTAAACCAATCTATAGTAGAAGGCATAAAAGGTTGGAGAGCATGCCTAACAACTATGCATCAAATGTAATCAACAACTATTTATATTGACAAAAAATATATATTTTTATAATCGCTTTTGAGGTGTTCACTATCAATTCTTGGTGAAGAGACATTAAATCATAACTCCACATTATTTTTATTACATTAGGACTGGATAATTCTTGCGATGATCGAAACCGCTTCTGATCTAAAATAAATAATCAGGCCTAGAAGTGATATTTTAGGGATGTGGAGTCGTGTATAAAAAGAACACTCCGACTTCAAATTGATTCTTTTAAACATATCTGTATACCATAAGATCATTCTAGTTACTAGAATTTTTCTAGTAGATTTCACCAATCACTATTATGAATACACTAATATTAAAGTTTTTCAAAATCCTTCAATTATTTATCTCCGGTTTTACTGGTACTATTAAATGTAATATGATTTTTATAATAAAACTAGGGCTGTGGAGTCGTGTAAAAAAAACGTCTCCGACTCGGACTCCAGCTTTAAAATAATTTACTACTCCGAATCCGACTTTACTTTTCTGGTTTTATTGATAGCTAATATTAAAATTGTCTAGTTGTCATTTTTGACCATTCTCAGAGTGGTCGAGGGGTAACGATAGAACTCTCAATTCACAAATTAATACACACTGAAGCACTGAACACAATATTAAAAATTAAGTGTCAATGTATCATTGATCACGATTTTTCACTAACTTAAGCATTCCAGCGAACGGGTATACTTGATCAGAACCCGGTTCGTTCAAAAGTATCCAAACGTATACAATTTAAAGTTTAATTAAACCATTCAAATCTTCCAATAGAACGATTCTTCTCAGAGAAACAAAAAAAGAAAGCAGTTCCAAACAAATGAAGACAGTATTTAAATGACAACTGTTTTAATAAATTCGTATTCTAATAAAAATGTAAACATTTGATATCTGTTTAAAAGCATTAATATTTTATCTCGCAAACTGCGCATTACACGGAAAGCTTTGAAGGATTAGTGTGAATAAAATGTATGTTCATATTATAAATATGTCACGCGAAACCTGTTTTCCATACAAAGGAAAAAAGAACAAAGCACAGTTTACTTTTTATTTTACGTATACTATTATATTTTATGTATACAGCAGTGTTTTTCAACCTTTTTACATTCGCGGACCGGTAAAAATTAGAAAAATATCTCGCGGACCGGCGTCAACCAACATCACTCAATAATTTCGTAGGATGACAAATATATCGAGCTACTATTGAAAAATTCACATTTTATTCATTCATTCAACCTTCAAATAATACGTGTAAAAATTTCATAACAATTTACATTTAGATCACAAGTTACAGTGATTTAAGTGACGCTACTTTTGTAATTTTCATAACTGGAAAAAAATGAATTTCGTGTGTTGATAAATCATTGTTATTAGGAGTCTTTTCCATCGAGACAAACTGAGAAAAGTGGTTTGCTAATTTCTGAACGCTTATTTCATGATTTCTGAAGTGAACGCTCTGGTCGCTCAAATTCGGCAGTTGTTCCAGAAAACATCAAAAAGCTCTACAAAATCGTTATGGCCGATCGTAAATTGAAGTTGCATGAGATAGCTGATACTTTAAAGATATCAGATGGCAGTTCATTCACCATTTTGCATCAACATCGAGGAGATAATCAAGTAAAAAAAATCGAAACATAAAAGTCTTCGCGGACCATAGGTTGAAGAACACTGGTATACATTATAATGTATATAACATTTTAGCTTATATAACAAAGTTTTCTTGTGTAAGAAATCAGATTAGGAAGAACGAATTGATTAATTGATATACCATGACTTTCAGATGGGTTTTCCGAAAGCCCCAAATCTCAACAGAAATAATCCGTTGGAGCTTTATATTGATTAACACATTTTCTTTAATATTGATTTATACAATGACGATATTTATGTATGATAATTATAATTGTTATGTATATTATATATATAAGGATTTGAATACACTAAATCACATTTTTATAAATTGATTCTGGTATAAATATTATGATGTCTGCATTATATTAACTCTATTTCGTACTAAAACATAATGTCTTTTTATTCAGTACAGACAATTAAAACTTTACTAGTGATGCCGGCATTCCTTCCCGTTCATCCCTTATTCCAGGGTTTGCCAAACTTTTTCAGCAATGGAACACTTCGCGAATCCAGAAATGTTAACGGAACACTTAGCTTATTTTTACGGTTGGGTAATCAATAACAGTAAAAAAATGTAATATTAAAAACTTTTTATTTAGAAATTATTTTTAAGACATCACATAAAAATAAAAGCGTACCTAGATACGTCAAAAAATCACTCGCCTTTCAATATTAAGTTGATTTTTAAATAAGTCAAGATTTTTTATTGTTGTAGTGTATAAAACCACTCCAAATTTCTGCGGAGCAACTAATCGGGTTGAGAAACCCTGCCTTATTCTATCTGAAAATAAGGCGGAGAGAGAGCGAATTATTTTATACCTATAATTAAAACAAGTTTTAAAATATCATTAAATGGTGAAAGCAAACTACGGAAAATTCATTCTTTTTTATTATACTAAAAGTATTAAATATATTTTATTTTGTATGAAATAAATTGGTATTAGGTTACTGATTTAAAATTGTATTATATTTATTTTATACATCTTGAACCACTCGCTGGTGCATTATTACGATATCTATTATGACACAGTATAATTATATTTCAAATTGTAAAATAGTGGATGGACTTCATTCAATATTTAATTAAGCCAGTGTCACTCAAACTATGATGTAGGTAAATCGCACTTCCAAAAAAGATGTGTTATAAATTTGTAATCACTTTAGATAATCAAATATAAATGTATTTTTGATAGTAAGAAAAGTTTATTACAAACCGGATTATGATGGCACGTGCCTGCGATTTGGCGTGTATTATATAACCATCGTTTGATACGATTTTTACCAATTTTGGAGCCAGATTTTTACTTTAGTTTTAGCAAAAAAGGTGTGTTCTAGATCCTTTCCTAGAGGACGCTTCAGTTAATCGTGTGGTAGTTTGTTTGCAACCAATTTTCTGTAGACGCTTCTTGACGCAGGTGTGATCAGAGGATTGAGGTTTCTATCACGTATAAGGGTCTCAATTATTTGGAAAATATCTTAGTTGGGAGCAGAATGTTGGTTCCTATTTAGTGAGAAAAACTATCATCACCACATCAGAAGCTGGTTGTAAAACAAAAAGTGCTTGTTATATTTACTGATAAGTTCCCGTATATATTGGAAGACTTAGCAGCAGAAAAGCTTAGTGCCTTTGACTAAAGGCCTGGTGCTTGAAATGTCTATCTATATGTATATCATATCGTTAAATTTCTAACAGAAGTAAGTAACAATTCTGACAAAAATAAGTAAAGATATTGATTACACCAGATTGCAAAAAAAAAACATTTATTTTAATGAAACATTACTAATACTGAAGGCATGCAATTGTCCCTGTTTATTAACTTTAAGCTCATATTCGTGTCAGATCGGCGGCAATGCATCTATTTTGATATTATAATGTAATGCTATAAGCTTTATCATAAAAGCTGAAATTTTTCATTTGCTGTTTACTCACCGTGGCGATATAACTGTACATCCACACTCATAGTTTTACCATTACGCGTTGATTTCTAAATGTTTTGATTGGCTATTCCTAGGCATAAGAGATTGACTTACATCCAATCCGCAAAGCGTGTTTGTCTGTTTTGAAATGAGGATTAATAATTGATTTATTAACTGTACACGTAACATGTAATTTTAATTACAAAATAATGTAAAAATGCTAAACCAAGATATTATGATAGTATGTTGAGTAGTGTTAGGTTCCTCTGGTCGAAATGTTTGAGATTAATTGTATAAAGCAATCATACTGGAAGAACGATCCCGGCTTGTAATATCATTTTCAAGTGGCTTCATCATCATAATCACGAATGAATGAGATGTGACGAGGCTAACAAACTGGTAAACCAGCCACCGCTTACATTCATATAAGCGCCACACTCGAGCCCCTTCAATGGTTATTAATAATTATATTACATAATAAATCAATCGTGTGTTGTATGAATGTGATTCACTCATGCTTTCTACAGATATATTTATTAATATAAGAGCTTTGAATTGATTTATGAACAGATAACCGCAGAAAATCAATCCAAAATTACACTTGAGCAACGTTATCATACAAGAAAAAAAGTGAACTGATAATTATTAAAACCACACTAAGAAATTGTATTTCGTGTTTTTTTTCAGAAACTGACGCGTAAAAAAACACCATTTAGATATAATTTGATAAATTAGTTCCAAAAATCAAAATACCACGTAAAAAATATCAAAAATGTATGAAAAGCTAAAATTTTGCTCTTAACACTTTGTAAGCGGGCGTTTTTTAGTGATTAGCGCAAACATATATTACATTCTTAAAATCGACACCAAACATTTCTAAGCCAAACAATATTTTCGGCTGAAATTTTCAAATAAATCATATGTGACATTTAATCATTAAAAATAAAATGAAAACATTTTGAATACATCATAATTTCACTACTTTTCTAAGCTGAATATAAAAACCTGTTATTAATTTAGTATATAGCACTCCACTTGGTAATCAATATGAAATAATAATAATAATAATAAATTATGAGGTTTATTGCTTATTGTCAAAAAGGGTCACTTACCGCGGCAGTTATTTTGAAGAAACCATTAAATTATGAGTCAATATACCAACAAAACCGACAGTACGCGATAAACGTATTTTTACGTTTCCCGTCTATAATGTGTTAAAATTTGGTGCAAAAAAAGTTTTAATTAATGTATTAATTTAAAACATTTAAAAATAAGTTTAACAATGTAACGCCGAATCCATCGAACATGTTAGCTTATATAAACATTCGACAATTCGATTTATACGCGGAGGTCGTAGACTTAAGGTAGAGTGTACAAAGGCGGTGATTCAGTGTAATGAAATTGTAAATAAAACTAGGTACGCCACAAGTTCTCACCAGTTGTCTGGATTAATCACTACTTACTCGTTGCTTCATAGGAATTGCCGACTGTGTGAAATAGATCCTAGTACTCGTACTGTAATTAATAATTAAATTGTTATTACATGTTTCAAGCGCCCATAAACAATACTTAATACCCTTTGTTGCGCCTGACTAATGTTTTTTTTTGTCAGTCTTGTAGACGAGTCGTCGACGCTGTTGGGCATTCATTCACTTGAATTAAAATCAACCAACGATTATTGAACTCGCATCGATCTTTCTGATGTTGTTATACCTCCCCACCTAAACTAATTAAACCGATTCTTAAAAAATGAACCGTTGAGAGAGATACCAATTATGTTCTAGTCTAACTGGCTTACAACTAATTCTGGTAAAAAGATGCGTTGCTTCATAAAATACAGTGGAACCTCTCGTAACAAGTTTAATTCGTTCCAGAATCTTACTCGTTATGTGAAACACTCGTTAAGCGAAACAATTTTTCCCATATAAAACAATGTAAAATACAATAATGCGTTCCGTGACGGAAAAAAATCATTTTTAACGTGTATTAATGTAAAGTTAATGTAAAATCTCACCAATATCGTTGTTATCCACCTCCGGTCCCAAGATATTGGCCAAAGATACAATCTCGTTGATTGTAAACTTCACAGGTACTGTTTCAAACCCCCCAAAATCACATTCGACAACGCTCCTTGGCAAAGCTTCTTCCAAGCTGAAGTGAGGGTTCTCTTGGTAACCCCTTCCCAATATTGGCCAAAGATACAATCTCGTTGATTGTAAACTTCACAGGTACTGTTTCAAACCCCCCAAAATCACATTCGACAACGCTCCTTGGCAAAGCTTCTTCCAAGCTGAAGTGAGGGTTCTCTTGGTAACCCCTTCCCACGCCTTGTCAATCATCTTGAGTAAATCATCAATGTTAAAGTGATTTTTCCAAAACTCGGCGTCACTCGCTATACGAAAAGTCACTCGTTAAGGGAGAATTTTTTTCACAATCTGTTTTGCTCGTTATGCGAATTACTCGTTATAAGAGGTGCTCGCTATACGAGGTTCCACTGTATATTCAATATGCTACACATTCGTACCTGAAGTGGTTAAAAAAACCTTTTGACGGTTTCACTAAAGACAGTTATGGTTGACGAGTTATTTCTTCGTCAGTATGGTCCAAGTTTTCACTGACCATTGAAGTTTAAGTCATAACATAATATGTACAGAAAATGTTTTAGAGCTGGAGATATATACTAAATGTTTTGTGATAAGGCATGTTATCATTTAACAAAAAGTTTCATTAAGATACGATTTAATGATATAAGATTTTTAAGTCGTGTCTGTCGTAAAAAAGCGAAGCAATTCGTGAAAAAATCGCGATAATATTTTTTTAATTAATTTACGCGAACTAATTACATGGTGGGAGCGTTTATGCAAACAGCGACATCCTTTGTCATCTAATCGCATCTGATTTAGTTCGCAGAAAATCCAATTAGAGCTCCGGTCCTCTGGCGCCACTGTTATATTATGACTAACTACTGACAAACTCGACTCGCTCACTAACTAACTATAACTGATTAACTGGAAGTAGCAATTTCACTTCCCACGACCGGACTCGAATCCAAAATGTCTAGTTTTCACCAGATTGGATGTCACTCTCACTGGGATTGAATGAGTAATGTTATTTCTCCTGAAATAATAACTAACACCATATTGTTTTAAAAACTTTTCTTTGGCGTAAATTAAACATTAATATGGAATGCTTTTTCGGTTCTTTGGAAAGGGCAAGAGTCATTTTAATATCATTTTCCACTGATATACTTAGTTAATAAATTCAATAATCAACAATAGCGCCAAAAATAATAAAATAAATCCCTAATGGCGGACATACAGGATAACAGCATCGTTTTATGTTCTGTCAGACATAATCAACGTTCTTTAATTGAATCGAATTTTCGATAAAGAAGTTTTCTTATTTATCATAGTGCATTGAAAAGATGGCGTCTGTTGAATGCAACTGTTTTTGACAGATTATGTTTATACTAAAGGGTTCATCTATGAATACAGTATTGAGAACATGAACCAAATGAAGCGAGCACAATCGTATTAAATTGTATATGGTATAATGATGCATTATACACGCACCATTTTGTATCCTGTGCAGTACTTTGTAAACATCCCGTGATGATTGACATAAATCGCTGTAAGCCCGAAATCGCTTTTGTCCTTTGTTACTGGAGTTATTATGCACTTATATCAAAGAGCCTATTGTATAATAGCTAAAGTGCATCGAGGATCTAGAGTTAAGCACTATAGATTATATTAATATTAATAGACCACCCAATTCTAATGTTAGTTTTGACATTTATTCGATCCTAAAGCCGAGTGGTCAATGCTAACTATTTGGTTGCAGGGTCACAGTTACGAATCATCAATCATTTCAATGGATGTCTGTGACTTATTACTCCCTACGGAATTCTGAAAACAGGGTTTAAAGAGTAAGAATAATTAACTGCATTCTTCCGTCTTTAAAACTCTTCGAAATCAGTTATCGTAAAACAAGTTCTGTTTAGATGCTTCATAAGGATCCCATACGTACACATATGTTACATATCTCTTTTTGGAGATTGTACAGATATATGAATGTGATAAGAATTACACTATTTGTGAGCTAATCTTTCTCCCTGTGCTATTTTCAGGGTCAGATAGATATGATAAGTTCACCATTTTGATCACCTATCTATTAATCGGCTGGAAAATCAATGTATGAAACTATATATTCACCAAAAAAATCCATTCGGCTACATGACCGATTTCAGATAAATGATTAAGGTTTTTTGACATTTTGCCGATGCTGACCAGGAAGAAAAATATGTTTGTAGTGAAAGTAAGAGATTTTGATAAAAAAACATTACTATTTACTAATCTTTTACACACTATCAATAAAACAGAATACTTCACAGATTTAATGAGAGGGAGCAAGTATAAGATATTATAGTTCTTAAAAAATGAGATTTAACTGGAAAAGCGCAGTGCCTGTACAAGAAAAAAAATGGGAAAAAACGTCTTGGGACTTTTAAGAGTTTGGTTTTGCTGTAGCACCAAGAATCGTATAGTTTTATCACATGAATGATCGAATCAATCCATTGGCCTGGAGATTTGTATGTCCAGTAGTTCTATTCTCACGTGAATAGCACTTATTCGGAACGGTTTAAAATACTCCACACAATCACGTTTTTAGTATACATACAGACCGAATATATAATGCACGTTTCCACGGACAACCGGCATTTACCAGATTATTTGAGTGCCGTTAAGAATGTGACTAATATTTCACGATGGGAAACTTCCATGTTACATAGCGCCGAAAGACTTGTAAAGATAAAATCTTCATATTTTAATTTCCTGGGATAAATTATGATTAGTGTACGTTACGCCCCGTTTTGTTCAGTAAGTTACGCCGCGCTTGCATTGTAAATTTTAACGAATCATTTAACTTTTACGACGTTGCATCACAAGTTATATAATGGCGATAAACTTATTAAAGCCAGTTAATGATATAATACATTGTATAGCATGAGGCTGGCCGTAATTTCATTATATCTACAATCTGTATGGACAGCGATTAAAAAAGAGTGATACTATGAGACTTTAGTTTCCCAGCGTAGCAGAAGTGGGGAAAAGTAATTATTAAATAAAATGAAAACAGTCAGAACTGTACTGTGACTTAGAGCAACGATTTCCAAAATGGGAGGCGAGAAAACTTTATCAGATCACATTTAGGATGTTCACTGTCAATACTTGGTGGAAAGGCATTATATTTTTATAATATTAAGAAAAAACACAATATCTTTGTACTTTATTTCCACTTTATGTACATAGATCAGGACCGGTTTCGCTCATGGCGAGCATTGTCAACTGAACCTTAACAGACATGCATTTTTCTGAACACAACGTGAATTGATAAATAAACTTTGATATCGCAACGTAACACTAATACTTCAGTGAATATTGATTTCTTAATTTTCGCGTGGATACATAATCCATTTGTCGATAGTCAAGATGATGAAATTGAGCTGACAACCATTGAAAAAGGAAAATTGATCGAATTATCATGCAATAGTTTATAAAAAACAAAAGTTTCAAAATTTGGCCTAAATAAAATTTTGGTTCAAACTTAACGTAAAACTTGAAACGCAATCTTACTTACAATTACTTCGTAAATTTATATTCACATTATGTATCGAGCCAGGTTATTTGTAGTAAACGTCAGTAAATATTACTGACGTTTTGGATGTACAGTAGTGGAAGCAATAGATACTGAAAGAAAACACGTATAATATCTTATATACGGCCAGTCTTTGTGTGATTTCATATTGCAATTTTGTAGAATAATAATTTTGGTGTGAGAATAATCCTAAAACGTCCGCAACGAGGAATTTTCTGACACACTGAAGATTCATCTTGAATACGAATGCAGGCATCATTAAGGGGTGGATTTCACTACACTCATATATTATTAAAGCTCATTTTTTTAAATTTAAAATTTAAATCAAAACATAAAAGTATCATAATGGTATAACGGTAAAATTCTCAAATGATTTGAAATAGTGCTTTAATATCTTACAATTTCTTCTTGTTTTATTTATATCTTTCATAGTGATTTATGGCTACAAGTTACCGAAAAAAATATATCAAATAAATCTGTTTATTAATTTCACCAAATTGGATATTTGAGGGACCAATCTTACGATCATTGCCAATGATAATGGAAAGTCGCCATCGCCAATTTATGAAAATTGATTAACCGGGGATTCCTTCCGGATTTCTGATTACAAACTGAGGTTTTTTCATTCACCTACAAAGACCGCCACATACAGTAAGTTTCTATATTTTTTTTATCAAGGAAAAATTTAAGACGTATCACATACGCACGTGATTTTTTAGTCAGTGGCCGTGGCCGAGTTGTCAATGTTCTTGGACTAATTAATTGCGTGTTCAAATTGTCGAAGTCATGAACGTAAACATTCATAAAATATAAGGATTTTAATTAATCGATTTAATAATAGGTTTTGAAATGAATGTTGTAATTATTTACAATTACTCACTACCCCAACCTGATAACGGGGGGTAGAGTAAGCTACGAGATTAATGCTAGTATACCTAAAACTATCTTCCAGCCAGTGATTGATTCAAAAACTTCTGTTGAAATGATCTATTAGGAGTTCAAATACTCTAAATTGAGAGCAGACATGGTATAAGAAATATAATTTCAATTACACTAGAGAGAAAATCTGTATTTTTTATGTTCCCAGCTTTTATCTGCAAAAGACAAATAACTTTTTGTCGTAGAGTAATCCACCATTGGGCGCAGCAGCAATGAACGTAAATAGAATGGCAGTGAGAAGGTCCTAATTAATGACATAGTCGCATTCAGACCGTTCTACTGTCGCCGCTCACTGATGTGCATTTTTTAACGCTAGATAAAAACTTACAGCCACAAAAGATTTGCAAGCTTACTTTGTTATTAGAAATTATTTACTGTCAACACGTAATGAAGCGGTTTTAAACGAATATGCAAAACCGAAAACTTATTCATTTAATTTAAATTTATTTATTTTTGGATTACCTAGTCGGGTAACTTTGGTCATTGATATGTCATTAGTATCCACTGTTCGTGTTCTGCATTCGTCATACATATGTAATTACACGCCATATTTGATATACCTTTAAATGTCATACGTGAGTTATGATAACCTACTCAAACCTAGACTAACTTATCAAATTATACAATAGCTTTAAATGCTTATTTATTCGAAAATAATTACCATAATAAGATGTCTTTGATGATCCTATTTTCATGAAATTGCACTTATACTAAATATAGCGACCAGTATCTTCAATTGCCCCTTCTTTATCATCCTTTAATTAATTAAACTTATGAATTTATATAACCAGCTACCCCTGTAAAGCTTTTTTATCAGCTAAAAAGGTACTCCAACTGGTCAAAACTGGCTCTCATATTAGAATAAAAATATCTGAAATATATTGTATTAAGCATAAGTTTTCACATATTGCATAATAAGCATTTAGACATATTGACTTCCTGACTACTTTTTGAAAATCTTAACTATACGATGATAATTAATTGGTTTTGAATATTGTAATGATTTCACATTAACTGATTGTTTCACAAGAAAATCATTATTCTTAATTGTTGTTAGTGAAAAACGCTTATTGGACAAATTCGTTCATGTAAATAATGGTTTTTATTACAGCTAATTAATTTCTCTCTCAACTTATGTAATAATATACTAAAAGCTTTACAGACCAACTAAAGAACTTTAGTTGGAAAATCATTAATCACCTGAATCTCTTGAAGCGACTTATAGCACAGTAGATTAACCGTTAGAATTTCGATCCATCCAACAGGTATTCTAGTAATAGATAATGGCTGTCTCGAAGTCCACAGGTAATAATACGTTATTTATGTGCGAACTAGCTGTCAGCTAGTGACAATACTTGTTATATTAGTCAGAAATTTTAGATGAATAACACAAAGAATTCATATATCGTACATACTAGTACATCCTTATTGGTTTGAATCACCGATGATGAGTATGTTTCTCATTTTTATAAAGAAAATTTTCAATTATAGGTATTAACTATTTTATAATTAGTAGAATTGACCTACAACCACAGGAAAGTTATTGTTGCATAGTATGGGTCTCCTACACCAGTGCTTCCCAACCTTTTTCATGCCACGGACCCCTAAATCTGAAAACAGTAATATGCGAACCCCCGAAAAGTGTCGGAACAAATAATTCGTGTACAAATGTAGTATTTTTTTTCATTTTAGTGAACAGTGCAATTTTAAAATCGTGTAAAAAGAGTTGATTATAAATTTCAATTTCTGAGCACAATAGAGATTATCCCAGTACAAAATATTCTATAACAACTGCTTGCTACCTAGTCTCTCGGTCTGTCTTTTTTGAATGGAGACTTTAGACTAATTATTTTTCAATATATTTCAATTATTGTTCCCCGATTTTTCCGACCTCCGACTCCGTAAAATAAAAACACCCAACTCTACGATTCCCGAAAACACAGCCCTGGTCACATTACTCTACTCGTCTCGAATGCTTGACGAAAAGAATATGTAAATTAACAACAGTTTATCCCAAAACTTAAGGCATTTTGTAACAAACAGTATATTTGAATACTGATTCATATTTCTTATTGATGCTGCAACCGTATTATGTCATTTACTCTGATGTTTCATTTATTTCTTTTTATGTAACGTTATACGACTTGAAATCATTGTTATTCAAAGAATATTATAATTTATAAGTCACTGGCAACATAATAAAAACACATTGTGAAAAAAAAATGTGTTGGAATGTGTAAAACTGCAGATCGGTGTGGGAATCCAACCCACTCGATTGCAAGGCGGTTTCATTGACCACTTAGCATATAATGTACCGAATGCTCGCGACCAGCTGTTTCGAAAAGAAAATCTCGTGGGCATGGTAATATCTGCAATGCATGAGATTATGAGATACTGCCTTGCTGGTAATGTATTATCAATTCGTATATTTTGCAAGTGTCAATCTAACGCTTCTTATGTAAATTTTAATATGATATACATCAAGTTACCGTATCTATAAAACAGTCAACTCTTTTTTTTATGTTTTTTACACGAATTTGAAATAGCATGGTTCACCACAAATGACCAATACTATATTTTTCCATGAATTATTTGTTCTATCACGTTTCATAGAAACAAAAAACAGAGGCGGATAACGGGTTTCCTAATAACAAGAAATTTAACAAAACAGTAATAGGTAATAATCAACAAAAGATTTCATTAGATGTATCGGAAATTTCTAGTGATTAATGTCCAGATCCTCACAAAAGTCCCCGTATACAACAATTAAGTAGCGATGAATAGTTTTATTTTTTCTAAATTCAAATACATATTATTACAAATATTTTTTTGTATAATTATCATATTGGTATATCTTCATTATTGACCTTTTTACACGATTTCATATACCACAATGTTTTTCTTTTTTTGAAAAAACACGATTTTTATATCCGGTGAACCAATTTTTGTAAGGTTTTTTATGGAACGTTTCTTCTGAGTTTACATATAAAGAATATTTAACAGAAATAAATGACAACAATATATAATTAATATGATCCTCAATTGATTTTACTTAATATTTTCAATTAGACGTCTGACTTATATTAATTAATTTTTGATAAGATTTTCCAATCAAAACATCAATCAAAACAAACAAAACAAAACAATTGATATTGTAGTTATTAATGTTATTCTTTGCGAGCATTGTCAACTGTTGACAATTCTCGCAATGAGTAAAACCGGTCCTGACCTTTTAATTAAATGGATTAAAGTACAAAGGAATGTTGTGTTTTTATTAATATAATGCCTTTTCCCCAAGTATTGACAGTGAACACACTAAAAATGTTATTCTTCGTTAACACCTCCTTTTTTCTATAAATTTTCTCAATTAATTATATGCCAAGAATCGAATCAATATCGATTATCAACAGCAAACGATTACGAGAGAATTAGTCTGAAGATGGTTCTCAAAAAAGCAAAAAATGTGTGGCATTTCGTAACAAAGTTTGTAATCTTAAATGAATTTAATAATATATTTTGCAAATCAACTTATTAAGATTAAGCAAGGACATAGGGATAGACTATTTATCAAATTATTTCTCTCCTTCCTCCCAATTGTCAATTGTAAAAGGATGACAAAAGCACATATGCTTTTGAATACGAATCTATAAAAAAACCTCCATTCTAGAGTTCATAGTTGTGTACTCGAAAGATTTAAAAAAAAAACTTAAATAGCCAGATACCATAAGTGTGGTTCGCATGAAGTTATACTAGTATGTGCATTGAATGAGTGAATCACAGAACGAGAAGAATAATTGGCAGTTAATATTGAAATTGGAGTTAAAACTTTCTGCCATTTTCAAAACACTTAGGGACGGTAATAAGAGGAAATAAGGCGAAAATGTTGGGAGAAAAAAGGTCGCGGTTGCTTTCGGACTTGTTGACTAACTTTTCCGCACAAAAAAGGCTTTTTCACGCATGTGTGAGTATCTAAATAATCGTGAAGCCTCTGCCTCCCTCTTTTTAACCCCCGCTGATAAGTTGAAGGCTACGTTTATTAAAGGACAAGGCCGAAACAACCTCGCTATCCACCCCAGGGTGGCTTACCTACACTGTGTTCGGAAGATCATAGATAAACAAAAATTGAAATATCATTGTCAAAAGTATCTTGCCGAAACAATTCTCATTAATTTTGGATACAGTGTGATGCTTCGTAAATTTATCTATTCAGTTTCCATCATATTCTGGACCCGATTGAAATGAAGAATCGATATGAAGGTTTACCAAAATTGGCATACACAACAAAACGCTATAAATTATTAATATTATCAAATATGATCAAAGCATATCAGTTTATTTTCCGATCGATACAGTCTTTGATCATTCGTTGACATATATTAATGAACATAATATGAATATCTTGTAAATGTGAGTGTGTAAAGAAGTAATTTTCACTTAATTGAAAGACTAAAATTAAAGTGGTTGAAACAACATTCTCAACTGACATAAAAACGAAATTGGTTTATCCAAGAGTGCTTACCTTTTTTTAATTTCAATACCCTTGATTGATTTTATTTCGTATAAGCTATAATAAAAATAGTAACTAGTAGCAGTCTTTATAGTAAATAAAACTAAAAATACAGTCTTCAATATATTTTGTAATCTATTTTATGATGTTTTAATCTATAATTGGTAAAATGGTATTGTATTCGTAAAAAATAAACATATTGTAGTTAGGTCCGTCAATTCCATAATTATATTGAATTATGAAAAAACTGTGTTTTATTTTTTACAAATATAGTTTACTTTCTAACACTCAGTCTGAAAGTAAACAATAATAAATTTTACTGTATTTTATATTATAATTAAGAAACTATAGACAAACACAGCATTCAATTTATAACAATCTTTCATTTTATTTAACCGGAACGCCATGAACCCAAAAGTCTCCGCCATGGTGAGTAAGAAAGGCATTATAATATATAAATTTATATAAGAAAAACTTCTACGATAATGGATGGGGGAGTTACTCAGCAGATAGGGAGAGAGAAACTTCCCCTCGGTAACTTGGTGTTTATGATAACGGCGACCAGACTGAATAAGGGCAAAACATGGCAACCTTTTTTTTACGTGCAGTGATTCATTCGCATTTTGCAGGTAATTCAAATCACCCGGACAAATTTAATTTGACGATTTTGTCGAATTCTCGATAATTTACACACTGTCCTCATTTAAGCGACTAAATAAATATCGTGCAACATATGTACTTATTATTGATTAATTGTCTGGAAAAACAAACTTAGAAGAAAGTTAATGGATTACAAATGAAGACTACAAGCACATATCATTCCAAGATCATTGTTTGTATTAAAAATATTGAAAATAGTCACCTGTCGCCTAAAAACATGTATAAAAAGGGTGGTCAAAGAAAAGTCACCTAATCATCTAACCCATAGTTTCTCAACCTTTTTAAGCCCGTGGCCCCCTTTTGAGTCTCATATTTTTCCGTGGCCCCCCTACCCCTAGTAATAAAATTCTCGGGGCTCGGAAAAATGAAAAAAAATGTAGGTACATTAATTTTTAAAAAATACAATACAATAAATTTTTTTGTTAAAAAAAAATATGTTTACAAAATAATTTATAATATTACTTTTTTTTTGAAAATCCCTAGGGTACCCAATGTTTTACCCATCACAGCCCGCTGTGGTTCACACTATTGTTACGGGGGGGTATTCTGCAGCATTATTCGTGTTAATTTTTATCCATAAATTCCTAAAACTAGTTTGCATGCACTGCAGGGTGCAGAATGCGAAATAAAATAAAATAACTTTATCAAAAGAGTTTTTATGAAATTAATTCAATTCGTTTTCATAAGACGCCGTGAACTTTTTGAATGCTTTGTAATTTTTCCTAGATGCAACTAAGTCGGCATGACCAACAGGACCACCAGATGCGAATGTGGTCGTATAATCTTGAGCAGTTCTTCCTGTTCGTTGTTCATGTTTGGACATTTTAAAAAAATGCGATCAGTATCCTGAAGCTATTTACTAATCAGCCGACCTGGAATAGCTTGGCAGTGAAGTGATCATGGCTAGTTATAAATCGGCCTATCCAAAAATTTGGACTCGAAGCGTTGGTCTCCATTCGCATTTTTAAATTTTGAAAGAATTTATAAGATTGCCTGTCCTTAGAATAATTTCCCATCAATTTTACCAAATTCGCATAGAAGCGTCTGTAGCAATACTGTGCACCACAGTTCAATGGGCCTTAAAAATGAAGGTTCTGGTCGAGAAGAAGACAGTCAAAGAATTCTCCTCACCTGGGACTTCACACCCATTATGTAGCATTGCTGTTGCGCCTTGTACAGATTTAAAAAAAAATTACCAAGCAGAACCAGCAATGCATTTGTAGAAGTAGTTCTGTATGTTTTGTAAAGATTATCAATGCACTGTATTATTCGGTAAGAAGATTTCTCTCCAAAAGAATAAGGTTACAAATCTTGTATCACGTACTTTACCAGCCACTCCCATGGATTGGGTGCTAAGCTTCAATTACTTAATACCTGCTAAGCAAGAAGTTTTGGCATAATTTGCAGAAGTGTAGGAAGGGGTCCTGCCGCCCGAGGCGGTATTTGAATTTGCAGCCTCATGAAGGACCCTAAGGACACTAGCCACTAAGCAAAGGGACAAAGCTTTACCAATGATCAGTTTTGGTCTTTAAAATTGCGTTTTGGTATTTGTATCGAGCTGATTAAAAAAAATGATTTCGAAAAAGACATTCTTGAAGTCAATGGGATTTTATGAAATTTACTGTTTTACGCAAAGGTCCCATGTTTTACAACCTAATGTTGAAGATGAATCGCGCAGGGAATTCAAAAAAAATAGTACATGATTATTTATCAAAGTAAAACTTCAATACTTAAAACAATTGAAGCGTTATATCTTTTATTCATAAAAATCTTAATTCCTTGTTCAATCGTTACACCTTTAGTGTCATTAGGTTTCTGGCAAAGAGCATTAAATTATCTTAACTAATTTTTTCGTCATCAAAAATCTGACACATCGTTTTAGGTTAGTCAATTTGCAATGCAAAATGTTCATTTAGTTGTTTTTTTATCATCTGCTATCTCATACATACGTCTTGATACTGAACGGAATTGCTCAAAGAAATCACCTGAATAATTGCATTTTCACTCCGATTCATAACTATTGAAATTGCGAAATCAAAGATTTGGAAATATAATGCGTTTTTCTAGCTTTTGCAATTAATTTGGAAATTTCGTAAGAAACTATTAATTAAACCAGTGTCTAATTTTTCACTGAATACTTTAAATCCTATTTTTTGCTGCGGAAACTTCTTAAAGCTTTTTGAATTATTAAAATGGCTTTTCTTTCATGTCTATGTGTTTTGTATAAAATGGATAGTAGCATTAGTGAAGCAAAACATATTTAACGCACACGAGTTTCATAATATCATGGGGTGATGAAAGAAATCCGTGGACAAGATAGTCAATACAATATTGTCGACACTTACTTTTGGATGCAGTTATTATGGTATCCTTAAATATCATTGGAAAAATAGTAAAAAGTATGTTTAATAAATACATTATTTCTACTGCAATGAATTATTGTCCTACTGTATTATATTTAATTTTAATATAAATTTAGTTCATTATATTTTGAGTGACCGTGGCCCCCCTAAAGTCTGCTGTGGCTCCCCAAAACTGATATTTTCTTCTGTGGCCCCCTTGGAGCATGCTGTGGCTCCCAAGGGGGCCACATGGCCCCCGGTTGAGAAACGCTGATCTAACCTACAACATACAGTCAATTGAATGCTTTGTATTAAAAAAATGACTTTACTGAAAATAAGTCGTTTTCAGACATAGACCATATAATATAGTGTTTTTAAGTGGATTTCCTATTAAACAATACAATACTAAACATAAAAAGTATAAAATTTATAGTGAAAGATAAATTTTAACTACAATTCAGGGCTTGAGATTTTCAAAATCGATTTGTTAAAAAATACACAAATGTGGAAAAGAATGATATTTGCTTGATGTCTTCAAGCATGTAGTTAAATAGTACTCATGAATATAATATATTGCTATTTTATACTTAATTGAAATTTAAAAGCTGATTAGTGTAAATAGAACGCACATTTTTGTGATATATTCCGGTTAAAAGGACGTAAAACATAAATTATTTTGATTTCAATGATTTTTATAAAGATATGGAAAAATGCCGTAAAATTAGCGGCTGCATAAACACAAAAAAATTGAGCACTCTCTGAAGCTGTGGTCTTTGTTTAGACTTTTAACTATATTGTATATTTAACATGTAAAAATATCCATAAAAAAGCTCCATAGACGTTGAATGACCTTCTTAAAGCTTGCGTGATTCGACTTGATATTTTTTATACTGTCATTCTATACGAAGAGCTTTAACCTTTTTAAAAAAGTCCTAGATTGATTTTTGGAAAAAAAAACAACACGAACATTAAGCCGAGCGACACGTCTGCAACGATGGAACTTATTGATACAAAAAATAAGGCACGACGTGTATACTAATTTCAAAAGGATACATTTTCAATACCTAATAATTATAGAGAATTCCAGTAATGCTGAATGAAATATTGTGTATTGACTCTACTTAAACTATTGATACGTTATTATTATTTTTAATCGATTTCTGCTACCTGTGAGAGAAACAGACAAGAATATGTGTTTGATTAGAATCGATCAATATAATCTCTTTTCATAATGCACGAGAATATAAGTATTGCAAAGATCGTTAGTTTTGGGTTTCGTTTTTAGTGCCATATAAAGTGGATGAGGTGTGAAAGTCTTTGGATAAAAAATCACAAACCGCTTGAAAAATCAATGTATAAGTGTTCGTTCGGGGACTCAAACCCTTGAGATGATAGACTACGAGCGCTGCCACCCAGCAACGATAAAGTTAAGTTTTCAATACTCCATCCGACTTATCTGAATTTAAAATTCCAATCTTAATCCGTTTTTGAAAAAAAACGTTGATATAAGTGGGTATAAAACTTACAATTATCTAAACTCTAAAATTTTAATGACTGCTTATAACGAAACGTAAAGTATACGTTTAGGTTTAAGTATTATCAATTTACATAATATATTTGAAACATTATAACTAAACAATCTTACTTTGCTGCTGATTTAACAGACACGAGGAAGAGTTAAACTGAATTTGTATTACTTATTATGGGATTCCGATGTTGGCGAGTATTAGAAGAATGGGAAGTATTCTGAAAATAACATTAGTTGGGTGAAATCCGCAGGTGTAAGAATGTTTTTGATTAAATTACTGAAAGTGCCTAATTCACTTTGCGTTTTTAACTTAGTTAGAAACGTTTCTTTTTATGTTTGCGTATAAATTTGACTTCCACTCCAATGTGCGCTGTTTGCTGCATAAGCTTTTGTCGATCTCATTCGACACACGTGCCAAGTTTAGTAATAAAAAGTTATAATTTAGATTTTCAGCAACGATTTTGAAAGCAGTTCGACTGCAGACAATGTTACGTTGCGTGACAATGGTTTAATCATAAAATACAATAAATATTCTATATTTTATCATAATCGGATTAATACGAGTGAGCATTGTCAACCCTTAAAAATATACAATAATTTCTAAATGTGCATAACGTGAAACAATTATAAGAATTACAAAATATATTAGATAGCTTTTTCGACATCATACTATCGTAATAAAACACCACATCGTAATATATGTACATGCATCAAGTGTGGAATATTTACAATACATGTACATTTTACATTTTATAAAAAAGTGTATCTCTGTAATATTTTCGTCCTTACAGTTCATTACATTTGTAAATACGGAGTGTTGATAATTGGTTAAAAAGATTTTTTTATTACCTCATAATAAAATAATTGAAGGCGAAAATGATTTTTAAAATTAAGTTATGTTTTATATAATATATATAAATACAAAAACGTCGGAACATTATTTTTCTTGTAAATAATATTTCCTTCTTATATGTATTGTAGCTAAAGGTGTCCATTAAAAGTTCTTGGTAAAAAGGCATTACATATATTAAAAAAATAAAGCTCTTCCAAATGTGTAGTACTATTAATTATTATCAACTGAAACAGTTCATAAATAATGTGAAATTAGTAGAAAATGTATTTTTTTGTTTTATTTATTGTGCCGTTTTAACAAGATAATCAACATAATTTAGGTAATGGCTTATATTAATTTTGTTATGGTTAACGGGACGTAAAGTGTAAATAAAAGTTTCTCGATAGTAAAGCGATAATAGAATAACTCCGAAATAATAAAAGTGACGTAACCATTGTTAATGGAATAGTAAAAAGAAACATTTGTCTTCGGATACCTTTAAGAAGGAAAAATCGCTTAGTACGTTTCTTATGTTGGTAACACATTCACAAAAAGCATTCGCGTGAAAAGCTCATCTTATAATACAAGCCTACAGTGTGGGTGAGTGATAACCAACATACGGCAGTCGTACTGTTTCTGGAATATATTATGTTAACTGTTTGGAGTCGAGTTGACATCGATGTCTATAGGCTTTATTTACATAAAACTTGATCGTTAGTTCTATAAACGCAAGGTCCAACACCCGGTTGTTATCTTATTTACTTTCAAGGTCACGAGTTCTAACCCCCCAAATAGTAGGTGTCATACATTGATCTTCACAATTGATTTATGGCTTGGTTACCAACCGATGACATTGATGTATGTGTTGCTTCTAAGCCTACTCATCAACCTACGATATTTAAAATGGGACGTAAAAAAATGAGAGATTAGCTGACAACAAGTCCTTTACATGCCCTTTCTAAGAAAAATTGAAGGGACCAATTATTCAAATTCTGATGAAATTCTACAAATTCATCGTAATATAATCAGAACAAATCACCCTGCCTTCGCATTTAAAAAAATGCCTAAAAATGTTCTTATTTTCAGTTATATGTACAAAAAGAAAATTAAAAGCTGTACATACAGATAGAGCATTTATGAATAAAATTTTATTTCTTTAAAAAAAGATCATGATGCTAACTTATTTGAAGAAGTTTTTGAGGTCTTCTGCTATTCGTACGCTTCAAATCGTGATCTGGTTAAAAAAAATGTTTATCAATATAAAAGCATCGCAAAAAAACATTAAAAGGTTCTCCGTAACTGATATAGATTGCAAAAGCTCGTTTACAACCCAGAATAAAGATAAATGGGCATTAAGCTTAGGATAACGTCTTTCACCGTTTATCCACACATATCTGAGGTTGTAAATTTCGCAGGGCGTTGGCAGATCCATTAAAATTTGAACCTAACATTTTTACACTTTCTTCTGCGTTCGGCGTTTTATAGATTTATTCAATGTTGAAGAAATGTCAAACCAATGGCGCCAAGCATCGGCAAGTTGGAATTTATAAAAGATAAAACAATTCAATTAAGAAATAAGCTTTAACGAGTACTCTCCAGAATAGTTATTGATTATTGATTACAATTTGTGCAATATGTATAACGATAAACAAATTTCAACGCATTAAACTTTGTAAGAATTGCCACCGTACCAAATATCAATAAGCATTCATTATCTTTTTTTAATCATATACACCCACAATTTGAGGCATCTGAACACTTGTTGTTGAACAAGAAAATATTAAATCGCTTAGCTTCTTTTTTCGTAGATGATAAAAATAGAACAACGTGATCAAGAAAGGACTAGTAGTTAGTTAATCGATCTCATCTTTCAACACAGATCTATCAGACAAACAAAATCTATTTATAATATTTTCTCAGTAAGGGTTGAAACTAATTTTGGCATATAAAATATAATTGCTCCACCATTCCTATCCTAAATAAATAAAAAGACAGCTAACGACACAAGCCATTAAGAAATTAAATTAAGAAATATGCTTTTTGCCGTTAGCTATCTTTGATATTAAAACTATATATTTTAGCATAAATTTGATTTTACATTTGTGATAATTTAATATTTTATCATCTCAACCAACAAAGGGAACCTGTATCAAAACTTGTTACTGCGAATATGAATTTGTGGCTGTCTAGAGACCAGCATGGCGTCTTCTCCCGTTCACCCTCGACGAGCGGTGCCCCCTGCCAGCGCTGGCGACGGCGTTGGCGTCGCGACGCCGTCTCACGGGACTTTCCCTGCGACACTCCACTTCAGTTTGCATTACGCGAACAGACATTCAAGTTATTTTCTTTCGCTCTCTATTGGCAAACTACTCAATTCAATCACACAATTCAACATAAGACGTTTTTTATAGAAAACTGTCTTTGAGTCGTTCAATACATCCAAAAAGAACATGATCATGCTTTTGTGACAGTGATATCTGTGAAAAATATTCATCAGAAAAAAAATTCCAAGACTTGCAGTTGTATCTATTGATATCGTAGGACAGGTCAACTTGCTTGCATCTAGGGAAAATAATAAGGAATTTAAAATCCCAAAATTCTATAAACAGCTGGTGAATTTGAACTTATTCTCTTCCACTATTCACTGTGTCTTTTCTACACACTGTATGCAGTCTAAATCTTGAAAGGCTTTCCTCGGATATTCCAGGAAGAAAATTAAATTGTACCTGCTGCATAGTGTTGCAAAGGTAAAGTCGAGTTTATTACAACATATGATAATATTTTACTAACTGTTTGCTGTATATGAGAACACGAGAGGTGAAGTGAGCCAAGTGGTGTTTTAGGAAACATTAAGTCGGATGCGTTATAATATTCTACATGTCTTACAGTATCGTGAAATTGAAGTGCGCTCAGTAAATAAATACACACTATAATAGTGTTATCGTCCTAAAATAAAAATATACAATCCACCAAAACACCAAGTAAAGACGTGATTTTACTTAAAAATCCAATAGAAAAGTTTTACTATTTTATTAAACATAGTTCTCTTCACCTTTTGGGGGCTCATACATACTTGCCTGTGCCCAGCGGTGGGCTGCCAATACGTTAACAAGGGGCTCGCTTAATCTCAAAGCAATCCTCGGTGTTCTGGGAAAGGAGTGGATTTTTTTTATCACTTCTATGCAATTATATGCAATCCTTAATAAGCAATCGTTTGTTACGTAATACACATATAATATATAAAAATATGCAATTTACCGTTAACTAATCAATGTAAATGGATAAAAATGTATTACTGTGAATTCTGAAGCTGTCGTAGATAATATATTATATAATATTACAGATAACGTATTAATATGCCAGTTCCAAGGGCCGTTCGACTGATCAACTCATTGCCTAGAGAACTGGACATTTTTGGTGATAGTGTTCGTGAACTGTTTGTTAAGTTTTTCTTTTTTATTTATCGATTTTGTTGTATTATGTAGTTTTATTTTTTGTCTTATTATATTTGTTTTGTCTCATTAACATTCTGTCAAGTACAAGGCGAATTGGCGTCAGCTGTTATGTCATGTACTGTAAATTTGGTTTTTTAAACAATAAACAAAATAATAAAAAAAAGTCAGAAATTGTAGTTATGTTATAATTTGATCTGAGAATATTGTTTCCTCTTAAATTAACAAGGGGCTCGTCGGCCTTAGTACAATTTAACAAGGGTTTCGCGCGAGCCCCTCCGAGCCCTCTCCAGCCCACCCCTGCCTGTGCCGCCAAACGCAGACCTATTATTTATTTGGTAAATAAGGCCTTTTCAACTAAAATGCTTTAATATAAATCAATCAGTCGTGCTGAAATAATTATTAACAATATTTAAAAATTATCGTGTAAATAAGTTTATTTCTATGTTCTATCTTAAAGTATGCATATGTAACAGTCAACTCTTAGCGGCATTTTATGTACAAATAAAATATAACTATTACTTAGCAGTGGGTTTTCGTGTCATATATTAATGGTGTGTATTAATTGCCCATTGTATTTCCGACATTGAGAAAATGCTCAATTATTACTGTGCGAAAACGATCTTAACCATAAAAATGTATGAAACTATACCATACTTACTACGAAAAATAAACAGATATGCTTGCAGTTTGGATACATTTAAGAAGTAAAATAATATTATTTTATTTTCACTAACATGTTATCAAAAATCCTTTCCGGTTGTAAAATACCCTAAAAGCTCTGGATGATTTTTATAGCTTTATAATCCGAGATTATTAAGTATTCATACAGCTTACTTCCCGGGAAGTTTTTACGACCAAGTTTTAAATAAAAAAAATTAATCTCCCAAAGTTTATTAGTTCCGCTTTAATAAAACACCTGTTTAAACAATGATGCATACTTAATGTTACACAAAATATATTTGCACAGCCTTTACACGAGGAAGTCATTATCCCACGCGATTATTTTATTGTTTTACTTTATTTAAGAAAAATATTTATTTGAAAAATAGTAGAATAGAAAAATGCGCTAGCAAACTATAAAAATGAGACCATCCGATATGAGGTACAGAGTTTTAAAAGCAGCAAAGAAATGAATTATTGAATTATAATGGTCCAGATATAAACCTACATGCACAAGCATTTTTTAAAATAAGGTCAAAATAACACTATTATATTTTGTTTTTTATACATTTTTTTTTATTTAATTGATATTTATTTCAGCATCACGCCCTCGTCAGAACTACATTTATGTACAGTGGCGGAGTAAACACATAAGAGGCCCCAGGAGCAATAAAGTTTGGAGGTATTGTTTTTCAGATAAAATAAAAACGTCAGAAAAGTCAATTTATAATAATTTAAAAAAAAATCTGAACAAAAAGTATATGGGTTGTATAATATAAGCTATTTTTGAGCTCATTTGAAGCTCATTTGCTAATAGGGTAATCCGCCACTGTTTCTGTATATTATGCTTTTAAAGTTATGACGTAAGGGCGTGACGTCACAATGTGCATCTAAATACTGTTTTATTATGGAGTTCTACCAAGTAAATTCTAATGAAATCAATAAACCTTTAATTCAATTAATTGCAAGAAAGAGCAGAAAAAAAATATCGAATTTATTATCATCGTAAGCAATTGAAAAATATTACATTTTAAAATTTCATGAACACCAGTGAGGGGATTATAAAACTACATTATTTTATTTCTACCATATTCGACTATATAAGTGACGTTTAATACCAAAATTTTACACCCCATAAATCCCCGTCAATGTAATAAAACGCGCATCAAATATTTCTTTACTTACAAAGTAGTCTTCAATTTAATATGATATGTTTTTATCGCTCCTATTCTGTAATTATAGTTCAGTCTTTTGTAGGTTTTGATTTACTATCTATTGTTGTCATAAATTAAAAACGATTATGTAGATAGTCAAAGATATTTTTCAAAGTCATCTTTTTATTATCTATAGAACGAATGTAAATTTGATAAAAATATTATAGGTTATTGACACGTTTTGGGCTTCTTTTGTCAAAGATAAGATCGCGGACTTTTGGAGGTGAATGAATATAAATACGTTAATAATTTATGCAAATCATTCAGATAAAGTTTCTTTGAAGATAGGTACGCATACGCTGTTTCTATTTCAATATGAAAAAAAGTATGTAGTTTTACTCTAGTCTAGACTTCACAATCGAAGTCATATGAAGTTTACATTAAGTTCTAAACATATTATTCAGTAATAGCCATCCAGATGAGCTAATAATATTGTGAAGTGTATATGAATGGTAAAGAAAAAAAGTTGCGCGTAAAGAGAATTTAGCACAGCGTTTCTCAATTCTATTTTGTTGCGTAACAACAAAAAAAACAGTGAAATATCTAGTTTAAAAAAAACAACTACTTTTCGCTAGATATTTCTTTACGTTGGTGTATCTGCAGATTTTGTTATTTTTCTTGGCCACCCATAAATAAGTGCAGCTAATCTGAAAGATATTTCTTACAGGAAAAAAATAATAAACCTTATTTAAAAGAGAATAATGACGTTTTTCCTTTATTATCGTCACTACACTTAACAACGAAGTCGA
This sequence comes from Himalopsyche tibetana, assembly GCA_030503985.1. NCBI lineage: Eukaryota > Metazoa > Arthropoda > Insecta > Trichoptera > Rhyacophilidae > Himalopsyche > Himalopsyche tibetana. The sequence continues at coordinate 295,523 of JAPJYX010000006.1, forward strand.
TGGCTACATCACTATACACATGAACACAGATGTACTGATATGTTATACTGAGTGTACAAGTAAAACCTACGATAGGGTTTAAATATTTTCTCACCTCATCTCTAAAGTATAAAATATGCTCTTAACTTTTTTTACACGGTAGATACATTCCATGTTAAAATTGATAGAATCGATAAAAAAATGAAGATTGGTTCCCTAAATTTCAATAACCGGTTTATTTAAAAAGGAACAACATATTGGTATAGAAAAGCGTGTATAAAAATAATAGTGAAGACCCAACAAGTAAATTACACAAAATATTACCCATTTTTGATTATATATGGGGGACTTTTATGAGCGACTAAAAATAAATCGTATTCATCGCTAGTAATGTCTGACACGTCTAATGTGTCGAGGATTTGATGAATCCTATTGTCTATCTATATATTAATAGCCGATAAAATAAGTTTTCACTTTTCACTTTTCACTTTTTACTTTTTACTTTTTACTTTTCACAAATGTGTGCGTACTGATGTCCTCGAGCGTATTTGAAAATTAGTTTGATAAAATATATATACTACAAAAAATGGTTGTTAGCAAAGTTGAACATTATTCCAAATATTAAATAATTTACGAAATTTCTGCTCCTACGAAAAATGGTTGTTAGCAAATTTGAACATTATTCCAAAAATTCAATAATTTACGAAATTTCTGCTACTACGAAAAATGGTTGTTAGCAAACTTAAACATTTCAATTATTCTAAAAAAATACATTATTTACAATTAAATAGTGCAGGGGTGTCGATATATGTCCCGTGATCTATTTCTTCTTCTACGAAATATATTTGTTTGCCAACTTAAATATTTCAATTATTCTAAAAAATATATTATTTCCAATTAAATACTGCAGGGGTGTTGATATATGTCCCGAAATCTATTTCTTCTTTTACGAAATATGTTTGTAAGCAAATTTAAACATTTCAATTAGTCTAAAAATAACATTATTTACAATTAAAATACTACAGGGGTGTCGATATATGTCCCGTAATCTATTTCTTCTTCTACGAAATATGTTTGTTAGCAAACTTAAACATTTCGATTATTATAAAAATTATATTATTTCCAATTAAATAGTGCAGGGGTGTTGATTTATGTCCCGAAATCTATTTCTTCGTCTACGAAATATGTTTGTTAGCAAACTTAAACATTTCAATTATTCTAAAAATTATATTATTTCCAATTAAATAGTGCAGGGGTGTTGATATATGTCCCGAGATCTATTTCTTCTTCTACGAAATATATTTGTTAGCAAACTTAAACATTTTAATTATTCTAAAAAATATATTATTTCCAATTAAATAGTGCAGGGGTGTTGATATATGTCCCGAGATCTATTTCTTCTTCTACGAAATACGTTTGTTAGCAAATTTAAACATTTCAATTATTCTAAAAATTACATTATTTACAATTAAAATACTGCAGGGGTGTCGATATTTGTCCCGTGATCTATTTCTTCTTCTACGAAATATATTTGTTAGCCAACTTAAATATTTCAATTATTCTAAAAAATATATTATTTCCAATTAAATAGTGCAGGGGTGTTGATATATGTCCCGAAATCTATTTCTTCTTTTACGAAATATGTTTGTAAGCAAATTTAAACATTTCAATTAGTCTAAAAATAACATTATTTACAATTAAAATACTACAGGGGTGTCGATATATGTCCCGTAATCTATTTCTTCTTCTACGAAATATGTTTGTTAGCAAACTTAAACATTTCGATTATTATAAAAATTATATTATTTCCAATTAAATAGTGCAGGGGTGTTGATTTATGTCCCGAAATCTATTTCTTCTTCTACGAAATATGTTTGTTAGCAAACTTAAACATTTCAATTATTCTAAAAATTATATTATTTCCAATTAAATAGTGCAGGGGTGTTGATATATGTCCCGAGATCTATTTCTTCTTCTACGAAATATATTTGTTAGCAAACTTAAACATTTTAATTATTCTAAAAATTATATTATTTCCAATTAAATACTGCAGGGGTGTTGATATATGTCCCGAAATCTATTTCTTCTTCTACGAAATATGTTTGTTAGCAAATTTAAACATTTCAATTAGTCTAAAAATAACATTATTTACAATTAAAATACTACAGGGGTGTCGATATATGTCCCGTAATCTATTTCTTCTTCTACGAAATATGTTTGTTAGCAAACTTAAACATTTCGATTATTATAAAAATTATATTATTTCCAATTAAATAGTGCAGGGGTGTTGATTTATGTCCCGAAATCTATTTCTTCTTCTACGAAATATGTTTGTTAGCAAACTTAAACATTTCAATTATTCTAAAAATTATATTATTTCCAATTAAATAGTGCAGGGGTGTTGATATATGTTCCGTAATCTATTTCTTCTTCTACGAAATATATTTGTTAGCCAACTTAAATATTTCAATTATTCTAAAAATTATATTATTTCCAATTAAATACTGCAGGGGTGTTGATATATGTCCCGAAATCTATTTCTTCTTCTACGAAATATGTTTGTTAGAAAATTTAACATTTCAATTATTCTAAAAATTACATTATTTACAATTAAAATACTACAGGGGTGTCGATATATGTCCCGTAATCTATTTCTTCTTCTACGAAATATGTTTGTTAGCAAACTTAAACATTTCGATTATTATAAAAATTATATTATTTCCAATTAAATAGTGCAGGGGTGTTGATATATGTCCCGAGATCTATTTCTTCTTCTACGAAATATGTTTGTTAGCAAACTTAAACATTTCGATTATTATAAAAATTATATTATTTCTAATTAAATAGTGCAGGGGTGTTGATTTATGTCCCGAAATCTATTTCTTCTTCTACGAAATATGTTTGTTAGCAAACTTAAACATTTCAATTATTCTAAAAATTATATTATTTCCAATTAAATAGTGCAGGGGTGTTGATATATGTCCCGAGATCTATTTCTTCTTCTACGAAATATATTTTTTAGCAAACTTAAACATTTTAATTATTCTAAAAATTATATTATTTCCAATTAAATACTGCAGGGGTGTTGATATATGTCCCGAAATCTATTTCTTCTTCTACGAAATATGTTTGTTAGCAAATTTAAACATTTCAATTAGTCTAAAAATAACATTATTTACAATTAAAAAACTGCAGGGCTGTCGATATATGCGCCGAGGTCGATTTATGGTACTTTGAAAAATGATTGTTAGCAAACTTGAACATTATTTCAAATATTAAATAATTTACGAAATTTCTGCTCCTACGAAAAATGGTTGTTAGCAAACTTGAACATTATTCCAAATATTAAACAATTTACGAAATTTCTGCTCCTACGAAAAATGGTTGTTAGCAAACTTAAGCATAATTCCAAAAATTAAATAATTTACGAAATTTCGGCTACTACAAAAAATGATTGTTAGCAAACTTGAACATTATTCCAAATATTAAATAATTTACGAAATTTCTGCTCCTACGAAAAATGGTTGTTAGCAAACTTGAACATTATTCCAAATATTAAATAATTTACGAAATTTCTGCTCCTACGAAAAATGGTTGTTAGCAAACTTGAACATTTTTCCAAATATTAAACAATTTACGACATTTCTGCTCCTACGAAAAATGGTTGTTGGCAAACTTAAGCATAATTCCAAAAATTAAATAATTTACGAAATTTCGGCTACTACAAAAAATGGTTGTTAGCAAACTTGAACATTATTCCAAATATTAAATAATTTACGAAATTTCTGCTCCTACGAAAAATGGTTGTTAACAAACTTGAACATTATTCCAAATATTAAATAATTTACGAAATTTCTGCTAACTATAAAAATAAAATAAATAAAATAAAATAAAATAAAATAAAATAAAATAAAATAAAATAAAATAAAATTAAATTAAATTAAATTAAATTCAATTAAATTAAATTAAATTAAATTAAATTAAATAAAATAAAATAAAATCAAATTAAATAATATAAAATAAAATAAAATTAAATAAAATAGAATAAAATTAAATAAAATTAAACACAATGCAAAAAAATCTCACGTTGCTGGGCAACGGGCTTACAGCTAGTTATATATTAATAGCCGATAAAATAAGTTTTCACTTTTCACTTTTTACTTTTCACAAATGTGTGCGTACTGATGTCCACTTCGCCCAATGATAGCGATTTATTTTGAACATATTTTGAACATCACATTTTTCGACCAATTGGAATGGACGTCTTTTTATATTCAAAATTCAAATTTCCTGGCTTAGAACTAAAGCATCGTAATTAATATTGAGAGAACTTTATTTCAAAATTTGCATGGCTACGAAGTTTTTTAAATAATCAAATGAACTGATTCGATTTTTTAAAGCTATAATTATAGGGCTAGGAGCTGATTTGACAGATTTTGTTCAGTGTCATCCATCTTCTATATGATTGTCACCGATTTCCCCTCCCCCTCCTCATCCCCAGCCCGACTGTCGACATTTTTTTTATTCATACTAGAAGTATTTTTTCATTACGCTGAAGAAGCACATAGTTTTAAATGTGAAAAAACGCTAAACTTTATTTCACATTTTATTTCTGCCGCGGGTCGGATTCGAAACGTGGAACTTTGCAATATGAACGGAACGTCTTACCGCTGAGGTAAAGGGCAAACTTTCAGGTGCGACAAAATTAGATTATATATATTAAGCATTCGAAAAAAGAACTATTTCAAAACTTGACTTTGATTGTTTGTTTGTATTGAAAATTCAAAAATAGAATATGTCAAATACTTAGTGTGGCCAATTCAAAAAAAATGATTCCAAGATATTTTTCTTTTTCTACGAAATATATTTGTTTGCACACTTGAAACCTTTGCAGGGCTGTCGATATATGCGCCGAGGTCGATTTATGGTACTACGAAAAATGATTGTTAGCAAACTTGAACATTATTCCAAAGATTTAATAATTTACGAAAAATGGTTGTTAGCAAACTTAAACATTATTCCAAGATATAATAATTTACGAAATTTCTGCTACCACGAAAAATGGTTGTTAGCAAACTTCAACATAATTCCAAAGATTTAATAATTTACGAAATTTCTGCTACTACGAAAAATGGTTGTTAGCAAACTTAAACATTATTCCAAAATATAATAATTTACGATATTTCTGCTACTACGAAAAATGATTGTTAGCAAACTTGAACATTATTCCAAATATTAAATAATTTACGAAATTTCTGCTACTACGAAAAATGATTGTTAGCAAACTTGGACATTATTCCAAATATTAAATAATTTACGAAATTTCTGCTCCTACGAAAAATGGTTGTTAGCAAACTTGAACATTATTTCAAAAATTAAATAATTTACGAAATTTCTGCTCCTACGAAAAATGGTTGTTAGCAAACTTGAACATTATTCCAAATATTAAATCATTTACGAAATTTCTGCTCCTACGAAAAATGGTTGTTAGCAAACATGAACATTATTCCAAATATTAAATAATTTACGAAATTTCTGCTCCTACGAAAAATGGTTGTTAGCAAACTTGAACATTATTCCAAATATTAAATAATTTACGAAATTTCTGCTCCTACGAAAAATGGTTGTTAGCAAACTTAAACATTATTTCAAAAATAAAATAATTTACGAAATTTCTGCTACTACGAAAAATGGTTGTTAGCAAACTTGAACATTATTTCAAAAATTAAATAATTTAATACATTTCGGCTACTACGAAAAATGGTTGTTAGCAAACTTAAACATTATTTCAAAAATTAAATAATTTACGAAATTTCTGCTACTACGAAAAATGGTTGTTAGCAAACTTGAACATTATTCTAAATATTAAATAATTTACGAAATTTCTGCTCCTACGAAAAATGGTTGTTAGCAAACTTGAACATTATTCCAAAAATTAAATATAAACGAAATTTCGGCTACTACGAAAAATGGTTGTTAGCAAACTTAAACATTATTCCAAAAATTAAATAATTTACGAAATTTCTAATAAAAATAAAATAAATAAAAATAAAATACAATAAAATAAAATAAAATAAATTAAAATTAAATTAAATAAAATTAAATAAAATAAAATAAAATAAAATAAAATAAAATAAAATAAAATAAAATAAAATAAAATAAAATAAAATAAAATAAAATAAAATAAAATAAAATAAAATAAAATAAAATAAAATAAAATAAAATAAAATAAAATAACATAAAATAATATAAAATTAAATTAAATTAAATACTTTGCAACAAAAATCTCACGTTGCTGGGCAACGGGCTTACAGCTAGTTGTCTATTATAAGTCTTGTGTTGTTGAATTTCTTGTAACTAGGAAATTAGTTATGTGTTTTTTGAGTCTGGGAATCGTGTTAGAACAAATAATTCGTTTATAAATATAGGACCTGTTCTTTTTAGTGGACCGTGTAATTTAAAATCGTGTTAAGTTGAGTGTACTTGCAAACTTCCACGCAGAAGCAATTTTATTCTTCTTTAATGACATTGTCAAAATCTTATTCTAAAATAATATGTTTGTAGCTTCCACTTCCAATTAGTTATATTTTTTAATTCATTCGCGCGAATTTGGAAGACGCTGGTTTATATATTGTATTAAAAATTTCATTGTGCGTAGAAACATAAAGTAGGAATGTAATATCGATCGATGAAACAAAGCCACTTTGTTTGTATAGATTTCACCTTTAAAGGACCGTAGTGTTATCTTTGACAAAGAAAACCCAACCCGCAACATATCGATGACCTCTATGTAATATATATTTATCTTTATTAAAGTTTGATTTATGAAATAGATTATAATCATTGTACTTAGCTGAATGATTGTATTTAATTAGGTACACTGTACTATAAATTTATAAACGATGATAAAATATACCATGCACATAATAATAAACGAATATAACTTAATTTATTTATTTCCGCCATAATGACAAAAAAATAGGAATTGTTAAACTTATTGAGTAATATATATTATACTATAGTTTATAGAGTATCATACTTTTTTATTGAGAGCCCTAGTATCATAACACACATTCTTCAAAAATCGGGTTTTGAGAAAATCGCAAAAAAACCACAGGAGCACAATTTTTCATTGTTATAAAAAACGTTATAAGTTACAATGAATATTTATCGCAAGTAAAAAGTTGCACTTACTTTTTATTTTTTTTACCATGTCCGCTCCCAATGTGGAGCATATGGACTCCTAATGGAGTTTATCTCAACAGAAATGTTTCTACGAGAACTGCTTGTTACTCAGTTGCTCAACCCATCTTTTTCCAAAGAGAGTAGGAATAGAAGGATAATGCTAGGACAGGACTAGTGGTTAGCTTATCGCTCTCGATACGCCCAGTTCATATAATAGGATGAGTGGGAGGGGGGAATTCAAAACATCACATACATCCATGCCTTCGAACAGAAATTCATAAATCGATTGAAAAATCAATTTATAAAACTGTCCGTACTGGGATTCGACGGTAGCCAACGACGTTGACCACTCGACCACACAGGCGGCAATTAAAATAATAGGTCTCCAATATTATATGATAAAATAATCAAATCTACAAGAATTATATAATATTAGTTATTTCGGCTTCAAGCAATCGCTAAAACTATTTTTAAGCTTAATTAAGTATTACTATAATATGTTGGCTAAGAAGTGACAAACAATTATGTATAATATCATCTCACCTTACTCGGTCTTGTCGTTCCGAATTCTAGCACGGACACTTTCATCAATTGATTTGTTAATAAATTTATAATTTTGTGCTAAGCTGCATGTAAGTTTGTGATTATTCTCTCACTAATCCGATTATAAAAATACAATTCGCAGTGATTGCGATAAGCTAATCACAAGTCTTGCCTTGGACTAGTGGTTATTGATCTTTTAAGTCATCTGCACCTCCTCAAATCTGAAAATATATTCTTTCACCCCCTTGAGAATGTATTCCGATTTTTTAATTTCGGAAATTAGCTCTATTCGTAGTCTTTATGTTTCACATAAGGAGCAGAAATTATTGGTAAAATATATTTCAAAATAATTTGAAATGCTCAATTAACTGTTGATTATAATAATGTGCTAAAATAGTAAACGATGCTCCAGAAATGACAGGCGTTGTCTATTGACCATAAACACGGCAAAAAATAAGAGTGAATCGAAATCTGTACCCTGTACCGAACGCGACAACCTCCCAAACCAATTTGAGAATCGCTAGAGGGGAAATAAAAAAGCCGGTCAATTTAAATTCCAGTATAGTACAGAAGAATGTGTGCGCTGCAGAATACTCGATGTCGTTCCGACGCTCGCGCGGGTTGAACGTTCAATCAAACTGGAAAACCACTTTTTGCCAGTTTTTTTTACCTCATCGACGATTTATTATTAAATAGATTTGATTTTGTAATATATGTATGTAGTTGGCAACGAAGGACAGACAATTTCTAAGCCTCCAGTTATCTTACAAACTAATACAATAATCATCAATAAGTATTAGAAATCCCTTAATAATTAAGTAATTCTATGAATATAAGTGAGAAAATCATATACTTTAAACGAGAAGTATTTTTTTTTACAAAATTACGAATTTACACTATGCAGTAAGAGGGCAGTAGGCTACATGGTCGTATAATGAAAATCATATTCGCATTTTCATTCAGATGGATAAATAGTAATACAATATAATAGTTACATACACATTTTAATGGGGGTAGTGAAAAGTTTTTAATTTTAAAATTGACATTATTTAGTGACGAATGAAAATCATTTTCCATGTTATACCCACATAGATTGATATAATTCTATTTGTACTGGGGACCCGTGAATCCGTCACGGAGCCAACGACGTCGACAGCTACGTCATGGATCCGACTGTGATGTCTAAAAATTCTTCCCTACCCTTCACATCCTTAAAAAAATGGGCGTAGCGAGAACGAATAGTTAACCACTAGTGATGTCCTAACAAACAAAAAAACTTGCACATAAATATGCTCCACATGGAGAGCGGAAATGGGTTGAGAAAAAAAAGAGTAGTATTATAAAATTTACGTATAAATAAATACTGTAAATAACTTTCAACAAAAAAAAAATACTCATTTGTACTAAATTTGAATCGTTCAAATTATGTACATTCACACAAATTTTGTCACTAACGACCAGGGTTTCGCCTTTCGGCATCTTCAGGCGTTGAAGTGTACGGATGAACTTGAACTGAGTTTGTACTAATTCCTCTCTACTATTTCTACTACTTCTAATTCCTTTCTAATTAAATAAGATCAGGAGCATTATCAACTGAATCAGTTGATAATGATCGGCATCAGCGAAACCGGTCCTGATCTTATTAAATAAAAGTGGAATTAGTACAAATGAGTATCTTTTAACAAAATATAATGCCTTTCCACCAAGTATTAAGAGTGAACACCCTAAAAGCGTAACCTACTTATTTACTTGTATACGTACCCTACTAGAATAAATTAATTACCTTCCAAAAGAGATACTTTGAAGTAGCAAAGCGTGTGTCACATCTATCTACACAGTGCTAATTTTTATTTTATTTGTTAATGACTTTTTTTTTGCATCGCTCATCAATTTTTCAAACGATCGACACTTTCCATCTTATTATCTCATTAAAACAATATTTATTTACCAATTACATACGTGTTCAAAACAATGTCATATTACGTGCATAAAGTTGGCCATATAAAGAGCAACGAACTGGCATAAAAACTGGTCACCATTAGCGTAGGAGTGACCTTCCTCACTTTTGTAACGATTGGGCACATGAGTGGACTGGATACCAGAGAAAACCGGTAGTCAGACCACACGTCTTCCACTATACTATTTTTAGCACCTGTTGGGCAAAATTACCTGGCGGTTAAATTAGAAACAAACATTGACTAGTGATTTGGAAATACAGCAAACCTTACTCAACTGTTAGTAAAAGTGTGCACATCACTAGCATTTAGATTTTTTTTTAAATTTTGGAACTCTACTTAAATTTTAAACATTTATTAATTTCGGGTAATAAGAATCAATTTTAGAGTACGTGCTTATCTTTGATGATAAGTAAGCATCACGAAATCGTCAGAATGACTCTTATGGAGTTAGGTATAACAATATAAAATGCGAATTCAATACAAAATATATTTAAGGACTCGATCCCAATTTAGGACCGCACGACTTAAGAAGCAATATCGCTTATAATAAAACGTATAAATAATTATATGAAGTACTGTATAACCTTGATTAAGAAGACTTAGGATATGAAAGAACAGATTATCTGATCAAATAATTAAATTTATGTAAAAATTGGATTGTTTTATGTATTGAAATCCAAGTTTTACTTCTTTTAAACAATGTTCTGCATACTGTAATAATCAGGTCATACCTCTCGAATTCAAACGGTTGAAATGCTGGCCACTGATTCACACAACTGCAGAGCAGTTTAATTGATGTACTCAAAATAAATGAATGCATTTAATTCTCCATTGTGTAAGATTTAATTGTAATTTACAATCAAACACAACGTAATCCTAAACATGGATAAATATAATCTTTACTGGCGTTTTATTGTGTCATTTTTGTCCTAATAAAGAAAAGCGCACTCAGAAAACCTTCTTTTATATAACGCCTTTTCTGCATCAACGGATACCCCCCCCCAGCCGCTTTAGGTTGTCATATCGATTTACTACTGTAATCCTCAATTTTTAGTCAAAGAAATATAATAGATTTTGATTGGCTATATATTTATTTTTATATTTAAAGAGAACGATAAATTAATGTTCAGTAAAATATGTTGTGAAAGTCACAAAGTTGTGTTAATTTTCTATAATAATTTCTGTAACACTGATATACTGAGCTTTATAATATTATGTGCAGATACAATGAAGAACATACAAAAGAAGAAAGCTAGTATATTTCCGGTTACTTCTGATTGAATTTTGTAATGGAGATAGTAAAAATAGTTCAAAATAATGATTTTAAAATACCCTTTTCACGCTTGGATTGAATCATTATTTGAAACCTTATTAAAGTGCGGACATATTACATGGGCCTTAAATCCCGGATTGCCGTTACACAGGCTGTGGCGCCGTCTCTAGCGTCGCGGCGCCCGGGCCGACTGCGAACTGAGCAATGCAAATGTTTATTCAGGAAAAACCAATATGTCAGAGCGAGTGAAATTGCACTTCCCCTTAGTTCGGCAGACAAATATTTGCCTTTCCAGTCATCCCGACCCGAAAAGCGTTAGCCTCACACACATAGATAAAAGGTGAACAAGGAGTGGGGTTTTTACAACTACATAAAATCGTAAAGAACGACACTGAGTTTTAGGTTACGTATTTTTATCAGTCAATACATTTTTATGAGTTAATGCTAGAAATTCACATAGCTTTATATCGAGAACCACCTTCTTAATAGTGTAAATAGTTTACTCACTAAAATTTACTTAACACTGTTTAAAAACAAAAAAATATAACTTAAAGTTATAACGTAAACTCATTATCATAGAGAAGAAATTCAACGATGGAAAATCCCAGCTGTCACGCTGTGTTTTAATTGTGCGACTAGGGTATTACTATCTGATATTGAGAGCACATTTTTATTATCAATTTCCAAATATTAACCTTCAATATTTAAGCAGGTCAAAAGATTTACGCAACATAGAAATCCTGAAAAAATTGCAATTACGAATATTGAATGAAGAATTAAAACATGTTGATAGTGGAAAAAAAACGCAAAAATCCAACTAAATTAACTTAAATTAAAACTCTACCAAAAACCGTCACTTGGTGTCATTAATCATACCAAGATCACCCGTGTACATAGATGGTCGATTAAGCGAGTAAAGCTTTTTCCCTATGTGAGATTTTTTTATGTATGTAAATATCCATATCTATATATTCCCGTTTTGAATCTGACCCAGGAAACCTTGATTTGAATCTTAACTTGTAATTATCTATTTAAAATCCGTAAAAACGTACACAATGTAAAACTGCCATTGAATATATATTTGAATCCGTTTAAAAATCATACCAATCACGTAAGAATCGTGCTTGTTGTAAATTTTTGAAGAGATAAAGAAAACAGAAACTAAGTGGACTTATCGTATAAATCAAATCGCGGATGTTTCCTTTCTTCGTTACAACATCCATCGACAATATAAAAACACGAATACTAATGATCTATAAATCTGGTCCTTAGGATGGATTCACCACATCCGTTCATCTCGATACTTATTGAGTTTATAGACATTTTTTTTACTTTTGTCATGTGGCTGTCAAATTGTGTATTCATTTCAGTGCTCGAGTATTGGAAGAAGAGATTTTATTGGCAATAAATTAAAAACAATGTAACGGTACGTTGAATTCAAATAAAAGTGATTTATCTGTACCGCAGAATCGAATAAATTTCCATTTAACAAACGGAGCCCTCCATCATGGCAAAAGACAGGAAAATCAGAACCAAATTTCACAGCCGTATTTCAAAATGAGCTATTAGAGACTTAATACCTATTATTTTAGCAAAATTAACATTGTAGAGTTTCAGTTTACTTTCTGGCTATTCTTCATACTTTGTTACGAAAATAGTAATAAATTAAAGTATGTAATATAATTACGAAGCGCGCTTTTTACAAACGTTAAAATTTGCATTTTTAACAGTAGAATAGTTTTGGTTAAATTAAAAGTTAATTTTTATTTAAAGTTCCGGCAGTCGTCATATGTAAGCTTGCACCTATCTGACAAATGCGTAATCTTATCAATAAAACAAAAGCCGTGATTTTAACTTTACCAAATTCTACGGCGTGATTCAGTGATCTATATCATAATATTATATAAAGTATTGTTTAAACGGAAAATACAATAAAATAAATCACATTGTATATTTTTCTTTTTACCATTAATACTTTTGCAAAATTTAATATAAAATAACACACAAGAATGTAGATTGATTTTGTATGTGTGCATGATAAACAACATAGCAGTCTATTATACTGTGGGGGGCTTTGTAACCGACCGTTCGTATAAGCCGTGAAAGACATTTAATTATTCAGTTATATTTCATTGAAATTCAAAGCAATTGAATAATAATAAAACAAAAAAATGTACGTTGAAAACAAAAAGTAAAATAATGTAGTTTAAATTTAATTATTTCTGAAACATTTTTCTCATACATAACTACGTATTATTCTGGTATACTCGTGTTTTTTTCGTACTTCAAATACAAGCAACGAACGGAAACATAACGTTTGAAATACTTTTCCAACATAATGTTTCCCTTTTCACTCTAAATATGAAAATTTCAAACGAGAAGAGTTATTTCCGCGCCAAAATGATGACCGCACAAAGAAATTTTATAAATTATTATAACGTTTTTGTGGAAACTCGCATTTTTCGCGGTCACCGCATGTTATGAATTCAAATAATAAACGGAAAATTTACATTTTTAAAAACTTTCTACCTACTGTCTCACATCATATTGTATTTATAAAAGGCACTGATAATATTTTTTAATATAAATTCTCACATATTCTGGATATTAATCTGCCATGTCACTTAGTCAGTGGCGTAACTTTCAAGTGCATAAACTAGCAGTGGGTTAGCGCTCAGAGTGACTACAAGAAAAAACATATATTACTTAATAGAAAATTTAAATTAACTTTGATTATTCCACGTATTGTGTTACTAATTGTGACACGTGTTTCGCCTCTTTCAGAGGCATCTTCAGACTTACTATCGCAACATTTTCTTAAGTAATGAAGCAAGATTGATTCTAACATTATAGAATTATAAAATTACAAAATGGAGGTTTGGGTTTTTTTCCTTTTAAAAGGAGCAAGGAGGGGGGTGTAGAATCAAAATAAAACAAACAGATAATGATACTAATGATACTAATGAGTTGTAATCAATCAGATTGGGATTTTTCCTTTTTAATGGAAGCAAAGAGGGGATTATAAAATCGAAACAGTGCAAACAAATTTAATCATGCTACTAATGACGTTAAACATTACAAACTATTAAACTAATGAGCTGCAACCAATCAGCTAGGTTTGTGATTACTCTATTAATTGGAAAAAATTTGAGTAACGGGGAACCACCTGTGCTATTAAGAATATTATTTAATAATATTTCTTTTTTGTTAAGAGCCGAAAACGCCGAAACCATCGAAAGCATATATTACTTGTTATTATTCTATCTACTAGCGGCGCATGTTCGATTTCTAGCGAGGTCAATAAATTTATCAAATGTTCCCAATACATACTAGCTTTAGGTGACGCCGATCCTTGACTTTGGGTCGAGTAGGAGTAAAAACCCACTCGACTAGGACGAAAAAAATAATAAAATTAAAGTTACACGTCGTCCTGTTATTCACACGAATCCTTTGATTGGTACTCAAAATAATATGCACATTTATATAGTATTTTGTATTATTACTATTAATTTATAGTAATCAATAGTATTTCGATTATTTATATAAAGGACAGATGCCAAAAAATATATCTGTATCACCATCGTAAAGGCTGAATTTCATTAATTAATTAGGCCTTACATTGAAGCTTTGTAGAAATAAGTCCGGCTGTAGATAAAACCTTCTGATACACAATGCTTGTTGAATGAATAGTCATTTAATAATTATTATTTTTAATATATTCGAAAATCCTAAATACCGACATTTGGCAATTCTAAAGTGGGTATTTTGGTATTGAAAAAACAGCTGAAGTACCGGAATCCTAGTTTAAGTAAAATCATTTTTGCAATCCCTACACTTGGCATTACATCTATATATATAAAAGAAAGTGGGGTTTGTTACACCACGTATATCTCGAGAATAACAGCTCGGATTTTAATGATCTTTGTTTTATTAAATTCGTATCCGCCTAGAATAGCAGAATAAGCATTAAAACATCGGAAAAATATCACGGCAAAGAAATTATGAAGAAAATTAATATTCTCATACAGTTTTCAAATGGCGAACACCTTGAAATAATGAAAATGTCGTTTGTATGCAGATTTCATCCGCTAGGTGGCAATTTTTCCAAAATTCATTTGTTTCTGCTTCTTTTGCATACGATTGACTTCTAAATAATTTTAAATTTAGAGTTTGGATTAGAATAAAACGAATCGATGATATGAAATGAAAACGAAATAAAATCGGATAATATTGAAATAAGGTTATGTTTATAATTAGGTATGATATTTTTTTTGACAACAATATTACGCTGTTTGCACGAACGTTGCTCTACTTTGAGATGCCACGTTATTACACTTGGAAAGCTACATCGAAGAAATTTTAACGTCGAAAGCAAGGCGATGCGGTTCCTGCTCATCCGAATGATTACTGATGCTCTTGGTCGCATTTACACAGTTCATCCGAAAAATGACGTATGCTTCTACTTGTATGTCAACAGCTCAATTTGCTTGAAAATGATACTCATTACAATCGCTGAAGAAATTGTTTCTCAATCTCTAAGTCAGATACGCACATTATTTTCTATCATTATTTTGACATGCTTCCCATCGAATCCCCGTGAACTGTGGAACAAGTACAAGAATGACATGTCCGAATACATTTTGCATCGAATTCGTGTCAGTTCAGGGAATCCCGATCTCGAGGTGAATGAAGAGATACATAACCAGGCTTTGCTTTAGATCGAAGACATGTGTTACCTCATGTGCGGCAGTTTGGTAGTCAAGTTAGGAATGCCAACGCCAGATCGTGGAATGAACGACGCTTTCAATCGAGAATTGGAACGTGAACGTGAATATGATCGAGATGCATTGAACCAATCAGTTTGAACGAATGTACCACTGTTGAACCCTCAACAGAAGGAAATTAGCGATACGTTAATGAAGGTAATTGATGATGGAAATGGTGGCTTATTTTTCCTCGATGCGCCCGGTGGAGCTGGGAAGACATTCTTCATGTCATTGATTATGGCCACTGTTCATGCGAGATAAAAAAATTGCTGTAGCAGTTTCTTCTTCTGGAATAGCAGCCACGTAGATAGATCAACCGCTGCCGATGAAATAAACGCTTGCCTCAAATAATTGACAAACATGCGAGTTGCATTGCTAAACGATCCATCTGCCGAAGATTTCTCCAAGCAATTGCTGACTATCTATTTATTCATTGTTCAAAATTAAAATTACAGTACATGACATATCAGCTGACGCCAATTCGCCGTGTACTTGAAAAATATAATAAGACAAAATATAAAATAAAACTACATAATATATCAGAATCAAAATCAACATAAAAAATCAAGAAATAAAATAGTGAAATTTTACAGTTCACAAATACTATCACTAAAAATGTCCACTTCTCTAGGCAATGCGTTGATCAATATAACGGCCCTTGGAACTGGTGATTTAAACCTCTTAAGCGAGGTATAAGTTTTTAGAAATAAAAGTTTTTGCTCATAGTTACGCCCACGTAAGAATAAATTGGGAGCATGTAAATTAATAGTCATGAGAATTTGAGGATTATTAACTCGGCCCCGAAGGAGAAGAGAAAAATGATTTAAGCTTGAAAACGATCTTCGACTATCGTCGGTAACGACCGTGTTCCTGTTGACAAATCGTACAGATTGATTTCGTTTCCGTCGAATTTTAACAAGTTCGTCTCAACGAAGGACGGCTTCATCAAAAAAATGTTCCCAAACGTCTAATCACAAAAATCACAATTGGTTGATTGAATGAGTAATTCTTGCGGCGAAGAACAAAGATGTGGATCATTTAAACTTCACAATTCAAAATCAAATCGTTGGTCCACTACATTCCATCAAATCTAGCGAACTTTCGCAAGGTGCGCGAAACATTCTTGCGCAGACTGTACATATAACATATTCTTTCAACCAAAAAATAATTATTTCTGCTTCTCTATGATAGTGTCATCAGAAATAGTTTGTAGTATCGACCAAACTATTTTTTTTTCGTTTATTAGAGATTCGCGCCGCAGCACACCCAGCATCGCCTCGCGGCACACCGCTTGCGAAGAACTGCTTTAAACGACTGAAAAACTGACATGCAATATTGCGAAACACTCACCAATGACCAAAGTTTTGGTAGCAAGTAAAATCATCACCTGGGATGAATGGACAATGGCGCACAAATGCGCATTGGAAGCACTCAATCAAAGTATGAAATATCTGTGCAATGACTCAAGATGTTTTATAGGCGCAATGATTCTACTATCTGGCGATTTCCACCAAACTACCAGTCATTCCAAGATTTACCGCTTCCGATGAAATAAACGCTTACCTCAAATCACGACTCTGGCGCTATGTAAAGAATCTCCAGCTGACGACAAACATGCGAGTTGCATTGCTAAACGATCTATCTGCCGAAGCAATTGCTGACTATCGGTAATGGGGGTGTTCCTGTCGACGAATCGAACGGATTGATTTTGTTTCCGCCGAATTTTTGCAATTTCACTTCATTCAACAAAATGTTCCCGAACATCTAATCACAAAAATCACAATTGGTTGAATGAACGAGCAATTCTTGCGGCAAAGAACAAAGATGTGGATCATTTAAACTTCACAATTCAAAATCAAATCGTTGGTCCACTGCATTCCTTTAAATCTATCGACCGTGTAACAAACGAAGACGAAGCAACCAACTATCCAACTTAATTTTTAAACTTATTGGATCTGCCTGGCTTGCCACCGCGCAATTTACAACTGAAGGTTGACTCGGTAGTCATCATGCTTCAAGTTATCAAGTTAACAGAACATTTATTCACTTTTAAGGTGTTCACTGTCAATACTTGGTGGAATGGCAATATAATAAAAATAATAAAACATTTTTAGTACTTTTTCCACATAAAATTTATTTGATCAGGACCGGTTTCGCTCATCGCGAGCATTATTAACTGATGATAATGCTCAGATGATAATAACTCAGTTGATAATGCTCGCGATGAGCGAAACCGGTCCTGATCAAATAAATTTTATTTAGTGGGAAAAGTACTAAAAATGTTTTATTATTTTTATTACATTTATTGATTCTGAGGCGGTACGAAGTTCGTCGGGTCAGCTAGTATTATATAAAAGTGTTTTTAATTATGATATATTTTTTTTCCCATTGACATCATCATGGATATATAAAAAATATATTATTTATAAGACGATCTATTCACTGTAAAGGGTGAGTGTATAAATCCCAAAATACGCCATGTGCAATTTAGCAGACAGAAATGCAAGCTGTGTATTAAAAAAAAAATATTTTTTTTTTGCGTTTGCACATGTAGTTCTTAAATTAGGCGCCTCTGACTAACCGTCCGCAGACAAGTGGGGAGACGGACTTTTTTTCATGTTTGATAAAATAGGAGTCATATTTTTTTTTGATCACTACACGACACCTTATACACAAAAAATAATGCGGATGAGTGAGATTTTGGATTCAAATTACTTGGAAATAGTGATGTGAATTTATATTGATAATATTCCGACACAGTTTCAATATTTTCATAGGTATTGTCAGGCATTTGTTCAAAAGCTACATGGAATCGAAAAATTTTAAATAACCGAAAAAGCTTTCATCCCTTTTTCAGCTTTTCAAATTTAAACAAATTAAAATACAGTAAATCCTCGATATAACGGAATATTCTTGACAAGACAATGTTCATTATAGCATACGAATTTATTTATAATATGTACGAGACACTGACAGCAACTTTTGTTTAAGACTTAAGGTTTCATTTTCTATTTGCCTACTATTTAAGAAGAACGATAAATTAAATAATTATTATTTACGAATCACTTTTGAGCTCACTTTACTTACTCAATTGATTTTATTCTGGTTTTATTTTTGATTGCGAATAATCAGTACCTTTTTAACATAATTAGATAATTAAATGTAATTATTTTTTTATTATTTCTAAATTCGTTGTTTGCTCTACCAAAAAAGTTATCAATTTTAATTTTATATTTGAAATGTATTGCCTTAAAGTTACCGCCAAATTGATCAAAAATATTATAAATGATATTTATTTTTTTACACAATATAATATAATGTATTATGGATCACCAATGTTAGTTTTAATTACTTTTAATGTAATGACAATGATAGAATTGATATTGAAGAAGTTTTTTTTTAACTTTTATCGAATATACAATAATGATTGACAACGCATTCATAACATCGAGTATCTTTTTTTTTTACGCGAGCCAATAGTAATCGGTATTTTATTTATATCAGGGCCATCACTAAAAAGGTAATAGACGTTTTTTTCTAAACCGCGGACGGACACTAAAGCAGCTATTCAAACGAATTTAACAATAAAAAAACATGTATTCGAGACACTCAACTCTTGAAATGAGGCATGCTGGATAAGAGGAATATAATATGCTGGGTTATAATATCAAAAACATAATTCAGAATCTGTAGCATAACGGATATAACTACGCTTCGGTAGGTTTCACATCCAGCTAAGCGGTCAACGCTCGAATCCCCGAACGTACATTTTTATATTATTAATTTTAAATGGATTTTTGGATTTGTATTCGAAACCATGAATTTCTGTGATGTTCACCCACTTCACGCTTGATTCTGAAACTGTGGGCAAAATGGTCGATAAACCAACTACAGGATATTATATAGGGTCACCCATGTGTTCTCTCTGGTCAGTTCCAATAAAGCAACCGCATGTTGAGATTTTTCATTAATATTTCATATGCTTCACATGGGCATCTTATGAAAAAGCTCCAACCTATAAGCGAATGAGGTGCGCGCTTGGAGCCTCCGACTCTTCGGGGCCTCAAAAATAGCTGATACTATATAATAGTCCATATACTTTTTGTACAGATTTGAATATTTTTTTTATTATTATTAGTATTTTCTGACGTTTTTAAGTTATCCGAAAAAACAGGGCCACTAAATTGTATTTCGCCTGGGGCCTCCAATGTGCTTAATCCGCCACTGGCTCCATCATTATACAATTAGTCGCCCGCTGTGGTCTAGTTGGTTAGAGCTTTCTTTACCGATCAGGTGGGTCTGGGTTTGATTTCCGGTAAGGTCAATGTCAAATCGGATTTTTTCAATTTTTCAATTGAGATCTAAGACATGGGTGTTTGTGACGTCAATTCTCCTTGAGTTAATCTCGTGTGACTTACAAAAATTTATCATCGAGTATATCTCGCATGATCTCTCAACTTAAAAATATTTGACGCATTGGCGTAAGCTGTAATGTCAAATATTTTTTTTAATTAAAAATAAAAAAAATACCCTTCTATAGACCTCTTTGAACACTTAGGTTTAAGGACTCCCATATAATCGAAATTAATCCTGCCTGTGAGAACTACATTAAGAAACGGCACAACCATAGGTTAATAATCTGTAGGGTGAGCAACATGTTGTCAGATTTGTTTAAACCCAATTCTGATGCCAGAGCGGACATATATCACGTATGGATGAGTTAAAATCTCACATTTTTAACGCCTGGGGTGAAACGGAGAGTTGGAGACCGCAACTTTGCCAGATGAGCAAGGTTTCACATGACTTGCGAGTGCTAAAGTTCAGCGATTGGCGTAGGAAAGCGGAGGAGTGAGTGAAGTCAAGAAGATTAATGAAGACGGCGAAGATTTACTGCGGATGAAGCGTCAGAAAAGAAATGGAAACTTTAAATTGGAGGTGGACATTATATAATAAATTAGAAATCTTAATCCTTTTATTTTTCATTGGGTCAATTATAATTATAAATGATTTTTAAATTTAATACGCGTTGCATACTTAATATTACTATCAGCAACAACAGATATTTTTTTTTGATTGTTTAGTTTTTATGGAAGTAATACAACTATGTACCTCACATCAATATCTAATACAAATTTAGTATCTGAGTTAAAATTAGCGGCCGTTATTTTTCCAACAAACGATACTGGAATTAAATTTTACGGATAAATACTTATTACAGCTAATCCTCGTTTTAAATCAATCACTATTATTTTGATGAATTCAAAAAAATATATTGTCCTTGGTTTCCAAGAAATATATTTTACGAAAAGAATCGTCCCTCGCACACCTATTTCAATAGGGATTTTTTTATTCTCAGGATATTTGAAAACACATAACGCCTCACGTTTTTAAGGCTCTCTGGAGTGCAGTAAAATCGGAGGGGATGAAATATCTACCCACGTACCGCCCTCACCCCGAAATTCTTCAAATAAATTGAGCAGATCTTTAAATGCGAGACGTTCTGTATCTTCTGTAGTAGAATTATTTTACCGTGCTTTTGGTATTTTTTCTTTTGAAATTTTTCGAGGAATGAATATTTTGAGACGGTCTTCTGAGAATATTTTTTTATACCATGTCCGTGTGGAGGATATGGAAAATGAATGGAACATCTAAGCGTGTGTTTTTTTTTACGAAAACCAACCTGAGAGGGTAAGAATATAATGATTGATCTAGGAAATTACTATTAGTAAGTTTATCCACTTAGGATATTAAACTAAGGAATCGGATGGGTGCACGGAGATTTCAACGCCTGAAACATCTATGCTTATAGATTGATTATAAACCGACACCTTAAATTGTTTCTACGAAGGTTTTTAGCCGAAAATAATGTTGCCAGTTGTTTCCGCATATATTCTAATGACATAGTAAAAATATAATACTACACACAATACATACATATGTTATAAATAAATGGTTTTCCTTTATTTTTTGGGAACATATATATGTTGACAAAACATAATCATGTCAACCCACAGGTTCCAATGTCAATAAACAATATGAAGGGAATGATAACATACGCACGATTCCATGTGAGCTGTCCAGGATTTCAGAGTGAAGATTTTCCATAGGTATAGTCAACTTACCTGTAAATAAAGAAAACATAAATTAGACTGATGTATGTAAACGCATGTAAACAGATTAATTCAATTAGCAGTGACAATAATTAAAGGCATAAATAATATTTTTTTTATAAGTTTGGTGGATAATTTATGAAAATTCCATTCGAGTCTTGCGTGTCGTACAAAATCTTTTTATATATAAGGAATTGCTTTTGACCCCTTGAATATTTAAGCAATGTGTTAGTACGTATTTTATTTTGTTTGTTGAGGTATGGAGAAGAGGACGAGCCAATTGAGCCAGAAAACATGGTTTTTATTTAATATCAAATCAATAGAGCCTTACGTCCTAGGGCGCATCAGCGTCAAATTTCTTCGAGTCTTCTACATCACATTCACAACATCCTATATTTTTACAAAGACGTTGTATATTTTTCTACAAAAAGACCCATTTTGTTCTGATCTGAAAATCTTTCATTATTTCTTATTTAAATTAAATCGACTGTTTTTTATTTATTTGTATTCAATGTTTAAGTAAAATTGTATTACATCATTGTCATATAACTTATAGTATACACAGATTCCACTTATAGAAGCATATTCAGATTTTAATTTTTAGCAGTTGCTTTATTTGTAGTTTTATAAGTAAAATAGCTAAATCTAGACTAAACAAAAGCGTCTTCTGAATAATTTGTGAATAAATCCAAAAATATATTATAATTGTCAATGTTCAATTTCTGTTTCTTGTTTAAAAATGTGATCACAATATTATATAATTGAAGTAAGCAAACACGGTTATATTAATAAAGATAAAAACAAAATTACGTAAAAATATTTAATTATTAATTTATAATATTTTTTATTTTATACAACCTCCATTGAAATTGCATTTTCAAGCAGCGACATTATTTCTCGCTTCATTGACCTACTGAATTGAATTCAATTGCGATCGTTTATTAGTTTTATATTAACTTTATGTTGCGAAAAAATTTATAGCACTATGTGTAAATGATACATTTTAAAATTATTATATACAATAAATACATTCCATTTCATTGAATGACAGTGTTTCTCAAAGATTATCTTATATTGTACAAAAAATAAATTACTAATTTTGTCTTATTTACTTTATGCAAAGATGTGGGATGTATGTTCTACTTTAGATTTATAATATGATGCATTATACGTTGAAAGATATCAATTTATAAACATTAATACATAATTTCTATGGCATTAAGAAAATAATTTCGATGGCGAGCAATCGAGGATAGAAGGAAAACTCACCACTAACATTAATAATTTTGACAGAGGACATTCATCAAAAAAATATAATATAAGCTTTTATTGAAAAATTATTATCAATAAATTATTGATACAGAGACACTTTTTGGTAGACTGAGGAAAATCATTATTGTCCGTGAAAATATTTTTATGGTGTCGTAAATATTCCCCTGCTGTCATAATTAATTCTTGTCATATCGACTGTGGAAAGGAAAAAAGGCGTAACCCTCAATTTTCTAAAACAGCTTTTTTTCGATAATCACAATGTGTACAACTTGAAACACATTCTATCAAAAGGATGGAAGCTGAAAATGCCGAATAAGTATCTAACTTTAGCTTTTAAGTTTGAAAAAGATGACCTTGCAATAAATTAAAACCAAGAAAAAACACTGAAATAAAGGTTTTTCCGAGACAATTTCCTTAATTAATATTAGATTATGTCAATTAAACACCAGTTTAGAAGTATCCGTGCACTTCAAGGTTGTGTATAATTCATAATTTGCATATGTCACAAAATCATCAAAACACGTTTTTAGCGCCTCTTGTAAAATTTGATATGTGTGGGTTACGTCCTTTTCCCTTTCCACAGTCGATATGGTATATGTAAAAAATATATTTAAAAAATAATAGAACACTCTTTTGCACCTTTTCCTCAATTATTTATTAGTATCAGTTCCAGTTTCTCTGATCAGATGAAAATTTTCGCACTAAGCGAACTGGTCCTGATCCAAATGAATATTTTTTGGAGAAGTATAAATGAGTGTTTCATTATTTTTTTTGAATAATGCCTGTCCACTAATAATACCTTAAAAGTGACAAATATAATAAGTAATTTTTATGTCCGGAAAGATGTATTTAACATATTTGAAGCACAGACAACTCGAGAACGGATCTTTTGTGATAGTTGTAATATACTGTTAACTTTGAGAACCATTACTCTGTATAAATTTATTTATTTATTTAAGTGTCAACTTCTATCAATGTCCCATCGATCGTCCTCAGTAATATTTAAATCCCGTTTTATTATTATAGCACCTCGACACCTTTTTTATTTTAATTTATTATCACTATTAAATGAAAATTCATTGAAACATTTTTTTAATGATTATAATTATACCACAGGGCCATCCAACATGTCAATTGCAAAATCACTAGAAAACGTGTGCAAGTTAAAAAAAAATAATGTTTTAATATGTTAATCTTGTAGGGACTTGAATTCAGACGCTCAGAGAAACCTTTAAGTAACTGTTTAAAAAATGTGATCCACCAATGCTTCTTTAGTCATTAAGTAAGTGACTTTTAAAGATTGCTATTATAACTTTATTCATTTAAATAAATAATCGTTTATTCGTTTATAACGTGTCCATACAATGATGGATTAACATCATGATTTAGATTGTATAAAATGATTTATAGTATAAAGGCAATACATTTTACATAAATGGAAACTATTATAGAATACCAGACATTGTAAGTAATACACAATGAAACTGTCGTCACGACCACATCTAATCCTAGGATAGTCCTAAAATGGCATGATCTTGTCTTCATAATACAACAGTATAAATCAGTTTAGTAATAACTCAAATAAATATTCTTACAACAGACCATATTGCATAATTTTTTAATTCTCAAACAATACGCAAAATAAATCATTTCATTATTAAACATCTTACTAAGGTAGCATAGACATAACACATGATTTATATTGTATTATTTATTTTAATGATGAATAATAAATAGTAAGCGATTGTTTTGTCCAAGCTTTAAAAATAACTTAAAAATAATAAATAATCATTTGGTAATAAAAATGTACAGTTTCCTATTTTATCGGCAAACTTTGTTATGGTAAAACAAATATATGTGTATTTATCCGTAGAACTGTCAAAAAAAAATATTTGAAAAACTCATTAAATACGATTCATTGACGCTGCCCGAGTTACATTCAATGGCAACTCTACGCCATCGAGTCATTCTCTAATGTCAGATTAGAAATCATTATTTACAACTCGCTACGTTCTCCCGTTACGAGTTAACAAGCTCCACTTGCTAATTTTAATTCCAGTCAAAGCTGTTTGATTAGTTGTAAGCCAGTATAAAGAAAATTTATCTGGCTACCAATACGGATGTTCAAAACCAGGCATGCACGAACTTTTTCCTCCAGCAGGCCGCATAAAAACAAATTATGAAGGTTTCGGGCCGCAAATAAAAGAAAATTACCGTGTTATTTCGAAACCTTACAAAAAGAGGCTAAGGTATACTTATTTACAAACAAATGTTTTTAATGTGAAATATTTAGGTATACATGTACATATCGACTGTGGAAAGAAAAAAGGACGTAACCCACACATATACAATTTTACAGGAGGCGCTAAAAACGTGTTTTGATGATTTTGTGACATATGATAATTATGAATTATACACAACCTTGAAGTGCACGGAGACTTCTAAGCTGGTGTTTAATTGACATAATCTAATACTTTCGATGGTTTCGGCGGTAACTTTATGGAAGTTCATTTAATAGAAAATTAAAAATAACTTTGATTATTCCACGTATTGTGCTACTAACTGTGACACAATCGAAATCGATTCTATAATCCCCTCCTTGCTTCCCTTAAAAAGGAAAAATCCCAATCTGATTGATTGCAACTCATTAGTATTATTATTTGTTTGCTTTATTTCGATTCTATCACCCCTCTCCTTGCTTCCATTAAAAGGAAAAAAAAACCAAACTCCATTTTGTAATTTCATAATTTTAAAATGTTAGAATCAATCTTGCTTCATTACTTAAGCAAACTTTGCGATAGTAAGTCTGAAGATGCCTCTGAAAGAGGCGAATCACGTGTCACAGTTAGTAACACAATACGTGGAATAATCAAATTTAATTTAAATTTTCTATTGACATAATCTAATAGTAATTCAAGAAGTTGTCTAGCAAAAACCTCTATTTCAGTCTTTTTTATTGGTTTAATTTTTTTACAAAGTCATCTTCTTCAAACTTAAAAGCTAAATTTAGACACTAATTCGGCATTTGCAGCTTGCAACCTTTTGGTAGAACGTGTATCAAGTTTGATACACTGTTGTTATCGAAAAAAGCTGTTTTGAAAAATCTTTTGGTTACGTCCTTTTTCCTTTCCACAGTCGATATGTTTTACTCACAAGCTAATGCAATCTTTGTATTTGTCAATTTTAAACTTTTTTTTTGTTGTTGAATGAATATTAGTAGTGTTCTATGAACCGGCTTAGTAAATATATTCACTAACGAAAAAGCTTGCTCAAATTTATAATATATAGTATTTTATGTATACACAACATTATAGCATAGAGTGCTATGTCAAATAATCTATGATAATTTGTTGTAACAATAAACCTATATCGATATCCAATTCCTTCTCCAAATCTAGCCAGTTACAATCGAGAGTTCAAATCGAAACATTTTAAAACGAAGTAGAGATGCCTTGATACTCATATCGTATCATTAGATTAATAAGATTAAGTGATTTATTTTGAAGTTTGAATTATATATGGAATAAAGTTGAACCAACATTGAATAGTGTTTCAGTAAAAATATATCCATAACAAGTATATAAAGAAATATGTAATAAACACATTTGAGTGTCGCAAAAATGCAAAACGGGCCCCAGATTGTGCATTCCTGCTCCTGCTGAGAACTTCAGTAAATATTGATTTTTCCACGTAATCAACCTTGATCTCCGATTAATCTCAAGGAACCTTGCTTGATAAATAAAAAAAACTTGAATCAGGTAGAGCTTTGCAGAAAACCTTTTGAGTCTAACACAAATATGAAGACGTCAAATAGATAAATAAATGTCCAGGTAAATAATAGCCGCAGCAACATCAACAGGTCGTGATTTAAAATAAACATTTCCGTGTATCATAAAAAAATAACTACATAACAGCTTATTCTCCTAATATGATATCGCGTTCGACATCATATTGTGTTCGTTTTGCAACACAGCAGGCTCTATGCTAATATAGCCGAATTAACCATGGAAACTATTCCAAAAATAAAGAAGCGGAAACAGCTCGTTTTGGAGAGAAAAAAATTGTATAATATATATAAACTGAAAAAAACAATGCGTGGCAATGTCTCATTGTGGTCTAGTAATGTAAAAAATGATGTTGATTTCTATAGTAACAGGTAGACGTAATTATTGTTTAGAGAGAGATAGAGTAATTTGCTGATTCACCAAGGACAGTTTTTTATAATACAGTGAAATCTCTCATAACGAGTTTAATTTTTTCCAGAATCTTAATCGTTATGCGAAACACTCGTTAAGCGAAACAATTGTTCCCATATAAAACAATGTAAAATAAAATAATGCGTTCCATGCCGAAGAAAAATCATTTTTTATATTTTTAACGTATGTATATTCAAATAAAATTACATACTTATAAATTGTTAAGGAGCGTAAAAACCTGCAATGCTTTTTAGATTTGCAAAAAACAATATAAAAATCGACTAGTTTATTATTTATGACATATAAATAATGCTTTCTTACTAGAAAGCTTTCTAGAGACATTTGTTTAGTGTCTAGAGAATTTTGGTTGATAAAATTGCTAAAGATTTCTTTTATAAAAAGTAGAAGAGTACAATTCGAAAAAAATATTCAACAACATCACATTTGAATTATTTTGATGTATTCGAAGTTTTTATTAAGGAAATATTAAAAACTTTTCTACTCAAGCAGAATTATGTGGTTATCTCCTGACATTTTGAAACTATTATATGTACTGATATTTTACCATCTTCCTAAAATATTGTTTGTAATAAAAATCAACTTCGAGCATAACATGTGGAAAGAGGCAGGTAATCAAATATTTATTCAGGTAAGCTTAGTAACTTTGCGCTCTTAAGGCTGCTCGTATGCTGAAACGAAAGGGACACAGAGCAGAAAAGCACAGATTTTTTATTACATGAAGCAACACAGACCCATGTATGCTCTGACCTGTGCTGCTCTCCGGTGTGGAGCCGGAACAGCTTTCTGCTCGACGAGTGCAAATTTGGGGATGTTCTTTTGAATTCGCCGCGAAAATGACTGTAAAACTAATGGATTATTGCGAACTATTTTTTAAAAATGATACTACACATGTAAACTATTCTTAAAAGAAATTAAAAGAGTTATTGTGGATAATAATGTGTCAATCATTTAATATTATTTCACTTGCGTGACCACTGCTTTACAGAGCTAGAATAGTGTGTTTTGTGCACTGGTAGGTTTTGTATTATAGAAGTTTTATTTAACTTTACTTTAGTAACAACAGATTCCCGGCACTTTAAAACCAGTCAATCGACTAGTTTTATTGGTAATAATTAATAACTGTGTAAAAATGCAGTATACACAAGACCCACCACCCCAGGCGCCACCATACAGGCGAAATAGGCAACCACCTAGGGCGCAGACCATTAGGGGGCACATCAATGAAGTATGAAAACTATTCGAATAATAATAAATAATACTACATTTACTTTAATTTTGATGTTTGTATTAATTGCTCGTTGTAGTTATGATCGATCGTATTCTACATCAGGGGTCGGCAACCCGTGACCCGCGAGGCGTCGTGGTGCAGCCCGCAAGGTTCTCTAGATTAAAATATTTGCTTACACATGTCATTACAGTGTAATGACATGTGACCCAAGTGCGGCCCGCAATAACCCCCACGTAAAATATTTGGCACTTTTACACCACAAGGTTGCCGACCCTTGTTCTATATGATTCTAACAAGCAGCTCACGTAGAGCAACTTCTGTTGAGATACCTCCATTAGGAGGTCATATGCTCCACATTAGGAGCGGACATGGATATATAAAAATATATTTCTAATGATCCTGAATTGTTTGTTTTTTTATTATTTCGTAAACAGAACGGGGCGATTTGTTAAAAAAGGGCGCGCCAAAAACCGTTGCAAAGGGCGCCAAATAATCTCGCGCCGCCACTGTATATACTAAAAAATGTGAGTTACGTTTTATTATATTGCGTATAAAAATCTGAGCAAAGAAAAATCAGGTCAACCTCAATTAACGGAAATATCAGCGAGCTGATTTTCTCATTAACTGATATCACATAAGTTTCAACATCGCTCTCCCCCATTTAATAAATTAATATTATGATATTTAGCTAATTGAAATGAAGTGAGCAACAAGTGGATGATGGAAATAAAGCGCTTTTGCAATGATGTCTCTCCTCAAGTGATAAGACGTCATGTGACGTCACAGCTTCCGTCGCGACGCCGGCGGGCGCCTCATACGTATTTCAATCTCCATCCACCCGACTTGTCATAATGATAATTGGCATCATTACACAATTCCACAGTCCACGAGAGCAGCCGGAATCGTTCTCTTTCAATCGTAAATTATTAATTTATACCATATTTATCAGTATTAGAGTGTTCACTGTCAATTCTTGGTGGAAAGCCATTCTATTATAATATATTCACTGTCGTCAATTGTTTGTCACACCTTTTTGTCTAATTTAATTTTCGTTTTATATTTCATCAACTTCGATACTAGCCTTTAATGAAACCGGTCCTGTTCTTAATAAATAATGTAAAGTTGATACAGATTTTTCATTCTTAGAAAGATTTATTTATTGATTTGGCATTTACTTGGTAGAACTCCATTATAATAGGGTAAAAATACGTTGATATTTTTACCCTATAATAAAAAGATTTTTCGATTATCATTTGTATATAGTTATCCTACTTATCACACTGAGCTTTGAAGTTACAGGATAATGTCAATAAATTCATCTAAAATATTTTACGCTCCCATCGTGGAAGGCCATATTTCTTCTTCACGTATCAACAGATTTTTTCTAAGTAAACATTTTGTTGCTCGACATCTCATTTTTTCGAAGAGGCATATAAGTATAGGGCTAGGAAATTACTAATGGTTAACTTATAGCTTTCGCTGTGCTCGTTTTCTTAGCAATAGAAGGATGTGAAGAAATATATTTTCGGCATTGCAAACAAAAATGCCTTGAAACAGAAAAGATAAATCCACTAAAAAAAATGCTGAGATCCATTAAGGAAACCAACGACGTTGACCACGGACTTCAATATCTCAATGTTTCATTATGTCGGCTATGCTTTTAGGAATCTCTTAAAATAGTTATGTCATTGTCGACTCTATCATTTTATCTCACGGTTGCCAACAGGTAGCGATATTTTCTTTTATTACAATCAAAAATCTTACTTTTAATTACCAGTCTTTCTCGCTTGCTCACTCGGCTAAAAAAACATCTTCATAACATTACACCAATCGTAACTCTCGAAACATAAATTATCCATTATGCAGTTGACCTGCTGAGCTAGTAAATAAACAATTTGTTACAGAAATTTACGCACGCATGACAAAGATTTTGGACCTAAATTTGGAGCACACTCGACCACTCAAAACAACGGCCCTGACCTTAATTGGGAATAATATTTTTGGGACATTACGGCTCTTGAAATTTGCTGGAATAAAATTGACCTCACACATCTTGTCTGTACGCCGTACACATAATATATAATCATCACAGCGTGAAACGAATTGGTTGCTATTCGGCACTTGTCGACATTCTTCATTGGCATCATTTGGAATCCATTTTGTCACCGTAGTAATAACGTACATAATATATAACAGTGAAAAACTGGAAAAGAATAAAAAGACAGAAGACATAAAAAAAAATGAAACACTCTTGTAAACAATGAAAACCATCTTATCTTAAGATTCAATGTTGTCACATAATTAAGATTACTTACAATCTTATCCTTAAACGTTGGCCCTAGTTCTGTTTCGATTAGCGGTTGCGTTGCAATTAAAACGTTGACTTTGTCACTTTTAATCCAAGACATGGTATAAATAGTAGCTTTTTAAATACTTTTATTTTTTTCACATTTCCATTCATTTATAGCTTCACTGATAATTGGTCGTATAAGCTTGCCGAAACGATCAATCGCACAGACAATTTTCACTGCGGTCAATTATTCGTGTCAACGTCGTTGACTTCCGTGACGTATATCACGGGTTCGAATCCCAGTTCAAAATCTTCAAAAAGTTCTCTCAATCGATTTCTGTTCGAAGGCATGGATGTTTGTGATGTTTTAAAAAATCCTCCCACCTTTCCAATTCTTTCATAACGGGGCGTAGTGAGAGCGACTAATTTACCACTAGTACTATCCTAGCCATATCCATCTATGCCTACTACTCTCTTCGGAAAAGAGAGATTGAGTAACTGACTAACAAGCAGTTCTCGTAGAAAAAAAAACTTATCCATTCGGAGGGTATATGCTACACATTGGGAGCACACATAGATTAAAAACAAATAAAAAGGTAGATATTATGTTTTATGGATTCGGTGGTTACTTTATAAGAAATTTAAAATTATTACATCGCCATAACATTGGCTGTGCAAATATTTGTGACAAAATAAATTAAATTACAATTTACACATTCATTTTAATCTTACATTGTCTTTGGTCGATTTTTCTTACACGATTTAGCAAATTCGGTTGGCATTAGAAAACTTGTTATATTGCGAAATATAGCAGAAAATTCTTTAATAATTTATTCAATAAAAACGATTTTTTTAAGCAACCGAAAAAATATCACTTTGGTACCATCATTACACGTAGCAAGGTCGTTTTAATTCGTCACGGGCTGTGAAAGGTCGATCAACTTCGCAGCTGACGAAAAATTTCAATAGACATAAAATATCAAAAGCATTTTTTAAATCTAATAAAATTCTTTGAATAAAAAGACATAAATTTAATATTCAGTCCCTCCATGCCAATATATATCCCTCGGAATTATTTATTGTCAGGTATGCGGAGCGAAAATACGATATATAAAGGAAATTGCTGTAAATCACATAAGTAGGTAATATGTTTGCGAGGAACATGCGTAAAATAATTTGCTGCGATATCAAATTTAATTTATCGGTCGGCGATGAGACCACCGAACCAATAAAATAAATCAAAATCAGTTTGTACAGTATAACAATGAATGCGAGCCCATATTGTCCAGTGTTCACGCACATCTCGTGGACAGCGGACGACTATAACGAAGAAAAGGGAAGATGCGATTTTTGCGAAATTATTTTCGATCGAAAGTAACCCTGCAGGTACCGAATATATTCAAAAAAATAAATTAGGATAGAAGTGTATTATTTATACCCCATTTTTAAAAACTTCCATATTTACATTATGACGAGAGTTACATTATAAGAATAATAGACTAATAGAATAATAGGTAAAATGATTATTTTAACGCAGAGACTCAGTATTATTTCCACTTTTATTTACCAAGATCACGACCGGTTTCGCTCATGGCAAGCATTATCAAATTTCTTGATAGAATGCCTTTCCACCAAATATTGACAGTGAACAAAGACACAGGATACAGAAAATGTCATCGTATTAGACGCTCCACGCAACAACGATACTCATTTTTATTAATTCCACTTTTGTTAAATAAGATGAGGACCGATTTCGCTCATGAAGAGCATTATAAACTGATAAGAGAATACAATTTGACAGTGTTATTTATACAAAACAAAATTAATATTTTTTATTGCATGTTTGAAAATAAAATGACTTCTATACTACGTAAATAAAAGTACAACATTCCATTTTTCTATGCTTCGATTTAAATTTTTGATTCCATCTGTTTGAATGAACCAATAAAAATCATTCAGTTGGTCTAAATCACTACATTGTCATACCAGACGACAAAGGAATAAAAAAATATGCATAAAGTTTAAATTGGCGTGCACTTGTGCTCCCGTTTAATACCTTCGTGTAAATGCTTAAAGGGAGAAGATCTTTATCAATTTATGACGATCATATATCCCAGCTTATTTTGACATACAACGTCTGCCGTGAAATATTGCAAGCGAATATGTTTTTTATTGGAAAATATCGCGTGCTCGTAAAAATGTCAAGTTCAATCAATTCAGTTATTTGTCATATCATCCCTTCCAATCCGAAGTTTATGAACTACTGCTGTGACTACCTTAATACACATTTCATGTGATTTTATTGTGATTTAACATTGAGCTGTCATATTGAATGAGTCAGTGAACGAAACGACAAAGGAAAAAGATTGTTTTGTTTTAATATATTTAGTTGCAGCTGATTTTTCGACATATGTAGGTATTATCATAATCTGCAATATCATCAAGTAATGTTTTGTTAATGTTTGGTGGTACAATTTTCCGACTCCAGCTTTACAATAATTAACGACTCCGACTCCGACTTCTACTTCAAATTTTTTTTCAATAATTTCATTTGAACTAATATATATGTATACCATCAGATCATCTTTAGTCAGCCACGCATGAAATGTCAACACTTTTAACTTTTTTGTTTGAATACACATCATTAAATATATTTTTCAAAAAAAAATCGAGCCGCTCATTTTTCACGACTCTGACTTGTTTCCTTCTATTAAATTGCGAATGTAGATAACACAGGGACTTACCTCCACTTATTGGTCTAGCCCAGGGATGGGGAACCTTTTCTACTCTAAAGGCCGCAGTAAACATTGACTAGGGCATCTTTGTTCGGAAACAAGAATTTACGGTCAGAATATGTCAGGAATTTACGAATTTGCATACATTTACAGAATTACAGAACTGGCTAGAAGGCCGCACCAGGGTAGCCAAAACGTTGATGCGGCCTTAAGGCCGCAGGTTCCCCATGCCTGGTCTAGCCATAAAGGCTAACCAATTCTTTTCAGGACACGGCAGTTTCACTGAAAAGTTTTCCAAGTTTGGTGCGATAGACAAATGGACGTGCATCTTTGGCATAATTCAGGATGCTGATCACAAAATGAATAATCAACGGGCGGGATTACTCTAATCAGTTCGGCCATCAGTCGGACCTACATGCCATGGTAACTAAAAGGGCAAACTTGTTAGCTTTTACTAAATTTGCGACGTCATACGTAAAAAGAGTCTAAATACACTTCTGATATTTTATGGGGATAGGAAATGTGTAAGCTGCCAAACATAGTCAATCTTAGCACACAACTGAACAACGCATACCGTTCGTTACGCTGCGGGAAACGTCTGTTGAGCACAGATGTACGGCCGTGGTGGGTGGAGGAAGGAATTGCAATGATCAACCGGTCATAATTATCTACATATAATTGAGCAATAAGTATAAATAAATTAAATGATTTCAATTAATACCATTTCCCGCAGAAAAGTCTTATTATACAAAAAATACGTTTTTTTATTATATCTAAATACGAAATTTACACTCTTAAGTAGATGATGTTCATAACGTGACAGTATAGTAGGTCGAATTATAACATGTCTCAATTACATAACCAAAAGTTAAAAAAATATTTATAAGCGGTATAAATATTCACTATTATGGCAAGTGTGCAGGGGCGTTGACGCCCAAGATAAGACATAAGAGGTAAGTAATAAGGATTGCCATACGGAGAAGGTATGTCCTTTTATTGCTCTGAGGATAACGAAAAAGGAGTCAAAACGAGAACTGCATTTTGCAGATACCGACAATCAACTAGCTGTACGAGGATCGCTGACTTTTAAAGTACACCGTGTCCTGGATTTTATATGTTTTACGGTTTATTTCACATTTTATTCCTCGTAGAAAATAAATTTATGTAAACTTTGGCTACTTTTGGTAAAACTCATCATTTTTAATATTTAAATATTGCTACGTTTAAATGCGAAAAGGCTGTTTTCTAAGATAAATAAACATGAAATTCTTTCTATAAAATGACAAAATAAAGCTCTAGTTCAGGCGTAGGGAACCTGTGGCCTTTTGGCTACTCTGGTGCGGCCATCTGTCCAATTCTGAAAATGCACATTTTGGATTTGAAAATCTTTGAAAGACCTAAAAAAAAAAGTCCTACGCTGATAATTTTGAGAAATCCGCAAATTTCTGGGCTTCAGAAATTGGTATGATTTTTTTTCCGGCCAAAGATTCTCTAGTCAATGTTTACTGTGGCCTTATGTCGAATCAGAAAAATGAATGCGGCCTTCATAGAAGAAAAGGTTAATTAAAACAATAATCCTTTGTACTTCATTCCACTTTATTTAATATGTCAGGACCGGTTTCGCTCATTGCGAGCATTGTCAACTGATGTCAATGCTCGCAATGAGCGAAACCGGTCCTGACATATTAAATAAAGTGGAATGAAGTACAAAGGATTATTGTTTTTATTAATATAATGCCTTTCCACCAAGTATTGACAGTGAACACCCTAAAAGTGAAGAAAAGGTTCCCCACATCTGGTCTAGTTCGTTGTTTCCCATATCGCACGAGAGTGAAAAATGATGCTGTACTTTTCGATGAATCTTTAGTTATCCATTTTTAATCGATCAATTTCAAATCGATATTTCGCTCCCAACAAAATGACCAGACATGAGTAACTGCTTTGTTTTTGCAATATGGGATATGCAATATTTTTTATAATATTACAAAGGAGTTCTTATCAATTCGGTAAAAAATAAATCAATAAAGTTACGTAAAAAAACAGGACAGTTCTCAAATAAACATTTTCAAGTTTCTTCTGGATTCTTGGATTTTCTTTAATTGCACATGCGGCAACATTGTTAAGGTATAATGTAATCACATTTGTTTAAAACGTTTTTATGTTCAAAGAATTAAACATCATTTGAACTAATTCCACATTTATTTAATATGGTCAGGATCAATTTTGCTTATGACAGTAATTTTCAAATGATGCAAAGTAGAATTAGTACAGATAATTGTATTATTCTTTGACTATAATGACTTTTCACCAAGTATAGACGGTGAAAACCTTCAAAAGTAAATGCTTTTAAACCAAAACATTGTTGTCTTTAATATAATAAACAATACATGTATTTTTTTACTATTTCAAGTCACGGTGTAAGTATAATCCACCTTTATAAGACGATAACTCCTTTAGCGCAAACCTTATCTGGACATGACGAGGTCAAAAGTAAGCACATCGTAGCGAAGAGCAGAAAGGAAAACCACTTTGTTCTTATTGCTTGAAATCTGAATTTATGGAGTAATCTTTCCTTTGCGATTACTCAACTCGTCATTATTTACTTCAACCTGCCTATAATGAATGTTTACATGTGCAAATATTGTTCAATAAAAGCAGGAATGTATATACAAGAAGTGAGCTGCAGTTTTTCACTTATTTCTACATTTCTGAAGCTACATGGCGCCAGCGAAGCTGGTATTCTAGTTTCTTGGATATTTTTTTCGCTAGGGTGGGTACTAGGGCATCCAATTAACCGTCCAAATCAACTAACCGGTTTTCATTTTTTCTCAATAAATAATCCGGCTAACCGGTATACACCGGAATTATTTAAAAAAAAAGTCAATCGTAGTACCACACAGACCAATACTACAAAACAAAACATAAATATATGTAATTTTGCTTTAACTGTGAACTAATAAGGTGCATAAAAGAGTAGATTAACAAAATATTTCGAAAGAGATTCAACCAAATCCGCACCTAATGTGAAGCATAAGGTTTTTATTCGAGAACTGCTTGTTACTCAGTTGCTCGACCTCTCTTTTTTTGATGAGTGTAAGGATATAATAATAGGGCTAGGAATGAAATAAAAGTTAGCAAACCGCTTTCTCTAAGCCTCGGAGAAAGGAGACAATATTTAAGTTACAAACACACATGCCTTCCAATGAAAAAATGCTGTTTGTACTGCCACTT
Organism: Himalopsyche tibetana; assembly: GCA_030503985.1. NCBI lineage: Eukaryota > Metazoa > Arthropoda > Insecta > Trichoptera > Rhyacophilidae > Himalopsyche > Himalopsyche tibetana. Next base: position 332,310 of record JAPJYX010000006.1, read on the forward strand.
GAATCTGTGAGATCCGTCACGGAAGACGACGAAGTTGACCATCGCTTCAAGGAACCGACAGATGAATAGTTGTATAAAAATCTATAGTACTAACGTTGAAAAGAGGTTTTAAATAAACTCCAGTTTTTCTTAAAACAAGCAATAAACCGGTTAACCAGTTTCGGTTTAAGCCGGGTCGGAAGCCCTAGTGGGTTTAGACTCTAGATAGCACAGGCATATTATTTATATCTCTTTTCCGTTCATTCTAGATTAGTACTATAAAACAAATGAGTCAGCTTAAGTCATCGTGTGGATATATTAATTAATCACCCTAACAAATATTGTCTATCAACATTCAATAAAAAAGATTTTCAGTTAATATAAACCTCTATCTAAGAGGTAATGACTTCTTGACTTTTTGATGGTGTTGTCGGCCAGCTCCACTGTGATAGAAAATGATGAATGATAGATGGCTGCCAGGGCTTTTGGGCCTTGATACAAAATAATACCGCAATGGTGCGCCAGTTTATGCTAGAGAGATAAGGGATTTGATACCTAATTAATCCTACATATGTAAGAAATGTAACTTTTTGTATTAAAACATAATGAATAAGATTTATGATGCGTACGGAAAAATCGGTTGTACGAATAATCAGTTAGTAAATTTACATATTTAAAACACAATTTTAATCGATCGCTTTTAAGGTATTCATTGTCAATAATTTGTGGAAAGGAATTAAAATAATGTAAAAATAATTCACCCTAGTACTTATTTCATATTTATTCAATACGGTCATGATCATAGTTAGTAAATGTGCAATTATTATAAAAGATTGTTTTGTTTTTTTAAAGTCAATTACAATTAATACACATGACAGTTTACATAAATTCATTTTAAACATCACTTACATACGTTAAGTGGTCCTTTTAAACAATTTAATTTTGAATTTATATTAAATTTAGTACATTTTCAAAGGCCGATAATAAAATTATTAATTGTTACCAGATTAGCTGAAACATTTAAGCTAAGGTCATACATAGTTTCACCAACACAGTGGCAGAGAAGTTTTTTATCCACTTAATTATCACTAACCATATTAAAAGGATAAAATAAAGTTTTCTAAAAATTTAATTACATTCAATATTATGGGCAATACATACATATCGACTGTGGAAATGAAAAAGGACGTAACCCACTCATATCAAATTTTACAGGAGGTGTAAAAATCGTGTTTTGATGATTCTGGGCCATATGCAAATTATGAATTATACACAACCTTGGAGTGCACGAAGACTTCTAAACTGGTGTTTAATTGACATAATCTAATATTAAATAAAGAAATTGTCTAGGAATAACCTTTATTTCAGACTTTTTCTTGGTCTTAATTTTTTACAAGATCATCTTTTTCAATCTTAAAAGCTAAGTTTAGATACTAATTCGGCATTTGATGCTTGCATCCTTTTGATGGAACAAGTTTGACAAATTTTTATTATCGAAAAAAGCTGTTTTGAAGAAACTGTGGGTTACGTCCTTTTTCCTTTCCAAGGTCGATATGTATTTGAAAATAGTTACGCTTAAATTTGAAATAAAATTAGTCATGATAAACTTTGATTAGTAAAAAAGTGCAGTTGTAATTTAACCCTGTCTCAAATTTCACTAAAACATTTTATAATTTATGTGTTAATTTAGCGAATAGCAACGTTTATTAGTCATGGCGTAAAAGCTTCGAAGAAACGGACCACAATAATACTTTCGAGATGTACCCCAAGTGTCAGACAATGAATATATTATATGATTAACAGATCAAAAATACTTAAATATCAACTATCGACAAGCTGTAATTTCATCGGTCATAATTTATTCATACTCAATATGAAGGAGAATTCAAAGGGCAGCGGAAGTGCAAGCAGATTGCAGTTCTCTTGTCACTGACCAAAGCTCATATTAGCAGATTCACGTAAGACTGCTTATAAAATGTTGATCGCGAACAATTTATTGTAAATTGTATTTTTTTAAATAGTAAAAGTTTATAATAGTCTCGCGATAAAAATCACGGTCAAACGTACCGTTCAAAATTAATATCTTAAATATATTTTGGGAACTACGCATTTTAATCATTCGGTCTTTTTGTCATAATTGCGAAATGTCGTACGTCAACTATCTGTACCTAGTAATCAAGCTGTAATTTGTCAAAGTATCGCATGTCAAGGAACTTTTTTAAATAGTTATAGACGTGGCCAGTTTTTTTTGAAACTCTCATGTTGATGCGGTTTTGCACGCTATCGTCTTTGGAATTAATAAAAGAATTATGACTATAGCAATCATAGTCCAACTAATATTCATTAAATTGTAATTTGTTAAAAACGGTCGAAAATGATCAGTGCTCGACGATACAAGATCATTTAGAGTTTAGACAATTACTAACGTATGTGAGCTTTTCGAAAGGATTGTCGCTCGGTTTTATATCAACATATAATTATATTTTTTATTCAGCCAAGTGCTGCGATAGAAAACTTGATAAACTGGTTCGTTATAATAGTTTAATTTTCGGGTAAGGTATTTTGACTTTGAATATTAGACAACACCTCCATGTCACGCAATGCGTTAATTGAAAGACATTGGAATCGGATAAACAACGTGATGCTGATATCTCCGAAGAACTTCAACCCTTTTTGTCTCTTCTTAACAAGGTTGGAGCTCGAACTATAGGATGTATGACATAAGAAGAAGCAAACAGGAATTTGATAGGGACAAATAGGTGTAATAGTATAAAAGTAATAAAGTTGCTTTTAAATGATCATTCTGGGGTTCCGATACGAATAAACGGAAAACGGTTAAAATATAAATACAAAGATTTACTGTAACTCTACTTTTTCGCTTTTAAATACTTTGTATTTTAATAGTATTTATCTTAAGCTTAATTAAGAATGGACTTGTCTATTTTGTCAGTCGTTTTTGCCTACAAAGTTTATTAAACGTAGTAAAACTATATCTCAGTTAAGGTGTATCAGTTGAGTTTTGTTCTGAAGAAGACTTGGGTGAAGACAAAATAATCATTTAGTATAGAATAAGCTTAACGTTGGATCAAATCCTTAGCTAAAGCTTTTCAGTAACACTTCAATACATAAGTTTGTTGGACAGAGAACGAATGGGAAACTGAAATGGCTCTAGAAACACATTTACCCTGTTGCCAGTGGCGGCCGGTCAATGTGGCATTGGATCAATGCACCTCTTGTGTATGCAGAGGTGGTTATATTTCATGAAATAATATTCAAACATACCATTTGGACCAGTGATGCACAAACTGCGGCCCTTTTTGAATTTTGTGGCGGCCCATCAATCTTTTTCTCTACATATTTTTTTCACGTAAAACATTTATTTAATAAATGTAAGCAAACTTTTTCTTCAATGAAGGAGAATAAATCGGCTCATAGAAACAGGCCCTCAAATACTATGCCAGACTAAAAGAAAATAGTTGAAAATTAACAATGACCAAGATCGCATTAACTTTTAAATTAAATATAAATGAAACGATTTTTCATGAGCTCATCATACTTTTTTTGCATGGCTAATTTATTTTCACGTTTTCGAAATAACACGGCCAAAATAATGTTATGGAACCTATCAATCATTTATCTAAATTCACTTAATATTTTTTACACGGTTTTTTTGTAAAGCTTTTTTACATGGAACGTACATATGCTCCGTGTAAAAAAGGACTGAGCATACTTTAAATCTTTTTTTTCTTTGCGGCCTGAACCTACGAAAATTTGTTTTATGCGGCCCGCTAGAAGGTAAAGGTTGTGCATCACTGATTTAGACCATTCACTCATTTTAAATTCTTCATGTATATAAATATATATAGTAAATATTAAAAATTGTCTACAATAAAATAAATATATAGACAATAAATACAAGAAGAATTTAAAATGAGTGAATGGTATAAATGCTATGTTTGAATATTATTTCATGAAATATAACCGCCCCTGGATATACAAGGAGTGCATTGATCCAATACCATATTGACCGGCCGCCACTGTCTCACTCTTATATCCGAGCCATTAAAGAATCGTATAAGTAAATCCAGTCAACTATAGAAAGTCTGAAATAGGTAGTTACTAAAAGTAAAACAACCTATGTGAAATAAAATGCATTACCATTACCATCATTTACTAACTGTTACCAGACTTTACCCGAGATATATTCAAACTCATTCTGTACACTTTTAGGGTGTTCACTATCAATACTTGGTGGAAAGGTATAATATTTTAAAAAATACTCATTTGTGCCAATTACCATTTTTATTTTAAAATATCAGGACTGGTTTCTATTTTAACATGTGTACATATGTATTAACTCAACTCTTGTCAAGCTTTTTTTTTCTTTCTAATTCATGTCAGTTCTCAATGTGGATGGTATGGCTTCCTTATGGAGGTATCTCAAAGTTTTTTACGAGAATTGATTGTAAGCCAGATGCTAAGTATGCCTTTTTTAAGAGAGTAAGGGTAGAAAGATATGGCTGGTATAGGCCTAGTGGTTAACTTATCACTCTCACTATGCCCTGTTAATTTAAGGATTGGATGAGTGGGAGCGATAGATATCACAGATACCAACGCCTTCGAACAGAAATCGATCTTGCAGGTCTAGCTTTAGTTCTGGTATTTTTTTTCCGGGAAATAGTGATTTAAAAAAACATTTTCAAACGTCTTTCGGCATAAAAAATCAAAAACTTTTAAATAAAAATAAAACATTACAAATGTCGAGAAAAGGTTGCCGGAATGCCGTTCCACCGCGTTACATGGGAAAAAATCACTGTATTTATAACATATTTTAGTCCCCGGTTGATCGATTTAGTTCTATAATGATATATGATAATGTAGGGGCTTTCTCGACGCAAAATATTCATAATATCTTCAAACATACAGCCCTCCCAAAGCGTTTTTGCGTTGGAAGGTTCACAAAATGAGAAGACTGCAAAGAGTGATCGATGACGATTCAACGATAAGTTTGAATGCACATGTATTTCCTGTTTTATTATATAAATATTCATATATATATATATATATGTATTAACTTGCATAAAGTTTGACAAAGAATACAATTAATTATTTGGTTTTACAATATACCATTAGAGAGCTATTTTACAAACTATTTTTAATTAAATTTGTCTATATGGTGCCATGGATAATGTTATATAAATAATAACTATATATTACGCATATTTCTACAATTTTATGGAATTGATTTTCTCGTAAATAATTACTAATACGATAAACATTTTAATTATAAAATATTTATTATAATAAACGAAGCGTGATTAAAAATATGCGACATTTTGTAATATCATTATTTTATCTTTATAAATTCACTCTTATCTTCAGCTTGAAGTCATTGAACCATTAAATAAAAAAAATAACAATGGAAACATTTATTCGATTAAATAAATACCACTGAGCTTTAAAGCATTTTATATAATAACACAGCGAACTAAACATATTATTACTTATGTAAATAAATACTCATATATATAATTTCAATCTAGTTTAAATACTCAATGAAGTTGTGTATTTTATTTTACTAACTGTTCAGTTCTGTCGGGTCCTGTGGCGCAGCGGTTAGCGTTGTGGGCTTCCGTCCCAGACTTCACGGGTCCGAATCCCAGTACGAACAGCAATTTTTTCGATCGATTTTCGATTTCTGTTTGACGGCATGGTTGTTTGTGATGTCTCTTCCACCATTTACGATTTTTTAACAACTGGGCGTCTCGAGATCGATTAGTTTACTAATAGTCCTGTCCTAGCATTATCCTTCTATTCTTACTACTCTCTTTGAAAAACTTCTATTGGAATACGTCAGCTGAGTAAGTTCAGTTTATTTCAGGTCATTGTTTTTCCAAAGATATTATATATTAAAGATATAAAGTCACAATCAGTGGAATAACCAATACAATATACAATTACATTTTACAGTAAAAATTCATTTCCATAAAGCTACCATCGAATCCAATAAAAAGTTGCAAAGAATATAAAAATGGCAGATGGTACGACACATATGTATATTACCCATCAGTATTCTCTTGCACATGTTTGTTTATACACTTTATGGATAATTGAGACTGTTTTTAAACAATAATTAAGTTCGCTAAATTGTTTATTTTTAGAGCCATTCTGGTTTCAGTTTGTAATCAAATGTGTTCCTCAGATAACGACCTCACTGACGTGGTACCAAAACACACACATACAATTTCATTCATATTTTTTTTCTATACATACACACATCTGAAAAAAAAGGCCAGATTACATAACCAGACACAGATGAGTCAGAATATATATTATAAAAAGTAAGCATTTTTTTTTCACGTTAACCATTTAGATGCCGCAAGGTGAAAGTGTCATATAAATCGATATACAGTAAAACCGGGACAGTGTAATTCAGGGTCGTGTAATTGGGGGAGTGAATCTCATACAAAATTAAGGATTTTGTTTTTTCCGCAAAAAATGCAAAACTAAGATACCCCTTACGACGAAATATTTAGTTACTAAGTGATAAAATGCAAAGCGCGCCAAAATCCAACGCATAGACAGTCGCCCGGCTATACGTGTATAGCCTGGCACGTGTTGAATACACAGACGCTAGCCAAAATTTGACTGTATGCGCCGCACAGACGACCTTATCGTAGCAACGAAAATGGAATGCGACAGTGTAAATGGGGAATTTGCGGCGAATATTTAAAGCCAGCGCGTAATTCGGGGTAGTGTAATTGGGGGTTCCACTGTAATATAATTGGTAATCTCTCATATTTTAAAATCTATCAGAGTCCTTTTTTTTCATATCAATGTTGCAGCAAAAACCCTGTGCTGTTTCTACCACCTATTAAAAACTGTTTTTTTCAATGCTTTTCCCATTATCAAGAATATATACTTCCACCAACAACTCACTACGACATCCGTTCCCAATTTAGAACGTATTACCTCCTAATGGAATTATCTCCGTATGGAAGTTTTTCTAAGATAACTGTATGTTCTTTTTTATTTCGGAGAGAGTAGGAATAGAAAAGATAGGTCTGAGACAGAACTAGTGGATTGCTGACCCAATATTTTAGGTTTGAAAGGGTGGGAGGGAATTTTTAGACTCTACAAACATCAATACCTTCGAACAGAATTGATTGAAAAAAGCTAGCCGTACTGAGATACTAGTATTCCAGTTTCAAGGGCTGTTCGACAGAATAATTAATTAGCTACCTCGAGAAGTGGACATTTTCAGTAACACTATTTGTGAACTGTTAGGTTTTACTTTGTGATTTTGTAAGTCCAAAATATTTTTTATATATTTATGTATTATGTACTGTTTTTTTATTTTAATTATATTTTTTTTATTTAATAAAACAAAATAATAATATTCCTGACGTGTCCCAAAACAATAAATACATTACCAAAATATGGGTTCGGAAAAGTACTGTTTTTTTGTATGGATTCGGGTTTGTTGTTGTTATTCATTTAAAACAGTGATAATTAATTAATTCAAGATTGAATGCACAATGAACGTTGTCGATAGTGTTTCTTAGCATAGTGACCATAGGGATCCTTGTGTTCATAAAGGACAAAAAATAGAGGGAGTATCGTGTCATCGACCACGATGTTCAGTGTTGCTAGCACTTTACGTGGAAATGATTAAAAAAGTTCTAGGTATTCGATTTGTTTTTGTCTAGACTTACCATATCAAGGGTGAAATGCCTTATTGGAGATATTTTAGCAGCACTATTATTCTTAAAATCCATTGCCCCCTGTCATCGTCAAATTGTGGGGTCTGTGATTTGTTATACAGTGTACATTTATATATGCCATTTTACGTGGTCGAGTAGTCAACGTCGTTGGCTTCGGTTACGGAGGTCATTGGCTCGAATCACAAGTACGGACAGTTTTTATTAATTGATTTATGGATTTCTGTCAAAAGGGATGGATGTATGTGATGTTTTGAATTCCTTCCCACCTAACCTATAGGCACCTAATGGGTGAGAGCTATTAGCTAACCCCTAGTCTTATCATTCTATCCCTTCCCTACTCTCTTACAGTTACATGTTACAGTTACAACAGTTAATATGGAAAAAAAACTTCTGTTGGGTACCTCTATTAGGAGGCCATAAGCTCCATATTGGCAGCGGACATGGATTTAAAATATATGTACGATATATACTCAACTCTTTTTCCACGGTTTTCTTAACACGATTTTTAAGTAAAAAGGTCCACTAAAAAAGAACCAACACTATTTTGTACACGAATTATTTGTTTTAACACGATAACTAGACACAAAAACACAAAAGCGGGTATCTAATTTGCTAAAAAAACATAATACAGTAATAACAAACAAAAGGCTTCATTAGACGTGTCAGACATTTCTAGCAATGAAAGTGCTGTATTGCAGCTCCTAAAAAAATCAAAGGTAAACAAAATTATTCAATATCACTATGAGACAAAAGACTAAGCCGTTTACGCACATTTGGTACGACATCGCTTTCGTCATATGAGATATCCAGGGCCTGTTAAATGAATGTTCGATTTTTTTTCTCTTATTTTTACACCGTGTTAATCCTAAATCGTGTAAAAAGAGAGTTCAATGTATATATAATCCAGCAGATTTTTAAACGATCCTGTCAAAAAGCACTGCCATAAATCATCGATTCGGCGGATTGATGACGTTGGCAACACTGCCGACGTCCCGCCAAATTAAATTGAATACACTATGATACTGCGCTGCCATTCTCAATTATTTGACGAGTTAAAAAAAGATGTCCGCGTTGGTAGCCGGTAGCCACATTAAATATACTTCGTCGAGTTTTGAGTGCCCATCCAGTAGGTGGGTATACATAGTAGGCTGAAACAATTGACTTGCGAGTGAGCGCTCCCTGTGTTATTTTTTTAAAAATCATATTGTCTATGACAGATAAGTGACAGTGGCTCGACGGGTGCCGTTTATGGCCCAAACCCACTGTATTACACATATCAGTATATCACGCAGCACAACTCTCATTACATAAAATAACCGAGAGTGTTGAAGAATTGCTCAGGACTTTCACTAGTGACTTTAAAACATAACAGGGAGTCGGGCGCAACGTTCCCTCTGTGCTGCAAATGCGCGCGTCCGCGCAGCAGTTTGAATGCCCTCCGCAGTCATACCAAATTGTCGTTGACTCCAATACAACTACAAATAATATATTTTTAAAATTACAATAACCCCAATTGACCGAAATAAATTAGAAATTGAATTGAAAAATTTAGATTATTCAACTACGATTAAATTCTAATATTTTATAAGAACAAGAAATGGAGAATAAATATGAGAATGAGTTGTTAGAAACGACGTAAAAAGCTAGAATTTTTGTAAATAAATTTATAAAATATGCAAAAAAAAATATAAGCGGCTGATTATTTGTTTCGTTCAATTTTTCTCTAAATTTGTGCTTAATTTTAGTTTTTTAAAATATATATATAAATTATCAATTGATAATATTATTTATTATATAACAAATATAGCAAATTATGCAGCGCATTTGTTGGATTGGCCTGGGCAGCCTTTGTATTTTCCGCGCAGCTAATCTTACATTCTTGACATTACAGTTCAGATAGAAAGCGTAACAAAGATAAAAGACCCGAAAATCAACAGTTTTCAAATCAGAAATATTTTTTTGCTAATATTGATTTAAACATTAAAAATGCAGTAAGAAAAAGTACCGGAACGCCGTTCCACCGCGTTACATGGGAAAAAAGGCACTGTAAAATATTTATATATTACAGTGTTGACTTATATTTATTCTCAAGTGAGTCGACTAACACTGTTCATGTCTGTGGTTCTGTATGCAGGGGTTACTCAACTGTGGGAATTCGAGCCATACTAATTATATGTTTTATTGCGGAACAAGCGCTGTGAGTCACGTACGACAAAGTGCCTACTGCATGGGTGTCGAACCGGTAAATCGCGATCGACCGGTCGATCCCAAAGCAAAATTTGGTCGACCCCGAAAGCTTCCGTGAATTTCGAAAAAATATGTAATTTAAATATAAAATGTACAAAATACTAAAATTGAATTATTTTGTGAGCATAAACCTATCTAATGATATGTATTTCACATTTCAAATAAACATTTCTATGATTGAAGAAGGGAAAAACCCCTACATAAAATTTCTTATAAGAATCAAGTTAGAACTCGATCGCGAGAAAACTTAAGATTGAGAAGTCGATCCCAGGGCAAAAAAGGTTGGACACCCTTGGCCTACTGGATACTGTCCATAGTACGCTTTGTTATTCTACAATGTGTTTACATTGTACTATGTATTGTGTTTGGGCCGAGGAAAGGCGCCAAAATGTTACAACAGATGGTTCACAACAACGATCAGACATTTAAAAAAAAATTGAAACGAGGCAAACAAAGTGTTAAAAGTGAAATTTGTTTTTGTTCTCCCCGACTTGTAGATATTTAGAATTGTTCTGTCTTCGATTTGTGTAATATCTGTACATGAATGCGGTCAGGATATAAATATTTTTTTTTTAAAATAGCACTTGCTCAAAAAAAGTAGACATCATGCGCGAACTTTACAAACAGAGAACGATTTATTTCACTTACAGAATGAACGCGATTTTTCTCTCGCCTATTTCATGTTATATTTCGTTCGTCTCGATTGGAGGACATTTAGTTCCTGAGACTTGTTTTCCATTTTTGTATGCGTTATATGCTTAATAAGCGAGGTTTTCTTTCAGCGATATTATCAAAGGGTGCGTGTAGAAGGTTTCAATGGCGGAAAACGAAAACATACAAGTCTTCAACATGATATAGAAAATAATTAATGTTCTATAATTCATTCCCCTCTTTTTCTGATCAAAAATTTGAATGAAATTGAAAATTCAACCATATATTTTTTTCATCTGTGCTATAATGTGAAGTCAAAATATCCGGATATTTCAGATCCATTTAGGGCTAAATAAATATAAAGACAATACTATTTTACTTACTTTTGCCAAGACGTATATTGGATATTTTAGAAGCACTTTTTGTCGAGGGTCGGAAGTCAGTGAGTCTAGAAAAATACGCCAGTGATAGATACTAGGATAAATGTAAGAACTGATGGAGTATATAATTAGATGCAAAAAAATGTCCAAGAGTGATTACGATTCTTTGATGTCAGAAAAATCAAGGAAGAGCTACAGTTAATAATAAAATAGTCTGAATCGTCCAGAAAGTGATTTTACCACGCTTCTTAAAAACGTATCCCTATAAGCTTCACATTCAATGATTATAACTGTTTCGTTTATAGAACTGGACTGACTGGAAGGAATTTTGAACATTAAAGATGTAGACACTCAAAAACAAATCATTAAGTCGATTGAAAACATTGCCCATCAATTTGTTTTTTTTCTAGGTTTACTCATTTTATTATCATCTCTGAAACCTTATTAAAAAACAACGCAGTATGAAACAAAGTATGAAGTGGTTACAAATGATGAAATACTTTTATCGAGCATAAAACACACCCTTGGAAACAATGCAATTTTCGTGCAGTGACCATGTTTGTTTTTATTTTTCATTTTGTCCTGTGTTGTTATACAGGTAACTGTAAACTTTACCGTTGGTAGCACTGAAAATTTGCATTTCAGTTCATATCAATGGCGTAGAGCAAAGGATACGACGTGTCAGGACATCGTCTGCTTTCGACAAAAATTTAAAATAAAAACTATAAATTAATATATGCTCATTTTATAACGGCAAAATTATTATTTGGTTCGTTATTGGCAGTAGCGACACACCAACTATATATAGATACATCGGAAAAATACACTAGACCTAGGCCTAGACTATGCTATAGAATACGTGTATTGTGGTCGGTATTACTCTATTTTGGATGGATATCTGACATAAATTATTTGAGATTGTTTACCCATAAATAACTGCCGTGGTTTTATCCACCTTATTTCTTCGTTAGCATGATTTTATTACTTGACAATATGAGTTTGAACGCCCAAAGAATAATGTAACTGACGACGTATTTCTTTCAAGTTATACGGGATCACAATAAGTAGCCTGTCATTGTAATCTGAGACATCGTTGACATGACTTGTTTCTTTTCGCAGATTGAAGAACAAGCCAGCCTTCGGTTAGGTTAGGTTAGGTTAGGTTAGATTATTGGTTGTTTTCATTGTTTGACGATACTGCTTTCAATCGACTACTGTCGACGATTTTTTCGATACTAGCTCGATCTGTCAATTCGTATTTTATTTGCGAAGGTTTTTCTGTAGAAAAAAATGTTCAAAATTAAATGTATCGTTTTAAAATGAAATACAGTACGCATTTGTCCACTAGAATAATTCATGTAATTTGTGTTCCCTACGTCGACCCTTTCTCATCCACGCCCATGTCGACGGGCAGATCATTTCACGCGTCTAGAATATTAATTCCGCGCATGGATTGTTTCAAATTTTTCAAATCAAACTGCTAACAAAATAATATCATCGAGTTTTTGTTTACGGCTAAAAACAAACAAACAAAAGGTAACAAACTCTAGTCTAGTCTGCGATGGGATCATGAATATGAAATGAAATTTGTCGGAACTGAGGGTACAAAAAAAAGACTTTGTTTATTTTACTATGATTTATCCCATGGGTAACCAAACTTTTGACCCATGGGGGCGAATTAATACGGAAAACGGTTTAAGTAGCTGTCTACTTAAACCGTATAAGCTAAGTTGTCATAAGAAGTGTAGTTAATCAAAGTCAATTTAATTTTTATGAAAGGTAAACAATATGGATAGATAATTAAAGACACACGCAATTCTTGTTTTAAAGTATCAGGCGGGCGACTTGGAATTGCTAAGTGACAGTAAACGATAAGTATTAACAATTTTAAATATTGGAGGAAAACAACAATGTTTATTGATTAACAAATATGTAACGAGTGCATGAGAAATTTCTTTGGGGCTAAAATTTTAAAAATATTCGATTTTTTTTCTTATACTTCTATCTCGACATTTTCTTTAAGATTGGATAACATTATTATTACATTTAACTCTTCTAAGTGGTCTAGCTAAAATCCTACAATTTTTTTTTGTTTTACTTGCGTTATAGATAAGTACCATCCTTTGTTTGTCATTCTTAAAACTTTTTCTTCTCATAAGTGTTGTGAGACACCGGTTAAAAGGGTAACTCTTTTGTAGAGTTTCTTTGAGGATTTATAAATAAATAATTAAAATTAAATTTGTGCTCCTCTTACAAGAAACTTTAACTTGTAAATAATGTTTTGGGTAAATCGATGTTTATTTTTGGTAACATACACATAATGTTTTAGCATCGTAAAATAGTATAAACCTGCTGCTAAATTACAAAAGTTTTAAACGAAAAACTTATTATATTTTTGATTTTAAGTGGATGTTTAATTTTGAGGAATATGTATAGCTTCCAAAAAAACGGACTATTTCGACTGAAATGTTTTAGTAAGCACGATATGCATTTGATTTTAATACCATTCGTGATGAAGATAAAAACAATAATTTATTTCCACGAACTATGGTCAAACATAATTCAATCGCTGTTATGATACTATATTTTTTTGCGCGTACATATGCGAATTTGAAGAGGGTCAGGGTGCGTCAGGTGATGTGTTCTTTCCTTCAGACAATTCAGCCATCACAATGGCAAAGGTATTCATAAATCATAATTCATTATTATCCCCATCCGGGGAGCAAAACGACGGCCTCACGGTCGAATCGCAGCTTGAATACCAAATTGAGACATTAACTAATCGATAAATAAAAAAGGATCTTATTTATAGACATCAAACAGGGCTTACTGACATCAAAGAGGATACTAAAAATGACCGGATTGCGAATTTCATTGCACTTGTTTTTGGGAAGGTATTATAATATGGCGAAATACTCCGTAGCCGAGGTGTAACGTTTTAACAATTCGCCCCTATTGTTAGAGCTACGTCTTGGGCGAAGTCACCGCGAACACGAATGGAACCCGGCTTAAAGCGAATAATCAAAATATCAAATAAACTGATCGCGGTGTGCTTTTTTTGTGTGACACTTTAGTGGTGGAGATCATTTGATATTTTCGTGCCGCACTTAGTCGCTTTGCATTCGATTTGATTTCGTCCACGTAAGACATACAGTTAGTACTTGGATGTACGTTATCTTAAATAGTTTTTTTTTACTAAATTATATCGCATAGCAACACTGAGGTAAACTAATCTTTTATCCCTAGATAATCTGAATTGTTTTCTGTATATTGTACCTAGGGTAGGATCGTGGCGTGTGCAAAGAGTGTGCTAAATTTTTTCCAGCAAACACCCTAAAATCTAGTTTTTGAAATTACTCACCATTCAAATCTGTAGGCATTCCAATGGGTCAATCCATTTCGCCAACAATGGCCTTAAACTTAGTGATACATTTATTTATTATATAAGAACGATACATTTATTTACTGAATGTCAGTTCAAGTTCAACCGTGCACTTGAACGCCTGAAGATATCGAAAGGATAACGAAACCGGGTAGTTAGTGACAAAACTTGTGTGAATGTCCATAATTTGAACGATTCAAATTCAACTATATTTGGGTTCGAGATTGCCGCCTCTTTCGCCAAGCCTCTAAGTCTCTAAGCCTAAGCCGTCTAATCCACGCATTGTTGTTTATTTATGATGATGTGAATAATCTAATCCAAATTATCACGTCTGTGCTAAAAGTTTACACGATACGTATAATTATGGTGTTTCATTGTCAGCCATTGTTGAACGGCCGAACGAGATTGGTATCGCGCGACGAACGAATTGGGAGGTTTTCGAGAAATATGTCTGGCAAAGGTGGTTGAACTGTCGCCCGAAAAACACCGGGGAAGGGTCGTTTATACTAACAGATTCTTGCACTTAAAAGGGTTATCAAACTTGGCGACCCTCCGAAATGCCGGACCTTTTATGTGAAACCTTTTCGTTGCAATGCAATAATAACATATCTCCTGTAGTTATGTGGACTTGACCACGGAATATTCCAGTCAATGCCATTGTATTGTATAATAACAACTAGTATTAGCGAGAAAGGGTATTTGACTCACTAAAAAAAAAATATATATTAGTGGCCAAAGCTTTTGGGTTAACTGATCTACAATAATTTAAGATTTCGACTGAAGGTGCTTGGTGGAATTTCAATATTAAATTCTCACAAACTATGTACATTCTACAATAATTTTAAACGATTTTTTTAGCTGCCAACACTGCTCCATAAGGTACCACCGGACCAACGTTCTCTCTAAGCTGCGCGCGTGCGTGGCCGCGCAGCAGTTGAGAAGCCCCCGCGCACTCATTTCGGGTTGGCGCGCACTACAAGACAGTTGCTCAATTAATATTTGATCGGTCCGCGCAGCCTTTGAAATTTCCGCGCAGCTTACCCTTTGGCTTAGAGGGAACGTTGCACCGGACACCGCAAATACGGTATTCAATCCCGGACCCTTTGTGTTTGACAATTTTACCATTTCCGGGATCCCGGTATCGAATATTTAACATAAAATCGTGTATAAATTGGGATTCGGGATTTAGAAACTTTTGCTCGGCAATTTTGAAAGCCTGAGATTTTTTAACTCTTCCAAGAATTTCGAATCCAAAATCCCAGGAAATTTTCCAAAAATTACCAGTGTGCTCTTCCAGTATTACCAAATTGAGAAACAGGAATTTACGAAATTCCCTAAAAGTATCAAACTTTCGAATATTCTTATTTTTCATCTATTAAGTGATTTAAAAACAAAATTAGAGAAAATATTGGGGGCGGCAAATTTAAGGAGCACCCCGGGCGGCCGGGCCGCTTCCTACACCACTGCCGTAATGTTTGCATTCCATCTCGCAAACATCCAATCGGATTATGAAATCGTAACATAGAAAGCGTAGTTATTCTACCCAATCCAGATATTCTGGAAGAGTCCATATGTTTCAACAGCGGCCACGGCTTACAAAGGAAAACAAATCGTTCTCGGCTATTTTCACTGAATTAAAATATTTTCACTGAATTAAAATAAAATAAATAAAAAAAGCAATAAGAAACTATTTGATTCAAGTTATGTTTATACAGGTGTATTGGAACGTTTCATCTTGCGCCTGTAAACAGATAATATTATATCCGTAGACAATGGAAGGATTATCAATTTTCAAATATTGGACTATAATTTAAGCGTTCTCTATTAAATCTGATTCATTCCACCAAAGGAAAGCAGTAAACAATTCATTTGTATCCTCTTTCTTTTACCACAAATCCGTCTCAGTTTTGAGCGACATTAATCTTTACAGCCCCTCAGCGTTAAAAAATCGTCAATTAGTCAGTTAAATATTAAAAGCTAGGGGTCTTTGACTCTAATCATTTTATTGCTGCGTTAAATAAAACGTCCCTCCAGACAAAATTTCTAATTTTATGTCTTTCTTGTCTTAGAAAGAAATAACCAAAATGCAATGAGAGTAAAAAATGATATAACTCATAACAATGACTTTTACGATCACATTTATTATTTTGAGGAATAGTGCACTTGAGTTTTCGTGATGATTGATATTGATTGTATGGTCAAAAACAATAAAAAAAAATAACTGCCTTGTACAGACATTTCAGTCAAATAGGCATGACGGGTATATTCTACAAATCGATATATGTATGTATATATTTATGATGTATCAATAAATTGTGTAAGATTATAATTTTGTGAGCTTCGGATAATAAAAGAAAGCACAGTCGTGGTAAGCTGTTTATAAAAACCTTATATTTTCTTTGGTGGAGAACAGAATCTCCTTCAAGTAAGTTGTCTTGTTAGTGAGTTGATAAACGTGCAGGTTTATTATAAGCATAATTTAATTGTATTTTTCAGTTAAAAATAATGTGCCTGTACTTTACTTTTTAGATTACAGATAAATTAATGCGCTCGTCCGACACGGAAAGCTTCCCCACTTATATTTTATATTTGTACAATGCATTCTTAGCAACTAATTTATCTGAAAATTATCATTTAAAAATATAGATTTACTGGAAATACGCATTCTTTTCGTGTCGAAGATATTGTATAATAATAAATTTCCATAGCAAAAGACATATTTTAAAATATTTTGATTCACAAATTGTGACAAATGTTTGATATATTATAGATATTTGTAATTACATTTAAGATCAAATATAAATTCTGCAGTGTTCGAATTTATATATAAAAAAAAATCTTTTTTCCACTAATTTAACATGATATATTAAATATTAGGACCGTTTTTTCTTAAAGCCAGCATTATCAACTGATAAGATAATAATAATTGCGTTAAGCGAAGCTGGTTCTAATCTAAAATTAGGAGTAAGGGAAGAATAAGTTAAAAAAAAGTTTTATTTTTTAATATCATATAATACATTTCTAAATTCAAATTGACAACAAGATAAAGTAGATATATTCACTGTGCATAATAATAGAATTTTAAATTCGAAAGATTTTTTACTCATACATATTTAGTATAAAAAACATCAGAATGATAAAATTATATTTTATCAGTTCATTTCAACGAATTTCAAACCTTCCCCAGAAACAGATTTGTAAATGATAATTCAGAGATTCATTGAAGTGTTAACGTTTTCATTTCTCAATCCATTATTTTTTATCAAACGCAAATTCATATTTGCAAACAGTGCTACGATTGTTTTGCCGAGAGTCAACAATGCTTACTTATATAATATTATAAATTTTGGTAGCTAAATTAAGATTGGCATAAGATCGTTATATGGTTGTATTGAAATCACTCAGAGCTGAATTTATCGTACATATTTTCAATTACGACTGATCAAATATCCATAAATAAAAATGTATCTTTTGTCTGAGTTTTCGATTCATGTATTAACATATTAAACAAATACGTATTGCACCTGACTTAAAACCAAATGGCACATCACTATTTAGAGTTTATTTTTTAAATTTTAAACAATGAACTCTTTAGGTCGACAACTAAGGCAGGACAATATTTTGATGTAGCTATTTAAAAAAAACTATCTTCTCTTCCAATTTTGAGCATATATGATTATGATTGAGCATTTAAACAGAATTTGATTATACAGAATACTGTGATAAGATACGTTTGTGAAAAATATTAATCACACCTTATAGAAGAGGATACGGTGACAAATTATTATTCGGCAGAACGGGGCGTAATATCACACCGATTTAGAAATGCATATGAAAGGAAGGGTCAAAACAAAAATAAATATAAATTAAATATCTTCTGCTGAATTACCCGATAAACATCAAGGGTTCGAATCTTTGAATGTAAATTTCCATCAATCTATTATTCAATCGATATAAGTAATATAATATATAAACAAAAAACATATTTGCAAAAAGCTTTACGTAATTAAGTAAGCTTTCCACGTTGGTTTCTCTTCATAATGTTGCATTATCTTTTCTCATCATCTCTAGAGAAAATGATTGCCTGACATACAATCAGATGATGCTAAGCAGCTGCAGATGCTCTATTGGGAGTCAATATGCTTCTCATTGTTAAAAAAGTAATAAAGTGAAAATTCGCCAAAATACCGGTGAACAGGATTTTAGAATATTACATTAATATCAATGTTAGTTTTTCGCTATCGATTTGTCAATTTTCTATTATTGGAAAGATGGCATTGCATTTAATATATTTTTTTTGTTTCGTACCAATTGCAGATTTACTTTTAAGTTGTTCACTGTGAATACTCGGTGAAAAGCCATTATTACACATTTATTTTAAATGTTTTAGGATAACTTTCTTTCATAATGATTTCTTACGTTCAGTGGTGTAGTGGTAAATAAATAGGTACCAGGTCGATCATTGATTTCTTCCCCATTTTTTTTGTTTTTTATTAATATCCGTGTGAAGTTAAAAAACCACAAGTTTTAACAATTGAATCAATAAAAAAAACGCGCAATTATTTTTTAAAAAAAACTTTTCTCATCCTTGTACGACGCATTTGATGATAAAAATAAAAAAACTTTCAAATCAACCAAAAAACCAAAAAGGTGGCAGGGCGGCGCCCTGGCTCATTCTCAGGTGCCAGGTCTACACCAGTCCCCACTACACCAGTGCTTCCCAACCGTTTTCATTCCACGGCCCTCTTAATCTAAAAAAAATAATCCTCGGCCCTCCTCAATTGTCTCGGTGACTCGTTTTTTTTTAGCTCACCGACGAATTTGAAATCCTCAATTTGCTATACTTTTTCCCCGAATTGTCTCCGCAACTAGTTTTTTTTTTAGCTCACTGACGAATTCGACTACACCACTGCTTACATTCAAGTGATAGGAATGCACATTCATTCTTTGATATTCAATTTAAATATGTCTGTATTAATTTGAATATAATTTTAGATTATTTAATGAGTCTGTTGATAACTCAGTGATGATAATTGGTCCTGATATTTATAAATGAAAATGAATTGCTTCAAAAAATGTGTTTTTATAAATTAAAACTTAGTAGTAATTCCACATTATTTGTAAATTATCAGGACCGGTTTCGATCATCTCGACCACGATTAATCGATTATGCTCGTAAATCGCAAACGCTTGAAAAAATGTTTATTTCATTAAATAATAAATTTTGTTAATCAAAATAAAAAAAAATAATTGAAGCCGTAATACTTTTCGAGGTAGCATCACACTTTCGAAACTTATTATGAAATTCAAAAATATGAATTGTTGTCGACTTGTTTCTTGGCCGGAAAGGAACGTGCGAGTACCTATTCAGTAGGAATGATTGTCCAAATTGAATGCATAATGCTGTTGCATTGTTTGTATTTCTTCGAAAGCGCATGTGAAATAAACTGCATCGCTTGCTTGACGACTTAACAATTTAATGAAGCATAAATAAAATGCAGCGATCTCTCTGGTAGCTTTTTAATTATTATTTAAGCATAAAAAAAAATACAAGAAAAAGGTTTCAATAAAAATAATTACACTGACATGCTTCTTTCTTTTAATCAGATTTTTAAACACTGGATGGATAATTGCATACTACACAATAATATATTGAATTTTATTCTGATATCAACGTTGACATTATAATAAATATCCGATTGTAAGTTTGATAATTATTGATTATATGTCGAAACAACCAGAGAAAAAAATCCCGCAAAATCGATTATTTTTGCCAGTCTGTGTACCCTGGACATTTTAATAAGACAACACAAGACTTGAGACTTGCTCATTTTTATTATCAAAATTAGTATAAAGAAGATTTTGTTCATTCAATAAAAACAAAGTTTGAGAATTTCAGCTTGAAAACCTGGTACATTTCGAAAGGCAATCTACCATTTATTTGATTTTATAATAAAAACCACTATACCTACATACATAGTGTGATAGATATATTAATTTGCAATAGCCATACAATTACTGACCCAGTGTATAATATTATTTTTCGAAGTAAATGGTTTCATCGGCAAAATCAAACGAATACGTCGAATTTTGTGTAATAAAAAGCAATATAAATATTAACAATACAACTTTTTTCAATATTTAATAAAAAAATAAGTTTACATGAGTTTTGAGTTACTGACAGTGTCCATGCATAGAAATATTCCTTTTAATATTCTGTCATAAAATTTACTACAGTATTTTTAAAGATAATGACAAATTTTACATCAGCGAAATATCAATGTATTTCCACAATTTTGGCGGCGAATTCATCTTAAATAAGTATTGTTAACATATTTCTATGAGTTTGTAGTGTACAATGATAAGGATATATGTATTTATGAAAACACACACGAGCCAAAAAGTGTTTAAATATGGACATAAATTGATAAAAAGGCAAGGAACGTATCTCTTTCGGCTGACAAAACGCTATAGTGTATTTCTATTGAAAATTCTTATTTGAGCACCAGGTCCAAAAACATGCAGATCATAGATTTGCAAGTACCTGCACGATTCTACAACAGTTATCGTTTTTCTATATTAATACACAAGTCATATTCAATGTAAATGTACGTAAAACTAGTAAATATTTCAGATTTACCTTTGTTAGTAGAACGATTTGCTTATCCCAACCACAGCGGTCGACAAAACCACTTTTAAATTAACTATAAATAAACACGCCATTGACTGCGGTTTTAATTCGTCAACTGACATATATTTTAGTTCTTGAAATAAAATAAAATAACGATTGCAAATTTTTTGGACACGGTGTTCTGCAGGTGTCAATTGAGCGTAGAAATTTCGCAATATATTAGCAGAGGCGTACTCGGGCGTGGGCAAAATCGTTAATCGTTTTGGTTATGTTTCTTTACCACGGCGCCATCCGGTATTTTTGCCTCTACCAAAAGAAGCTGCATAGTGTTCAAATCATGAGTAATGCTATGTTACAGGTGAGGTATTACTTAAACTAATAAAATAAGGTAATCATAGTAATGTAATTAGTTCTTAGTAAATTGTTAAATATTCCGAATCTGAAGCTAGCTATTTTGACATTATCTCATAGTCAAGATTATGTATGCTTAAAAGAATTTTTTTATCCACTCGTAACCTATACGCCATCTCAAATCATTATTCAAGGTATTTATATACATTAAAACGTGTTTATTTAATGTTCAATAATTAAGGACAATAATTTGTTCAAAGTCAAATTAACTTTGACAGAACCACGGATAAAGAGGAACGGGCAATAGTTAATTACGTCCAAAGTGAAGAAGCGGCAATGGACCTGGCTTGGACATGTGCTGAAGATGCCCCAAGAGAGCCTGAATTCTGCTTGTCTCTTCTACTAACCGGATGGATTCCACCGTCGTGGAAAGCCACCGATGACCATCTATAGCAGCGATCCACAAACTTTTTGGGCTAACGGACCACTAACTTCACAATTTTAGTCCAGTGGACCACTAACTGGGCTTTTGTGTTAAATATTACATATTGAAATAAAAGTGACCAAATGCGTCTAAAAATGCACCAACTTCATAAAGTAATGGCAGATTTCTCTGCGGATCATCAAAATTTTCTCACGGAGCACATTTTGCTGACCGCTGATCTATAGGATGTAATCGGAGGACGCAAGCATGGCATGGGAGGAAGCAAGAAACTGGCGGGGGACAGATAATCTTGATGGAATTATGTGGTGGTCATACGCTCCCACAGGGAGTAGATATGGAAAAAAATTGTAATGTTTGTTTTGAAATTAGAAAACTTTTCACCGAAATTTATATTAGAGGTTAGGTCTATTTAAGATTAGGTTATGTTCGATATTGTCCCAAAGTTTGTTGTCTAAAACTCACTAATGGAAACACTTTTTTGACTCGTTTGAATCATATTAAACATTTATTTTCTCAGTGTGAAGCATAATGACTTAAAATCTAGTTTAAGTCAACAGAAGTTTTTATATGATAACTGCGTATTACTCCGTTAATCTGAGATATAAGGATAGAGCTAGGAAAAAAGTAGCAGTTTCTTATCGCTCTTTCTACGTCTTGTTTTTAGGATTGGAAATGGTGAGAGAATTTTTTGACATTTATGCTTTCGAATAGAAATCCATAAATTGATTAAAACTTCAGTTTATAAAACTGTCAGTAAAGGGATTGGAACCCGCGAACACCGCTTACGAAGAAAACACGGCTTACACTTAATTTATATGAACTTACATTGTATTATATTTTATCGTGTAATTATGAACACATTTTCTTTAAGACGCAGCAAAAGAGTGGCAGTCAGAAGTCGTACTGAACGGTTATTTATTATTGCGTAAGGTTAGTGCTATACTGTTCAATTTCCAATAAAAACCTAGGAATAAGATATTCAATTATTGGTTCATGCTTTAGAGTTTAGAATGAAAATGATTTTGTAAAATAAAATTATTACTTCTGAATCTACGTCACGCGAATCGAGATACAGCCTGTAAGAAAGCTGTGAAGCTGTAGCTGAAGCTGAAGGGTTGGGAAAAGTTTTTTTTGATTCTCAATATAAACCCGCCGTCGGGGCTATAATTTGTTCTTATAAAATAAACTTAAAGTAAGAGATGGCAATATAATAAAACCACTGGAGTATTGCCGACACGCACGAAAACCGCCCCCATCCCACCACCCGCACGTGACATATATTACAATATCCACTGGCAGTAGCGTTCAGTATTCCAAGACATTACAGTATGCATACTTCGACAGTAATGGGGAAATCTATGAGAGATGATTTTATCTACCGGAAAACTAAAAACTATTTTTACAGCGCTTATAATAAAAAATTGGTGTACACTTATGTTTGGATTTGAACGCACATAGCTTCCGAGAAACTAAATATAACATATTAATATTTTAAAAGAAAGCAAGACTGCTATTAATTGATTTGGCATTTACTTGGTAGAACTCCATTTATAACAGATTAAAATAACAAAGTATTTTAGCTCTACAGTTTTTAATAATTTTATTCGTTGATAGCTATTTCGGCTTACGCCATCGTCAGAACTATAGTTCTGACATAGTTCTGACGATGGCGTAAGCCGAAATAGCTATCAACGAATAAAATTATTAAAAACTGTAGAGCTAAAATACTTTGTTATTTTAATCTGTTATAAAGCAAGACTGCCATAGCTCTAGAGAATTGTCAACTTATTAGCGAATCTGGTCGTGCTTTTTTGAATAAAATTTGTGAAATAATAAACACATTAGTATAACGTCTTTCCAATAAAAATAATTAAAAAAAATATTTGAAAGTAATTAATCAACTATAAATTTGTCGGATCAATTGAGGCAGTTATTGTTTTTTTATTTATGTAAATACGGGTTATCGCCAAAAAAATTCATGTTGTTGGACGCGGCCGTTCGAATGAGGATATATGACTTCAAGTTCTCTAAAAGAATTTAAAATAAAATGTTTATAGAAGGCTCATTCGGTAACTAAAATATTGGACAGTTTCTGAGAGGTGTGGATGGAGAAGAATGAAAAAATCGCAGAAATTCATACTTTTTGTGAAAAATATCCATAAATATAATATTATATATCAGAAAAACTTTGTACGAAAGTGCCCATACGGAGATTTAAAAGAGTGAAGCCGACGAATGACTAAATTATTTACCACTCGGCTGCGGGACTTGCTTTAGCAACGAGCAGATTCTTGGAATAAAACTTTTTTCAGGCTTCGTTTTACTACGTATCAAACGATGGTGGCTGGAACACATGCATGCAAGTAAGCTTTTTTGTTCCTTTGCACGCTACTGTTTGAAAGTCTGTCAGAGCTTTGAGCTTTTTAGGCGCAGACATCAACGTACCCTGCCTGTCTGCTCGGTTACTATCGCCTCGAGTCTACGCGCTCGCTGTAAATGAACTCCTGTAGAGAAAGCTGAGGAAAATTTTCGCAAGAGCTTTTTTCATTAAGCAACTCGTTATATTATTTGAAGGGGCTTAAAAGCCAGCCATAAAGACGCTTATTAAAAAGTTTTTACAGCCGAATAGTTGGTCGTTGGAGTGGAGTGGATATTTCTTTGTTTCTTTCATTCTGTTTTCTGAAAATTTGCGATAGCTCTTTGTTACCGACATGCAAATGAATTTCAATATAAAGGATTTATAATGACAAAGACAATGCGTATTTTACCACAAAAATATACAACTGAAAAAATAATTTATTGAATTCTTTAACGCACTTTCATTCGTATTTTTCTCGTTAAATAATTTAAAAATATTGTCATTCGATCGTCATTTGCGCAATGTGTAATATAACTACTATTTAGAGTCTCGTTTCGGTGTAACATTTGTAAATATTTACAAAAAAATGAAATTAATCGATTACAAACGATATAAAATAATAACAATGGCCAGACGTATTTTGTGCGGAAACAAATACTATAATTCTAAGCGTGTTATTATTTGTATGTTAGATTATTATCATAAGATGTGGTTAAAATTACCTTAGATTACCGGTATTATTTATATTGGAATGCAATTTTCCTTAAGTTTTAAAAATATCAACTCATATATTGCTTGCTTCATAATGTATTTCCCTATTAATATCATTTGGGTAATTTGTCGGAAACGGTCGTGTAAAGTAACCATATTTTATATAAATTCAGTTGACATAATAATTTTATACATTTATATAACATAAATTCGCTTGTCAAAGATCTTATTAACGCGTAACGCCATTTTCATCATTTATACTATAGATAAAAATATTACTAATATGTGGCGATTTTTGACCGAAGTTTGAAAATAAAAGAACACTTTATCTACGGATGAATTTTGCTTTTGAAGAGATACATTGAAAAAGAAATATTGAAGCAATTAATGGCATATACGATTTCATTTTAGTTTAAAAAAAATATTATAATCTAATTTCAATTCCAACTACTATTGTATTATCAAGTAGGTAATTAACAATCATTCTTAAATGCAATTAGATATTCTGGGATTTTAAACTTACATTAATAATCTAAGATTTCGACTGAAGGTTCTTGGTGGAATTTCATTATTAAATTTGAATCGTTCATATTATGTAAATTTATCACTGACGACCCGGGTTTAGCCTTTCGGCATCTTCGGGCGTTCAAGTTTACGGATGAACTTGAACATATAAAAATATAATCATAAAACCTTCTCCAACAAACAAAATAAATATAATTATTAAAACTACCCACCATTCAAATCTGTGGGCATTCCCATGGGCTAATCCTTTTTACTAGCAATGGCTTTAAACTCAATGATAAATTTATTTATTATATAAACACGAAACATTCATATACTAAGCGTCAATTTAAGTTCATCCGTGCACTTGAACGCCTGAAGATGCCGAAAAGCGAAACCCAGGTCATTAACGACAAAATTTGTGTGAATATACATCATTTGAACGATTCAAATTTTTACATTAATAAATACCTGCAACATTCCATGCGGTGAAGATTCATTGAAATGTATAGTGATAAATTTATCTTTTTTTTCGAGTGACAAACAATGTCTCCTCGGAAAAATCATTTGCATTATATGTTATGTGTGTATTTACGAGTTACGAGGTTAACTAACTTTTTAATAGAGCTTTGCTATGTGCCGAATTGTTTAGAGTGCCAAAATACTGCAAGTTCAAGGACGTAGCTTTCGTTTCGATAATAAAATAAAGATTTTGGGAAAGTTCGTTTCAAGGTATGAGAACCGCTCAACCGAATAACACATTATTAGTCTACCACTGCCAATTCAAATATACATATGTTCGTATGATTCTTCGGAAATTCAGATAACCTTTATTCATAAAATGAATGATTAGTTTTGATTTTTAATTCGGTTCATTAAAATCGTCCCGCTTTCTTATAACTGAAATTATAATAGCGATTTATTTCACAATTTCACAATTTCTATGTATTTTTATTTTGTTTTCCTTGTGTCTCTTAATGGCTACAATGTGCATTTATTGAATAAAAAGAAATACTTGATATTACGTTAATGTACAGTGCGTCTTAACCAGAACTGCGGAGTCGGGTGTTTTCCCAGAGGTGAAATCGGAGTCGGAAAACAGAAGAAAAATAATTTAAAGATATTGAAAAATTATTAGTGTATTCATCATATTGATTTGTGAAATCTTCTAGAACTATTCTAGGAACTAAAATGATCTGATGGTATACAGATATGAAAGTTAGACGGAATTGATTGAAAAAAGTAATTCGTAGTCGGATTAGGGTTTTTAATTTAAAGCCGGAGTCTGGGTCGTTTCTTTTTTACCCAACTTCACAGCCCTATATATAACACAAACTCTTTATTATTTTAAATAACAATATAATAGAGGCATGTCCAAAAATTTCAAATTCTCACTTCATAAAAATTTCAGATACGATAATTTTGCTTAGTACGACAGAATTAGTAATGTTTTCGTTTTTTTTAAGTTGAATATTTCGATTTATGTAAAATATTTATAATTTAAAACAGGCACAGTAATAAAAGGTGACTAAAAGTTTACCTGGATACATAATTACCTGACATAATACTATGATGTAATAAAATTAACGATAAAAGGAATAGATTATTTATTGCGGTAAATATCAAAGGAAGTGGCTAAAAAATCATTTTTATGTGATATGAACACCATTATAAATATGGTTAATTACTTACTACACAGAAAACATCGATAAGTTCTTTAGTACATAAAACGTAAATTTAAATTATTGATTACTTAACCGTTTTTATTTTCCATTACGAGACAATTGTTCCTTACGATTCTTCAAAAGTTTTAGACACGGAAAGTGAGTTATTATACTTAGCTGCGAATCGAATACTTTGAGTCAATTTACCTCTACAATATATTCTTATTGATTCGTTCATTAGAATCGTAACAACGCGTAATAAAATTAATATTTTTAATCCAATTTCACTCTTAATGTGAAGCATATATCTTCATAATGGAGGTTTTCAAAACAAGAGAACTGCTTGTTACTCAGTAATCTCTCATGTTTCTAAGAGGGTGTAGATATAAAGAAAATGGTTGGAACAGGACTAATGGTAAGCTCATCGTTCTCGTCGCACGCCCTGCTAGTTTAGGATCGGAAGAGTGGGAGAGAATTTGTGGACATCAGAAACATTCATGCCTTCGAACAGAAATCGATATAACGATTGAAAAATAATTTCCGTACTAGGATATGAACCCGTGAGATCCATCAAGTAAGCAAAGGACGCGACTAAATATAACATATACGCATATTTATATTAATAAACTTCATGATCTATTTCATTTTTTTTAAATAAAGATCAGGAGCGAGTTTTTTCCCCGCGAACTCTATCAAGTATAGTGATGTCACAGTTGGAAAATTTTTTTACAACAAAAACGCTAAACTTCAGCATACATGGTATTTTGTAAAGATATGTTTATTAATATTAAATTAACTTCAATAATAACTTTAGGGCTGGCTCATAAAACCCGAGTATTGTAAAATAGTATTAACATTAGCTTTTAAAAAAGCAACACTGCCCCTGTAAACAAGTTAATTGTAAGCTTTTATTTCCTAGTCACCAGTTGCTTACTCTGATAAAATAGTATTATTATGACTAAAGCTGTCACCTACCTAGCCGTATTAAAGGCTACATGAAAAAGCTTTCACAATCATAAATTTATTATAATACTTACTGAATCACGTAGGTCAACTTACTTAGCTTGCTTTTTACGAGTAGCAACATTTTACATTAAACTTTGGAAAAAAACAATATTTAATTAAACCCAGCAATGAGGGCGCGGTTGCAATTATTACAAAGTTTTTTTTCTAAAATAAGTAAAAATAAGGCAAATTGATTTAGTTGAGTGGATGAGTGGTTCATTTTACTCTTTTGCGCAGTCGAGGGTTTGAATTTCCGAACTGATTTGTGATCTTACTATTATAGTCTACAAATATCTGAAATCAAAAAGAAAAAGCTCTGAATACTAAGTTGTTGTATTTGTACTTCAAACTGCTATCTTTTCCAACTCTTAAGAGAGAGATTGACACACTGATTTAAATCTAGATGATGAGTTTCGGCTTTTAATAAAATATTCGCTAAAACTCATTCATGTTTAATTAATTACAAATTTCATTTTCGATAACGAGGCCATTGTTTATACATATGTTAATATTTAAATATGATTTGTGTATCATACGTTTTTTGATCGACGGTGAAATAATATAATGTCAATAAAGAATTTCAAAACTGTGTATATAAAATATAACAATTTTTATAATTGACTACCGTGTGACCAAAGATTTTTGTTTCTAACAGGTGTAAAAAAAAGTTATCGCCAAATGACATAAATATAATAAGCAATAACTCTTTCTTTACGTGGCTAATTTTTACAATATTTTGAAATAGTACAGTCCACTAAAATAATGAATATTCCCAGAAACAAGGAGAATCAAAGAAGCGGATAAAGGATTTCTCAATAACAAAAAATTCTACAATACAGTAATACTAAACAGATTCAGAAACAGAAGGCTTCATTAGATTTTTACACATAAGAAGTGTCAACAATTTTTAGTCATGAAAGCGATTTCTTTCCAGTTCCTTATAAAAGTCCTCGTAAATAATCAAGTAACGATATAATAGTATTTGGTGTAATTTACTTATTGGGTCTTCATAGTTAATTTTTTCTACGACTCTTATATCACAGTGTCGCTATTTTTTTCAATCAACTGATTGTATTATTTTAATTTAATTAACTAATCTTCAATTTTTACACGATTTCTTTATACGCTGGAGTATATATATGTAGGTACAAAAAAACATATTATTTCTCACCTATTTCCACGAAGAATGATTAAGTAATCATTAGTTTATGGGAAAGAGAGAAGAAAGATAATGTGAGATCTAAGTGTATCCTTCAGGGCTTTAAAAAGAAGAATGCGCGACGGGGGTTGAATTCATCTGACTTATAGCAGAAAGTCATCAACAGACGTGAGAGTCTAACGTCCGGCTTTAACCTGTTCTGTGTCGTGCGGTATTAATATTCCCGTGCATGGTTGGCCGTGATTTTCTTTCAAAAAATAAAACCTAATAAATATTTACATTTTGGACATATATTAATAGTACATCACAAACATTTACCATATAAATACACAATGGGTCATTTCCTCCATCATTTATCGAAAAACGTTTCTAAAACGGAAATCAACGTCAAGGAATTATAGCCCTGCTAGTGACACATTTGAAAAAAACGAAAAAGCTCTTTTTAAAATCGATGTATTATAGATTACAAAACAATATATTTGAAGTTTAAGTATCACACTATGATTCCAATAGATGTTATTATATGCATGATGTTTTAAAATTATTAAATTCGTTTCTTGTGGCCTTTAAACCTCGTCTCAAGTACTGCGTGTAAACACGAATATTTTGTATGGCCGGCCCTACGAGTACGAAATTGTATGGCGTGTTAACACGTCCGTGGCAGAGAACCGGTTAAAGAGTCATTTCGAACAGGAAATGCCAAAAACCGCTATCGTCAATTATGGTGGCGGCTTCATTGTACATTGCTTTTTGTTTTCATTTTATTCTTTTCTATACTGATAATAATACAAAACTATGGCTGATGATTATGCAAAGTTCCACGAATGTCAAGTGCAATGTCATGGAAAGTTAACTGCACACCAGTACCTATCTGTATTACGCATGCACTTCAGCTTTACCCTACCACTAATCCGACTCCTTAACGCCTTGCGAAGTCACTGCGAACACGATTGGAACGCGGTTCAAAGCGAAATGCAGCGAATCAGAATATCAAATAAACTGACCGCGGCTTGCTTTATGTCACGTAGGACCAGGCGGACGTAGGCGGAGACCATTTGATATTGTTGTGCCTTACTGAATCGCTTTGCATTCGCTTTGATTTCGTGTCCACGTAAGGTCGTAAGAAATACAGTTACACTTGTGTACCGAAAAGTCGAAAATTGGATTGAGTAGCGATGGGGTACAATGTGACCTCAGACAAATTTGCATAATATTTTCATTAGTTGATTACAATAAATATCAGCTAGATATTATTGGTATTTAGCGAATAGTTTAAATAAGAATAATTTTGAAATGCGAATGCACAGGATCACGAATGTTAAGCAAAATTTTAGGTATCCGGATCGTTTTTTTGTTATACAATCTATGCAAACCATATTATCAATAATTGCTCAAACAAATTAAAAGAAACATAACGTTCGCCTGAAAATATTTGGCATTTTACAGCCCATAAGAAAATTTCAGACGCGTCGAGATTTGTTTTGAAATTATTTGAAATAAACATAATGAACACTCATATCTTGTCTTGAGGTTTGAATTAAACCATCTGATCGCTGGTGAAAACGACCACTGCTGTCAACACAAACGAATCTTTGACTGTCAAACGAGTTCTGTAAAAAAATTGTGAGATGACCGAAGGAGACATTATTCTGTAAACACTTTTTTTCTATTACAATCTGACTTAAATGTCAGATAATATTAATTGATTTATAGTAAAAAGCATAAAAAACGTATTTAAACGCGCCACAGTGGTATCTTATTCATTTCTTATCAACTTGCTCTCTCGACATGTTAATTAACTTCTGTAGTAATCAATTTCATTGAAAAGTGATTTCTGTGAGTGACATATTATACTCATTCTTAATAAATACCTACTTGACTTATAACTCGAGATAAAATATCTTCACAACGCGATATTTTTTTATTGTGGTGAATTTTCTTCGTAAGGAAAAAGACGATTAACAGAAAGACGCTTATAGAACTCGGACATTATTGATTGATGACAATTGTTGTGGTATTTGCTGTATATAATATCATCGATAGATTCGGCCGTAACTTTGTAAAAATTCAATTTTAAAATAAAATTTAATTTGATACTAAATGAGACACGTGTTTCGCCTCTTTGAGAAGCATCATCAGACCATCGCAACGTTTGCGAATAATTAAAGAATGGGAAGGATGAAATGGAATTTTTAAACATTGAAAACACCTATGCCTTCGAACAAGAACATCGAACGATCGAAAAAATGCTGTTTGTATCGGGAGTCGGGACTCAAACCCGTGAGATCCAGCACGGTAGTCTACAACGCTAACCGCTGCCATAAGACTTTATTGTTAGCACAAACTATGTGAAAATTGTAATAATAATTGTTCATATATGTACATGAAAAAAATCGTTCAAATCTTATGTATAATATACTCTTTTAACAACAAATATTTTAAATTTTAGATGAATAAAACGTTCTAAACTATTCACGATGAATAGTTTATTCTAGAAAATTATAATTAATTAAACATTAATTAATTAGAATTTTTAGAAATTAATAAAACTCTTAACAAAAAAGAAATATTATTAAATAATATTCTTAATAGCACAGGTGGTTCCCCGTTACTCAAATTGTTTCCAATTAATAGAGTAATCACAAACCTAGCTGATTGATTGCAGCTCATTAATTTAATAGTCTGTAATGTTTAACGTCATTAGTAGTATGATTAAATTTGTTTGCACTGTTTCGATTTTATAATCCCCTCTGCTTCCCTTAAAAAGGAAAAATCCCAATCTGATTGATTACAACTCATTAGTATCATTAGTATCATTATCTGTTTGTTTTATTTCGATTCTACACCCCCCTCCTTGCTCCTCTTAAAAGGAAAAAAACCCAAACCTCCATTTTGTAATTTTATAATTTAAAAATGTTAGAATCAATCTTGCTTCATTACTTAAGCAAACTTTGCGATAGTAAGTCTGAAGATGCCTCTGAAAGAGGCAAAACACGTGTCACAGTTAGTAACACAATACGTGGAATAATCAAAGTTAATTTAAATATTCTATTAAAAAAAATATCAGTTAAAATTTAATAAAATAATATTAGTAAATTATTTTATAACATATTTTAATTGAGTTCGATCAAATAAATGCGAACTCAATTAATTACACTACAATGTTACTTTATATCTTTCAACGAGATAAATAAATGTATCCGATACGTATATTTCACAATCAAATTCACTAAAGAACAACCACTAAGTATACTGATCGTTGTTATCTTTTTGTTTTCCCAAAATAGACGCATAAAAAATGCACGGCTTCCGGATCTGTTGCCAAACTTTTCTTCGGGGAATCCTACGGAAAAGAATGCTAGCCACCTGACCTGAATACTTAAATGACTTATAACTCTATTAAAATGCTACTTATCTGGAAACATAAACTTTTCCCGGAAAACATGCGAATGAATTATTACAAACCTGGAAATTGTAATTTATGTTTTTCTTTTTTGTTTTTGTAAGAAACTTTTTTTTAACATTCGCCTGCCCAATTTGAAGCATATACATTCCTTCAATATCTCAAAAAAAAACAATAAATTACGAATAGCATATTCTTCTCTAGGACATGTTATCAACGTATATAACATAATAATTGAGATATTTCCAGATATAGATGACCAGTTTACTATATTCTCAATAATTGTTACTAGCTGTAAGCCAGTTGCTCTCGACGGATGATTTTTTTTGCATTTATAAATAATCAGAAAATTTACTGGCGTGAAAAATCAAATGCAAACCTATTTATTGAATAAATCAGAAGATCTAAGCGTAATTTATTTTCTAAATGTTTTTTTAAGAATGCAACCAATTCTCTAAAAGAACTTAAATACACCGGGATTTTAAAACAAAATACAAAAATAACGAAAAATTCCGAGCACTTGAAAACAAGATTTCACTGAAATGCAAATAATCAAAATTAACGTCAAACCAAATTGAATAAAAGAAAACTTTCTGCTCAAAAGGTTTAAATAACAAAATAAAATACACTTAATAGTAAAAACTTATTTTTAAATTATCGTATAATAATATTTTTTATTATGTAAATCAAAACAAAAAAAAACTTTTTAAAAATATAAATACGACAAATAATGCCGCGCATTTGTTGGATTGGCCAGCGCAGCCTTTGAATTTTCCGCGCAGCTAGCTTCTCGTAAACTTGACTAGGCCAACATTCCACATATTTTTTCGTTCTTGGGAGTAACATGAGTTTATATTGAAATAAAAATATAATATTTAACTACTCACTTGCATTATTAGGTCTGTGGGTAGCAATAAATGACATTTTTGGCCACGGGTTGGCCATCAAAGTCATCTTGATAGTAACAATTAACAATTAACTTTTTATAATATATACTATATTAAACTAAATGATATTTGCATTGTAAAAATGTAATATAGTATATTTTACAATTAAAACAACGCTATCAAAATTATTGAACCGATTTCACAAGAAAAGCAAAAAAATATATTCCAACTAAAACCACATTTTTATCAGCTTAGCCGCAATACAGTTGAAATAAAATAGTGTCAATACTCAAAGACTCATCCGAGTGTATTACGTTTTTAAAAATACTGTCATAAATTTGCAAAGATGACAATATATGTATCATTTATTCAAATTTCGTCATAAAAAAGTCAAATATAAATAGCCTTATACGGAATATTTATTTATATTAATTTCATGTTATAAGATATATTTAAGAATCTTATGTAGCTCCTGCTCCTTAATATCCAATATTATACGAACTGGATCCGTTAAAATCTTATAAATCTTACAAATAAAACAAAATATGTGATATATTTAGTCAGATAATCGATACACCTGTTATTATTACTCATACTGCTAGTAAAATAGCGCATTTATGAATATTAATTTCAAACATTTGAATACCCTTTTCGCATAGTAGTGATTTAATTACTTGGTTAATCACTGTGTAGTGAATTATTTGAAAGCACAGACAAGAAGCTTGCATCGAAGTTAAAGCACATGGGGAAACGATCAAAATAAACGCGATCTATTTTAGATGCTTCGACATATAGGGTTGACAATTTTCTCGTGTTATATCTTCTTAACAAGCATAACCGAAAAACTGCCGAAATATGGTTTCAAAATAAAAAAAAAATACCTACATATAAACAAATAAATGAAACAGATAACTATGTAAGTGTAGATATTATGTCAGTACGTGTGATACGTATTTTAGTTATTTGAAAAGCATCTACAGACGACAAAAGACTTTGATGAAAGGGTGGACTATTGAGGGCGAAACAAATTTTAAAATTTGAATCCGCTACAATATCTAAAATGCAGCACGTTTGCTCTGTGAAACCGGTCATAATATTGTTAAAATTTGGCGAATGACAACCATATATATCAATTCTAACAACAATAGCCTTCATATAGATGTTTATGATTTTTTTTCATTAATTTTAACAAAGTTTTACCTTTTACGCGATCAAGTATTTTTAGTTTACACACATTGCTTGTTTTTATAGAAATTTAAGTATTTTTTTTACAAGATAATGCAACTGTTGAATGATTATTAATTTTACGATTTTTGAAATCTTTTTTATTCTAAAATTAATAAGATTCGATTGCTATTACGAATTTCATAGAAATGTAATGATTGCTTTTTTATGTACCACAATCAACCTTCGTGAAATATTTGTCAAATTGAAACGTTTCTAGTTTAATACATTATGATATATAGTTATAAAAAAAAGTCGAAACTCAGTTGGTGACAACCCTATTCAAGCTCGACGATGAATAATAATAAATCCAATCCACGCTTGCGGGGCAGCGTAGACTGCATGCAGATCTGTGAAGTTTGTGACGACCGCGCAGCGTCATTTTGTGGGTTTGGTGAACTTCGCTTAGCTTTGAGAGGTCTCTGGCCTCCCTTGACGCCGCCGTTAGTCGCTTATACAGAAAGCCTTTACGCAAAATTTTACTATAATTTTATAATAACGGAGGGCTGTGGTAAATGAACTTGCTTATACTAGAATTAAATTAATTAATTAATTTGCTCAATTATTAAAGCATTTTTTGTTGCTGTTAATTTCGGTCTAATGTTTCCAAAGTCATTTTGATGACGGTCTATGACAATTTTAAGTATTTAAATCGGCTGACTTTTCAGTAAAGTTTTCTGGTGCCATTAATTATAGTTACGTCACTCCATAAGAAATTTGTTTTTGATCAAACGGAACAAATGTCATGGTTAAATTTTAGAGTTTAATCTGGTTGTAAATTTGTTTGAGGGGCGAACTCGTTGTCGCTAAAAGATTGCATGTCTGATGAACTCGATTTTACAATTTCTTAACACCCAAATAGCGTAACGTTGAAATTAGGATCGAGTAGCGATGGGGTACTTAGTGACCCCAGACAAATTTGCGTAATATTTGCATTCCATTGATCGAGGTATCATTGTAGATTACAATAAATACCAACTAGATATTTTTGGTATTTAGCAAATGGTTGAAATAAGAAGAACTTTGCAATGCAAATGCACCCCATAAGTACCCGAAAGTTAATACATTAGTTATATTATTTCGACCTGTGTGGTCGAGTGTTCAAAGGTGTTGGTTGTTCTCCTATTTACACAAAATTACCACCAAACCAACAAAAATATTAAAATATAATTGTTCGCCGTGTCAATTTGATAATAATAGGGTCAGTTAAATAATTCTCATCATTAAATTTCGACGGATTAAAAGTCAAATAAAATATTTATTTTAGCGAATTGAAGTTGCGAAAGCTTTGGTCATTTTGTAAGTAGCCCAAAGTTCTTTGGCGAGAGGGTCGACGAAGATAAAAATAATTCTCTTTCAAGTTTATTAAGTCTAATTGGTCCCCGGGGGGTCGAGAACCCGGCACCGAGGGTCGGAAACGACAGTCTCGCATCATAATTAAACACAAGTACTAAATCTTCAATTACACTAACAACAATGTCTTACATTCATCTCTTGCTTAGACGACGTCCATTTCAATTTGTTTCATTGAATAATTCCACCGCTGTTTTCCTCACGGCCCACAGAAAATGCTTAAGCGCTATCAAATTCTACCATTTTCTAACATCAATCATTAAAAAGAATTTATATCAATATTGAAACTTTTAGGGTGTTCACTGACAATACTCGGTGGAAAGGCATTGTATTAAAACTTAATTGTTGGGTACTATTTCCAAAACGAGCGATCTTGAGTTAGGTATGCTGATAAGGTAATTAAAGCCTTAGGGATCGACTGGTCCTATTAGCTTTAATATAAAATGTCTATAAGACTGTCGTTTTCAAATTGGAAATCATATTTTTATGCAAATGTTATTTTGTTTGCGTTATTCGTTATAGTATTTGACTCTTCTGAAAAGTTTTGGAAATATATGCTTATTCATATTTGTACTGTAATTTGTAAATTATTTTCAATACCAATTGTCTAGTGCACCATTTTTAATTTAATTTTGTTTTGTATAAATAACACTGTAAAATTGTATTTTCATATCAGTTGAATAATGCTCGTCATGAGCGAAACCGCCCCTGATCTTTTTAAATAAAAGTGGAATTAATACAAATGAATATTTTATTTTTCAAATCAATATTTACAATTAAATTTTGAGAAACAGCGGTGCTCAACTGGTGATCTGCAGTTAATGCGGTTATGCAATTGAAGCCAATAATTTATAAACTTGTTTTAAACAATAAATATGTGAGCTCTTATTACTCTTACCGATCCATTATTAACTTAAAAATATAAAAATAATTTCACAATAAAGATTCACAATTTATTATTATTTTAATGTTTGTCTTTAAATAAAAAGTCATATTAGTTGAACTTGATTATGAACTTGATTATATCATCCCCCAATCCCCTTTTGTCACATTTTATCACAAAATCTAATACTCTATGGTGGACTTACCCCCTTCTTTAAATGTTTGTAATTATTACAATAATATATTTTACTTTCCAAAAGTTTCGTGGTGTTACACATTCAACCAAACCTAACCTAACATTTAAATAAGATGCCTCACCACAATTTTTAGACATCTAAGCCGTAAGGTATGATTGTATATTACATAAGTGGTCAGACACAAATATTTATTATGTAATTATGAGATATAATCTATATTACTTATATGAGCTTCCGCAATAATTGCTAAAGAAGCATTATGTAGCACATTATTCTAGAGAATTTAAGCGAGCTTTTCGATTAAAAATATGAATAATGGGTAATGAACTCGTAACATTTGCTTAGGCGGGGGTTGTTAGTGAACCCTTAAAGGGTTCATACATATTTTCAACCATAAAATATTTTTCCTTTCAATAAACATCTATTTATTCAAAAAACCTTGCAGAAGGTTTTTTCAAAAGTAATTTGATTACCGTCTGGAATTCATTGTCTGAAAAATACAGTATTAAATTGAAATGTTAATGTTATGGACCGGCGTGTAACGAAATTTTGGTCAATTATCTATTTACATATCAACTGCGAATTTTCAATTTATTATATCATAAAGATAAACAAAGAAAAAACACATTAATTATTTGTAACAACTAATAAAAACATTATCACATCCGCAAGTGTTTATAAAAACAGGTTAGAAATCGATATTTTTTGTCATCTCCTCTCCGTTTTGATATAAGTTGTTTTGACGTTGATTGGTTGTCTTTCAGTTTTTTTTTTCAAGAGGGTTAAGATAAAATAATGAGACATTAAATAACTAATAGTGGGTTTTTTTGATTGATCTTGACATCCATGTCTTTGAACACCAATCCATAAATATATTATTATACACACTAGGGCGTCCAATTGACCGTCCAATGCAACTAACCGGTTTTCGTTTTTTTTTTAATAAATAAACCGGCTAACTGGTCTGTACCGGAATTATTTAAAAAAAACAATTTTAGTACAAATAACCCAATATTCTAAGACAAAAGAAAAAATATAAGGCATTTTGCTAACTTGATTTTGGGGGTGCTATTTCCGCTATTAATGTGAAGAATATGGACAGCTAATAAATTTTATCTATGAAAAGATTTTTCTACAAGAACTACTTGTTAATCAATTGTTTAGCCTCTCTTTTAGACAGTATGGCTATGAGAATAGTGCTAAGAAATTTATACTAAAAAGTTATTTTAGTATTGGAATGGAATGAGATAATTAATAAATAACAAACACCTATGCCTCCGAATGAAAAAATACTGATCGTACTGGCACTTGAATATGTGAGATTCGCCACGAAAACCAATGACGTTGACCACTGCTTCACGGACCCAAAATATGAATAACTATATAAATATCTATTGTACTTAAAGCAAAAATACTTATTAATAAGCTCCGGTTAACCGTGTAAAATAAACCGGTTTTCGGTTATTCTTAAAGCAGACAATAAACCGATTAACCGGTTTCGGCTTAAGCCGGTTTGGAAGCCCTAATACACACTATGCTTAAAAAATATATTATACATACATACGATTTCTGCTTTATACATAAAAATATATTTAATTGATATCTTACCACTTTATCGTCGACGTAGCCGGTTGACGAAGCGCCGGAAGTGACCGCAGACAACACCGCGAGGCACAAAATTACTAAACTAAAACTACTTAATCGATAACAACCACTTTCGCGGTAGCACCTTCCTCTCGAACGCGGATAGACCGAGTCCATCGCGACGCCGGATGCTGGTCTCCGAGAATCACTCTTCGGCGACATCGATGTGCACTGGAACCGGTGCCGATAATGATCCTCGCAGTGTTGCGAGTGTTGTGACGCACACCACTCGACTCGGTCGAATTATCAAATTGCATTACATCAAAAAAGACAACCGTACTGTCATCTCCGACTATTTATTAAGAAGCGTATAAAAAAACTACGCCTAGCTTATAAAGCTACATGTATAAAACATTAACACAGATTTAGTAAGTATCGAGTCGAAATTATGTTTAATATTTTGGTATAAAACGTACAAAAACTATTCGTGTACATTAATATTATATTGTCGGATCGGTTGTTTTAAAAATACTGAATGGTTGCCACGTTTAAGTATGAACGAATTGTATTGAAGTGATTGTCTGGCAGCACCTGAAATAAAAATTACACAATTATTGGAATGTAGAGACATAAAAAATGGGAAATTTGTTTTACAAAATGCTGTGATTTTTTACCATCCTCGCCGTTACTTTACCCGTATCATTACGAATTTGAAAAAGTTTACCACTTCTTTAAGATTAATTGTCGTTTATTATTGTGATTGTAATATCATAAATTACATTGTCAAGATTTCTAACTTAACTTTTCTTTGTTGGGATTGCAAATTATTCACTTATTTGTAAGAGGCAGTAAACATTTTAATTATAGTAAATTTAGTGCCACTTTATCATATTTTGTATCTGTATCTGTAAATTACTTTCATATTTATTTTATCAATTGTTTATTACGCCCTAATAATTTTACTGTGTTTTGTATAAATAGCACTCTTTTAATTTTCACATCCAATTGTGGGTTGACAGACATTACGAATTATTTATTATGTACACTAATTGTTGGTTTTTACTTTATTAATGATAATTCATACTTAATTGATTTTTTTTGTAATAGTTTGCATTGCTAAGCGGTCTTCAACTTTTTTATTTTTCTTGTATTTTGCTTCAATTTATTTGCTTAGTTGTAATACCAATTGTTTGTCATACCTTGTTTTTCTTACTTAACTTTTGTATAAATATCACTGTTTCATTTATTTCTTATCAGTTGACAATGCTCACCATGAGCGAAAACGGTCCTGATCCAATAAATTTTATGTGGAAAAAGTACTAAAAATGTTTTATTATTTTTATTATAATGCCATTCCACCAAGTATTGACAGTGAACACCTTAAAAGTGATATTTTTTTATCGTTTAAGAATGCTCATCATGAGCGAAAACGGTTCTGATAATATGAAATAAAAGTGGATTTTTTTAAAAATGTTAACTAAAGTCCTTTTTCACGTTTTTTAATAAGGTTTAGAAATAACACGGTGAAAAAAAATCCTTTGACAATGCGTAACAGTAATTAGGAATTTGCTAATTACTACTCAGTATTATGCGCAGAAAGGTTTGCGGAAGGGGGCTCGGAAAAAGAGGGACTTGATTTTTAAATATAATTAACGTAAAATAAGCAATAATGGATTTTATTTTTTGATATGATAAATTGATTTTTATACAAGGAAATCTATTCACCATATTTTATTTACACGGTATCGCGTGAAACGTATCTACGGTGTAAATGGGGAGTTCAGTGTACTGCCTTTCTACCAGTTGACAGTGAACACCTTAAAATTAATAATATGTATGTATTAAGCCATAAGCTTTTAATTATTAATTTAAAATACTAAAGTGTCATTGGTCATCAAAAAGGATTTTAAAACGATAAAAGGTTAGATTAAAATTTTCTCTGAATATTTAATTATGACAAATGCAACGCGATCATAAAGAAGTCAAAGGATTGCCAAGTTTAATAAAAAGGTATTTTCCTTGTTCGTTTATTTATTATGTTGTGTCTTCATAATTTATGAAACGTAAACGAATTCCTTGTAAATATTTCAGCGAGTGCAATATTTTATCCATGTTTCTTTGTTGTTAATTCTTCCTTGAGGACAAAATACGGACATGTGGTTACAAAGCATAATTAAAATTTGTCAAAGGACTTACTGTGATTATTAAAATACTTTGTGTTAATACTATATTATAAATGATGTATTAAAATATTTCAATGATGATCTTATATCTCTTGGTTAGATGTCGTCCTCACGCGAATGAATACCGACAAGGATAATTTTATTTTTAAAAATAATGATCTGTTAATTGGTGTCGAAGTGTATGGATATCTGTTATGATTAGGTCCACCGATCGGAACGGGATCTCAGGATACCGTCCAATTTTGTGATCCCGAAATCTCTGGGTTGTGTTAATACTAATATTGGGAATCGGGATTCCGGATAACCAGTGAAAAATTCATTAAATTCCGTAATAAATAATTTTGAAGAGGAGTAACTGGCAGTTGTAACGTCAACATCGCTAACCGCTTCGCCATAGGACTGAATCTAATAGTACGATATACATTTATATGAATGCTTACAATTTTAATACTGTATAGATGTTTTTGTATTAATTTATGTACATTAATAATCTAAATTCGTGGCAATCATATTAAGATTTCAGTTAAATAATTAAGCAGCAATTTCATAAATGGTTAATTCCCGTGGCTAAATATTAAACAAGGGTAAGACAGCAATATGAACGGCCCCTGGTTATATTATTGTAAGTTCCTCTGTCTGTACTATCTAATATTCACAAAATGCAGTGCAGGGGTAAGGCAAAGCTCACAAGGTAAGTGCTTGATAAATTATTTCTGTAGATCGCAAGCGCAGGTTTATAAATAAACCAAAGCTCATCGGATAACGACAACAGTGTGGGGAGCTTTTACATTACGTGGCAAGTAAACTTATACATCAAACTTGAACTCGTGAATATCGCTTTTATGTTCGTTGTATCAATAGCTAGTTTTCTTTTCATTGCAGCTAATCCTTTTTTTCAATTTAAATAAGAGATGGAAATTTAAAGCAAGGATTTTTTACCATGTTCGCTGGACTCCTAATGAAGTTTATATCAACAGATGTGTTCTCACGTAAACATCTTGTTACTCAGTTCCTTTACCTGTGTTTTTCCAAAGAGAGTAATAATATAATGATAGGGCTCGGATAGAACTAGTAGTTAGATAAACGCTTTCGCTACATCCCGTTTCTTAGGATAGTCAAGTGGTCAAGTGGTCAACGTTTTTGGCTTCGGCAACGGGTTCGAACCCCAGTACGGACGATTTTATAAAAAAAATGTTTATTCAATCGATTTATGAATTTCTATCCAAATGCAATAATATATATATAGTGTGATGTCTTTAATTCCCAACCCTCACCCATCCTATCCTAAAAAACGGAGCGTAGCGAGAGTGATTAGTTGACCACTTATCCTGTCTTACACATATCCTTCCAAAGTAAGGAATACTTTAAGACGCATGACATTGTTTGTTTTAAATCTTTGCAAATGTACTGTTTGTGGCTTGATAATGATAGCCTTTTCACTTCAGTTTACCCATCAGAGAATTTTTCTTTTCCTTTTTTTAGAATATAATATTTGATAAATTTTAAAATTATCCACAGACTAAACGTCATATTCGTTATTATTAAACATCACGCCCTTCCGTCTGCAACGATGGTAAGGGAATACAACTTTTCAAAACATTAGCGTTGAAGGAGACTCGAAGAACTTTGACGCTAACGTGCCCTGGTACTTGAAGCTCCATAAATTTGATATCAAAAAAAAAAACTTTTAAACAATACATTAAAGCTGAGAACACAACGAGAAATGGAGAGTCATTTATTATTATTATTTTACAATCACTTTTAACAGGGGAATTACTGTTTTTTGAGAATTAATCGATTTCTTGGTAGTCCACGCTCTTTATAGTAAAGTGGAAAAAATCACCACCTGCGTTTATATATTTTTTGCGATGTATTCCGTCGAGAAAACAAGCTAAACGTGTTCCATCTACAGTAAAACAAAACATTTTAAAACTCTACTGTACTGAAAATGAGACATAGTTATTAACCCATCACACATATTTATATTTTATTATTAATTTTATGTTATTAGAATAGAGATGAGAGACAATCACTTTTTGGTTATTCAGTTATACAAAGGTACGCG
Organism: Himalopsyche tibetana; assembly: GCA_030503985.1. NCBI lineage: Eukaryota > Metazoa > Arthropoda > Insecta > Trichoptera > Rhyacophilidae > Himalopsyche > Himalopsyche tibetana. The sequence continues at coordinate 375,280 of JAPJYX010000006.1, forward strand.
AGCGATACGCACCACAATGAACACCTAGACGCAATTGCATATATAAATCTAGCCATTGAGAGTTAAAGTGAGCCATGTAATAAAATAGTAAAACTTTTATATTGAACTTTTAGTACAATCACGTCTTTATTTAGTGTTTTAGTGGATTGCATATATTTTTAGGTAGGCAACACTGCAGTAGCTGTCGCTCGCTGTGGTCTAGTCGGTTAGAGCTTCCTATACCGATCAGGTAGGTCTGGGCTCAATTCCCGATGAGGTCAGTGTCAAATTTAGATTTTTTCAATTTAAATTGGAGACCTAAGACGTGGGTGTTTGTGATGTCAATTTACTTCGAGTAACTTACAATAAATTCTAATCAAGTTTTTCTCGCTGGACCTTTCAACTTTAAAATATTTTGCGCATTGGCATTTGCTGTACAGCCAAATATTTTTTATTTTATAAAAAAGCGTGTATAATTTAAGACATTTAGAGTATAAGGTATAACGCACGTTGCTCTTTTTTCTAAAATATCACTTGGCTCACTTCAACTCTCATATTTATATATAGTTATCTAAAATAATACTAGCGTGGATTGATGGTTTTATTCACCAGCAAAATGATGATGGCTTTCCAGGACGAAAATGCATAACTGGAACAAGCCAGCAATGTAAACGCTTAAGTGCGATGCAAGCCCGGCTTTAAGGACCTCTTTTAGTAAGTGTATGAAAATTAACGAGGGGTGGGATTTCAGTATTTATTGCCGCTGCAACAGAATTCAGTCATCCTTAATAAACTTGTGTTTACAAAATTAATGAGAGATGAATATTTAAAGTCCCTGTTTACACCTAAGACATTGGAACAATAGTTAGGGAGAAAATTTACGTGTGCTTAGGGCCATTCTTCAACTGCAAAGACACTTGTACTTAAACTATTTTTTGATGGATTCTGTAGTCAATTGTTTTCCACTTCTAGAACATCGAGTCAAGCATACTGCGACTCATTCTTATCTTCTCAAGATGATTCTAACAATAGCTATTATAAAACATTTTTTAATTGTTGTACATTGGCATTGTTTAATTGCTGTAAAGTTATTTACCCTGCTATTGTTCATTTGATTATTTTTAAGTGGTGTACTTGTTGGAACGGATTATATAAAAAATAGTAAAACATTATTGTGTATTTGTTACACAATTATTTATTAATATCAGTAATCAGGATCGGTTTTGCTCATCACGAGATTTTTCAACTGATAAATTAATATATATTGATACAGAGCTATTTGTGTGATAAGTTATCCATTTGTTAAATTTTTCGATTTATGAATCCAAAAATTTGGTCGTTTTTGAGTATTGTTCCGATTAATTCAATTATGCATAAACAATTCTAAGTATACAAACGTTGTGTGTCAAATAGCTGCCTGTTATGTTGACCTGCCGTTTCGGCCACTCGTCCACGAAACCAAAAGCCACCTATGATTAGATTAGTTAATTTCATTTGTATATTTTACTTACAAACAACTGAAAAGAGTAATTACTTTTAACAACTCGACTGAAATGAAATGGCAAGCAGCACGCACCCACAAACATAAAAATCTATTTCCTACCAACCTAGTAAATTGTCTGTGTAGGTCGATGTTTCCCAAAATGTGTTACGCGTATCATTAGCGGTGTGGAAGATTTGAAAGGATACTTAATTTTAACAATTTATGTTCACCAATCAATGAAAAGCCAATATATTAGATGTATATTATATTAATGAAAAGGATTACTCGTATTACCTACCAGTAGAAAATCCACTGATAAATTCGTATGTGCTCAGTATACTAAATATAATACAATCTTTTTTTTGTTTTTTTCTATCACTATTAAGCTGAAATAGAGTTGCTTGACATAATATGACGTAAAACTTGTACAGTCTTGAGATAACAAATCTGGAGATACACGGTAAGATCGATATCTTTAGAAAGGTTCGAGCGCGTTGTAAGTTTGAGGATCACTATCTATAATAGGGGATAGTAAATGTAATTAAATATGCGTGGACTTCTAGGGAATATAGGGGATACAAATTTCTATCATAGCTCTGTCGCTTTTGTTTTTTTTTTAAATTTCGAAGGTGCAATCGCGTCTATTTCATTATATTGTTTTTTCTTCGAAAGCTTTTTTGATGAATGTAAATATTTAGAGCTTTCAAAAGCCGCGGCAGTGACTATTTCGTAACCTGACTGGAGACATCGGTCGACACGCATTATACGTGTCAGTTGCCCCACCTTCACCTGGTAAGTGTTTGTTTGCGTTGATTTCACTCTTAAACGCACAAAGATAAAACAAAAACAAATTAATCAACAAAGAAAGCCCTCACGCTGATGCCATATGCATAGTTGCGTCATTGGGTACGCAGATGAGTGGTCACGAACTCGAATTCAAGTATGATAGGCAGTTTCATTTTCCTTCAGCGAGATTGATTTAGCTAACCAGAACTATGTCATTCAAGTGTAACTTTTTTTTAACCACCCCCGCTCATAATGTGAAGAATATGGCTTCTAGTGGAGTTTATCTTGATATTGTGCTTCTACGAGAACTATTAATTAGTCGCTCAACCTTTCTATTTCAAAGGAGTTGGGATAAAGGGATATAAATGGAAAGAAGTTGCGCTTAGCTAATCATTCTTAATTCAAGCGATGTAATTTTAGACATCACATACATCAATGCCTTCGAAAAGAACTCCATATATCGATCGAAATCTGTCCGTACTGGGATTCGAATTCGTGAGCTCTGCATTCGAAGATAGCGACGTTGTATAATCATAGACTCGGTAGAGATATAACCCAATAACCAATAATAACGCGAGCATGGTTTAGAAAAAAAACATTGTTTTAAAGTAAACAAACTTTATTTTATTAATAAACGTTTCAGCGATCATATCTCGTCAGCAGTCGCCTAATCTATTACGCCTAGAACGTTTTTGCAAATTTTCTACGACCAAACCCATTATGCCGTTTCCGTGTCACTATAAAAACACAAAAAAGCCAATGACCTTTGAAGTACATACGACAGTAAAGTTGTGTTTAAAAAAATGATCATTTTGTTTTACAAGGTAGCTCATAGTTGTTAGAATTGGTGTTGTATCACCTATATTGAAAAAGAACGTGCCAAAAGACATTTTTTGTTTGATTGATTCAGTATAAGTCATTTAATTTACCGACCATTGTGGTCTAATTAATGACTAACCTTTTACACGACAATCCTTATCGCTTAAACCTAGTATGTACAACTCGTGACCTGCGGGCCACATGTGGCACAATTAAAATGAATTTGCGGATTTCCTTAAATGAACGACGTGAGACGTTTTTGTTTTGGTTTTCCACGAATTTTCGAATTGACGGAATTCCCGAAAAAATCTTTCTCGGATTTATGTAATTTTCTCAATCCCGGGATTTGACTAGACCTCGGGATTGGAGACCCTACTGACAATATTGTTCAAGCAAACTGAGCAGTAAATAAAATAAAAACGGCTGTAGTTAAATATTACATTAGCTGTTTTTTTACTTATGCCAACAGAGCAATAAAATAGTTTATAATATTTGCTTCTACTATGCATGTATAGTTAGACATAAGTAACCAGTGAATGCAGATTGTAAAATGATTGCAATCTTTATAATATGCAACCGGTATAAGGTATGAGAAATTACATCACGGTATTATTTTGTAGATACAAATCTCTTAAGATTTTTTTTCTATCGCATAACAAGTCAACCGATAGCTTTTATAACAGATGCAAATTTACTGAAAAATTTGTAACATAACATAAGAAGGATTTCAATTTGTTAAAAAAATAAAGCCCGTCAAAATACAACACTTTCCGCGTCACGTAAAAATGCTGCACTATTTAGCTGGGCTGTGGAGACGGAAAATGAAAGAAAAATAATTTAAAGATATTAAGAAATTATTAGAGAATACACTAGAACTATTCTATTACAGTAACTCGAATGATTTGATGGTATACAGATATGTATGTTAAACAGAAATTATTTTTATTTGATGCCGGAGTTTTTTTTATTTTGTGTGCAACGTTGCAGTGAAACGTAGTCTATGCTGCGCGTCAGTTGAGGGACATTTTTTCCCCTAACGAATACGTACTTTGGTAAGAACAATGGAAAATACAATCAACATGAAATGTATACAAAACGCTTAATGCGTAGATTCTTTATTTGTGTTATAACGTGCTATATTGCATACACTGCATTCATCACAAGGAAACAAAGAAGATTCATTTAAACAATGAAACTTGTTTTCAACGTGAATGTTGATTCGATAAACACATAAAATAACGATTAAGTTTTCACCAAACAAATTATCTTACCGTTTTGTTTTGCCAATTTACAAAATTAATTATTTGACTTCAGGTAAAGTTATTATGTTATTGATGGATAGTGAAGCTTTTCAAATCGGAAGTTCACATTACATTATTGGAAATGTCCTTTGGCGGCTTTCAAAAAACGTCTATTTTTTTATATTACCTAAAAATGTTTGTATGGAAAGAATTTTCTTGTTTAAGGCTATATGTGGTTATTAGGTGAATACTAAGCTCACGAGAAAAGAGAAAGTTCAGAATACGGCATCCATGTATGTCCAATTTCAAGAACTCCATTCCAAATAGTTCGAATTACCAATGGGTGCGCAGAACTGCATTATAATACGATGAAAATTGACAATGTATTAAATTATTTAATATTTCGTAATAACACCAATGTCAGAAGTACCTGTTATATATACATATAATATAGTTATTGTGAAAAATGGGCATCCAATCCCGTACCCTTTTTGTGATCCCGGGATTTTTGGATTAACAATCTTTTAATCCTGGAATCCCTTTGAATATGTTTGTCTTTATTATTAACGTACTACAAATTTGAATACAAAAAAATGGCCGGTGGCGATAACAAATAGTTGCTTGAACAGATTTCAGAATTATTCTTAAGAATTTTTTTTTTAGCTCCATCCTTTAAAAAGTAACGTCCGCCAGTGAGTGAAGTGGGCCAGCGCTGTTGAGCTTTTTTTTTGAGACTGTAGTGTATCCCGAAATCACTGGATATCGAGATCGGAAGAAAATATATTTTATCAAAGGCAATTAAAACAACCTCCGTTCAATATTTAAAAAAAATAAAACATTTTTTGTAATAATTTCAGATTTCGACTGAAGGTGCTAGGTGGAATTTCAACATTGAATTTGAATCGTTCAAATTATGTACATTCACACAAGTTTTGTCACTGACGACCCGGCTTTCACCTTTCGGCATCTGACAAAACTTGTGTGAATGTACATAATCTGAACGATTCAAATTTCAATATTAAATTTAAAAATATAAACAAGCAAGCACCTTCAGTCGAAATTTTAAATTATATCAATATTGCTAGTACAGCAAGAATGACTGAACTCTATAGTCTATCCCAGGCGTGTGAAACCTCCGGCCTTTTGGCTACTCTGGTGCGGCCTTCTGGCCAATCCTGTAAGTCCTGTTTCCGGCCAAAGATTCCCTAGTCAATGTTTACTGCGGCCTTATGTCGAATCAGAAAAATGAATGCGGCCTTTAGAGAATAAAAGGTTATTCACCCCTGGTATATGCACTTCAATGCCTGAAGATGCCGAAAGACGAAACCGGGTTGTTGGTGACAAAATTTATGTGAATGTACATAATTTGGACGATTCATTTTTTTGTAATAATTTAATATTTTTTCGGTTATAATCCGGACCGGTTTCGCTTAACGTAAGCATTATCGATACTGATCTTCAATAAAAAAAATATGGAATTATTACAAGTGTTTTTTACTTAAGAAGTGATCAAATAGTTTTTGTATAAATACATTAAAGTTTGTATGAGTAATTCTGTTCACATGACATTTCTGCATAACAGACTCAATTGGCTTTTGTTTGCTTTCGTTATTTAAAATATAGTTACAGGCAGACCTCTACTTTCGAACATTCTACTTTCGCACAATTCGCTATTTCTGTCATTTTTCTAAAATCGTTATTTTTAGATATTTTTGGCGATAAAACAAAGATGTTTTGTTTCGGCAAGTAACGGCTGATTTGCCAAAATAATTATTATTTACATAATATTAAATTCATTGGAGAATTGACTGATGCGGATAGAGATGCTGGAAAAGAGTTTATTTAGTCATTGTCCAAAAATATTGAAGATGGAGAACATACCACATGTCAAATATTCAATGTAGATGAGACTGATTTATGTTGGAAGAAAGTGCTCAATCTTTCATTCTTATCAAAGGAAAAATCAGTTGCCCCTGGGCACAAACCTTCTAAAAACCGATTGACATTGCTTCTTGGTGGAAATTTAGCTGGTGATTTAAAATTGATGCTAGTTTATCTAGTAGAAAATTCTATAACATTGAAAGGGAAACATAAATACAACTAACTCTTGACAAGTTTATGAAAAAAAACATATTTTCTATCAAATATATAAGTATATTTTGATAAATAAAAAATTTAAAGGACATTTTTGGTGTTTTTTACATCCCTCTACTTTCGAACATTCAACATTCGCACACGTTTTCAGGAACCAATTGTGTGCGAAATTGGAGGTCCGCCTGTATATGTTTTATAACTCCTTTGTTTAACGACTGATGCGGAAACATGCTGTATTCTAAATATAATATTATAATACACTGCTAACTGGAGTGTACGTCGAAGCATAGTATGAGTTAACTAACAATATGGCACATGTTGGCAATATGGCGAGTAAAAAATTCAGTGGCGTGCTGTAACTATATGTACACCTAAATGAGTTTTAATAGATTGTTATACTTTTCAGTTTACTAGAAAATAAATGTGACGCATATTGGATTCTATTTGGGCCACATGTCAAATGTACACATGGCCCTCCACGCAATTTGTTATATCGAGTATGTCGAAATTCGGGCCTCCTTTTTCGCTGTGCCGTCAAGCATTGCATGACTTTGCTGTGGGGTGGGTACGCCGCTGGTTATAGGTAGTATTGATTTTTGTTTCTAGCTAGTTTGCAAAATTCATCACTGGAAGTAGAAACATAATTAGTGGGCCTGTGATTCATAATTTTAGGTGTATTTTTTAAAATTTCCCAGCGCATGAAACTTTTTGAACCCATGAGATTCGTCACGGTAGACAACGACGTTGACCTCAGCACCACGACCTGACATACTTTCAATCGATTTATCGATTCCTGCTCGAGGGGATGAGTGTTCGTGTTATTTAATAATTCTCTCCCTCTCTTCCAACCCTTAAATAAAGGAGGCATAGCGAGGGCGATCATTTAACCACTAATTCTGTCCTTACCCTATTCTTATTTTTTACTATTTTCTTCGGAACTGAGTTTCCTTAGAAAAAGTTCTGTTGAGATACCTTAATTATGAGGTCATATGCTCCACATTGGAATCGGACATGAATGAAAAATATATGATTTTTATATCTGAAGTCAATTTTAAGTACGCCACTGCGTTAATTAAACGCTTTGTGTGGAGCCCTTTAGCGCAGTGTTTACATTTTTGTTGTATTATTAGCAGCAGAAACAAATGAAAAATCTGCATCTGGGCTGATTCATGCAGCTTTTATTGCTGCGTCGATATATTTTGTAGCACCACCCCTCCCCCCCCCCCTATCCACGTATTTCATTATTTTTAGTAATTATTTGACTGTTTGGTTGCCGAGTGGTCAATATTCAATAAATTTAACAACCCTTACAGTAGAGCAACACTAAGCTGACTCATAGAAATATAAAGCATAGCTTGAAACAAAAGTACTTTTAGGGCTAATTGAATCATTCAGTGTTTTTAAAATCACAATAAAACAGAAGATCAAACCAACTCATTTGTTAAAATACAATGTAATATAAAACAAAATCAATATTTTGAATTAAGATCTTGGTCGTGTATTTGCACGTCTTAGAATGTTGGTCATTCATTCATTATCTTTGTTTATTATTCTTATTATAAAAAAATGCAATTGAGAGTCCAGCGTCCAAAGATTAAAACAATTGAAAGAAATCACCTACTTATATTATTAACACCTGTCATATTCTTATGATTCACGAAAATTTTCATTTTAATTCGAAAAATAACGCGACGAATGTTTTATGTTTCAATTGTAGAGCACAATAATATCTCTGAAGTAGGATATAAACAGAAGTTTTTTTATGGAAACTTGTAGCATGGTATAATATACGTCTTGTTTTTATGATCGAAAAATGGGTAAGTGGGATAGATTGGAAACGTCACAAATATGTTCATATTCAAATACGGCGTATTTTTCCGAATAAAAAAAGGATCTATTGTCCTATAATTAAACATATACATATTTATATGGATGAGTTTTACAGGCATAAGCTCTCTTTACCGGGAGCCGGTAACTTTTAAATATCTGCCAGTTGTCATTACAAAAGGGATAAAGAGGGTTCCCGATAAATTGCTCGAATGCAATTGCTCGAATGCAAATTGCTCGAATGCAAATTGCTCGAATAACAAGTTCCTCGAATAACCAATTCCTCGAACGTCAAATGCTCGAATTACAGATTGCTCGAAATTTTTACTTCCCGTCTTGCATAAATATTTTTTAAAGAATGAGTAATTAATGTTTAAGCTTTTATAAAACTTTTATAAAAAATTTCGAGCAATCTGTAATTCGAGCATTTGACGTTCGAGGAATTGGTTATTCGAGGAACTTGTTATTCGAGCAATTTCCATTCGAGGAATTGCATTCGAGCAATTGCATTCGAGCAATTTACCGGAAACCCTCTTTACCCCTTTTGTAATGACAACTGGCAGACATTTAAAAGTTAAGTTTAATAAATTTTGTTTAAAAAAAAATCATGAATCCAGTATTATCGATTGTTTTTATTGTTTTTGACCGTAAGTGGCAACACTGTTTTTTCTCTATGCCCGAAACTATTCTCGTTTTTTCTTCCTTGCTTTTTGGGATAAGAAGCGGACACAACTTGTGTCGGGACGCTTCCCACTGATGGAACCTGGTTCCAGTGGCCTTTAGGTTTAACTTCACTTGTTTTTTTTTCCTTTGTGGTTTTGTGTGATACGTGATTAATAGATTGGCGTATCGGAAACTTCGACGTCCGAGATGGAAGAACTAATCTTTTTCCATCTCGACGATAATTAATATTTGTTTTTTGTTGTCTGTCGCGCGCAGATTTTCTTCTTAACTTGTATAAAATCGTTTGTGCAAGCCGGGTAATTATGGTGTTGTAACAATGTAAATTCTATTTGTTAAATTTTGTGTGATTTGTAAATTGAATGATTGTAAATTTCTAATAAACATCTCCGTGAGAGTTGAGCGATGTTTTTTTATTCCTATCCACTTGTTATACCTCGACTATCATTCTAACTGCGGTTGTTGTAATGACTTTCATCAGTTGGGATTTTTTCTTTGAATATAACATCGTGCAAAAAAATTAAAAAATTCTCACGATAAATGAAACTCGCTCGAAAGTAAATTGCGAGTCATGTCAATAATCATAAGTCAGTCATAAATGTGCTTCTTATCGGAGGATGTGTATTATAATAATTTATTATATTTTAAATCTTTTCACATCAATTTGTATCATCGATACATGAAACGAAGAGCAGAAACAGAAACGTATTCTGAATAATTTAGAAGCCAGCACAAGTCAGTGGAGCGTGCTTCCTGTCTATATGAAGACATTCATGTAAATTCAAAAAACACAATCATCATATAGCCCATTGTTTTTTTTTATGTTCGTTTTAATATGTTAGTTTCAACGTGTCATCAAGTCACTACATTTTATAATTTCTTTTTTCAACATTTCTCTACCGAACAACGAAAGTAATTAAAAGCTACACTGCACGATGATATTAACTAACGTCCATTTTTTTAAATATATATTTTTTATTTTTTTATCTTTGTCGGCTCCCAATGTTGAGCATATGGTCTATCAATCCAGTGCTTCCCAACTTGGGGTCCGCTTTTTTTGTCAAAATTTTTCATTCTTTCAACATTCTTTGTGATAAAATATGAAATAAAAACGGTTGAGAACCACTGTACTAATGAATGTATCACAACACCATTTTTTCTACGAGAACTGTTTGTTACACTGTCGCTCAATCTCTTTTTTTCTAAAGAGAGTATTAGGGATATAAGGATAAGTCTAGGACAGGACTAGTGGTTAACTAATCCCTCTCGCTACGCCCAGTTATTGAAGAATAGGAAAGGTGGGAGGGAAATTAAGTCATCACAAACACCCATGCCTTCGAACAGTAATCGATAAATCAATCGAAAAAAAACTGTTCGTACTAAGACTCGAACCCGTGAGATCCGGCACGGAAGGTAACAACGCTCACCGCTGCGCCATAAGACCCGACATACATTTTTTTATACACGAGCAAAATGTATTTATATGGCATGGTTATTACCAGTGGCGGTTCCTGACCTAAAATCTTGGGTGGGCTAGAGAAAAGCATAGCATTGTATACTATTTACGAAATTGTGCATGTTTCCACTTCACCTTATACATTAATCTACAAGCCAATTAACAAATACTACGACACTACTGCAAAACATTAATTACTATATAGTAAAATCAATGCGTAAGTAAGAAGTAATAAAATAATAACCTTAAATTCGTCTTTCAAAGTGAAATAACAAGTACAAAAAGCAATACAGAGCTATCACTGAGATTCAATACCTGTCACTTTCATACAATACAAAGATATTGGTATTTGTGTATGGGCAGAATCATTTTAGCCCCCATCGAAGGACAAAAGCTAGTTAATTTGAAACACAGTCGTGTGAGTTTGATGACGTTTCCGTACATACAAATACAAAAAAAATATAATCGTGCTTGATTGTGCTCCAGTGTAAAGAAATATTGCAGGATATTATCTGTGGTTGCGGGCTAGAAAGCTCAAGCCCCTGCGTCGTTAATACGTAGGTGTTGCCAGACTCATGTCACGTTGCCTGTTCTCTAGGAAATATTTTTAGGGTTGTTTTTTTTATGCCGGCTCAGTTTAAAATTGTAATACAAAACACAATCGAGAATATTTTTGTAGGTAGACTTAGCATTGTCTTATATTGACAGAGGAAAATTTAAACAAAGATATTATATTCATTTGGGAAAGGTTAGTTACGCTTATAAATGTATTTATTTTGTTCAGCGGCCGAATTGCTGTTCATTTTTATTCAGCCATCGAAAGTTTTGGGTGTAAAATGCAAGTCGGGCTTAGCCCACCTAGTCCAGTACCTAGAACCGCCACTGGTTATTACATTTACTTATCGAATTCGAAAAATATTCAGTTTTTACTACCGAGTCCTAATCTTCTTGTTACGGTGTCCCGTATCACAGAACCGTTGACATGATTTCTTGGAGCGTCTTAGAAGCAGTTACACAATACTTGACTGCCATGCACTAAATTGTGCTGAAATAAACACAGCATTAGAGCTTTCCACTTTCAAGGCGTTCCCAGTCAATACTTGGTTGAAAGGTATTGTATTAAAAAAATAAAACACTCTTTTCAACCTATCAAATAGTGGGACAACAATTTTTTTTTAACCCTTTTCAGACATAGAAAACAAACGACTGGAAGATTTTCATAGACCCATCATTTTGAAATCTTCTCAGTAGGTAAAACAAATATAGATACATATTACATTTTTGTTGTGACAATAGTTGTCTGTTTTATCGAAATATGGATATAGTTCATTAGAATCCTGGAATGTTTCTTGTGTTTTGGAACAAAGCCAGATACAAACGAAAGAATGAAAGAACGAAGCTCGCGAGTTTACGAGTCACTCAACCGTGTGTTGTTAAAAAAACGTACACACTAGAGCAGAGGTGGGGAACCTTTTCATTTTTGAAGGCTACATTAATTTATCTGATTCAACATAAGGCCGTAGTAAAGAAAACGTTGAAACCTTTTGACATTTTTTTTGATCAAAGTGAATATATTGCATTATAAAATTGTGTATTTATGAAACAAATATCCCAATTTATTAAAAAAAAAAATTGCACAAGTCAAAAGGTCGCAGGTTCCCCACATCTGCTCTAGGGCATCCAATCCTGGACTCTTATTGTGATCCCGGGATTTAGCATTCAACTTAAAATCGTGTATAAATTCGTAATTGAGAATTTTTTTTCCGACGATTTTTAAATCCTGGACTTTTTGTCGATTTAAAAATCCGAGGAATTTACGGAACTTTCGGAATGAAAAGGCGCAAGACCTTTTTTATTAGCTTTTCTAAGATTTCCAATTCCGAAAACCCAGGAATTTGCGGAATTGCAAAAATAAAAAAATTGGGAACTTTTTTTTAGCCCTCACGCAACTTTTTCAAATTTTCTTAATCTCTAAATCCCGGGAGAAGTAACATCACAATTTCGGAATTTCGAGATCACAATATTGGACGGAATCACGGGATTGCAGGCCCAAGTTATTTTACATTTTTCATATAATATTTTTGGCATTTAATTATTATTCGCGCCTGCCTGAAAACTTTGCACAATTAATTATTAAAGATCAAGATTGTTTACCGAGAAAATATAAAGGAAAATATGCTTTATAAGGTCCTACTCTTTTTCTACCTGAAAATAAACAAAAACCTGCCGATAGGAAAGCAGCGTTGTGAGAATTTTAATAACGAATAGGAAAATGGCAAATTATCATACATGAAAAACAGGCAAACCAACAATTGACGCGAAATACTTTGAATGTAAAATTAGTCCACATAACATGCCAAATGGAACTTTATAAATCGTTTGTACTAATTCCACTTATATTTATTATGATCAAGACCGGTTTCGTTCATGACAAAAATTATCAACCGATAATTTCACTGATAATACTCGTCATGAACGAAACCAGTCTTGATCATATGAACCACTTTGATACCAAGCGGACACAGGTGTCCGTAACATATGCAAGCGAACACGGATGTCCAAGACATTTGAAAAATCAAATACTTGGTATTCTAATGGAATATAAGCAATATTTTGATGAATATGTGTAGTGCCATCTATACTGAGTCAATATAGGTTTTTAAAATATCGAATTCGAGTGTATATTAGTCAAAATTATTTTTCTCAAAAGCACGCTGTATCTCTGGGAGGTATTAATGATTTGTTTGCGATCAAACGGTTAACTACAAGTAGACGTAGTTTTTTTTTTTTTTAATATAATGTTTTTCCACCAAGTATTGTCAGTAATAAATGTAACTTCTCAAGTAAAAACCATAGAGCGTAACATTTTAAATATAGCGACGAATTTTGGTAAAAACATTTCGTAATTCGCACTTTTGCAGAAATGTGTGTTTTAATATTTTTGTATCCACAACTAATCTTCTCAGAGAATTGCACTGTTGTTTGAGCGTTCAAAATAATTTTCAGAGAGAAAAAGAGTAGCATGTTTACCAAATATAATTCTAGCCGGTCAATGTTTAAGCATGAATAAAAGAAACAGTAATATTTTTTAATTAAACAAAATTATAACAATAACAAATTATAATAATTTATTAGCGAAACCGGTTTTAAAAATAACACATATCATCCGAATATTAAATTACAATTACAAATATAATACTTAGGAATAAATATATCTAAGTCTTAAATAATAAAGAAACTTCAATTAAAATATATGTTTTTTTTCTTACACGGGGAAGCCCCTTTTTAATAAATAAACATCACACAATCAAAAGTTTTCAATGTATGTTAACATATATCCAAACAAAGACTTTGAATACAGTTATTAATACATATTAAAAATATCAAGTTTTATTAGTAAATTTGTACTTACATAAATAAAATAGCGTATATTTATTTACAAACGGCTTCCAGTAAACAAAAGCTCAACCCAGCTTAATTGACACTTTATATTATATTCATCGAGTGAACGTCACTTGTCACATAAAATAATACATTTAGCACACGTCAGTCGGGTAACGGGAGATCAATATTATACTAAGTTTATAAATAAAGTAAACTCTGTTATTGTATAGTAGATATCGATTGGTTAACGAAAAACCGCTTCCTCCGATATGCACGTCTATCTACTTCGGTAGCTTTATTTTCACTGAAGTTGGCGTGTAAAAGCGATTCACCGCTCCTTGAAGGAATCCTAGCATATGAACAGCTGTTTAGAGTATATATATATTACATATTTGTTAGGAGATCACTTCGAATTGAAGCGCCACCGAAGCACCACGTCAAAATACAAGACGAATACAGTAAATCCTCTTTTTATGCGGTTTTTAGAAATGCATTTTTTTAAAAAATGTACTATATTTTACGATACATAAAAATATTACATCGAGAGCACGTATCGTTTTATTTTGGATAGAATAGAGAATGCGTCATAAACACAACCGACATTTGGAAAAAATACGATTTTGGACTACTTAAATCATGTTGGATCTTCCATCAAACAATTAATTATCGAAAAAAGAAAATCTGAACAAAACTTTGATCACTAATTTCAATATTTAAAAAAAAACCATCGTTTTCTGAAATTGATGAGCATACTATTTCTTCCGAAAAATAGTGATTTCGAAAATGCACATACGATTGTCATACAGTGACGATAATTTTACTAAAAATATTTCTAAAGTGAAACAATTTTATTTTTTTTAGTATTTTTACGCCGTGTTTTTCCCTTAATTTTCCTATACTTTTTTATGCAATTTAGGGTTTATTTTAACTCGCTGTTTCAAAGTTATGCGAATTATCAAATTCATGGAACGCATCCACACAGTTCTGTGTTTTTCAGGTCTTTGTGTCAGGGATTCGTGTTAGAATGTAAAAAAAATCCGTTAAAAATATAGTATATATTTGTTATTTTTAGTGGACAATGTTATTTCAAAATTAAGTAAAAAAAAATTGAGTGCATTATCAATATTTACCGGTATGTAGAGATAAAAATACGATACAAATTATATTAAAATAGATTAAATTTAATATCAGATAAAATTTGAATTTTGTGCTCCCTGCAACAACTGCCGATTGGGTGACTAGAGCGTCATAGCTATCGGTTTTTCGATTTTTTTTCATTTCAGATGTCCATATTTTATCAC
This sequence comes from Himalopsyche tibetana, assembly GCA_030503985.1. Classification (NCBI taxonomy): domain Eukaryota; kingdom Metazoa; phylum Arthropoda; class Insecta; order Trichoptera; family Rhyacophilidae; genus Himalopsyche; species Himalopsyche tibetana. The sequence goes on from JAPJYX010000006.1 coordinate 390,331, forward strand.
AAAGAATGTTGAAAGAATGAAAATTTTCGCGGACCCCAGGTTGGGAAGCACTGACTAAAGTCACTGTAACTTGTGAACTAAGCGTCAAATTGCTATGAAATTTTGACACGTATTAATCGAAGGTTAGTACTTGGATGGAATCATATGGATTTGTCAATGTTGGCGCCATCTATAAATCAGCATTAGGGTATCCAATCCCGGAGCCTTTTTCCAATCTCGGGATTGATTTATTTTGAATCCCGGGATCCCGGGATCCCGGGTTGAGATTTTCTCACCGAGGAATTTGAATTCCTCAATTTGCTATACTTTTCCCCAGGATCTCACAGAAACTCGTTTTTTTTTTAGCTCACCGACGAATTTGAAATCTTCAATTTGCCAATTTCGTGTAAATTTCGACAATTTCCTCAAAATTTCTCAAATCCCGGGATCGCGGCCATCTCAATCCCGGAATTTCGGGATCAGAAAATTGAACGGGATCCCGGGATTACGGGATCCCGGAACCCGGGATTGGATGCCCTAATCAGCTTACGTGCTTATTGACTGATAGCTTATATACCTCAAAAACAATCATAATTCAGATGAAATCAATGCGTGCGTTTAACGGTGTTATCACTTATCAGTATAATAATGTTGCAACAGTAATGCAGAAATTAGCCATAGATAATATTATATACATAGATATATGTATATGTGTATTGAATTAACTTTAAGAAATTAAACATTTTTGCATTCATTTCTAATTTAAGCATATATTTAGCATCTATAGTGAAATGCTAAAATACGTGTCTCTAAAAAACGTATTTTTTGTAATTATTTCACAATTTTACGAAATAGCCAGAATCCGTTTTTTTAAAGATGTTGATATTCAACCAAATTATTTAATTGACCTGGCAAGAAATTGAATTTAAAAACTTTTCTAAAATAATTCTTGCCGCCAGTCAAATCAAATACTCTAACTACATTTATATAATATGAATATTGTGTTTAAAAGAGTTAAAATTTGACCCATTAAAAAAATATTTTTTTAACGCAGTAAGTCATAAAAAACTTTTTTTTTTGGTTTTTCTGATAGAACTTTAATCTTCCGGTGACAATTAGTACCTTCCTACTTATATTCTTCCTTAATCGATTACGTTGTTTCTTTGTCACTTGTGGTCAAACATCATAATTCGACTTCATGACATTGTATTGTTTTTTTTCCATATAGTAAGTAAAAACACAACCAGGTGGCAACTTCCTTTGACGTATTTAAGGTACTGAGAAAATGTTTATGATTCATGAATTACGAACCGCAACAAAGGATATAAGGATATCATCGGCTTACTATAGTTTTTTTTTTCTATGAAAAATAGACGGCAGCAACCAGAGTCTGTTATATAATAATTAAAAAAAAAAGACGAACAAACTAGCCAACATATTAAATGCCATTTCCCAGCCGCTTTTGTGCGACGAAAAATGTAACACTTATTCAAATTGAAAAATCACTCACCATTCGGGTAAGACAGTAGTTTTTAACCTGGTAATTTTAAGCATTTATTTCTGGTATTTATAGTAAAGGGTGGGCGTTATTAACATTGTTATATTTTTTTGTCTTCCTACTAATATCGAATTCATTGCTAACAACTTCGCGAGTTCGGTTTTTTATAAATATGCTTTTAAACGTTTCTTTGAACTAAATTTCTTATAGTTGTATGTACTAGGTTTATAATGATATGTTATAATTATAAAAAAAAAACACAAAAATGACGTCTTACCTATAAAAAACGCCCCGTCCCGTTTTTGAAGTTTCAAAAAATTGAGAGCACCTTTGAAATAAAAGTTTGATTCACCACTACATATTACGATAATCTAATCCTTGCGAGGCAGGCTTTTTGCGTTAGTGTAACCAAGTTATTCTGCATTTAAATCGGTCAAATATAAATTAGCTATCAATTCAAGAAATCTATTACATCGGGGGTTACCAACCTTTTAGGACCTTGGAACGCAATCTGAAATATTGGCAGGACGGCGAGCAACAAATTTTTTCAAAATCTCAAAACCCAGGAATTTACCGATTTCCCCAGAATATCTCCGAGGAATTTGAAAACCTCAAAATAGTTGGCGGGCGCATCGGAATCGGTCAGCGGGCGCCATGGCGCCCACGGGCTTGTTACTCCTGTATTACATGGTATACATATAATCAACTATTTATTTACAAATGGATATGGAATAATTTTACTGTAAAGTAGAGGTCTGCACGGGCCGAAATTTTACAAAATTACCCGGTCCGAGCCCGAAAAGAAGCCCGGATTTATACTCCACTACTTTCTTTACTGCGGAATTATGTTGAATCAGATAAATTAATCTAGCCTTTAGAAATGAAACGGTTCCTCACCCCTGGTCTATAGTATTATCAAAGTTAGCCACCAGGTGAATTGGGCGACTGCATCTTATCTTAGAAACCGTATCTGACACAAAATTGTATCGGATAATACTGTTTCATTCTACAATCAACGTGTTTTCCTTTCATTTGTTGTCACGGAAAGGCTTTGCGGGTAAATGTTTTATTTGTCAATATCCAAAAATAGCGTAACAATTGCGTGACTGAAGCAGTTAAACAAGTTAAGAAAAAGCTTATAATAAAATAGGAACGGCTTTAAATTGAATTTGTAGCCGTCACTTTATTTCAGAAAGGTCATTTGTAAAAGTAAAACCATGTGTCACGAAAATAAGCTGAGCATTAATTTAATTTACTCTTTTTAATATTTGAACAATGCCTTTTCCCCAAGTAAAGTTATTTTAGGTGAACGGATTCACTCGTGCCAGATTTTTCCTTCAATACGAATTCTCCGCACAAAAATGTTACGTACACAGAAACTTTCGTACGTAAAAAAACTCTTTACACAGAATATTCCGAACATTAAAAAAATATATTATTTTTCTACTATATTTTTATGTGTAATGACCTAGGTCAGGGTTGGGGAACCTTTTCCTCTCCAAAGGCCGCATTCATTTTTCTGATTCGACATGAAGGCCGCAGTAGACATTGACTAGGGAATTTTTGGCCGGAAACAATTTCATACCAATTTCTAAAGCCCAGAAATTTGCGGATTTTCCAAAATTACCAGATCTTTGAAAGTCTTTCAAAGATTTTGACATAAAAAATCCTAAAGAATTCACGAAATTATAAAAATTTACATAATTGAGAATTGGTCAGAAGGCCGCACCAGAGGAGCCAAAAGGCCGTCAAGGGTATCACATATTTTTCACGTCATTTGATACATGTAAATTTTTCGTATGTTAAAATAATATCGATACCCTAGTTCCAGAGTGCAACAAGTCTGAATTTGTTTGTTAACAGTGGCGGCTCGTGGATAAAACACCTGTGGTTGTTGCGGTAGATTAAAAATATGTACATGTGGATTATATTTTATTTTTAGCATCAAAAATTATACATTTGTAAATTGTATTTTTATTTCATTGTAAAATTCATTATGTCTTTTTTGCTTGAAAAAAAAACACTTTTTCATTAAATTGTTCAAGTTTTATTTTATTGAAAATGCATGGATATTATTAGATTGCATTTGATTTTTTAAATGCGGCATTAACTTTTTATTGTGAAATGCTCTAACCAAAATAAAACAAATTTTCGTGAGCGAGTTCAGAATCGCCACGCTTGCGCCGGTCTTGTACTGCCGAAGTGGCTGTACACTGTAAAGGTCACAAATTTATGATAAATAGTCATTTGTTTTATATTTTTAAATAAACAAATTTACCAAAAATATGGATATTTCTAGATGTAAAACAGATACCGATTTAAGCTACATTTTTTCAGTATTTTGATAAACTGTGCTCAAGATGTTCGCCACCACTGCCCTAGACCAGTGCTTCCCAACTTGTGGGCCGCGGCCCCTCAGGGGGCCGTAGTATTTCTTGCTAAAAAACGAGTTTTTGTGACAATCTGAGGAAAAAGTATACGAAATCGCAGATTTCAAATTCCTCGGTGAGCTAAAAAAAAAAAGGGTTTCTGTGACAATCTGAGCAAAAAGTATACCAAATCACAGATTTCAAATTCCTCGGTGAGCTAAAAAAAAAAGACAATTGAGGGCCGCGGATTTTTTTTTTAGATTTAGGGGGCCGTGGAACGAACAAGGTTGGGAAGCACTGCCCTAGACCACTACCACTTACCGTTGGTGCAGCTTTTCAAATATAAATAAAACGTATTCATTGATTAAGCTGGCTGTTACTTGGTAAAACTTGGTAAAACTATCGAACTATATTATCGATGAGGGCAGAGCCCAAACCGAAATAACTATCAGCCATTAACCAATATTTTTAGAACTAAAATTAGTACTTTGATGTTTTTTCACCTTATTTAAATTTATTCAACTTATCCTGAAATATATATGAAATATTTGTTTGTGGAAAATATAATTAGTTATTTACCGTTAAATTTTCTTAAATATCTTCAGAGGTCAATCGTAAATCAATAACAACCAAAATCATGAGAAGACAATAATTATATTTAAGGTTAAATATGGTTCACAATTCATTTTTACTAATAAAACTACGTTCAAGATTACTTGGCATGTACATTTATGAAAAGCTCTCAGTGTAAAATAATGATTATCCGATAAAAGTTTCAGAGAACAGTTTCAGACGTGTTATTAATTCTAAGTAAATTAAATTTTCGGAGTAGCATTTTCCTTTGAGATTCGACAAAGGTTTGGTACAGTTTGTTACATTTTGTACGTCACACCGACATAAAAGCAGTAAAATATAAATTTAAGAATATTCTTAAATGATTTCTGAGAAATAATTCAATTCAGCGATCAAAGCAAAAACTTTTGTGCAATTAATCCACATGTACAATGGAAACAAATGTAGTATGCTGATTACTGGCAAAACTATATGATGTTTGATGCAACGTTTTAACCTCTTAAATATATGGCAAGTTTCAATAGAAAGAAACAATCAGTCAGTTAAATGCTTTTATAGTATGATTAGGTATGTACACTAACAAAGCTATGGAATAGTTGAAAAATCTACGAAATTCAACAAAACCTTTAATTTTAGCTTGAAAAATATTCGCTTAAATTTTCCCATGCGTAATACAATCACCAAATTAACGATTTTGAGCCAAAGTCAAAATATTTAATAAATACAACCTTGAAATGCACAAAGAATCCGTTTTTGGTGGGACTGGCCAAAAAAGAACGGGAATTGAGATGTTGAAAAACTTTTTAAAAAAACCAGTGTAGTGGTGTCATGAAGAAAGCCAGACTCCGACTCTGGTGTTTATAAATAATCCGACTCGGATTAAAAAAACGATGCGAAATTTTACATTTAAAAAACAAGTATCTTTAAATATTTTCGATGGATAAGGGGACTAGGCTGGTAGAACTTTTTGAAAGTTTATTTTTAATATAAAATTAAATTTGAAAAGTTTGTTACTGTGTTTCGTTTCTTTAAAAAGCATCACCAGAAGAGAAACATAACAAGTGGGAGATAAATATCATTAAATCTTAATCTCTATAAAGTTCGTTTTTTTAACTTAAATATTTTTTACATCAAGACAGTAACCCACAAGACAATGCCTTGTCACGTCGATGGTTAGGAACAGACGTTGACACTGGCCTCCGAAAAGCCTTAATCTTGCTTGGCTTTTTTTTCGACCGGTGGGGTTTCGGCGTCCTGGACGACCGTTGTGTACTATCCATAGGATGTACTCAGTGGAACTGAGGGATGCTGGCATGTCGGCAAGCAAGCAAAGCAATTGGCGGGAGACAGGGAAACATTGAGGTACCCCGTGGCGGCTATATGCTACACACAGGGAGCGAATATGGTCAAAGAAGAAGAAAGATTTTTTGTATTTCAATGCAAAAAAAACCAGTCGTAGTGACCCGTTTTTTACACATTCGACTACATATAAAACTCTACGCCTCTACGACTTCGACTACTATTCTAATGCATCGACAAAAACAAACTATTTAGGTAAATATTTTTGGGTTGTATATAGGTTGAATCATATTTAAACGTTTTGTTCATACGTCATTTACCTAAAAGCATCTTCTTAATTTTGAATGTCATATTATATTTCTTTTTATATGCTTTAGATAAAAAAATATTCATAAATTTCGCGAATTTTAGTTCAGCCTGGTGGGGTATTAAGTGAGTAGTGAAGAGTTCAACCATGCGAAGAGATCAAGCCAGGACGCATCCTCTGCAGTATTATTCACCGGCTGTTCCTATGCAGTAGTATTCGTGTAATGAGACATGCAGCACTCCCACATCGAAATACAAATACTGAAATACATACACATGTATTTTACCACAATAGTGTCCAATCTTTTTTCCAATGAATATTATTAAGCTGCCTCCATTTGGAAACAAAAAAATCACAGCAACTAAATAAGTTGCTCACCTTGACAAATTAAAAAGAACATGCATTCTAAAATTCGGTTAATAATTGACGTCTGCAAATCGTTAACATGTATGCTTAATTTGAAAAATCAACTAACTAATTATATCGGCACAGTTTCCGATGCTACCAACCATCACAAAAGTGTTTTTAAACTTCAAAAAGTAAATAATCTTTGAGACAAACCAAACTTCAAAGGGGGGGCTAAGTGTCTCTAGTTTAGATTTGCAATCGATTAAAACACACAAAATATATCAAACAATTATAAAAGTATTAACAACAACAAAGAAAATGGTGACCATTGACCATAAAGAAAGCGGGGCGAATTTCCATCCACCCGCACGGGCGAGGGGATTGACTTCTGTCCAGACGTACCACATTTATAAAATTATAAGGCAAAACATTCACCCGCTACGGTAGTGCCGCGGGAGTGTCTACGTTATACACACCGACTACAAAAGTAAATGCATTTAACATTCAAGTATTTACTATTCGAATTTCTTTGCTTAATGATGACATAGCTAACTGCTTAGGCCCCCTGTACAGAGCATTGAATCGACACAAAGAGTTTTCATTTTCATGACATAGTTTCTAATGCCTTATATTAAAGCTAGTCGTATTGATTGAATAGGCATATACTTGGAAGTTGTAATAGGGTAAAAATATCAACGAATTAAGTTCTACAGTTTTCTGTAATATTAGTTTAGTTCTGACGATGGCGCACGCCGAAATAGCTATAAACTAATAATATAAAAAAACTATAGAACTAAATACGTTGATATTTTTACCCTATTATTATTGGCTATTTTTGAGAAGATATGGAAACGTGATTGGAGAAGCTAGAAAAAAGCTCAGTAAACAATATATTATTTTTTTCACTTAGAGCTACAAATGATTTGTTCTTCGTAATTTTTTTAAAGCAAATGGTAGTTAAAATTAATTGGAAGTTATAACCGGCAGTATCTTTGAAATTGCGTATACCTAAAACTTGTATAAAAGTAGGCTTAGTATAATTGAGGTAAGAACGTTGTTACGAATTAAGCCACCGAGTTCCTAAGCCCGCTCTGGAAGTTTTTTTTTTGAGTTTTGAATAAATCACGAAAAACTGTTTTGGGTGTATACATATAGTGATTTTAAGTGTTTTAAAAGTTATTTTACATCTTCCGTGATACAAATAAAAGCAAAATGTAACCTCTAATTCCACTAATATCCCGTACAGTTGTCAATAAACGTAATTGATTTATCCCGACAGCGTATTTTGGCATTTTTAGAACGAGTTTTGCGAGTCGCGTTAATATTTATTTTGATTTTTTGACGAAACGGAATACAATTTGCAACTCTAAATTTATAAAAATAATAGCTTTTCGATAGAACGCTGAACTGGATTCATAACTCACTTTCGTCAAAAAACGGCCAGTGCAGGTTTTGCAACTTGGCGATACAATTTACGTAGGAGACGCTATTTAACTCTTATGTAAAAATCTGCATGTTTATTATTGATGTAATGTTTTATTTCTAAATATAATAACCGGGGCGTTTTGTCACGAGCCTAACGTTGAACGACGCTGTAAAATGGAGATATGCAGCGAACGGAAATGCGGGAACGCTTGAACTGACGCAAAAATAAATTTAATATAGGTACCTCCATCATTTATTTTATTTTTCTCGTCAACCTCTTTAGCACGCGTTCGCTTTCAGCGCTTTACTTTTTATTTTAATAACATCATCGACATTTTAACATATTTTTATTTCATATCAGTTGATAATGCTCGCCATGAGCGAAACCGGTCCTGATCTTGGTAAATAATAGTGGAAATAAGTACGGAGGAATATTGCTTTCTTCTTAATATACTCCCTTTCCATCAAGTATTGACATTGAACACCCTAAAAATTATATGGACCGATTTCCATCATCACTAGCATCTTTAGTTGATAATATTAAATTAATGTGGAATTAAATAGTACAGAAGAGTGTTTTATTTTATTATATAATTATATTATCGTTAAGTATTGACAGTAATAATGTTTTCCGTGAGCGAAACCCTGTCCTGATCTTGATACAAAAAATCGGAAAAAAAGTACAAATGAATATTGTGTTTTTCTAAATGTGGAATTGTTGAAAAAGAGTGTTTTATTTTTTGAAAGTTTTTAAGACATAAGTTTATGACAAAAACGATTTTAACTTAAAGTTACGTTTACTGTATGTTAGTATAATTATGTATATGTGTTCTAAAAATGAATAGTTTTCTATGTAACACACCTTTTTCTGAACAGACTTTAAGAGAGTTTATTTGTACATGTACATCAAATTTAAAGTTTCACAGCTATAGAACTATGTACATGTCTGTAAACATTAAACATGTTTTGTTGGCGACGAAAAAAATGCTTTAAACATATTATTATCTTGAAAGCCTTCACTAGACACAGGTAAATATTTGGTAACCTTTAGTACGAGACGAAACGTCGATAATTTATGTACAGTAAAAAAATAGCGAAAATATTTATAAAGCACATTGACCTTAAAAAAATCTTGCATGATCTTCAGAGTATAGTTAAAATCAACACCATTTATGGTTCCTCATTTTTAGGATCTATGGAGACAGTTAAAATTTTATGTTATCAAGTACATACATATATATTATCAGATATAATAATATAAAATCATAATTTAAAAAAAATGGCAGTTAATTCTTTAAATCAGCTATAACATATCGACTGTGGCATGGCAATAGGACGTTACCCATAGTTTTTTTTCGATAATCACAATGTATACAATTTGATACACGTTCTATCAAAAACAGGGCTGTGGAGTCGGAGTCGGAGTAAAATTCTTGAAAAACGAGCGACTTGAAAATTTTTTAAAAATATATATTTAAAGATGTGTATTCAAACCACAATAGTACATTGTGTTGAAATTGCATGTTTGGCTGACTAAAGATGATCTGATGGAATACATAAGTAAAAATGATATTATTTTAAAAAATCTTCGAAGTCGGAGTCGTCTTTTTTTTACACGACTCCACAGCTCTGATCAAAAGTTTGTTAGTTTAAATTTTGAATTATTATCTAAAATCCACATTTAAATGTAAAAAAGACGAGTCTGAGAAAATTGTCACCAGGAAAAAAGACTGAATTTTCTTTTTTTTGGAGAATTTATTAAATTAATATTAGATTAAAAGCGAATAATTATAGCTGTTTTAGGAAAACTCTGAGCTAGGTGCTTTTCCACAGTCGATATGGTTGAAAAGAAAACTCAAAAAGGAATTAATGAAATTTTGCTAATACGATCGCCTTTTCTTTGTAGTGTCGGTTTTGCAGACTACGATTAAATCATTTGATTTATAAAAACCGACTGCTAGAAAATTTATACGATGTAAAATTCTATACATTCTATGTTATTATCCGAATTCAGTATTATTCACAGTCGTATACGAATTTTGAATGCTAGACCTATGATAAAAGAAAAAACTGAAAAAAACACCAGTATTATTTAGGTACTTGGCACATGTTTTTTAATCTATTATATGCGCCAGCAATTTTAGCGTCGTTTATGGATATCTTTTAGATTATGATAAAATATTTATTATCACTACACCAAGACATCAGATACGAATCAGATATTCTAGATATTCTTCAGTTTTCGGTTCTTACTCATTTCGTCGAATTGAATTAATTGATAAAAAATATCCGTTACCACTACACCAAGAAATCAGATATTCTAGATTATCTTCAGTTTTCGGCTATATGGATTAATATATATATATTGGTTTCACAACTTGATATAATTTGTAGCCGTTGGTATTTTCTATACATAATATCGCTACGTGAAAGCAAGAGTGAGATAAAATAAATAAAGCCATTTTTTTAGATAAGTTTGCAATTAGATTGCTGAAAGCTTTTCTATCTCATGAAATCCTGAAATATTTCCTTAGGAAATCCTATTGTTACCTTTATCGATATGACAAACTGTCTTGAAGCATAACACACCCTTAATATTCAATTATCCCAAATCCGATATTTATCATTTAAATAACTGAAGCTTTCAAGTAAAGATTAGTACAATGCGTATTCATTAAAGATCCCGCCAATTTTACTTATGATGTTTGTATTATTAACAGTCCTAAAATATCAATGTAATTCAGAATAATTTAGATAAAAGCAAATTTAAATCGATATTTATCCAGAAGCAACTGATATACGAACCAGTTACATACCTTATACAAATTTACGAATCATGCTGATATGAGTACAACGAAACAATGAATCACCCCTTTTAGAGTCTTGCTCCTAATTGATTTCTGGCGAAGTCACTGATATCGCAGGTCATTTAAAAACGTTCAATTAATATTTCAATGTTCGCAAATTGAAGTAAATTAGACAATCAATATATAAGATTTTTTGTTAGTCATTGAAGAAAAGGAAGCGAGATGCATTAAAATATTCCTAATACATTCCTGATACTAACTGTAAACCGTAAGTCACGAGCGTATTGTTACTTGTTAGTCAGCTCATTGAATACGTACATTGCCACGAGTGGCAAGAATTTATTTTGTTTATTATAACAGGGTTACCACATTTTATTTATTATTTTTTAAATATATACACTAAAATATTTAAAAAAACTTACTTCATTTTTTTTACTCTATGATGTTTCCTTAAGTAAAATAGATTGTTTTAACAGTATTTATGATTAAAATAATTGATGGTTACGTAAAGATCCGTAAATCTATTGAAATATTTATGTATGGGTACTCGAACACCCGACTGCGTAAATAGGACGAAGGACCTGGAGCAATCGGTGTTTCACTCATTACAGTTACACTAAAGACTAAAGGATTAAAGCATGATAGTTTACCAATCAATATATAAAAAGAAAACAATGAAATGGAAGCACTAGTTTGAATAATAATAAAAAAATATATAGCACAAATTCCTCGATAGTAAATCATACACATAAGAAAGCCAATGGGGGAGCAAACATAAATAAAATTAAAGTAAATTAAGAAAATAAAATCCTTATCCATCCTTAAAATGCCACTTAAAATATATTGTTATTCACTTTTAATGTAGTATCTTTCAATAATTGGTAAAACTAGTTTATATTAATTAAAAAACACATTTTTTACGAATTTCATAGACATATAGCCATTATTAAGTGCGGTTTTGCTCGCGGTGGGTATTTCGAACTGATGTTCAATGTTTGAAACTGGTTCTGATAATTTTTTAGAAAAGCGATTACCTGTAAATAAAAAGTTGTGTTTTAAACAAAATTACAGCTTTTAAAATATAAATAGACCATTTGTTAAGTTTGCTTCTGAAATATTGATCAAACAATTTATTGTCATTTACAAGTACAATTAACACTAAAATACAAACTACATATTTTCTTACCACTTATAAGCAATCATGATTAAAAATAATCTTAAGTCTTAAACAATGATTAGCAATAGTTCATTTACCTTCAATGGAAGGTTAATGTGTTTATATTATCAAAATTCTACTGAGTAGATCTGGCTTAAATAAATCACACATTATTAATAAACGCAGATTGCAGTTAAAATCATAAATAATAACTAATTTTACTTCTCGTATTTACAAATTTAAATTTACGATAAATCTTGTTTGCGTCTGTTAAAAAAACAAAAATATTTACATGCACCAAACGGATGCTCGTTTCCAGGTAAACTAAGCAAAGATTTACCTGTTAATGATTGTCGATATTTGTTCATGCATACAATATTATGCTGAACAAAGAAAGCATACGTGTTAACGGACAAACTACGCTCTAAGCCAGTGTTTCCCAAAAAAATCATACCACGGCCCCCTAAAATTGAAAAAAAATCATCCGCATCCCTCAATACAAAACATGTTCTGCCGCGGACTACAGGTTGGGAAGCACTGCTCTAAACGCATTTATAATAAATTACTGCAGAATTGAAAATTAATCAATATTGTAAATTGACCAGTTATCGATGATTATGGATGAAATTAAGCATAGATATTACAGGACAGATTTCTAGGTCTACAGTATTCATTTTTAATATTCACGTTAACCTAAAATTTATTTACTTCTACCTATAGTGAAAGCCATGCTATGGAGTTGCTATGGCCATTGCTATGGCCAAGCCATGCTATGGGTTGAAAACAGGTACTTTTTTCAGATAAGCGGGTCGGCGTCATAATTTTATCACATCATTATGAAGCCATTTGTTTCTGATATAATGTAAGAAATACATATTTATATTGTAATTATATATCTTTTCAATTACATATTTTTCAAAATAAGAAAAAATCACATTTTATAAGGTTTTTGAAGAAAAATCTCTGAGAACAAAAGCAAACAAAGAAGGCAAATCATTTTATTAAAATTATTTTTTTACAATATTTCAATACAGAATATGAGGTTGGATAGTTCATTAAAAAAATCAACGTCATTATTGGGATTTTAATCAATTAATAATTAATCTCAAAATTTATTTTTGCACACTGCTTCGTAACTCAATCTTTCCATAGGATTTCTCAAGTCATATCAGTAATCAAAAATCAGTAAGTCAAACTAGGGTAACACATTTCACTTCATTATTTTTTAAATATTATTATTGATTAAATCATCATTTACTTGGTATATTGCCATTATTATATGATAAGACGCAGCATTTATTTCATAATTTCACAATAGGCGTCAAAATCATATATAATATAATATGGATTCCGCTTGTTACTGTTGTTTTATGTAATTTATAATTAATATTTTATATAACTGTGATATTTAATAGTGAAAAGTTAAATTTTATTTGTTTTACCACACACCGCATTTCTTGCCATTCGCTAAATTTCTTACAATCATTACTTAATTTGCATATATGACCCTTCCGATGTATCGTAAATTGTAAATTAATAACACCAAAGAATCACAGAATATCCATACAAGAAATCTTTCAAACATATATGTTCAACGAAAAATAAGGTCATAAATTGGAATTTAGAGTTGATCTACGTATAACCGCCATACAATTTGTTAGGAGAGGTTGGGATTTAACGGCCCGGTCTTTTTTGCTGTTTTTTCTACGACACTGCTTGGAACTTTAGACTGCTATGCTTCTACCCAATTTATTCATCACTTGAACCTTAAAGCAGCCAGTGAAATGTTTATTCATAGAAATATAGAGATACAATTGTAGAGCGCGAGCTTTGGATTCTGATCGATCAATATCCGGCCGGTGTGGCGTTGCCTGTCGTCGATTGGCCGGAAATAGAATTTTGCGTCGTGTTCCAATGTTATTGACGACTTTAAAAGCGACTTTTATCGACTCGTCGATGATTCGATTTCGACAATAATTGGCGTTTGGGCAGCATCAAAGTGCGGTTAATTTACGACTTTCTCTTTATTTTGGAAAAGCTTTTTAATTATACTTTTCATTCTTGAGGGTTACGAATAAAACATTTTCAGTCGTATTTTAGAGGAGCTACGTAACCATCAACAATTACACAGTGTCTTAATAATATCCTTTTATCTAATGTACAGCATAGTTATGCCTTACGTGGAACTGGTAGTTATTCAGTCGCAAAGTTTCTCTTTCGCCACGCTCCGTTTTAAGAAGCGGATGGGTGACTCTGTGTTTGGTTAAAAATTCGTTTATCTTATAAATCAACTGAAAAAAAATGTATAATGATTCCATGTGTGATAACTATATGGTAGCCGAGAGGTCATATCAAGTTAAAATATTTCTGTATTTTTAATAAAAAAAAATCCAAAATTAAATTTATCTTTACATACAGCCTCGCGGAGTAAACAATATTTAATTTTTGAATTTAAATTTTCATTTTAAATTTTCAAAAAAGTTAAATTTCATTAAAATCTATAACATTGTTATTCTCCTCAATTCCCTATACTTTTTCCCCAGATTATCTCCGTAACTCGATTTTTTTTTAGCTCACCGAGGAATTTAAAATTTGCAAATCCCATCTTCTCCAAAATATCAACGTGACTCGTTTTTTTTAAACTCTTCCTATTCCAAAATCCTATCAATTTTCGGGATTTGCTATACAATTATCAATTCAGAAATCCCGGGATCGCGACCATACCAATCCCAGGATTTCGGGATTGGAGACGCTAGTTCTCACGTAAAATTTTACTGTGGCCGCATTTTGAACATCAGCCTATGTCTCTTGGCTACACCATATTTTTGTTTTGAGATGCGATAAAAATAACAGTATTTTTTTTTTAAATGGATCAACTTATACGTTTACACTCATTAAAAGACATTATTTTACATATCAAGCTGTCGGTGACCGCAGCAAAATCATCTGGTAGCCGCACATGAGAACCGCTGCTCTAGAGGTTCTGGCTAGCTCAGATACTTACATCAAGTTGATATTAAAAGAACACCCGTACAGTTCGTAAAGTAAAATAATAGTGAATATGGTAATCTTTAACCCTTTTAAATCCAGCTTTTTTTTTGAGAACTTGCTAAAACATCCAAGCAATTTTTGAGGACTTTTGGGTGTTTACACAAACTGTTATAGCTTTCTAGTTTTTAATGTTATATTTCTGTTATTTTATTGTACATTTGTTTTATGATATTTAAGATAATACAATCACATAAAACAATAATTTAATTTACTGAAACAACCTAAAAAATACACTAACATGAAATCAACAAAAAGTTGAGATAAAAAAAAAGTTATTATATTGTAAGTTATTTCACATGTACTTATTGCAGAATATATTTTCAAACTATTGTTTAAACACTAAAAATTTTTGATATTTGATATGTATTTTTAAAATCAACTAAACTAAAAAAACAACCGTCTCTACCGCTTTGCACGGGTTTGTTTGTCGGCGTGAAATAAAATGCCGCAACTAATTAATTACCACTAGTCCAACTTCTTTGTTAGAAGATTAAAGTTTAATAAAACATGTGTAAAAACAACTTGAGGGACACTAGTGTGGAACATGGTTTTCGCAGCGCGATCGCGCTGCTTGGACGTAAAAGGGTTAAATAAATTATCATTATTTTGAAATGTAACAAAGACGGCCTGTGTTGCAACCTACATTTTGAAACCTTATGCGAACAGAACGAGTAGAAAATCCATTACCTTACCAATGCTGGTTGACCATATAATAATATTTAATATCACAATTATAATGTTACAGAATTATTCGTTGAAAGAAACTATTCATCGTTTATCTCAATCGGTAAATACAATCGCCTCCGAGATACTACAAAGTCTCTGTGATATTTCTCAAGTAGACTTACTTCTCTTGCAAAACAGGGTCACTTGAAATGTCAACGGTAAATAACTTTATCCACTTCAAGCGAAAACTAATCGATGGAATACCTGCGTAACAAATAGGCGTAAGCCAAGTGTTGTATTAGGAAATCGTATTAAATGGTTTGTTAACTAAATTATAAAATAAAATGAACAGAAACTATGCCGTACACGAATTGCATAAAATTAAGATTTCGTCTTGGTGGAAATTCAATATTAAATTTGAATCGTTCAAATTATGTACACGCCCACAAAGTTTGTCACTTACGACCCGGGTTTCTTCTTTTAGCATCTTCATGCGTTCAAACGCACGAATTTGAACTGACGGTTGGTAAATAAGTGTAAAGGTTTTTTTTTAATTGTGTTCGAAAAGGGAATTTCTTTCAAAGTGCGGTTAGTGTATATATGGTCAATGCCTATCCTGATATTGTAAAAAAATAGTCTGACTATTTTCAGTTATATAGGATCAGCGTCTCTCAACGTCGAACAAACAATAACAAGTCAATACTCTAAAACAGTGATTTCCAACCTGGGAGGCGTGGAATATTGCAAATGGAGGCGCGAACAGTCTAAAATATGTATTTACCCTTTAAAGCGTGTCTTTATTACTATATGAAATAAAGGATGGGGAAGCGCGAAAATATTTTTTTCTTCGTGGGAGGCGCAGTAAAATAAAGGTTGAAACCCACTGCTTTAAAATGCATAGTCCTTAAAAATATCAGGCGAGAACGCTCTAAAATACTGTCAAATCTCTTGTCACTGACGCCTTAGGCGATATTAAACAATTATTGGTTTAAAATGCAATTTACCGAATTGTGTCGCTAAAGCTATATTGCCGATTATGGATCGTTATTATTTATGATAATTTCTATTAAAAAAAAATCCATTACCATGGAAACTAGTGGATAAAAACCCAATTGTATGATGTGTACTTTCTACACAGTATATTTCTTAGGATGTGATTGTTTTCGATCACCATTAACATTTGTCAACTGATGGTGCCTCGCGTTGACCGAAACCTGTCTTGATCCTACTAAAGAATTGTGCAACAAGTACAAAAGAATGTTTTATTATTTTAATATTATAATGCCTTTCCACCAAGCATTGCCAGTGAACACCTCAAAAGTGTTCATGTAATGCTAAACATTTGCTCTCAGTATTGTTCAATTTTACTCTCAAAAAAAAAGCTTGAATTCACTGAACATAACAACATAAAAAAAACGACAAGTTTAATAATAATTAATTAAAGATATTTATTTATAAATTAACGAATGATTTAGCGGTTTTTAAAATGCGATTCATTGTCTTTGTTGATCAGATTATGTACCCCAATAAATATTATTTCTTTTAAGATTTATTTGTGCAACATAACTTAAAATTCTCTCATAAAAAACACATCTGCCTTCGATACGTCAATATATCTTTATAAGAGCGTTTAAGCTCGTGGTATTGAATTTATATTTATCTTTCTGTTTTTATTTTTTGAAATAAAAGGAACCACAAAGCATTCAGATTTATGTCACGAGCAGAATGTAAAGACTGAACGATTAGATCGGAGATATGCAACCTTTTTATGGTGCTAGATATTATATATCAAACGGCATTGGCTGTGAATAGGGAGTTTCGATACAGAAGTAATTAATCAATAACAGTGTTTCGGTATTTTACATTCAATATGAGCATTACAAAAATGTCACCGTTGGTGTTGGAAATGCAAAATGGTTTTCGTGAAGTTACACTTCAGGACATAAAAATATAGATTGAGCAACTGAGTAACAAGCAGTTCTCATTTCAAAAAAACACTGTTGAAATACTTCCACTGCGAACCCATATGCACCACATAAGGATCAGACATGGATTAGAAAAAATCTTGACAAAAAGTGAGTTCTGGCATCTTTTTTTTTCTTAAAACACTGGTCAAAACAATGTATATTTATTAAATTTGATGTGTGGCGCTTATGCTATATCCAATAATTTAATTTTGAATGGGAATAGAATAAATGGTCAGAGTAAGTCAATTTTTGGTCAGAATTAAAATATTATATGGTCAGATTTTATAACCATTTTGGTAAGGTTAGGTTAGGTGAGGTTTTTTTTTTAATTTCATTTAAATTACGACTATTTTATATAATATATTCTGACCATTAATTATTTATTCTCCCCTTTGTACGCTGATCGATATATTATGACCGTTTAATATAAATTCAGACCAATGTGATAAAAATTATGACCGAAACTGTATTAAAATTCAGACCGGTTAAATACGAGTCATTTTTAATTGCCATTGATATAAAAGTATATTGACTTAATTTGATCCCGGGCAATCTCAAAGATCATCCAAGCAATACCTTTTATAATGTTTTTTTTAAGTCGGATTATGGCATGAAACCTTTTGCTTCTACAAAAATCCCATTTTCCGGTTTAAGTCTATTGAGAGAGACGGACCAGAGATAAGTGGTATCCCATGATAATCGTGTTGCGAGATTTGCATAAGTATCTTTAAACTTGCCTAGTGTATGTGCCCTCTCGAATTGCAAACCAAGCGAAACTCATTCGCTAATGGAGAACATGCTAAAGAGAAATGTACACATCCAATCCAGACAGTGACCACAAACCTTCATAGCTCGTCCTTTTAAAATTCTACAAAAAACGTATTTTAACTCGGTACCGTGTCATTAAAGATTGCAACACCGATATAAACGAATCAGGGATCCCGATATTACTAGTGCTTTTTCAATACTGATATCGGTATTGAAAATGAAAAAAACACAGGTACAGGCGGATCTCCACTTTCGCACATAATTGGTTCCTGAAAATGTGTGTGAATGTTGAATGTTCGAAAGTAGTGGGATGTAAAAAACGCCAAAAATTGTCATTTAAAAAAAATATTTATCAAAATTTACTTATGTATTTGATAAAAATTATATTTTTTTAATAAACTTGTCAGGAGTTAGTTGTATTTCCCTTTTTTTGCTTTTTTTCAAAGAGTTCTGTAACATGCAGTGCTTTTATACATCGCCCTACGCACTTGAGATATATGTACGTTCCCCATTGGGATCAAATTCTTCCATAATATTCAAAAATGTATCGAGATGAATAAAAGCTTCGTTCATATTTTTTATTGTTCAAGTCTTGATGATTTTTTCTGGTTCTTCTTCCTTACTTTCATTTGTGTGAAATAGCGAATTGTACGAAAGTAGAATGTGCGAAAGTAGAGGTCCACCTGTATTTCAATTATGAAAAATAACCACAATCGAATATTGAATGTAAAAAAAACCAAAACGTCGGTTGATCCGTGCACTTGAACGCCTGAAGATGCCGAAAGGCGAAACCCGGATCGTTAGTGGAAAAAATTTGTGTGAATGTACATAATTCGAACGATTCAAATTCAAAACTATATGTTTAATACAATTTAAAATTTCGACTAAAGGTGCTTGATGTTAATTTAACATTAATTTAGAATTATTTTCATTTTGTACACTTCCACAAAAAACTTGATCGAACACGACCTGGGTTTGGAACTGACGCGTTCAAATGTCAGTTCGAGTGCATTCGCGCACTGAGTAGTACCGGAAGATGCCGAGAGGTATCAAGATTTTTGTGGAAGTGTACAAAGTGAAAATATTTCTAAAATTGAATACTATTGTTAGAGATGAATTGAAAATATTTCTAAAATTGAATACTATTGTTAGAGATGAATTGAAATAATTTAAATATGTCAAGTGTTGTATTAATATATTAACAGGTACTAGAAGTGATGAGTTTTTTAATAATGTAAAATTATTTTACGAAACCGTAAATTATTTCCTGACGTCTCTTTTACCAATCGGATGGATCCCACCGTCGCGGAAGGCCACTGATGGCCATCCAAAGGATGTACTCGGTGTAGCTGCGGGACGCTGAGATGACATGGGAGGAAGCAAAAAAACTGGTGGAGGAAAGAGAGTTTTGAAAGGAACCATGTGGTGGCCATATGCTCCGGCTAGGGAGTGGATTGAAACAATATATTTATTAAAAACGCTCGTTTATGTTTATGATATATTTTTTAATGACTATAATAATTTTAAACAATTTACTTAACATCAATAAATTGTCTATAGATTTTCGACATTCAGAACTACAGTAGAAAAAAGGGTAGTACGTTTTATATATTTATTTACTAAACAGGTAAAAATCAAGAATTATTTACATTAGTGACTGTTTTGTTGCTGAATTGCATTTGCTATATCTTCGATTAAAAGTTGGTATTTCGTGTACTTCAAGCCCAAGCGAGCGCAACTAACTTCTCGATATCGGTCAGTCTGTTTCTTTTATTGGTTTTAATAATCATTTGTAGTGTGGTTATTGTCATTTTTTTTTATAAAGGTATTATATAAAAAATAAAAATACTCATTTGTGCTATATAACTCCACATTTATTTATTACGAACTTCGGCACAAGCATTTTTGAACTATATGTATCGCTGAAAATAAGGTCACACAAAAATTTCTGGATGCCAAAATTCATGTTCTTGGGGGGAAAATCGTCCGTAAACAATACGTGTCACCCAAAATGTTTTGGCGTGAGAGCGGTTCGCCATCACTGGTCTAAGGGTAATAAGGTATTAAAAGCAAAGCGGATGGGAATGAAACTTAAATAATTATATTTTGATTATACCAGAAGCCCACTTCTTTAAATTGGACATTTAATAATACATGACACATAATAAAAACAAGTATTTTCCGATTACTAGATACAAAATCTACAAATCATGTTAATTTAAGTATTCTCACCGTATGAGAGATTAGATTAGGTTAAAACTAAAAATAAATGTGTCATTTATATGAAAAAAACGGTTTTAAAAGGTCTTGAGAAACGTATTATTAATCAACGAATGTAACATATGTAACTACCGTACTGAAAGTCAGATAAAACATCTCAATCATCTACCAGTAGATTGAGGTGTATTTTTGTATATGTTTAATCCTTTATAATATATATGGTAGATATGCATAGATACTTTATGTCAAAAATTCATTACACTATTTGTAGGCCGATAATCCATCATTGACAGACAAATATATCTGGATATATATGTCTATATATATCTGGCTTATATTACACTATGGGTACAGTGGTCTGACTTCTTCAGAAACACGGAGATAAGAGAGCGGAATATCCAGCCCCTTATCACGTCCAAAAATCTCGATTATCATCCATAGGGTGCACTCAGCGGAGCCCAATATTAGATGGACCGTGTGGTGGCCAAGTACTCCGAAAAGGGAGCGAATATGGTTAAAAAAATCAAACCTTTGTTATTCCACTAAGAGTGTTACAACTTGTTTCAACTCTTAGAACACATCGTCAGACTGATTTACTGTCGAACTAAGACAAAGTTACAGCGTTGAATTAATTGTATGCATGTTCGCTCCCAATGTGGAGCATATGGCCTTCTAAAGGAGGTATCTAAAGAGATTTTTTTCTACGAGAACGGTTTGTTACTCAGTTGTTAAACCTCTCCTATTCAATGAGATTAGGGATAGAAGGGTGAGACTAGGACAGAACTTATGGTTAGCTAATCGCTCTTGCTACATCCGTTTTGAGGATAGGAAGGGTCGGAGGAAATAGTATACATCGCATACATTCATGCCTTCGGACCGAAATCTGCAAAATCGATTGAAAAATCAATATATTCTATTCGAACCCGTTACTTCCGTGTTCAAGGCCAACGACGTTGACACTCGACCACGCAGCCGGCAATACTTAATCGTTGATTATCAACGCAACAATTTTTTAAAAGTTCAAAATTCTATTGTTTCTTTTTTTTTATAACTAAAATTGTACTTCCTAAATACCTTTCAACGTATGAAAAAGTACTAAATAAGAAAAGTTACGTATATAATGAGAAAATATGAAAATAAGAATAAATTAAAAATTATCCATGGTATGTCAAAATGAATGTTATGTTAGAATTCAGTGGCAAAAAACACATATATTTATAGTCATCAAAAAGTACAGTTAAACAAAACATGTGTAATTAATTTACTTTATAACCTGAAAATGTATTTGCAAACCGCTTTACTTTCATTTTCATTATTCAATCCCACTGAACGTGTTCTTGTGAGAAGTATCTTAGATAAGTATACAAATGGATAAATTACTCACGTACTTGCAAATGAGGAATACCATAAGGCTATAAGTGAGCAAGTGGGTTCACGGGTTGAAAAAAATAATAAAATCTTCCATCTTATTTTATCGCATTTTACTTTAATCTGACTAATGGAAAGAAAAACATGCGAACGTGCCGCTTCAATGAATAATGCAAATAATGCATACCTTTAGGGAACGTTCTTTACTGTTAGTTGAGTTCAATGACACAAGTATATTATACACTCGACTCTTTTTACACGGTTTTGAAATAGCACGGTCCACTAAAAATAACGAGTTGTACATTTTTACCATGTAACGTTTTGAGTACCATTAAGAAAAGCACAATAATCCTTTGTACTATCGTTAACTGATAAGAAATATATTTGAACAGTGTTATCTATACAAAAAAAATGAAATGAAAAGGTGTAATAAGCAGTTGGCATTGAAAAGGTTGTAAATTCAAAAGAGCATTGTAAATTCTCGCCATGAGCGAAACCGGTTCTGATCTGGTTAAATAAAAGTGGAAATAAGTATAAAGGAACATTGTGTTTTTCTTAAAATAATGCCTTTCCACCAAGCATTGACAATGAACATTCTAAAAGTTTTCAGTTATTTTACTTATCATATTTGAACACCACAAAAGTACAACTAGAAAAAGATACCAGTTTTCTCTCGCTACGCATATATTTGCAATATTATGGAAATAAAGAAGTATAAAAAAAATCTCAATTCCATATGTAACTATAAATATCATTATACGGTGTTGTCAACTTTGCATTGAATTTGAATTGAGATAAATGATTCATTCAAAATACTCATTTTAAATGTTTCAAATCTCACAACTATCAGTTTTTAGTTGTAACACTTTGGAACTAAGCCTTGATTTGTTCTAACTCGTAACACGATTCACAGAAATAGAAAAACACAGAGGCGGATAATCAATATCCTTATAAGAAAAAAATCAAGACAGTAATAAATAGCAAAAGGCTTAATTATAAGACGTTTCATACATTTCAAGCGATGAATTCGATTTATGTCCAATCCCTTATTAAAGCCCCGTATATAATAAAGTATTGATGAATAGTATTATTTGTTTCTTAATTAAAATATATATTATGAATAATGTGTTGTGTAATTAGTTTTTTTACACGATTTTCTAAGCCACATTGCTGATTTTTCAAATAACACTTTTGTTGTGGATCGTATCTACCGCGAAGAAAAAGAGTCAGGTGTATTCAATTCGTATCGACTTGAGGTTTTCATATGCAACGAACGGCGCGCAGTCTGTTTTTCTTGTCTACTAGAAAATGACCGCAAGAGCAAATAAAACTATGCACCGAAAGAAAAATATCTATCCAACGACCTCTGTGTTTTAATGGTTAAAGTTAAACCATAACAATTAGATTGTTCCGAGCAAGACCCGGCAAGGTCTTTTCTTCTCTAGGTGACTTAAAAAGTTTTTTCGGCGGATTAGTAGGGAACTTGGAGTTAATTCATTACCATTTAACAATATGTATATAAAAAACGTCGATAACTTTGTCATTGTACTGCTTCTGATATTCAGACTAACTTTAGGAAAATATTTAAGTAGATAATACGGTAAAAGGGGCTCTTTGTTATTGTAATTTGGCACATTTCGCAATTAGTTATTTATAAATTTCAATTATATTTTTTTAAATATTCAACGAACAGTTATTTTATTCTATTATTTCAAAAAGTTTGGAACACTGCTTTTACTACATTTCAGTCGTTAATATTTATTTTAATTATACATTTAACCCTTCAGGCACGTATACCGGAAAAAGATTGTTAATAGCACCACATTCATAGACCGTGAATAGCAAATGAGCCGCATGCGAACAAACAAATATAAATGAAAATTGATTTATGTTTTTGAAAAAAATTCTAGTGATATTCTGAGAAAATAATTTTGAAACCAGTGATTGTCAATTTTTTTTTTTAAAGTTATTACTTTTCCGGCGTTTCATTGGCGTTATATTGAAGCTCCGATCATAGTATCGAATATTTTTTTTCATAATTTTATATTATTCTTGGATATACACATTTTCCATTTTTTTACATTTTTGAGTTAGTCAAATGAACCCAAATGCATCAATACGTGTGTACAAAAATAGTGATGTTAAACCCACTGCCAAAGATCACCATTGGTATCGAGCTCACATTTTAAGATGAAATAAATGATCCAATCACTGATCTGTATTTTTCATAATTTTAACATATATTTTGCATTTAAAAAAAACGTACTTTTCTCTCGGCATAAATATTTATAGTAATAATTATTACTTTTTTAAAACTACAATAGTGCTCCTATGTTTTTTTTCTATTGTACTTGATTATTAATGAATGTGAGTTATGATTCTAAGCTTCTCATTTCTCTATCTTTCCTAAATAGTTGTAAAAAATAAAAACGATGTTTTTTCAAAACTTCGTATAGTCTTTGGATTTAAAAAATACAATAAAAAGTATTTGTTACTACAACTTCAATTTTTATAATAATGCAATCGGTGAACTTTTATTATTATCAATGGACATCGAAAGAGAGCATTTTTGACGCGCTGTGCACGTCAAACGGCCCGAAAGGGTTAAAACTCGTATAATTATATAAAAATAGTTCACAGTAAAATCAGTTACTTTACTAAGATCAGATTATAATAAAGTGAATATGCACGATACAATTAATGTTCGACGAGTAATCCTTAAATGCGCAGCTCCATTCGCATATAAGGGCAAACACAGCAAAGCACAACCATTAGACTGGTACTATAAAATTATTTAATTACGACGAATACAAGAAAACTACCAAAATATTTAAATCATGCTATGGGTATATTTGACACTTCGCGAGCCGCGTACTACAAGGTTCTATGTGGACAGCTGCACCAAAAATTATACGGGCATTTGAAATTTTGAATGTTTGTATTTTGGAAATTGTAAATGTATGCAAGTTTCTTTTTGATTGTATATATCAATGACAGTACTGGCATGACAAGGTGATTAACAAAATATTTTTAAAAATAGTCCTTCATAGTTACTTAGGAATACCTAAACTTCTATTAGAACCTTGTCCATCTGAAATTCAAACAAATCGCCAGTGCTACAAGGTTCTAACTGAAATTTGTATGAAAACACAGGTGATTCAAAAAACAGACTTACGCTTTATATATTAAAATAAAAAGAATTCGTCGAAAGATATCTAATGTGATCATTATTATTGAAGAAAATATATTTTAAAAAAGTGGAGGATAAATAGGAAGTTTTTTTTTTCGTAATTTGTGTTTGATATCAGTAAGTAACAAGTTAATATTGTAAAATGTAATAATACCACACTGCAAGAATACAAAACATCGTAATGGTAAAAAATAACACCATTGTGCTTATGAATAAAAATAATTGATCAAAATCAGATAATTGAAAAAAAATACAGGAATAAAATTATCAAAATAAAAAAGATATTATCAAACCAATGTATTCATTCACACAAGTTTTGTCACTAACGACCCGGGATTCGCCTTTCGGCATCTTCAGGCGATCAAGTTGAAACCACAGATATCTTGTGACGCGCACATAAAACTACGGTTTTTGGAAATTTCAGCAAAATGTCGACATTATATTTATACAGCATGTAGATAATACTACGTTTAAGACTGCCTCATTATTACTTTAGTTTGGCCAAAAGTCGACACTTAGAACCTTGTAGTACTCAGCTCGCGACTTGTCTATGGTGAAAGGTATTTTTTTTTCTTAGGTGAAAAGCGCCGTGGGAGTATAATGTTGAAAGCTGATGTCCTCGCGGAGCTTTGATGATGCTTTGTGTCAATGATAATTGCAGCTGATTTAATACATCCGAAAACAACACTCTGAGAGATGAGAATTCATATTTTAAAAGCCTTTCGCGAGTGAGCGATGTTTTGTGGGCGCCATAAAGCTCCCTTATCTGATATCACGTGTTGTGGGTTATGCAAATTTCGACAAGTAAAATGTTTTAGTGTGACAAGGGGCTCTGGAAAAAACATTTTGCAAAATGCGACACGCGAAATTTTACACAAGAACTCTTTCACAGCTCCGCGCAATTGTTATATTATATTACCAGTGCAGCGTTTCCCAATTGTATTATAGTAAGTCACAAAGCGGACATATGACCTTGGGTTAACAAGGTTCCATCTGAAAAAACTAAAACTGTGCAGGAGATGCAATTTAAAAATTCAGATGATTAAACTTTGTAGAAACGATATTTTAGATTAAAAGTAAATTATATCGACGGTGAAAAGGAAAAAGGACGTAACCCACAGAGTTTTCAAAATAGCTTTTTTCAATAATCACAATGAATACAATTTGATACACGTTATTTCAAAAAGATGTAAGCTGAAAATGACAAATTTACCTTTTAAGTTTAAAAAAAGAAATGTCTGTGAAAATTGCGATCAGGAAAAAAATATCTAGTTTATATTAGATAAAATCAATTAAAAACTAGTTTATCATTCTATTTGTACTTTAAGGTTGTGTATATTTCATAATTTGCCTTTGACCCAAAATCATCAAAAAATGTTTTTTGTATGTCCTGTAAAATTTGTTAAGTGTGGGTTACGTCCTTTTTCCTTTGCACAGTCGATTTAATCAGAATGAATTACAAATCTTACATACTCAGTTTATTTTAATGTCGTAATTATATTAGCATCTTTAGAATAAACAAAACAGCAGATATAACTTCAGTGCTCTCGAATGTTCTTAAATAGCCGAAAAAAAAATGCAGATAAGACCCTAGATGAAATGATTCGTGTTGGCAACGCTTATTTTTTAAAAAATATAAAAAATCTGTGTGAGGATTTAACTAACTCAACACTTAAAAATATTATGTCTCCTTCTCTCGTATGTACGTTACGACTTTTATTTCATTCTCACCTGAGATACCCGTAGGAAACATACATATTCATCTACGTACGCGAATGAAAGAGTAAACCGTTTATAAGACTGTGATTTTCTACACGCTGGTGTTTTAATTATGCATACAGATGGAACTTTGTTGCTCTATAAAAATTCGTATGTTTTTCAGATTGAACATATTCTTTTTTGAATATTGATGATTTTGAATATTTTTTACATGCAAATAAAACTGCATTAAAAAGTCATTTTGTGAAAAAAAAAATGCAGATGGAACCATGTTTACCCACAACGGCCATAACGATAATGTTTAAACTATATTTTGGCACCATCATTGCACGTGTTTCCCATCTTATACATGATTCTGTTTTACACATTGTATGAGCTTAAAAACTTTCATATTTAAGTAAATCTTCTACAATACCTTTTTGTCAAACCCACTTGCATATTTGGCATATTCACTCAACTTCGGACAGCAACATATTGAAAAATCAATTTAGAAATAGTCCGTTTGGGTACGTAAACCATCTATCTGTATTACATAATATAATATTAACAGTCTTTTCATACGCTAGTAAATGGTATGAATGTTGGTATGAATGGTATGAATTCATGTTTCCGAACTAAAATGTAATATAAGACTTTAATATCTCAGACAACACACAATCATTAAACTTGTTAAAGTCTCTGTTTGATATTATGCCGTTAATCTCTTAATCCTTTCGCTTACTTTATAAACTCATTAACTAAAGAATATTTAAGCCGTTAGTAGTCTACCTTTCTTTTTAAAAACTGATTAATATTTAATCTTCACTGTCAATTTTAATAGCTAATACAAAAGACATGCTGTAGTTTAATTAAACTTTGATTATACAAATCGATATTTGTTTATATTGACATAAGTATTGAAAATTATGTACTTTAAAACAATCTTTTTTGGGTTGGGTTAAAAGACTTCTGTAAAACGAATGACATATAAATGTTATCAGCACTTGAGTAAAAATAATTATTTAATAAATTCTTAACCTTTGTTAAAAACATTCTTGAATTTTATACTAAGGTCGAGATATCGCTATCTGAAAAAATCGATTTAAGATAAGTATGGGAATTGATTGCTGAGTGCTAAACCTTTTTTTAGTTATTTTTTTACCACACCGAAGATTATATTTTCTCAAAGATTCTACAAAAACCTCGGTAGGGTAAGTGATATAACTAGATAGATATAAAAGAATATAAAAAAATACAAGTATGCTCTACCACAGGGTTCGGCAAACTGCGTCTCTTTGCATAGCCGTTTGTGGCTCTTCAGACATCAACTCTTAAACTTATCACATTTTTTACCCCATGTATATATATATAAATATGTATATATATTGCACATTTATGGCTCTCTGATATCTTTGCTTTCCTGTTTACTTGACAACTTGGCTCTTTTCACTTGAAAGTTTGTAGTCCCTACTGTATCATAAACCGCAAATGAAACTAAATTAAGCTTCAATTCACTAGTTCAAAAGGGGTTAAAAATAATTGCACTTGTGAATTGGATGATTTTCCCCGATACAGGTGGACTTGATTTTTGAATATTTCGCACTTTGGGACGAACAAACTTTCATTTGAATAGGCGCACTTTGAATTAGGTAGTTTTAACTTTGTACAAGCAAACTTAAGTTTGTTATAGATTTGTCTTTGTAAAAAACATGAGCTTGATAGTTGGTGGGTAGTAAGATAATTGAAATAAATAAATAACATAAAAAAAAAACATTATTTTTAAGTTGTTTCAGCGTTGCTTTCAGGTAGCGAATTATATCAAAAAACAACTTCAGTAAAATAGTGTAGTAAGTCTGAATTTGATGTAGAATACTTAGACGCGTGATTTTTTCTTTTTGTTGAACTCAAATATTGTCAGAAAAAGTGCTTTATATCACCAACTTTATAAATTGGCTTCATGCTGTTTGTTAATTAAATAACTATTAAAAGTTGGAGCGCTATACTTATTAATATTTGACGGTTCATTGGACGTAAATATCGAATTACGAAGCAAACAAAAATAAAAAGTGGAAATCGATATGAGTATTTTTTGTCAGTGCCTGCAAGGATAGATATACGTTATGTGATATTTGACATTGAAGTAAGTAACCAATGTAAGACAAGTTTCTACTTATACCTGTGTAAAATAATAATTTAATATTAATTATTTCAATATTTACAAACTGCGATGGAAAACACACAGTAGCGAATAATTATACATATTATATTACTTGGAGTCTGGTTCTTGAAATATTTTGTTAAAGTAGTCAATAGGGATTTTTATACCAGACGAATATATCAATCACTTTTAGGGTGTTCACTGTCAATACTTGG
Source organism: Himalopsyche tibetana (assembly GCA_030503985.1). Taxonomy (NCBI): domain Eukaryota; kingdom Metazoa; phylum Arthropoda; class Insecta; order Trichoptera; family Rhyacophilidae; genus Himalopsyche; species Himalopsyche tibetana. The sequence goes on from JAPJYX010000006.1 coordinate 419,393, forward strand.
TGGAAAGGCATTATATTAATAAAAACAATAATCCTTTGTACTTCATTCCACTTTATTTAATATGTCAGGACCGGTTTCGCTCATTGCGAGCATTGTCAACTGTCAGTTGACAATGCTCGCAATGAGCGAAACCGGTCCTGACATATTAAATAAAGTGGAATGAAGTACAAAGGATTATTGTTTTTATTAATAGAATATATCAATACAGGTATTTAAGTTTTTCTCATTAAATACCGGTACTAAAAAAAGAGTTTAAGTAAACCAATAACAAAAAAATACGGCCAATTGAGATCGCAATACCGGGTTTGTAAATCGAAGTCGTATATTTCAGATAAAATATCATCCTTTAAAGATACATCAATCATAAACGGGTGATTTATGTATAAACCGTAAAAGCTCGTTTTTTAAATATCAATACATCATTAAAATTCTGGCACCTTATTAGGCTTAATATATTTTGATTAATCGTACAATTTAATTTACTGTATGTCTTACGTGGACGAAATCAAAGCGAATGCAAAGCATCTCGGTGCGGCACGAAAATATCAAATAGTCTCCGCCGCTATAGAGTGTCCTATGTGACAAAACGCACGCCGCGATCAGTTTGTTTGACATTTTGATTCGCTTTAAGCCGCGTTCCAATCGCGTTCACAGTGACTTCTACATATTTGATGGTTTCTATACATTCAAAAATATAATTTGATTAGATTTCAGTACTAACATACCGGTATATTTGAATTTTATAAACCGATTTTTCGGTATTGAAGAAACATTATGAACAATCCCTAGTCGTACCTATGCAATTATTTTACCATAAAAGGTTTCTTCCAGGCACCCGGCTTTAGTGTTCAAGGATAAAAATCCCAGTACGAAAATTTCAAAATTGATTTTACAATCGATGCATGTATCTGTTTAGGCGATGGCGATTTAGACAAACGACTAGTTCTATTGTTAGTCAAGCTGAGCATGAGGGAACCGTTAATAATTTCTCAATTACCCTTTTAGCAACAGCTCATGTTTCTCGATAGCTTTATTTTTTCGTTAAAGTAACATAATATCAAAAGTTAATTAAAGACTGTTGACGCAGCTGCTATTAATTTTTAAATTTATCAACCCTTTGAACTTAAATAACTCCGTAGAAAATGGCTCTGAAAGTAAATATTTTTACAATTTTACACAATAGCTACAGAAGGCATACTTAAAAATATATAACATATAATCAATAGACGCCGTACGTCTATTCCAGGGGTTCTAAAGCTTATTATGGTAACGGCTAGGGTATCCAATCCCGGAGCCATTTTCCAATCCCGGGATTTCGGGATTGATTAATTTTGAATCCCGGGATTGAGATTTTCTCACCGAGGAATTTGAAATCCTCAATTCGCTATACTTTTTCCCGGAATCTCACAGAAACTCGTTTTTTTTTAGCTCGCCGACGAATTTTAAATCTTGAATTTGCCAATTTCGTGTAAATTTTCGGAATTTCCTCAAAACTTCTCAATCCCGAAATCCCGGGATCGCGGCCATCTCAATCCCGAGAATTCGGGATCCCGGATCCCGGGACATTTGAGACACGCCGGATTTCTAAAAAAGCACAATTTCTGTCATGTATTTATTATACTGCACATATTTGTACTAAATTGTTATGATTTAGCAAATTAAACATGTACATACTTTTGAGCGGAAGACATTTACAAAAAAAAGATATGAAAGACAATAAAGGGTAAAAAAATATTTAAAAAATCACAATGAATGCAATCTTTGGCGTCACATTTCACGTAATAATTTAATAAATAAAGTTTGGGAGAGTGAGGTAATTATCTGAATCGTAAACAATGATATGTTTTATGTTTTTTTTTATTATCACATAATTTGTAAAGGCGCATCAAAGTAGCTTCATGGGTGCAGATGCACCCGCAGGCACATGGTTAAGGAACCCTGGTCTAATCCTATGATAAATTCGTTATAAAAATATTATGTATTTATAGAAGCATGATAATTTTACGATTAAATCCATTATGCATCATAAAATACTACAAATTTTTCAGGTGATTCAGAAATATTATATGAATATTCAAAATAAAGATAAGGTTGTGTGTGATTTGTAGTTTTTTTTTAAATTGTATTACTAATTATGACATATTACTATCTGAATTCTCAGTGAGTTAAAACAATAATTTATGGATTGTACAGAAAAAAAAGTATTGTCTTGGTATTATGGAATATATGTACACTCAACTCTTTTTTTACTCGGTAAATACGTTACAAATAAGCCAGGTAAAAAGTGATAGAATTCATAAAAAAATTGGAGATTGGCTCCTTGTATTTGAAAATCTTGTTTTTTTTTTAAATAACAAAATTGTGGTATACAAAATCGTGTACAAAGAATAAATGAGGATTCAATCAATAAATTACAGCAAATATTTATTATTCATTATATACTATTCATCACCACTTGATTATATACGAAGACTTTTATGAGGGACTGGCCATAAATCGTTTTCTCGAATTGTCTGATAAGTCTAATGTTTTAAGATCTAATGAAGTCATTTGTTTGGTATTACATACTGTCTTGTTAAATTCGTTATCCGCTTCTGTGTTTTTTGTGGTAATCGTGTAATAACAAATTATTGGTGTAAAAATACAATATTTGTTCTTTTTAGTGGACCGTACTATTTTACAATTTTGTAAAAAACCGTGTAAACAAAGAGTTGAGTAGATACCTAATATAACGACATTAATCAGGTTAGTGGTCTAGTCCAGTGCTTTCCAACCTTTTTCATTCCACGGCCCTCTAAATCTGAAAAAAAAATATCCGCAGCCCTCCTCAATACAAAACATGTTCTGCGGCGGCCTCCGGAGAAATTTCGCGGCCCCCAATATGGAAAGCACTGGTCTAGTCGTAAACATTGTTGGTTTGGTAGCAAAATTCATTCTCGAATCCTGGAACCAAACAAACCAGCTCATACCCATTATCCGAAATAAGTATCTATTCTCGATGCGGTTTTTCTGAGTCTTCCTCAGGTGTCATGATTCGCTGCCACAATGCAGCACTGGTAGAATGCAAGTATGGATGAATTTGGTTTTAATCGTGTACAGCCGTGTGCCCCAGACTGTCCAATTCGGATTTTGAGTCAAATAGGGCTCCAACTATTCGAAAAAGAATAGAGAGCTCTTTCTTTGTGCTACCGTTTTCCGGAATATGCACAAATAAATGTATAATATAACAAATTGCAAATTTTAATTAATTTAACACGGCTTAATTTAATTCTGTTATTTATGATACCGCCACTATTTTTCAATCTCAAATACTTTCGAGACTACACCTTTTTAGCTTATTTTTTTTTAATATCAAAAACACGCGGCTCTGCATTATGCATCATAATAGTTGATGTGACTTATGGAGCGAAACGAGTTTTATTAGCTTTTGACGGATTTCTCTATTCAACTGTATAACTAGATTTAGGAGCCCCTCCCACTTAACTCTAAATTCATAATCCCTTTATTTGGCCAAACATATCAATCAAAAGCGGTCATATTAACTATATCTTGTCATATTCGTAAATAAGATAAATTGCGAGCTACAATATATTGCTAATAACAATAAATAAAAACAAGAATATAATCTTATCTCTATACATATAAAAATCTCGTGTCACGGTGTTTGTGGCCAAACTCCTCCGAAACGGCTTGACCGATTTTTATGTTTTTTTTAAATGTATATTTGTTAGATATGAGAATAGGTTGTAAAGTATATTTCATCCCACTAGGTGAAGGATGTCTTTACCCAGAATTTTTTTTTCAATATTCTGACATCCGTCATTCGAATTTCAAACAATTGAAATGGACGTCTTTTATGTTCAAAATTCAAATTTTCTGGCTTAGATCTGAAGCATCGTAATAATATTGACAGAACTTATTTGAAAATTTGCATCGCTACGAAGTTTTTTAAATAATCAAATATACTGATTCGATTTTTTGACGCTATAATCATAGGACTGATTTGACAGATTTTGATCAGTGTCATTGATTCGATTATTGGAGGTATGGTCATATTTTGCATCCGGCCTTGAAAATCTTTTTAATTTCTTACATGCATTAGGAATATTCTGATGATAGTATGGATATTTTATAGAACTATATTTCGACTTTTATTTTAAAATCTTCTACTACGAAAAATAGTTGTTAGCAAACTTAAACATTATTTTCAAAAATTAAATAATTTACAATTTAAATACTGCAGGGCTCTCGATATATGCCCCGACGTCTATTTCTGCTACTACGAAAAAATATTGTTTGCAAACTTAATGATTATTCCAAAAATTAAATAATTTACAATTTAAATACTGCAGGGCTGTCGATATATGCCCCGGGGTCGATTTCTGCTACTACAAAAAATGATTGTTAGCAAACTTAAACATTATTCCAAAAATTAAATAATTTACAATTTAAATACTGCAGGGTTGCCGTTATACGCCACGTGGTCTATTTCTGCTACTACGAAAAATAATTGTTAGCAAACTTGAACATTATTCCAAAAATTTAATAATTTACAATTTCAAAACTGCAGCGCTGTCGATATATGTCCCGAGATCTATTTCTTCTTCTACGAAATATATTTGTTAGCAAACTTAAAACATTTGAAATGTAAATACAGCTGTATCTGGCCCGCTCACGCGTTAAAAAACCTCCAGATCTATTCATATACGCACCAGACAAAAAAACAAAATATATCCAAAAGCACTTCAATAAACATAATTAAAACACAAACACTTTCTTTCTTGGAGTGACATTGCAATGCATGCCGGGTCAGCTAGTATATATATATATAAATGAACTTTTGTATGTATGTTTTTGAATCTTTGGCGTCTATGGATTCGAAAGCCACAGGTCCGATTGCGATAAAACTTCGACAATAATTTAGCTTGCTCTTCCGGGAAGGTTATAGGCGTATTAAAATTAACAAACAGTGTCGAAAAACTAAAATATTCGTAGATTTCAATGTTTTTTACCAGTCAAACTCCCGAGTATTCCAAAACAAAAATGGCCGTCGTTCGAATTTTAATTTCGTTTAAACGGCGGCCATTTTGTTTTGATTTGACAATTCAAATTTGACGTTCGATTGTTTCGATTTCAGATCTGTCAAATCGTATGGTCTAAATTTTGATATTACATTTAAATGTGTTTCGTGCATTAGGTGTGATTGTTTGTTTGTTATTTATGTGATATTCTTAGATTAGTTTTATTTGGAATTAGAAACTGTACTCTTTTCACTTCAATTAATACTATACTATTTATAGAACGTCAAAAAAATATTTCGTGATATTTCACAGCAAAATTACATTGTGAATTATATTACATAACGTTAGTAAGCCATTATTTTATGGTTATTTTTGAATGCATGTGAATAAAGATATTATGCGTAAACTGCTACGTACATAATTCCTATGTGCACTGTCAATACTTGATGGAAAAGCATTCTATATTTATATTAAACGGTTCTTCTCTTATTAAGTTTTCTTAAATAATCTCGAATGCGAAATTATTAACAAAGAGAGTTTTAAGTGATTATTTTCATGATGTTCAACGAATATTGTACATTTTAAGATTTCGACTGGAAATGTGGTGGAATTTCAATATTAAATTTGAATCGTTCAAATTATGTACATTCTCACAGGTTTCGTCACCAACGACCCGGGTTTCGCCTTTCGTCGTCTTCAGGCGTTCAAGTGCACGGATGAACTTGAACTGACGCTTAGTAAACGAATGTTTCGTGTTTATATAATGTACATTTTTTTTATGTTTTGTCAACTATTATATGTAAATGGTAAGAGTATTTTGATGGCTACATTGATTATACGCTTTAGGTTTGAAAGTCTTTTCTAACGAGGTTTTAATCTATTAGGTGTGTCAAGTCATATAAGAGTAGATGAAGAAATGTATATCTTATATTCTGGAATTCATATTTTTAAGGTTTCCATATACTACAGATTATTAACATTAAGAACACAATAACATTAATTTATGTTTTTTACTATTTATATTTGTTTTAGGCAGTTTTTTTAGTTAGGTACATCTTTTTAGAAACGGTATAGAACAATAATTTCGAATACGAAAAAAGACTGAACGTATGAAATAAAAGTCACACAATCATGATCAGAGTGAAATGAATGTTTGTTTGTTCGTACTTTCTGCGTTGCCACACCGCTCGCCTGATTGCAATAAAACTTTTACAAATTTTTTGCTTGCACTTCCGGGAAGGTTATAAATTTTATATATAAAAATTAATGTTTGTATGTCTGCCATACAGTTCATTTTGACAACGTATGCTTGCACTTTCGCGAAGGCTATAGTAGAATTGAATTACAGTAGGTGGCGCGTGTGTTGTACCATAGACAATCAGCAGCAAACATCAAACAGACAGAAAAAGAAAGCATGCCCTTCAATATATACAATTAAAACAAAAACACTTTCTTTTTTCGAGTGGCATTGCAACGCTTGCCGGGTACCGGCTTGTATAATATAAAAATAAGAAATAATAATATAGAATTAAACTTGATAACTTTATCATACCACTGATCGTGCTTAAAATCGTGACATGTGTTTCGTTTTTTTGTGCATCTTAATCTTAACCAGACATTGTTGTCACAATTTGTAAAATAATCAGTAGAATAACAAGGTTATTAAAAACATGTTTATATTTAAAATACCGCCGAATCCATTGAAAATAATTAACGATCATTTTTTGTAAGTCACACGAGAACAACTCCAGGAAAATCGACATCACAAACACCCGTGTCTTAGATCTCAAACCTTAAGATCAAATCGACTAGTATTGTGATATTACAAATTCACTTAAAAAAGAATTAAGCAATTCGGTAAATATGCTTTAAAAAAGATATATTATTGAACATCCGTAAAATCCTATTCTAAGTAAAAATCAATATAACGTATTGTCAAATATAATAATTGAGTTACGAATAGTGCATAACACAATATAATGCTATTTGCGCGGTAAACACCCAAGGACGGAACTTATTGATTTTTTGAATTTTAAACACTAACCTTTCTTGAAGTACGTTTACATTCTGGGCCAAGTGGGTGCATTATGAATATGAAAAGAGCGTATGGTATATGAGTCATGTCCTAATGGGTGGGGGTAAAACTGGATATGAGGATTGTAAAAAATATGACGTCCATAGCAAAACAAACTATAGTAAGCATAAGAATACCCTATAATGTATTGTTATTGTGCATGTATTGTGTTATTTTAAAATCTATGTAGCCGTGTTTCCGATGACAATAATGTATTGTTCGTAGTTCCCATTGCCGATTATCAAAAGAGAAACGGGTCATGTTTCGACGAAAGACTCAATAGAAAAAAAAAGTTTTATTTACGTTTACAATATGGTATAATTCGTACAATATATACGTTACGCCGAATCGGTGAAATTACCTATTTCACGCAGTCGGCAGAAGTTTTGCCAAATGCGTGAAATAGACCAGTGCTCCGCAACCGGTGTGCCGCAAGACGATGCTGGGTGTGCCGCGGCGCGTATCTCCAATAAAAGGAAAATAATCAAATAGTTTCGTCTGTACTATAAAATATTTCTGAAGACACTTGTCACAGAGAGGCAGAAATAATTATTTTTTGGTTGGATAAATATGTTATTTGTATGTATACCCAAATCGATAAAATGTTTATTTGGTGGTATAAACATTTACCACTAAATGTTTGAAATATTTTAATAACCGATGCTGAAAATTCTTTGGTGCAGACTTTTGATTTTTTTGTAAATAAATCTCAGTAATCTGAAACATTTCTTTTCAGATAATCATCATTAGGAGGACATGTGCCCTACATTGGTAGTGGATATGGTTTTAAAAATATCCATCTTTTGTGGTTTGTATAATATTTAAACACAAACTGATGTAATTTCTGTATATAATGCACATTTTTGCTTGTAGTGTGCCGCGAAATTTTGGACAACACGTCGGTGTGCCTTGGAAGATAAAAGGTTTCGGAACACTGAAATAGACAACGGGCTTGCTTATTTCACGCATTCGGCAAAATTTCTGCCGACCGCGTGAATTCGGCAGAAATTCTTTTGCTTGGTTCAGGCATTTAGCAAAATAGATGGATAGTAACTATGTAGGTTGACTATGATAATAGCGTCATTCTAATGTCATTTGATAGTATATAAAAACATATTCATATTTGACTAGTATTGTCTCTGTAATTAACTACAATACCGTTCATCTCTTTTATTATTTATATATCTTGTATTTGTTATTATTATCCCTGGACTAAAAACCTGATGTGACGTACTTCAATTGAATCCGATAAAACAGTTTATTCAATGGTAACTGTTTAAATAATATGATTTACAACCAAATAGCATAACAAGTCTTATCTGTCATTACACTGTGTAGTAAAATAAATTCTTTGTCCCCTTATCTCTCAATACATATTTTAGATTCGCTTGAAATAGAAACATTAAAAAATAGCATGGCACATTTTATAGACATACAAATTGACATGAACCTAATTCAATAGTGATTTAGTTCGACAGTTATACTACAATATTAAGGGTTGATTTCATTTAATGAAATCCACTTAAACGTAGACAAAAAACGAACGTTTTTAATATCGTTTATAATAAAGATGTCACCAAATTATCATAGACAAAACACGGTGTATAAATACGAAAATGGCAGCCATGCCCAATACGGTTGCCATTGTAGTCTTCTACGCAAAAACATACGTGTGTTTAAAAAATATTGACGAATTGTTACTATGTACACATATATAAAACAAAATAATAGATTATTAAGTATTATCAATTAAACATTCCATCTATATGAATAAAAAAGTTATTTGGTTAAATGATAAACTCATGAGATTATAATATTTATTAGTACCATTTACTGACAACATAAAAAATATTTAATAATTGAGGCGTTCAGTATCAAACACGGCCATGTATACTTTTTGAGTAATTCCAGTAGGGAATTTCAATACGTACAATTAGATACATGTTTCAATTTTAAAATCGTCTTGCTAGTGTTTGAAAGTAAATTTAAATAATAATTTTACCATCAAAGGCAGGGATGGGCTGGAAGGAGCTCGGATTGGCTCGCGCAAGCCCCTTGTTAATTTAAGAAAAAACAATTTTCTCATATCAAATTAGTATATAGCTACAATTTCGGACATATATTATCTATGACAACTTCAGTAGACACAGTAGTACATTTTTAGCCATTTACATATATCTATGTAAATGGCTTATCTTTGTAATTTTGATTGTAATCAGTTTACGGTAAATTGCATATTTTTACATATTATAAGTGTGTTAAGCAACAATCGATTGCTTATTTAAGTATTGCATATAACTGCATAGGAGTGATAAAGAAACTCACTCCTTCCCCATAACACCGAGAATTGCTTTGAGATTTAACGAGGCCCTTGTCAACGTATTAGCAGCCCACCGCTGATCAAACGTTATCAAGTCAAAGGCATTGTACATTTTTTATCACTCCTGTGTTATTATATACAATACTATATTGTGTATCCAAAAGCACTTCATTAAACATAATTAAAACAAGAACACTTTCAGTTCAAGTACATCCGTACACTTGGAATGCCTGAATATGCCGAAAGGCGAAACCCGGGTCGTTAGCGACAAAAATCATGAAAAAGTACAAAATTCAAACAATTAAAATTTTATATTGAAATTCCATCAAGCACCCTCAGTCGAAATACTTAATTATAAGAACACTTTCTTTCTTTGAGTGGCATTGCAACGCATTCCGGGTACTCGCTAGTTAAATATATTATATTTGGATGGGATAGTACATTAAAAATTATTATCACCGGGTTAATTTTTATATTTTAAATAAAATATAAATCACATTAGAGGGTAAAAATATCAAAGTATTTTAGTTCTAATGTTTTTAATAATATTTATGTGTTGATAGCTATTTCGGCTTTCGCCATCGTCAGAACTTTCGTCAGAAATAGTCCTGACGATGGCGAAAGTCGAAATAGCTACCAACGCATAAAAAATATTAAAAAGTGTAGAACTAAAATACTTTGATATTTTTACCCTATGATAATGGAGTTCTACCAAGTAAATGCCAAATCAATTAATAAATCACATCAATAGAAAAATAAGTCGAAAAACGTACTTGCTTAAAGCACTGTTTTTTTTTTAAATAACAAAATCAATAATTATAAAACAACATGTCTAAAAATAGGTGTTTCTAGATCAGTGGTTCTCATGTGTGGCTACCAAAGGGTTTTACTGCGGTCACTAACAGCTTCATGGTAATTATTGATATTCAAAATAATGTCTTTTAACAAGTTGATCCAATTTTTTTAGTAAATGCAACTGCTATGTCTATCAAATCTCAAAATAAAAATTTGGTTCAGCCACGAGACATTTCTATAGGACCGGACCGACGATGTTTATAATGTGGCCACAGTAAACTTTTATATGTACAATATAGAAATTTTGTGAAGACATAGTTTTCATGTTAAATTTGAAAAATTATATCTTCTTAGCAAAGCCTTCTCATATATTTAATACAAGGTAAATTTTCAGTTTTTTTCTAAATATAATTTGTTTATCACACATTTTATTGTCATTTCACCAAGGCGTCACAGTAAAAAATATGAATTTTAATGAATGAATTTCATTTCAATGTGCTGCAATAAAAACTAATTGATTATATGAAAAATGCTTTTTTAAATACCCTGTGAATCCTGTGATAAGTTCAAAAAAAACTCACCAAAATTGTGAAATTCCAGATAATAAAATCCATCTGTGTTATCAATTTCATAACTATTGCACTTTTTTTTTCATTCCACACAATTCCGGTAACATTACAAACAGACGGCTTCATAAAAATTGGCACTTCAATTCATAACTGAAGCTTGTCTATGGTTGGTCATTGTTTTTGTTATTATTTTTTTTCTCAAATGTTATTTTGACATTTGGTGACCGTCAGAAAAGTGGGCGTGCACTCTAGCGGGCAAACATGGCAACACTGAATCGAAAGGAACGAAATCAACCGACTAACTCTGGTACATATCGTCGACCAGTGCTTGCTCACCATTTTGTCGTGGACACCCTTAATATAATATTTTGGGATATAATAGATTATAACATGGAAGCAGCAGGAAGATAACTCAAAAATACTAATCTTGAGATAATTGAACATTAGGATTTAATTATAGTGTTATTCAGTACCTTTTTCCAATTTAACGCGGTGGAACGGCGTTCCGGCACCCTCTTCTTTGCATTTTTAATGTTCCAAAACAATATTAGTATTTTAATGTTCAAAACACCAACAGGTCCATAGATTTACTCTGTGATCAGAACCAAGTGTCCAATGCTTGATTTAGTGCGCTTTTTGTATCACACGGATTCCATCCGCAACAGTTTTGTCACTTTAGTTTATCAAACACCTTTGGCATTTTTATATCTTTTAAAATAAGTTCATCTTTGGTCACTCAGAGGAAGAAAAGTCTTCCGGGAACATTTTCACAGAATGGAGTCCAGTACGAACAGCCTTTTTTTCAATCAATTTATCGATTTATGTTCGAAGGCATGGGTATCTAATAAAAATCTTTCCACCCTTACAATCCTGAAATTGACGGTGAAAAGCGAGATTCATTATTTAACCAATAGTCTTACCCTAGCCCTGTCATTCATTCCATACTTATCTCACTTATGCTTTGAAGTTGCATGGCAATATCAATGAATGTTATAATATAGCTTTCACTAATCGATAGCTATACATATACTATGACATATTAAAAAAACAATAATCAAACTGTCTGGAAACATTCACGTCTTAGATTTTAAATGTATGGACGTCATTTAATATACATAACTTGAATTGAGTTTTAATAAAAAAATAAATAACAATTTGTTACTATATGAAATTTTAATTGATTACTTTATTATTTCATTGGTTGTGTTCATAACAAGTTGTGCCACATGTTTCGCATGTTTAAGAAACTTTTCAAACTTGCTTTTTTTGTATAATTTTGAATATCAACGTTGAAACCTGAAAGCCACACGATAATCAAAGGATGAAAAGGATAAAAAAGGAGGAAAAACGATAAAAAAATAATCAAAGGATGCTTCTAGTGGAATAATAAAATGTAAAAAATAATAACCAACAAAGTAACAAAGCATCTCATTATTGGAAAACTATCCAGACCGGTTTCAATTAGAAATATATCATTTTCGACTGAAATACTGGATGATTAAAAAAAAAAAACGATATTGTCGGTAAAAAGCCAACATTAACAGATTGGCTTCACTGCTGTTTTAATCATAAATCAATTGGGCTCATTAGAGGTGAAGCGAGCCAAGTGGTATTTTAGAAAAAAAAAGATAGATGCGTTTGTAATATTTCACACGTCAAGTATCGTAAAAGTGAATTAACTTCACTTAATACACATTGCAATAGTGTTATCTTCAGATCTAAACGTGAAGTCCAGGAAAAAAGTTTTATCAATTTATTAGTTGACCCACTTCACCTCTCGAGGGCACAATTGTGCTGTAAACTTTTGATTTTTTTTTTCTAATAAACCTGTTTTACTTCAACGAACTAATTGCAACCATATTAAGACAGGAGTCGACAAAAATTGTCTATTAAACTAACGTGATTCTTCTGTACAAGATTTTTCCAAGCTAGAATTCTACAAACAACCAACATTTTCGAACGCAGAATATTCCATATATTTTAAATATGCGGGATTCGACACACTGATTCTGATAGCTAAAAAATTTGGCAGCCTTGACATAAAACATTAAATATAAAAAAAAACAACAGTTTTAATAAAAACAATGAAAAAAAATGTTTGGAATACTCTGTGCTTTGTACGAAAATTTCTGTTTACAGAAGATTCTCGTCCGGATAATTCATGTACGGAAGCATCCGTTCAACAAATGTTACAGCTGTCATCAGTGGTGCACAAGCGAAAAATCATTGGGAGCCACTTTGATAGAACCAAATACAAATAGTAGGTATGTCTGCTACTCAGGCATTAGTAGGAAGTGCACGCACTGAGGGTTGAAAGAAGTGGGAGGACTGCCTTACAATAAACAGTGTGTTCATGCTATAGCCGATCAATGGAAATACTATATTTAATACAACATAGCACATAAATATATATATATATAAATTCAACGTATAGGTGATTTAAAATGTTCATAAGTTGTCCTCAGGATTGGTCGATAGAAAAAAAAGCATTAGAAGTACATTTAATTTTTTTTTTTTTTCAATTTAAATTCCAAATTTATGAAATAATACGGAAGTACATTTTGAAAAGATCGGGTCCGTAGTCCAGTGATCAACGTCGTTGGCCTCCGTGACAGATCTCACGGGTTCAAATCCAATACGAACAGCATTTTTTAAATATAAATTAATAGGATGGCTTAAAATTCCTCCTAACATTTAACGATTCATGAAACGGGGCGTAGAGACAGCAATTACCTAAAAAATAGTCTTGTCCAGTGTTCCCTCTAAGCTGTGCGCGTGTGCGCGCGCACACACCTTCCCGATCGCGCGCACATACATTATAAGAGAGCGCACAGAAGTTACATCAGTTATACCACCACCAGAATAAATTAATTGACATTAAATAGTGTTGTTAATTATTGTCATTATTAAAATTCAACCTTTTCGTTTACTAGGTCTAAATACCGTGGCGCACAAATCTTTTTATTTCTTGTCAAATTTGCACAGCCAATGTCTTTTGCGCACATAACCTTCCGAGAATTAGAGGTAACATTGGTCCTGTCCTAGCCCAATCTATTCTATTCCTACCTTCTTTCAAATAGAGAGATTGAACTACTGATAAACAAGCAGTTGAGGTATCTTAACTTAAGGTCAAATGCTCCACACTGGGAGCGCACATAGATTTAAAAAAAAAATCTATATTCGGGTACATTCTGATTTTGAAGCACACTGGTACATAAATTCATCGTTTTAACAATTCAGTTTTTTATTTATTCTGTGAAATAATTATGTATTGATGATCAAGAATAATCAATTTGGTAGAAAGTCGCAGTAAACATTGATTAATTTTTAATCCCTTACCCTATTTTTTCCCCAGATTATCTCTAAACCTCGTATTTTTTTTAGCTCACCGAGGAATTCGAAATCTTCAATTCGCTATACTTTTTCCCAAGATTATCTCCAAACGGATTGCAGAATTGGCCGCACCAAAGTGGCTAAAAGACCGCAGGTTCCCCACGTCTGGTCTAATCCAAGAGGTTAGCTGCGCGGAAATTTCAAAGGTTGCGCGGGCCAATCGAATAGGAGTGCACGCCAACCCGGAATGACTGCTGCGCGACCTCGCGCGCGCACACTTTAGAGGACACATTTCTCATGAGACAATTCAATTATATTCACTTGAAAATCTTAAGGATGTATTCAAAATAACATGCAAATTTGCAGCATTAGTTTTTTTTAAATATACTTATTTTATCATTAAAAATAATCAAAGAAAAGCTTCAGGACGCGGGTTCTCCACCTTTCACTCTTGGGGTAAATTCTATAATGGGGTAGGTAATACATAAAAACAATAAATATTTGTTTTAAAAAATTGTAGTCGACTCCGCATTCCGGTCAAATTCACTCCAACAAACAAACTTAACATCATATTGACATTTGTTTTGGATATTAAAAACTTACTCTTGTAGTCAGTTCTTTTTGCCATGTTACGCAGTGGAACGGCGTTCCGCTATCTTTTTTCTGGGCAATTTTAATGCTTGAAATCAACTTTAGTAAAATTTTATTTTACTTTGAAAACTTTAATTTTTTTCCTTGTAAAACAATTTCAAACCCTTCCAATTCTAAAATTAACTGGACAAAGTGAGAGCGATTATTTAACCACTACCAATATCTTTTTATTCGTATTCTCTTCGAAAAAAGAGAGACTGGGTAACAATCAGTTCTCGTAAAAAAAAAATCTGTTGAAATACCTTTATTAGTAAGCCATAAACTCCACATTGGGAACGAACATAGACAATAAAAAAAGCTTTAGCTTAAATATTGACAATAAAGTTCCGGCACCTTTTTTAAAACAAAAAAGCACTGCTTGTTTTTGACTTAAAGTTTGTAAGTTTTGTGTGAGACATTTCGAAATGTATTTCTTTAGATATGTAACAATTTAAAGTAAATAAATTTATATGCAGAATAACTCGGATTCATTAACGCGAATAAATGTGAACACTCCCATCTTACAGTAATTGACCCAGGTCACTAATTATATTATACAATACACCCTAAAGATGCTATAGCTCACACAGCAGCGCCATCCATGTAGTAAAATACAAAAACGATCCATTTAGAAACTGTCTTCTATGCGTACACTAGTAAATACGATTTGTGATAGTTTTTTTCTTGTCTGCCTGTTTAAGGACGCATTATTCGATCCTCAAACACCGCCAGACGACGATATGGCGCTTACAACCGAACGTCTATAACGTATATCTGCCCGGCCATGTACATGATGATAAATTATGTAGTAAGCAGTCTCCCACTTTACCCAAATAAGAAAATGGCTCGAGACAGACATGGTGCGATTTGGCCGAATCAATGACGCGCATCGAGGAACATTGGTGTATAATACATACTGGGCACGTTTGATGCATTTCGAAAAATTCAGATAGCTTACTGGTGACTTCCGATCTACACACAAGTCAATTCAACACTGGACCGGGCACGGTGGATTCGTTGGAAATCATATTCAGATTGACAAATGTGTCAATTAGGGCTTTCAATCCCAAGATCTCGGATGCCGACCAATTTTGCAATCCCGTAATTCTAGGGTCGTCTTAGTACTTATACCGGATTTTATAAGTAAAAATTCATTAAAAAAAAGCTCAACAGACGTAACCTTTTCAAATGATGGAGCTAAAAAAAATGTTTCCGACTTTTTAAAAATAGTGGAATTTGTCAATTCGTCACTTCAAGTTGAGAAAAATTCTGGAATCTCTAAATTACCCATTTTTTCGGCAATGGTCTCAACCAATTGTGGCATGATATTATGGTGAATGATCAATTTCGGGATCACAGAGAGGGTCCGGGATATGACGGTAAAAAAATACCGTTAGCCGATAATGGAAAATTGCCATCCCTAGAGTTGCCCAAGCCGATAGTTTATGTGAATATAAAAGATTCTCTACATGTACTAGGGTTTATACAAAAACCGAATTTTGAAAAAAACGGTTATCGAATGTCAATATTGTTCGAAAATCGGTTTTATCCGATAAGTTTTACAAAAAATGGATAATTCAATTAAAATAGCGAGAAAAAAAATATTTTTGTATGTTGTTTATTTATATACATAATAATACACAACAAGAAATTATTTGGTGTTACTCCTTAAAAAATATGATTTAAGAAAACACACTGATCGTTTTGTAACAAAATTTCCTGATATCGTAAATACCCTTTCGCTGGATAATAATGTGGGACATATGGTCTTTAAGCCATCAAATAAAAGATCCAAATTTTCTGTCCCTTTGTTTATAGACTCGTTTATGGATAATTTGGCACAACCGGTTACGAAGTCGGTTTTCGAGTGTTACAAATTTAGCCAAAAAACCGGTTGTTGAAAACCGACAAGCCCTAATATGTACATCGCAATATTTGAAAATGAACGAGCCATCACTCGTGGGTATTGGTTAAAATAGTGAATGGTGACTGACACGGCCCCGTATGGAAATGTATAAATAAAAATAATAGAAGACAAAAAAGACGACAGGACGAAATAGCTTCAACGCGATGATGGATTGTGGTGCCGTAGGGGGGGGGGGGTCGTGTTTTTTAAAGGGGTGGTGAAGATTATTCCCACACATACACGAAAATGAGCACTGAATATCAATTTCCGCAGTTGTGTGTGTTTTGTGTAACTATAACTCATTTTTTTGACGCAGCTGTTATCAACGTTGCAATGGCAAATAGAGGGTTAACAAATAAAATATTATTTGCTAACAGTTAATTTTTAAAAACTCAGAATTTAAATTAAATGGTCATAATATATCGGTCAGAATATGATGTCTTAATTTAAATGAAATTAAAAAAAAAACCTAACCTAACCTAACTTAACCAAAATTGTTACAACATATTCTGACCGTATATATTTTTATTCTGACCAAAAATTGATTTAAATTCTGACCATTTATTTAATTTGTTTCCCTTATTTAATAGAATCAGGACTGGTTTTACTCAAGATTGATTTTGAAAATTTCTCTATTGAATTAGTGAAAAAGAGTTTTATTTTTTAATATTATAATGCCTTTCCACCGTGTGTTGACAGCGAACACCTTAAAGTGACACTACAAAATATATCATACTTAAAGATACTTTTTTTCAAATTGATAATTGGCTTAAAATTAAAATCATAATTGACATGGTATCTATCAACCGCGTTAATTGAAAAATGGGTGTATTGAAAAAAAAACCTGTTCTTTCCTGTCTATTTTCGTAGACGTTTTACGTAGGATCCGAAGTGCAGTGGTCGACTTCGTTGGCTCCCGTGAGGGATTTTCACGGGCTTAGATTTTTTTAATCTATTAACCGATTACTGTTTAATTGTATGGTGATTTGTAATGTCTAAATAATCTCTACCATACTTCAAATAATAGGGCGTAGCGAGGCGATTAGGTTACCATTTTTTTGTTATTATTTTGAAACACTAAGGTACACATTAATGTGATCTTTGTCCTTGATAATTTTAAGCTAATTCCTACGCTTTATTATTATTAAGCCATACGATTGAATCGAAATTTTCATCAGTAAGCCTATTTCTATGAAACGAATTATTTCCTTTCGATAACGAAAAAGCTTGCTCACGTTAATAAATTGAATGATTTACTTTAAAAAAAAAAAAAAAACATATTCGAGGACCGCAAAAAAAACTTACCGCGTAATGTGCATCACTAATTTAAATCATCAAAGAAGCAATGCATAGAAGCAGTGGCGGATCCAGAAATTGTCCCAGGAGGGGGCCGTTCAATTTTTAAATAAACATGACACATAAATAATACATTAAAAAAATGATGAAAGTCTTTTTTACGCGTTTTTTTTTATTGCACGATTTTGAATTTACGCGATTATTTTGGACGGCACCGTAAAAAAATATTTTTTGCGCGAATTTGAAACACAAATTTTGTTTTTTCATACATTTTTGATACTTTTTTACGCGATATTTTGATTTTTGAAACCGATTTATATGAAGGTTAGGTTTTTTTACGCGCCACTTTCTGGAATCAATGTATCGCGTAAAAAAAGATTAGGTGTATATAAAAATAGTCAATACATAATTAAGTATGTATTCTATAAAACATAGTAAACTAAACAATTAAGAGCCTATTGCAAAATAAAGTTTTAAAAATGGAAAATAAATTCTCTCAAGGATCCGCCTGTGATCCCTTGAATCCGCCAATGCATATAAGGGTAAGAGCATTTTTTTAAAACACTTTTAAATCAGCGGTGGACTGCCAATATCTTAACATGGGGCTCGGTAGATGTTATCCATTTTTTTATCCATGTCCGCTCCCAATGTCGAGCATATGGCCTCCTAATGACGGTATCTCAACAAAAGTTATTTTTCTACGAGAACTGCTTGTTACTTAGTCGCTCAACCTCTCTTTTACAATGAGAGCAGTAGGGATAAAATGATAAGGATAAGACAGGACTAGTGATTAACTAATAGTAGCGCACAGTTGAATTGAAGGATCGTAAGAGTGGGAGGCAATCTTAAGACATCACAAACACCCATGCCTTCGAACAGAAAATAGATAAATCAATCGAAAAAATGCTGTTTCGTACTGGGATTCGAACCCGTGAGGTCCGACACGGAAACCCACAACGCTGAATGAAAAAAATGAAGAGACAACTAATTTTCCAATTTAACAGAAATTGCAGTTATTTGATGATTTGACCTAAGACGAATGAATTTCTTAACTTAACAAGGGGCTCGCGCGACCCCCCCGACCCCCCTCCAGCCCATCCCTGTTTTAAATAGTATAAAAAGTTGACTGAAACCAGATAAAATAAATTATATTAATTAAAAGGTATTACAGATGTTAATTAATTGAAATTAACATAGAATAAAAATAAAACATTTAAAATCCTATAAAACGCTAAAGTTAAAAATCAAAATACAAAAGTTGGAAGAAATAGATGCTTAAAATGCGTGTCTCTTGTAATCGTTGATGCAAAGCTAGCCGAATCAATCCAGACATTTCAGATTGAGTCACCAAGGACTATATCAGGTAAATTTTACGACCAAACAAATTATTTCTGAAAAAAAGGCGGTAAAATCCTTTATTTACTTTCATCTTAGTATTTATGACAAAGCGGGACTTTTTTATGTATACGTCAATGAATTTCGCGAAGTGCCCACCGTCAAAATACTGCAACTGCCATATCGTTTTATCTTATTTCCGAAAATCTGTTCGTTTAGTATGCCGCCCCAGTGGCATTAACAGGAAATCGAAACGACACACATTGATGAACATTGAACCAAGCGATGGATGATGAATACCTAAGACCAGTACACTCCTCGTGACTCACACAACGCTAAGAGCAGGAAGCCTGGACTGCTTCAATGCTCGATCGATATTCACTTTTTCTTCCATGGTGTTTTTACTGTGCACTATACAGTGGAACCCTCAATTACACTATCCCGAATTACGCGCTGGCTTGAAATATTCGCCGCAAATCCCTCAAGTGCACTGTCTCGTTCCTACGAGACGGTCGTCTGTGCGACGCATACAGTCAAATGTTGGCTAGCGTCTGTGTATTCAACACGTGCCAGGCTATACACGTATAACCGGGCGACTGTCTATGTGTTGGATTTTGGCGCGCTTTGCATTTTATCACTTAGTAACTAAATATTTCGTCCATATTTTTTTTTTGCAAAACTAAGGGAAATCTTAGTTTTGTATTTTTTGCGGAAAAAAACCAAATCCTTAATTTTGTATGAGATTCACTCCCCCAATTACACTACCCCGAATTGCACTGTCCCGACTTTAGTGTAAATGGGGGTTTCACTGTATATGCAATGTTATGAACACATAATGAAGCATCTCTTAAGAGGTTGTCAGCCTCAAATTATATTTTCCGAGAAGGATGGGAAAAAAAGAGAGATTGAGCAATTGATTAACAAGCAGTTATCGTGAAAAGAACTCGGTTGAGATACCTCAATTAAGAAGCCATATCCTCCACATTGAGAACGGATATGAATTAGATAAAAACCTTGTGCAAGAATTGAGTTCCGGCAACTTTTGTTTTTAAAAGAAAGCTCTGCACTAGAGGTCTGCACGGGCCGAAATTTCGCAAAAATACCCGGTCCGAGCCCGAAAGACTCAGGCCCGAGTCTAATACAACGCTTGTTACCCGAACCCGACCCGAAGCCTAGATTTATACTCCTCAAATTATTTTTTAAAAATATCATATCTGGCAATTAGTGTTTTTTACTTTTTATCACCCCAAATATTATGCTAACGAATGTTGAAACAATATTGGAAAAAAGCGTTGAATTTTCTTGTCAGTGTCATGTCTGTTTCCACCTCCGAAATAAACAAATACATCGTTGAAACACAATACGCTTGTACGAGAGGAAAACGGAGAAACAGAAATGAGAATACCAGTAAACCTATCGAAATAAATACCTACTCATGATGGTGGGCGTCAGTGGCAGCGCGTGAAAGGGGGGCAGATGGACGTGGGCGCACCACCAGACTACAAATCAACCGGATATGATTCCCTACTATTATAAATGTTAGGAATAACTAAATAAAAATTGCGGCTGATTTGTTTTGCTCTCTGGCGCCGTCTGATTCATCATCCGTTGCAGATTTCGTCAAATACGTCATAGTTTTGATGCCGAACAATTGAAGGTCGTAATAAATATACTAATAGTTTTCTTGGAAGACGAGACTCCTATTGATGACAATCACCCTCGCTTCATTCTCAATTATCAATTATAAACGATCAGTCAAAAATAAATGACACTAGCATATTACATCAAAATCATGTAGGGTATTTCGTGTAATGTAAATCTATATAATATTATAAGAAGCTGGGATTCACGATTGTACTCGGTCAGAACTAGGGCATGTCGGTTTTCAAAAACCGGTTATAAAAACCGTTTTATTGCTAAATTTGTAACATTCGATAACCGGTTGTGCTGAATTTTCCATAAACGAGTCTATAAACAAAATGACAGAAAATTTCGATGTTTTATTTGATGGCTTAAAGACCATATGCTCATCATCATTACCCAGCGAAAGGGTATTTTCGATATCAGTAAATTTTGTTACAAAACGATCAATGTACGCTTTGTGTTTTCTTAAATCATATTTTCTGAAGAGTAACACCAAATAATTTATTGATGTGTATTATTATGTATATAAATAAACAACATAAACACATTGAACTTTTTCTCGCTATTTTAATTTTTTTGTAAATATAAACAATATTTGCATTCGAATACCGGTTTTTTCAAAAGTCGGTTTTTGTATAAGCCCTAGTCAGAACCAATTCCCATCAGTTGCCGACAGTACGGTTGCAAATAGGGCCTCCAATTCCAGGATCAGGGATCCCGACCAATTTTGCGATCCCGTAATCTCAGGATTTCGGGATTCACTATACCACTATATCTAAATAGAGCTAAAAAAAGCTCATCAGCGATAAGCTAGATAAGAGAGTAGATTAACCTGTCACATACCATGCCTAAAATATTAAAAAAGAACAATGCACTTGGCATGGACATGCGCTGCCGTTGCTTCAGTGAAGTCTGAGTAATGCCTGTCTATTCTACCCAGTAGATCAGTGGTGCACAAGCTTTTTGAGAAAAGGGCCAATTTATCCATTTAAAATTTTTCGCGGGCCGCAAAGGGTAAAAGTGAAAAAAAATATTGATATATTACACTAGATGAGATTTAAATTTTATATTTTATTTTTAATTTAATAATTGCATAATTTTATCGGCAACTTCGATCCTTTTCCGCTCCACATTACGTGCAGATTTGCACGATGGAACTTACAGAGATTTCTGACACTGCATACTGGCAGCAAGCATTTTGATGTCGGGTTCAATGTTTGTGGTTGCTATCCTTAGTACAGCACTGAGATTATCATTGTTCAAGCGGTTTCTGTGTTGAGACTTATTTAGTTTTAATACGGAAAATGCTTGCTCGCAAATGTAGGTGCTTCCAAAAAGACTTGCACAAAGCGCAGCCTTTTTACGTAGGGTAGGAAACTGCTCTTCGGGAAGATATTTATAAAAACTTTGCAGATCCCCTTCCTGATATTTCGATCTCAATTGATCGTTGTTCTGCAAATCGATCAACTCTAGTTGCAATGATGAATCGGCCTCATTGATGGATACTGAGAAGGGGTTGGCAAATGTCTTAAACAAGTATCGGTCACGATTAAAATCACAAAATCTCCTTTGAAAAGATTCTTGAATTCGGATTATGTGGCTAGCATACTTCTGGCTGGAATCAATGCCATGTAAAGAAAACATTTCTTTGCATTGCGGAAAGTGACACAATTTATTTTCATTCATCTGTAAATGAAACAATTTAAGTTTTTCTTGGAAGGCTGATATATTGTTTGCCATGTCTGAAATATAATGATTTTTTCCCTGCAATCGAAGATTCAGATCATTAAGATGTGTTGTAATATCTGTCAGAAATGCTAAGTCACACAGCCATTGAGGATCTTCCAAGACATCGATCGACTTTCCTTTATTGACAAGGAAAATTTTGATTTCATTTAAAAGTAACATAAATCTAGTCAAAACCTTGCCTCTGCTTAGCCAACGAACTTCGCAGTAGTACAACAAGTCCTTATATTCAGCATCGATTTCATCAAGAAAGGTTTTGAACTGTCGGTGATTAAGTCCGTTAGATTTAATGTAGTTAACTGTGTGCACTACAGTGGCCATTATATTTTCAAATCCCAAATCTTTTCCAACCAGATTTTGTTGGTGTATAATGCAGTGATATTTAATTAGTGAGTTTTCGTGGCCAAGCTCACGCAAATGTTTTTCGAGAAGGGACACCATCCCATTATTTGCCCCAATCATTGCCGGTGCTCCATCTGTAGTTATTCCGCAAAGTTTGGATAAATCCAATTTCATTTTAGTCGTGCTTTGAAGGATGCCTTGCAGCAGATCAGAACCTCTGGTCTGTCCATTCATGGAATGCAGAGAGACGAGTTCTTCGTAAATTTCAAATTCTGACGTCACACCTCGAGCAAATATGCTCATTTGAGCGGTAGAAGTAATGTCAGTGGACTCATCTGCAGCCAGTGAAAAATATACGAATTTTTTGGATATTTCTAAAAATTTCGACGCAATGTTGTCTCCAATATCTATGATACGACGTTGCACAGTCATTCGAGTAAGATGCACTGACTCAAAATTCTTCACGCAATTCGCACAGCAAAGTTTTTGAGATGCGGTTATTAAACACTTCTTCACAAAGTCTCCATCAGTAAAAGGTCTCGATGTCTTTGCTATTAACTGAGAAATATTAAAACTCACTTCAGTTACTGCTTTTGATGTATCGGCTGATTTGATAAAAAAAGTTTGCTGAGCCGATAAGGATTTTAGTAAAGATGCAATTTTTTGTTTACGAAGTTCTCCCTTAAACTTTTCGTCAAATTCTTTATGTTTCATTTGATAGTGGCGATTTAGATTATATTCCTTCGGTACTCCAATAATTTGTTCACATATCAAACATATAATTTTTTTTTTATATTCAATAAAACAGTACTTGTCCGTCCATTGTTCTTGGAAAATTCTATTTTCTTCTTCGATTCTTCTTCGTTTTTTAGTGTTTTCTGCCATTATAAATAAATGGGGAGAAAATTAGTTCAGACACAATTAATTTGTTAGAAAAAAATAAAAGTTTATAAAGAACTTTATACGCGCACTATTCCACACGCACACAAAAAATGTTTCACAATCAAACTGTATTTTTCTGTCAAGATAATCGATAAATCAGTATACGATTTTTATAAATATTTATACATATTAATATTATATATTTTCATTATTTGCGGAGATTTTTTAATATCGATACACAAACGTCATGCACTGACAAAAATCCTGAAGAACTAACAATACAATCCGTGTGTTGAAAACAATAATCTAAAAATAGACTGCACCTGCATCGCAAACGATATGACTCATTTAAAAAAAATGAATTTCGGTCACAAAATTATATTCATGTAAATACAATCATATTAAATAATAAAAAATAACGTTGATTTTTTTATATATCGTTGCTACTGCATAATTTGTTCACATGTCGAATACTATTTTTTATCATATTTAATGAAAAATTTGTTGATGAAGTATTTGTTATTTTGGGCCGCAAAAATATCCATTTCGGGCCGCATGCGGCCCGCGGGCCGCATTTGTGCATCACTGCAGTAGATGGATTCCGGATGTACTAGACTAGGTGGAGTTACGGGACGCTGAGATGACATGGACGGAAACAAGGTAACATGCGAGGTACATAGAATTTTGATATTATGTGGTGGACATATGCTCCGAGTAGCGAACAAATATGGCTAATATATGTACAATAAACTCCCGGCTTACGTAATCAATTCGTGCCAAAGATTTTCGCGTAAGCTTAACAATCGCTAAAGTCGAATAAAGCGGATAATCGAGAATTGTTTTTAGATAATGTGTGTTTGATTCAAACGAAAGGCGGAAATAAAATGGAAAAAACTTTTTTTAAATCGTGTAAGAACGAATTCGCGTATTTACTTCGAATTTGCGTAGGTTGATAACTTACTCTATCGGTCAATGCTTCGCGACATTTTGTAATCTCAGACCCCCATACAAAGTGTTTAAAGTTTTGCGGAAACCCTGTACTGTTAAAAAAATACTTATAATAATGTAAAGGAGTGTATATTATTTAAATAAGCATTAAAGAATTAATGTCATATTTTATTTATTTAATTTAAAGCCACTCGCTGAGCCCTTGATAAAGCCCACAGACTTCAAAGGACCAGGAATCACAGATGCGGAGGTGATGAATATTTTCGTGCTGTTACTTTAATTAAAATTATGGATACTTCTTAATATGACATCACAATTTCAAATTAAAATAATTTAGGACATGTGCACTGAAATACGGCTATATGTAATAAAAAATGCTCTTTTTCTTCTACCATACAATCATTACATTTAATGAGGCGACGATAATTAGGCAATAAACTATCTCGTTAGAAATGCATTAAACTTTCATCATGTCTCCAAAATAGTCGTGAGTAACGATAATTATTAATCATTCGGACGTTATGGAGGCGTCTGATTGATTTCCTAACCGATTTCGATAAAAACAAACAATGACCCATCTGTCAATAATTAACCCAACATAAAAATTCATACCATAAACAAGCTGCATTCGAATTTCGAACATTGGCATACTGTATGCATTATTATTTTTCTGAGTATTGTCATGTTGCCTACTTGCTGCTGCGTTGTCTTAGGAAAGTAGGAAGCTCCACCTCTGACTTCTTTAAATAGACTCATCTGTCAATCTAAATTCAGCGCAGACTGACGGCTGATTTTGAGACTTGATTCTAATGCTTGCACCACGCTGGTCAGTTTTAATCGTTTCATTATTTCGTCAAATAACACAAACATTTACAAAGAATTTGATCAAGTTATTTATAATATCGACATTAGAGTATAACAACATTTATTGTAGATACATTTAGATTTAAAAAAACATGTTACATTAATGATTAATCTTCGAGATATGACAGCTTTTTTCGATAAAACAAATATTTTTTAAGCCATATTGATGTCACGGATAACTTTTATTACTAACAAAAATTTAACAAAAAAAAAACGCTAAGTCGTTGTATGGAAACCCCGCATGAGTATATGGTCATGCTAATCCTTTTATTACCGTGTAATATTGTGTACGGACAGTAGTAAGGACGAGCGTGACCGTATGGGAACGCAAACATTCGGGGTTGAAATATAGCTAAACGTGAATTATTTTTTAAATATTTACAATTTGACCTCTTTAGATCAACATAATTTCAATAAAAATATATTAGCAAAAGAACTGTGAATAATTTGGTAATGTTTTGATAAAAAAATAACTAACAATTTCAAAAAATCCATGAAAAAAAACGGAAATTCAAAAAATCGCATGTGCTTTTGTTAGCCGTTCTGTCCCCGCGGCTGATGACTAACTGAAGTATGTACCCTTCTTAACCAAATATGAGTAAAAGCAACGATATTCAGGTAGAAAAGGGATGAATAGTGGAATCAATAGACAACGGTATTTACTGTCACGCTCGTCTTTGGATGTTTAACTATCGAAGAATCTCTCAGAGCGGATGGAGCTGTCAAAACTTAGGATAATGTATTAAACACAAGGGTTCACAAACTATATTATCAATAATATTCAAAAAATCATAGGCGATTGATATTCACAACTTTTGAACATTAGTCTTTCTAATTCATAGATTGATTATTAATATGCATCTTAAAAAAAGCGTGAATTTATCCAGATTATTTCAAATATTTTAATGCATATAATGTGCACAAACATATTTAGTCTGATTTCTATCATAATACTAAAAATCCAGCATTTCAGATTTTCATGGTATTTATTTGTTAGGATCAGTTTTCCAATTTCTTTTCAATATTTTTTTTAATGTGCAGTTTAATAGTAGGTTATTTTTATTATGAATCGTGTACATATAAACTATAAACGATACAAACTGTTCACCTCCTGTCAGTTTATTCATGCACTTGAATGCTTGCAGATGTCAAATGATAAAAACCGGGTCGTTAGTAACAAAACGCGCGGATGTTTGCAGCATTTGAACGATTCAAAGTCGATTAAGTTATTTCATCTTAATTGTCATTTACGAATGACATTCAAATACTTATAAAAGAAAACATTGAGGAGTCCGTTATTATCGATTTATATGCAACAACAAAAAACGCTTCAAGTGAAAATATTTCTTAGCCTCGATGGATAAAAAGTGTACCAGCTATTGCTCAACACCTCGGGTGATGGAATTGAATTTTGATGACAATGTAGCTTGATTGAAAAAAGTAATGAAATAAAATTTATAATAATAATCTTTTTCTAATTCAATATAAAAGCTCTCTTAACAAAACTTAACAATTATTATCTTCGCGTGAAATGACATTTGTCGATACTAAGACTCCACGAACTTATTCCAAACATGCAGTAACAAATATTATATCTTAATAATAAATTTTAGCTTTATTTTATTGTTATGTTGTTGTGGCTTTATTGTTATCATCAATTTGAAAAAAGTACATAAATATATTATATAGACATATACCTAGCGCTTTTTTTTCCATGTCACGCGGTGGAACGGTGTTCCGACACATTTTTCTCGCCATTATGATTGTTTCAAATCAAAATGTATTAATCTTTTGGCTTTTTTCTTGAAAATTATTGGCTGCAATGTTATGTACAAATTACCATAACACTCCTAAATTAGTGATCAGAGTTTGTTCAGATTTTCTTTTCGATAATTAATTGGTTATGCAATTTGCTATACCCATACATATTTTTAAGCTATCGTTGAAACTTGAATGTGCGTTCAGAAATTGAATCATTTAGAATGAAATGATCTTCTAATTTACTGAAAAGTTGAATTGTTGAAAAGATGAATTTCTTCCAGTTCGTCATCGTTTTCTGGTTTTTTGTCAATAGTTAAAGTTAAATTAATGACATCATCGTCACTTATAGCATTATCCGTAAGTAATTCGTCGATATAATTTTCGCTAAAGTTATCAAACCCTTCTCCTCCAAGTTCATGTGCTAAAGTAATCATTTCAGCTGATAGTACCGATGTTTCAATGGTTTCATCGACTGTAACACACCCAAGTAGGTGGACTTAATTCAGCGATGGCAGATACAACGTGATTTTAACAGTCCAAAATCGTATTTTTTTTCCAAATGTCGGTTGTGTTTATGCTTCATTCTCTATTTTATCCAAAATACAACGATACATGCTCTCGATTAACATAGTGCATTTTTCAAAAATTTCCTTTTCTAAAAAACCGCATAACTTCGAAATAGCATAAAAAACCGCATACAAACAGGATTGACTGTATTGAGTATCTATACAATATCATAGTACACGAATAAAACGGATGCTCAACAAGATGGCGCTTAAACAATACAATTATGACAGTATTCCATATTTAAAAAATAACCACTAAGAGCAATTAATTGTGTTGGCTGCATTGTCCAGCGAACGGATACGTTCATAAGTTTCCGCACATTGTGTATATTTTTGGATAACGTTAACAATAAAGTGCGACAGCGTCATTTAATTAGATGAATGAACAAACTCAACTGCCTCTTCGTGGAGCTTCCATTTTTTTTTATTGTCGCTGGCGTGATTCACCAAGACGTAGTATGCCCAATTGAAGTGTTGCCAGTATATCATTTTTTAAATCAGGTGGCAGGTCTGTCAATTTTTATGTACTCAAATATGAAGTTGGTTGACCTGTTTGTGTGATAATGGCTGCTAAGTATCTTTTTAGTATGTAAAATATCTCCGACAATATTTTATTTATCATCATTGTACGTTTTGAGGCGTATATCCATGGGTGGTTCTGAAGAAGTGCAGCATCATATTTCATTGCTACTTGACACTTTCGTTGAATATTTGAAGCTTTCCCACCAATAATGTTGTTACATTTTGACGTTTTAAAATAATCAAATAAAACTATTTTGTTAAGAAGATTTTTTTATGTTTTTGTGTGTGTATTCCGCTTTCGTCCATTATTAAGCTTTTTTGCATCCACAGTACTGATAGGAACTCTTGCGTCATTCTTCATTTTGTCAGTCACCTATGCACTGTGCATAGGTTCTTTGCAGTGAGCCCAACATAAAGCAGAGGTCCGCTAGAGAATTTTTTTGTGCTAATTTATTTATTTATTTATTTAATTAGCATTGTACAAGGTTGAAAACTTATAAATTTAAAACTTTTACAATGGAGAAAAAAATAGTATAATTTAATATTAAAAGTAGTAAAAAAAAAAGTGGCAAGGAAGTTAACTGAGTAAGCTCCGACAAACTACATACTAATACATAAAAAATAGTATTCGTCGGAACTCACCCACGTCTACGTGGAATATGTCGACATCCGAAGCAATATTATTGAACACCGTTAAATCTCTCCCCAGTGGCATCCCCATTGGCAGGCTGGTTCTACACCTTGGGAGAACAAACAATTCATGTCCACGATTTCTCAAAAAATAATCAGGAACATATTCACATTCTCAAGAATGGTGGAATTCTCATTTTGGCCTCGTATAAGTCGAAAGTTAGTTAGTTAATAGTTGGGCTTTAACAATTTGATTGCAATTAATGCTTTTATTTTATGAACTAGGTGCGTTTTATGTGTTATTTGATAACTTTATCAATATATACTTTTTAAAAAGTCTTAAATATAGTCTGCGGGATTAAAAAAATGTATTTAGTGGTCAGTGAGGTTCTAAAGTTTGCCGACCGTTATTTTCTGGGCATATTTTTTTTTGCTGAACTTTGACCATTTGCAATCACCATCTGGCGACACAGTATTTTTACAGTCGGTTATTGCGCAAAAAATATCTATCCTTAATTTCAATTAAAAAATATATCAAAAATTATAGCTAACGCGCAAGGCGACAAATAAATTATTTTATTTTTAGACCACAGTTTCTTGGGATCAATTCGAGGAGAAGAGATATCACAAACAACCGTGCCCAAGATCTCATTTATTCTGTGCTTGCCGTAAAGGAATGAATATTTTGGATACTTTTGTTTTTTTTGTGTATTTAATTACATTTATGCAATGTCACTATAGTAAGGGGTATGTTTATGTATAAGTATTAATATGCTGCTGCCCAGGCGAAAAAAGGGTTGAGTATCACTGCACTTGACAACAGAAGAATACAATGCAATCTATATTTCAAATTCAATTTGTGTCTATAATTGGCTGCAATTGGACATATTTTTTGGAGAAAACACATACATATAGTATAAGTAAAAGAGTTTATTTTATACCACCATATTATATATTATGGAAGCTTTTTATTTTACACTCTATACACTCAAATATAAAATCTGGAAGACACCATATTTTTACTACAAAAAATCATGATTTGTCAGCGAGCCACAAAGCACAAATAAGAATGGTATAGCTTGCACTTATTCTGTTTTTGAAACATTTGTTATTGTCTCCGAAATTATCTATTTTCTATTAAAAATATATACCCCTTAGAAAATCTGCCCTCTCCATCTTCCCACCATGCTAAGCCACTGAATTTAACAGCAAATAAAAACTGTCTTTGTTAAAAAAAAATAACTTACATTTTAATTGTAGAAATACAATAGTTGTGAAACAGATCTTGGTAAAATATTGTCAAAATATATGGATTTTATTTTTTACAGATAGGTTCATAGTCCTGTCATATTGCTGTGAAACTTTAAATTTGATGTACGCGTATAAATACTTTGTGTTAAAGTCTGTTCAGAAATGGTGTGTAAAAAGGAAAATTGTTATTTTTTAAAATATACATAATTTCGCTAAGATACAGTAAACATAACTTTGACAGTTAAGTTCATTTTTTTCATAAGCCAATGTCTTAAAACCTTCAAAAAATAAAACACAATATTCATTTGTACTTATTTCCACTTTTATTTATCAATATCAGGACCGGTTTCGCTCATGGCTAGCATTATTACTGTCAATACTTAACAATAATATAACTATATATTTTTAAAATAAAACACTGTTCTGTACTATGTAATTCCACACTAATTTAATATTATCAGTTAAAAATGCTAGTGATGATGGAAATCGGTCCATATCATTTTTAGGATCCTCACTGTCAATATTCGGTGGAAATGCACTACATTAAGAAAAACACAATACTCCTTTGTACTTATTTTCATTTTTATTTATCAAGATCAGGACCGGTTTCGCTCACGACGAGCATTGTCAACTGATAATAAATATAAATTAACAGTAATATTTATACAAAAAGAAATTAAAATAAAATTACGAGTTAATATGTTACACATTAAGGCATATAATATATTCGATAACTCTCGTAGAAGTAAATACATTGGTATTTTTTAGAGTCTTCAAATACTATTTTGTTTTATTGTAAACAAATTGTAAACGTATGTAGTCGATGTCCCGGTGTGCATGTTTTCTCCTGATTCCAAGAAGTTGGCAACACTTGATTTGATTAGCTGGTGGAGTAGCGAAGAGATATTGAAAGATGCGATTCATCCGAATCAGGTCGCAGTCGGTCAAGCGTCAAGATGTAAAAAAAGTGGGTCAGTAAACTTGCCCGCGTCTCCATTCTCCAGATTGGGAAAACAAATTTATGTTACGAGTCCATCAATTAGTGATATTTATTAGGTGTGAGTGTGAATCGGCCTAAGCGTTCATCAAATTCGAATAAAATTTCGACCAATAAAAATCACAGCTTACGACAAATAAAGTGCATGTCATCAAACAGCATTCCAGAGATGACGGCAGAATAACTGTATGAATAATTATACTGAAAGGCATACGGGTATAAGAGATAAATACATATTTAATGGAAAAAATCTACTTATGTTGAAGAGCAGCGCTGATTATATGTATTATAAAAAGGTGCCGGAACTCAATTCTTGTCAAGCTTTTTTTTCTAATTTATGTGCGGTCTAAATGTGGAGGATATAGCATACGAATAAAGATATCTCAACAAAGTTTTTTTTACGAGAACTGCTTGTTAGTCAATTAAAAAAAAGTATGAAGGAAAGGTATGGCCGGCACAGGACTAGTGGTTAACCAATCGCTCTCGCTTTGCCCTGTTAATTTTAGGATCGGAAGAGTGAGATGGATAGATATCACAAATACCAACGTCTTCGAACAGAAGTCAATCTTGGTTGTGATAATTCTTTTTTTACTGTTATAATTTTTTCACGATTTAAAAAAATATTTACAAACGCTTTTAAAAAAAAAATCAAAAGTTTTATATATTTTTTTTCGAATATTGATTTGAAACATTTAAAAAAGGTGCCGGAACGCCTGTCCATCGCGTTACATGGAAAAAAGCACTGATATTATATAACAGTGACAACTGACATCTATTCATAAAAAAATAAGTTTTCAAATCTAGCTCGATTGAATTTTGAAAATGTCTTCTTTGATTGGTTGCAGTGAGGGATTATTCTTTACACAAGACAAATAGAGCACCAGTGATGTCATTTTCTATTAAATAAATCATTTTTCCTCAAGTAAAATCAGTGGCGTAACAAGAGGTTTTGCCTCCCGAGGCGGTCCTTGATTGTGTCACGCCTCCCCGCCCCCCTTCATTTTCATTACAAAAGTCAACTAAAACTATTGTGAACTAAAAGATTGAGCCGCGGATAATGTTTATTTTTTTATAAACACTCAAATATAATATCTTTATAAACACCATATTTTTTATACAAAAAAAACATAAGTTGCCAGCGAGTCACTTAGCACAATTAATAAGAATGGTATAGCTTGCATTGATTGAAACATTTCTTTATTTCGTCCGAAATTATATATTTTCTATTCAAAATTGATACCCATTAAAAAGTCTGCCCTCTCCACCTTCCCACCATTCTAAGCCACTGAATTTAACAGTATATAAAAACTGTATTTGTTATAAAAAAAGCTTGCATTTTAATTGCCGAAAAAGTTGTGAAATAGAGCTTGGTTAAATATTGACAAATAGATAGTAGGTTTATAATATTCATTTTAATTATCTATTTTTCAAACTGTCATTTTCAATGAGAGATTCAATTGCAAAGAAGTTAATTAATGATGAAAATAAAAAGGTCAACGAACGCCCCTACTACCCCCACAATACAATTAAGTCAAACTCAGTATAATAAATATAATGTAAACCGAAAATAATTGAAATATTATGAATATTTAAGTGAGTAGTGAGGTCACATATAAATTTCTTTGAGATGAATAATAATTGCAATAACTTATTATTCATATCTATGTCATTCTTGTAGAATCTTCATTGTTTTCATTTCTCTTCAATTAAGATGTTTTTTTGTTCTATCAAATAAATAGTAAGTTAATGCTGCATGCAGCGCTACGCAGAAATTACGAACAATAACAATTGACCTCGCGAACTTTAAAACAAAGCCGACAACAAAGAGCAAATTGAAGCCGATAATTTGAAGATTAACGTCATGTCGAGCATCATCATTATAACAACTGCATTGTGGTTGGATTTAATCAACAAACGCATTGCTCCAATCCAAAGATAAAATAATATTTATATTAAAATTAAAAATTGCTTGTACACATGTTTTTTATACTTCTAAGCCTTCGCCCTATTCAAAGGGTGTTTGTACTAATTCGTGTAAACCATATATGGGCAACCACCGGCCCGTCGAGCTATTTTGTTCGGCCCTGATTATCTTTAAGCAATACCAACGCCAATATTGATAGTCTCGCAATTCAAGTACAAAGCCAATCTTCACACTAAATTTTGTAATCAGTGTGTAATATTATGTCGTTCATTATATAAACAAAAAAAATATATAAGAAGTAGCAACGTGTTTTATTTAATTTAATATAACTTTATTATGTTTCATAATTTGGTCCAGCCCCTGACTCGGAGATAGAATGATAATTTGGCCCCAGACCTAGAAAAAGTTGCCCATGCCTGGTGTAAGCAGTACATTTTTTTATACAGACACCTGTTCTTTATTCATGCTTTTGCGCTTATAGGACGATTTTCTAACGATTTTTGAATGTGTCTACTTATGATGGTCTATGATGGAATTACAGTCGTCTTACTCTAACTCTGACCATTAGAGCGAGATAGCAACTGACACGTGCCACACCCATGCAATTGGAATGCACTAAATTCACTCTGTCTCGCTCAGTCTGCTAGCACTGTCCCGCATGACACTTACATCACAACAGTGAATGTCTGGCGACGGCATGTGACCAGGTTTACCCATACTAGATATATCTTAAATCAAGCATTAGATTAAAAAAGTGATAAACAGCACGCGGCTCTCGAATGTTTTATCTCAAAATTAAAATACAATACATATTTTTCTTTCAAGTAAATCATTCATTTTTTTTAAATTTGAGCAATTTTTTCAGTATAAAATAAGAATAAAACGTTCAATAGAAATATGCTTACTGATGACAATTTAGATTTAGTTAATATAAACATTTACTGAAATTTTAAGGAATTAGCTTAAAATTAACAAGGACAAAGATCGCATTATTTTTACATTACCGTTAAATAAAGCATGTATGCCTTATAATTTCAAAATAAAAGATTAAGAGGTATTGATAGGTATTGTACATAAATTGTGTGACATGCGCTTAACATAATAAACATATTCAAAATTAAGTGTGGGAGATAATGCCTCAGCCCTCACGTCACATCGCTTCCGCTTCCCTCTTCCTCGTTACATCAACTCTAGGCGACAGCCAGTCTGGAGCCTGAGTTTAAAAAAATACATTATGATTATACATAAATATGCGAGCTTAAATTATGTTCAGTCCAATGATTTGGGCATGCAATCTGAAGGCCAAAAGTATAAGAAGATCAAAATATCTATAGGTGTTATGGATGCATCACAAAAGTCAGTGCAAACGCTTTTCCCTTCCGTTCTAGTATTCAAAATTAAAATATAATGCGTGTTTACGGTTTAAAAAATCTCCTAAATGTACCGTTTGTAAAACAACTAATTAATCATGATGTAATTGAAACATTCAATCGCTTACATCGAAAACAGATGCTTCGACGATTATTGTTAGCAGACGAAAATAGTGAAGAAAAGTTATGAGCTTCCACAAGAAAATTACTGTTGCTGCGTGGCAGCAGAGAGTTTGGACTCTTTAGATGTGTCAAGATCTAGCAATGTAGTAAAACGTAAAAACCTGATTTGCTATGTGTGCTAAATGCGACGTAGAATATGTCACCGTGTAGAAATTGTAATGCGAACGACGTTCATCCCTAATACCTTCATCCCCAATTATTCCGGATAATTAAGGTTCTACTGTATTAACAAATAGATAGACTTACCATGTAAAGAATGTCAAAGTATTTTTTCCGATTAAATCTAGTTTATCGTTCAAGATTTTGTGAATACAAATAAATATTTATGAATCAGTGGCGTAGTAAAAAAATTGTTTCCTTCGTGCAAACGTTACGCAGCCTTGTTCGCTCTCACATATCACAAGACTCTGCTGCGAGGTAGCTATGCCGTTGAAAGTAGGGTATCCAATCCCGGAACCTTTTTCCAATCCCGGGATTGATTAATTTTCAATCCCAGATTATCTCCAAACCTCGTTTTTTTTTAGCTCACCGAGGAATTTGAAATCTTCAATTTGCCAATTTCGTGACAATTTTCGGGATTTGCTCAAAATTTCTCAATCCCGAAATCCCGGGATCGCGGCCGTATCAATCAATCAGAAAATTGAACGGGATCCCGGGATTGGATGCTCTAGTTCAGCCGTCGGCAAATGGTGGTCCGCGAGGAAATTTTGGCGCTCCGCAGAGAAATCTGATATTATTTTATTTTTTTAATCCTATCACCAGAAAAAAAATCAACTGAATCTCGTAACACATACATACTATATCTTGATGCATTGCATTACTAAAGTCCATTTGGTGGTCCGCTGGATCAAAATTTTGACATTTTAATCCATCTAGTTAAAAAGGTTGACGACCGCTACCCTAGTTGATAGTAGTGGGCCAAAGATTATTCAAGCATGTAACATAAAAGCACCTTTGTGCTATGAATAATAAAATTATTTGTATATTTTACATAAATATACATATGACGAGTAATTAGTTTGTTATATTGTGTATGAAGAAATTTGGGCCCTCGTGCATTGCATGACTGCTGGGAGATGGCTACGCCGCTGCGAGAATGAATCGGCTCATTATTGAAATAATCTAACGTTCGAATGGTCACATTTTACTCATAACGAGAGAAAAATATTTTTTTATTCATTGCGTGTATTGCGTTAAGAGAAATTGGCCAAATCGGACAACCGGAAAGGACAGTTTTAGCGAACGTCCATTCTTAATAATCTTTACTTCCGGTCCGGCTCCAGCTTATCATCTTCCTATCAGCCAGTGGTGACGTTGACCTCAAATCAAGCGAATGCGTTTAATGATGAATACCTAATTAATGATATTTATAACAACTTTTGCTTTGTCCTGTATTTTTCTCAGAACATAGATAGTAATTATGACATAGAGGATATGTATGCGTTCATTATTGATAATTATTACGTGTTTTAAGACAAAACCCTTTTTCGTCCGCGGATTTTCAAGAAATTTGACACTTACATATATCGTGCGCATCTAGTGAACTCTCTATTCTATTCTTTCGCGTACCCACGACCATACCCAGTGGCGGATTAGCCTATAAGCGAATGAGGCGAGCGCTTGGGGCCTTTCAAATTTTAGATGCCTCAAAAATAGCTTACAGTACACATGCCCACATACTTTTTTTAGTTTTTTATATTATATATCTAACCATTTCTAGGAAAATTGACTAAAATAGTAAATGGGCCCGATTCGAAAAAGAAGTGACTAGTCGCCTTGCGTGCACCGGCCCCACTATACTACTTACGGTCTACCTACCGCCACTGCAGATTTTCAGTATTCGGATACCCATAACACACGCTACTTATAATATCACTAAAACTAAGTGGTTGAGCAAAGCTACAGTTTCTTTTTCTCTCAATTTTTTTTCGGACATGGCATGGTTAAAAGCATCGGGCTAAGCACTCGGAGAGTAAATTCGCTTATTTTCTTGACGATAACGAAATACGTAACAATTCAAATAGTAAATTAAACCAAAAGCTTTGCACTATAGCCAGTATCGGTCTCTTCCTTCGCAAAAACGGAAGTTTTACGATTTTCAGAATGAGTAATGAATTGCATCATATTGCTTTGATTTGACACTATTACGTGTTGATTATTGATTTTTATGAATACTCCTGCTCTATCGCCGTCAGGTTTAATTGCATATTTTTATTGCAGGACAATATGTCACGATTATTAAAATATACGTTTTTTATTCCATTTAATTGACAACACATGACAGGATGCAAGACATCGACCCGTAAGATATAAATTGAATATTTTAATAATAGAAATTAACAGTAAAAAAAAACAAATTTCAGTGTTGCCAACATCATTCAACTGAACACAAGATTTCAAAATTATTTTACACGTATTGTTTACTGTTATCTTTGATCAAATGATTTTGTTATATTATAATAATGTAGTGCTACCCATCCACTAGTGACTAAAGAACAAATTGTTCCAGAACATGTCCTGAAACACAAAATGAACGTGTTCTCGTAAAATCGTGCAACAATTCACGTGACCCGAGATTGGTTCCTATGCTTACGGTCTGGGAGCAAGCGCAGACGGAACATGCGTTTCACGTGCAGCTGTTGACGAACATTCACACTGTCAAATTCATAATGTCATCATGACTTAAAATGTTTACTCTCCTATCTCTTTGCAGTAAATAGTTACGCATCCACCATCTCTTTTTTTATATACACTTCTTGCGAGAATATATCAGTAGGCATCACTGATCAACATAAACTCATTGGGCGTCATTTAAGCATTTTTTTTTGATTTTGAAATTTCTCCGTACAGTGATAGCTGTCAAAAAAACGACTTTTCATAAGTGATATTACTCTATGGCTTATAGTATATTGTCTATGGTGTATACGCTGCCATCGTGGATGTTAAATAAATATATTTTAGTCGTAACAAGCTTATAAACATTGGTAATCAACTTTACTCGCATTTTTTGCGTCCAATAAAATCAAATAACGTTCGTTCGGACGCAACACTGACCAACATTTTCTAACGGGTGACATTTCTGTGATCCCTCGTGTGCTTGAAAAAATGTTCTGGGGCATTATTCACGAGACATGAACGTAGTGTTTGGGGTCATGTCCCGGGACATTTGTTCCCTAAAAATGGTAAATGTTAATCCGAATCCAATGTTACCTCAAATTACGACCTCAATTTTAAAAATATGTTAAAAAAAGATATGGTCGCGTAATTCATAAATTTCGCGTGGCACGGCGTGCTATAATGCAGAGATCCGAAAATGGGGTCCGCGGGCTACATTTTTTAAACTCAACGCACATAGTAAAAAAAAATAACTACATTATTTTATTGTTAATATCCTTAAAATTTCAATTATACTTGGTAAATATAAACTAGGGTTGACAACATTAGCGTGACACATTGTTTGTAATAATAATATAAGTTTTATTTATTCTTCTTAAATACGTGCCGTAATTCTCAATCACCTATTAGATTTTTTTATTAGTCAGGTGTGACTACTTTTCTCAGATCTTATCTATTACAAATTTTACTCTGTATACCGAAACGTAGGCGTAAATTTTTGACCGTGTTAATTTAAGGAAAGGCGTACATGAAAAATATAGTCTGTACCAGTGGAGGAGAACCTGCGGCTTTTTGGCTACTGTGATCGTCCTTTTGACTTGATCAAAATATTCACGTTAATCAAAAAATTATACGCAAGCTTTTGAAAAAAGAACGTTATCAACCCATTATATGTTCGACAGTCAAAAAAAATGGGGGGCGTTGTCAACGTTCTCTTTACTGCGGCCTTATGTTGAATCAGATAAATGAATGTGGCTTTTCAAAATGAAAAGGTTCCCACCCCTAGTCTGTACCATTTCAGTTGGTGTCATTTTGAGCGTGAGGAGACTAATGCCGCATTGGGATCACAATACCGGTATAAGCGAAACCGAGAGCCCGGTATTCATAGTTTTTTTTCAATAATGAAATACCGATTTTAAAAATGCAAAATTCCGGTATATCGGTATTCAAAATCAACCAAAACCGAATATTGAATATGTATATACATACACCCCCTTGCAAGAAGACAATTCAGTGTACCAATGTTATTATGTACGTTCCATAGTCTCGACTGGTAGTGGAATTCTTCCGTACGCAAAGTTTCCCGCAAGAAAACTCTGTTATTTATGATTATATCTGTTTATAAACAGGGCTGTGCAGTCAGACTCGAAAAAACTTACAGCTTCGAGCTATTTTTTAAAAAAAATTGTATCCAAATCGCTACAGTTAAAAGTGTCGGCAAAGTCATGTTTTAAATTAAGGTCAGAGTCAAAGTTGGAGTCATTTTATATTTTAATGACTCCACAGCTCTGGTTTATATATTTTTTCACTGAAATAAGAAATTACAATAAAAGATTTTTTTAAATATAAACAGAATAAGTCGGTGTGTGGATAATTCGTACGGAAAAATCTTCCAATTGTATTAATGTATTATATTCATGGAATGAATCAAATACGTTTTCCTCTGATATCACAACATAAAACATTATTTTTGGTGTAAATATAGAATAGATAGGGCCAATCAGTTATTGTACACCTTCAATTTGTGGATTTCCGCAAACTAGTCATGTTTTTATAAATTGATACCTTTAGTAAGAATTCCCATTTTTAGTCATTGTTATCTCGAAATTCCTGACGTCAAGCCATAAACGATATGTCATTTCGATTTGGCCAGTCATCATTTTTTAATGCTTTGAAGTATTGCAAACGGGTGGCCGAAAAAAACTTCTGTTTCCGAAGAAAGAACATTTGAATCGCCACTATAATCTTTTTTTAGTCTCTATGGCCGGAACCCGGGACTTCGTGACCGGAATGACAAAAACTGCCGACAACGGGCGAAGCAGCGTGACGACACGATCATAAAAAATACTCAAAAATTTGACATTTTAGTTAGAAACTAAAAAGAAGTGAGTAGTAACGTATGTTTTTTTTTTGACATCGTAATCAATAAGTTCTAACAATCATGAAATAAAAAGATACAACAAGGCAGCGGTGGGCTGCTAATACGTTAACAAGACGCTCGCTTAATATCAAAGCAATTCCCGGAGTTCTGGGGAAGGAGTGATTTTTGTATCACTCTTATGCAATTATATGCAATAATTAAATAAGCAATCGATTGTTACTTAATTAAATCATAATATGGGACAATATGCATTTACCGTAAACTAATCAATGTAAATGGCTACAAATGTACTACTGTGTATACTGAAGCTGTCGTAGATAATATATAAGTCAGAATTTTCAGTTATGTGCTAACATGATCTGAGAATATTGTTTTTTCTTAAATTAACAAGGGGTTCGCCGACCTCAGTAAAATTTAGCAAGGGGCTCGTGCAAGCCTCTCCAGCCCACCTCTGCAACTAGGACGTAGCAATATTATTTTTTGGTGGGGTTTCCAGATCTATTGACGTCCAAACCGGGGCTCTTAAATATAATTTAAACCCCCTACGGCCCACACCACCTTACAATGTACATTCTAAAAAGACATTGTTTAACAGTTGTTTTTTTAGAAAATGTCCTCTAGCGCCCTCAACGAATCTCAGTTACGTGCCTGAAGTAAGTTGTTAAATCGAAAGCCTGTATTCATTAAGGGGCAAAACGTGAGTATATCTGACGCTGCAGCATTACGCCCTGTCCCCCAATGTTTCGTGCAACATATTTATGTCACGCGAGATATGTGCATGTTGGCGCTTCGGGATCGAGTGCATTGGCGTAACACGACAGTATTATTTACAGGTGTGAAAGACATGTGCTTGGAAGAGAAAACTGTGATTCGTATTAATATTATTTATCGACTGTCCTTCGCTTTTTTTTCTGTCGATAGCCTTATGGAAAGCGGCCATAAAACGTTGACTGCATATACACAACGGGTGGTGATGGGAAACCAACTTGTCCTTCGCTTATAATAAGGTGTTATTCCCAGGTCCTCGGAAAAAGATGAAAGACACACGTAATCATCATCGGCATTCACAACTTAAAACTGACTTTTTGGACTTTGTGACAGTTTTGTCTTAGGAGAGGGATGGCGAACCTTTTTCGCAAGTGGTTTAACTTTGATTTTTAAAAAAATTTAAAAATCATGTCGCGGGTCACATAGATTAAGACTTTAAATAGAAACAATCATTTTTAAAAGTTCAAGAGGGTTAGATAATTTCTCACGCGGGTCACTGGGTGAGAAATTATCTATCCCTCTTGGGTCACGTGACCAGAGGGTCCTTGTTCGCCATCCCTGTCCTAGGATTAAATTACAAAACATAACAACAAATTTGTTATAAGTTTTAAATAGTTTGTTTTTCCTGCTCTGTTCATCAGCCGAAATAGCTCAGTTGGGAGAGCGTTAGACTGAAGATCTAAAGGTCCCTGGTTCGATCCCTGGTTTCGGCAGCCTCTTTTTGCATTTTTAATATTAAGCCATTTGGATTTCTAAATACATTTTGTATATTATTTATACATACATATTATTTAAAAAAAATCCTACTCTTTTTAAATAATAACTTGTTTGAAAAATTTAAGATTGTTTTTATGTTTTTTCGACAACTAAAAAAAATTAAATTATTGTAGAACAAGACATTTTTCTATTTATATATACATATTATATTCTACAGGTCTATATAATTTTACTATAACTTTTACACATATTGAAAATGAGATGAAACCTACCTAATCTATCCTTTGGAAAAAATGAAAAAAATAAAAATTGTTATATCAATAAAAAAATGGAAAAAAAAATTGCCTTTTAATTCCTTCAGAATTTTTATTCGTGTTGGTAGACAATAAAATTTCATAAAAATATTATTATGTTATATACTCTACCTGTGAACAAATAGCTAAGCTTTAATTACATGCTGTATTATAAACCAAGAAAATTGTAAAGTCTCTACAAAATATCGACAGATGTCAATGCCCATATTAAAATTTAAAAACTTTCTTTGGACACAGCAGACTACTGAACCATTAAAATATCCTACTATAAATAATACTTATATATATTCCAAATGTACTAATTGTTAATTTTTGTATTACACATGTATTTAATCCGTGCTCAAAATAAATATTTTAAGACTAACAAACAACAATTTGAGATATTAAGGGTAAGTGAACCTGTGTACAGCGACATCTATAACTAAGACAAATTATTAAGTGACTTATTTTCAACATTCTTGTAATTGATAAAATCTAGCATAATAAGATTTTCAAAACATACCAATTGAGTTAACAATTACTTATTATTCTAATCCGCTAATATGTAAAAAAATGAAGTGAAACAGTGGCGTTAAGCAGTGACCTTTTATTTATTTTTAATTAATAAATAAATGTCGACCAAACCACACTACTTTTTTTTTTCAGATATAGAATATTAAGTACATTATTTCTTTTGGTATTGAACAATTATCCATTTGACAGTTACATACTATGTGTAAATTTATTTCATTTGCTATGAATGTCGAAAGTAAAAATAAAAAGCTAATGTATTTCATTTTGTTACAGTTTATATATTTTTTTAAATAAAATACGTTTGTTTTGTTTGAGATTTATAAACTTATTGTAAGAAAATAAAAGGTCGCTGTTTAAGCACGCCACTGGTTACCTGTTTATTGTATATAGTAAACTATTAGTGAAAAAGTATAAAATAAGGAATGTCTTTATCAACTGGGATGTTTTTAAAATTCTTTTCAATTATATTTTATCAGCGACAAGAATGTTTGGAAATTACTCACTTTACAATTATTTGACTAATCAGAAGGTATGTAGACTGCAACACTCATTTTTAGGGTGGGTGTAGCGGTCTACAGTGACACAAATTAGTAAATGGCCTAATTACAAACATTCATATAATTTATATAATCTAGCACAGTGGAGGGGAACCTGCGGCCTTTTGACTTGATCAAAATATTTACATTGATCAAAAAATATATGCAAGCGTTTGGAAAAAGTGCGTAATCAACCCATTATATGTTCGACAGTCGAAAAAAAGGGGCGGCGGTGTCAACGCTCTCTTTAATGCGCAATTATGTTGATTCAGATAAATGAATGTGGCCTTTTGAAATGAAAAGGTTCCCCATCCCTGATCTAGCATAATAGAATCTCAAAACATCCCAGTTTTAGTTAAGCAATCCGAAGGCGTGCTAAATCGGTGACCTCCAATTTCTTTTCAATAAATAAATATATTTGCTTGAATCCCTTGTTTTTCTTGAATTATTAAACCATCAGTCCATTTAAAAATGGGTTTGTAAACAGTCGTTGTTGTGATATTCCATAGAAAAAAAATCATATATGTACATATTTTTTAAATCTATTTTTCCTATAGGTTTTGAGCTTAAAATATATAATATGTGATCTGACTTGGCAGTTCACTGACCCTTTTGATCCTCATCTTTGGAACACTTCTATGGCATATTATGGATCTTGTTAACTAATTCTTTTGTATCATGTCCGATCTCAACGTTGGGCATATGTACTTTGAATGGAGGCTATATCAATAGAAGTTTTTCTACGAGAACTACTTGTTACGAAATTTCTCAAACTCACTTTTTACGCTCTTACAACGTCTCGTTTTTGGGTCAGATGGGCGGTAGATGTTCTTGACATTGCAATTGCAATCCATGCATTCTTATAGAAATCCATTATATTCAAAAATAATAAAAAACTCCTTTGTTTTTCTTCATCAGTTGAAAATGCTCGCGATGAGCGAAACCAGTTCTGAACCTAATAAATAATTACATTTGTTTATATTCAAAATGTAATTGACACAAGACAATTTAAGACGCCGTACATATATTATACTGGGAGGCGCGAAGAGTCCAAAATGTTTAATTATTATTTAAAACATGTCTTTATTACTATATAAATACAGGATAGGAAGGCGCGAAGATATTTATTCTTCTAAGGGAGGCGCAGTAACGTAAAGGTTGGAAACCACTGCTATAAGATATTGCTCATGATAACCAATATTTTCATGAAAAAAATCAGAATGAGTAATGAGGCTCATTTATTTTTTAAATGGATACCTTAATGAACAAAGTAGTCAGTTTGGGCAATAAAAAAATCCTCTAATTAATTAATATTCATATAATAATAATTAATTAATCAGTCACTTTTAAATCCATTATAGGTATCAGTATGGTGGTTTGCAGGAATAATTGGCCCTTACTTTTTTAAAGATGAACATGGCTTTAATGGAGAACGTTATCGAAACATGATTGATAAGTTTTTTAAACCAAATTTGGATTATTTGGTCATTATTAACATGTGTTTCCAACATGACGGTGCAACGTCACAAACAGAAAATGTTACAATGTAATTATATTAAGTAGTAAACTTTACCGGAGAACCCCCAGTATCACAGCGAAAAAAATGGAAATTAAGCTCGCTGCGTGCGACTCGGTTTATGTTACATGAGCAAAACAACAAACATGTTGATGCTAAAAATATTAAATCGAGAAGCGCGCACAGATAAAAGTGGCGACTCGACTGGCTCCAGTAGTCTGAGAGGGGGACGAGATGGGGTGGAAAGTGGGTAGTTAGTAGTTACGCATCAGCCTCATAACAGAGGAACGAGTCGACGTTTTAGATTTCCACAACGAACCAGTTACATACAAGAAAAACAAGTCATGCTTTATTGACGCTTCTGCTACTCTAATGTTATTCATTGGAATATTCCTAATTTGGTAGTATTACTAGAGTAAGTAAGATGTGTAGAAACTACTAAAAACGCCTTTAATACATGATTGCTGATCAAAATACTTAAATCAAAATTTTCTTTACAGTTGAACCTCGATTCTACGTTTTCAAGGGACCGTAATAAGCAAATGAATAATGCGGGAAATATTCGAATAATACCAACATTTATTTATATCACGCTTTTTATAAAAGAATGTTAAAATATATTTGTAATTGCTAAATAC
Organism: Himalopsyche tibetana; assembly: GCA_030503985.1. Taxonomy (NCBI): domain Eukaryota; kingdom Metazoa; phylum Arthropoda; class Insecta; order Trichoptera; family Rhyacophilidae; genus Himalopsyche; species Himalopsyche tibetana. The sequence goes on from JAPJYX010000006.1 coordinate 464,300, forward strand.
AAACTAAGTAATACTTTCGATGGTTTCGGCGGTAACTTTGTGGAAGTTCATTTTAATAGAAAATTTAAATTTACTTTGATTATTCCACGTATTGTGCTACTAACGCGATAGTAAGTCTGAAGATGCCTCTTAAAGAGGCGAAACACCTGTCACAGTAAGTAACACAAAACGTAAAATAATCAAAGTTAATTTAAATTTTCTACAAACTAAGTAGCCTACTCAGTGGATTTAGCACTTTGGAGGCCTCGGGCGCAATAAATTTTGGAGGCCCTGTTTTTCGAATAACATAAAAGTGCTACAAAACTCCTCGTAGAATAATAATAAATATTGAAAGCTGAAATTAAAATACAAGATTTTATTTTATTTATGCTATTTTTGACGCCCCTAAGATTTGGAGGCCCCAAGCGCGCGCCTCTTGGGGCGTATGGGGTAATCCGCCACTGAGCCTACTAGCACCCTTCAAAATTCTATGTCAACTCTTTTTGCTGTCATGTAATAAAATGCCCCCTTATTTGTGAGTTAGTAAAGAAACTCAAAACGAGATGCAAGGCAAGACTATTTATGAGTGAAACGAAAAACATTCAACGGTCAATCGGGGTAATATTTGTGACGGGACCATTATATTTAGACGATAGATCGAGGAAATCGATCAATCGGGGAACGATTAATGCAGGATTATTTAACACTGTTCTTATGGGTGGTCGGGACTGTGAAAAATAAACGATCCGTGTGGGAAAACAAACAATGCGAGAACGTGTGTTTTTTTTAACTAACTATATTTATACTAAGCAGGAGTGGCGAAGTTGCTCGAGAGTCCGATTTGTAGAATTCAATAAGAAAAATAAAACACTTTTGTACTACTAATTCAACATTTATTTTATATGATCAAGACCTAGTCTAGTGAGCCCTTTGCTAAATTTAAAAAAAAAACAATATTCTCAGATCAAATCAGGACCTCCCTGCAATTTCTGACAGATATTTTATGTACGACAGCTATGTTTATTACTTAAATTTTTGATTATATTGAATATAAAATAGAAATTGAATGATCACACGAAATAAATTCGATGATTTTTTTTTATTAATCCCTCGGGATCAAATTGAAGAGAATTGACATCTCACAAACACCCACGTCTGAGGTTTCAAATTTAAATTGACCTCACCGGGAATCCAACCCAGACCCGCCTGATCGGCAGAAGAGCACGCTCTACCCAACCTGTTACTAGAACAAAGCGGACGAGTATACAGTAGTACATTTTCAATGGTTGATATTGATTAATTACTACATAATATATGTATTTGAAGTAATATTCGATTATATGAAATTGTATAGTAATAAAATCCTCCCATCCCCCAGAACACCGCAAATAGCTTTGAGATTATGTAATCCCCTTATTACCGTATTGGCAACCCGCTTCTACAGCTATCTGTTATATTCTGAGGTCAGTTAAATTGTCTCAATGTGCTATTTTTCGGTGGATAATCGTGTTGTTTTTTTTTTAAAGACGGGTTTTATTTTTAGAACGTAGTTAGAAAAAAGCTATCGCACCCCGACAAACAAAACTTCTTTTGGATCCATTACGATAATGAACCTGTTTTTGGCACTTAAATTTGATAAAGTTTCATAAATATCGAGTCCTGTCAAAACAAATTCGAAAAAAACATCCACTTTGATATCTTTAGTATCGCGAGGCTGATAATTCTAAGTGATGGATACGACATCACGAACACCAATATACTGAACTCGTGTAAATCAGTGTTCTCCAATCTGGTCCCTTCCGCCCACAAATGGACGCGTCAAGTTTTTGTAGGAATTGGTGGGTATTTTCGTAATTTTTTTTTAAATAAGATCCAGACGTTTTTGATCTCAATTGAATATATCGTGTCATACTTTCGATGTATTCGGCGGTGACTTTGTGGAAAAGTTCATTTTTATATAAAATAAAATAACTTAGATTATTCCACGTATTGTGTTACAAACTGTGACACGTGTTTCGCCTCTGATTTCGCAATGATTTCAACTTTAATATTCTAATGTATTAAAATAAAAATCAAATAAAAATTGGAGGTAAGGAGGGGATGATAGAAAAACAAACAAACTATCGATAATGGTAATGCAAATGACATTTACATTAAGAAATGATTAACTAATGAGTTGTTTCAATTAGGACGGGTTAAACCGTTAGAAAATATATTCAGTGGCGAACCACCTGTTCAAGATATTATTTAATAATATTTATTTATTGTTAATACTTTTATTTATTTCTAAAATTAAAATTAAAAACAAAAAAAAAGATTTTTTTTTTATAATATATAAAAAAGTAAGATTAAAATCATTCGTACTTAAGCAAGCATTTGCAAAAGTAGTTGTCTGAGGATGTTTGTAACTCAATACGTGGAATAATCTAATTTATTTTATATATATATCTTTTATTATCTAAGAAAATATTATACTACAGGTAATAATTATGATAAAAATACGACAAAACACTGAAACAAAGGTTATCCGCGTGCTAATAAGGCCTCGTTTTTGTTGTTTACTGTGACATCATCTGCAAAGCTTATTTTTGCGGCCGAGTTTATACATAATCAATGGAACGGCGACCTTCAATAGGGTCGTGCCTCGCGAATCGAGATGGTTCGTGTGATCCAATCAAATCGGTCAGAACGAGAATCAAACCTGACTTACAAGACATGACCAGTTTTCTACTTACCTACAGGTCATTTTGCACTCCATATACACGGTGTTTACAAAGATATATATGTTAAAATATTCCATTTAGTGTAGTGGTGTCTATATTGCAACGAGTTGTTTTTTACATTAAATAATATCAAATATTGAAAGACTACATTTTAATATTTACAACAAAATTACGTCAGGTAGCCTTTTGTAATTTTAAAAATTATAGAATTTTCATTTTTATAAAATATATATATAATTGGCATTATAATGCTAATGCGCCAAATATTGTGACGCTGGAAGAAAGATCACACGAGATAAACTCGAGGAGAATTAACATGACAAACATCCATGCAGTGGTACAGTGGTAAATAAATCGGTACCAGGTCGGTCATTGATTTCTTCCCTATTTTTTTACATCCACCCGAAGTTAAAAAACCAAGGTTTTCACAGTTATATCAATAAAAAAACGATTTGCAAAATACATATGTATGTACTTAAAAAATAAGTTGCAAGTCAAAAAGGTGGCAGGGCGGCGCCCTCGCTCATTTTCAGGTGCCAGGTCGCCACTACACCACTGCATCCATGTCTTAGATTTAAAATCTAAACTTGACATCGTGACTTTACCGAGAGTTGAACCCAGACCAGCCTGGTTTGTAGAGTAAATGTCGTTAATTACTGGCTTTTTGAAATCAACTTAATTTTGTTTGAAAAATCCCAGGATTTCAAAATCGCCGAGCAAAAATGTCTCAATCCTGAATTCCGAATTTATACCCGATTGCATGGTGAATGTTCAATCCCAGGATTGGATGACCATTTAATATCGACTGTGGAAATGAAAAAAGGACGTAACCCACACATAGTAAATTTTACAGGAGGCACAAAAAACGTGTTTTGATGATTTTGGGCCATATGCAAATTATGAAATATCTACAACCTTGAAGTCCACGGAGACTTCTAAGCCGTTGTTTGATTGACATAATCTAATATTGATTTAAGAAATTGTCTAGGAAAAACTCTTTTTTCAGTCTTTTTTCTTGGTTTCAATTTTCACGTGCTCATCTTTTTCCAAACCTAAAAGCTAAATTTAGATACTAATTCGGCATTTACAGCTTACATCCTTCTGATAGAACGTGTATCAAGTTGAATACATTGTGATTATCGAAACAAAGCCCGTTTTGAAAAAACTGTGGGATACGTCCTTTTTCCTTTCCACATGTTCCAACTGAAATTGAAAATGTTATCCTTGTAATAAAAGGTATTAAAATTCTCAAATGTCTTTCTACAAAGTGTAAAGAAGAAGTAAAAAATGTTTTAAATAATTCCACATTTTTTACTTAATGGTTGGTTACGTTCTTCAAGAGCATTATCAACCAAGAGTATTGAGCGAATCTGTAACTGTCAATTCTTGGTAGAAAGCATTATTCATAAAAATAAAGTAGAACGTGTTTTTTTTAGATTATTTTCGCTCCCTATGTGGAGCATATGGTCCCTTAGTGGTGGTATCTCAGCAGAAGCTTTTCTACGATAACAGTTTGTTACTTAATTTGTCAACCTCTATTTTTATAAGTGAATAAGGAAAGGGCCAATTGTTAATTATTTGCCTTCGCTACGCAGTGTTATTTTAGGATTGAAAGGGATTAACACCCAACCCTTTAAACAGACATCACTAAATCGATTGAAAAAATGCCGTTCAGATTGAGACTCGAGTCCGTGAGGTCCGTCACGGAAGTCAACGACGATAACCGCTACGCCATGAACCTGACTATTTTATTTATTTTTTTACTTAAGATCAGGACCGGTTTCACTCGTCGCTAGCATTATCAACTGAATTTAAATGATAATGCTCCTGATTTGTTATATTTTTTCAAGATCCGATGTTCAACACACGCGTAGATAGCATTCCTACTTCCTAGCTTATAATATGTAAGTCCTTATTTGACCTCGACGTTCTATTCTTTCCATTCATTAAAAAAAAATGTTGAGTGTTATTATATAACTATATAAAGAATAAAGTTTTATGGTTTAGCTGTACTATGAAAAATAATAGTTAAACGACTAATAAATTGTGAATTGTTACATGTTTCATTGAAATTATCGTAACGAAGAAACTTTTTATTTGATACATAGTACATATTATTAATTACTTAAGGAAAGTTTCCAGGGCGCTTAAACACATCGTGCCTATTTTATTGACCTTAAATTGTAAGTAGGGCTTCCAACTAACCGGACTTTCCAACTAACCGGTTTTCGGTTTTTTTCTGGCAATAAAACCGGTTAACCGGTTTAAACCGAAATATAACGTATTTTGATTGGGTAGGTATGCAAAAAAAATGTTTTTGTGGACAATTTTATATATGTGTCCTAAATGCTCCAATTTTAATGAAAAATCGATATTTATCTAATAGATGGAACACAAAAGGCATTTCAAATGTGGAAAAATATTTTATGATAAAATATGTCAAATAAAAAAATAGAACTTGATAATAAAACTCATCAAAAGGAAGATCTTTAAATAAATGCATTTATTTTTTTATCATATCGAGTAGACAGGACATCTAATGCTTAGACAAAAATATAGTAGAATACAATAATATTAGCTTATATTATGTCTCCACTCCCACTTTGAAGCATATAGACTCAAACAATTATTTTTTAACGAGAACTGTTTGTTACTCAGTTGTTGTTGTTGCAAATTGTTTCCGCTTCTACGCAGTAAATTCACTGTAAAAGATTTTTCTTTTTTGAAAAAAAATGAAAAATAAGTAAAGGAGTATTTTTGATAAAACGCGGTTAACCGTGTGAATTAAACCGGTTTTTCGGTTTTTTTCAAATCATGCGATAAACCGGTTAACCGGTTTCGTTTTTAACCGGTTTGGAAGCCCTAATTGTAAGTATGATTTATTCTTCTTCTTTTGGTGCCGTCGATGATAATACCCGTTATGAAATTGTCAGTGATCTTAAAAAAACGTGAAGGTAAATCAGTCACACGTAGAAAACACGGATCCGTATCCCAGTACGAACAAGATCTATTCAATCGATTTCTGATCTAAAGTATGAGTGTTTGTGATGATGAAAAATTTCCTCCTACCTTCAAATCCTAAAACTAATGAGGCGTAGCAGTAACAATTAGTTAATCACTAGTCCTTGTCATTCTGCACCTACTCTATTTAAGAAAGGAAGGTTGAGCAACTGAGTAACAAACAGTCTTGTAAGAAAAAATGAGGTGTGGCTGTGTCATGGACACGGCAGTGTGTTGTACGTGAATACGTCTCGTAATAAGTGATATTACGCCCCATTTTTACGTTGCCGTCGCTGCTTGACTCGGTCATATGGTGTTTTAATGGTAACCGTATGCGATCTTTGTATTTCGACTTGGCTTTTTGACGCGTGAAGCCCGACATTATATATTGTTTTTTTTTTAACACCTAATTATATAACACAATATAACACTAATGTTTTATCTATAATCGATAGATTTTGTTGAGAGCTAACGATTGAAACTTAAACGAACATCGTAACTTCTTTAAGTCAAAAGTTATAGTAAATAGAAATCTCGATACGCAGCAAAATGACCTCAAAATGGCGGCGCTTCCTCCTCCGTCCCTCGCAATGTATCACAATCCTTACATAGCCCAATAAATTCTTTGATTCTTTAGCTTTCCAGTGGTGCAATTAAATTTTGGATAGCGATGATAGATATGAAGCTGCAACACCAAACTTTATCCCCAGATTTTGTTATCATTCGTTTTTTTGAATTGCCTCCCTATAGAAGCAATTTTAAAAACGTATTCACGTCAAAAATCATGTGGCCAAGCGAGGAAATTGCGGATAATTCACTCCTTAATACTTTAAAACGCTTTATTGGCTTGCCTTATTTCCTCATTGGTCAAAGTATAGATAATAGTCTGTTTCTCGTACAGATGTCGTTTATATATTGTATTCTAAAGAAATTGTAACCAGATTCTTTCAGCTACTACCAACAGTGGCAGACAATATGCAACCTAAGATGGAGTTTCTCAGAGTAAAAATCCAAGCAAACAAAAAACGGCATAATTTAAAACATTGTACAAACTTTAACATAATTTACCATATCTGAATATCTGTTATAAAATTGTATCTTTTTACTATTCTACATACAAAAATATATACATTGTATTATTATTTATTATAAGATACATACAAAATAATATAAAAAAAATCGTTGATGGATGGAGTGCGTGATGATATTTTATATTAAGGTTTCAAATATGGTTTCAAGCGGCCGTGTACACTCGCGACTTACGGGGATCATTATAATCAACATATATGTATACTCAACTCTTTTTTTACACGGTAGATTCGTTTCACAACAACAACAAAAATGCATAAAAAGCGATATAATTCGTAGGAAAATTAAAGACCGGTTCCTTGAATTTAAGAAACCATGTTATTAAAAAAAATAACAACATCGTGTAAAAAACGTAATAACGAAGACTCAATAAGTAAATTACACAAAAAATAAGACTATTCATCACTACTCGATTGTATAGGGAGACAGGACATAAATCGCTTTCATTGATAGAAATATCTAACACATCTAATGTGTAAGGATAAAATGGAGTCTTTTGTTTGTTATTTTTGATTTTTTTGTTACTAGGAAATCCGTTATCTGCTTCTGTGTTTATTGTGTCTAGGAATTGTGTAAAGACAAATAATTCGTGTCTAAATATAGTTGAAATTTGTTATTTTTAGTGGACCGTTTTAATTCAAAATCGTGTAAAAAAGAGTCGGGTGTATGTGGAACGAATGAATGATGCTTATAACCAGTGGCAGATTAAGCACATTAAAATTTAGCCGCCTGTGTGGTCAAGTGGTCAACGTCGTTGGCTACCGCTTCAGAGGTTACGGGTTCGAATCCCAGTACGGGCAGTTTCATAAATTGATTTTTCAATCGATTTATAAATTTCTGTCCGAAGGCATGGATGTATGTGATGTCTTGAATTCCCCCCTCCCACCCATCCTATCCTATGAACAGGCCGTATAGAGAGCGATTAGCTAACCACTAGTCCTGTCTTAGCCCTTTCCTTCTATTCCTACTCTCTTTGGAAAAAGAGAGGTTGAGCAACTAAATAAAAAGCAATTCTCTTAGAAAAAAATCTGTTGAAATAAAACTCCATTAGGAGTCCATATGCTCCAGATTGGGAGCGGACATGGTAAAAAAAAAAAAAATTGGAGGCCCTGTTTTTCGGATAACATAAGAACGTCAGAAAGTTCCATGTGGACTAATACAAATCTGAGCAAAAAGTATATGGGTTATAAAATATAAGCCATTTTTGAGGCCCCTAAGATTCGGAGGCCACAAGTGCGCGCCTCATGCGCTTATAGGGTAATCCGCCACAGATTATAGCCGTATGTTGGGTATGAAATTAAAATTAAAAACAACTTGACTATTATGAAAAAAACATGGAATGACGAATAATAATATAATTGAATGATTGCAGGTGTAATGATACATAATAATAAGCCAAAAATTGCAAACATCTTCTATAATCTATATATTAATAGCCGATAAGGTCCGTATGTTTGGGTGAGTGTAAGGTGTCCTCGACCTTCCAGTCTCCACTTTTTTAAATAAAATAAAATAAAATAATATAAAATAAAATAAAATATCTATATATTAATAGCCGATAAGGTCCGTATGTTTGGGTGAGTGTAAGGTGTCCTCGACCTTCCAGTCTCCACTTTTTTAAATAAAATAAAATAAAATAATATAAAATAAAATAAAATAAAATAAAATAAAATAAAATAAAATAAAATAAAATAAAATAAAATAAAATAAAATAAAATAAAATAAAATAAAATAAAATAAAATAAAATAAAATAAAATTAAATTAAATTAAATTAAATTAAATAAAATAAAATAAAATAAAATAAAATAAAATAAAATAAAATAAAATAAAATAAAATAAACGAATGGCTGGTGATCCCATGTGGGCACATCTATGCTAGTGGATGTCCTCATAGCAAATTATGGGAAATCTCAAACACAGCAAGTCCATCTGCTGGCCTCCCCGCGGCGATCATCGGGCAATGCAGTTTCGACTGTAGCTAACAGCAGGGGGCAAAGGGCGAACCTTCCGGCGCCTTAAAACCGGTCTACTGGCTAAGGGAAGGAAATCCCTGACAGAAAAACCGGGTTGAGCCAACCTGCAGAGCCCTCGTGACTCAGGCCTCGGAAGCGCAGGGTTAATCACCCTGCCTTCTTAAATCAAAATGATTACGATAACACCATCGCAGATGCCTCGGACACCTAGCTCTGCCCAGCGACAACTTGGCAAGAAAACGGACACGATACTCTCCAACAACCACTCTATGCGCATAGGCGCATACAACGTGCGTACTATGTGCACCCCAGGAAAGGACCTACACGCCACTCGCATCATGCAAACCTACAAACTTGACGTTTTAGGGCTGAGCGAGGTGCGTTGGAAAGGCACTGGGAAAAAGTTGTTAGAGGGCGGATACACACTTATATATTCAGGCCAGGAGCGTTATCACCGCCAGGGAGTGGCAGTATTGATGTCGGGGAGGGCAGCCCGATGCCTTGTCAAATGGGAACCCATCTCAGAACGACTGATACGAGCCACCTTTCGGACGACTGACAGCTCGGTAACTGTCCTCCAGTGCTATGCCCCCACCGAGGATGCCGACACACAGGCAAAAGAAAATTTTTATAACTCTCTCCATGCGGCAATCACCACAATCCCTCACAGAGACCGCGTAATCGTAATGGGAGATCTCAATGCGAGAGTGGGAGTTGATCCATTGCTTGGCCCCACAGTGATGGGAAGGTATGGCCTCGGTGTAGCCAATGACAACGGTGAGAGACTCATCGAGCTTGCCACTATGAATGAGCTCACCGTTGGCGGCACAATATTCCCCCACAGAGACATCCACAAATATACGTGGACCTCTCCTGACGGTTGCACAAAAGCACAAATTGACCACTTTCTCTACAGCACCTCTCACCGAAGGGAACTTCTCGACGTCCGTACCTACAGGGGTGCCGATATATACAGCGATCATGAACTGCTGGTCGGTAAAGTCCGTCTCAGACTCAGACGCCCAGTAAGGCACCCAACACGAAAAAGAACCGACATCGAGAGGCTACAATCTCCTAGAATTCGGCTAGACTTTGATGTCGCTGTGAGAAAGAACATCGTCGACTGTGCTAATGACCGGCAAAGTCCACACCGCGACCCCATCGAATTAGAATGGTCCAGCATAAAGAATGCAGTCGCGTCAGCCGCGCATGAGGTGCTTGGAGTCAGAAAAAGTACCCAGCCAAAGTGGATGTCTGACAACACGTGGAAGAATATTGAAGAGAGAGCCTGGCGTAAAGCACTGAGGGACAGTGAGACGAACTCAAATCGAGTCGAGGAACGTCGGACTAACTATCAACTCCAGGATAAGATAGTTAAAAAGTCTGTGCGACTCGATAAACGCCGATTCCTGGACAAGCAGATCAAAGCAGCAGAAGTGGCGTCACGTAGGAATGACACAAAAAGACTTTTCAAAATAACACGTGAAATTTGCGGCAGACGGCTGCCAACCGCGGGGCCTATCCGTAGTCCCAGCGGAACGATAGAGTCGAACGTAGAGCGTGTCAAAAAGATCTGGAGAGATCATTTCTGCGGGGTGCTTAACCGCCCCCCTCCTTCGGACCCCTTTGATATACCCAATGAAGCCACAATTACGGAAATTCCTCGAGCGTCGAACATTCCAGACTATGCGCCGACACATGCTGAGATCTCCTCGGCTGTGCAGCGCTTAAAAAACGGGAAGGCGCCGGGCATGGATGGTATACATCCAGAGTTCCTAAAGTACGGCCTGGAGGCGCTTCTGCACCCCCTGCACCAACTTCTTAGTATGGTGTGGGCGCAAGAGCGCTGTCCGAGGGACTGGGTTAATGGCGAGGTAGTCACAATTCACAAAAAAGGTGATCCACTGTGCTGTGACAACTACCGTGGCATAACGCTGCTCAGCGTACCTGGCAAGGTCCTGGCGCAGATAGTATTGGCGAGAATAAGGATTCCAATTATGAGTATCCTCAGGGAAAACCAGGCCGGGTTCTTACCTGGCCGATCCTGCGCGGACCAAATACACAATCTTAGGTGCCTTCTTCAGCAAAGCAACGAATTCAACAGTTCGCTGGCATGTTGCTTTGTAGACTACGAGAAGGCCTTTGATAGTCCGCACCGGTCTTCTCTATGGAACATATTAAAATTGTACGGAATCCCAACCAAGATTGTTGCCATCATCAAATGCTTGCACGAGGGGAGCGAATGCTGCATAAGAATCGGTGATATAACCACTGAATGGTTTGGAGTCTCAACCGGGGTCAGACAGGGCTGCGTCTTAGCTCCGTTCCTTTTCATTATAATCTTCGACTTCATTCTGAGGAAGTCAATTCCACCTGACCGAGGTGTGACCGTTACCCCCAATCTAAAGCTATGCGACCTCGAGTATGCAGACGACGCTGTTATATTTGATAAATCTGTCGAGGGTATTCAAGAGACAATGGATAGACTGCAGAGAAACTCATATCGCATCGGTCTTAAAATCAATGCGAGTAAAACCAATGTACTCTGCAACAGTGCCTGTCCGGACCCACACTACCCTTTGACGAGCGCCGGTCAAAACATCGAAAGAGTCGACGGTTTCAGGTACCTGGGGGTACACATCACGGGAGATGGCAATCCGTGTAAAGAGCTCGCGATCCGATTAGGGATAGCTGGAGCAACCTTTAACTCAATGCGGAAAGTCTGGGACTCACGGTTGTACTCGGTCAGAACCAAGTGCCTCCTATTCAACGCATGTATCTTAACAGTGCTGCTTTACGGTTGCGAATCATGGCACCTTACGAAAGCGCAGAGTAACCGTATACTGTGCTTCGAAAACAGATGCCTGCGACGAATGCTAGGGGTGAAATGGTCTGACTTTGTCAGGAACACGGAGATAAGAGAACGGACTAACCAGCCTCTTATCACGTCAAAAATAAAGAAACGGCGGTGGACCTGGCTTGGACACGTGTTGAGGATGCCTGAAGAGAGCCTGAACCCTGCCTGTCTCTTCTTCCGGCCGGATGGATCCCGGCGTCGTGGAAGGCCACTGATGACTATCCACAGGATGTACTCGGCGGAGTTACGGGACGCTGGGATGACCTGGGAGGAGGCGAGGAGACTGGCTGGAGACAGAGAATTGTGGAGGAGCTTCGTGGTGACCATATGCTCCGTATAGGGAGCGGATATGGATTAAAAAAAAAAAAAAAAAAAAATTAAAATAAAATAAAAGTAAATTAAATTAAATTAAATTAAACTAAATAAAATTAAACACAATGCAACAAAAATCTCCCGTTGCTGGGCAACGGGCTTACAGCTTACCGACCACATTTCACACCTTCCAGTCTCCACTTTTTTGAATAAAATAAAATAAAATAAAATAAATTAAAATAAAATAAAATAAATTAAAATAAAATAAAATAAAATAAAATAAAATAAAATAAAATAAAATAAAATAAAATAAAATAAAATAAAATAAAATAAAATCAAACACAATGCAACAAAAATCTCACGTTGCTGGGCAACGGGCTTACAGCTTTTCTATATATTAATAGCCGATAATGTCTGTCCGACCACATTTCACACCTTCCAGTCTCCACTTTTTTGAATAAAATAAAATAAAATAAAATAAAATAAAATAAATTGAAATAAATTGAAATAAATTAAAATAAAATAAATTAAAATAAAATAAAATAAATTAAAATAAAATAAAATAAAATAAAATAAAATAAAATAAAATAAAATAAAATAAAATAAAATAAAATAAAATAAAATAAAATAAAATAAAATAAAATAAAATAAAATAAAATAAAATAAAACAAATTAAAATAAAATAAAATAAAATAAAATAAAATAAAATAAAATAAAATAAATTGAAATAAATTAAAATAAAATAAAATAAATTAAAATAAAATAAAATAAATTAAAATAAAATAAAATAAAATAAAATAAAATAAAATACCATAAAATAAAATAACATAAAATAAAATTAAAATTAATACTATGCAACAAAAATCTCACGTTGCTGGGCAACGGGCTTACAGCTAGTATTTTTTAATATAATTGACAAGTATAATTTTCTTTATAACAATCGTACAGAAGTGCATTGCGGTAAATTCGTTATCAATATTATAATTTTATTATTCAATAATTGAATTAAAGCACTCAAGGTGAATCAGTATACAGGAAAATTACTCACATATTTTTTATTCATCTCAATTTAATTATAATATAGTACTTATGAAGCATCTCAACACAAGCTGTATAAAATTTGAATCGTTCAAACTATGTACATTCTCACAGATTTTGTCGAAAGGCGAAACCCGGGTCGTTAGTGACAAAATCTGTGAGAATGTACATAGTTTGAACGATTCAAATTTAATATTGAAATTCCACCAAGCACCTTCAGCCGAAATCTTAAATTACAAGCTGTATATTATACCATAGTTATAAAATCAGAAATTAAGGTGCAGTAATCATGAACAATTTTGGACATGTCATTACCACAAAGATTAGCTGTAATTTCTGTGCACTCTACTGATCGACTATTATCAATTTGCTTGACTTGATAAAATTAATTAAATATAATCATTGTATTATAACATATATAATTTAAATATTATTTTATTATGTCGACATTTTTTATTGACATCGTCGATAAATGTCAATTTAAAAATATATAACTAACTACAATGTCTGAAAATAAATACGAAACATTTCCAATAAAGAAAATATTACCTTTTTTAAATATATCAACAATCCAGCAGCAAAAGAAATCGATTTTAATATCAAGACACTACGATGAACGTGTTGATAAAATTGATTTGAAACCAATATTAATGATTATGCATTTTATTGAAATGCTTCGTTATTTATGGTTACATAACGCTTGTAGTATGTCGATAGTTGAATTAAAATCATGCGTTGTCGATTATCAGTATAATCTTGTATATACTATATCTGAATTTGAATCGTTCAAAGTATGTACATTCACACAAGATTTTTCACTGACGTCCCGGGTTTCGCCTTTCGACATCTTCATGCGTTCAAGTGTACGGAAGATCTTGAACTGACAGTCAGTTCAAGTTTATCCGTGCAATTGACACGTGACAAAACTTGTGCGAATGTACATAGTTTAAGCGATTCAAATTTAATATTGAAATTCCACCGAGCACCTTGAGTCGAAATCTTAAACTGTTTATATCTACTGAAAAATGAACGTACATGAATAAGGTTTAGAAGCCCTGCTTTACACGATTACTACAAGTAAAAGTATTATGTTGTTAATAAATTGATTCATGGAGGGAAAAGAATAACTTATTATGTGTTAAACTAAAAGTTAAATGAGTTCGTCAAATATATTGTAAAACCATTTTTAAATACATTGTGATAATTCAACTATTATTTATATAAATTCTGTCATATTCACAATCGTATTCCACAGCAAATTCCACATTTGTTTTATATGAATAGGACCGGTTTCGCTGATGAAGAACATTTTTAACTGATAAGTACTGTGGTCTGTCACTGTTACAGAAGTACATAATAATTTTCAGGGAAGCCCAGTCCTAGGTATTTTTTTTACTTGATGAACGCATTTAAAAAGTACTAGCTGTATGCCCGTTGCCCAGCAACGTGAGCTTTTTGTTGCATTGTGTTTAATTTTATTTAGTTTAATTTTATTTAATTTAATTTTATTTAATTTTATTTAATTTTATTTAATTTAATTTAATTTTATTTAATTTTATTTAATTTTATTTAATTTTATTTTATTTTATTTTATTTTATTTTATTTAATTTTATTTTATTTTATTTTATTTTATTTTATTTTATTTTATTTTATTTTATTTAATTTAATTTTATTTTATTTTATTTTATTTTATTTTATTTTATTTTATTTTATTTTATTTAATTTAATTTTATTTTATTTTATTTTATTTCATTTCATTATCTATTAATTTGAAAATTTACGCAAACAAAATACATTTCGTAGAAGAAGAAGAAGTCTCGAGGACATCATCAGTACGCACACATTTGTGAAAAGTGAAAAGCGAGTGATTATTTTATCGACTTTTAATATATAAATTTAGTATGAATAAAAAAGTGGAGACTGGAAGGTGTGAAATCGAGGACTCTCACTCAAACAAACGGACCTTATCGGCTATTAATATATAGATTCATAAGAATGAATCTCCACATATATATTTTTTAATCAATATCCGTTCCCAATGTGGAGCATACCTAATGGAGGTACCTCAAGATTATCAATAAAGTTTATTTTTAATTTCATTTATAATAAATTTAGTTTTATTTACAGGATTTAAAAATTATTGTAAACGTAAAACATGCTACTTTTTTAGAACATAATATATTTTTTCAGTTGATTTATCAATTTTTGTTCGAGGGTATGGATGTTTGTGATGTTTAAAAATTAATCCTAACCTAAAATATTCTTAAAGCAGGTGTAGCGAGAGCGATTAGCTAACCACTAGTCATGTCCTAATCTTATCCTTTTATTCATACTCTCTTTTAAAAAATGGAGGTTGAGCAACTGAGTTACAAGCAGTACTCGTAGAAAAAAAAACTTATTTTTAGATAACTCCAGTAGGAAGCCACGCGCTTCACAATGAGAGCATATATGGATTTTTAAACATAACAAATTAGCCTTTTCCACTATGCGTTGAGTGTACAGTCTACCCTAGGCGTGGGGAACTCGCGGCCTTTTGGCTACTCTGGTGCGGCTCTAATTCTGTATTTTTTTTTAATTTCGTAGATTCTTGGGATTTTCGATGTCAAAATCCTTTAGGAACCTATAAAAAAGGTCCCACGCTGGTAATTTTGGGAAATCCGCAAATTTCTGGGGTTTAGAAATTGGCATGAAATTGTTTCCGGCCAAAGATTCCCTAGTCAATGTTTACTGCGGCCTTCATGTCAAATCAGAAAAATGAATGCGGCATTTGGAGAAGAAAGGGTTCCCCGCCCCTGGTCTACCCTTTACATTTGTGGCATAAACATAACTGCACTGGACACATCACGCCCTGAACCTAAACTCTAGTACAGGCGTGGTGAACCTGCGGCCTTTTGGGTACTCTAGTGCGGCCTTCTGGCCAATTCTGTAATTCTGTAAATTGATGAAAATTCGTTAATTCCTGTTTTCGACCAAAGATTCCCTAGTCAATGTTTACTGCGGCCTTATGTCAAATCAGAAAAATTAATGCGGCCTTTAGATAATAAAAGGTTCCCCCCCCGCCTCTGCTCTAGTTTGTTTCATATTGAAAGCAATCCTTGGCTACCAATTAAAAGGTTTAATAAAATCATTGAGTAAGCCCTCAAATGCTTAGCATTTTTTGACACACGACAAAAAATGATTTTTACACAAAGTCATAATTTCTACCAAAAGTCCGTGGTCGACGTCCGCCTGAAAAAGAGATAAACAGTTGTAAATTAATGCGATATAGTAGAATTCCTAACCACGCTGTACCTTGTTGTATTAAATTAGTAGTGGACGACTTTTGGTCACCTCAAAAATTAACCGGTTATTAAATATCCGAATTTAAACTTCGTTATAACAAAACAGTTTCATAGATTAGCAATAATAATTAATAACAACTTGACGTCACTTAATTTATTTTGCAAATTTATTACATATTCCGTTTGTTTTGTGGTTTTTTTTACCGCTATTTCTTTTACATTTAAATTTATACAAAAACGGTTGTTGTAATAAGATAAGATTTAAAACTCTTTCAGGGATGGGCATTATGTTATCATACATTATATTATTACAATGATACTTATGAAAACTGTAAGGAAACATGGGCAATTCAGTAGCGTAGCAGTTGTTTAAATATTAGATGGCTGCGCCGCTGATATTAGTAGGCCAAAGATTATTCATATTTCAAGTATTTAACATAATAGCACTTTTTGCTGTGAAAAATGAAATAAATGTACATATAACGTGTTATATTGATGAAGATGTATGAAGTAGTATGAAGTAACGATTATATTGATGAAGATGTATGAAGTAGTATGAAGTAAGTATGTATGAAGTAACGTGTTATATTGATGAAGATGTATGTAGATGTATGAAGAAATTTGGGGTCCTCTCGTTGGGGCAATCTTTATAAATACAGAAGGTATACATATCGATTGTGGAAAGGAAAAAGGACGTAACCCACACATATCAAATTTTACAGGAGGCGCAAAAAACGTGTTTTGATGATTTTGGGCCATATGCAAATTATGAATCACAACCTTGAAGTGCACGGAGATTTCTAAAATGGTGTTTAATTGACATAATCTATTATTAATTAAGGAAATTGTTTATAAAAAACCTTTATTTCAATCTTTTTTCTTGTTTTTAGTTTTTTTACAAGGTCATCTTTTTCAAAATTACAAGCTAAATTTAGATACTAATTCGGCATTTGCCGCTTGTATCCTTTTGATAGAACGTGTGTCATGTTTGATACATTGTGATTATCGAAAAAAACCTGTTTTGAAAAAACTTTGGGTTACGTCCTTTTTCCTTTCCACAGTCGATATGTTTAATTGGTTGTATTTCTAGTAAATCCAATATACTGAGAAGTTGTCAACGTTTTATTGTACTCGATTCTTGCAGTTCATTAATTACAAAAAAATGTTGTCAAGACATCATTTTTTTAGAGACGGTATTTCTTTTACACTTCACATTAGATTAAATAATCCTCACTTTAGAGACGTTTTTAGACTTTAATTTATTATTAAGCTAATTGCATGCATCGCTGATAACAGTAGCTTGACTTCGTAAAGACCAGAGTAGGTTTCGTATAACAAAACCGATCAAGCATTCTCAACAAAATACATTCGTACATATTTTAACCCATCAAATAATGTCAGCGTTATTGGGTTACTACTTACTATAGAGATGTTCGGCACATTAAAATTAAGTGCAGTAGAATTCGATATCGATTGGGTAGTTAGTATCTCTTACAATACCGCTTTTTTCTTCTGGTTGTTGCAATTGTAAATTATCAATTTATAGAAGCAAACTTCTTCATTGAGTTGCAGCGAGACTGGTTGACTTTCTTTTTATTTTCTTTTATACACACCATAATAAACGCTCACACACTTAAGTGAAATACCAACTTAGGTAGTTTGCATTAATTAACACGCTCGATACTAGGTTAAATCATTTATTTCAATTATCACTTTCTGGACTGAATTAAATGATAGAAAACGAGCGATTTTTAAGGTAAAATAAACAGCTGATATTAAACTAGATGTTGATGCAAAATCTACTATATATTATATGTGCGTTGACTGTTGTTGATTTAACACTTGGGGGCTCCAATCCCGGGATCCCGGATCCTTAAATCCCGGGGTTATGACAGTTCTTATTCCGGAATATCGGGATTGAAAAAAAATTGAGAAAGTTGTGCGAGGTCTAAAAAAAGGTAATTTTGGTTTATTTTGGCAATTTCTTAAATTTCTGGCTTTATGAAATCGACAAAATTTGTTTGAAAAATCCTAGGATTTCAACACCGCCGAGCAAAAATTTGCAAAAAACAAAAAAGCTTTCAAAAAGAATTTTATTTATTGATTTGGCCTTTAAAAATTAAAAAAGTTCCCCACCCCTGGTGTAGCCCATCATCATAACTAACACATGTTTGGAGGAAATTTAGACTTTACAGTCCCGCGAATACAATTCCATAAATCGATTGAGAACGATATATCAAATAGTTTCTACTGGGGTTCGAACTTACGAGCAAAGCAAACGAAGTCAGTGATGTTGATCACTAGACTAAATGTAGTAGGAAGGTATTAAGTTCACTGCCGACGGTGTTAAGTCGAAATAGTCATCTATTTTATAACTCTCGCAGAACTAAATACGTTATTATTTTTATCTTATTACAATGGATTTTTACTACGTAAAAGCCAATTTAATCAATAATACGGCTGGCCGAAAAACACTGAAATATAATTTATAATTCTCCAGTGGATAATTTTTATCTATATCTAAATATTTGAAACAAAACAACTCTAATTTTAGATTATTCTGCCAGATGTACATAAACGCTCTTTGCCTTTATTTTTTTCGTGAATATTTTATTATTATCACTGTTTCGTCAAAAAAATGTGTTGAAAACTGAAGGATGCTGGCATGCCATTGGACAAGGAAGCAGGGTGGCCACATTATGCTCCGTGTAGGATAGAATGTGGTATAAAAAGAAGACAAATAATAATACCATAGTTCTCCCAACGTAAATTCAACTAGTTTCTTATAAAGATCTCACCGTAAATAAAGAAAACTACTGCAGTGCGTGCGTTTAATTTAAATAAAGTGACTGCTTTCACTTAATTTTCTTGTCTCCACTGCATCTACATAGACTATTAAATTATCTTCGATAGCATGTTAATCAAACTTACAACAACGTTTTGCATGAAACTGATAAACGAAATTCATTGCAACTCAACTCATGTTTCCATTATTGCTATGAAAGTATAACATTCCAACATTTTCAACAATACAAATAATTATTATATGTATTCAAAACGAAGCATTTAGCATATTGATTTGAATACAGGACAAATTTAATAGGTGTACCGATAAATAATGTCGTTTTTTGTTGTTGACCGGATTGATCAATCGAATCGACACGAATTGAGACATTTAAATTAAAAAAATAATCCTCGGACTGAAAGATCAACAAAACTGGATGACATGGTTTTAGTTGCTGACATTGAAATAAATTTAACTTATACTTCCAGTTGGTCTCGGACAGTGGTGGGCTGCCAATACGTTAACAAGGGTCTCGCTTAATCTCGAAGCAATTCTCGGTGTTCTGGGGAAGGAGTGAATTTCTCTATCACTCCTATGCAATTATATGCAATAATTAATCGATTGTTACTTAATACACTTATAATATGTAACAATATGCAATTTACCGTAAACTTATCAATCTAAATGGCTGAAAATATACTACTGTGTATACTGAAGCTGTCGTAGATATTAGATGTCAGAAATTGCAGTAATATAATAACTTGATCTGAGAATATTGTTTTCTCTTAAATTAACAAGGGGCTCGCCGGCCTTAGTAAAATTTAACAAGAGCCCCCTCTAGCCCACCCCTGGTCTCGGATATTCATGGTCCACACAAGGGCTTGTTGGTTTTCAAAAACGCTAAAATTTGCGATATTCGAACACCGGTTTTTACAACTTGGCAAATCCGTTTTAATATTATTTTT
The DNA here is from genome assembly GCA_030503985.1 of Himalopsyche tibetana. NCBI lineage: Eukaryota > Metazoa > Arthropoda > Insecta > Trichoptera > Rhyacophilidae > Himalopsyche > Himalopsyche tibetana. The sequence goes on from JAPJYX010000006.1 coordinate 484,304, forward strand.
ATTATTTAAATAAAAACGTTAATATTTTTGGACTAGAACCGCCATGGATAAAAACAATACGAGATAAAATATGTAAATAGTTTAAAAGACAGTAAACATCACTTTCGCCTGCGTAGTCGGGTAGCCAACGTCAATGGATTCGGTTTCGGAGGTCACGGGTTCTAAGTCCAGTACGTAAAGTTTTTTATACATCGATTTTTCAATCGATTTATGAATTTATGTTCGAAGGCATGAATGTATGTGATGTCTTTAATTCTCCCCTACCACTCATTCTATTTTAAAAACGGGGCTCAGAGAGAGCGATTAGCTGACTACCAGTCATGTCCTGTTCCTATCCTTATATTCCTACTGGCTTTGGATTTTATTTGAATAAGCCCTTCTCCCAGTGGCGGATTAAGCACACGAGAGGCCCGAGGCGCAATAAAATTTGGAGGCCCTGTTTTTCGTATAACATAAAAACGTTAAAGAATTCACGTAAAATACTAAAAATCTGAACAAAAAGTAAAGTTGCTATATAATATAAGCCATTTTTGAGGCCCCTAAGATTCAAAGGCCCCAAGCGCGCGCCTCATTCGCTTATAGGATAATCCGCCACTGCCTTCTCCATATTGTGCAGGGGCAAAATAACTAGAAGGCTTTAAGACAGTAGGAATGGATACTCAAAGAGTCTGGGTGAACGAATAAAATTTTGTTAAAAACTAGAATAAAATACGCCATTTTCACAATATCTGATAACTGGAGACGATAAGCGGGTGCTAGGTTCAAATTGTGGACGCAAGAAACAATAGCTGCCTAAAGGGAAGGTACCCAAATCCACCCCAATGCGTGGACTCACAGCAAAAAAAGCCTTCTTGTTTGTTTGGTGATAAAATACATTTCGGATTAAAAATAAGTCATTTTATCACACCCCATAGTAAAATCAAAAATAATAAAATTATTTATCGGTACACTTTGCCGATATTTCAAATATTGATAAATGTTAAAATTCTGTTATTTGTTTAAATTATTTCGTTTCGCAGAAATGATGTGGCTTTGCTCGATTGTTTTTTACTGTAAAAAATGCTTTTTATTTAGAATTATAATATTAATTTTACTAACGTATTTTTTGTCTATATTTTTTTAAAACCTATAAATAGTCGAACACTGTGTTGTTTATCAAAAAGTTTTTCGACTACATATTATAAAAGTAGATACTCGTTGCTTTCCTTAATTTTACGGGGAATTTCTGTGATTTTATATTTTATGTTGTAATTCTTACATTAACACTTTGTGTAAAATGATAATATGCCAAAAACAAATGTAAAAAACGATTCTTATAAAGTTTTGACGGATGACGTAAAGTTAAATCCGATTTAGAAGTTTTTCTCTAAAAGTGAGTAAAAACCTGACAGCTGCATGCCTAGATATCTTTTATTTTTGCGTCTTATTTGACTGAAATAAACAATCTGACCGCGTATTGAATATTTGTGTAAAATATAAAAACATTGTATAAACAAACATAACCTGTTTCGTTTATTATCGTAAATCTATTATACAAATTTTACTCATTGCCATAGATTATAATATTTATTCAACAAATATTGTATTAAATTATTATAATTATTAACATAACGTTACATATTAGCATAAAGTGATACATAAACATTTTTAAATTTATAAACACAGTTATTTGACCAATTGACTTGTATACATGATGATAGTATGGAAAAATAGATAATCAATAGTGACCTTATAATAAGTGATCAAGTAAGTGACCTATCCTGAGTAGGGAGTGCAATACCGGTATTACCGAAACCGGAACACCGGTATTCGTGGTGTTTTTCAATCCCGAAATATCAGTTATGAAAAAGAAAAATATCGATTTCCCGTTATTGAAAATTAATTAAAATATAAATTTGAATGTACAGAAACCGTCACGTATTTTAATAAAATTGTCCGAGATGAATTTAAAGAATTTAAGCCTACCAACAGTTGTATCAATATTGACATGATGCAAAATTGATGAGCCTTTCAATGATGTATTATTATTATTATAAAATATATCACAAGCACCCGTGTACAAGTTTTTAAATGAAACTTTTAAAAAATCTTACCCTACCCTAACAAAAAATATTGCAATTTTGTATAAAATTATGAAAAAAAACTGTCTGTTCCTGTCTAGGACCGCTACAAATTATGAGAGGGCAAAAGACCACAATTCATATATTTATATACATATACAAAAAACTGGGTAAAAATTGTGGTGAAATTGTTTTATTATTAAAATATGTAGTAATCAATCGGGAAGGATTTATATTTTAAATTTGGTTTCTTTAATGTTATAGTAAATCCCGAAAATTACTAAATCGCCAAATCGATCGGGATCTCTGATCCCAGGATTGGAGACCCTAATTACCATGGCTAACACGTATATTTTTACTTTTAGAGTTATTGAAAACCTTAGTATTCCTAATGTATTGATTGTTTCATTACCACATTTTTTTTTATTAACGATCAACATTTTCAAATATTCTTTCATCTATGATTGCATCCACTGTACATACACAATTTACGAGTTCATTCTGTTTTAAGCCCAGCAACATTTCGTTGAACGAATTATATTTTCTTCCAGTCAGTGTGGCTTCGATCTCGCCGCATAGTGGACGTCGGCGGGAGCTTTTATACTCGATAATATAGTAAAATAAATCTAATTTTTTATCGATGTATAGACACCACCTCGATCATTAAAACTCATCAATTGTAATGATCAGAGTATCAAATTATATTAACTTGATAAGTTTAACAGATAACTTTATCTTATAATAATTATTAACTGTGTTAAATACATCCATAAATACAATGACAATAATGAGTTCCTAATTATATAAAATCGATTATTACTTGTGAAGTGTCCAATTGACATGTTAATACCAAAACAATTTGAATATTAATGTTTAATTAACTTTATTAAAATATACATAGAATAAATATGTATCTTAATAAATAATTTAATTCACTTTTTATATATGTGGTTAAATTAATTGTGCGGTGTCAAGTGAAAATAAAAGTATTTTATTGTTTAATTTGTGTAACGGAAACCGTGCAAAAAATGAAGGTGAGATTGTTAATGTTATCTTTTTACAATTCTAAATGTCATACTACACGTGTTGTGTGCTTACGAAAGATAGCAAATTACTGCTAATAAACAAATATTTAGTTCTAATACCGTGTATGTATTTTGCGATAGCATGATTATATTGAATTACAATTTCCGACCATTTTAGCCACATATTACAACTTTACAAACACAAAAACCTCTATTATCAATAAATCTATTTTTTTCAACCAAGTACGCTTCCAATGAAGATTATATGAGCAGGGGTGGGCTCAGTGACGTTCCTAGGATCTGTGCCGCCCCTAGGCAGACCCCTAAAGTAGCGCCCATTTTATTTCATTCCTTCCCATTATTCTAGGAATAAATACACACATTTAGAAGTTCGAATGCTCTACTCCAGGGACCACCAAACTTTTTGACCAGCGGGCCGGATTGAACTTTTTATAAACTAAGGGAGCCGGGCGACAAATAAATTCCTACTGGAACACAATCAGAATATTATTTCATCGTATGTGGTTACATAATAATTATAATGTAAACAAATTTTTGCCCTTCTTAGAATTTCAATAAATGAGAATATTCGAGAAATTTTCAAGTAAACCAAGATTTGGTCGTCTCGCCTCCAATTTCTATCCAACTTCCTTCACTTTGAGTCCCTTACCAGATAGTTGTACGACAATTGATGATTTGAAATAAATAGTTTTCGTGAATTCACAACTAAATCATAAAAAAATATATTTCTTATATGAATAATTTTTATGCAAAAATCCAGAACTTTTCGGGGGCCGGATGAAAATCTTCAGCGGGCCGTAGTTTGGTGACCGCTGCTCTATTCACTTACAGATACTCAAACAAATCTTTTGTCACTAGTTCCGTTTTCCTTTCAGGTGATTCATTGTAAAATTGACAAAGATCATCACAAATAAATATGATCCAAAAGCTCACATTATTGTTCAATAATTTTGAAAAATAACTATTACCTTCATTACACATCAGAAAAAATAGCGTAAATTTTAAATGCACTTAATTAATATCGAATCTTAATTTGGTATTTTGTTAATTAAAGACATTGAGGCATCACATTTATTCTAAATCAAATTCGTGTCAAAAATATTTAGTCATTAAAAAAATCTGTGATCATTTGCCGCTTCCTAGGACTTGCCGCCCCTAGGCAACTGCCTAATCGCCTATGCCCTCGGGACGTTCATGAGTGGGCTGGAGGGTGGTTGAAGGGGATCGCGCGAGCCCCATGTTTAATTGTAGTCAGACTCGCGATACCGTTGTTAAAAATAAGGAAAATCATATTCTCCTATTTAATCACTACTTACTAGCAAATTCTGTTGATGGTTTGACTGTATAAATGTACAGTGGAACCCCTATCTCCTGTTCCCGCATGGATCGTTTATTTTTCATAGTCCCAGTCAAACACTCATAAGAACAATGTTAAGTAATCCCGCATTAATCGTTCCCCGATTTACCGATTTCTTCGTTCTATCGTCTAAATATTATGGTCCCATCTCATATTTATATCGATTGACCGTTTTTGTTGAATATTTATCATTTCGTTCATAAATAGTCTTACTTCGCTACTTTCATATCACATTTTCTAACTTATAACTAAAATTCCTAAATGAATTAAACTAGAAATCTAGCTAAGAAAATGACACAAATCAAGACAAATAAAATGTATTAACTTCGATTACAGAATAAAAAAGACCTGAACATGTTTTGACTATATTTTAACATTAATTAAAACACTAATGTTTGATATACATGCTTACAGATGTTCTTATATAATATGTTCAACGCAAGATTTTTGTGAACGGTGCTTTTAACGATTACCATTCATATCACACACACATCTTTCATTTAAACGTAATTTTACACAGTTTTGAGAAGAACAGTTTCTAATACTTATCACATTTTTTTTAATGACAATTTTCTGGCATACATAGAATATATGATTTACAAAGCATTGGTTTAATTTATTGTACAAGAGTGATAGAATGTCTGTCCTTTCCACCGCGAACAGCTCTGAGATTTAGTGAGCCCATTGTTACCGTATTGACAGCCTATCTCTAGACATGATCTCCTAGCGAAGCTTATATTAACGAAAGTTTCTTCACGAGAACTACTTTTAAATCAACCTCTCATTTTTTCTATGACACTAAGGAAAGACCTAGGGCAGGCCAACGCTCCCTTTAAGCTGCGCGCACACGCGGCTGCGCAGCAGTTTGAAAGTCCCCATGCACTCATTCCGGGATGGGGCGCACTCCAAGACAACTATTCAATTAATATTTGATTGGCCCGCGAAACCTTTGAAATTTTCGCGCAGCTAACTTCTTGTCTTAGAGGGAGCATTGGCAGGGATAGTGGTTTTATCGCTACCTCTACTGTTTTTAAAATCGGATAGGGAAAAGGAATTTCAGACATCCATGCCTCCAGTAATTCATAAATCGATTGAAAATCACTTTATGAAACTGTCCGTGCTGGGAACGAAACCGTGGGCACTGTAATATTGATGATGGCCACTCGTTTGAAGCCCCTGGCTATTTTATTGTATAATATCAATTAGTCAAAACATTTCTGCGGAGTTTCTCCACATCTATCATCGAGTATTCACGGTATATGGAAGTAATGCGGGCGTAATAGTGACGCTGAACAATTTCTAGATACCATGAAAGTTAAAAATTGTTTATATTATATAATTCCCTTCCACTATTCTTACCCTCGAAATAACGGGCGTATTGAAGGCGATTATCTAACCACTAGTTCTGTCCTAGCACTATCCTTTTTTTCCTACTCGCATTGACAAAAAGAGAGATTAATCAACTGAGTAACCAACAGTTCTTATAGAAAATCTTCTGTTGAGATACTTCCATTAGGAGGCCATATGCTCCACATTGGGAGCGGATATGGATTAAAAAAAACACACTTGAAGATTATCAATTTATTTTATATAAATCAGTTGTTCTGCGTGGGGGTACGAGAAAGCATTTCCCGGGATGCGGGATAAGTTTATATTTTGACATATATAAAAAATATATTACAAAACAACCTTGTCATTAAAATTTTAATTAAAAGGCGAGAACATTTTTTCAGATTCAAGGGGGTACGGATCAATAAAAAGGTTAAAATCCACTGCTTGAAATGCACCATACACTTTTTAATCAATTCTCACTTTCTGAATCTTCTCAAAGTCCGTTCTTTTTACTTTTACTAATGAATTTGTCAATTTATTGTAGCACTACATTTTTTGTCTACCTATATTTACTTGAAACTGTATGGAGTATGCGAAGCAGTATTCAATTTCCAAAATGGGCACAGATTCTTGTATCTTTTATAGCGGGTATTTAAATGACAAAAACCCCGTATCAGGAACTGCTTTCAACGCGGTATTAAACTTAAAGAGTTTACTCTAACATGCCCAACTCTTAGCTGGCTTTTGAGGGTAGCTCGGGTGCTAACGCATAGACGAAATGGTATTCGTATGGTCATCGATATTCAATATGACCATGAGCAGGGAAATCAAGGATTCTTTAATGTCACGTTATTTTTAAGGGCGACTCGAAAATTCTCTAGCTCGTGTTCGTATTGTACTCTCTATATGGCTCGCTCGTGAGTTACACGTTACAAACTCCTCTACGATGGAAATAAAATTATATATTTATATATTCTTTCTACTAAAATACTTTTTTATTTTACGGAACGTATCCCGTCCGACTTAAATACCATGTAAAATGCTATTATAAAATACGAAACTGCTTAAAAAATATTGCTGTAGCACAATTTCCAGTAGTATCTCAAAACAGTACCCTTTTTGCACATCGACATAATCGGAATATGTTCAATACAGATTTATATTTTATCCATAACTATTGTACCTTATGGTAACAAATTGCGTATTAATTTGTATCATATCGTATGTTGTATTCTTTCAACGCGATGAGCGAGTTTAAATTAAAAATCTATAAACTTAAAAATTTACCGCATGAAAAGGATTAAGACCAGTGCCGGCGCTACGTGCAAGCAGATCAGGCGATCGCCCGTAGTAGTAATTCTGCAGAGGCGGCCAGATGTCTAATGCCTAAGGGAATTTTATAACATAACAAGGGCGAAAAATTACAATCTTACCCGGGGTGGCCAAATTTCTATCGCCGGCCCTAATTAAGAGTAAAAAAATGAGAAACAGCGTTTTTCTATAATCTTTGGTTATATTTTATTTAATGTAACATCAGACATGCGGGCTCGAAATATACCCTTTTGGTGGAGAAGATTCAGAAGAATTTTTCTGAGACTTCTCTATATGAGGGTGTATGGATAATACCCATGGCTTTATCCAAATGACTTTCTCTTAGGCATGCTTAACTTTAATAGTTTGAAAGTTCGAAGAGAAATTTATCTGGTCATATATTTCTTTCGACTTGTACGAGGCCAAAATGAGAATTCCACCATTCTTGAGAATATGAATCTAAATGTTCCTGGTTATTTTTTGTGAAATCGTGGACATGAAGTGTTTGTTCTCCCAATGTGTAGAACCAGCCTGCCAATGGGGATGCCACTGGGGAGAGCTTTAACGGTGTTCAAACATATTGCTTCGGATGTCGACATATTCCACGTAGACGTGGGTGAGTTCCGACGAATAATATTTTTTTATGTATTAAAGTAGAGTTCGTCGGAAGTTTCGCAGTTGACTTTCTTGACATTTTTTTCTACTGCTTTTAATATAAAATTGTACTATTTTTTTTCTTCATTGTAAAAGTTTTAAATTTTTAATTTCCCAACCTTGTGTAATGTTAATTAAATAAATAAATCAACCAAACCAATATTTAATTTGAACGAGTGTAAAATACGAATAAAATTAAAAAATAATATTATTTTATCTTATTATTAATCTAAATATGTTCATTACGTATTTTAGTCGTGCATAAAAAGTAATCATTGTCTCTTCCACGACTTAGCCACTTATTATTATTATTTTAATACACCATTATTTTTTATTAATTTTCAAAGCTATAATATCATACAGTACAAGTGCTAAAAATTTAAAATTGAAAAATCACTAATAAATTATAAAATTATCAGATATATTCGAATTAAATCTTACCTATTATCTGAACAAGAAGTAGATCTGGATGAAGTATATGGACTAGTTGTAACAACGTGAAAAACTATAAATTTATAAAACAAGTTATTAACTTATTTAGCTACTGATTGTTTGTTTCATTTTGCCTATGTTTTCTGATGCTTGATTTCATTTTATGTAAAAAAAATAAATTAATTCTGATATTTTTAATGTTTTATTTTAATAAACATATAATTTTTACAAAGAAATCAAAAATCACAATTTTTAAATCAAATATAACACATTGATCACCGAAAAAAGATTAACTTGTGCAGCGTATTTGTTGGATTGTCCTGCTTAACCTTTGGATTTTCCGCGCAGCCAGTCTCTCGTCTTAGAGGGAACATTGGCTGCGACTGTCAGCGTTTCATCGGATCGCCGAGTAATCAGGGATGACGACAACGGTTCCCGGTTGCTCGAATTGCTCGAATAACAAGATAATCAATTTGTTTCCGTTTGTTCTGTCTTAGCCCTGTTTTCTGGAAATATGTAGAAACAGTTTGAGTAACTAATTAATAGGCAGTTTTCGTAAAACACTTCTGTTGAGATAAACTCCATTCAAAGATCACATGTTCCGCATTTGAAGCGAACACGGTTAAAATAAATACTTACGAAAATTATTTTTATATTTCACTCTCTAAACAAATGTCGCACAAGATAAAAATGAAATTCGTAGAAAAAGTCGTGAAAAATCGTTTAAATAACCAATAAATTTGAATAATTTGTATTTCGAGCAATTTACCGGCTCCCGACGACGACAATGGCATCCGAAGGATGCTACAAAAGAAAATTAAGTTTTACATGCTCAAACAGCATTCTTAATTCGATGGCTGCTACAGACGAGATATATCGTAAAATTTGTCGTGCTCGACACACCAGAAACGAGTTATCTCGTTAATAACTAATTAATTTAATGTTGCAAATTATAGCCGGCGTGCTAGGTAAATACGTACTTTTTTACGGCAGCTAAAAGGTTAATACGTGTCCAATCTAAGCCATACATATTTTTACAATGGAGGTAGTAACTAGCAGCTACTGAGTATATTTGCGCAATTCAACGTGATCAAACTAGAACCCTCTGGGGGAAATCAACATATACATTCATTTTCTTTCGCATTACTCCTTCACCACGATTATATTCGATAAATTAAATTATCAGTACAGTCATTCAGCCCCCATTTTCTTACTTACTAATGAATAATACACTGCTTTCGATATTGTAGGAAACATCACAGGCAAATTATTAGTGTCACAAAACGGAAGCATAAAACATTACATTACCATTCGGACAGGCAAATTAAGTATGAATACGTTTCAACATATAACATAACTATTGTATGTTTTTTTTCTTTTTGACAATTTATTAGAAAACCCATGACAGTGCGCGCCTTTGCAGAGTCAAAGCGATGAAAAGAATTTTCGGAAAAGCGAAGCAAAGGTCATCTGACGCTCACACGAAATCGCGTCGAATTCAAAAAGTATTGTCATTATTAGTTGTTGAACTCGACACAAATGAAATTATTTAGCTACCTTAACAATAAATAAATAAACGAATAACATTAGCTGCGGGAAGCACGCACTTTACACGAACACGCCTGCATAGAGAATATTTTTAAAATTAAATATTTAAGTTTTGTTTCTGTGATTTATTAATCATATAAGTGTTATTTAAAAGCCTGAATTGATACCGCTGTTAATCTGTGAATAAGGTGACTTCTCTTAGTACTTTGGTATGATCGCGATGAACATTTTAGAATTCACAAAGAAACGTAGAATCCACCAGTGAACACTAACCACCACCATAGTGCATTCACTTTTGTGACAACCATCCGTTGTGCTGAGGTAGTGGTAATCTTCAAATCATCATCCAATGACTCGGCTATACGGATAAACAACAGCTTGTTCCGTAGCCAACAGCGTGGCAACACTCCTAGACGTTCGTTCTGTTCGTCTTCGAACGAGTTCATTAATGATTCATTTTTTGTTATGGATGTCTGTCATTTTTTCAAATTTCTTCCCATACATTAATACTTCTACCGATCCTTCCTTAGAATAATCGCCCGACCCCGGGCTCCTACATTTCGCGTGGAAGTGTGAGTTCAAATATATATTATTGAATACGTATTAGAATGGACTGTGTCGGAACTCACCAGTTTTTTAATGGAATTTATTCATGATTTTATCGGTGGAGATTGACTCAAATGACTGAAAAAATGTTGAAACTACCGGGTTCAACAGTTGAACAGGTACCAGCTTCTGAACCTGGAGAGGACACCAATGGAAAACCTTAGTGAGATCTTCAGGTTCCAAATCACGGTAGAATTCATGAGGAGAAAAACTTGCGCAAGCTATGTGCGCCAAATGCGCGGACATACACAGAGCATAATATGACTGCAAATGAGCCCCGAAAGAACCATCCACCTGTGAAAACTGCAGGCAAACTATAAGTGGTGCAGACGGCACCCGAAAAATGACAGAATCGCCTGAAGAGACGAGGACAAGGCCTTGGCAGCTTGGAACGACTCCTGACGCCAAGGAGCGAAGGGTGGAAAGCCTGAGGCCACACCGACCGATCAACACCAACGACACCGCCCTACCTGCCTAGACTTCCATCAACGCCACAACACAAACTGGAAATGACGAACCAGTCCATAAGCCCATATTATTTCATACATTACCGCAAGTTCAATGAAACTACCATATTATAAATCGACATAGATATTTTTTTCCAAAGCCTGTTATTTCACTTTATCTATAAATAACACAATAATAATATTGGTCTAAATTTGACAGGTTTTATATTTTTAGAAATAATATACATATTACTATTTTGGTAATTATAGTCAAATTGGAAACTATTTCAAATGGAACTGGACTGAAAATAACGTTTAAATGACTGGAGGACGATCATGAGAGAGAAACCAATAGGGCAAACAAAAAATTAAGTTAATCGTTCTTTTTTTATTTCACAATACCCAAATGTATAGTACAAAAAGACCTGCCTACCAAAAAAAACTGCCTGTCTCTGTATAAATATATATTTAAATCAAATAAAACCATCGACGCTGCAGAACAGCAGATTTTAGTTGTTGACAACCATCGAAATTCTATGGATAATTTAGTGATATTAATCATAGTAATCTTATCAATTAGGGAATATCTTTATTCAATGGCTACTTTTGGGTGGAAATGTAGATAGTTTTTTGTCAAGCGTCAATGTAGGAGAAAGAATGGATTTAAGGGATAAGGTTTCCAACATTTTTCGGGTGGCGACCCACTTTTACAAAAGCCATGTGACTTGAGAATTTTCAAATCCAAAATCCCAGAATATCGATTTACCGAAAAAAGTTGGCGACCCCCCCAGACCCACAGGTTGGGAACCAGTGATTTGAGGTTTTAAAGAAAAAATGTTTCAATAGTTGGTCACTCCTGTTACAAGAAAAATCTTCATTTTTTTGTTTGTAATCTTGAACACAGTGGCGTAACCACCATACAACGAAGCCTATGTGACGCGTAAGGGCCCTTGGGCTAGGGTGGCTCCATATTTTATCAAAACATTAATCAGGAATTAATCATTCTTAAAAGACCCTGCCAAACGAGTTGAGCCAATAGATGTTGAGGGCCTTTTTCAACTGTACGTACGAAGCAAAAGTAACTGTTTTTTTATCATTATCGCCAGCTAAAAATTCTAGGCGACAAAATGTTTACTCTCTTAATACGTTGACGTTAAATCGTAAGTTTCGATGCATAAACTTTATTTTTGTAACAAAAAGGGCCCTTCGATAACTTTTGAATATGATTCCAGATGTACTCGTTACGCCACTGCTTGGACACAAAAAATGTCAGTCAGTGTTCAAATATCTCCTTCACATAAATTTTCCCAGAAGATGTATCCAAAATTGTGAGTTAAGTGGTCTGTGAGGTCTGAAATGTTGGCGAAAGCTGGATTATTCTGTATAGACTATAGGTATGCCCTTCAAAGGTTTTGTTTGCGTCATGTCGTCGCATAAACAGACAGGATTATGCATTCAAAGACTTAAAATATTCTTTGAGAATATGTAAATTAGCAGACTGCTTTTAAATTTGGAGCCCAAACATATTTAGGCCGGTTTTGTTTACGAATAATAAACAGCAATTTTGAGCGAGCGCGTAAACCACGCCACTGAGATATTGTTAAAAATGGAGTTGAGATTAATCATCAAACATTCGTCAAATAAACACATATAATAGGTACTACATAATTCCATGAAAAAAAATATTATGTTTCATAGCAACCAACGTAACAATGAAACAAGATCCGCAAGTACATCGTTCATTCTAATGCAATTATTATGCAAATTAAAACCATTTTTATTGTCTTTAGAGTAATTCGGTATACTTAAAATTGTTTGAGTCTGGCTGACTAAATGAAAAAAAAAAGAATTCATCGATGTTATATTACTGCTCATTGTTAGCTCAAATACAAAACATCGGATAGAACATAATAATATTACTATATACATTTTTTTAGTTTGAATCATTCAAATTTTGTTTAGCCGGGTTTCACCTCTCGGTATCTTCATGCGTTCATGAATTTTAACTGGCGCTTGGTAAATAATTTGATCGTTTACATATAAATTTAAAAATTATTTTCACCTAATTAAAACCTATTGATGGCGATATAGATTAATTTTAATGTAGTTTAATTACTTAGGGAAGTAATCACATCAACAATTACAATGTCTGTAGGTCTTTGAAGTTAAATGTGATTATCGTTAAAAGGTTATGCCAACTGATTTAAAAGGTGGGTATTTTTAAGAATTTGTATTATTTTGATCGTTGTAAAAATTATCATCGCCTTATTAAATTAACAGTCGCCTGCTTTGGCCCAGTTGGTTAGAGCTTGCTCTACCGATCACGCAGGTCTGGTTTCGATTCCCGGTCAGATCACGATGAATTTGATTGAATGATCGAAGACTGGGTGTTTGTGATGTCAATTCACATCATTTCCTCTCCTCCCATCCATCTGATCCTTTAATAAATGGGTGCAGCAATAGTGATTAGCCAAACCACTAGTCCTGCTCTAGCCTTATCCTTCTTTCCCTACTACTCACTTTGAAAAAAGTGAGGTTGAGCGAGTGAGTAACAAACAGTTCGAGTAGAAAAAACTACTGTTGAGATACCTACATTAGGAAACCATATCCTCCACATTGGGAGCGGACATGGATTAAAAAATATATATAATTAATTTACGAAAGTTAATTATATCTACATGCATGTAAAAGATATAACAAGGGTTGATTCGGAAGATTCACCTTTTCGTTTAAAATTTTCAAATTATTTAACTGTGCCCTATTTATTTATAAAATTTCCCGGTAAAAAAATATATGCTTTGATATATAATTTTAATCCCTTCATCCGCGTTGAACGAGTGGTTCTCAGATATTAAATGATAAAATTTCATTAGTGATAAAACGTGACGTGTGGTGTACAAAATTTGAACGTTTCAAATTTAATATTGTAATTCCACCAAGCACTTTAAATCGAAATTTTAAATTGTATTCATTTTTATTTTACTATTCACTAATCAATTATGTATACCTGTATTGTAAAACAGGTGTTCTCACTATATTTTTGTTTGCATTAATTGTTATACATACTAAAAGATGTCGCCCTTCCAACAGAGCGAGTGTTTTTTTAGAAATCACACATCCATGTCTCCGAACAGAAATCGATTAAAACAATGCTTTTCGGACTGGGATTCGAACCCGGGAGTAAACCGAGCCACTGTACCATAGACCCGGAAAAACCAGAGTTACTTAGTTGAAACTTATAATATTGAAGTGACAATTAATTTCTGAAAAATATACTGAAGAATCTAGCCTTCATATATCTGAACGCTTTTCGGAAGTAGTCCTTTTACATTGAACACCTTCATTAAACAAATTTAGAGTTCATTTTTTAGTAAAATACACAATTTGCCGCAATTCAAATTTATTACGCTCACAAAAAAGAAGGTTTTGAAGTGGAACCAAAAATATTGATGCCATAGATTTATAAAAAGTGACCAAGAATTATAAGAACTAATCTCATTCTTAAAAGTTACACTAGGTCAAAAAACTTATATGGCCTTGACTATTATAAAAACTGGACCAATCTCTATAATATTATGATAGAGGCCAGCTTGTTACATCTTCAATAACTGAGAATATCTACACACTGTAATAATAACATAAATACATGTTCTTTTATACTGTATTTTTTTATTTGTGTTGGGAGTCATGTATTAATAAACTTAATACGGATTGCTAATGTTTGAGGTAATGCAAGAACAAAATGCATGACTGCTTGTTTCAATCAATATTTTGTTAAGTCTGTATTCTTTCTGTAAGTCTGAAAATCCCGGAAAGTAAAAACATATTAAGTAAAACGCGAACAAACGACTTGTTATTCATTCTGAATGATTTTTTCTTATCGTATAGATATGTGTATATCCCAAAGGAGTCCAATGGAGAAATCATTTCTTTTTTTCAATATTGATCAAATTAACAGGGTCAATGTGTCACATCCTGTCATAAAATGTTATTTTTTGACCACTGGAGAAATTGTCTGAGATCTAAGAACTGACACGATAAAAATATTTGAATGCAAATTGCGTCCATACGCCATTGTTTGGCATTTGTTCTAGATTTCCATAATTATTTAGAATTTCAACATTATTTAGGTCAGAAATAATGTTATTCCTCGTTTTAACTGATCTTTGGCACGGTCTTTGTGCATTGTTCTCTGTTAAATAATTACCAATACCATTTGTCGATATTGCCATCGTTATCACAAGGGCAACGAACCTGGGTTTCCTTCGACAATTCTATTTCTATTACAGCGTTGCCGTTGTCCGATCACTGGCACCAAGAAAACGGCAATCATCGACAAAATTACAACTCCTAGCCAACAAAATATAAACCTCCGCCCATAGATAACATACTCCATCCGCTTATACGCCCTAGGCAGCGGCGTAGCCACCTCATAGGAGTCATGCAATGCATGAGGGCCCAGCGAAAAGGAAGGCCCAAATCTCTACATATTCAATATAACAAATTGTGTGCCCAAATTTCTAGCTACGCCACTGAGAGTCATCACACACACAATATGTGTTTATGTGTATAACCAATTTATATAGACATTCATTTTAATTTATAAGACTGAAATAGGTATACGATTTGGCACATCACCGAAAAAATACCAGCATCGCGTGCTCTCAAAATCTTGACAAAAAACAACTTGCCATTCCATTGTCTTAATAATTATAATTGTGTTTTTAACCTTCGCTTCGGATAACTAATAGAAAAAATGTTTTAATACAAAACATGTACCTATAAACTTTCGATGCACCTTACTATTAGAAAGGATGTTCATTTAAAATTGGTGACAGATTTAATTTAGTTGCAGATATTTGATAAGTTTTCCTTTGATGTAATTTAATATATAATTTAAAACAAAAATGAAGTCGGTAGTAGGATTGTAACTAGAAAATATTAAATAATTCACATTGCAGATCCCTATTCTACCCGTTACAATGTTTCTAATATGAATCGAATAGGTTATATAATACATGAAATGTCGTAAACTTTAATTCGCAAATTTGCCACAAAATTATGTCTTCAATAAAACAGCATAGTTTCCCGCCTACGATTTATGCCCATGAATAAAAAGTATCTCGTCGATTTGACGTTTAGTCTAAAAATACGCACAGCAGTGATACGCCTTTTTTTGAGGTTAGTTTTGTTTTACCGTGAAAAATATTATGTTTTCTTGTATTCTGGAGTAATTTCACAGAATTGAAGATGAACTGAAAAGAGAGAAATTTCTTTTCATCTTTATCTAGAATTCGTAGCGCAATGAACCCTTATCTTAACTATATTTTGTCACTATCGTTCCCTGTCAGTAGGTCAATAAATATTTATCATAGCATGGAAATCTTCGAACGGCATCTGCATTACCGACGCGCCGGCAACTTTTACATATTATCCAAACAATTTGTTTTTATTTCTTTATTAGATAATATAATTAATGTTTTTCGGAGACATAAACATGTCCCTACTATCAACGTTTAATTAAAATCTATTTTATAAACAAGATTGTATGAATCACTTTATTCTTATGATTGGTAGTGGATAATTGAATAACAACAAAAGGCATTTACGTTCAAAGTTCTAAGTATCCGCCAAAGTACCTTTATGTTCTTATTTTTTTCATAATAATTATAATCTGTACCTGCTTAAATAATGTAATATTTGCACTATTTCTGTCGTATATTGTCGTATTTTTGTAAATCTGAACTATTGTTGTAAAACAATTCTCTTCGGACCATGACCATGGATGACTAAAAAATATACCAGGGAACGTAAAATATTATACATATTTAGGTATATTTGATTGGTCCAATTTTACTTTTTACACTTGGGAAGTTTGCCTGTAAACCCGTATAAAGTATTTTTTGTTGACTGTACTGAATATATATAACGCTATTTAATTACATTTTATTAATTCTTCTTAAACGAACGTTGGTGAGAAAATTATTTTGCATTTTCAATCCTGGTCCAGTCTCTTTTAGATAACTTTGAACTCGCTATGGAGTCAGATACGAAGTTTGCTTAGACAAGAGATTTTTTTATCAATATATGTTTTTTGTTTCAGCGGATACGAAATTTGTTGTCCTTCATCTGCATTTTCATGATGGGTCATAGTTTGGGAGTCCTGGCATCGCCCTCTTCGGCAGCCCGCGGTGGAGCCCTATTCCCCATGGAGTCGGAAACAAGAGAACTAAAGTCACTGGATGGTATTTGGAATTTCAGACTTTCTCCGTCGGATCCAGAATTCGGATTCAAAAACGAGTGGTACAAATCGGACTTAGCAAAGGTTGGTTTAAAAACATTAGTTTTTTTTTTACAGTATCATTACAATTGCATTGTGCTTCGTCTGTAGACTTATTACAAAACAGTATTGATCTTAATTTACAAAATGTTTGTAAAAAATGAATAATCGAATCAAACGAAGAAAGCTTGTTTATTTATGTCGCCCGAAATGCATACAAATGAGACCAATTAATCAAAAACTGGAAATTTCAAAATAGGAAAAAGAGAAGGAAGAATGCGAATTTGTATGATCAAAAATCTTTTCCAATGACAGCTCGACATTACTAATGATCAAGTGTAGGTAAATAGCGACGAAGGTGATAGATGATGACAAATTCCAGTTGATGATGGTTCCGGAAAAATGAAATCGAAAAAAATGTATGCACCTGCGTTTTCCAATATTTTATGATGCAATCGTTTCTGATATTATTTAGGAATTATATTATTGTTTTTGATTCTTAATACAATAAATAGTTACTACATATTTTTATCCCATTTGTTGTAGGATATTATGAATTTTAATAAACATGGGAAGATAGCTAACTGATCGATTGTTTTGATTGACAGAAGGTGTAAAACCAACAAAAAAAATCCCTGCGGTGTAGGTATATTGACATTGCAGACCATCCTTTTAGTTTATATAGTGACATTCGCGATAAATGGTCACACTTCACCATTTCCTGGATTCTATAGTTTTTTTAACAACACGGAGGCAACAAAGGATAGGCATCCATCCAGAGATAGGGTTGCCAGATTTCTTGAAAGTTAATCCGGGACATTTGTCCGATTTGCTGACTTTCGAATCCAAAAACCCAGCAATTAGGGTATCCAATTCCGAAGCCTTTTTGTAATCCGGGATTGACTAATTTTCAATCCCTCACCCTACTGTTTCCCCCGGATTATCTCCAAAACTCGTTTTATTATTTAGCTCACCGAGGAATTTGAAATCCTCAATTCGCTATACTGTTTCCCCAGATTATCTTCAAAACTCGTAAAAATCCTATAAATTTTCGGAATTTGCTCAAATTTCCGGGACAATTTAGTACTCATCCGGGATACGGGACAGCGATTCCAATTCCGGACCAATCCGGGACACCTGGCAGCCCTATCCAGAAAGTGAGTAGCTCTGTTCTTCTGTGTACTTCTGACGGTTTTCTGACGGTTTGCAAACTGTTTTCGAATTAGAATCCCGTTGAAAGCTTTTTGATTCTAACTCGAAAACAGTTTGCTAACCGTCAGAAGTACGCAGAAGAACAGAGCTTCTGTTAATATTTCATATTATATCCCACTGCGCTAAAATGTGACGTTTATTACAATGTCAGTGCGATCATAATTATTAGGTAGTTTCCTATATTATCTAAATTACATGTATATGGACTGCTCGATGATTCATTCCTGTGTAATATAATACTACAATCAAATAAATGACAACTTCATAAATAGCCATAATAATAAACACGATTACCGCAATCACGCTCGACAGGTAATCACGACAAAAGTTAATTAAGTTTGTCAAATTCTCGCCCGCTTCAATTTTATATATTTAATATTATTATTTTGGCAGTTTCACGTCAAAGATTGGTATAAAGGTCCAACAGAACAGATGCATTAAAAATAATTGCTACAAATACAAGCAATACAATACATAGCGACAATAATTTGGTTTTGATGTCACATTTCGTAATTATTATTAGTATGAATTCATAATAATACTATTATGTACCTAGTGCAATAATATGTGCCTATATCTATAAATTCCTCACATGCAGTAATTGCTATAAAATTACTGATAGGTTGTTATGGCGATAAATAATAATTGTTAACAGCATTGTTATCATGTTTAATTTTTTTACACATTGTCAGTGTTGTAAAATTCCCTTGAACAATCTTTAGTGGAATATTCCCCAAACTCGAAATTATCGAAAATGTTATAATATTTTTTAATAACATTTCAGGATTTTTTATTCAGTCTTCTTTAGTGTTTAAACGCAATTTAACTCGGTAGTTGTTAAAATAATTACATTTAGATCTGGTTTATTTAAAAAACTAGATAAAGACTTATCATTCATGGGTGTTCGTATATTAATTTATTTATTAACTTATAACAACTATAAACGAATCTCACTAGCTAATAAATCACCATAATAGATTGTCAATGGGAATTGTATTGCTATCCCGCAGGTTTGTTTTTTTAATCGCGGAATTTCTGTTTTTTTAATACATGTCTGCGAGCATACGACCTTCTAGTGAAGGTATCTATCAGACGTTTTTTCTACGAGAATGGCTTATTGCTCAGTTGCTAAATCTGACATTTTAGAAGAGAGTATCGGATATAGAAAAATAGAGCTAGATCAGGACTAGAAGTTAACCAATCGCTCTTCGTTACGCCCCGTAATTTTATGATTGAAAGGGCGGGAGGAAATTTAGACATCACAAACACCCATGCCTTTGAACAAAAATCGATATAGCGATATTAAAACTGCTGTTCCTACTGGGATTCGAAACCATGAGATGCGTGGAGCCGACGACGTTGAACACTACATATTTGGACATATTTATGTAAGCCCAAAATAAAATTCATTATATCAAAACTCGTATCATTCCATATCATCAATGTCCTGACAGATGTTGGCAAGTAGCCAGTGGCGGATCAAGCACATGGGAGACCTCGTGCGCAATTAAATATGGAGGCCCAGTTTTTTGGATACATAGCATAAAAACGTCGGAAAATTCAAAGTTAAATAATAAAACTTTATAAAAATTTGAACAAAAATTATATGGGTTATGTTTATATAATATAAGCTATTTTTGAGGCGCCTCATTTGCTTATGAGGTAATCCGCCACTGCTAGTAGCAGACTGATAATTCTAAGTAAACAGCAAATGAAAAATTTCAGCTTTTATGATAAAGCCTCTATATCGATATATTTATACAACATGGGTAATTAAAAAATCAAAACATAGATGCATTGATGCCGATCTGACACAAATAAAGGCTTAAATTTCACAGACAGGAATAATTGCCTGCCTTTAAGCCAGCATTAATAATAATTCGTTCTACAATTCAATGCGTTTTTGGCAAACTGATATGTATAATAAATGCACCAACTGAGTTAATCTAGAAAAATAATTGATATCAAAGAGTCTCTTGTATACCCAGGGACGTCCCGTGAGCATAGGCGAGTAGGCAGTTGCCTAGGGGCGGCAACTCTTAGGGAGCGGCAAATGATCACAGTTTTTTTCTTAATGACTGAATATTTTTGAAACACGATTTTGATTAAGAATAAATATGATGCCCAATGTTTTTGATAAAAAAAGTGAAGAGAAAAAACATTTTCAATGGCAATAATATTATGACCGATGGGTTTAACACTAGTGGAATTGATCGAAAAAATCTTCTTTAACCTTTTATAGGTCAAATTTATTATTTTTGAATTTGAATTTCAACTGTTATATTTTGAAATACTTATTGCCTACGTAAAACAAATTTGATTAAAAGAAAAAAAAATGAATTTTAACTGTTATATTTTGAAATATTTATTGCCTATTTAAAAAAACACTTGGAACAATAAATTAACCAAACAACGTGCTCGAAAATGTATCGAGCTACTAAAGTTGACGTTTATATGTGCGGCATTGAAAATATACACCTTAAAGCGACTGGATAATATATTAACCTTTGCCCTAAAGGGTTAAATATGACATTTACCGATCTCAGCACTATAGGCGCCAATAATGTTATTTTTAAAAAAATAGTAAGTGCGCTATTATAAACTCTGCCTAGGGGCGGCACACAGCCTAGGAACGTCACTGTGTATACCTAATTCATTTGTTGACAGTTGCTTACCAACAGCGGTGGGCTGGTAATATGTTAACAAGGGGCTCGGTAAATCTCAACCATAATGTTTTCATACCATGGATGATACATATGACGTGGCCCGCTGGCTTTTTTGCGGCTAGTTGGTTGTCTTAGCAACAATTTTTTCTGTTTAGTATTACAATTTAAAAGAAATTGCAGTTAGGTGCTGATTTGATCTTAAACGAATGATTTTCTTAACTTAACAAGGGGCTCGCCAGCCACGCCTAATTTTAACAAAAGGCTCGGGCGAGCCCCCTTCCAGCCCACCCCTGCTTACCAACTTCTGTCAGAAAGGTGGCGATATATTTACTGAGAATTGCTTAGAACTAAGCCCCGCAAATGTTGACGCCGGCCCTATTGATACCAGATTACATATTTATTTTTGAGAATCTTCACTACCTATTAAAATATGGTAAAATTTATGCGGAAAAGGCCCTGACTGCGCATTGAATTTTACATATTAACAAATATTACAATACCTGGGTACCTACTGTAAACTACTCAATAAAATTGCCATGAAAAACAACAATGACAACACGTCAAACATTGACAGAATAAATGCCTTTAAATTTAATATTTATTTGCTAAGTAATACGAATTTTTTGAAATGTATTATTCAACACACGAAATTTCCTATCTTTTATCTTCCTAATAACATTTACTTATTTCCATAGACACAAAGAAATAAAAGACAATTTCCGTCTTGATATAAAATGCGACGATTCGCTTTACATACAAACCTATTAAACAGGTACACAAGTAGCGGGGTTCCTAAAACCCGCGCTTACCGATAACGATAGGTTTGTTTTCATATCGACTGTGGAAAAGAAAAAGGACGTAACCCACACATATCAAATTTTACAGGAGGCGCTAAAAACGTGTTTTGATGATTTGGTGACATATGCAAATTATGAATTATACACAACCCTGAAGTGCACGGAGACTTCTAAACTGGTGTTTAATTGACATAATCTAATATTAATTAAAGAAATTGTCTAGGAAAAATCTTTATTTCAGTCTTTTTTCTTGGTTTTAATTTTTTACAAGGTCATTTTTTCAAACTTAAAAGCTAAATTTAGATACTAATTCGGCATTTGCAGCTTGCATCCTTTTTAAAGAACGTGTATCAAGTTTGATACATTGTGATTATCGAAAAAAACCTGTTTTGAAGAAACTGTGGGTTAGGTCCTTTTTCCTTTCCACAGTCGATATCTATTTTTTAAATTCAAAAAATATTTGACAATCCAACTTATTGAGAATATGCCGGTTAATTTTTAATTTAAAATCACTCGGTGATAATTTCATACACTTAAAGTCAACTCGGGCGGAAAATAAAACACTC
Source organism: Himalopsyche tibetana (assembly GCA_030503985.1). Lineage (NCBI taxonomy): Eukaryota > Metazoa > Arthropoda > Insecta > Trichoptera > Rhyacophilidae > Himalopsyche > Himalopsyche tibetana. Next base: position 506,617 of record JAPJYX010000006.1, read on the forward strand.
CTATCAAATGATTGTTATTTGAAGGTTTTTCGATCTTCTTCTCGTAAGTTTTTCAACAAACGTAAAAAAAAATCTGATATTATCTTTGCTATAACTTGAACCTAAAACCTTCTGATTGCTAGACTGAACCCTTCAGGGTATTATTTAATACGGATAAAAGTTGGTTGTCCCATCAACTCCCGCTATGTGTATGCAGCCGCTGTTTCACGGCCGTCATCCATCCGGCAATAACGGTCAAGAAAATAAACGAATTTACTCTTCATATTCTTGACCCGATACAGAGCTGCACGGGACCTATCGTTTAAAATAAAAAGTAAAATATAATAAAAAATGAAAATATGACTTCCTCAGCCATGTTTTGAGTGACATTAAGTATTCTGTGTATCCGTCACGGCGGTAGAGCTTAATCTACTCTGCGTTGAATTGAAAGAGGTATCAAGAATACCCTGTTCCTGATAAGATGCTGCAAATTTATTGATTGTGTCATGGTCAAGATCAAGTCAGTGTAGCCTATTGGGCCTGCATGAGGATGGACCACAGCGAACAGATATGCTCATTCGGTATTCATCTCAAGGCAGTATAACAGTACATGATTGCACAGCTGCAATCCAGTCTTTCAACCAACTTGTTCAACCTAAATAACTTTGATATGGATATAATTTAAGATTTCGACTGAAGGTGCTTCGTGGAATATCAATATTAAATTTGATATGGATGTCAATAAGACAAACAATTGGCCGAAATGTTTACAGCTCAAGAATCGTCATTGGGTAGTTGTAGAAATAAGAAATCTGTACTGCTTAAAAACGTTACGTTACTTACACAGTGGTGGTTACATACCCTACGAGCGAATGAGGCGCACGCTTTGAAGTCACCGAATCTTAGGGGCCTCAAAAATGACATATTATACTTTTTATTATTTTACATGCATTTTTCTGATGACTGGTCCTTAAAATATTATTGGGCCTGAGGCATCCTATGTGCTTAATCCGTCACTGTTAACAGATTTCTGTCAGCAGTCACGGTCAACTAAATTGACAAAGTTCCTTTGAATACCTAAATAAATTAGTGTAATATAAGTGAACTTGTTTTTCAGATGATAGAGCATATTTAAATCTATCGATCTGCATTCATAACCCAAAACACCCAATTTTAGCCAAAACGTTTTCTGGCAGTATGCCAACAATACTATAAGCTACTTCACGGTTTCAGTGTAACAAGGATAAAAAAAATGCATTATCATTTTTTTTACACGCAAAAACATTCAAATGATTTTTTTTTCAGACTGGTCCAGTTATTCCAATGCCAGTTCCGTCAAGCTACAATGACATAACCCAGGATCATAACATCCGAGATCACGTCGGACTGGTCTGGTATGACAGACGCTTCTTCATTCCTGATTCCTGGAGACGGGCAGAGAGCAGAATCTGGCTGAGATTTGGAAGCGTCCATTATGCTGCTCAAATTGTAAGCTACCCTGCTCTTTGAACCTCTTTCTCTAGTCATTAGCCGCGGGGACGGAAACAATTACCAAAACAATATGCGATTTTTTGAATTTCCATTTATGAATTTTTTTAAAATTGTTAGTTATTATTTTATCGAAAATTTTAAATACTTACACTTCTTTACTTAATATATTTGTATTGAAATTATCTAAAGTGGTAAAAATCTTAAAATTTCACATTTATATATATAGCCGTTTCACAATTATATATATTTCATTTCACATTTATATATATCCCAATGTTTGTGTGACCGTTCGGTCACACTTGTCCTTACTAGTGTCCTTACACAATATTATAAGTTGCCTATATGGATGACCCACGCAGAGTTTCCATACAACACTTTGTAGTGAAAAAAAAATTGCTAGAAACAAAAGTTATCTGTGACTTCAATATGGCTTAATATGTACTTTTTTTATTAAAAAAAACATTCGTCTCTAGGGGTTGATTTGGCAGGTTGGACCCCAAAAGAGCCTCTCTGAGCACACACATAAAATTTTCTCAGTAATTTGTACAAATATTCAAGTAAAAAAATTGAGTGTTTGATGCTTGACATATATTATGTAAATATAATATTCATGTATTCATTTTTTTGAATAGTATTATTCCACCGATGACATTATAGTAATGTCAAATGCTTTTTATTAATCAACTATTTTATGGTCAGCGGTAATCACAGTGTAGAATGCCATTCTTATTCTCGTGCATCCTAACCAGAAGCGAAGCCATGTCCCCCCGATCTGCAACGGCATTAAATGTAAACTGCATTATCCAATTTAAATTATTTATGTCAATGACTGTCAGACTGCCCCATTTCCCCTCACTATCTTTATAGGAAGTTGTACTTTCACAATGAGCATCCATTATTCAACAATTGATTACGTTCAATGTATTCTTATGCATATGTTTATATGACAGTACTAGTTTTGTATTTTTATTATTTTATTTTATTTTATTCACACAGGAAATGCCGGAAAAATGTTTGATATTAGAATATGTTCAATTATTTGTAGGCTCGGTAATGAATATAAGCCACGGTGAATACTATTATGTTTGCAAACATTTTTTATGCCGAGTTATGGATATATTTAAATACGGTAATTTAAAGTGACCTTGTAGAGCAGGCGTCGGCAACCAGCGGCCTGCAAGATTTTAAAACTAAAATATTTGTCTGCACATGTCATTACAGTGTAAAGACATGTGACCCAAGTGCGGCCCGCACTAATCCCCACGTAAAATATTTGGCACTTTTACAACAAAAGGTTGCCGACCCTTATTGTAGAGACTTGTGTAGATTTAGGTTTATAACTATAGGCAATTTAGAAAACAAATAAATTTACAGAAAAGTACCAAATTATATAGGTAAGTATCTCTCGCTTACTTTTTTTTGACAGTGGAGTCTGGTAATGAGACAAATTGGCTTATCCAGTTAATGTTTAGAGCATAGTTTCTCAACCTTTTTGGGCCAGTGCCCCCTTTTGAGTCTCATATGTGTATAATATCAAAATCTGAAGAAATAATAATAATTCAATAAAAAAATTGAGAATTGCAATAGATAATAGATGAAAGAATACTTGGTTGTTCATGTACGGCGTTACTAATCAAAGGGTAAAGAAATTAAACCTCTATTCTGTGGAGAAATTCCATTAGCAGTTGGTTAAAAATAACTTACAGTGATAATAAAATAATTGTCTTATGGGTACCAATCTATTGATAACTAAAAACCTTTAGTAGATTTTCTTTTATTTCTCACTCAATTATTGTGCTAGGTAGTGAAATAGTAAGCTATTTCAGCTATAACTTTTAATCTCTAGCTGTGTCTCTGGGGGGCATAAATTTATTTATCTCACTTGGTTATATTAATCAAAAAAAAAAACAGTCGTCAATTCATAACACAAATATTATTCATTGCTTAACTTAACATTATTTTTTTGTTAGTGGATCAACGGAAACCTCGTCATGCACCATGAAATCGGGCATCTTCCATTCGAACAGGAGATAAATAAGTACATCAGTTACGGAGCCGAGAATCGAATCACGGTGGCCTGCGACAACACACTTCTCAAGGACACCATACCCCAGGGGAGTGTCGTCGAAGTACCAACGTTAGTCTCATTACCACATTCTTCATTCAAAAGCATAATGTTTATTAATATACTTTTTCAACTGATAACACTGAAGCTCCCTCACAGAGATTACATTTACAAAACACCATATTGTCACCGTTCTGGCAGAAGTTGGTAACTCACAAACCTGACAGTTAATTATACCAATCTGCCTAAAAAAAGTATTTATTTTTATAGGCAATCATAATTAATGCGGATTTATTGGTAGAATTTTCCGTGTCTATTAATTTTGAACTCTTTTTTGTGTCAGATCGGCATCAATGAATCTTTATTTCGATATTATAATTATCTATGTAACATAAAATATCGATGCTAAAGACTATATCCTAAACGCTGAAATTTTTCATTTGCCGTTTCTCAGAACTATCATTCTGTTACTTACTTATCTATCACTATATTTCTTGTTTCAGAAATCTACATTGCTGTTGAAATTTGATGAATATAGTTTATAGCAGCATTCAAAGATTGAAACCTCTTAGAGATATCTTCTCATATATATATATAAAGCTATTATTATTCTATGGCTAGTAATAATATGTTTTGTTTTCAGAGATACCGGTGTGAAGCTTAAACAGACTTTCTCGTTTGATTTCTTCAATTACGCTGGCATACATAGATCTGTCTACATCTACACGACTCCGAACCTTTACATAGATGATGTCATTGTGAATACACACATTGATGGAAAGACAGGTACATTGACATGAATGGTTTGAAAAGTTTTAAGAAAAATAAGTGTAATACAATATAATTCTTCGATAGCATCATGAAAAAGGCAATACAGGGCATAATTTTACCATTACGGTAGTTGATTTGTAGGAGGGTGATGGTTGTATAATGTCTTCGTTATTCTCAAGTAGTTCACCATCATCAGTGGACAACAACCGTCGTTTTAGTAACGGTCTTTGACTGTCAATAGATGGATGTCAAACAATAACGAAGCATTGCATTCTGTCGATATTTTAAAAGCGGTTTAATTAGGAATAATACTTATCAGCAGCGAATTCACTTTGTGAGTTGTGGCATCATCTCATAGAAACTTTCAAACTAATACTCTTCAAACATGGCTATCGTTTAAGGAACTGTTTTAATTTACATCAAGTAACCTTTTACATGTCTCGTTACAGGTACTATAGTTTACAATGTGTCGTACGGCGGTATCTCAGGGGGTCAGGATGTTTACTGTTTTGTAAAAATATTAGACAAAAACGATACAGTTGTGGGGCACAACATTGCTTTCACGGGAACATTTGATATACCCAATGCCAACCTCTGGTGGCCATATCTCATGCACCCTAATCCAGGATATCTTTACACAATGGAGGTAAGCTTAATTTAAACCATGGTATATTAATTAAGGATGTCAAATGAGGGTCCTCAAATTTGATTGGTTGATTTTTTTTTATCGTTTAGTACAAGTTTATCTGCTGTATATTACACTGGAATGCCAAAAAAATTAAAAACCCTTCAGTGACCAAATTTTGTTTTGAACAATTCAAATTTCATATAAGATAACAAAGTATTGTATAAGCACTGTCTATATACATAAAACATCTGTTAATTATTAATTACTTATTCCATCCATCAGCCAGTCATTGCTAATCAATGTGAGTCATGCTTTAAAAGAGTACGGGCAGAGGAGTATGAGCCACAAGTATTGATGTTACTTAAATGTTCTTCTGCTGATTCAATAATATAATATGTTGTATTACCGAGGCTATCACTGGAGGAGCTTAATATTTGCATAGCACTTGGCACTGCACAGTTTTACTGTGCTGACGGAGTATATTGAGATTTTTTTAATTTCGTTATGTTATTTAGACTCCCTATTTTATTTAAAATATTTTATACATAGTACCTATACAAACCATATAAAAAGAAAACGCGAGGAAGACAAATGTGACATTATACTAATTCTGAAAATTTCCCCTTTTTAGGTGACATTAGGAACTGAATCTATTCCAGTAGCAGACATCTACAGGCTGAAAGTTGGAATTCGAACAGTTTCCTGGTCAAACACAACATTCTTTATAAACAACAAGCCTGCGTATTTGAAAGGTTTCGGTCGACACGAAGATTCAAATGTAAGAATGTATAAGATTTCTTTTTGCAACCTTGGTTTGCCTCACGCTTCTGATATAGACTCCTAATGGAGGCGTTTTAACAGAAGTGGTTGTGCAAAAATTATTTGTCATTCAACAAAGATAGAAAGATCGAGGTAGGAGAGTACTAAAAGTTAACTTATCGCTCTTGCTAATTCCTATTGGATAGGAAGGATGGGTGAGGAGGATTTTTTTTTATTTATAATATACATCTATACCTTCATATGTAAATCCAAATGACTGTGCTTGTATTCAAGCCAGTGTACACTGCAACCAAAGAACACAAGTTACCAGTTAAATACATATTCATACAGTCAATGACAATCATAATGCCAAAAAATGAATGACACCATGTATAACTATAATTATCTGCGACCCTTATACTGTCAGCAGAAGGTGCTAAATCAAAAAACCTTTTTTTGAGATACCGAATCGTAATTTTGAAAATCATGAAATTTCAACATCTCTATTTATGAACTGTAATGACTGCTTATCGTTACAACCACTTCATGAAATTCGATAATGACGACGAATTCGATCCACATATTCAAGTTTTTCACAGTTTTTCATAATTATTTTTGCCAATAACAACTTTGAATAGAATTGACTTGATGTATATTATTTTCAAATTATGTAAAAATACACAGAATATGGTTGAACTTGTTTTCGTCAGAGGATACAGCGTGTTAAAATTTATCTATCTGCATTCATAACTCAAAACAACTGGTTTTTGACTTCACGCCTTCTCCCAGTATGCCGACGATATGTTCTCAAAAGAAGGACAACACATTTAGAGTATCTTCAGTGTAAAGGGCAAGAAAATAACAGGAGATAGAGCTGGGATCACATTCAGATCAAACAAAGCATATGGATTTCTAATGACATATATTATTTCAATAAAGATTATATTTTATCACTGTGCAAACTGCTACTGAAAAAATTCAACATGACGTCGATATTGAGTAAAAAATCATTCAACAAAATAAAGACAGATCTTCATAATTCCTTATCTTCCTCAAATCTTGGAATATTTGCAGTAGCGTAATAAAAGCTTCACGGATTTTATTACAAATGTTCTTCCCTCATTGAAATAAATTTAAATACATTATTGTGAGAATACGTATTTTTTTATTTATAGATTCGTGGCAAAGGACTCGACCTTGCACTAATAACGAAAGATTACAACTTGATCAAATGGATTGGCGCTAATACTTACAGGACTTCTCATTATCCTTACGCAGAAGAGCTGTATCAGTTTGCCGATGAATTAGGAATAATGATAATCGATGAGTGTCCCAGCGTTGATACTGAGTAAATATTCATAAGTATATTATTTATTGAAAATAAGTGTCAATAATGTAATAAGATAGGAGCAAATGGCATTCGTGGACAAAGATAGAATCATAGTTGATTTCTTGGACTCAAATCAAGAGAGACACTCATAAAGATATTTATCGGGTGTACATATATGTTAAATGGGAACTCGTTTAATTAGTTTTTACAGTACTTATAATAATAGCTTAAAAATACTGTTCATCTTGTCGACCCATCATCGGAATTCTGCATCTCATTGCGAATATGCTAAAAGTCTTCGGTCCGAGTGCTTGATCATAGTTTCTGGTACATTTACCACGTCGTCTATCTCAGTTGAGAGTTTCCGATTCTCACCACGGTGCATGCTTCTTCGCCTAACAAAATTCAATAATTAATTACTTAAAATACTATTTTTTTTTATCTTGATTATTGTAAACTTATGTCTGCATTAAATATTGTTTTGCATATGGTCCTCAATTTTATTCATTGTTTTAATTTTATCTTCTTTCATACTTTTGACTGTTTGGCAATATTGTAGCTTAAGTAATTTTGCAATTTACACTGAAATTATAGATATTACTAAATTATGTTTGTTGAAATACTTCCCGGGTATCTTTTTTTGAAATAATCAGTCATAAATTTCATTAATTTAATGCTCGTCATGGTAGGAAATCATTTAATTTCTTATTTTTAATCATTTCAATTTTTATTTCAGTTTGTTTTCGGATTCACTGTTATCAAAACATAAAGAGTCATTGACGGAACTCATCAGAAGAGACAAAAATCATCCAAGTGTCATCATGTGGTCCATTGCCAATGAGCCTAGAACACAAGTCAATGCCTCTGGTGACTATTTTGGGTAAATATGACATAAAATCCTAATGTACTTTATTGAGCCATTTAACATTTTTAGTCTCAGAATCCATCTTGCCAAGGCTGCACTTAAAAACTTCTGTTTTGATTCTTCACAATCTACATACATAATTAACATCTTTGCTGTTTCAGGAAAGTGGCAAAACACGTGAAGTCTATGGACTCCTCAAGACCTGTCACAATTGCTCTGGCCCGGTCGTACAGTGAAGATAAAGCGGTGAGAAATTGCGATCAATTGCTAATGCTATTAATTTGCAATTATTATGCTTATTAATATTATTATATTTAATGTGAATAAATAAAAGAAACTCAGTACCAATTCCAAATGTTCATGTCATATAACTTATAGCTTTTTGTAATTATGTTGTTTTGCTTTAATTTTCCGCCATACGATACAAATCGGCTAACAATCATCAGAATAAAACACTGAATATGAAAATATATAAATCTGAACATTTATTTATACTGAAATATTTTTCTTTTGAAGCCCCATCATTCAGTATAACAAACAAATTCACCAAAATTATAATTCTCTATAACTGGATGACTGCCACAGACGAGATATCTTGTTAAATTTGCCTGCGCCAGAGACTAGTTAATACCTAATAAAATTAATAATTGCAAATTATAGCCGGCGTCCTATGTACAGATATCCTTTTTTTCTATGGCAGCCAAAAGGTTAAAAACAACTATGTCATGAAGTGTAGAAACATTAATTTAAATATCATATGAATCCTATAAATAGGTTCACAGTCATCTTTTGGTAGTTTTAATTTAAATGATAAATAACTTTCCACTCTGCCATTTGAGTTCAGGAAGACATAAATTTGATACAACAATGCAACTTCAACAATATTTGTGTTGCTATGACAACATCAGCGATGTCACAAAAAGTAACTTAAGGAATGTGTACTGGAATTTGACTTTAAGTAATACAAATGATTTGCGTGGCCTTCATAATATGAATAAGTATCCAACCATTTGACTCAAATCTCCAAGCCCAATTCTAAATGCAATAGCTTCCAGTTTGATTGCGATTGCGAAGCATCACCGGGGCTGTTAGTAACCATTATTTCATTAATGATAAAGTTATTTTGTTTTCTTACAGGGAAAGCATTTAGACATAATAAGTTTTAACAGATACAACGGTTGGTACAGCAATCCAGGAAGCTTGGATATGATAACCAATAAAGTGGTTGCAGAAGCTACTGCGTGGCACAAGAAATATAACAAACCTGTCCTCATGTCAGAGTACGGAGCAGATACAATGCCAGGACTGCATATTGTAAGTGAATTTTTTCCATCACTACATTCCATCTACCACTTCACTGCTAACAAACCGCTTACGCTTACATGCACACCCTACAAGTGGTTCAGCGCTAAATTAAACAGTGCCAGGGTGCTGCTTATTTTGGTTAACCTTTACTCCCCGCAATGGAGGTTGGGATTTTGTCTTCTACTGAATGCAGAGGGGGGGATAAGTACTATTGTTTGTAACTACTTACCTACCTTCTTGTAATTTATGAGTTAAGAATTAGAATCAATGTTCACTTTATAGATAAATAACCTCACAACAGAATGTCTGAAGATGGTTCTAAAAGAGGCGAAACACGTGTCATAATTGGTAGCACAATCCGCCGTACAGTGGCGGATTATCCTCTAAGCAAATGAGGCACGCGCTTGGGGCCTCCAAATCTTAGAGGCCTTTAAAATAGCCAGTATTATTATATATAACCCATATACTTTTTGTTCAGATTTTAATTATTTTACATGGAATTTTCTGTCGTTTTTATGTTATTCGAAAAATAGGGCCTCCAAATTTCATTGCGGCAGGGGCCTATCATGTGCTTAATCCGCTACTGCCTCCGTATCCATTGAAAATATATAATATATTATTTTGTTTATACCAGAGTCCAGAGTTTGTTTGGTCGGAAGAGTACCAAGTGAAATTGATGTCGCAGCATTTTAAAGCGTTCGATCAACTCAGGAAAGCAGGTTTTTTCATTGGGGAGTTCATTTGGAATTTTGCTGATTTTAAGACTGATCAGAGTAAGTATTGATTTATATATTTTTTACATGTTGGAAACAAATAGACACTGAACACCACAACAGTGAATAACATATATTATGTAAAATCTTTCAGATAACTGAATTTGATCCTGTTTAGGTTATAAAACCTAAACAGGATCAAATCCACCTTTACAAATTATTGACTATGGGACTTGACTATGGGACAAATTATTGACTATGGCTTGTGAGATTTGTCACGGAAGCAAACGACACACGACAAATTTAGTTTGGTTATTGTATAGAGTTTTGATTATTTTCCCTGCCGCAGACAAAGCAGGTTCTCAGTTTCCGTGGATGCAAACAAGTCATTATATCTCTTTTCCATATCTATCCTAACAAAGTACTGTATTACTCGCATCATTGAATTGGAAAACCCGTTACGAATACTGATTATCAGGAATTATTTTAAGAGAGTGACTCAAAGGTGATCGCATAGGCTTTTTACTAGAAGATTGCGTGAACTTTCAACTATGATTGTTTCCTTGTAACATTGGTTTAAATTTTCAGCGGTCACCAGAGTCGGCGGAAACAAGAAAGGAATATTTACACGAGAACGTCAGCCGAAAGCCTCCGCTCATCACTTACGAACGCGGTACCATTTCTTGGCGAGAGAGACAGATAATGTAAAACTGCCGCATGACATCATGCCATATGTGTCTTCGAACAATATCCTTGATAGATCGGAACTGTGAATTAATTTAAATACATTATATAAAGAAGTGCAGCTTCATTGATAAAGTGTAAATGACTCATTTGATTTGATACCAGAGATATGTATTAACCTTTTGACCGCGGCTTGGATCCAGATCGGTTCAGATTGGGCTGCTATAGCAGTCAACCGCGGTCTAAGGGTTAAATGTCAAACTGACTATCTGTTAAAAGATTATTGATAAACTAAAAGGCATAGATATTAAATCCTTTGTCTACATCTTTGAAAGAATCATTTCCTTGCTAAAAAAGGTTTACAAACAGTTTATTGTTTACATTAACCTAGAAGCTAAAAGTGCATGTTTCCATGTTTTCATGTTTCATCAATTTTAAAAATAATTATTTATCTGTGGTTTGTACTGTTTTGTTGATATTACGAGCTAAAATTGTAATCTTTATTATAATAAAATACTCTGAGAAAGGCATACCAAAAAACATGTACATAGTCAAATAATCTATGCGCTCTATACATTATTTGAGCTTGGGAGTTTAAAGATGAGTGAAACAATCTTCAGCGACATCTATAATTTAAAAAAAAAATTTGGTGACTTATTTACAAGGATTCGTGTATTTGATAAACATTACTTATCATTGTATTCCACTAACATTTATCTGTAAAAAAATAACAAGGAGCCAGTGGCGTGCTTAAGCAGTGACCTCTTAATTATTTTTCAATAAATAATTGCATCCCAATCAAAATCAAAATCATCAATGATAAGTAATAGATTATCATTGGTGCTGATATCACTCCCTTTTTTGACAATTCTTCATTTGACAGCTACTGTTTCAACATTTAATTAGCTATCTAATAAAGAGTTAATATTAATTTATTTAAAAATAAGTAAGTTGTTTTGATAGAGATGAATTAATTTATTGTGAGAAAATACAAGGCCACTGTTTAAGCATGCCGCTAGCTCCCTGAGTGTATATACAGTAAACTGTTAGTGGGATAATATAATAAGGACTGTCTTTAACTGGGATTTTTTAAAATTTTGATCGATTATATCAATTACACGATTGTTGCTAATAAATCACTGAACAATTCTTATTAACAGATGTCGCTGTACACTATTAATGTCTGTAAACTATGGTAATAAATAAGTTTTTTAACATTAAATGTGATTTTGTGAATATCTTCTCAATAGTTAAAACTCAATCTTTGTAAAACTACTGAGTATTTTACCTAATTATGTACTGAATATTAAAAAATATGTAGAGCTGCTTTTTTATTTAATTTATTTATCAATCATTGACATTATTTTCTAGATGGCAACGCTATTGCCAAATTACTAATGCCGTGCATTATGAGGCTCGAATTCTCAGATAAAACAGATTTCTTATTTATATATCATGAATGTATATCCAAGACGGCTCTCTGTAATTTTTTCAACATTTAACATTTTCTTGCCAACGCTTTGTGGACATTTATAATCCTGAGATACTTTATCAGGAATCCATACGCACCACTTTCAGTGTAAAAAATTGAAAGAATTCAATTCCTCGAGAATCATTCAATGTATTTGATAAATTTTTCGGTATCACGCCGTAATATTTATGGCAAATGCTTGATCATCTATATCAGCGGTCGGCAAAGTGGTGTTCCAAGAGAGAATCTCAGTGGTCCACAGTTTTCCTTGATTTACAATTATTCTACTATCAATTGAGCTTTATAATTTGGTTGCAATTAATGGATTTTATTTTAGGAACTAGGTGCACTTCGTGTTCTTTGATAACTTTTTCCATACATACTTTTAAAAAATCATAAAGTTGGTTTGCAGATTTAAAATTACGTATTTAGTGGTCTGTGTGGTTCTAAAGTTTAATGACCACTGATCTATATTATGTAATTGATTGGGACTAAACATTTTGTTATTTTTTAGCTAATTTTAAAGTTCTGCGAATTTAATTAATAAACACAAATGGTATTAAATCACTTGGGTTATGTATAAATTACAAGAGAATTCTATTTTCTTATCAAAACTTAATGTGAGTACAAAGTCATACATTCGTAATTTTATCACATCACATAAAATGAAATGAGTGTATTTTTCAGAACATGTTACATGTAATATTGTCATCACATGTTTTTTTTTAAAATACTGTTACGAGTATACATATATGAGTTTATTGAGAGCTAATAGAGTGCAGCGAGTGCCATCGCAAACTTGGACACGTAACATTGAAAGTGGTTTAAATTTGTGTTTCTACATAGGAAAAACCAAATACCGTCTAAGAAGATTTTTTCATTATTATAGCTCTTATTTATTAGTGCAGCTCATTCATTTATTCTGTATTTTCCAATCCAGAAAATGTCTTTTGGCGAACTAAACAGTGATAATGGTTATATGGAATCTAATAAAAACCTACCTCCTCTTGCTTTGAGCAAAGCCCCAGATGACTAATTTTTACTACATAGAAAAAATAAATTGTGTTCAGTTCTAACCTTTTTATTAATGTATTAACGAAACTATAATGAATATTTATTTGTTTGAGATGAAACATTTTAAGATTTATTTGTATGTGAAATTTTTAATAAAATATTTAAAAAAAACTGCAAAGTATATTTTTTTTAAAACTAGGTTCTCTCTATTACCATTTTATAATCAATCATGCGTTATATATAATATTTTAAAAATGTATCAGCACTTAAATTGCCCGGTCTACAGCGACATCTATAATAAAGACAAATTGTTAAGTAACTTATTTACAGACAATTATGTAAATCAGTGTTCCCCAACCTTTTTACACCTGTGGACCGGTAAGAAAAGGAAAAAAAATCGCAGACCACTAATAATGAAATAAAAATGGTTCTTAGGAGTATTTTTTCAATCTTATATTGTTACAAATGGACATATCTATACAACTCTTTTCAGTTGACAATGCTCGCAATGAGCGAAACCAGTCCTGACTAAGGCATCCAATTCCAAAAACGAGGTTCTGTGAGAATCTAAGGTATTGCTATTAGCTATTGATTAATTTTGAATTGGAAAAAGGCTCCGGGATTGGATACCCTAGTCCTGACCTTTTAAATAAAGTGGAATAAGGTACAAAGGAATATTGTGTTTTTGTTAATATAATGCCTTTCCACCGAGTATTCACAGTGAACAACATAAAATTGAAAAGAATTATGTATTATGAAATTATTGGTATATTTAGGTAGGGTTTTGCATCTGGGTTCACTATCGAAGAGGAAATATTTATGACTGTCGATTCTGAAAAAACCAGTGACCATCGTGTCTCACACAGAAAAAATAATACAACAGAATAAGTATCCGCAATAAACTAAACTTTACAAATTTGAAGCCAGATTTTCGAAGTATGAGTAATATGTAACCGCACAAAAATGGCCAAGAAACAAAATACAGATCTGCATTATCGATGTCTACTTATTTAACAATAACTAAAAATATAAGAAAACATGCAGGCGGTAAAAATCTTAAATTCAATATTTTTGCATGGCGAATTTCTTGAAATTTGGCATACTGTTTGCGGCCCCGCGGAAAGTCTCTGTGGCCCAGCACTGGGCTGCGGACCACCTTTTGGGGAACACTGATGTAAATGATAAAATCCAGCTTAACATCCCAGTTGAGTTAAGTATATGTTATTATTCTATTCCACTGACAATTATTTGTAAAAAAATAACAGGAAACCAGCAGCATGCTAAACCAGTGAAATCTTTTTCTTTTTTCAATAAATAAATTTATCTCGACCAAAACGGACTTCTTCTTTGTCAGCCCTAATGATGAGTAAATGATTAAAAAAAAGTAACCCCTAATTTTTGTATGAGATTCACTCCTCCAATCACGCGGTCCCATCTTTCGTGTAAATGGTGGTTTCACTGTATATGCTCACAGACAGACACTATTGGGTTAAAAGTACATCTGTACTCATTTACAGAAAAATAGCGACGACGTATATGTACTTAAATACTCCTCTAAAGGTTAAAAAATATGTGTCAGACCAGATAACGGAAGGCATGTGACCGGATTAATTTTAATATACTGGAACCAGAACAATTGAAGGGAAGAAAAAATGTAATACAGAATATTATAAACCAAATAAATTTATTAGAACATAGAATAGAAATACACGTTGAAAAAATTAAAATACATGTGAATGAATAGCATTGTTGAACTGCAAGAGACCCACAACGCAATGTTAAGTTCTACTTTTATTAAAGATTTTATATTATATATAAAGTAGACTTGTATAATATTACATCAGATGGCTGCGTCGACTTGAGTTGTTGGTTTAGTTTTAGTCTGAGTCAAAGAACTTCTGACAGTAGTTTTTATAGATAACCATCAGGTATTTATCTATTGTTGTTAGGTTTTGACACAGGCGGTAAATACTTTATTAAATAAAATACTTTGTTTTGAAGATGTTTCGATTTATTACAATGTACGATAATAACAACTTGTTTTAACAGTACAGGGGAGTGAAGCGAGAAAGAATGACATTTAATCATAGTTTGTATGGAGTTTTATATTGTGATAATAACAACCCACTCAATTTAGGGCCAGTCATTGTCGCCTACGCATTTTTAATTGGGTTACATTTATTTATAAAATGTTAAAGGAAACTGTGTAGTATGATAAGTATGGTTTTATCTATAATAGTGTAACATTGGATATTACATATATAACAACAAGATGATCCAGATTATACAACTCTAAGCTTACAATACCAACCGATGATTTTTTTACAAAAAAAATGTTCGGTTTTGACTTTATAAAAATCATACATAAAAATTAATTTCTAAAAGGGTTGTTTGATTGTGTATTTAAATTTACATGTCATATCTTAACCGTGACTTGTTTTCCTTGATCTGGAAAATAACTTACGTTGTCACAAAACCTCAGCAAACAGTTTGAGAAAGTGATTATTTTTCATTTCATTCTAGTTAACAACACTGTCTTTCTTCGTAGAACGAATCCACCGCCTTCCTACTCTCCTGCACCACAGGACAAATTCAAAATGACGTCTTCAATGTTTGGAGCACCATTAGGTTCAACTTGAGCTGGAGAGGGGATTCTAAGGGGTCCAGTTTGGAAGTCCTACATATAAGCTCGTCGATACCAACAACCTTATATGCTAATAGAGCAATGTCCACCTTCCAAATAAAGAATCGCACGCTCATCATTTACATTTAAGTTGAACTAGGGAAATCAAATAAATCCAGTAGATCCGTTTTGTTAAGTGATTAAAAGACAATTATTACATGTGTTTATCCCACATAAAACCTTTAACCTGACAGAATATTTCAGCTATACAGTACTGGAACTCATGCAGGAAAGGGAAGAGGCTCGATAAACGCCGATTCCTGAACAAACAGATTGAAACAGCAGAGGTGGCATCAAGTAGAAATGACACAGAGACTTTTTAAAATTACAGGGTCGCCAGAAGAAAGAAGAAGACGAATGCACAACACGAATAAGAACTTTCAATTTAAGGTCAATTTAAGGTCAAAAAGAGGGTAAAAGTTGAGCTTATCATCTCAGCCATCTTTGCCGCTGATATCAAGATCTACACACTCTTCACCACCATACACACACTTCCCTGCAGACCACTTTAAAAAACATCAACATTCCTTTAGATGGAAAGGATAACAGGTCATCATCATCAGTCACCACTTCATATTTATTAATCTTTGATGATTTTTCAATTATATGTTAGAGCCCTCACTGAGTAAAGTTGCCTGAAATTTTGTTCTGGAAAATTCTATCGGTGAACGTAAAAAAGTGCCCAACAAGTATTTTTGGCGAGTCACCTGCTATATAATAAGTCTCCGTCCACAATATATTACGATCGCCGCACTCTGGCACCTTCACCAACACCCTGTTATTAATGCACTCATCGGGTCACTCTCCATCTAACTTCGCGACGTTGCCAAGACCGGTGCGGCTTCCCGCAGATCCCCGCCCCCACGCATGGATACCACTCCGGTATCCACTGCCGAAACCTGGTCTAGGCCTAAAGTTTCAGCCCCCTAACGTCCCCTTGAGCTGTCTTCCTCCACAAAGACGAGCAACAAATTTCGCACCCTCAATCCTGAGGTCACGCTTCCCTACGTGCCTTCAGAACCAACGTCAATTGGCCCCACGAAGCCAAAGAAAACTCGCGTACCTCCTGTAATCCTGTCTGTGGATAGACAGGAACAACACGCAACCGTCGTCAAGCGGTTGAAGAATATTCTCTCTTAAAGTCAAGAACGGCCCACTCATGATCTAACACTGACAACGTTTCTGACCACAAGCGACCTGAACTTCAAGCTCTTCTCATGGAACTTGGTATTGACATTGTCTTGTTTTAAGAGACTTACTTTAAGCCGCTTACGGCAACAATAGAACATATCAAAACACTCAACCAAAAACACTACTAGCTTGGATATATACACTGACGGCAGCCAAATAAATGACAAAACGGGAGCTGCATTTGTTGCATATTATAACGATTCACAAATTTCTGTCAAAAAGTTCAAATTAGAGAGCTAGTGTTCAGTTTTCCAGGCCAAACATTTAGCCATTAAAGAATCATTAAAATGGACCACCGAGAGACTCGAAATACATCAACCCATACTCAGACAGCCAATCGGGTCTAACTTCACTACAAAACTCTTTAACGACACATCCTCTCACACGCGAATGCTTTACACTCTGTACACATAACAAATAACGCAACGTCAAGCTCTTTCGTTGGATAAGAAGCCACATCGGAATCCCTGGAAACAAAGCAACCGACGCGCATGCGAAATCAGCAACTACACAAAAACAAGCATCAACATACACTCACTTCTCCCGCTTAGCTATGCCAAAACAATACTAATCAAAGACTCTCACAACCTCGTGTCTCACCAGAACTAAAAAATGGAAAAATTCAAATTAGCGAACTCACAAGGCTTGACCAAAAAGGTCCCTCAGTGTTTAACCCTGAAATATTATACAAACTTTTCAAGACACTATCAACTATTTTTGTACCTGAGCAAACTTCAGACAAAAAAAATAAAAAGACTCCCCAGACAGAACAACCGATTATACAGGAATCTTCTTTAAGGGATCCAGATTTCTCATCAAACTCCTCTTCGAACGAAAGATCACCACCCTTTCACAGTTACAATAGTTATCAGGGGAATCTCCAAGTCGATTCCTAATGATGTGATAAAAAATGAATTGACAACAATGGCCTACCCCGTAATCAAGGCCCAGAGAATGAAAAGAGGCCCAGACCGCACCCCTTTGCCACTTGTTCTCCTGGGCGTGGAGAAGTCCGAAAGAGGCAGGGACAATCTTAATATCCACGCCTTATTCGACATGGTGATAAAGTTAGAATCTCTCAGGCGTAAGACCATGGCAGGCCAGTGTCACAACTGCCAATTGTACGGACATGCCAAGAGCGGCAGTCACGCACCACCCAAACGCGTTAAATAAGGATGCGAACACTTGTCGAAGAAATGCAAGCTCATTACGAACCGACCATTTAGCATCCTAATTTGAAAACAGCTGACGTTTTTGTTTTCGTCATGCTCTAAGACAGTGGTTCTTAACCTTTTCGAAGTCACGGTGCACTTCTGATCATGGGGAAAAGTGGCGGTGCACCAGAATTAAGAGGTCGAAAATTAGTGCGGGCCGCACTTGGGTCACATGTCATTACACTGTAATGACATATGTAGACAAATATTTTAATTTTAAAAGGATCGCGGGCCGCAGGTTGCCGACCCCTGCCAGATTCAGCCCAGAAGTCATATATATTTTTAAGATACTGCCAATTATCATTATTCCCGAGTGAATATCAAACAAACAAGAATATCAATATCTCGTTGAAACAGATTTCTTCCTCTAGCCCGCAAGTAACTACCACTGAGGACCACGATTACGACTGACATCATTCAAAATGATATCACCATCCCATCATCTCATCTGACCAATTTTTTGGAATTAAAAATAAGCGACGTTCCTCAAATAGAAACTTCTGTTAGAACATTAGTTAGTCTTGGCTCTGTGGGTACTGATCAGGGTCACGAAAGATCCCAGTGTACCAAGGGATGCCAAACTACAAATTGCAAGTGCAAGTGCAAATAAATTGGTTTGCAATTCTGCTTGTCACGGTGGCAGAAGTTGGTTAAGAACCACTGCTCTAAGACAAGGGTCGGCAACCTTTTTTTGTAAAAGTGCCAAATATTTTTAGTGGGGATTAGTGCGGGCCGCACTTGGGTCACATGTCATTACACTGTAATGACATATGTAGACAAATATTTTAATTTTAAAAGGATCGCGGGCCGCAGGTTGCCGACCCCTGCCAGATTCAGCCCAGAAGTCATATATATATTTTTAAGATACTGCCAATTATCATTATTCCCGAGTGAATATCAAACAAACAAGAATATCAATATCTCGTTGAAACAGATTTCTTCCTCTAGCCCGCAAGTAACTACCACTGAGGACCACGATTACGACTGACATCATTCAAAATGATATCACCATCTCATCATCTCATCTGACCAATTTTTTGGAATTAAAAATAAGCGATGTTCCTCAAATAGAAACTTCTGTTAGAACATTAGTTAGTCTTGGCTCTGTGGGTACTGATCAGGGTCACGAAAGATCCCAGTGTACCAAGGGATGCCAAACTACAAATTGCAAGTGCAAGTGCAAATAAATTGGTTTGCAATTCTGCTTGTCACGGTGGCAGAAGTTGGTTAAGAACCACTGCTCTAAGACAAGGGTCGGCAACCTTTTTTTGTAAAAGTGCCAAATATTTTTAGTGGGGATTAGTGCGGGCCGCACTTGGGTCACATGTCATTACACTGTAATGACATATGTAGACAAATATTTTAATTTTAAAAGGATCGCGGGCCGCAGGTTGCCGACCCCTGCCAGATTCAGCCCAGAAGTCATATATATATTTTTAAGATACTGCCAATTATCATTATTCCCGAGTGAATATCAAACAAACAAGAATATCAATATCTCGTTGAAACAGATTTCTTCCTCTAGCCCGCAAGTAACTACCACTGAGGACCACGATTACGACTGACATTCAAAATGATATCACCATCCCATCATCTCATCTGACCAATTTTTTGGAATTAAAAATAAGCGACGTTCCTCAAATAGAAACTTCTGTTAGAACATTAGTTAGTCTTGGCTCTGTGGGTACTGATCAGGGTCACGAAAGATCCCAGTGTACCAAGGGATGCCAAACTACAAATTGCAAGTGCAAGTGCAAATAAATTGGTTTGCAATTCTGCTTGTCACGGTGGCAGAAGTTGGTTAAGAACCACTGCTCTAAGACAAGGGTCGGCAACCTTTTTTTGTAAAAGTGCCAAATATTTTTAGTGGGGATTAGTGCGGGCCGCACTTGGGTCACATGTCATTACACTGTAATGACATATGTAGACAAATATTTTAATTTTAAAAGGATCGCGGGCCGCAGGTTGCCGACCCCTGCCAGATTCAGCCCAGAAGTCATATATATATTTTTAAGATACTGCCAATTATCATTATTCCCGAGTGAATATCAAACAAACAAGAATATCAATATCTCGTTGAAACAGATTTCTTCCTCTAGCCCGCAAGTAACTACCACTGAGGACCACGATTACGACTGACATTCAAAATGATATCACCATCCCATCATCTCATCTGACCAATTTTTTGGAATTAAAAATAAGCGACGTTCCTCAAATAGAAACTTCTGTTAGAACATTAGTTAGTCTTGGCTCTGTGGGTACTGATCAGGGTCACGAAAGATCCCAGTGTACCAAGGGATGCCAAACTACAAATTGCAAGTGCAAGTGCAAATAAATTGGTTTGCAATTCTGCTTGTCACGGTGGCAGAAGTTGGTTAAGAACCACTGCTCTAAGACAAGGGTCGGCAACCTTTTTTTGTAAAAGTGCCAAATATTTTTAGTGGGGATTAGTGCGGGCCGCACTTGGGTCACATGTCATTACACTGTAATGACATATGTAGACAAATATTTTAATTTTAAAAGGATCGCGGGCCGCAGGTTGCCGACCCCTGCTCTAAGATATGAGCCACATGACGCAGATTAGCGTTTTAGACGAGCTTAACTCGGACACTTACATCACAGAGTCCCGGACAACTTACCCATACGAACCAGGCGTCGCCGTCGCCCATCACACAAGCACCATCTGTACAACAAAACTAGCCTCGCCGATGGAAATACCCTCGGCCGGGTACAGACCCAACATCCCGAGAACTGAGGATTTGATCAGTTGATCCCTGCCACACTACCACGAGATGAAGACATCCACATACACATTCAAAGGGCCCTTATAATGAATGGATCTAATTTGGTAAAAACAATAATTGTTCCTTGACTTGTCGACTGAGCAATTATGCAGAAGACAATCATCAGTAAGCTGATCGCATTCATCGCAGTTTCTCAGAATGAAAAAGGCTGAAACACAGGCGACAACATGGACATCCTGCCAGAGACCGAAGAAGTCGAATTCCAACTTCCAAATTCAAAGTCAAACCGGACAGCATCAGGATAGGGATAACTGGGGTCAGCGACATGTGTAATGGTTGCATAATCATCCACCAGAGGACTGAAGACAAGACCGAGGCGGACAATCCAAGCACAAAAATGACAACGCATAACATTCATTAGACCATGGCAAACGTCCGTTGAACACAAACGTATGGCCGTGCCGGGAGGTGAAGGGAATTACATAGTCCCAGCTATAGCGAACAAATCGAGCGTGGAGCATGTAAAAAGGAATTGGTGAAATCATTTCCTCAACTGTCCTCCTTTGAACCCCTTCAATAAGCCCAAACATGCTGCAATTAGATAAGGAGCCCTATTCCGCTGTCTTGTAAGAAAATCAGGTTTCGTTTTAATTTCAATTGTATATAACATTTTTTTGTTGCAGTTTACGTGATTCAGCAAATGACGTAACTCTGCTTTTCCGTTTGGGAATGAATACCTGACACATTGCATCCCCAACCGAAAATTACTAAAAAGTTAATGTTTAAATTCATTGTTGTATGGGGTATTACATATTTTAATGCTAGTGTTGTTTAATCTGTAACTTCTTCCCATGCTGTAAATGTATGCCGGGTAGGTAAAATCCCAAAGTCTGGTCATTTAATTCAAAATGACCGTCTTGTTAGTGCCACCAACATAAAGCGTCAAATAAATAACATTTCCATCTAACATAATCTTAGCCTAGAGGCTTAGTTGTATCATTTCCGTCAACATCATGAGTCGTGATGAATTATTTCTTGTTTCTTATAAGTAATATCACTGCAAAATATTATTTCCACCAGAAATATCATCGTGGCAGGCACCGTCCAGGCAACTGGGTTTTTGGTGGAATTGAAAGACTGGCAGACGGAAATAATCCACAGATTGAGGATGGAATATACACGCATTCGTTTGTGATCCACCAAGACAACTTTGTGACAACATATATTGCCTGTGAGACAACATATCATCGATTTTTTTATTCTAATCCATACTCTAAATTTAAAATTATTTAAAAGTCAATCGTATGCAAAAGAAGCAGAAACAAATAAATGTAGGAAACATGGCCATCTAGTGGATGAAATCGGCATACAACGACATTTTCATTATTTCAAGCTGTTCGTCATTTGAAAACTGTATAAGAATATTATTTTTCTTCATAACTTCTTTTCCGTGATATTTTTCCGATGTTTTAATGCTTATTCTGCTATTCATATTCTATGAATTTAATAAATCAAAGATCATTGAAATCAGCCAAGCCCTTCTTGAGATATACGTGGTGTAAATAACCCGACTTTGTTTTATATATACAGGTATAAATTCATTTTTTCTATAATTTGTTTAGTGACAATTTCGGTTGATTGCAAATTCAATCAATGTAACCCGTGAAACGAATGTTTTTATCATTTACCAACTGCTTGTACCAGATTAGTCATCCTTAATTTATGTCGTAATCCTTTAACGTTAGCGCTGACTTCTCGCCGGCATTCCTTCGATTATTATAATACTTAAATTAATTTCTGTAAATATCGCTCTACGAGAATTTCGCAACCATTCCAAAGTTCACAGTAGCTCAAATAAGCTATGTTGTTTACGACAGCAACATATTCAATCATCCCAACATACCGAAGAAATAGACTGACAAAACATGGCATGCGTATGGAGAAATGTCACAATTTCAACAATTCGGACACACAGTAATAGCAATAAAGATGCCGTGTTTAGTAGTGTCTTGAAATCATTTTACATCAAAAAGAGTGCACAAACAGATAGCCATTTTTAAAAAATATATATATTATCGTTTTAGTTTTACTAAAAGCCAATTCAGTGATTTTTGCATTGTCATTGAACAAACTGATAATAAATTCTATCACCAAGATACGCAAGTATATTTACACATATTTCTATGTTAAACCGTTTTCAGCTTCTTTCGGTTCCACTATCTTCAGGCACTCTTCTACGAATTCCATGAAGATAGGTTCTCGCATGAAATGGTTCATTATTCTATCCGGAGCGTCACATTTATCCAACTCCGATAAGATGGTGCGCAGGTGGGGGTTTTTCAAACAGTCTTTCAGACCATCACTGTGTTCTGAAATACATTAAAACCAGTTAAACAAAAAACCAGCAGAGAAAGAACGTAAATATGAAATATATTTGATATAAGATTTATAAAGAAAAATAAACAATCTTCTCTCGTTGCTATATAAATACAACTAAATACGATATTTCATTATTTTATGATTTTGTCAACGTTTCAAAAATAATAATTATCACATTTTTACAACTTAGTTTAGATGTGTCAAAACTTTGGTCAGCCATATTTCAAAATTATCAATTTCTAGTTGTAGCACTATGGAACTAATTAATCCATAGATTTTTCGGTATTTAAATCAAAAACCTGAAAAACAATGAGACATACATTAAGGAAAGTTTCAGCAGGGTATTCTATTTGGAGCTATGATGACCAGACACAAATAATGTTGTATTTGCCAGACCCCTTATATGCTGTTGTTGGTCTCAGAATGGTATTTTCCCATGTCCTGACATAGACTTCGAATAATTAATACTAAAATGTCAGTGCGATAAACTTACAGAGAACAATAAAGCTAGTGCTATTTTCACGCAAAAAAAATCTTGCAGGTGAAAGCTTCACTTTCATACCTTAGGAATAATTATTTTTTGGCTAAATATGCTACGCTTTTTCTGCCTGAAAATGAACTTAGTGCCGCTAATCACAATGCAAATATGTAGGAAATTTATTTACAAATAGGAAAATGTCTAATTATCATACATGAGAATCAGGCAATCGATAATTTACATGAAATACGAATCTAATATCAGTATGGAAAAGTCAAGATAACATGTCAAATGGAATTTCTCAGGACAAACCATAGAGAATATTTGAAACATGGCGACGAATTTTTGTAAAAATATTTCGTAATTCGGATGAATTATCGGTTTCCTTGGTTCCAAAGATGTGTCTTTAGGTATTTTCGTATCCGCAATAATGCGTCTCGGAAAATTGCATTATTTTTCGAGGTTTTTAGTTAGTATTCGGGAAGAAAAGGGTTAGCATATTGTAAATCATATTTACCGGCTAAATAACAACAATAAAATACATACCTAACATTTTCAATCGATCTAGGGGCACTGTGTCAACTGTGGGAAACTGAAAAGTTGACAAGGAGCCCGTTTTTTCTTCTAATACTTTCGGAGGTTCAGCAGGAGAACAGTCTACTTCTTTGTGCTTTTTGCAACATGCCACAGAACAACTGAAATAAATTTACACAAAATATAATATAGCTCTCTTCCCATGAGAAATCTGCAAAACACCAACTGATATAACTGATCTTTCAAATGGTTTTAGAGATTTTTGAATAAATTGAGAAGAACAAAAAAGCACACTTGCAGTAATTCATTTGACGAATTCATGAGACAAAGCTAGAATACTATAAAAAAGGGAGACATTTATTCCTACGCTGTTATATCATAGCCGGCCGATATAGAATAAGAATATTATTATAGTTTATAAATATATATATGATGTCGTCCTCAAATTATATATACGTCATTCAAAAAATAACATGTTAGGGTAAAATAATGTACAAAAATAAGAATACGGATTGAAAAGCATAACCTCAAAAATATATCAACTAAAAATGGAACTTACTAGGGTGTTCTGCATTTTGGGCATTTATATTTAGGTACAACTGCCTCACACACTCCACACGACATGATAGTTGAAGACAAATGGGTGGGTAGACTTGAACAGCGTCGATAAACCCGTACAATGTAACGAGCATGCGCTGCGCGCTGTTGCTTCCTTTTGCTAACAGCTGTTTGTGCGCGCCGCGGCAGATGCGAGACGAGTTTGGTGTGTATTCTTATTACCTTATTTGCCCTTCATAATATGCGCCCCTGTGGCCTAATGGATAAGGCATCGGCCTCCTAAGCCGGGGATTGTGGGTTCGAGTCCCACCAGGGGTACATTTTGTTTTGCAGTTTTTAGACGTTTTTCTTTGGCCATAAATGGGAATATTTTATTGAATTACAGATAAGCCTTTTTCTAACAGAACTTAATATTCCTGTAATTTTAGTACATCTGGTTGCGATCAACGTTACAATGCCTTTTATTCAATATAAGGGGGAAATGTCTTTTTAAACCTTAATACAATCGCTAATAATATGTAGGAGATAACAAACGCAAATTTGAAAGTGATTTTTTCATGCGATGTTTTGCAATCTACAAATATGTATTCACCTACTATTATGGAAGGTTATGTAATATTTCTTGTTGGATACTGTAGTTGAAAAAATCCCTTAAAAAAAGGTTTTATTTTGGGAGAATTCGTTTAACGGAAAAAAAATCACAATAATTATTCTCGCATCTTAATTTATTGCCTGATAACAATAATCGATCTCTCAGGTTAATTTGGATTGCTTTAGCTTACAATTAATTCGTTCTGATTGTATGTAACTACTTACTTTTTTGTGGTATCTGTGAAACAGCGATAAAAATCAATGTTCCATTTACTCATAAGATTAATAATAAAAATCCGAAGGTGTATCCTACACAGTGGAACCCCGATTTATCTTATGGGCCCCTAAAACATACAATGAAAAGGAGAGCATTTAAAATGTAACACAGTTCTTATTTGCTGGGACTATAGAAAAAAACCAGGAAGATGATGAAGGCGAGAACGATAAAACGGAGTTCGACTGTAATAATTATTATGCAAATCAATAAAATATTAGAACAAAAACGTGTATATTCGTTTGATTTTTACGGCTCCACAGCCCTGGAAAAAAACACCAATATACTCCAAAGGAATCTTAAAAATAATGTTGAAATTGCTAACGAATTATTTTGTGGGCACCTCTGATGGTGCCATAATATAATAGCATAGCCCAGGGACGTCCCGAGGGCATAGGCGAGTAGGCAGTTGCCTAGGGGCGGCAAGTCTTAGAGAGCGGCAAATGATCTTTTAAATAACTGAATATTTTTCACACGAATTTGATTTTAAAATAAATGTCAAATCAAGAATCGATACTTATATAATGTGAGTGCATTTTAGGTTTACACTATTTTTTACGATGTGTAGTAAAAGGTAATAGTCATTTTTTCATAATTATTGAACAATAATATGGGCTTTTGGATCATATTTATTCGTTAGGATCTTTGTCAATAAGTTAATGAATCATCTGAAAGCAAAACGGAATAATTAACAAAAGATTTGTTTGGGTACGTAGGTGAGTAGAGAATTCGAACTTCTATATTTAAAATAATGGAAAATAATGAACAATAAGCGGGCGCTATTTTAGAGGTTTGCCTAGGGGCGGCACATAGCCTAGGAACGTCACTGGCATAGCCTCTCTTAATGAGCAGAGAAAAACTGGTTAGTGAATTAATAACAAAACATTAATTATCATAGAACCTATGCATTATTGTATTTGATACGTTTCCGGAAGTAGAATTGAAATCGTCAGAGTGGATCAACAAAAATGGAAGCGTGTGACCGCCATGTCTTTTTGTTTCCCTCACATTCTTCGTTCGCATTCTTCAATGCCGAAATATAAATTGAAGGACGTCGAGCACTTTTGCCTAAAGACTAGTCCGCACGGGGATATGTTTCACTACTAACGTGGTTTCTCATTTAAAAAAAAACAAAATAAAAACACACGCGTATTGAAATACATAGATGTTTAATAAAGTAACATATTTATGGCGATTTTGGCACCACCCCATCGCCAAAACAAATCATAGCTTCAAAAAGTAGTTAATGATAGTTCTGTTTATAAATGCATTGCATTATTGATTCAATCAATCTATAAAAGTCACTGTAAATAGTGTTAAACTTTTAATTTGACTGGGGATCGAAACTAACAATTTTAAGTCCAGTAGTGCTATTCCCGCGTACATAGCACTTATTTTGAACGGTCTGAAATATGTACTCAACACTTCACCCCTTTTAAAACAAAGAGCACTCAATAAAGTTATATCGAAATAATATCTTATGCCTACCTCTTAATAAAATTCCAGCTGTTTTATAGTTGGTTAAGGCTTGTTTTGGCGATAAGGTGGGTCTGGATTATATTGTCAGTATGGTCAAATTTAAATATTTAAATTTGAGACCTAAGACTATTTGTGATATCAACTCTCCTCGAGTTTATCTTGAGGGACTCATAAAAAATTCTCATGGAGTTTTTCTTGTACGATCTTTCAAATATTTGGCACATTAGTAATTAGCTGTAATGCCAAATATTTTTTTAATTAAAAAATAAAAACTTTCTTTTTAATAAAGCACATTTTTTAATTTTCGTTATTTTGTGATTTTTACAAACCGGGACGGATATTTTTATTTTTACCAAAAAGATTTGACGAACCATCCTGTCCAATACAATTGCTGAATAACATCAATAGCATACTTTCGGGGGGCCTCTGCATTGCAAGCATTGTAGTGTTTATGTTTTGATATTACTCATCTTTGATTCAACAAAAGTATTTATATACATTTTAAACCATGTCCGCTCCCAATGTGGAGCATATGGACTCCTAATGGAGTTTATCTCAACAGAAGTGTTTCTACGAGAAATGCTTGTTACTCAGTTGCTCAACCTCTCTTTTTCCAAAGAGAGTAGGGGTAGAAGGATAGGGGCTAGGACAGGATTAGTGGTAAGCTAATTGCTCTCGATACGCCCCGTTCATAGGATAGGATGGGTGAGAGGGGGGAATTCAAGAGATCACATACACCCATGCCTTTGAACAGAAATTCATAAATCGATTGAAAAATCAATTTATAAAAACTGTCCGTACCGGGATTTGAACCCGGGCCCTCCGTAGCCGACGCCAACAACGTTGACCACTCGACCACACAGGCGCTTACAATATACATCACATATTATATATAACAATATTTTCAATCATCGGAAAATCCTTGCTCACAATATTGAAACAGATATTTCTCGCTATAGATTCGCAATAAGTTTGATCTGCAAGTGAGCCAGTCGATTTAATTCGAATAAAAAAATTAGAACGGCATTTTTATTGGCAATAAAGATTCAGCGAATACTGCCTTAGATTTAAACAGCACTATTATTTGATGCTAACATAATATTATCTTCTAAGGATCTTCATCGAATTTCGTTTTGCAATCTTATTATACCTGTTATTATAAAAATGCAACTCGCATATTTTTTTTAAATCTTGTAAGCGAAAATAATTCAGACATGTATTCAATAAAATTGGACAGTAATTTATCAAAATGTTAACATTCTATGTGGGCCATTTTTTAAATGTAACTGGTGATAAGTATAATAACTAAATACACGTATTTTTAGCATTTTGTTATTGATACTAAAATTAGGAATACATGCTAAAATTACAAATAAATTAGTTATTTTTCAGATAAAAGTTACCATAATAGAAATATGAATCAACTGCTTTTCTCTCAATAAAATAATAAAAGAAGAGAGTTAGGGTTGTTTATTAAAGGTTGCTGAGAAAACCTTCCTCAAACTTGAATCGCATTTAATGTTGAATTAGACAAAATTATACTTCCAAACATTGGGTGAACTATTCAATCTATCTGAGGAACTGAGGGTGGTTCAAAATCCAACATAAATATTAAAGAAACAGGTTTTTAAAAATTTACCGTTGCTTAACGCATTAATTGAGGTTAAATTTTTGGAAGGATATAAGCATTGTTTCAAATCACTTTTAAGTTAAATAAAAGTGAATCCACCCATATATTAGAATTATTGTTGGCAACAAAAATTAAAAATGAAGAGTTTGGTTGTGCTGTTCTGAGATCAATTTGGTGATAGATAAAAAAAACACTCATTTATACTTATTCCACTTTTTTATATGTTAAGGACCAGTTTTGCTCATAAAATACATTAGTACAAAATTTCGACTGAAGGTGCTTGGTGGAATTTCAACATTAAATTTGAATCGTTCAAGTTCATTAGTCAGTTCAAGTTCATCCGTTCACTTGAACGCCTGAAGATGCTGAAAGGCGAAACCCGGGTCGTTAGTGACAAAATCTGTGTGAATGTACATAATTTGAATTTATTCAAATTTAAAGTTGAATTGGTTTAACAAACAATAAGTAGTTATTAAGAATAACACAATATTCCTTTGTACTTATTTCTACTTTTATATATAAAGATCAGGATCGGTTCAGTTGATAATGCTCGCAATGAGCGAAACCGGTCCTGATCTTGATAAATAAAAGTGGAAATAAGTACAAAGAAATATTGTGTTTTTCTTAATATAATGCCTTTCCTACAAGTGGTGATGAAATGGTTGTTAGTAGAGATGTGAAAGGCATTTACAGATTTGAGTACAAAATATGAATAAGTTGCACTAAGCTGACCATATGTAATTAAAAAGTTTATTAAAAACAAATAAATGAATAATATGAAATCTCATCAAAGTACAATCAAGTTGAAGTGGTCACTAACAATAAATTCAAAGATAATAAATTATAATCCGGGATTTTTCACAATATAATAAATTATTGTCAGTCACATTAATAAAACTAATACATAAACGATGCAGTGGCGGACTAAGCACGTGGGAGGCCCCAGGCGCAATAAAATTTGGAGGCCCTGTTTTTTGGAAAACATAAAATCGTCAGAAAATTCCAAGTAAAATATTTAAAATCTGAACGAAAAGTATATGGGTTATATTATAAAAGCAATTTTTGAGGGCCCTTAGATTCGGAGGCCCCAAGCGCGCGCCTCTTGCGCTTATGGGATAATCCGCCACTGAAACGATGGTCAAAATACTTCCGGGTAACGCAGGGAAGTACATAGTAAACTTTTTTAAAACCGACAGCAATGATGGTTCTGAAAAATAAGCACGTCATGAGCGAAACCCGTCTTGATTTTTAGTAGAAAACTAGAGATGTAAACCTATAAACAATCTGATTTAGAATCATCGTTTAGCCAGCGCGGTCTAGAGCATCCAATCTCGGACCCTGTTTGTGATCCCGTGATCCCGGGATTGAACATACAATCGTTTATAAATTGGGATTCGGGGTTGAGAAATTTTTGCTCGGCGATTTTGATATTCTGGAATGTTTCCAATAAAAAAACCCCATGAATTACGGATACTTAATAAGGATTTCCCAAAATTAACGACGTGAGATATTTTTTTTAGTTCTTCCAAGATTTACAATTTGAAAAACAAAAATAAACCAAGATTTGGAACCTTCTTTTTTTTTAGCCGTCGCTCAACTTTCTGTAATTTTCTCAATCCCGGGATAAGTACTGTCACAATCCCGGGATTGGAGGCCCTAGTTGCGGTCCTTTCGATTTGGCGAAATATTTCGTTGGGCGGGAGGGCGCGAGTGAGGGGACGGGGTCGGACGAATGTCTGGCGGGCAATGTTAAAAAATTGAGTGCGGTCACCGAACCCAGAAGAGAACCGCCAGACGCAGACGCTGTGCCGGCAGCTTTTACCATTACTTCTCTCTTCTCATCAATCTAACTCGAGAGTTACCAACCCGCGGCACGCGAAACCGACACGCCCTAAGTGATGCTACTGAAGTTTTTTTTTATTTCCAATCAACGAAAGCGTGAATTGCATCGAAAATAAATTGAAACATTTTACCATTTTTTAGCACTTCGCATGTCTAAATAATCATTTTGGAAGTAAATGAGTTCAAACGAATATACCCATTTTTTTAAAAACAAAAACAATAAATATAAAAACCGTGTTGTTTGAAAAAGAACATTATTGTGATATCTAAAATCGTGTAAAAAAGGTAACAATGAAAAATTCTGTTCGAATTCATGGATGTTTGTGATGTCTTAATTTCCCTCCCACTCTTCCTATCCTTCAATAACTGGGCGTACCGAGAGAGCTTAGTTAATCACTAGTCCTGTCCCAGCCCCATCCTTCTATCCCTACTACTCTCTTTTGAAAAAGAGAGGTTGAGCGACTGAATAACAAACAGTTCTCGTAGAAAATTGTCCACATAGGGAGCGGACATGGATCAAAAAAAATATACAAAATATATTTCATATGAGTTTTTTAATAAGGAAAAATTAATACTTTCCTTCGCTACTTGATTATAAACGGGGACTTTTATGTGGGCCTGGACAAACATCACTTCCATCGCTAGAAATGTCTGATACGTCTAATGAATTCGTTTGTTTGTGATGACTCATGTGTTGTTCAATTTCTTTTTATTAGAAAATCCATTATCCACTTCTGTGATTTTTTTTATTTCTGAAAATCGTATTAGAAAAAATAATTCATCTAAAAATATAGTATTCGTTCTTTCAGTCGACTTTTAATGGAATTTCAAAATGTTAAAAATCCGTGTAAAAACGAGTTGAGTGAACCTTTTTTATGATTAGAGTAGGTTTTTTTTGGAAACCCATTTGCAGAGTAATTTAGTGATTTTTCTGTGTCATTGTATCTGGTTACAGTGTTCACTGGTTCGAATCCCAGTCCGTATAGTTTAATAAATTTATTTTCCAATAGATCTACGAATTTAAAACCTAAGGAATGGATATCCTTAACATATTTCATATCAAAAGCGATCAGCTAACCATCAATCTTTTCACAGCCCTTATTCTTGCTCCTTCCTAAAAGGAGGCGTAGAGCGCAACTTCGTAGCTAAACAGATTTCGTAGAACAATTTCTCAGATAAACACAATTATAAGCCTATATTCTCTGCATTATGAGTGATTACACAAATATGGGAGAGGCACTGTTTATATTTTTGAAAAAAATGCAATATACACAGTGATTTTGTACATTAAGAACTCGGATGAATTCGACTTACCCACGCTTTATTTTGTTTAGAATATCGTACGCGTACATCTGATTGTCAACCGCTGACTTATCTTCTAATAAAATAACATTCTAGTATCCGGTAGAAAGTGGTAAAAAAATGACGCGCTCAGATACGGATGTGACCTTTTCTTTTTTTTCTTGTCACAGTTTCCCGCTCCATCGCGGCTAACATTCATATAAGAAATATATTTTTCATTCGTGCACATTCACTACAATCACTCATTGCGATTGCAAGAACTACTTTCTGGAGTAGTCAGAAGTATGTTAAGGTCTCGGTGAAGGTTTACGTCATACCCATCGGCAGATGTTGTTCTTTGATTACGGAACATTGGCACGGCACCTCTTGCCAATTTTATGGCAGAATTTGAGTTATCAGTTTCAATGACTTCGTGAAAATCATCTGTACAATTAATACAGTTATTGAATCTGGCGTGTAATTTAAAAGGATTTTTAAAGTCACATTTCATTCCTCTTTCACCACACAGAAAAAGGAGACGATTTCACCAGGGACGTCCCGAGTGCATAAGCGAGTAGGCAGTTGCCATGGGGCGACAAGTACTAAGGAGCGGTAAAGGATCACAGATTTTTTCAATGGCTAAATATTACACGAATTTTACTTAAAATAAATGTAATGCCTCAATGTCTTTGATAAAAAAATACCAAACCAAGAATGGATACTTATATAATGCAAGTTCATTTTAAATTTACATTATTTTTTATGATTGGTAGTGAAGGTTATAGTTATTTTTTCATAATTATTGAGCAATATGGACTTTCATATCATATTTATTCGTGAGGATCTTTTTCAATATATATCATAAATCATCTGAAAGCAAAAAGGAATAAGAAACCAAACATTTGTTTGAGTACGTAGGTGAGTAAAGGATTTGGAATTATATATTTGTATATGTATTCCTAGAATAATAGGTAATAATGAAAACAAACTGAGCGCTATTTTAAGACTCTGCTTAGGGGCGGCACATAGCCTAGAAACGTCACTGGATTTCACAGAGGTTCATGAATAGTACAACGTGGGCAAATGGATACAACATACTTTATATATCGGAAGAGCTCGCGTGAGACTCTTGTTAAAATTAACTTAGGCTGGTTAGTCTATTGTTAATTTAAAACGAAAAAATATTATCCGATTAAATCAGTACCTGACTGTAATTTCTGTAGACGGCTTGAATGAATTATGAAACATTAGACTTAGTTGCCTTTTAAAATTTCTCGTAGAATAAAATTATTTCGGATTCATGATAAGAGTAACAACTGCTTTTGTATATAGTCTAACAATATTTAAAAATGGCGATGTTTGATATATGTATATTGCTGTCAATGATAGATGTTCATAAATAATATGTTCAACGCAACATTTTTGTGAAAGATGATCTATCATATTTCACACGTGTACATTTTCACCCTTTGCTCACACTAAGATTAAGCGAGCTCTTGTTAGGGTATTGTCAACCCACCGCTGCATATAATTAATAAATTAGTACATTAAATATACCTTCACGTTTTCAATACTGTATACAAAATAGAAGGATAAATTTATGTAACATTAGTAGTCAAAAATTAATGCTAAGTGGCGAAGCTGTCGAAATTGCTGTTGACAGGTGGAGTTTCGTCAAAACATCGTTTTTTTTAATGTATTTATGCATCGGACACGCAATATTGTTTCAGTTTACAGGAAATACAGAAATATTCTGACTAGAATGTTTAATAAATTGATTGAATCATTAACAGATAATCTGTCCAAAAACCCTTCAGTTGTTCATGAAATAACACAACGAAAGCTAAGTCTAATCACAAAAGACAAAACTGGATTTTGGGGCCCAATTCTTGTACTCGGACATTTTTACATAATAATATCAAAAATAACGATGTATTTTAGTTTTATAAATTTATATTAGTTAGTGAATAGATATTTCGGCTTTATGCCCTCGTCAGGACTGTGTTTAAAGATGATTTAGCTTAGCTATTGTATAAACTCTGTCTAAGTAGATATAGCCTTATTCTTACATCCCTACTGCTCTCTTTGAAAAAAGAAAGGTTGAGCGACAGAGTAACAAACAGTTCTCGTAGAAAAAACTTCTGTTGGGATACCTCCATTAGGAGGCCATATGCTCCACAATGGGAGCGGATATGGATTTAAAAAAATACTCTCAAGCCCGGCTCATTCCAAGGTTGTTGAAACATGAACCATGCATGTAATTCAGTAGATAAAAAATATTTTTTGAAGTATTTTTAAAAATCCGGGATTCCGGGATCCGGAAAATTGTGAATCCTGAAATCCCGGATCACAATAAAGGGTCCGGGATTGGATGCCCTCATCGGTGTATATCTTGAATATATTTTGTCTCTATCATATCATTGAGACGTATGGTCTGATTCGTTTCACAGAAATCTAATAAGTTAGTACAACAACGAGTTGTGATTTCTCCCATAGTCGCGAAATACCAAAATCCACCAGCGAACAATAAAATCGGGGTCACGAGCATCCGCGTTCATCTTAAGAATGTTGTCTCTTGCAAGACAACACGCGAAAGTTGAACGCGTTATCTGCAAAACTTCGATTAATTAAAAAAAAGATTTGAATTTATATAAATTTAAATGAAAAGTAAAACTCTGAAGCAGCGGTGGGCTGCCAATACTTTAAAAAGAGGCTCGCTCAATCTCAAAACAATTCTCGGTGCTCTGCGGAAGGAGTGGTTTTTTATCACTCCTATGCAATTATATTCAATAGTTAAATAAGCAATCGATTGTTATTTAATACAATATAATCGCCCGCTGTGGTCTAGTTGGTTAGAGCTTGCTCTACCGATCAGGATGGTCTGGGTTCGATTCCCGGCAGGGTCAATGTCAAATTGGATTTTTTCAATTTTAATTTGAGATCTAAGACGTGGCTGTCAATTCTCCTTGAGTTAATCTCATGTGACTTACAAAAACTCTCATCGAGTATATCTCGTATGATCTTTCAACTTCAAAATATTTGACGCATTGGCGTAAGCTGTAATGTCAAATATTTTTTAATAATTATAAAAATAAATTTGAAATTAAATAATATGTAACAATATGCAATTTACCGTAAACTTATCAATGTAAATGTCTAGAAATGTACTACTGTACATATATCCTGAAACTGTCATAGACAGTATATGTCAGGAATTACAGCTATGTACTAATTTGATCTGAGGATATTATTTTATCTTTATTTAACAAGGGGCTCGCCAGCCTGAATAAAATTTAACAGGGGGCTTGCTTGACCACTTTTGAGCCTTCGCCAGCCCAGCCCAGCTCTGAAGTCATTCACGCCCACAAGTAGAATTTCTAAACAATGCCGTTGAATGTTGATGAAACTCTTCCTACTGCTGTCACCACTAGCAAGCTGGACCTTCACTAGGAAGAACAAAAAATTCATATCCATATTTTTTCAGAAAGAATCAAAAAAACAGTTTGAGTCTCTCAAGTAGGCAGAATTTTTATTTTGGCCTCGTGGTAGTAGAAAGAAATAAGTGACCAGATATTCGGGAGTTCAAACTGTATGAATTATTGCCACCGACCTGATTCCGCAAAAACTGGGTCGTAGCAAGATTGAATACCTAATCACTAGTCTAGTCGAAGACCTATCTTTTCTCGCCTACTTTCTTTGAATAAGAGAGGTTGAGCAAAGGGGTCGCAATCCCCTGATTTGAAATGAGATACATAAGGAGTCTTTATGCTTCATATTGGGAGCGTACAAACTAATAATGATTAAACAGAGCCTAAGAGAACGATAGTTAGATAAAATCATGAATATTATCCACCTGCCTTCAAATAAAAATGTCAAAAAACAAGCTATAATTTGTACTGTGAACGTTATTTTGAGAGTTAAATAGGCACGATATTTATTTTTGTTAAAGCCCAAAATAATTAGATTTTATATCCAATGGAATAAATATTCTGAAATTTTAAAATTCAGCTCTGTAACTCAATCCGAAATAGCATTACAACCACTAAGTCCAAGATC
This sequence comes from Himalopsyche tibetana, assembly GCA_030503985.1. NCBI lineage: Eukaryota > Metazoa > Arthropoda > Insecta > Trichoptera > Rhyacophilidae > Himalopsyche > Himalopsyche tibetana. The sequence goes on from JAPJYX010000006.1 coordinate 542,626, forward strand.
TCAAATTTAATTTTTTAAAAATTAACTACTGCTGGGACTTAAACCGTCGCTCATGGAATCAGCGGTTAAAAAAAGTGGTCGATTTATTATAATGCACTATTTTAACATATTTTAAGTGATCGCTCTTCTTTTATGGATTAGTCTATAGTACCATACTTACTGCGCTCGCGCATATTATCATTCATTGTTTTACAGTTACAAAAAAATAAAAAATATATTAAATTCAATTTTATACAAACGCCCGCCAATTGTAAATGTAACTAGTGGTGACTCTTATTCTAAGCCGATGGATGACATTATATATGAAAAGAATATCACAATAAATAAAAATTACATTGTTGAAGATTTTATTATGAAGAATATTTACGCCTGCGGGACGTTGTGTTTTTCCAGTAATATTTACACAAATTACTTGTTTATTTTACCTATCACGCTCAATAAACAATGTAATCTGATTGTATTGTGTTTTTTTACCGATATTTAATTGCGAAAAGGTTGAGAAGCACCAGGCGAAAATATCGTATTCGTTATAAAATTAAGAAACATGTGAATAAAAAATACAAACATTCTATGTCGTATTCGTAAATTTATTATTCCACCGATTTATGGTTCCACGAGTTCGAAGGCATGGGTATCTTAGATGTCTAATATCCCCTCCCACCCAACCCAAAAAACACAGTCAAAGAGAACGATTAGCTGACCCCAAATCCTGTACTAGCTCTATTCATCTATCCCAGCCATACTCAACCTTTTTTTCCACCGGGCCGCATTCCGATTTTTGCTTCTCTACGTGAGCCGCAAAATATTTACAGTATTAAACTGTAAATATAGCACATACTATACTAAACACATATGTATGTATTATGATGTCAAAATAAAACTATTTTATTTTATGTAAATATTATGCCTACATTTATGTATTCATGTATTTTTCATAGTAAAAAATAACAATGGACAAAAAATAAAAAATACGTAAAAAGTACACAAAAATACCAATGTATCCAAAATATTAAACCTTTTAAATTTATGTGAATTTTGATATTGAGTCAAGCTTTTGACTATCTTTTGAAAATATTTGGTGAATATGATTATTTTGGGCAGCACATAAGAGCTGACTGGGCCGCAGGTAGAGTAAGACTGATCTATCCTAACTCTCTTAGATAAAAAGAGGTTAAGGAACTGGGTATAAAACAGTTATCATACCTGCATCATTTTGGCGATATATAATATGAGTTTATTTAATAATGATTATTTTACAACAATTATTTATTTTCAGAATTATATTATTCAAGAAACCAATTGTATCAAACACTTTGATTACACAAACGTGAATAATTATTTATTCTCAATAGGATTCCAATTAACAATCACTGATTCCGAATACTAATAGCTTTATACAAATTGCTAAAAATAGAATTCTAAAAAATATATTATCGCTACTTTCACTTCCTTGCATGAAGACTGCGAGCCTCGCAAGGTCATTGTAACTTGTAACCCATAGCCAAGTTCCGGTTGAGAAAATAAAACTATCCGATCTGTACTACTCCGCCAGGGCTGGCACGCCTGCGTACGATACTTTTACCGGATGGTGTGATGTACGATACTTGCTATGGTTTACGATTGATCTATTATTATAACTTGTCCACCGGCAAAAGTTGGAACTAAAATAACGTAGTATTTGTCAAAGGGCTAGAATTAAATGTACTTTTAGTTAGATAATTTTCAGTTATAGTGTAGCTCCCCATAGAACTCTGTTTGCTTACAATATTTTAATTTTGAATTAAAATAAAATATTATATGCACGGATGGTTGGGATAACATATATAAAAATTATATATGAAATATGTATTTTGTTATATTTTCAACAAAATCAGAAATCAAGTTCACTTGTACCAGTGAAAACCGTCCAATCCACAAGCGCAATTATTTTCAACCATTTGTCAAATGGTATGTAAGTTTGAGGAAATAAATCGTCACACTTCTGTCAAAAGTTGATAACTAACAAAAATGAGTTGAATACTCAACTATACTATATTTGTATACACAAAGAAATTCTTTAATATTAATTCTTTGTCTGGAATAACTCAGTTGTCGCATGGCTGACACCAGTTTGCCAAAAAGAAACATTTATGTTGTGTTACCCGACCTAAAAAATAAGCTGTGTTCCAGTAACATTTACAGATTTACGAAGTGTTCCATTGCACAATAAGTTTGGGAAACTCTGCCCTATAGCATCAATTTGCTCCAAAAATGAGCGAATTTTGTTCAACCATCAAAATAACACAAAACATCATCATGAAAATGCATTTTTTTTTAAATTATATACGCATTTCTCCAGTCATTAATTGTTTTACCTTATATTCAACATAACTGTAAAAACAACTTTGTTGATTATAGAAATTTCTCAAAGATCGTTTTAAAATTACTTAAACCAGTGGTTTCCAACCTTTTTGTCATTGCGCCTCCCATTGAAGAAAAAAACATCTTCGCGCCTCCCCATCCTTTATTTCATATAGTAATAAAGACACGTTTTAAAGGGTAAATAATTTTTTTGGACTGTTCGCGCCTCCCTTTGCAATAGTCAACGCCTCCCAGGTTGGAAATCGCTGACTTAAACTGATTTACTGTCTTCTATCAATTTGCAGTTTATTAAATCTGGCAATATGGTATTTCGATGGACTGCCAACAGTGACCGCAAATCAAAAAATGATTTTTCACTTTGAGAACTTTTTTTTGACATCTATACCGTTTCCAAAAGTTACCATTAACGGTGTTCTGATGATGGTGAAAATCGAAATAGCCATCAACTAATAAATATTCAAAACTGTAGAACTAAATACGTTGCTATTTTTACCCTAATATATTATGGTGTTGGTATTTCACGTTTGTCGTCTTCGGTACGACAATGCAATGTACGATAAATAATAATATTTTACATAGCAATACTTGGTATTCTCTCTTCAGTTCTGTAAGCGGAACATAAGTAGCACAATCGTCTCACTGGATGAGGTTCCGGCTACGCCACTGCGGCTGTCAAACTATTACTTTCTTTACACCTCGTCAAGAAATAGTGTCCTCGTGTAGCCAAGTGCTCGATGCTCTTGGGCGGTCTTATTTGGTTGCAGTGTTCACGGATTCGAATACTAGCACGGATCATTTCATTGACTCTTTTGTATTCAACCGCAAGTATAGTAGAATAGCTCACACTCCCCTCCCACTCACTTGACCCTAAAAATTGGACGAAACCAGAACGATTAACTAATAAAAAGTCTTTTTCTTTCACGAACTTGGTGGTAATTCCACAATTTTTTACAAAGATCAGGTAGAAGGACCTATTTCGCATATATCATCACATAAAATATTTACTGATCACTTTTAGGGTGTTCACTGTCAATATTTGGTGGAAAGGCATTATATTAAAAATAACCGTTTACAGTTTACCTCAATAATTATTCTTTGATGAGTTTTGTAATTATATTTTAGAACTATTAAACATTTTAATTTTAGTCAATTTAGTGTTAATTATTCATGTTTTATACCATTACTTGTAAATTCCTTTCAATACCAATTGTTTGTTACATCCTATTAATTTTAATAGAATACAATAGTATTCTCTTATCAGTTGATAATGATCATAAGTAAAACCGGTTCTGATCTCAGTATTTTTTTTTTAATTACTAACTGATAACAATTTAAATCGATACAGGGTTCTTTATATAAAATTGAGTAAACCTTATGACAAGGTATATCAAATAATTGGTAAAAAGAATAAGACAGGAATATATAAATAATCATAAAAATGTAAATGAAGCAGAAATGTGTAATTCAAGATTAAAACAAAATGAATGACAGTTTGAGAAGCAGCGGAGTCGAGGCACGAGCGGACATCATTCCGCTTCTCTTCGAACAATACCAAGTTGCCGTTTATCAGTACAATAATTATTTATGTCAAGACATTGAAAATTCAAAAGTAGTATTTATTGCCTACTTCGTGTTATGGATCTAACACAGGTATTTAAATATTGCACTTACGTGATAGAGCTACTTCTTTCTTCGACACACAAAAACCTGAGAGGAAATCCTAAAATATAAACTTTTAGGGAGACAGTTACAGACAAATAACCTAATTTGAGATAACGTGAAAAGGAATATTGAAATTGTTACAATATTCACAATAAATCAAGTACGTTCAACTCTTTTCTTACACTATTTGAAATAACCAGGGCTGTGGAGTCGAACTGTTTTAACTGGAGTCGGTCTCGAAAATAACTAATAACTTTGATTGTTTTCAAAAAGATCTGTATTCAAATCGCTGAGGTCAAAAGTGACTATGCCTAAAAAATAATTAAAGTCGTGTTTTAAGCTATGGTCGAAGCCGAAGTCGGAGTCGTCTTAACCCTTAAAGACTCCACAGCCCTGCTAAAAAAAACACAAAGTATTTTTTGTAACACAATTCCCACATAAAAACACAATAGAAGAAATTTAACAACACAAGACAGTAATAATAAACAAAAGTATTTTAAAAATGAACACTCTTTTGTAATTCCACATTTATTAAATATGAAAAAAATTAAAATAGAAAACAAACAAAAGGCATCTTTAGATTCATGTCAGACATTTCTAGCGACAGAGGCAATTTATGTCCAGCCCCTCAAAAATTTCGTGTATATAATTAAGTAGAGATGAAAACTACACATAATCCTTTTTTACGCGATACATTGGTTCCAGAAAGTGGCGAGTAAAAATAACCTCATTTTCATATAATTTGATAAATCGGTTCCAAATCCGCGTAAAAAGTATCAAAAATGTATAAAAAAAGCGTAACGGTGCCTCCAATAAAATCGCGCAAAAATAAATCGCGTAAAAAAAGGATTGGGCGTATTATTGTTTCTTAACTAAAATACATACATACATATTGTGTAATTTATTTATTGGGTCTTCATTATTACCTTTCTGTACACGATTTTCTTTAACACGATGTTGTTTTTTTTGAATAACACGGTTTTTCCAATTAATAGAACAAATCGTCAGTTCTATCACTTTTGTACACGGTTTGTGGCACGTATCTACCGTGTAAAAAAGAGTTGAGTATATTATTCAAATGCATGCATAAGAATTGTATATTTTATCAACAGGCGTTTTAAAATTAGGTATTTAGGTCGGGTTCAGTAGTAGTACATTAAGATATATTCGTGTAATAACCTAGACCAGGGGCTACCAACCTTATTGGACCCTAGAGCGCAATCTAAAATATTGATAGGGCGGCGAGCACCACATTTTTTCAAAATCTCAAAACCAGAAACTCGTTTTTTATTTCTTTAGCTCACCGAAAAATTTGACCCGCGGGTACGGGGTTGGGAACCCCTGGCCTATAAAATATCAAGATTTTGCTTAAGTCTTTGATGTTTATCTGAATTGTCTGACTAATAAAATGGTTTGTGATTTATCGATTTCTGTTCGATGGCATGGATGTTTGTGATGTCTACAAAATCCTTCCCCCCCCCCCCCATTTCAATTATAAAAAAACGGGGTGTAGCAAAAGTGAGTATCAAACCACTAGTACTATCCTGCCCTATCCTTTCTACCCCTACTACTCTCTTCCAAAAAGATAAGTTAAACGACTGAGTAACAAGCAGTTCTCGTAGAAAAACTCCATTAGGACGCCATATGCTCCACATTTAGAGCGGACATTGAAAGAAAAAAAACGATAGAAAGGCACTATTAGGATTTCACCTGGTTCACAGAGGGAAATGACGTGGTTTGTTTTTTCTTTTTATCTTGTTTGTTTTTATCAAATTTAAAATGTCTATTTTACCGATTGACAATTTGAAGTTGACATTTTTGTGACCATTTCAGTATATTTACATATCTACTGTGGAAAGGAAAAAGGACGTAACTCTTCTTTTCGATAATCACAATGTATCAAACTTGATACACGTTCTATCAAAAGGATGCAAGCTGCAAATGCCGAATTAGTATCTAAATTTTGCTTTTAAGTTTGAAAAAGATAAGCTTGTAAAAAATTGAAACCAAGAAAAAAAACTGAAATAAAGGTTTTCTAAGACAATTTCTTTAATTAATATTAGATTATGTCAATTAAACACCAGTTTAGAAATCTTCGTGAACTTGAAGGTTGTGTATAATTTATAATTTGAATATGGCCCAAAATCATTAAAACACGTTTTTTGTGCCTCCTGTAAAATTTGATATGTGTGGGTTACGTCCTTTTTCCTTTCCAACGTCGATATATTTATCATTTTCACTGCGCAAGTTTTATTGTGGTGGAAAATAGTCATCAGATGAGTCACACGTAGAAACTGCCGCATGCCATCATGACTCTCGCGGGAGGGACATCTCGTCACCAGCTGTTCTCCTTCACTCCATCACCGAAATACCAACACTATGTCATCCATAATAATACACCTATGCTATGATATCTTAAACCTTACGTAACACAGTTAAAATTTAATTTAATTTAGAAAATGAATTCAGAAAATGCGTGGTATTTTGCAAGGCTGTGGGGTCGGTTAATTTGGTTATTTTTACACTTTGTAGTGTCGCCATTTTTGACCCTAGCGATTTGAAAACATACACATTTCTTAAAAGGACTCTAAGTTATTAGTTTTTTACGAGTCTGACTTTAATTACAGCAGCTCGACTCCACGACCCTTACTTCACAGCCCTGGTATTTGTTTATAACTTTTTTGTTTGTTCAATGGATTATAATTCTATATTTTCAAATTTATAGAAAAATTACGATATATCTCTAATATTTCCATAAATCGTTCAAATTGCTATTACTGAATGCAATGGTGACTCAAGACGTTAGAACCTGAGTCGGTCCTTGATTTTGCCACCCACCCTCCTAATTTTCTTACGAACGTGGAACTATTGCGAAATTAAAAATTGAGAAGCGGTTGAAAAAATTCTATATTATGTATGTATGTTCAACCTTAATTTCGTTAAAAACATCATATTGTCTTTTGAAATCAGTCACAATGCACAAATAGATAGTTATTACTGGCAGAAACCTATACATAACATGACTCTTTAGCTGTTCAGATTTCTTATTTCTACGGCTACACAAAGACAATTAGACGACTTAACTTTTTTAAGCTATCATATAAACATTATAGTCAATTGTTGCTTATTCATTTGTCTCATTAAAGAACTGGGCGCAGCGAGAGCGATTAGTGAACCACTAGTCCTCTCCTCGCCTTATTCTTCTATCTCTACTACTCTCTTTGAAAAGAGAGGTTGAGCGACTGAGTAACAAACAGTTTTCTTAGAAACACTTCTGTTAAGATAACTCCATTATAAGGCTATAAGCTCCACATTGGGAGCGGACATGGATACCAAAAGTACATTGATGTTGTATCACTTTGTTTCTAAAGGATTAATAATTTAACGTATTTGAAGTGTAGTTAGTTATATGTATAATAGTTATTCTCGTGTTAATTAATCTAAAACTCTCATATCAGTTTATTCCATAACGCCACAGATAATAATGCTTACGATTTTGCAGCCATGTTCCTAATGAATGTAATTTCAACCACCTTGCGTATTTCAAAAATGTCGTATCACTTCCAAGTTTCAATGGAATGTGGCACATTGCATTTCTTATGGTATCATCGTTACTTCACGATCTCTTCGCCATCTTAAAGCTTTCGTTATACCTAGTTATTCAGTTTTCCTTGTAGTCTTTCCGTTCGGCCTGAATTCCTAGCCAGATAAATCGAAATGATTCTCAGAAATGGTAACAGTATAATATCGAAATAATTGAAGTGAGGATTTTTTTTATCAAAACCATCTCAGCCTAATTATTAGTAATTTTATTTCAATATTGTAATAACTTTATTCCTCTATACATTTTAGGAAATTGAGATTTTTGAATTATGGATATGGTTTTTAATCAGTGGCTTTTGATCTATTTTAATAAAATGTGTACAAATCTTAAACTCGAATAGTGTTTACGGGGGGTACGTCATCAGAGGTGTAGTGGGGTGGGGTCGGTCTTCTCTCACATTTTCCAGACGATTTGAAAATTTTGCGATAAATTTTTATTTTTACGTAAATATAATAAAATATTTTTTGTTATAATGTATTGGAAAAATGTTTTGTTGGAAATTGAATCACTACGATTAGAGAGCGTTAAAATATAAAATTAATCAGCGCTACCAAACTTTTTTAGTTACGCCATGGTAAGAAAATGAAGTTTTCTTATCTCTTCCTAATTAAATCCTTACATTGTACCAATGAAGATTGAGTCTGCCGAAAGTTTTAAATGGAAAAATGATCACTTAAGATAACCCCCTTACGAATACCGAGTGTGAATTTTATTAAACAAAACTGTGCTCTTGCTATCAGAATGTTTTTTGTTAACATAAGCCTTTTAACAACTATGTCAGTCCAGATCAGTGTCTGCCAAACTTTTTTCCTATACGGCACAGTGATGAATGGAACTAGTACCGCGGCACACCAAGATGCCTCAGATTATCTCCGAAACTCATTTTGTTTGGCTCACCGAGGAATTTGAAATCCTCGATTTGGTATACATTTTCCGCAGATTGTCTCCAAAACTCCTTTTTTTTTAGCTCACCGAGGAATTTAAAATCCTAGATTTTGTACCGAATAGGCATTATTTAAAATTGATATTTTTAAGGTTTTTTCCATCGTGGCACACAGTTTGGCAGACACTGGTCCAGATCAAAAAATGAGTTATAAATGCCACCTGTTATTCAATTGAGTAAGCTTCAGAACTGGATATTTTTAATTTACAACAACTGAGAATGTATCTCGCTATGAAGACACAAACTTTAAAATAGTTCTACCAAAACAATACAACAACAAATCTGCCGATGTCAATGTAGACCCAACTCCCCCCTTTCATAGTTCATGTCTTCCGGTGGGTGTCAAACGTATATCTGATATCAAAATGCTTATTTATATTCTCAAGAAATACATTTTTTTAAATCCCACATTAATTGTTTTACGCGCGCTCTACGGTTTTTAGTCTCTCCTGTTAAAATTTGATTTCGATGACATAACCAGTTTTTGGAATAAAGCCTTCAATTTACTCTGTTTGAAGATGTTTTATTAAAAACGAAACACGTCGTGTCAAGTAAAACAACCAGTGGAATAATAGTATTATCAATTCCAATTGTATATTAAGCCTCAAATGAATAGATGACTACCCAAAGTAAAAACATTAGTTTTTGGTTTTTTGCAAAACAGAAATCGATTTTACCTTTTATTCTTATAAACAATGGTAAAATACATATTTACTCTTCATATTGTTTCTATAGATGTCTTGTCTACACGTGCTAAGCCATTATAATCTTTATTGAATCAAAGCAAACTGGATTTTTGGCGGCCATTGATTTCCGACCGTTTTTTAATACAATTTTCACAATAAAAAGAACATGATTCATCGTAATATCATTAAGTAGTTTAATTGTGTATTGTATTCTAAGTGTTGCCTTTTTATAAACTGTATTAAAATCAGTGGTTTCCAACCATTATGTTACTGCACCTACCTTTGAAGAAAAAAAAATCTTCGCGCCTCCTTATCCTTTATAGCAGGCATGGGCAACCTTTCCTAGGTCTGGGGCCAAATTATCATTCTGTCTCCGAGTCAAGGGCCGGACCAAATTATTAAACATAATAAAGTAATATTAAATTAAATAAAACACGTTGCTACTTCTTATATATCGTCCAAACGGTGGTGATCATAAAATTGTAGAGTGGAGCCACCGCAAGCGCCCGTGTCATCTCCATAATTAAATCTCTCTGGAACTATTAATTTCATTCTCTATTACTTCGCCAAGATGAATCAGGGCCGGACAAAATAGCTCAGCGGGCCGGTGGTTGCCCATATATTCTTTATAGTAATAAAGACACGTTTTAAAGGGTAAATAAATATTTTGGACTGTTCGCGCCTCCCAGGTTGTAAATCGCTGCTCTAATGCTTAGGTGTTTTTAAAAGTACTTTAAATATTTTTAAAAAAACTATCGAAATTTAAAAAAATATTTTTCTTGCAATCACACCTATCCATTGAATATGAAAATATGTTTTTTATTTAAAAGTAAAAAGTCATGAATTTAAGGGTTAATAATTTACATTAGTCGAGAATCCAATATTAGATTAAATGTCGAACACTAAATTCATATGCTGTGAAGACACACAGTCCTAAGCTCTTAGCCATTCATTTGCAAGCAAGTAAGCCAGCCAGCAAACTCTTCACGGCGATGGTAAATTTCTTCCGCGGTGAAATAAATATTGGCCACGGCGCAGCGGTCGATCGTGAGTGTTGAATGAAATGCGAAGAATGCGCGACCTTGGGAGTGTTCACAGGCCATCATACCATTTCTGGGTCAGCCTCAATCACTTCCCTTCCCTCGCCAGTCTGCAGTCTGCCGTCACAGCGTCGGATGGCCGCCCGAAACCGCTATCCACCGACCTGCTACCTTGGCAGACTCACCACTTTGTCATACATAAGTACGATTTGTTCACTGTATGTATATGAATTTGGTCTTCCAAGCAACACAATAGCATGTAAAACAAATAATTTATAGTTCAATGAACTCTTTTTTCACACGATTTTGAAATAACACGGTCTACTAAAAATATTTTTAAACGAATTTCCCAAAACAAAAAGCACAAAAGCGGGGCTTCATAAGATGCTAACACAGGCGTGGGGAACCTGCGGCCTTTTGGTTACTCTAGTGCGGCCTTCTGACCAATTCTGTAATTCTGTAAATTTAGGTAAATTCGTAAATTCCTGACATATTTTGACCGTAAATTCCTGTTTCTGGACAAAGTTTCCCAAGTCAATGATTACTGCGGCCTTATGTCGAATCAGAAAAATGAATGCGGCCTTTAGATAAGAAAAGGTTTCCCACCCCTGTGCTAACACATCAATCTTGTCAGAATTTTCTAGCGATGAAAGCGATGTCCTGTCCCTCATAAAAGTTTCTGTATATAAACAAGTAGCGAATAATAATATTATTTTTCCTACTTTCGATTCGGCGGTAACTTTGTGGAAGTTCATTTTAATATAAAATGTAGAATAACTAAGATTATTCCACTATTAAATTGCAATACGTGGAATAATCTAAGTTATTATATCTACTGTGGAAAGGAAAAATGACGTAACCCACACTTTTTTCAAAACAGGTTTTTTTCGATAAACAAAATGTATCAAAATTGATACACGTTCTATCAAAAGGATGCAATCTCCAAATGCCGAATTAGTATCTAAATTTAGCTTTTAAGTTTGAAAAAGATGACCTTGTAAAAAACTAAAACCAAGAAAAAAGACTGAAATAAAAGTTTTTCCTAGACAATTTATTTAATTAATATTAGGCTATGTCAATTAAACACCAGTTTAGAAGTCTCCGTGCACTTCAAGGTTGTGTTTAATTCATGATTTGCATGTGGCCCAAAATCATCAAAACACGTTTTTTGCGCCTCCTGTAAAATTTGATATGTGTGGGTTACGTCCTTTTTCCTTTCCACAGTCGATATGTTTTATATTATTTTTCCTAATTAAAATACATATTATGAATAAGCTATTACATTCTCCAAAGTCAAAATAAGAAATATACATATCCTTGAAGTACACCATGACATATAAACTGGTCTTTTATTTGCTCAATCCAATATTAATTTAATATTGTTTTAAGAAAAAACTTTTTGTAAGTCCATGCTCCAGGTCGCTATTTTGCAGGCACTTCTTTTTTAAAATTAAAAGGCTTAATTTAGATACTTATTCGGCGTTTGCAGCTTACATCATTTTGATTGAACGTGTATTACGTAGTATAGATTGCGATTGTCCAAAAGATCTACTTTTAAAAAGTTGGGCATTACGTCATTTTGCCTTTTTAAAGTCGGCATGTATATAATTAACGCCGTTGATTTTACACCCACCTCAAAGCAATAACAATAAAACGAATAATACACTAATTAGTACGAAATCTCACGTGTTATGGCCCGATCTAGAGTTGCACGGTAACGATCATTAAACAATACAGCACAATGCTTTAAAGTGCGTTTTAAAGATTTATCGGAATTCATGCATGTTACAGAACTGGATTTCTAAACATACACACATCGCAGGAAAGATAGTAGGGGTATTAAATTTGTACCCAAGCCACTGCTTACGAAGCATGTCTAATAATATATTTTTTAAATTCAATTTATGTTATAAAAAAACAAATGGTAGAAGTATTTTGAAGCGTATCAAAAAGTTTAAAAAGAAGAGTGATAACATATGAAATAAATTATCAAAAAATAGACAAAGAAATCTTTCAGGTTAATCAACTTTTTTTTCAAAAAAAATATTAATACAGTATTTGTCTGAATTGACTCACGTCCGCTCAGAATGAGTCAACTCAACACAATATCGCTTCACAGCCTCGAAGCATTTTCCAGTGGCATCACCATTTACAGGATATAGTATATCGCAGTTGTATTTTTTTTTTAAAGGGTGTAGCGAGAGCAATTAGCTAGCCACTAGCCTTATCCTTCTTTCACTCACTCTCTTCGAAAAAGAGTTGCTAAGCAACTGAGTATGTATTGTTATCGTATAAAAACGTCTTTTGAGACAAGATCTATTAGGACCTCATTGGGAGCAGGCGTGTTTAAAAAATTGATCGCCATAAACAACCTTAAATTAATAATAATGAAATACTTTATAAAACATGTCTTTGCACAATAAGAGACAACTGATTGAAAATTTGCAGAAATGGCACGGCGTGTGTTTAGTGTAAAATACATATTATGTGGTAAATGGTTGTCTGGAAGAAGCTACGTCGAATTTAGGGATTCTGAAGTCTCGGTTTTTTTCATGTTCCAGGAAATTCTCGCGTCCCGAGACGGTAGTAATGTAGTATTTTTCATGAAAAAATATTTTTAAACGAATATTTCTATTCACTAAACACTGACGGAAACTCAAACTCGAGAAAACTTAGTTTTTTAAGTAAAATATTGCAAAAGATGACAAAAATGTATTGTAAATAATTGTTTCTTGAAAGATTTACATGTTGAGCCCATGGAACAGTGGTCTACGTCCTTACCTACTACCTTATGGGCTCGAATCTCAATACGAACAGCATTTGTAAAAAATTGTGTGATTCTAAAAATTCCCCTTTAGCATTCCAATCCTTAAATAAGGAAGTGTAGCGAGAGTGATTAGCCAACCACTAGTCCTGTCCTAGCCCTGTATTTTATATATCTATGTACTTCGAAAAAAATAGAGGTTGTAACAAACAGTGCCGTCGAAAAACACTTCTGTTGAGATACCTCCATTAGGAGGCTATATGGTCCACATTGGGAACGGACATGGATGAAGAAAAAAAAGATATGCATAAAGCGCATCCTTCGATGAACATTCATGTGCAGTACTAAATGCGTGTACGAAAACAATAATAAACAAATTTGAATTGCAAACATATTGGAACTGCAACCTGAGTCGTCACCCAAATGAGCAAATTAAAAGCATTTATTTAGGTTTTGTATCACTGTTTTTTTTAACAGACCTGCAGACGTCCGACCGTCAAACAGCGATGCTCGCATGAATGTTCACAGAATGCCGATTTACGGCCAAAACGACAGTATTTTTGACGCATTCTTCAGCCGGTGCACTGTTAGGTTGTAAAAAAATACACGAAAGATAGTTGCTATTAATTTCAAAGCAGTCGCCATTACTGAAGGTGATTGACCTGCAGCAAGCGGCAAGCGAGAAGGCACAATTTTATTTTATTCACAACTGACACTGCCCGATAGGTATGTACCAAAGACGATTCGTTATGTGTACGTGATAAGCATGCATAATTTATTCAAAATGCCGTGAAAATACTTTACCTGACTTCTTTATTCTAATTACAAACAATTATTCCTGACGGTGACGTCAACACATTTTTGGAAAAATCGTGCCTTATTGTGATCAGTTTTTTTTTCACAAAAACTGCATATTATTGTATGCTCAATATTTTACACCATTCTGCGTCATAATTTTGATTTTAAATTTGTATTACTTTTGACGTGAATACGTTTTTAAAATTGCTTCTATAGGGAGGCAATTCACAAAAACGAATGATACCAAAATCGGAGGATACAGTTTGGTGTTGCAGCTTCATATCTATCATCGCTATCCAAAATTTAATTGCACCACTGGAAAGCTAAAGAATCAAAGAATTTATTGGGTTATGTAAAGACTATCATGCATCGCGCGGGGCGGAGGCGGGAGCGCCGCCATTTTGAGGTAATTTTGCTGCGTATCGAGATTTCTATTTACTATAACTTTTGACTCAAAGAAGTTACGATGTTCGTTTAAGTTTCAATCGTTAGCTCTCAACAAAATCTATCGATTATATATAAAACATTAATGTAATATTGTGACTGTGAGGATAATTAGGTGTTAAAAAAACACACACAAAAATATAGTCGAAATACAAAGATCGCATACGGTTGGAAGGCGCTTCTCAAGAGCAATCGAATGATACCATTAAAACACCATATGACCGAGTCAAGCAGTGCCGGAAACGTAAAAATGGGGCGTAATATCACCTATTACGAGACGTATTCACGTACAACACACGGCCGTGTCCATGACACAGCCACACCTCATTTTTTTTTTATACAATCAGGATTGGTTTCTCCTCGAGTGGATATTTCAATTAGGCCCACATACAATTTCATTGGACCATTTATTTAAAATATGTGTAACTTATCAGAAGACAGATGTATACAACATTTATGCAAACAATATTTAGCCAAGAAACTTAGTAAGTATCAAAATGTAAGATATCCAAACACAATATTTGTTTGACAACACAACTGTCTTTCGTAAATGACTGAATTTCCACCAGTTCTAGACTGGAATGCGTGTGTATGTACTCTTAATTAGAAGCGAAATAAATTAACAATATCCATTGATCAGTAAATATTTATGTTAATTATTAATTTCAGTAAATATTTATGTCAATCATTTTTATACAATTTTTAAAAGACAGTGTATAATGTACATACTATCACCTCCCAAAAATTCTCATTTTTTTCTAGTAATAGTCTAAGTTTTGCTCTTCCGAAAAACGCATTATTATTTATGGTCGTCGCTCTTGGCAGCAACGCGTTGATTGGAGTTTCAGAGTATTTTGTTATTTCTTTAATGATTCAATGAAAATATTAAAAGACGAAATTTCCAGTGTTCCAAAATTAGTTTTATTAGTTATTCAATTTACAGTATTTCAATGAACATGCCCTAAGCCAGGCGTGTGGAACCTGCGGCCGTTTGGCTACTCTGGTGCGGCCTTCTGGCCAATTCTGTAAATTTATGTAAATTCCTGACATATTCTGACCGTTAAAGTCCTGTTTCCGGACAAAAATTCCCTAGTCAATGTTTACTGCGGCCTTATGTCGAATGAGAAAAATGAATGAGGCCTTTAGAGAATAAAAGGTTCCCTACCCCTGGCCTAAACTAATCTATCCAAGATATGTATATATATGTTTCACAGTTCAAGAATGAAATCTCCTCATCGTACACATTAATTATTAGCAGTTATTGTAGAAACTTACATCAATACAACTCGCATTAACTTTGACTATTTCATGTACGAATCAAGAAGTAAATGTATAAATCAGGGCTGTGAAGTCGGAGTCGGAGTCGGAGTCAACAACCCATTTTTTAGAAAATATTTAATGATGTGTATTCAAACCACAAGAGTCCATAGTTTTTTCCACTGTATGATAGGCTGACTATAGATGATCTAATGGTATACATATATTTTTCGTAAGTTAAACGGAAATTATTGAAAAAAAAACGATTTGGACTAATTTTGTCAACGTGTTCATTTCTTCTCTCGTGTATACTGTACCTGGCTAAAATGGACAATGTATACATATGTACATTTTAAAAACATCCTTAGACAGCTAAGAAAAAATATTAAAAACAATTCCTGTATATAAACACATGGTTCCATGAATAACCAGATCATGATAAAACAGAACATGAGAACATAGAACATAGACAATTCAGAACACTATCAATTTTTAGTTGAGTGATTAACTATTTATTGGAAAAATATTATAGATTAACAGGTAATAATTTCAGAACAGTGTGTAATAACGTGTGCTTTACTTTATCACAGGTTATATTTATAACAGGTAATTAATTACTTGTTGTTTTCGATGGATTCATTTTTTTTATATTCCACTTGTGTTACAAAATTTGACTCGTGTTTTGCCTCTTGAGAAGCATCATCAGACACATTTTGTAACACAACAAGTGGAATAAAGAAGTTTTAGTTTTAGTAATTACTGATTGCATTGTGTATGTATCATTGAAATTGTCATGGATATATTTTTACCAAAACTCTTTATTATTATTTAAATGTTTTTTCAACTTTATTATTTTTAATAATAATTTATACACTTTATAATAAATCACTTAATCTTATTAAATCAAAATATTATCGATGTGAGTATTGAGGAGTTTCTACTAAGCTGTTAGACCTTTCGATTTAAACTCTCAATTTAAACTGAGATAGATTTGGAGAGAAGGAATTGGATATTGGTTTAGTTCGTTGAAAGGTTTATTGTTACAAGTATGTCATAGAGAACTAACATATAATAGAGGTAGATGTTGTGTATACATAACAATATTTATGAATCAAATCACATCATGCTAGAATAAGAATAAATATATATATTGTTTTACAGATTTGAATGAGGCCCCCGATGATTTTTGTGAGTTGTCGAGCAAATGAAAACAATTTTCGTAAGATATTATTAGGTGAATCAGCGCACACTTGCTCAGTAGTAAATAGCAAAAGCATACGGAGCCCGAAGAGTCGAATCAAGAATGAAGAATCGAGGCCAACGTCCGCGCGTTTGACACAAATAATAATATTGAGAATCATAATGTATTCAATATTCAAGTCCATGTTTTATCATTGGACGTGGAAAAACATTTAATCGAGCGAAAATGACGCCACCTAAAAACATACTGCCAGCAGGTGATGTCATCCCAAAAGACAGACTGCGCCCAACTTGGACCAAACTGGATAAGGATCCCGCACACCTGTGCCGAACACACATGACTTGTACGATCTCAATAGATGATTTATCAGTAGCAATGAAACACTCAACTCGATTTGCGCGGTAAATTGGTTCCACGAAATAACGCGTAAAATAAAATTAAGGCGTATAACGCCTACAAAATTTCAATATAGAATATAAGAATGCATCTAAAATGAGATTTCAACTAGGGCTTCTGACCAGGGTACCCGATCGTTTTTAAAATAACCGAAAACCGGTAATTTTAATTTCATTGTAATATTTGGTTACTCCATATCAAATACATATATTTTCAAGGATATCTTATATTTCACAAAACATCAGTATTGTTATCCTTTGTTTGTTTAATTAATATGTGTGTACATGATAATTTAACATCTGTTAAAATTTCTTATTCAAAAATTTTATTGTCAGTAATTAATCATCATTTTTATTAAAAAATATTCAGGTGAAATCCTGTTGACAAATATTTGCGTATATAATGGAACCATACATGGTAACCGGATAAAACAGAACATCACAAAGCGTACAGTATATCTTTAGAAAACACTAGTATTGATATGTTTTACAATCAATTAGTAATCTCTATGTCGTATTAGACACAATAAATAAAACAGCAATCTTGCATATCAATAACAGTTTCAAACTGAAATTGTCTTAAATACACTTATTTTCGACGATTATAATAGTCGCCATTGACTAATAAAGTAAAGCGCACGTTATTACACACTGTTCTGAAATTATTACCTGTTAATCTACAATATTTTTCCAATAAATAGTTAAGAAGAAACAGTTATCATTCAACTAAAAATTTATTGTGTTCTGAATTGTCTATGTTCTCATGTTCTGTTTTATCATGATCTGTTTATTCATGGAACCATTTAATTATACTCTCCGAATGCCATTTAGTTTCGTATTGATTCATTCTTGATTCATTCATTACGTCGGACTTTAATTTTAGCGTCGGTGTGTGGATTCCTTTACACATCCATATATTGACTATTGACTCATGCCTTAAGTCACTTACCTTGACTAATATTGATGTGATTTTGTTTTTTATTTTCACGATATCCAGTAATAAAAGAAAAAATGCTTAATCATCGTTGAAATCGGAATTACGTCTCACAAAAGATTTGTCATAGCAATTCTTTCTTATGTTATCTTCTTATTCGTATGTCATCTGCGTCAGTGATCCGAAATCTTTTTACTAGTACTGAGCAACCACAAGTTGTCTGAAGTTTTGCCAAAAAAATCTTGTCAAAAAGTGAGTTCCAGCACCATTTGTTTTAAAAAAAAGCACTGCCTATTAATACCATCATTCCTATCCACTAATATAATCTGGATAATATCTTAAATTAATCTGTTTGATTTGCAAAAATCAGTAGCATATTTTTATATTGCCGAAATCGGAGTAGATAATATATTCAATTTTCAAAGAACAACTCATTGCACTTTTCTAAGTGATGACGTTATTAATTTTCACCTGATTGATGTCACCATTTGTGAATGGACGAAATGCAGTCACGATGATGAATGTTGTGTAACTCATACTGTGAATGATTTTGAACCTTTTAATGTACATATCCTCTCACTAGCCATGAAATGACGTTATTGGATTACTCAAAACGTTACTCACTGCATGAAATCTTATTTTATTTAAAGAGCTGCATAATCTTTACCTTTCGGTAACATAATAATATAATATGTAAATCGACCGTGAAAGGTCAACGTCTTATGAGAAATTGTTGAAGACTTATAATATGCAGGACTGTTGTATTGTATTCTAGAACACTTTCGTGCCCGATAACTAATTTGAAATACATTTATCAATTTAAACTCTTATTACAAAGCTACTGATTTGCTTTCCATAAAGGTATAGTTTTGACACAGCAATTTTGAGACTAGAAGTACACCAATAAAATGATTTTTCAAAGTAAGTCTGAAAATATTACATAAAAATCAATTGACACTAGAGCAGTGATTCTCACTAAAAATTGTACTGTGGCCGCATTGTAAACATCAGCGATCATATGGAAAAAAGAAACAATTTATAATTCAATTAAAGAGATTATTTTAAATATCAACATTTCTTATGAAGCTGTTGGTGGCTGCAGTAAAATCCACCGTAACTACACATGAGAACCACTGCACTAGAGGCAGTTAATGTTTACCAATATTTTTATATGATACTAGGACATAGTAACGTTTTTCGACAAGGTGTGATAGTAGAAAACGAGATACAAGTGGTACTAACTATACATGTGCACAGCATTTAATGTTTTTTTCCATTTAAAATGTATCTATTTTAATTAATATGAAATATAGGCGGGGAGGCGCGAAGTTTTTTTTTTAAAGTAGTAATAGTGACATGAATTTTGGAAGCCACTGGCTTAGATTGTAACTCATTGTAACATAATAAACAATCTATGAATTTTCCACAAACAGAAAAGTAAATCAAACATAAATCTGTCAAAATTCTAATGTTGTTAAAATGATGCCATTTGTTAGAGGCGTAATTTCCTTGAAAAACAAGGAATATCGTTTTTTACGAAAAACGTATTAGTGCTTAAATAAAAATACAGTCCGGGTGCGAGCTCAGCGTGTTAATGCAAGAATTTCCCGCGTTCACTCCGAATTGCTTCGTGGGCTAGTGGTCAAGGCGTTGGACTCCCACACCAACACACGATCCTATTTCAAGGAAACAAATGTAAGCTAATAAATGACATTAATATATTAATTGAAATTGTATCATCATACTGCAATCAAAAACTAAAGAAAATATATGTTAATAATAAATTTTATGAATTATTCTAGGAACTGAAATCTTTTATAAAATAAAAGTGCAAAAATTTATAGTATGTTCTCTTAAAATGAAATTCAATTTTATTTTCACATTTATGTTAACTTCTTTGTTTTAGCGAACATGTCACTCGATTTTCAGTATTATCTCTTCACATTTTTGGACCTCTTTGGTAAAGAAAATGTGATTATCAAAAAAATAATTAATTGATTCTGTGTTTGTTTAACCCCCTCTATATATTTATTCGACAATCATTTTATTGTAATATCACAACACCCCTCGCGACACAAAAACAAATATACAGAACCACAACACATAAATCTGAAACTGAAAATAACAATTAACAGACATTCGAAGGCTTCAAGTCAAACAACACTATCTAAACAACATTACAGAAGATTAATAAATCTGGGGAGGCGCTGATGAATTCCAAGCGTGTGAATTCAGCATTGTATTGCAATAAGTCGCATTTGATAATCCTTGTAATACTTGCTCGTTTATTTATTTTTTGCAAGAGTATCCAAGTTACTCTGCATTAAAATCATTTTAGCATAAAATGGCCTTTATTTCAAAAAATCTATTTTGTTTTTACACGTGGATGAATAGTCATAATGAATAAAGATTACCAATATATCGAGAATTGATTAAAATTTACATTTTTTTGTTTGCGTGGATCTACGAACTCAATTCAATAATAATAAATTTATCGTCATTTTTATTAAAAGATAGGTAGGTCTTAGATATAAATTGAAACGCCATAACTGAAAAAAATCTCCATTAATAATTTGAAACAAAATATTCAGCGATTAATCATAGTCTGAAGACATCTCTATTATCTTCATGCGTAAAAGAGTTTCTAAATGATCATTCGTCAGGTTGTTGGATGCGTCATTTGAGGATATTCACCAAGCTGCCTTGCTGCTCAGCTGCACCTTGAGTTACGTCATTCTAATTACATCACCGAGTTTTAGTACAGCTTCTAGTCAAGTCAGGCCAACGCCTCGACAACTCGACCATAAACATTACATTTTTAATTAAATTTAATGGCTCTGATTTTACGTGGGGAGTGTTACAACTATTATTTGGTATCTTTTTCGTTTTGTCTCTAGAATTTATTACTTTATAAATAAATTTCAGTGAATGACACACGCGGTGGTTTGTGTTGTATACCAATCAACGACGTTGTACACTGGAACACGAACTCGCCATCTTTAATCTATGATATTCAATAAGTGACATCTAAAAAGAAAATGGAGCATCATGCTTCAAAATTCGAATCAATTTGAATATTCCAACGGTTCAAGTTCACTTTGATTTAGTTCCATTTTCATTGTTATTCGATGACATGCACGGCTTCCAAAAGGGGAAAGGTGATCATGAGCTCTTCCTCTCGCAGAGTGTTTTAAGAACTGAATAGTGTGCCGCAAACGAACTATGTATTGGAAGCCTCATTAATATTCAGGTCGACGACAATCCGAAATGGCCACTAAGTGAATTCCCATTAATAAATAATTGAAGCAATAAAGTTTACATATTTCTACTTCACACAGCGTTACATGTGTTTAGCTGTTGCATACTAATTAATTACGTAAATACATTTTTACACATAGGCAAGACGAACTGTAAAATACATTCATGACTTCGTTTGATATCTTCATATTAAATTTCGGTACTTCGTCGTTATAATATGCCAGACGGTGAAACCTTTCCATATGACACGTCACTTAGTATTAAATGTGAAGAATACGTCCCGTTTTTAGGTAGTCTATCCCAGTGTTCCCCAACCGGTGGTCCGCAAGCAATATGGCAAATTTCAAGAAATTCGCCATGCTAAAATAATAAATGTAGTATCTTTTTTCGTCTGCACGTTTACTTGTTTTCTGACTTATTTTTAAATAATAATAATTGGTAAGATGATGCGACACCAAGGAACTTTCAAATAATGAGAAGTAAAATATCCAAAAAATGTGGTGAAGCTGGCAACCGATCTCGAGTGCGGTATGAATTTAAGCACGTGTCAAGAAAACGTCATTTCAAATAATATCCTTTATCCAATTATGTCCTTTTTTCAATATCTATAAATTATATACCCAACTAATTGTGGATATAATTGTAAATTAAATACGCATGCTAATGTTAAAAACGCACTTAAACACCAATATTAGTAATATTTATGATTCGTGTGAAACCTTTCTAGACATCAATAATGCGGCTCTGCATTAGTGGTCCGCGATTTTTTCCCCTTTTTTACCGGTCCGCATGTGTAAAAAGGTTAAAGAACACTGGTCTATCCCGTTGTCTCTAAGCAGAGCTTGAAATGTTTGACCCGTTTTCCAAAGGACGGCAACCTAATTAACAATTCAAAATCACGATAAATCAAAAAAATCAGCCAGCTACATGTTAACCAGGATTTGATGAGTATTTACATAATTCTAATTCCATAACACATAGGAATGTTTCGTAATTAATTCTGTTATTTTCATTAATGAATAAAAACTATGAAGAAATATTCGTTTTCTTGAATACACACACTATTGACTAAAAATAAGTCGATGTCCCATTTTGAGGAAACAATGAATGGTCACGTTCCGATAATTACCGCGCAACTAACGCCTTGAAGTCGGTACTCGAGAACACATAAAATTAGGCAGTTTTAATGTTACTTTTATATTTTTAAATCAGTCGATCAAAGCCTCATCTGGACGTGGAGGTGCACCGATGACCGTTGCATTTTTCAGTGCCTGTTGTAAAACAGCAAAGTACCTAAATTTCTTATTCTTGAAAAAATCTTAATTTTAAATACCGAATATTGTTTTAACATGTTCGCTTCCATGGCGGAATATAATATTGTCTGCTTGGCATATCTTTAGTTATTAAGTTGCTCAAAATTCCTCTTCGGTGATGGTTAAGCCTGTAAGCGCAGAAAGATGGAGCTAGGAACGGACTAATATTTAGCCTTGCTATTATACTGTTATTATATGTACTTATATTCTACATGAAATGATCTTCACTATTTTTAAAAGCAGTAAAGTAATAATTAAACGCAAATTATTATTATATCGAATGTGGAAAGGAAAAAGGACGTAACCCACACATATCAAATTTTACAGGAGGCGCTAAAAACGTGTTTTGATGATTTTGTGACAAATGCAAATTATGAATTATACACAACCTTGAAGTGCACGGATACTTCTAAACGGGTGCTTAATTGACATAACCTAATATTAATTAAAGAAATTGTCTCGGAAAAACCTTTATTTCAGTGTTTTTTCTTGGTTTTAATTTTTTACAAGGTCATCTTTTTCAAACTTAAAAGCTAAATTTAGATACTTATTCGGCATTTTCAGCTTCCATCCTTCTTTATAGAATGTATGTCAAGTTGTATACATTGTGATTGTCGAAAAAAAGACGTTTTGGAAAATTGAGGGTAACGTCCTTTTTCCTTTCCACAGTCGATATGCTTAGACAACGTAGGGTCTACGGCTACATCACGCTCGTAGGCCTACGGCGTAGACTCACGCATTTACTATTACAAACTTTATTTTATGATGGTTTCGTATGCATATAAAATATTTTTTTATGCACTAATGGTATATTGATACTTTTATGGCTATTTAAAAAAATCAACATTAAAATATATCATACATTAAAAATAATAAGCTTTTATCACTATTCAAATTAAATCCAGGATTGAAAGGCAGGGAATGTATTTTTTATCAAAAAAAGGTGAAATTTATTTAAATCGCTTTTAGTACAATATATACAAAAATGCGTGCCTGATATTAACAATGCGGTTATTTCTGAAATTATCCAAAAGGGTATATTGTGTTTCTTTAGACATGATTGGTCGATTGCAAAGAACGTTATGGGTATTATTTTTTGGAGGTTTGTTTTTAAAATCAGTAACATTTTTTCCAGCGACAGCCAATTTAACATCAAACAGCTGATTTTTGCTCAGTTTGGTTTGCCTTTTCACACTGAATAAACCTGAACAACGCTTGCAAAGTGTGCAAATTTATTTTGAAAATCGTGGAAAATTTTGAAAAGAGTTCGTTTATAAGCAAAATAGCTGCATTTGGAGAGAGGAAAATCCACAAGCTATCATTGAGACGCCGGTACATCCACAGAAAGAAACATGTCTTTCAATTGGTTCCTTAAGGGCCAGCAACATATCGGAAGTATTTTTAGCACCGTAGGGGAAGTGTTAAATGAAATATATTTAACCCTTGTTACGTCCATGATGGGAAAATAATAATTTTAGAGGAGCCTCCGCACAGTTTTGGGGGGCCACGGGAAAATCCTGAAAAAAGTTTTAAAAAGTCTCGCGTCTTTTCATTCTGAGAATTCCGTAAATTCCTGCGTTAAGGGCCCAAAAAGGTTGAGAAACTATGCACTAGAGCGTTGTGACTAAATTACGACTGTAGGTTTCATACAAATAATAAAATTATCACCTGTGCATCGAGTATTTGAAATTATAGGAAGCAGCCTTAATTGCGTGATGTCTGACAAATTTGCATACTCTAGTCTAAGCGGATCTAAATAAACAAAAAAATATATGAAGCGGGCAAGAAAGCAATACGATGTTAGTGTGTCCGCATTTGGGACAATCTTTTGATTAGTATTCCACATATCGATCGTGACATTTTGGCAAAGAGATAGTAAGTGGGTATGTATAAACCTACCAAACTTTCCGGATGTATGAACGAAAGGCAATTTCGTAATCGCCATATCCTGGATCATCGATTATATTATTCTACATCCATTGCCGGGGTCCGGTCACTGAACGACTATTGATTGGTACATGCACTACCGCATATGGTATACTGACTAATATTAACATACAAACTGTTAATAGTTTTAGGCTACATAACTTTAGTTATTGATAATTTTCTGAGGAAAACTTTCAAATAATTACAACTACAAGAAAAACATAGTATATTCATTTAAAATACTTAAACCAAAGAATTTTTTAAAAACTGGATGTGATTGACTTTTTCGGAGATGATATTTATATAATTATGGACTATGATAGAACCACTAGTAAATATGACAATACAGTGCAAGTAGCTGATCATATGGTCTGGAATTGTATGTAGATTTGTCCACGTGTTCCATTGTCATCCAAGTTGAGTATACTGATTCGGTGTAAAATAGTTTTATAAATAAATAGCTATCAACTCATAAAAAATCGTTCCGTGGAAACTTAGCGATGTGTTTTTTCTGTCATAATTAATTCCTCGTTGTGCGATATTATTATGTTGCATGTTTATCAGCAATTCAACACTCATGGCAATCATTTAAAAGCGCTCATCGCTGATGTATTACGGAATGCGACCGGACTACAAAACCGTAGCGTGGTAGGCAGGTTTAATTTGAACTACCCTTTGGAAATAGATATTCACGTTGTCATATGACTATTTGGAAAACTAACAGAAGTATTGCGTTTCAGAAAATAGCTATGCTAACATTATTTTTTTGCTTGGTCGTCTTCTAAAGCAGGGTATCCGAAGAATCTATAGTGATATTTCTAACTTTTCATATGCGTGCTATGTAAGATTAATTCAAGGTTAACAATGTACTTTGTTCACTTTTAAGGTGTTCACTGTCAATACTTGGTGGAAAGGCATTATAATAAAAATAATAAAAGATTTTTAGTACTTTTTCCCCACATAAAATTTATTAGATCAGGACCGGTTTCGCTCATCGCGAGCATTATCAACCGGTCCTGATCTAATAAACTTTATGTGGAAAAAGTACTGAAAATCTTTTATTATTTTTATTAATGTACTTTGTATTTGTTCAACAACTCTCTCGCCTCGAAATGCTATTTTTTGTCTCTCAACATAAAAAATACGTTTCTATCTTTGCAAAAAAGTAATTTTGTCAAAACAGTTACATATGCAGCATTCCATACGCAAACAGTATCATATTATCATACTTACAAAAATAATGGTACTTTTTTTTTATTATGTATTATTCGATGCAATACATTAGGATTATTATTCCAATCTAACAAAACCTAACCGATTAAAGCAATTTTCACTGCATATATACATAAAAAAAATGACTTATAATTGCCGAAAGATGTAATAATCTGATGTTTAAGCCATCTGCAATGTGTTGGGTTCACTTATTGGTTAGATCGCGTATGGCATGTGAGCCATGCGAGCACTTTCACTGATATTTTGAGTCGAATGTTTCAAGAGTCCGGCGAGAGGCAGTCTCGCAATTTTTCCTCTCAAATCCGGCACAGCATTTTTAGATGATTTCACCAATAAATATTATCTATGCCTACGTATTATAAATAAAAAAAACACAACGCATTATAGTCGGATCTATTTGATGAAGTGGGTAGAGCGATGAAGATATAAAATCATTGTCCAGCTATCTTAGGTTCGATCCTGTAAAGTTTATTTTCGTATACGTTTGCAAAATATTTACTCACTTTTTCTTGGTTTTTAGTTTAGCTAAGATTTTCGATGTATATTAATTAATGTGCAAATTAAATATAAGTTCGACTTCATAATAATGCCGAATAACCATTTTAACATAAAGTTAAAGGTTACCCATACTATACCAATTGAATTGTAACGAGCTGGATGCGAGAGAGTGAACAACTTGGGTTGGGAACATAGTTGTCACCATTGCTCTTTCCCCATACAACGCGGTGGAACAGCGTTCCGGCACTTTTTTTATTGTATCAAATCACTATTTTAATTTTGCTTTTACAACTTTTGATTTTTTTCTTGGAAATCATTGACTGTTTGTCTCTATCTTAGGTCCCTTTGAAAGTACAGTGAAACCTCGATCCTACGTTTTCTAAGGGAGCGTAATAAAACAACGAATAATGCGGGAAACCGATAATACGGGAAATTTTCAAATAATACCAAAAAATTATTGATTTTCAAACTAACTTATTTATTTAATAAATATTAAGGAATATATAAACTTTTATTTTTTAATTGCTTAGTACATACTATGTTGCATAATTGTAGTTTGGCACTTAAATTTTGACTTTTTTTCTATATCGACTCGTTTTCCTCCTAGATTTTGTTGACACCTTGAATTTTTTTCAGTTTCTCATCTAGAGTTCTAGTTTTCTTCATTTAGACATTTAAGTTTTGACTTTTGAGTTTTTGTTTTTGATTCGCGCAACCAGATGCGATGGAAGACTATTTATGAGCGAAAAAATAAATATTCAATAAAAACGGTCAAACGAGACAATAATTGGGAAGGGATGATAATATTTAGATGATAGATCGAGGATCGGTAAATGATTAACGTGTCCGCTCCGCTCCCAATGTGGAGCATATGGACTCCTAATGGAGTTTATCTCAACAGAATTGTTTCTACGAGAACTGCTTGTTACTCAGTTGCTCAACCTCTCTTTTTCCAAAGAGAGTAGGGATAGAAGGATAGGGCTAGGACAGGATTAGTGGTAAGCTAATCGCTGTCGATACGCCCCGTTCATAAGATAGGACAGGTGAGAGGGGGGAATTCAAGACATCACATACATCCATGCCTTTGAACAGAAATTCATAATCGATTGAAAAATCAATTTATAAAACTGTCCGTACCGGGATATGAACCCGGGCCCTCTGTAGCCGAAGCCAACACCGTTGACCACTCGACTACACAGGCGGCATGTTAATTATTAAACATTGTTATTACGGGGTGGGGTCTTGGTCGAGTAAAAAATAAACGATCCATGCGACAAAACTAAGGCGGCGGGTACTGTAGATCGGGGCTCCGCTGAAAAAAACGCGAAACGAAATGCGAGGCAATATGAGATTTATATTCAACGAAAACGGTCAATCGGGATAATGTTTGTAACGGAACCAAAATATTATTAAATATTATCGTGGAAAACGGTAAATCGGCGAACGATTAATGCGGGATTTTTTAACATTGTACTTATGCGTATTGGCCAGGACTATGAAAAATAAACGATCCATGCGGGAAAACGAACAATGCGAGAACGGGTAATCAGGTTCCACTGTAATGTACCGGTGACTTTGCTATGTGTAATTACTTTGTGACCATAATTTCACTCCCCCAATTACACGACTCCCAATCACGCGGTCCCATCTTTCACGTAAATGGGGGTTTAACTGTACATGAGTTTGAACTCTGTTAAATTGCGCCAAACTGCAAATAAGTAACTTGTATGTATTTATAATACTAAGCAATTTTAATATATATATATTCTTTAATACAAAAATTGAAAATAAATAAATGGGTTTATTTTATATATAAAATTTATTTTGGTATTATTTTAAGATTTCCCGCATTTTTCGTCTGTTTATTACGGTCCGTTGAAAAATGTATAATCGGGGCTTCTCAAAGAAAGAAAGAACGATTGAAGTGAGCGAATCGCACATAACAGACATTCAGAATGTTATGCGTAACATGTCGCGAGCTGGTGGTTTATAATGAATCATATTTTATTCCAAGAAAACCGGCAACTTCTACCTTGATTACAAATGAGTAAACGGAAGAAAACTATCACCGTCGTACGCTGATTTGAATACTTAATTATTTAAAAGAGTAGTGGCTGTAAAAAATGCGTAGCAACAAAAATTATAACAAACGCATAATGTTATATAACGGGGCCGGATAAAAAATCAAACTCTATCTTCCGTCCGATCGCTGCCGTATTATCAATTCTTCCTGAAATTAAACATAATATGCCATCAGTAATCACGATAAGACTCTGATGGCAATTTCAAAGGTTTTATTTATAAATTTATATTTTTTATGTTTTCGTTATTGCGTTATATGAAAACTGTAAAAGAAAATTTAATTCATTGTTATCATAAACGATAGTGAACACTTCGAGACATATTCAAATCTGGAAAGGTAACAGGGCGAAACTCACACATAACAAATTTTACAGGAGGCACAAAAAACATTTTTTGATGATTTTAGGCCAAAGGTAAATTATAAAAAAAACACAATCATGAAGTACTAGTGTTTTAAAGGCTTTATCTAATATTAATTTAATAGGCCCTTTTCCTGGTCGTAATTTTCATATACCGTATGCTTAAAAACTGAAAAACTAAGTTTAGATACTATTTCGACATTTACAGCTTACATCATTTTGATTTGAATGTGTATTAAGTAGTATGTATACACTGTGATAATCGAAAAAAGATATTTTTTAAAAAGCTGTGGGTTACGTCGTTTTACCTTTCTACAGTGGATTTAATACATTTAAATCGGTTTCTTTTAATCTTCGTCTTATTCAACCAACGATTTCCAACCTGGGAGGCGTGGACTATTCCAAAGGGAGGCGCGAAGAGTCCAAAATATTTATTTACTCTTTTATACGTGCCATTATTACTATGCGAAATAAAGGATGGGGAGGCGCGAAGATATTTTTTTCTTCAATGGTAGGCGCAGTAACATAAAGGTTGGAAACTACAGCCTTAAACTGTTATTAACCCCCTTTTTGTGAGCACAATAGTTATCAAAATTAAAATCGATCGTAATTACAAGCACTTTGACTGATTCTGCAGTATACTGATGACTTATATGTTCTATATAAGCTTTTATAGCAAGGATGCCCGACCGGTCGATCGCAAATCGAAATTTGGTCGATTTGGAAAACTATCGTGAATTTGGAAATCACATAATATTATTTTATATACATATTTACAACCGACGATGAAAAATAATATCACGGCGGTTTGACTAATATGATAATCACGTAAGTCGAGATTATCTGCTAATTTAGGGGATTAACAAATGTGCGAAGTGAGACCGCGATAAAATTTCTTATAAAAATCATTTAAAGAATCAATCGCGAGAAAATTTAGGATTGAAAAAAACTCTCATCTCAAAAAAAGTTTGGGCACCCTTGGTATCTAGCGATCTAGCTTCGGACGCGGGTGGGTTGAAGGAGGTAGGAGGGATTAGCGTGTGCCTTTTGTTAAATTGGACTTGGACCAGAGAGCTTGGAGAGAGAAGAAAAAAATATTCTTAAATAAAATCTGCAATTTGTGACATATTTTATCATAATTTCTGCCGTGTATGTATATATTATCTGCGTAGGTATAAGTATATATAACGTTTGAATCATGGGTTTGAAGCGAAAATAACAGTAGGTACTAGGGATTCTGTGTCGAGACGTCCCGGGACTTGTCAGGTTTTTTGCTATCTTAAGTCCCGGGACTTTTTTGGAAAATGTCCCGGGACTTTGGTGTCTCGGGATCAGTTTTGAAAAAAAATGCCTTATATTCAGGCTAAAGGATTAAAACCCGGAGTTTTAAACAAAATTTATTATGCATATATAAAAAGGATTTATAATTTCGTAGAAGTTACAAATACCATGTGTTTATATATTGTAATATAACTGTAGCAAATGCAATGTTCATACCTCATGTTGTTTAATGTACAAATGTTTTTTCACTACAATACAAAAGTACCAATGTCTCAATCGGACAAAAAAGGTCTAAAAGCTGTATTGTGAAGTTACGGTCACAAATTTACTCTTGACGGCGGCCGAATTCTTTGATATTTTTTCATTACATGTACCGTTATCATCCCTTCTTAGTAAAAATTAGCCGTAAGCATTGCACATGTCCATTACATAAGAAAAATAATAATTATTAAACATTGTATTAAAAAACTCGATTTTTACTAGTGCGTTCTCCCAAACGGCGTATATGTACATGAAAATATTTAATTTGAATAAAATTATAATTAAAAGAGGAAATAAAAGTCTCGCGTCCCGGATGTCCCGGGACTTTGACTTTATCGCGCCTCGAGTCCCGGGACTTTGAAAAACCCGAGACTTCAGAATCTCTAGTAGTTACATAATATCAATCTTGCAACCTAGAATTTATACTTACCAACCTCATGTTGGTTTTTCAGTTATTGATATCAAGTATTTTACTATAGTGATAAAAAAAATCTTTCGCTCTCTACCCAGAACACTGCTAATAGCTTTGAGATTATGCTAACAGTATTGTCAGTCTACCGCTGTCTTAGGATATTATATTACCTAATAAGGATATGAAATCTGATACATCAATTTTATTTTAAGTTATATAATAATTTAATTATACTATCAGAAAGCATAGAGGATTTTTATAAATATTAATTCTTGGTCTCTTTATTGTTTTCGCGTCATTCATATATCCTGTAAACATTGTCCTTACAATGTACAAGTCTTCTACATTGTATTCAATTATTAACTTATTAATTTCTCTGCTATTTTGATGAGAAATATTCTGAACTCTCCGGTCAAATTAACTCATAAATAATCACGCACTTTTCAAGCAATAGGTAGTGAACACATTAAAAACGGCAAAGAAATATCGTTTCTAAAAAAATTACAGACTGCAATGTTTATAAAGTTAAATAAAGAAGGCAACTTGCTCTTTGACACCATAAACAAGTAATTTACTGAGCGTTATTTAGTGTATTATATTTTCTGTTAACGACCGACTATACACCATAAATAACCCTATCATCTTACCGGCTAGGCGCTGTTGAAGTTGTGAAAATCAAGTTCATGATTTCTGTTATTTAATGCCTACTTTATTTGTACATCTGTAGCTCTACTAAAAGAAAGGTCAGATTTATTAAACTTGCAGGTAAAACAGCTATTTATCAAAATCCGAAGATAAGGCTATATTTAACACCATGTTCTTGCTTTACTTTAACCGTAATTCAAAAAACAAAAGTACATCGTACTTGTTGGAATGAATTCTACGTTAATCTGCAATCATAACCAGTGGCTGTGGACTCGGGAGACGGTAAAATCGGAGAAAAATAATTTAAATATATTGCCAAATTATTAGCCTATTCCAGTGGTTCATAACCTTTTTTATATCACGGTGCACTTTTTGTCATAAAAAATGGCGGTGCACCAATCAAACTGGTAAAAAATGAAGGAAAATATACGAACGTAAACTTTGGTACAAATTCAGCAAGATATATAACATATGTACAACAAAAAATAATTAAATAATATAAATGTATTTATTTTGTTAGCGGCCGGATTGCTGTTCATTTTTATTCAGCCATCTAAAGTTTTGGGTGAAAAATGCAGGTCGGGCTTAGCCCACCTAGCCCAGTACCTAGAACCGCCACTGGGTAGAACACCGCCATTTTATTTTAATAAAAGTGGATAAATGTTTATCAATATAGTATGGTTCATTTCTGTAAAGAACATACATTATTTGCACACTTTTTCACTATTAGAACATGGCTTCCCAGTTTTTACTATTGGACATAACCGTCTACCCGTGTATTAAAAAAGTTAGGAAATGAATCCCCACATTCACTTAGAAAGTGGTATCGCTTCATCAGCGACTCCGTGTGCTCCGTATCAAAAGAATACATGGCAAAAAATACATTTCATTCAAAGCAAACCAGTAAAACAATTTTCGGTGGTAATGAACTTTGTTCTGCATAAGTTCCGGTTTGTCTAGCCCCCCTAAAAATTCCTTCGCGATTGCCCCATGATATTACACCTACAAAATTAAATTGCTTTTGCTGAATCAATCACTTCTGAAAAAGTTTCCTACATTCGGTAAACGGTTTCTATGATAAAATTCATCGTTAGATACAACCACGAACATTGATAACCAGGGCTGAACTAGACTCTGCTGTCAAGACGTAAATAAATTTAAAAGCCGCGGAAACAGTCTTGGTAGTTTTAGATGAATATAATATTATAGATAGACATAATTTAAAACTTGTAACGGAATTTTCTTATGACATAATCTGCGAAACATATCAACTCAGTTAAATTGCATACACCAGTGTTTTTTAAACTGTATCGAACCCATTGTACTATTGACCACATTAAAATTACTCATGTTCTTGCCTCTCGAACCCAAATGCTGATATCGTGACTGCATGACAAGAGAATAAGCAATGCATGAATAACAAAATAAAATTACGAATTTCCCTTAGACATTCGACTTAAGTAATAAACTGCATTCCAAACATGAAATTCCTAGAGATACCATAAAATAAATTTGAAGAATACATACTGTAAAATGGACAACGCTAGAACGACGGATATCGAAAAATCAGGAGGAAAAATCATTCGCTTCAGGCGTTCAAATTCATCCGTGCAGTTGAATGCCTGAATAAACCGAAAGGCGAAACCCGTGTCGTAAGTGACAAAACATGTGGGAATATACAGAATTACCAACATTCAAATTCAATTAAGGACTTTCAGTCGAAATCTTAAATTAATTAAATCAAATATTTTTCCTTTCGAATTTAGGGAAATAAAGACGGCGCAAAAACATGCAATTATATAATCATTTTAATTTGTTTAGATTTTAAAATCTTTACGATTTTTCAACAAATGTGAAGAACGAATTCATTCAAAAAAGGTAGGTATTTTTGTAAAATCTATTTAAGATTTCAGACAGTGTGTCTCATTAGATCGTGGTTTTAAGAGATTATTTTTTATGGTAAATATTTTTATTATACTCGTTGAGTTAGGCCTATTGGAAAATAGTATTTTACCTTTTAATCCCTTATTTATTTTAAAAATCATTCGACACTGTTCAGTCTTGGTTTAATGATACTTTAATCAATTTTACTTATTTTTTATTTGATTCTAAGATGTCGAATGGTTTGAAATACTTTTTTCTGTGATATAAAGAGTTGAATCTTATGGTAATATGAACAGTAGGAAGTTTTTTTCTTAGCTCTTCCAAGAATTTCAAAATCCCTGGATTTACGAATTTACAAAAAGTAACAGCGCGACATCTTTTTTTTAGCTCTTCCGTGCTTCATTTTCTCAATCCCGAAATGCTCGGGATCACAGAATTGGACGGGATCCCGAGATTGGATTCCCTACTTGTAACGTAAAACAAGGTCACTTCTCAGGAAGAGTTTATAATCAATTGCAGTCTACAAAGACAGCCAATTCGTCTCTGATTTTATAGATAGCTTCTCTTTTGTTTAGTACGAAATATTTGCAAACAAAAAAGCGCGACTTCCATCTGTGAGAATGTTCCCCCTCTTCACCCGCGCAAATGGATTGACCCACATTGATGAGCGGTCTTCGGTTCCGTCAAACATTTCGCGAAATAGTTTCGCTCGAGACGCTGTTGCGCGCGCAGTCCCGCCAGTATTTGTTTTATTCCTCTAATTCGAATATGACTGCTGAAAGTTTGACACTTCGCGAACCATAAACAAAAAGTGGATATTCGAGTGAATTATACATACGGAAATGAAATTTATCGTTGCTGTGACTGATACATTATTAATTATAAACAATGTACGCGTTAAAATTGTATTAATCTGAGATGAGAAGTTTTTATATTACCTAATAATTATTATCTACTAATAAGCATAATAATATATTTGTGATTTACAAATAAATGTGTTCAAAATGTGTTTTACTGTGCATATTATAATTGGTGATTGGCAAGTAGTAATTTTGATTTTATAAATATTGTTTGCGTAGGTATGTTTATCGTTATTTTATTTTAATAAATGATGTAATCTGTGTCGCACTATGTCTGGTAACGTGAAAAAGTTTTATTTTTTGTATGCGGAAATTTGGTGTGTCTAAAAAATATCCTAAATCACATTATTTTTAATCTGCGTTCTTAACTATTATCAATTAGCTATATTTTATTATGTAACAAACAGTTTTAAGGCGGATTTTTTTTATAAAAGTAGGTGATTTTTCAATATGATCTTGATGAGTATGTCCTTTTTAAACCGCCTTTAACTACTCTAAAGCTAACGACCCACCGGTGTGTCGCATACCTACTAACCACACACGCTACCCACCAGTGTGTCCTCATTATTACGACGTTAATAAATATTTTTTAGAGTTTGCATCATTGAAAAGGGTCCGACATCTCTTAAGGACTCACAAAATTAATATTAAGTTTTCCTTTATTAGTTTTTAGACCATTGCTAGCTTGCAGGCCAAAAAACGTTATTTTTTTCTAGCAGTTAACGGGTTAAAATTGTACACGCCACATACTGAAGAGGTAAAAAATCGACATATATATATATATATATACAGGGATGGTGTCCGACTTAGAAAAAGAATCTATCTACATACTCTCACATCCTAAATAATGTGTTCTATTTGAGAAATTATTTTTAAAGATGTGCATTTTTGTATAAATAGCATTGTTAAATTATATTTCTTATCAGTTGACAATGCTCGCAATGAGCGAAACCGGCCTGACATAATAAATAAAGTGGAATGAAGTACAAAGGATTATTGTGTTTTTATTAATATAATGCCTTTCCACCAAGTATTGACAGTGAACACCCTAAAAGTGAATTATGTCTTAGACTTATTTTTTTCAGTAAATAGTATTATCACCAGGGCTGTGGAGTCGGAGTCGCTGAGTTGTGGTATTTTGGCCGGAGTCGTGAAAAATAAACGGCCGGATTTTTTTTGAAAATATATATTTAATGATGTGTATTCAAACAAAATAGTATATCCAAAGTGTAGACGTTTCATGCATGGCTGTCTAAAGATGATCTGATGGTATGCATATTTATAAGTTAAAATGAAATTATTGAAAAATTTCCTCGGAGTCGGAGTCGTTAATTATTTTAAGGCTGAAGTCGGGGTCGTCTTTTTTTACACGACTCCTCAGCCCTGACTATTACGCATCTTGTAATTTTCTTTTATATTTGTTTTTGGGTGAAAATTCTTAAATCTACGCCCTACGGATATACCATCCACCGTAAACGGATTAACTCAAAAGTGTGTTAAATTGCTACAGTTAGTTCATACGTTGGGCGTGTCGATTGTCGATCTATTGTACAAGAACTTAAATTATCTAGCATAACTTTGTGCCAAGAATAATTTAATATATTCAAAAAAATAATACATAAATTTAATTGCGATGTAGGTATCAAATTAAGAAGGTGCTTTATTACAAAAATATGTACACATGTATATTTCTTCTTAATTTCATATGTAAATAGAAATATACGAAGTGATATTCGGTGTAATATTGTTTAATCACTAGACATCATCGTGGCTTAATATTTAAACTATATTTTTGAACAGAAGATAAGAACAGAAGAAAAAAAAATATATTCACGTACAAATTGCCGGTTTAAATAATAAATTATATCAACGAATAACACACAAAAAACATAAAAGAGCGGGTGTGGCTAAAGCCATTTTTCGTCAAACATTTTTTTATTGTTTTATACTAATAACTATATTTTATTACTATTAGGTATTTTTTCACAAAGATTTGAATGCGTCTGCAACGAAATTTCTCTTTATTGCATCAATATCACATGAAGTAAAATCTAAACAATTGCTAGCCCACAAGTGTGACCATTTCTGTATTTTCTTAAGCACTATTGATAGTATGTGAATGTGATCAAATTTAAGCACGTATAAGAGTAATTTTAAGTCAAAAAAATATTTTTCTCTGTGGGACTGAACTCTGGTTGTAGAAAAAAAAGTAAATAAAAAAACTACTAAAATTGCAGATAACCGAAATATATATAAATTATTGTGCATTTACTGTAATTTTAATTTGTAAAAATATGCATTTTACCCTGTGTTGCACACCTAGCCAACTCTTTGAAAAAGGTGAAATAGCATCCCTGCCGGAATATTTTTAAAAAACTGTCAAATATCCAAAACAAATGACAGTGCTTCAAATATGTTCTATTCGAGCGGAAACTGGCTAGCTATTTCACATATTTTAAAATAAAAATTGTTATTTTAGCGATGTATTGTACAGTAACATTATCAATCACTAACTAACTGCTTTCAATATTATTATTAAAACAGTAGGTACTTATACGTACTATTTTATAGACTCAGTACATTTTTTTAACATTCATATATTCAATTCATCCGCATAGAATATGCCATCATAATGAATATACATTGTACAGTCAATTATTCATATTCACTTCCCAATTAATTTATTGGATGTGTACTCATTGAAATGATCATGAAAACATGAGTGAATATACGTCCATATATCCACGCATGTTTACATATCGACTGTGGAAAGGAAAAAGGACGTAACCCACACATATAAAATTTTACAGGAGGCGCAAAAAACGTGTTTTGATGATTTTGGGGCATATGCAAATTATGAATTATACACAACTTTGAAGTACACGAAGACTTCTAAACTGGTGTTCAATTGACATAATCTAATATTAATTTAAAAAATTGTCTAGGAAAAACCATTATTTCAGTATTTTTTTCTTATTTTTAACTTTTTACAAGGTCATCTTTTTCAAACATAAAACTTAAATTTAGATACTAATTCGGCATTTGCAGCTTACATCCTTTTGATAGAACGTGTATTAAGTTTGATATATTGTGATTATCGAAAAATACCTGTTGAAAAACTGTGGGTTACGTCCTTTTTCCTTTCCACAGTCGATATAATTAATTGAAGAAACATATTTTCTTAGAACAACCATGTTGAAAAGGGTATAATTTAGATATTTTATAAAAGATAGGTTCTATTATTTCAAACAACTTATGCACTTAAATTATTGTTTTATAGTTACCAATACACTCTTGGTGTATAATTTAACTTTTCCCCTGTGGTTCTAAAAATACTTCCGATATGTTGCTGTCCCTTTGGGAACCAAGTAAAAAACATATACGTCCTGGGGTTTTACCGTCCATCAATGACAAGTGTTAAAACATGTTTGTTTACTTGGGGGGCAGCAACATATCGAAGTATTTTTAGCGCCGTAGGGGAAGTGTTAAGCAAGTACGTGATATGGCCCCGTTATTTCAAAACACTGCAAAAAGTATATCAAGTCCACATAAATTTAAATTGCATAAGTATCGTGGCTCTTAATGAATAAAAATACTGAAAGAGTTATGAATATTTTTTTTTATTTTATAATTATTCTAAATCCAGAAATTTTGAGCCATCATGCAAACGTCACGCAACCCCCCCCCCCCCCCCCCCCCCGCCGCGCCATCGTCATGCAAATTGTTATAAGAGTATGTAGTCATTTTGGGCCCTCCTTTTCGCTGGGCCCCTCGTGTATTGAATGACTGCTATGAGGTGGTTACTCCGTTGGATGTTTGTCATCATTCATAATATATACGAGTAATGTAATAAATAAATGTCTTTCTTTATAGCTAACAGAGAAAAAATCATTATACTCATTTATATACAACTTATGTATGGTATTATATATAATAACAGTACATACATGTATATAATTATTACTTCACGGCGTTCCAGAATATCCAATAATGTAATCATAGCCACGAATGTCAGCAGGTATTGAAAAAGATTTTTATTACAACTCTAGACCTACACATACAGGAAAACGTCTGCAAGTAGTGAAATATCCATAGACAAAATTAATAACCTCGTTCGAAATTCGGTGAAATGAACGATAAATGAATTTCAAATATTTAAAGAGCTGTTCAAACATTAAATTTGTCTGGTCAGTTATGTGCTATTAAATGCTGTGAACCAACGTAAACGGTAGATGGGTATACATTATACCTACATCTTGTAAAATGTCATGAAACGGTAAATACAAATAATGCATACGGTACATATTGAGATTAGTTTGCTGAGGGAAATTCGGTAATTACCGAAATATTATTATTTACCATTGGGCAACTGAATAAATAATAATACGCTAAGCTTAAACTTTCTAAAAAATACTCCGCGCTTAATTTATTAACCAGTATTCACAAATATTCCTAATTTCACCATTGTTATCTTATTCTTTTCTTATTCAACCTATTCTTATTATACATATGAAACTGTTTTAAATATTAAGCAGCCGAGTGATAATCGGCCATTTAAAGGTCCGAAATTAAAATTCATTTTCATAACAATTTATGGTGCCATAAAAATGAACTAATGAAATTGTAGAGAAAATTCACTACTAAACTTAAACTTACATCAGTTTAATAGAAAATTTAAATTAACTTTGATTATTCCACGTATTGTGTTACTAACTGTGACACGTGTTTCGCCTCTTTCAGAGGCATCTTCAGACATACTATCGCAAAGTTTGCTTAAGTAATGAAGCAAGATTGATTCTAACATTTTAAAATTATAAATTATAAATATTACAAAATGGAGGTTTGGGTTTTTTTCCTTTTAAGAGAAGCAAGGAGGGGGGTGTAGAATCGAAATAAAACAAACAGATAATGATACTAATGATACTAATGAGTTGTAATCAATCAGATTGAGATTTTTCCTTTTTAAGGGAAGCAATTTATTTAACCTTACCGCCGAAACCATCGAAAGTATTACATCAGTTTATCAAAAATATCTTGAGATACTTCAGTTACATACAAGGTCACAATATTTCGTAGTGAAAAAAGAGGCAGGATGTTGGGGATCGCCAATAATCTTTACGATTCCAAAAAAAAGTTATTTTCGTCATTTCAACAGATCAATATCAGGAATATGCCATGTCGATCATTTATGTAAAATATAAATCGATTTGGTATTGTGTACATTGGCATTATCGACAAAAACGACAATTTTGATTTTTTATAAATTGGATAAAATAATAATTTTCAATCTCAAAACATGCTCCATGTTATTGTTGTGATAAAAAAAAAATGTGAAATAGTTATGCTTTTTAACGGCTGAAATATTATTTTCTGCTCTTCATAAGAATAGCTAGAACTTGTGAAACCTTCCATCTGTCAGTTTTACACTTTTGCCATAATATGTTAGGTACTTAAAAAAATACGATAATCAAATGTTCGATAGTAAAAACACAAAAATATTCAAAATCAATCGCCGTGTAATCCATCCTTTAAGAATTGTTTAAAAATAATATTTGTATGAACTACTGTGCAGGTTTATGATAAAAGATCTTTTTATCATAATTTTCATTGTTTTATATTAAAACGTTGATATATTTTATAAAATTTTATTTTTTTGGATAAAAAAGTCATGGTAAATATTATGATTTACAGTGCTGGAATCTCATAAACAAAAATCTCTCTCACAATAACAGTTTCGGACACTTTTTGTGATGCCGGGATTATGGGATTCGCGTAATATTTGGATTTTGGTATTCGGGATCCCGGGATTGGAAACCCTTAACACTTCGTATACGCGACTCCCACATTTCGACAATGTGTGCTCCTTGTTCTCTGGAGTTCTTGGCTAAAATTCTTAATATTCAGCTTACTTTAAATAATAAGTAAAAATTTTATTCAAATATGTGAAAAATCACAACCGAAAACACTTACATATGTACAATATAAAATATCTTTCATTGTTTCTATAGAGCAAGTGTAATATTATGATTATATAAATTTTGTATTGATTATATTACCAGTAATAAAATAGATCAAACTGTTGATAGAAATAGCTTTATTGATATTAATATAAAATTGATTGATTTTGTATTTTACTGGCATTATTTTCTAGCTGTAATACGTGTTTCGCGTCTCTGAGAAACATCTTTAGACTTCTGTCAGTAGAAAACAGACAGTATCATTAATTTACATTTTATATTAAAAATGAATTTTCACAAAGTTGCCGTCGAATCTATTGAAAATATACATATACTGATTATTTTTTTGTGTATGTATTCATTGCGAATACATAGTTAATTAATTTCAATCACTAATATTTAAAATTAAAATAAACACATTTTTCAATCAGATACCAGATAGATTTCAGTGATATTTAAAGATCTTAATAAAACAATTTGACGCTGCGTCGGATTTTTTGGTTTTTCCAGATGACATCTGTGACTCGATTCGATTGTTGTCAATTTAAATCCGTCTCTGATCATCGCCCTCATATTCATCAGACTATTTGTCACGATCCGCGATCCTTTGTGTCGGTGGAGAATAAGAGGAATCTGGAGGTGTCACGTTATTAAATTTTGGTCTGTCCGTTTTCCAAAATCGTTTGCAAATTTCGACCTTCTGCAAGGTTGCCGTTGGCTGCCCACCTACGCGTGGACCTCCTTTAACAGACACATGTCCCGTTTCCACTTTTTTCAAAACGTTATTTTGAAAGTATCAACTGCGTGTGAACGATCGGCTTCTGCTGACCACACACTTGGCTTGTCTACGCGTTGAGATCATATCTATTCGGCGACTTATCTACCAGCAGTTTATCAACATTCAGGTTTTAAATAATATAAACGATGGATGATAAATGAAATTTAAGAAGCTGTACTCATAAATTATTGTCGATCGATGTCAGTCATTGGTATGAAAAGAATGCCACTAAACTAGCTAAATATTTGAGTGATTGTCGATTACATTTCGAATATAAAGAACAAGGTCAAAAAACTGATGATATTCGATGAATATTACATTTGAAAAGATAACGTATGAAACAAAAGACGTTACAAATTTGACACAATGCTAAATACAGTTTCTCCCAGAATGCGATACGGATAAACGTCAGTTTTAAAAAAGGAATATTTATGTAGTTTTAATTAAAACCTTTCCTAAATCAAATTGTATTTTTGGCATGCTTTCGTGCCAACAGCAATTTTAACAGCAAATGGTTTAAAAATAAATATGCTTTACAACATGCTACTCATTTTCTCCCCAAATATTAACCAAAATTCTCTGGGAAGCATAATTACAAATAAAAAAATATCGAAAACACCCATCACTGAAATCAAGGAAACCGATAGTTCATCCGGATTACGATCCCATATTTCAAATATGTTCTTTTTTTCTAAGAAGTTCTATTTGATATTATTATGTCAACTTTTCCATACTGATATTAGATTCGTATTTCGCGTAAATTATCAGTTTCCCGATTCCCGTGTCATATTTACACGGCACACGGTAATTTGGAATTTTACTAACGCAATTATATTTCGTACAGATCTGCATTGTTATTATCGGCATTTAGTTTATTTTACCGGTAGAAAAAGAGTAAAACGTTGTAAAGCATGTTTATAGTATAAATAGATTAAAAGCATTATCTACCGAAAGAGGTTTTTATAGACTTTTTATGGTTTCTAGGAAAAAGTGTATTATATATATCATCTGGCTATACTAGTAATAACTATATAGTTGTAGCAACAAATCTTACAGTGCTGCTGTTGCCTAATTCAGATAGGGCTCACATTTGGCGGCGTGCGTGCGAGATCTACCTCATTGTCTACCGGCTACGTCACCATAAAAATGTGAATGCGCTCATAGACAATGACTGCATTACAGAATGATTGTCCTTGGACAGCTATTCTAAGTTCGTCACCGGTTTCAATGATTTTCAAGTATCGACTTGTTGCAGGCTGCAGCTTCTCGACCTTGGACAAGGTCGCAAATGTCGTTCAGATCCGCCTCCGACAATTATTATTATTTATTATTTCCACTCTAAAAATGCGATCCCAATGTTGTGTTTTATAACGTTTCTGATTTTATGGTGAACTAATCGATTCTGCGGTTTCGTTTTGCTATAATAATAATTTGTATGATTGCTCGACCTTCCGAGACAGTCGCCGTTTTTGGAATAATGTGTTATTTTTTTAAATAAATTGAGGTACACAATGCAGATGCTCGCTCATGCCAACACCAGAACAAAAAAGGGTAGACAACCTCAGAACGTTTAATGACGTATTTGTTTTTTTATATCACTGAAAAGGGTACTGCAGATTATTTATAGTTCGATGTGTCTTATTTTTTTACGCGGGATGATTTGGATTACAATGGGGATACCTTTACAATCCTCTCATTATGGTTTGTTGCCAATATTTAAAATTTTGTAGATAAACTAAAATATAACTATTCTGATGAGATAACAGTACGGTAGCAAGTAACTACTCTCTTTGGAAAAAGAGAGGTTGAGCAACTGAGTAACAAGCAGTTCTCGTAGAAACACTTCTGTTGAGATAAACTCCATTAGGAGTCCATATGCTCCACATTGGGAGCGGACATGGTTTAAAAAAAAAAAAAAAGCAAGTAACTTACTACTAGGGCATCCAATCCCGGGATCCCGTTCAATTTTCTGATCCCGAAATTCCGGGATTGAGACGGCGGCGATCCCGGGATTTCGGGATTGAGAAATTTTGAGCAAATTCCCGAAATTTATACGAAATTGGCAAATTGAAGATTTCAAATTCCTCGGTGAGCTAAAAAAAAAAAACGAGTTTCTGTGAGATTCTGGGAAAAAGTATACCAAATCAGAGATTTCAAATTCCTCGGTGAGCTAAAAAAAAACGAGTTTCTGTGAGATTCCGGGAATAAGTATACCAAATTGAGGATTTCAAATTCCTCGGTGAGAAAATCCCGATCCCGGGATTCAAAATAAATCAATCCTGAAATCCCGGGATTGGAAAAAGGCTTCGGGATTGGATACCCTACTTACTACTCTATATGTGCAGTTTAATTTGAAATTACCCTTTTTGCGTATTTTAGAATATATTTTGTGTCTGATTTGAAAGTATGATAATTGTGTCAATGCATTAATAACATTACATTTACTTGATAGAACTTCATTATATTACAGTCAAAATATCAGTGTTTGGCTCCACAAGAGTTGTATCAGTGATCTTGATAATTATTTCGGTTTCTCTTATCTGACCAGGCCGGTAGCCAGAGGCTGGCGGATAAGGCGATCGCTATGGGCGCCTGACGAAAAAATCGAAATGCCTAAATTGTGACGCAAAATCGACCCTTTGCCTTATGCGCCAAAGGGCCTCACTACGGCCCTTTATCTGACGTCAGAATGCACTAGTGATATATTGCATCATAAAAGAATGTTTTGATGCGATCATTTGATGCAATCATACTGAAAGATTCGGTAGATAAAAAGCTATTTTTCTTTAAACTAAGAATTTCTCAACCGGGGTCCACAGCATCTTCCTGGGGGGTCACAGAGAAAATATTATTTTAAGGGAGTCACAGCACAGTTTTGGGTGACCACGGGCCCCCTAAATACAATAAAAAATGCACATTTTATATTCGAACAAGGCATTCAACACAGGTAAATGATCTAAAAAAAGGGGTCCCACATTTTTCAATAATGGAAAATCCTTAAATTCCCAAGTTTTTCAAATCAGCCAGCGATAAAAAAGGGACCTATATTTTTCAATAATTATACAATCTACCAATTCCCAACTTTTTCAAGTCAACGAGCTAAATGAAAAAAAATATGTTGTTCAATTTCTCACTTTTTTCCCAGTCATCAATCCCGAGATCCCAAAATAATTGTGTCCCGAGTCTCGAAAACTAACTGGTATGGAGACCACGGAAAAATACGAGACTCAAAAGCGAGCACTGGCTCAAAAAGGCTGAGAATTTATGATCTAACTTTTATCATTCATGTAGAAATAAATAGTTTTCTTTCAAAATATTTATATATCAGTTCAACAATTTCCGAATAGTTTCGCTGTACAATGATTGTATGAGGTGTTTTTTTAGAGATATATTTTATGCGCTTATCGAATGTTCCCTTCAATAAATTGATTGTGACGCGCGCTGTGTGGGTTACTGTACCGTACTGTTGAAACCACAGCTTTCGACATTAATGCCATTCAATTGGTGAACGAAAATGTCAGTTATCATGGATCTACAGCGCTCTCCATTGATTGTAACGTTCTGGGCAGCTTTTTTAAATAAATAAATTTGCACAATTTGCAAGCGTTATTCTGGCTCTCTATTCATGACTGGAAGTATATTCATGGTGAAATGGCGTTCCAAAATCAGGTGTCAAATTGGCTTTCGCTGGAAAAATTGTTGCCAATTCGTATATATTTTAATATAACATATTTTCATGTAGTTTTAGTCGTGACGCTACGTTAATTAATTTAATTCTGGATAGCTCCGTTCAATATCGTTTCCCCGCATTCATTTTAAAAAAAATCAAAATTTTATAATATTCATTGTTGCGTGGATTAGTCTTGTGAAATAAATACAAAGACGAACCAGCAGGCAACGGTCGTGTGATCACGGCCCAGACGGAAACATAAAAAACCTCATTATTGCGTATTATCATTTTGTTTCCGCTAACTAACAAACACTGTATAATTATATCGTCTAATTATTAAATTATCACTTTATATAATATTAAATATCACAAATTGTATTTAATACTAAATTGAGGTAAAACTCTGCTAATTGAATGGCTTTCGAAAAAAAACATAAATACAAGAATCCCAGTGCAATTTCATAGACAGATATTTCTGTGTTTGAAGT
This sequence comes from Himalopsyche tibetana, assembly GCA_030503985.1. Taxonomy (NCBI): domain Eukaryota; kingdom Metazoa; phylum Arthropoda; class Insecta; order Trichoptera; family Rhyacophilidae; genus Himalopsyche; species Himalopsyche tibetana. The sequence continues at coordinate 587,620 of JAPJYX010000006.1, forward strand.
AAATCAGGAGAGTCAGTTATTCGTTTTATTGCTGATTCTTTAAATATGGGTTTAATTGAACACAATATCTGTGTCCAAAAAATAAAACACTCTTTTGAACTAATTCCACTTTTATTTAATAAGCTTATACAATGTTGCAGTGTTATTTATAGAAAACAAAATTAAATTAATACGGTGTAACAAACAATTGGTATTAAAAGGAATTTACAAATAAAAGTACAATTTATGAATAAGTGACAAAAATTTACTAAAATTAAAATGTTTATTACCTCTTAAACATAGTTACAAAACTCATCAAAGAATGTATGACATATCTGTATAAGAACACACGATGTTGCTTAGAAAATGTTATACAGTGAAACCCCGATTCTACGTTTTTCAAAGTACTCCGATAAAAAAAAAAACATAAATTCGGAAATTGTTCACTTATTGTTCATTTATTTCACTTTTAATATGCTGCCTTTTCTAATTCAACTCTTTTTGCTATGTCAACCCGTTTTTCTACATTGTCTTTTCTACATTGTCATCGTTTCATTCATTGTCTTAAATTATTTTTGGTATATCAGGTAGATAGAGTTCAAGCTTTCTTAATGGGGTGAATTTTAGTTGTGATTTAGAAAAATTCGCGAAACGTGCAATGCAAGACTGAATTTATAAGCGAAATGGAAAACATTCAACAAAAATTGACAATCGTGTACTTAAATATTTGTGACGGCGTTATAATATTTAGATGAAAGATGGGGGAAATCGGTAAATAACGGAGCGATTAATACGGGAAAACGAATAATGCAATAACGATTGGGGTTGATTGGGGTTCCACTGTATCACGTATACACATAATCACAAAGATATGTATCTATTAAATAGGCTTAAATACGCACGAGTTACACTTATGTCATTTTACCAATATCAAAAACATTACCAGTAGACATACGTTTTGGGTTACCATTTGAATATGATAGGAAGGTTTTTTTAAACAAACATCTCTTAACTGACAAGTCTTGTATATATGTAGTTAGAAAATTCTAGGTTTTTGGCTATTCGACCCAACTATAGATTTTACTTTTACAAATTTACGGTTCAAAACATTATTTGACATGGCATGTTTGCATGCTGAAATTATTTCGTTTTATAAAGGTGTGCGGGGAAAAACTAACGCAAGATTAATGTTACAGTCCATTTTTAATTAAACAGCATCATCATTTAAGGCGGCGAGGGGCGGTCATTTAAAATTTGACCTCTCGTGGCGGATCTGATCATAAACGTTTTACTCAAAATGTTTAGAAACATATATCGCTATATATAAAATAATTCAGGCTTTTCCGAAACTATGTTCCGTGGACCACGGGTGTTCCGCGAAAACCTGTTTCGATTTTATATGATTCTGATATTGCAAAAAAATCAAACACGCTTGAATTAACATAAATATTACCGGTCGAAAAAAAGAGTGTTCCTTCACAGGAAAAGTTTAGGAAACCCTGCAATACTTCATTTGCCCACCCGATTTTTACAAACAAAAAATCACTATTGAGTAATAATAAAATTCATTATTATCAAATATCCATATTAATGGAGTTAATATAGTAACTTAAAAAATAAAAGAATTGCCGTATGCTAGGTTGTAGGTACATACTTTACATTTTCAAGTCGCTTTGAAGCGCTGGTGGTATCAGCGAGGAATGTAGATTGGCATGCGGGCTACGGAATATGGATGGAAAGTCAGTGACTCAAAACCTGCACTTCCTGCTGCATTAATAATGCTTGACCTTGAAATGTTCTCACAATTATCAGTATTTAATTTTGACGCAATACTAACGCTATCAATAGTATTGGCTGCCTTCTTTATTTTTCAAACATACACTAGTACGTGCAGTGGCGGATTAAGCACTTTCGAGGCCCCAGGCGCAATAAAATTTGGAGGCCCTCTTTTTCGAATAACATAAAAGTGCTGCAAAACTCTTCGTAGAACAATAATAAATATTGAAAACTGAAATTAAAATATAATGATTTATATAACAAATTCTATCTTTGAGGCCCCTAAGATTTGGAGGTTCCAAGCGCGCGCCTTTTGAGCTTATGGGGTAATCCGCCATTGAGTACATGTATACAGTATTGCATTCAAGGTTTTCACTGACAATTCGTGGTGGAAAGGCACTATATGCGAAAAATGAAACAATCATTTGAACTAATTCCACATTTATTTTGAATGATCAGGACCGGCACTAAATGATTAAAAAATAAGAAGTACAGTTTCAAAACTGCTTAAATCTTTACATCAGGCATACTAATTTGCAAGTCACTTATGCTCCTACCTTCAACTCATGTTCCTGGCGAAACATATAATTATTATTGATCTCAGTAACCTCTACGATGAGCCAGACATTGTCGCATTTTTTAAAACTCTGCGCCTACGCTGAGCCGAACATATATGTTATCACGCATGTATAATAATGTAAACCAGGAAAATGTTAAACACCTCAGAGAAGACGAAGCGATGGAAACCGTGACTTCGCTAGATAGATGTGGTCTCACAGGACCTGCGATTGCTGGAGGTCAGCGACTGACCCAGGAGGCCGGATGATCGTATGGAGTGGAGAAAATTGATTGAGGCGGTCAATGTTAATCCCGGACTAGCCCCAATAGGAAGATATAATTATTTTGAAAATTGATCATTTTACCTTATTGCAAATATTGACAGTGGCTAGAGCAGTGTCTGCCAAACTTTTTTAATTCTCGGCACACTGGTGAATGGGACTTGTTCCGCGGCACACCAAATAAAAATGCTATAAAAAACGGAAATGTGGAAAATGTGTCGATTCGACCACTATATGGAATGCGAAGGCGGCCGTGAAAATGCGGCCGCATACACATAACGGGTGGTGGTGGGATACTCAACAACCATCTATTTGTTTTAAATCAAATTGGTTAGTGTTTGTTCTGTAAAACGAGACAAAGCTCTTAAGCAAGTCTTTCAAACACATTTTTTTTGTTTGAAAGCATATTATCCAACCACTTAATCGCATGTGTCTGCGTCTGCTCGTTATTGGCTTGGAATGAACTAATTAAATGTGGCAAGCGGTGAAAAGTTTCCGTATAACTGCGCTGTAAACTAACTGTTGTTCGTCTAGAAGTGGTCTTCTCGTCTACCGACTTCAGTTCAGTTCAGACTACTTTGCTACTTTACGTCACACTGTTCAAAAAAATGTGTGCCCACCGAAAATAGTCCACCGATGAGGTCATTTTCAAAACAAAAGAATAGTATCGATTACAAATTTAATTCAATACATATCGTGAAAGGCGGTTTTATATTTGCATTTAGATTTAGACGGAAAATATATCCTGAATTGTAAGCAGAAATATGTAATTGAAACCCTCCGAATATTTATGAACATTTAGGAGCATTAATTGTAATGTTCATAAATATGATGACGCAATATTTTAATGTTACCTATATGTAGTATGTTATGTGCTTATAAAATAATTGTAATTATAATAAAAAGATACGAATTTTGATTTGACATATTGTCGGTATACTGGCAAAAGACGTTATCTCAAAAATCAGCTGTTTTGAACAGGGCTGTGGAGTCGGGTAAAAAGATTTAGAGGGTAGCCGACTCCGACTTGATTTTTTCAATTTAATTTACATAATATCTGTATATGTATCAGATCATTCAAGTTACTAGAATAATTCTAATAGATTTCACCAATCTATATGACGAATTGACTTATATTTTTTCAATATCCTTAAATTCGTTTTCTCCGAATTTTTCAACTCCGACTCCGGAAAAAAACATCCGACTCCGACGCTGATTCCACAGCCCTAGTTTTTGAAAGTGATATAGAACACGCTTATTAGCCGCAAAAAAACTATAAATAACCATAGATACGTTTTTTAATATATTTCGATTGAATTCGTAAATCATCTTCAAATTTTATGAAGTTTTGAGAATTTATAGTTGCTGTAGTGCTTAATGCTTAAAATGGACATGCTTAAAATGCATGATCATTAAAAATGACGATTATCTCAAAACACTTTATGCTAGTAATCCGATGATATTTTTAGGTTGTTTGTATTGAATTTACTATATTTATGAAATGTACGAAATATAATTGTAAAAATAATACAATACACTAGAAATTGCGCTCTAAGAGCGGGGAAACGTGAATTCATGGCACGCAGAATGTGGGCTTTATTTCGCTCTAGCTGGAGTAGACAGGATCAATAGAAATATATAGGCAAGTCAATATAAGTAAGACTCTATTCTTAATTTTCGGATGATAAAACGTATTGTTGATGAAACAACAATGTAAATTGTACATTGTTCACATTGACCTATCGGCTGTTATTATTGCGCCATTTTCAAATGCTTATTCACAAGACGCAGTGGCGAATTAAGGCATAACTTTCGTAGTGGACACTATTTAGACGGGGCGTCAAAAATGTATTTTGTACTTCACGAACCACTGTTTTAAGGAAATTTATTTAAAATATGTTATAAGGTCCAAAAGTTTCCGACCCAAATATGCTATAACAACTTGTGGCGAATTATCCCATAAACGCATGAAGCGCGCACTTGGCGCAGGCGTCCAAATCTTAGGGGTCTTAATAGACTTTTGTTAAAACTAGCTCATATATTTCAAATTCAGTTTTTCTGTTATCCGAAAAAACAGGTCTTCAGAGTTGTATTCCGTTTGAGACCTCTTAATTGCTTAACCTTCGGGATTAGATGGGGTGTAGTCTCATTGCAAAATTCTTTTTATTTCAACTATTCGCTAAATATCAATAATATCTAACTAAAATTTATTGTGAACTTCAATGATTCCTCAATAAATGAAATGAAAATAGAATTCTTGGGTCACTTTGTACCCCATCGCTCCTCGATCCTATTTTCGAGGTTTCGGTTTTGCCAAGCTGAACAAGGCAGTGTTATTTAAAATTCAGATTTACTTTTAGGGGATTAGAAAAATTGATTATTCGTTCTTATTATTAAATAAAAAAACGGCTACATTGAAAACTAAAAATTATTGTTTGATTCTTTTACGTTTTTAATCCCGCCCGGTCAGAAATTTTTGGACATTAGTAGTAAATATATAAAAAAATATATATTTAATTATATTATCTATAAATAATAATAATAATATATTATGTATCTTAACTTCTCTCAATATTCAAGATATATTAAAGAAAATAAAACAATTACTGTGAGATTTTTTGATTGGTGTGTTTTACGACGAATGTTTCTTAACCATTCTATTCCAATTCTAAACCATTGCTTTCAATTTATTGAAGCACTATTTACAATCGAGATTTTCGTTATTTTTAAATTTGTTTTATCTACAATACGATATCATAAATCTTTGTCTGTCGATTCTCATTGCCTTTATTTATTTATTTTATTAGCGTTTCCCATTCAAGGGTAAGTGTAGCGGTCTACAGATTTTATCAATTACACGATTGTTTGTAAATGAATCACTGAATAATTTATCTTAATTATATGTGTCACTAAAGACCGCTATACTCACCCGTAACCACCATTTTACACTTCTGAAGGGATCGACGAAAAATATCAAATTGAGGGCATGCATTTGTTTATATTTAAAAAATATTTTTCACAAAAAAAATCCGATTGAATTTATTTAAAGGTTTGGTCTCCAATGTTTTTAAAATAGCTTTTAAGGCTTCAATTTACTTTTATTAGCAAAATAATAAACCTTTTGTTTTAGTATAATATAATGCCTTTCCACCAAGAATTGACAGTGAAAACGTTAATCATTCAAATTGAATGAAGACGCGAATTGCGAACAGCGGATATTTAATGTGTTTAAATGAAACAGAACTGCAGAAACTGTACTCAAATAGTGGGAAAGCGTATTTTTTTAAGTCGTTTAAATTGGGATTTGCCAAGCGCGCGCCGCGCGGGATAATCCGGCACTGTCCCATATTCTTTCATAGCCCTCGCTAAGAATTCACATTTCTCCTTTATTTACTAACTTTATTAGTAATAAAATTGAATGTACAGCTTCATTATGACGTATAATATTTTGTATTTACGTACTGTAGTAAAAGATTCAGTCCATAAGAGGCGATTTCAGTTGTTAAACGATTTTAAAATATTATATTTAGAAATAGATACATTTTTATCAATGTACTTTTATATTATTTTTGCACAGTCCCATTTCGTACATTGATTTGAATTAATAGTAAAAAATCATGTTCGACTGACAGTTTATTTTGCTAATTTATATACTTTGTAAAAATAAATGAAATACGTACCTACTCCCCCGTGGCACAGAACACCATCCGCCCCGGGTACCGGTAACGGCGGTAACCCACCGTTCGCTTGTGATTCAAATTAATTTTCTCACTTTACCTTTATCTGAATTTTGTGATCGTGCTCAGTGACTTGCGAAGTGCTTTATGTTCAAATAATTAATTAAACAGTGTGTGACGAGATAACCGTGAATTTATTTCAACTAATTTAAGTTTTACTGACAAAAGAAATAGGCAACTTATTATTCGGCCAATAACTCAATTTAGTAACTTACTAAATCTATGAACTTTATTAGGAATGAGTGAAACGGACTACAGCGACATCAATAATTACGAAGAAATGTTAAGTGACTTATTTACAAGCATTCGTGTAATTGATAAAATCAAATATAAAATTTAATTTGATATAACATTATTATTCCACTTGTTGTGTTAAAAAATGTAACACGTGTTTCGCCTCATTGAGAACCATCATCAGGTGTAAGATCACAAGTAGGGCATCCAATCCCGGGATCCCGTTCAATTTTCTGATCCTGAAATGCCGGGATTGAGAAATTTTGAGGAAATTCTCGAAATTTACACGAAATTGGCAAATCGGAGATTTCAAATTCCTCGGTGAGCTAAAAAAAAAACGAGTTTCCGTGAGATTCCGGGAAAAAGTATAGCAAATTGAGGATTTCAAATTCCTCGGTGAGAAAATCTCAATCCCGGGATCCCGGGATTCAAAATAAATCAATCCCGAAATCCTAATCACAAGATCTACGAATAAACAAAAAAAAATGATTATAATTCTTAGGTTATAAATTACAAATAAAATTTCCGGGTTTGTCCTTTTCTACTGGACGCAGGGAGGGGGTAAGATACAAAATTTGAAAGAACGAATAATAAAAATTGCATTACATTAAATTACATTAGATGTGGTGAACCACAATGAAAATAAATTCAACAATCGTGATGGTGGTATGTAATGTTTCCTATCTTTTCATTTAATAATCTACAACAACTTCAAGATATTCATTTCAAGCTATCCCCTTTTATATTTTCAATAAATATAAAAAATGTGTATCCTTATATAGCCAACACAAATCTCACCATTACGACAAAAATTAATAATCCATATTGTTAAATTTAGTATAGCAAATTTAACAACGCTAGATTACATTATATTTGTTTATATAAAATGATAAAAGAACCGTGCATACTGTTCAAAATTTACATTACACACTCTATGTAGGTAAGCAGGGCCGGCGCCATCATACAGGCGAAATGGGCAACCGCCTAGGGCGCAAACCATTAGGGGGCGCACAAATGGAGTATGAAAATTATTTTTATGTTCTTAAATAATATAAAAATAGAAGTACATTTTATTTTGATTTTTGATCTTTCGTTGTAGCTATGTATCGTATTCTATATGATTCGAAAAAAAGAGGTTGAGCTACCAAGTAACAAGCAGTTCACGAAGAAAAACTTCTGTTGAGATACCGCCATTAGGAGGCCATATGATCCACACTAGGAGCGGATATGGATATATATATAAAAATTTAATGATCGTGATTTTTTTTCTTTTATTATTTCAAAAAAAAAATGGGGTGATTTTTTTACAAAGGGGCGCACCTTTGCCCGGGGCGTCAAATAGCCTCGCGCCTGCACTGTAGGTAAGTTAGTTAAAATTTTGTCTCTTTAAATAGCTGAATGATTAATATCATTAAATTTGTTATCACGATGAAGTCAGCATTATTTTTATGAATGACTTAGCTACGTCCATTATTTAAATTAAGTTTTAATTAATGTATTATGTGTCGTTTAAATATTCTACTATTATAGTCGCGAGTAAACAATCGCACATGGTAAACACTGATTGATAATTATTGTAAATATATGTTGTAACCATTCAATTTCTCGATGTGAATTCATATTACTGCATTTTGTGGCCAGGGACGTTCCGGAGGCATAGGCGAGTAAGTGCCTAAGGAGCGGCAAATGATCACAGAATATTTTTTTTTCCAAATCTTAGCCTCATTAAAAATACACGAAAACCCGAAAAGGTCTCGAATGGCCAAAGAAATTTTAAATAAACTTTCAATTTATATAATGTTCAAAGTTAATTAAAAATTCAAATGAAGTTTATTTATAATAATAATAATACATCACTTGACTTCATAAATATTCAATGTTGATACAAACTTCAATGTACATATAAAATTTTTGTATAATTAAAATTATATTTTCAAAAATATTAAAGGTAAGTATGTAATTACAAAATATACAAAAATATTTTCATAAACAAACTGAGGTAATTATTTTATTATTTAATAATACATATCGACTGTGGAAAGGAAAAAGGACGTAACCCTCAATTTTCTAAAACAGCTTTTTGTCGATAATTTCAATGTATACAACTTGACACACATTCTATCAAAAGTTTTTAAGTTTGAAAAAGATGACCTTGTAAAAAATTAAAACCAAGAAAAAACACTGGAAATAAAGGTTTTTCTGAGACAATTTCTTTAAATTATATTAGGTTATGTCAATTAAACACCAGTTTAGAAGTCTCCGTGCACTTCAAGGTTGTGTATAATTCATAATTTTCATATGTCACAAAATCATCAAAACACGTTTTTAGCGCCTCATGTAACATTTGATATGTGTGGGTTACGTCCTTTTTCCTTTCCACAGTTGATATGATACTAAATCAGTATTCACATTTTGAACTTTATTGAACCCGAAAATATCAGGATCAAACGCATATTTAGTTTAATAAAAATTATTGGCCATTACTAAAAAAAATCATTAACGCTTTTACACTTTATTTTTTTGCATCGTTTTGTTTTTCAGAAGAATGAAATATGTGTTAATATTATCCGAACCCAAGAGTTTACATAATATGTATCAATTTAATTCACTTATCATAGAGTTATTTCATATAGACATACCTAGCAGTCTAATATCTGTACCAATTCGTTGTGTAATGAAATGAAATCGTATCTAGTGATATACTAGACCAGTACTAATTAAAAATTTAGGGCATTTGAATCAAGAAAACTTAAGCTTTTATAAAAGAGATTGATTGATTCAGTCTAATTGTTACCTAGAATATCAAGGAAATTATTTAAAAAATAAATTGGTAACTTGTCTCAAGTTTATTATTTATGGTTAATAATATTATAGAAGAAACAGCTTATCCGCTTTCAAAATTTCACCTGAACGGTTGATAACGACACCTATAATTAATACATTAACTTTCTCACATGACACATCGCCTCGATAGCCGTGATCGTCTAGTGGTTAGGACCCCACGTTGTGGCCGTGGTAACCCAGGTTCGACTCCTGGTCACGGCAGTTGAAAAACTGCACGGTGAGGCTTACTTTTTATTTTTGATTTTTTAAACTGCAAAAGAAACCATATTTACGATGTGAAAAAAAACTTTTTTTTCGTTAAAATCAACTTCGTAGAAAAAATACGTACAAATGAAAGCCACTTACATTGCCGTTTTATTTACTTTGTATATAGAGTATTGTTGTTTTGAAAAAATGATAATTGTAAAGAAAATTACATACTGTACGTCGTACATCTTGTAGAACCATTCAAAATATTCTATTTTTTTCATCTGATTGTGTTTTAGTTGTATGTATTTTTGTGTTTTCCAAAAAAAACTAATCCTTATGAGAATATTATGATCGTGGTGAACATGGTTCATATTTTTTGATTGGTGTTTTTTTTTTGTATGTTTTCTTTCAGGATCTAGATACACACATACTGACTTTTCAAAAGTGCTACACCCGGTCGAAAGTTGCACGTCGGCCGGAAATTGACGGGTCGGTGGGACTTTCGTCCGTTTGTATGGCTGAATAAATCAACAATTCGTCATTTTGAGAATTTCGACCAGTAATATTATTATCGTTTCCATGCTAAAATTTACTTATGCTGTGTTAGTGATAATTATTACTTTTAAACTACATTGTTTACTGCCATCTAGATTTCACTAGAATTCTTTATAAATGCGACATTTTATTGATAGATGGCAGTGTTAGGTATTGTTGTAATATTCTTATAACACTAAAATAGATTTATCCCATCCCAATTTTAAATAATAATGTTTTAGTTACAGATTTTATGCAAATGACAATGTTAATTTTTTCTATCGATATTAAAATAAATAGTTCCATAAATTACCGCTGTGGCGCTATAAATTCCTGTAAAATTATTAAGTAGCAATTGTCGTCGACGGAAGAAGATCGAGTTTAGTTTCAGTTTGTTTTGTGTTTGTGTTTGATGTAAATATATATCAAAAAATCCTGTTCCTTGAATGTCATATTCGTTTTCCGTTTATAGAGAGGACAGGGACATTATTTTAGTTATTTATTAAGGTAAGTTTTATTTTATTTTTAATCTGTTTTATCCTGCTATAGATCAACGTTCAGGAATACAGAAAACACTGTAAATTGACGGTTATATTTAATATGTTATTAGCTTTGTTATTTTTTACATTTTATATTATCATTCAATTAAAAAATAATATATATCATGGTGTTATTTCTAGTACAGTATTAAATAAATCATAAGTTACAAAGCCAGAATAAAAAAATAAGCAATCAGAACATTTTTAATTATTATCATGCAGTCACAAAGAAGTTTCAAACATATGCGAATTATGTTACTTAACGATATATTGACAATAATTGTGCGATACTTTTTAATAAAACGAAAGTACATGTATTTTTATAACTAAGTTTATTACTATTTCTAAACCAAGCAACATTTGTTAACAAATAAATCGTTCAATATACTTACTAGCTTGCTATTTCGCACGAAACTCTTTATTCGATGTATTGTGGTTTATAATTTTTTTTTTGCGGTGTTACTTCCTATAGACTAAAGATGACACCCTTTTTCAAAACCTCGATATACCTATAGTTACTTACCTGGCGATACCTGGTAGGGTATCTGCTCTCTGGTGTACTCTGCGAGGATTATAGCTGACTTTATGAAGAAGCTTATCAAACAAAAGAGATTAATGATAATTTATGTTTCTGTAGAAAAAATGTCTACTTTTAACGATAAACAGCAACCGAAAATCAATTTAATCGTATTAATCAAAGTCGTATCAATTTAATAATAAAATGTTATCATATTTTTACATTTATCCAAAGCATTGAACACACGCGTATATGTTGAAATAATAGAGTTCTCTTTTATTTTAATTTTACATTTTTTTCTAATAAGCTCCAAGCCCATTTTTCCAAACAAACAAGACAATTTTGTTAAAAATAACCCACAACAACAACAACAAAATATATAAATATCTGAATAACAATTTATTTAAAAGAAATAGTTCAAATAAATTACACAGTCTTATTATTATACTGAGTTAATAATGTTTCACATTTGAAATAATCTAACGAAGTATGCACGGTTGTAAGCCGTGATTTTATAATAATATCAACGACGATATTTTTTTATTGAGATGTTATCATATTATGAAATGTATATTTTTGATGACCTTTATAAATGATGTCAAGTTGACATAACCTTTAGATATTATTTCTACTATTAATTAAAGTATTTGGTTATACCTATACAATATTAACCAATTGACCTAAAACGTTATCATTTATTAACAATACCTACATAAAGGTATCCCCTGCAGGGCCGGAAGCTTTAATCGACCGTATTAAAATTATATAGCCAAGACTTTCTAAATTAGTGTTCCTCGAACTAAATTATTATTTTTCAAGTTGACACAACAATGGTCGGTATAAGGGCTGCCAGGCGTCCCAATTTGAGCGGGACTGTCCCAAGTTCAATCGACAAAACCCGACTCCCACATTACAAGTCCTTCTATAATCCCGACGTGTACATGTATAAAAGTAACCGACGATAAAACAGAACGTGACAGACAGAACAATTAAAAAAAACATAAAAGTCTTCGAAATAGCGAATGTCCCGATCTGTGATTTTGGAAATCTGGCAACCCTGGTCGGAATGGTTGTCTGATATATGATTTTTTCTATACAATAAGTTTCCAAACTTGATAGACCCACTACCACATTTTCAGCTAAAAAATCAGGGCTTCGAATCGCTATTTTTTTTTGTTCCGGACAAAATAACGGTTTTTTCGGTTTCGTTCCGGTTCGAAGCACTGTAAAAAATACACAATGCTTCCCTGGAAATTTATGTTTTTTTTTTTAAATAAATAAAACATATGTCGTGAACATTTGTATTTATTTGTCTAAGTGTTATAATTAATATTCATTGATACTTAAATTGTTCAAGTATTTATAAAATAATTCCAATGAAAAGGATAAAACTGGTGTGTGTCATTTATGTATTTTTTTGTAGATTGTTATTTCAATAAAATTTCAGTATAAATGTAAAATAACATTACAAAATCGTAGATAGTATTTGTTTTTACTGGAGGTTTATCAACAATTTTGGTATCTTACAATTTCACGTAATGTACACCTTGTCATAAAAGATTAAAAAATATTTTTGCTTTTAATGCTCCGCTACTTTTCCCGGGACCAACATGGCCTTTTCAGTACCCCCCAGGAGGGAGGCGATGTACCCACTCGGTTTGGGCAAATTCCTGGGTTTTTGGATACGAGCTGAACCGAAAAAACCGTTATTTTTTCCGGAACGAAAAAAATAGCGGTACGAAGCCCTGATAAAATGACATTATTATCAACATATTGAAATCTCAGTCCTTGAATGTGTTATAAAACGACTCGCATGAATGATGCATGCAGTTGATATCAGAGACAATATATGCAGCGGCAACGATCTGTATTGTTTACAATAATTGACATCGTGAAACGATTGCATGCAAGTTATTCACCAGCTACTAATTAAATTATATCCAGACAAGTGCAAGATGACCTTATTGATGTAGATCAAAAGGTTTCTTTTGTGTCAATCTCCAGTGTTCAACTATGAAATACGTACGATACACACATGATAATATGACATGAAGAGCTAAAAGAGTTACCTTCTATCACAGATTGATTTGAGGTCAGAAACAGGGCTGCGGAATCGCTAAGAAAACTTACTACCACAATTCAAACTTCAACTTAAAGAAGGTCAATTGATTTTATACTTTATTGCGACGAAAAACTGAATAAATTATTGTTTTTGCCAACTGGTAAAATATTGTAACTCGATGAAGTATTGCTACCTGAAAATTTCATTGTGCATTTACCTCATATTTGTCAATTTTGTTACTTATCACCATCTTCATATACGTCGGTAACATACTTCTTTATACATGTTGGAAGAGCCAGGTTAGGCGACTGACTTACTGCCAGTTATCGTTAAGCAGTCTCTATTGAGATGCTTCGATAGGATTCCATATTAGGATTGGACACGGTTAAATATATACATGTTTATTAATTTTATATTTTCTCAAAAATCAAAAAAATATCTTCGTAAAAAATCATAGCGGCCTACAGCGGCACCTGCAATCGACACAAATTATTTAGTGACTTATTTACAAACATTCGTGTGATTGATTTTTTTTTTCTGTAAAACTTACAGGGAGCCAGTCGCTTCCCTAAGCAGTGACTCTTATTTTTTTTCAATAAAAATCGCCTCTTAACCGAAACGCACTAATTATTTTTGAAAATTTTATTAAACATTAACAAAATACATTGACATTAACTTTTTTATTTTTTCTTTAGATTTTATTGGACATTCATAGCTAAATTAATTTTGAAATAGTAACTGTAAAATGGATAACTGATAATAAAAAGTTGAATTTTGAATGTATATAAACTAACACATATTTTATTAAAATTGTTCGCGAGTATGTACTTAATTGAAATATTTTAAATCTGCTAAGAGTTGTATCCATATTAGCATGTTCCAGAATTCATGATTGTCCATATATGTATACATATTTTTAAAACATATGTATTGATATTTAAAATGAAATATCAAACTACCGGTTATGATTTATTCGTGCGATATTGCAATCTCTTATTACAACGTGTTGGATTAAAATCGCACAAAACAAGTTCACACTATGCACTCTAAACGCATTTGCATTCATCTAGTATTTGTGTATTAACGATTTATTTGCACGCGCTTTTACAGTGCTACAAGATCAATCGGCCGCACTTGCCTCTCGATAATAATATGACCGCTATTAATAACGAATCGATAAGTTCAATTCAATATAAACATTGTAAACGCATACGTCCCTTATCTAAAAATGTTATTTATGTAGTTTTAATCTGCTTTCCATACACAATTCTTCGTTTGACATAATGTAATTATCAAGTGTACAATTTTCAGTTCTAGCGTTCAGAATAGCGTCGTGAAGCATTTGACGTTTAATCGAAATTGCCGCCAACACAGAAATCGTTCATGAATTATTTGTTTTAATTAATTATACAAATCTAAGAAGCGTTATGATCTTTGATTACTGTCAGAATAAATGCAAAAAAATAAATGTATATTCAATCGTACCGATTTCGCCGCGAAATCGTTAATATTGGAAGCTATGTGTGACTACTTATACATCTTAGTTAAGATACGATTGAATATACTTTTATCGTTTTCATTTATTCTGACAGTAATCAAAGATCATAACGCTTCTTAGATTTGTATAATTATTTAAAACGAATAATTCACAAACGATTTCTGTGTTGGGGGCAATTTCGATTAAACGTCAAATGCTTCACGACGCTATTCTTTAAATAACCCAATTTTCGTTGACCTGTCTTTATGAAAAAAAATAAAACGGAAACTTTTTATTGAAATTTTGATTCTTCAATAATAAAATTTATGTCATCGTTATAAAATGACAGAAGGTGAAAAACAATAGTATTTATTGTCAGTGAAAGCATCCACAGGTGTGTCTTTAGCGTTTGAGGTGATTACGTTTACGACACACCGGTGGGTCGTTAATAATAAAGTGGTTAACAGAGGTTGAAAACAATTGATTCTACAGTATGATGCAAGTTTATACGTGAAGTAATGTGACACAAAAGTTGCGTTGTTCTTTATGTAACCATAATTAGAATACCTATCCTATAAGGTACAAGATTATTAATTGTGTAGGTAACACATTTAATTATTATTCATATGATTTGAATTACGACACTAATTTATTATTATTCGTCATCTCACGTGGCTTCGTCTTTTATGGTATTCTTGTTACTACCGTGGACGATTTCAGAAATTCAATTTGCAAATGGCTACCGCCCTAAGTTTTCTTTTTTACAAACGGATAACGGCGTTTAACCTTCTGTATTATTGTAACAATCAGTGCCAACCGATTTGGAAACTGTGCAAATTTATATTTTACCCACCTTAATTATTATTCAACACTTTAATGCAGACGTGGACAACCTTTCCTAACTCTGAGGCCAATCAATATTAGTGGTGGAATTGCTTGAAAATAGTCGCATATTTTCTCGCATACAGTTCCACTGACCGGATTTAATAATTGAGCCTTGTCATCGCTTCTGACAATTTTCAATGTAAATCAAATAAATAAAATAACGTATTCATCAATTTAGATCAATTTGAGAATCTACAATATATGACGTCAAATTTTCAAACCTCTAAAAAAGATTACAGCTATTGTTGGATCGCTTAAATTGATCGATTTCGGTATAATGAAGGAGTGCTCTCACACAATTTCTACAGCCCCTATACTCTTCGTTACAAGTCTGAAGTCACCATGTATTGTAATATTTAACACATATTATAACATAATTATGTTCGTTCATTTACTTACACCAATATCCCTGTTGTGTATAAGACGTTAAAAGGTTTCGAGCTAATGTTAATTCATTATTTACTAACAGTAGCGTAGCTAGAAATTTGAGACCCTCGTGGAAGTGTCACGCAAGACCCCCAAGGCAAACACAATTTGTTATATTAAATATGTAGACATTTGGCCCCTTCTTTTCGGTGGGCCCTTGTCCATTACAAGTAAAGGCTACGCCGCTGTTACAAAGTTTGTGTTCGATTATTATTGTTTATATTTTTATTATTTACATATTTTAATACAGAAACTGCCATTTACATTAAACAGACGACGGCAAAAAATGTTTCACTCGAAACTGTTTCCGTGAAACCATAACCGTAAATTGATTTCTGAAGCAATGGCTCCTGACAATTACTAGGATAGTCGTGTGTATACGAACAATTTCTTATCGAAGCGATCGAGGTAAAATTGTCAAAATATCTATCGGATCTATAAGCGAGTGATCTACTCATGTAGATCTCGGTCGCGGTACTCTGGGCTCGAAACCGTAGTACGGACAATTTTATTCTAAGGCATGGATGTCTGTGATGTTTAACCTGATCTGTGCCGTGCGGTATCAATATGGCCATGCATGGAGGGCCGTGATTTTCTTTCAAAAAACAAAACCTAATAGATATGTACTTTTTGGACGTATCATAATAGTACATCACAAACACTTACCATATAAATACACGATGGGTCATTTCCGCCATCATTTGTCGAAAAACGTTTCAAAAACGGAAATTACCGCCAAGTAATTATAGCCCTGCTAGCAACAAATTTGAACACATCAAAAAAGCTTTTTTTTTAAAATCGTTGTATTATGGATTACAAAACAATATCTTTTAAGTTGAAGTATCACACTATGATTCCAAGAGATGTCACTATATGCATGATAGTTTTAAATGATTATATACGTTTATTGTGGCCTTTAAGCCGCGTCTCAAGTACTGCGTATAAACACGCACATTTTGTATGGCCGGCTCTACGAGCACGAAATTGTATGGCGTGTTAACACGTCGGTGGCAGACAACCGGTTAAATTACCTCGCACTCATCCGATCCTCAAAACGAGGTGTGGCAAGAGTGATTATCAAGCCACCAGTCCAGCTCTATCCTTACTCGCTTTCCAATAATTTTAGCGTCTGATGAGCAAGCAGTTATCGTAAAACAACTTATGTTGAGATAAGCTCCATAAGGAGTACATGTGCTTCAGATTGGGAATGACATATTTATAAAAAAAAACAACCTGTAATGTCAAAAACATTTTTTATATCGTCTACAATGTGTCGAAAAAAATATTGTTGGGTTTCTTTGGTCAAAGCAGTGTCACAACTTCAATTCAATGCTTCGCTATTTTTTCCAGAGTGCTTATTCCTCCTGCATTTTACTATACGTATGAATAGCATAAACGTGTATGAATTTAATGAAAAGACGTGGAATGATTTCAATGAAAGGTTATCGTAGAACAAGTTTTATTTTAAGTTTACTCTAAGTTTATGTCCGTTTTCTTTTTGTTGCATTATAATATTATTCAATAGACTTTACTTGTAACGGGTGTTTCCTTAGAGGTTTGTTTTTCGAAATAGCAACACTTTTTTCAGTGACAGCCAAATTGACACCTGGCAGCTGATTTTTGCTCAGTTTGGTTAGCCATTTCCGCCAGAACAACGCTTGCAAATCTTGGTCGATTCATTTTGTGGTGAAATTTGTTTCACTACAAAACGTTCCCGCCTTTGCCGCACCCCCCTTGCTACGCTACTGGCTTTATGAGCTTGTGGAATCATTGGTTCGACCATAGCGTTACAATCAGTGTAGAGCAGCGATTTCCAACCTGGGAGGCGCGAAGAGTCCAAAATATGTATTTACTCTTTAAAACGTGTCTTTATTACTGTATGAAATAAAGGATGGGGAGGCGCGAAGATATTTTTTTCTTCAAAGGGAGGCGCAGCAACATAAATGTTGGAAATCACTGCTGTAAATCTATTGTGGACCAGGTGGAATATTTTTTTATTTTTTGTGGACCGGAAAGGGATATTTAATATAATCCTTATTTACAATCTCTTCTTATCATAAATGTCGTATAAGATTTTTTGCGTCTCGCGCTTATTGGGTATTCCGCCACTGATAGCAATCAACTTTGGGCGATCCCGAGATGTTCTCGGCTATCACTTGAAACCTATCACTGGTGTAGACTACTGTAGATAAATGATTACTGGCATTTTCGTTCCCCAATTAAATGGCATTAATGTGAAAATCTGTGGTTTTAACTACTTCGAAAAACAAACCTCAAAAACAGCGGTTTCCAACCTGGGAGGCGCGCCTCCCTGGGGCATGGACTATTGCAAAGGGAGGCGCGAACAGTCCAAAATATTTATTTTCCCTTTTACAGTGTCTTTATTACTATATGAAATAAAGAATGGGGAGGCGCGAATATATTTTGTTCTTTGAAGGGAGGCGCAGTAACACAAAGGTTGGAAACCACTGCTCTAAAAAATACATAGTTAGAACAAGTAAAGTAATTTTGTGCTGGGTACTCAAATTATTGATAACTTAAAAACCATATCATCAACTAAAATCCGGGTTATATACATATTTTTTTTTAATTTATGATAACCTTCAAAATCTTCGATCTTCGTGAGTTTATTTTTATGTCGCGATCTTACAAAAAAGGGTACCTACACCTAACATGTCGGCGTCGCGGGCGCTTCAATCAGCTGTGCATTAAATATGGCGGATTATGACCTCAGCATGTCATTCTAAAAATGGATACAGAGCTAGGTAATCCCATGATCCGCAGATATAAGGAGACCTTGCAAGCCAACTATATATCACGCTTAGTTTCAATTCATCTAGTACAGTGCTTCCTTAACAATGGTACGAGTAACCCCCTACCGGTACTTGAATATGTTGGAAAAAATATGTATTAGTTAGCTTATTTGAATTAAAAAATAAAAACAAACTTCTAGTAGTGTAAGGAGGGTGTTTAATCAATAAAAGATCGTATTAATAGTACACCTGTCAAATTTATACATTCATTTGAGTTGCTCTAAAACAGCGGCTGTGACACAATTGCATTATGGCGGATATAACTGACAACAAATTTTTTAGAATGCCTAGATTTTTTCAATAATATTTTTCAAGACAACAATAATGGCTTCCACTTCCAGCTGCATTAAAACATGGACCGCGTGGACCGATCACAGATGTTTGCATTTGTATTGATTTTTACCACGTCCACTTCCACTTTTGGATATTTCTACGAGAATTACTTTTTACGTAATTACTCAACCTCTGTGTTTCGAAGAGAGTAGGTATAGAAGGATAGTGCTAGGAAAGAACTAGTAAATAGCTAACCGCACACGCTACATTCCACTTTTGGATTGGGTAGGTAAGGGGAAAAATTTAAGACACCCTTGCCTTCGAAATTTGAGCAGATTAAAAAAACAATTTACAAACTACAAGTACTGGGATTCAAATTCCTGAGCAACGCAACTGAAGCCAACAACGTTGACCACTCAATAGTATCAATATTGTTTTTGAAAATATAAGATAAATATTCTCAACAAAAAAATACAGCTGGTAACATCATATATCGCAAATTATGTTTGTCAACAATGTGGCTAGCGACAAAAGGGGGTACAAGGTATAAGAATGTTGTAGGTGTGCGAGACACAGTTCTGGTATATCAATAATAATTAATATTATCAATATGAAGACGTCTATGTTATAATCTCAGATACATATTGAGATTCATATAAACCTATTCCAAGATGACACGATTCGTATATCTAAATATGTGTATAAAATCTTTAGGTGCCATAAATAATAATGTTGCTTTGAAATGTAAATGCACCCTGAAATTAAAATTTGGATCATGGCACCTGACCAAGACCCGGAATGTCATTTTCTAAGTTTTAAGAAGCTATGCTTGCACCAATTTCTTGGAAATTAATAATTGTAAAAGCATTTGATTAAATTAATATAGCTACTCACTTGCCCTCATTCACTCACCACTGCGTTTCCATCAGCTAATTTAATATGGTAGTATCAAGTAGCCTAACAAATGTTTAATCTATAGTGTTTCGTTAACCAGGAGCACCTGCCAACAGCAAATAAACTGTATAAAACAATTGACAGATATGCAAAGTTCCTATGAGTTGAGATCTGCTCATTTTTTCAGGCAACCTCCTTTTTAAACAGTTCAATGGACTGTTGGATCGACTTACGCCAGTATTGCCTTTCTTCATGCATTAAATTGGCTTTCGTGATGGATCTCACGGGATCGATTCCCAGTACGAACAGCATTTTTTCAATTGATTTATGTTCAAAGGCATGGGTGTTTGTGATGTCTAAAAATTCTCTCCCTACTGACTTTCCTATCCTTAATAGCTATCAGCTAACCCTGTCCTGCACCATCTTTCCATCCCAGCTGCTATCTTTAAAAAAAAAATGGTTGAGCGAGTGAGTAACAAACAGTTCTCAGAGAAAATTTTCTGTTGAGATACCTCTATTAGGGGTGCATATGCTCAACATTGGGAGCGGACATGGATTTAAAAAAAAATACAACAACCCATACCTACAGACAAATGCACGAAGAATTTTAGATTTTTAGTATTTAAAAAAATGTCATAACCACTTTTTGTTCCTATGAAAAAAAAAAAATCAAATAAACTATTTACCTAGTTGCAGTTTGATCACAAACAACTAAGATGTCGTCAGTTCCGAAGAAGCGAAGACTTCGTATAATCACTTACATGTGCCCCTCGCACCCTGTGCAACTATATGAGCTGATGATGGAACTCTTGGAAGAAGCTCTGGATTGCCATGCAACTTTGATATATGAAAGCCGAAGCCCTGAACACCTCCAGGGACGAGATGATCCATTTGAATCTGATGAAGTTGACATAGGTTGGTACAACAATTTTAACTTCATCATTACAACTGATTTCATTAAGGATTTGTTGGTATCAGTGAATATAAATATTTCAGTTTATCCTGCAAAAAGTGAATAGATCTGAATGTATAGATACTCTACTGTTATTTATGGCATATCCTCTTTTCTTTTTGTAAATGTTCTAGCGCATGTCACAATGTCTTAAGGTTGGAGCAGTTATGTTGGCGGGGGTGTAAACAGGTCTTAATCTAATATAAATTTCAGGGGCTGTATTTTTTCTTGTCTCTTTGTATCCCCTTCCTACCTTACGCAATGGTCAATAGACTATTTTGAGAATGGTTCATATTGTGATAAAATTAGGAAGAAAATATGAATATGACAAAAAGAAATAATGACGGATAATTTATTTTATGGAGAAAAAATTACAAAAAGTTATACTAAATAATAATATATTTTTTGTATAGGATTCATGTCACCTGGTTTATACATCAAAATGAAGAAATCAAAAATAACATCTGCGGAGTTGTTGCCTGTCACTCCGGTATTCACGCATCCCAAAAATGTGAACAACGAACCAGGTTATTACGCAGACTTGATTGTACACAAAGATAAATTGTAAGTAAGTAAATAGTTTATAATAATATCATGAAAAATGCCGATAACATAATAAATATACAATGGCTCTTCTGCACATAAAATACAATGAATGAACTTGATCACAACATTAGAATATATAAATTTTGACTCTTGTGATTTTATTTATTTGAAAAAAAAATAACACATACCTAGCACTAATAACAAGAAAATTTAAACTTTTGAGCTGATTTGAATGCTGTTTGTAATATCATAAATAAAAATAACCTACCTATATCGTCGTTAATTTTCTACAACCATATATCTCAATTTTCGTCAATTTTGAGTTTTTTGATGTAATGAATTCCGAATTTCAATACACTCATATTCCATTAACTCGCACTTCAAAATATATTTTACTTTATGCTTTATTTAATCTAATACAAAAAAGTTGGTCAAAAAATAATATAGTCATGTGCTATGTTTGGCACGAAGGAAAGGGTGGTATGGATGAAAGTATCTTTGCATCCTGGCTTATTAACTTCCTCACAGATATTGAGGAAAAAATGATCCCAGTGGTTTGTTATCGCGATGGATGAATGTGTTGTTAACTGATATAATAAAATACATTTATGTGTCTATTATGTTTTTTGAGATACCAGGTGTGGAAAATTCGCGGCAATATGCTTTTATTAAAAGAGCTAGGTGTGACATAAAAACTAAAAATCTCACCAAAACAAATGAGAACACTACTCTAATATAACCTTGAGTCTAGGTCAGGTGGGGGGAATCTGCGGCCTCTCTGGCCTTCTGGCCATTTCTGTAAATTTTTGTAAATTCCTGAGATTTTGGATTTTAAAATTCCAAGGTGCCACGCTGCTAATTTGGGCATATCTGTAAATTCTTGGGATTTTCAATGTCAAAATCCTTGGAAGACCTAAAAAAAAAAGGTCCCACGCTAGTAATTTTGGGAAATCTGAAAATTTCTGGGCTTTAAAAATTGGCATGAAATTGTTTCCGGCCAAAGATTCCCTAGTCAATGTTTACTGCGGCCTTATGTCGAATCAGAAAAATGAATGCGATCTTTTGAGAAGAAAAGGTTCCCCACCCCATGTCTAGATTGCAGACAGCACGTTCGGTGAGAATGCATTTTCTCCATCATCATGGTTGGTGCACTCTTATCATCCTAAGATATATCCTATTATATTACATATAATAAGCCAGTCAGTTGTAGGCAATATGTAAGCTGAAAGTTTATTGATTCGACATATTCAAAAGGGATCCTAAAGTGACCCGTGTATATAGATGGAAGAAGTAGGGTAAAGACATGATGAAATTAAAGAATATCTAATCTGTAATGTACCTTATCCAAGGGACAAAAATCAGAGTTGATGTACATTATAAAAGCTATTGATATAATTATTCGTTTCAGAGCTCACAATGTCACGACAATGCAAGATCTACGTGGATGCAGTTTTGCTTACAGCAATGAAGAATCCCTCAGTGGAAGTGAAGTTATTCTTAAAGCATTGCACGAGTCAGGAGAGAATGCTACATTCTTCGGAAATGCCTTAAGTAATTAATTCTTTTTCATATTAATAATTTCAATGACTGGATGCTACAATTTCAATATTATCTCGTTATTTTAATTGGTGGTGTTAACGAATACTTTTTACAAAAATGCTAACAGGAAGTGTTTGAAAATAACTAAATTAAATGACAAATTTTAAGGATATTTGAAACCAAATGGTTTTTTGTGCATTTATAAACAAGGGGCTCAAAGGTCAAATCGCCCTACTCACATTTTTCGCTTTTTTAAATTATCTTATATGTATTTAAATTCGCCAATAACCATTTCATAAGTGGAAAAATAGTCTAAGTCAACTCTCCACGTACATCACGTGTTATACCAGCCGATGTGACGTAAGGACGTTTTTCTGTTGCTTAATAAATTACCTATGTGGCTTTAGTCATTTGTGTATGATTGACAAGCTTGACAAATCTCTCAAGCCTTCTGATTTGGAAGAGTGAAAATTATTGATTATTCGGTGCGATTTTGAATAATTGAATGAGAAATAATCTGTAAATATTTTTCAATTGAATATCATTTGATATCCAAGGACAAAGGAGTATCAGTAATGTCTAGGGCTTCCAATTAACCGGACTTAAAAATTAACCGGTTTTCGGTTTTTTTCTGACAAATAAACCGGGTAACCAGTTTAAACCGAAATATCATATATTTTGATGAGGTGGGTATGCAAAAAAAATGTATTTTTTTTCAATATTTGGCATAACAGTTTATACTCCAATTTCAAACAAGAAAACGATATTTATCTTAATGGGACTCTAGTTACCAACCTGATTGCCATGGCAAAATAACGATACTAGAACTTGAAACTTACAACTAGAACACAGAAGGCAATATATGTAACAATTACTATTATATAACATGTGAAAAAATATTTTATGATAAAAAAATATTCATCATATAAAAAAATAGATAGTTCTGACGATGGCGCAAGCCGAAATAGCTATCAACGAATAAAATTATTAAAAACTGTAGAGCTAAAATACTTTGTTATTTTAATCTGTTAAAAAAAATAGAGCTTGATTATAAAGTCACCCAAAGAACGATGTTTAAATGCATTCATTTTTTTAAGCATATCACCTGGATAAAACAAGACATCCAATGTTTAGACAATTTTTTAGAATTGTTTCCTATATTACGCAATAAATTCATTGTAAAACATTTTTCTTTTGTAAAAAAACAATGAAAAACAAGAAAAGAGTATTTTTGATAAAACGCGGTTAACCGAAGGAAATAAACCGGTTTTCGGTTTTTTTCAAAACAGGCGATAAGCCGGTTAACCGGTTTCGGTTTAAACCGGTTTCAGTTTAAACCGGTTTGGAAGCCCTAGTAATGTCATAGCAACATCTGCACGAGAGTATGCAAAGAAGCATTTAAACTCCTACAAAAAAGATGCACTAGTCTATTTCTTAAAACTGAATATAATAAAACTAACTTGACCCCGTCTCACTCTCGTTTGACTAAAATTAAAATATTTTATAATACACTATAATCTTTACTTTGCAACTGTCAATATACATTAACACATGATTGATATATTCTTTTTTGTTTTTAGAATCAGGTTCTCATTTGGCATCAGCCCAGATGGTTTTGAGCAAGCAAGCGGAATGGGCCTCGGTCGATGCCACATCTCTTTTGTACAGCAAGAAATATATGCAAGACGGAGGAAAAGACATTCTAGTCCTCAAATCAATTGGCCCTCTGCCTCCATATCCAGTTGTCGTGAATGCTAGACTGCCAGGTAATCCCTTCCATTATGTGTCTATCAAAGATTAAAAAAATCTCAATTTAAGTGTACAATACTGAATTAAGATACTTAACAAAGACATTTTTTCTGGTCCACAGTCTAGTGGTCAACACTGTTGGTTTCAGTTGCGGTGCTCACAATCCTAATTCAGGCAGTTTAATTTCTCAATCAATCGATAGCTGATTGAAGGAATGGATGTCTGTGATATCTAAAATTCCTTCCCATATGTAAAATAAAACAGGGCGCACTGACTGCCTAACTCCTAGTCCTGTCTTAGTCTTATCCCTCTATCTCTTCACTTCGAAGAAGAGAAGTTGAGCAACTGAGTAACAATCATTTCTCATAGAAAAAGTTCTATTGTGATAAACTCCATTAGGAGCCCATATGCTTCACATTAGAAATAGACATTGTCTCAAAGAAATAAGACATGTTTAGTTCTTATTTAGGTAATAATAAACATGTAAATGACTATCCGAAACACTATCCTCCCAGGATACTCAATATTGTGCCGGCCGTCGCTTGCTACAGATTTACAAATCTGTTACGATTTGCATATTATATAATACCATTATCTTGCATTAAGCGGTTTCAAGTGATAGACGAGAACATCTCGGGATTGCCCAAAGTTGATTGCTATCAGTGGCGATTTTTGAAATATATACAATAATGACCTAATTATTTATATTTTAAAAACTTCTTAAGTATGATAACGGTGAAAGCATTTATCATGGCCCAGGTTTTGTCTTACATGTTATACAATATATGTATCAAGTTTCTTTTTTTGCGCTTTTTGCAAGGTTAGAATTATTAGAACAATAGTACATATCGGTAATAATTTTCAAGTGCACGTGGCAAGTGTTACTGTTGGAAAGAAGAATGCAGAACTTAGCGCCCGAGCTGCGCGAGCCGACCCAGCCCCTAAAACGACCCTTTTGTATCCACTGCAGGCGTACGGTTTCACATTACAATGTTCATAAAAACCATTTGTTTATTTGGTCAGAATACCGCTGTAATAGATACGAGTGGAAAAAAAAAATATATTCAATACACTTGAACTTATTTTAATACTAATATTTGATACCAATAAAGAAGAAAAATGTCGAATGACATTCGACATAGGACCGGAAAGGGTTAAACATAATGTAAAAAGCTTGAATAAATTTTGCAATGCTTTCTTACTTTCCGAAAAACAGGGTCTACAAAATTGATAAATCACCTGCAGTTGCTATATACATTAGTGTGCTTGCAATAATAGTGAAATGCACAGTGGAAAGCTTCTGTGAGTCGAATTTACTAAGTTGTGAAATGCAAAATCCGTCACATATTTTCCATCTCCTGCTATTGTGAAGGATGATAATGTAATCAACATCCTGTGGATTTACAATCCGATCTTACTTGAAGACCTTAAAATCTTGTCACGAAATTTATCTTTCTTCCAAATGTTCTAATATGTATATTTACTTTACATATTTTCCAGATGAATTCAAGAAGAGCTTGACAGAAGTGTTTCTGAATCTTCCACACAATGGCGAATGGAAGAAACGATTCCATAAATATGGAGTCATAAAGTTTCTCGCCAACAGCGAATTTGAATACCAGAGAGAGGATAATAAAAACCATCATACGAAAAGGGGCAAGCTTACTGCTCCTTATTACTAGAATCTTTTTATTTTCACTATTGTTGTATACTCTGTATATATTATATTTGTATGAATTATGATTCCTACGAGAAATATTCCATTATATATAAATTAGTTATAAGAAAATATGAATTATGAAAAATACTATCCAAATAATACATTGTTAATAAAGTTTATCGATTAAATTAAAGACTTCTTCAACTAACCCATTACTGCCCGCTTATGTACACCAGTTTGAAAGGTGATTTGATGTTTTCTTTCTAATATTATTATGGAAGTAATCACTTATTTCAAAACTATATGATAGTAGTGAACTATAAAAAATAAAATTTGACACTAATACGTAAATAAATGTCATTGATTTACCATTGTAATGCGGATTTGGAATAATGTAGAAATCAGAAATGAAAATTCGTGCGACATCATAAGCAATACTTGAATGGAGAGGAAAGACAACGATCAAAACCCTGACTGCATTAGAAAATCATTATGTTGTGTTATTTCTACAACTGAGGTCGCTGGCGTTGCGGAATGTGTATGAAAACTTTGCGTTGAACTACCTTGCTTTAGTTTCACTCCTTAAACTCTCACAGCCATGTAGACATCTTTATTTTTGAAGTAATACGGATGTTTCCATATTTTTTTTTCAAATCTTTTCCTTTTTTCAATATGTAGTAATAAAAAACAATAAAACATCCAAATTCAAATTCTTTGGGGGGGTCGCCTAGTCATATGGCTTTTATAAAAAGGGGTCGCCACCCAAAAAAGGTTGGGAACCTATGCACTATTTGGAGTGTAAGATGTTAAAAGGGGCGGTTCTCAATAATGCCATTTGCCCGAATTTCATTAAACTTAAATTTGAAGTGTCATAAAGAGCTAACACAATCAGGCATTTTCTTGTTTTTTTTATCCATATCCTCTCCCAATGTGGAGCATATGACCTCCTTATGGAGGTATCTCATCAGAAGTTTTTCTAAGAGAACTGTTTGTTACTCAGTCGCTCAACCTCTATTTTACAAAGAGAGAACTAAGGATTGAAGGATAAGGCTAGGACAGGACTAGTAATTAACTAATTGTTACGCCTAATTAATGATGAATCGGAAGGGTGGGAGGGAATTTTGAGACATCACATGCCTTCAAACAGATTTCGATAAATCAATTGAAAAAATGCTGTTCATACTGGGACTCGAACCCATAAGATCCAGCATGGAAACCAAAAACGCTAACCACTGCGTCATAGGACCCGACTGCTTACCTACAATTCCTTGCTCAAATATGAGTATCTTTTAGTCAGTTGCCTGCAGACAGCGTAAGTGAAAATAATTAGTCTATGAAAGGACATCCTCATATGATTGGGATTAAATGTTACTAAGCTCACAATGGACACTAATTACAGATATTGTTTGAGATCTCTAGATACCTTTTCTTCCTGGTTTTCTGCACACCATAATACAAATAGTAATTTGTGTTGGATTTTCAGAGCCTATAAAATATGGCTACACCAGGTAGATATTTAATCTATGCAGTCAGTCAACAAAAACAAAACAAAGTAAAAGGTTTTACAGTGTGTCAAAATACTAGCAAAAAACTGGACACAGTATAAAATGGTTATTCAATAAAAAGAAAAACATAGTTTTAATATATTTTATTAATGGTTTATCTACAAGATATTTCTTACAAGTATAATTAATTATTTACATGAAAGTATCCATTAATGAAAATGAATATTTCCAAAAACATCCATCCTGAATGGATATTTTGAAGCAATAAATTTTCATATTTTATTGCAATCGAAAATAATTTGATTTGAGATAAATTAAATAACCTAAGACATGGAAATAAAAAGAAAGGAAGGAAACACATTTTTGGAGTTGTTTGAAGTGTAAATAGAGCATGTTTACAAAGCTCCTCCGAGGTTGATAGCGTTACATTCTTCATCGCTGATGGGTTGCCGCCTGTAACGACGAGGTATTTGCCAATCTTCTAAGATGCCTGCCGATACAACTCCCTTTCCTGCTTTACCCTGAAACCCACACAAGTGTGACATGAATTGACAATACAATATCGCCACAACAATACCAATTCAACATGTTCATCAAATCAAATATGCAATTACAGATGTGACAACTTGAAGAAATTAGTTAACGATATTTAAATACATGATGATAAGCAAACAATATCAGAAACAAATGAATAACTTGGCCATGAAATAAAAAAATAATAAATGACCACAGTTTAGAGGTTATAAATTATATTCACAATATTGAGATTACAGGACCAACACGTGACTATATAAAAAAATAAGGCTATAAATTAATCACATAAACTATTTTGATATGTTTCCGTGCTGTGTTTGCCTGATAATGAGAATATATCGATAGAATAAGTATTATTTACTGGTCCACTAGCGGGGGAAGCGGCTTTGGCAGCATGTTGGCCATGTTCTGGCATTCCTCCTTGGCGAAATTTAATCATTGGAACTCTGGATGACATCCTCCGCACCGCATTTGTAAACATTTTGGTAAATAATGATATTTAACCCGATTATTAAAATAGTTCAGAATAATAATATTGAGCGACAGTCAGATGTTGATGACGTAACAAATTTATATTGCCATAAACATAATAAGTTACAACAATTATTTATTATATATATTGGCTATTTGGTCACAATTGGTCGCCAAATAACTAATAATCGTGGAAAATAGTGGATGTAAAATATCTTGCTATTCGGCACTTTACTATTTTAACTATAGGTAACTACACTCTTAAATTGGAAAACAGTAATTGTTATAACTGTTAAGACCATTTATTATATTTTTAAACAAATTCATATTTAAACACTATACTTTTATTAACAAAGAATTCTTTAAATTTCGGAATAATTCTTCCGTTTTGTTACTATTTTTGCTGGTTATTACTATAAAAGACAAATATATTTAGCTTTTTAAGGAAGTTTCACTGTCAATTTTTGGTGAAAAGCCATTATACTAAAACAGTTTTTGTACTAATTCCACATTATTTATTAAAATCAAGACTGGTTTTAGTCGTCACGAGAATTTATTGTCAGATTTTCGTCTACATACCTTTGAAAGTGTCACTGTGATGATCAAAACCGGTCGTGATGTATAGTGTGGAATTTCAACAATAGAAATTGGGCATTGTAGTCGTAGTTGATTATTAAATTTGAATCGTTCAAACTATGTACATTCTCACAGATTTTGTCACTAACTTAGCTAGTTACTAAGTTAGTAACAAAATCTGTGAGAATGTACATAGTTTGAACGATTCAAATTTAATATTGAAATTCCACCAAGCACCTTCCGTCGAAATCTCAAATAGTTGATTATGTCTGAAAAAGAATAACTGTAACAAATTATGCTTTATGGTACGCGTACATCAAAACCGAATCATCGGCCGACTTCGTGTCGGCCGTTCATGTGCGTTCACTGCAACCGTTGTCGGCCGACCGGTTTTGACAGAGTACAACCTGAAGTTAGTAGCCGTTAGTAGTACTGTGCAGCCTAGAGGTGAGGTCGATTTTTTAAGAATGGAGGATTTTGAAGAAATGTATATTCTAGCTAGATAATTCGTTGACGTCAACGTCGCCGTATGTGGGTGAACGAGATATTCGTTCATAGAAAACAACTGGGTGAATTTCACTACCTTTTTGACGATTTAAATTTACAACCCATCAAATTCTTTGAATATTTATGATGAGTTTTAGTACATTTCAATATATTTTAAATGCAGTCGAACCAATAATACCAAAGCAGAATACTACACTATATGTACGATAAAACTTCGGTGGTAATTGTGTGTTAAAGCTAGCCATGGATTATTACGGCGAAAAACTTCACAAACTAAGCTAAAAACAACGCCACAATTTAAAATTATTTTTTGAGGGCTTGATAATCGCGTTAAAATCACACATTAATATGAAGAACACTTATAAATTATGCAAAATACGAAATAAATGACCGCCAAATATTATCTCATAATATACCGAAAGTAGGCGGCAGACTCGCGACAATACCAGCCTGAAGTTAGTAGCAGCTGATGTTCTGTCAAAAGTAGCCGGTAGACGGCCGACCAATCCCAACATGTTTGGATTCGTCGGTTGATCGGTCAGAGCATAGACTAGTATGTGTAGTCCGATCAAAACAAACGTATGTAAAGAAATGAGAGCGCGTACACTACTACAGACGGCATCGTACGATGACGGC
This sequence comes from Himalopsyche tibetana, assembly GCA_030503985.1. Lineage (NCBI taxonomy): Eukaryota > Metazoa > Arthropoda > Insecta > Trichoptera > Rhyacophilidae > Himalopsyche > Himalopsyche tibetana. The sequence goes on from JAPJYX010000006.1 coordinate 618,313, forward strand.
TGTCTCTGACCATGCGAGCATAGTTCGGACGATGACAGATTATGTGTACGCGTACCATTAGTTAAGAGCTCATATTATGTTCCCAACAATAGTTATCTAATGATCTCCAATGCTAATTGTCATAATTGATAAACGTATACATATAAAATGATCCTCTTTCTATTTTATTCGGCAAAACCAAGACAGCGCCTTTGAATTTTTACGATAACACCATCCAAGAAAACATAACAGAGGTGGGTTAGGTTGGATTAGGCATATTAAAGTAAAAACGTGAAGGTAGATTGCATACTTAAGTGGTACCGCTTCTTTACCAAATGGTGTCCCGTGTTAGTAAAAAGGTTCCCAACTACTGGTATTTTATTTTTAGCTCTGTTCTTGTGCGTACTTCTGACGGGTTGCTGATGGTTTGCAAACTGTTTTCGAATTAGAATCGAATTGAAAGCTTTTAGACTCTAATTCGAAAACAGTTTGCAAACCGTCAGAAGTATGCAGGACAGATCAGAATGTTTCCATTTGATGAATTTATGTAGGTATAAAGTATTTAAATAATTCAACTTGGAAGTACAATAAAATTATCGTATTTTGACTATCTTTGTCCATAGTAAATCATTAGTTTTTTAAATAAACAAAAAATGTTATTGAATTTGGCATTCCATATTCCACGCGTATGATGAAATTTTTGAATCAAGCAATGAATTTAGAAATAGGATTTTTGTTTTTTTAACTATGCCTACTTCTAATGGGAAGAATAATATAGTTTAACTCAAGAAAAAATGTTCTATGAGAATTGCTGATTACTCAGTCGTTTGGGTTGCGTGTGGATTAAATGATAGGGTTTGGATAGGAAAGGTGTTTGCTTATCATTCTCACTATCCCCTGTCTCAACGATCGGATAAGTGAGAGTGAATTAAAAAATCACAGACACGCATGCCTCCGAACACAAAAAATGTAAATTGATATAATTTAAGATTTCGACTGAAGGTGCTTGGTGGAATTTCAATATTAAATTTGAATCGTTCAAACTGTGTACATTCTCATAGATTTTGTCACTATCGATCTGGGTTTCGCCTTTCGGCATCTTCAGGCGTTCAAGTGCACGGATGAACTTGAACTGACGCTTAGTAAATGAAAGTTTCGTGTTTATATAAGAAATAAATGTATCATTGAGCTTAAGGCGATTGCAGGCGAAAAGGATAAGCTCATGGGAATGCCCACAGATTTGAGTAAGTAGTTTCAAGAATTATATTTATTTGTTTGTCGGCAAAGGTTTTATGATTATATTTATATAGGGTATAGAAGTGGAGATCTCGGTAGGTTTAATATTTCATTTAAATTCGGAAGACTATGCAATTGTGCTCTATTTATTTCCAAAATTTCCTGGAAAAAGAGCTTATGACTGTCTGTATTTGGGTGTAACATTTTTATCACTTGTTCCTGATTGAACACGTGTCCTTCCGAAATTAAGTGATTAGCAAAAGTAGACGTGTCTTATCAAAATCTGTGAGAATGTACATAGTTTGAACGATTCAAATTTAAATGTAAATTGATTTGTGAATGACGTTTTGTTGAACCGAAGCAAACGTCTTTGACCACTAGGCTATAGGTTAACAAAATAATTACATAAACGAAAGAATACAGTTTAAATTGTAAATAAAACAAGCAAATATGTAGTGGGAGATATTTATTACGTAAATAGTTCCAAACATTTTATTGCATTGTATAATGCATTGTATTGTAAAAAAATCTTTAACATTGTAAATTGAAACACATCATAGGTTCCTATTATAATTTGATATTATTGACACTTTTCACACCTTAATTATTAATTTTTAATAAAATTATCATGTATGCAAAGGTATTAAAAAATAGAACCACTTAATTGATATGAATCGATTAAATTAAAATCAATAACAAAATCTGTCTTTTTGAAATGTAACAATTTAGAAATAACATAAATATTTATTTTATAATCATAATAATGTTGCTTAACTAGTATCTTAATTTCATACATTTATTCAGTTCGATACTCTCATATTATCAGGATAAAAAACGAGTGTACAAACTGTACTTCCAAACAACCTAGGGGAGACTAAGCTCACTATGTATGACAACACATCTCTGGCATAACGAGGAGAACCATGTTTGGAGATAAATGCACCAGTGAAAGACCGTTCCGCGAGAATCTATTATGCGGGCTTGCGGAAGTTTTTGCCAGCGTATTTGGCGTTAGGGCCGAGCTCCTCCTCGATGCGGAGAATCTGGTTGTATTTTGCGAGACGTTCGGAACGGCAAGGAGCTCCAGTCTTGATTTGACCGGTTGAGAGACCTACTACCAAATCGGCGATGAAGGAATCTTCAGTCTCGCCGGATCTGAAACAAATATATTTATAAGTTATTATCATCCAATAATTATATTAGCAGATTATTATATATATAATATTATTATAAAGAAATAATTTAACAGTAAGGTGTTATAAAAAAGGAAACAAATTGGAGATTAACAGCAGGCATGCAAAACCTATTTCTCTAGCAGGCCGCATAAAAAAAATATGATGGGCCACAAGGAAAAATTAAGTTCCATCAGTCATGTAAAGATGAAACTCCGACATGGTGAAAGTATTTGGTATGAGTAAGTATTTGATAGTAAAAGTCCTAATGAGCCTTGAAATATCAATTTTAGTTATTATTTCAAATATTTATAAAACTGCTAAACTTTAATTATCAGATTAATAAAAATATGAACAATTTGTGCTTATGAATCCAAAAAACACTATTCTTATATCAAATATATGTGATTTAATATATCTGTCACAATAATTACCTGTGGGAAACCATGGTGCCCCATCCATTGCTCTTGGCTAGGAGATGTGCGTTGATGGATTCAGTTACTGAACCGATCTGGTTCACTTTAAGGAGCAAACAGTTGCAAGATTTCTTTTCAATACCGGTCTGGATGCGTTTGGGGTTTGTTACCTGCAAAAATAAATAATAATATAATAACTCTACGTGTCGAAATGGTCTCATCTAAATGATACATTGCTGACAATGGCATTTGAAAATTTATTTTAAGAAAATGAAAACATTATTAGAATCAACAAAGATTGGGTATAATTAAATAGATTACCAATCGTAGAATCAATCAATTCATAGAAACAATTTTTTGCAAAACTTTTTCTAAAATAACGCAAACCTACCGTGAGATCATCACCGACAATCTGGATGGTCGTCTTGGAGGTGATGCTGGTCCACGCATCCCAATCGTCCTGATCAAAGGGATCCTCGATGGAGACCATGGGGAATTCCTTAATGAATTCCAAGTACATATCTTCCAATTTGCTCGATGATAGCCAGTCAGCTTTGTTAGAGGCAGGGTTCTTGAAGTCCAAATCGTACATGCCTTCTTTGTAGAATTCTGATGCAGCTACGTCCATGCCGATATCAATCTGAAAAACGATTAAATCATAAACCGTGAACACATGGTCATGTTTATTTAGAAACTATCATATTTTGGAAACTAGTTCTTTCATCAAAATATTTCTTATACTGTTGCTATCACTTCTCATTTGATGGAGAATTCTGTTTTAAATCTATTACTAATGTAATTTGCGATTTTAAACAGAGTATTTTCTCTTTTCCTTCAAACGTAATATTGTAATGCCTATAAAAACGTACAAGACTTATGAGATATTGACTAATAGATGACCGCAAATGATCGAGGAAGTATCTTACATAACCATAAAAGATTTGATGTACAAACCTTGCCAGTGTATCCAGCCTTGGCAATAGCGTCAATAATAAGACCCAGAGCGTCCTTATTGTTGAGAATGTTGGGTGCGAAGCCTCCTTCGTCTCCTACGGCAGTCGCGTCCAAACCGAATTTCTGGTTGATGACTTTCTTCAAATGATGGTAGATTTCAGATCCCATCTTCATCGCCTCTTTGAATGAAGTTGCGCCTGGTAATAGAATAACAATATTAAATTCCATGACAAACTTTTTGACAAAACAAGCGGAACGATTTTAGTTTCAATATATATACTAAACACCTACTTACACGGTCGGTCACATTAAACAAATATTCCAATAAAGTAGGATAGCATCGCATTTGATACAATTCATTAATTTTGCAAATGTAATAACACACCATCTATATAATCTACAGAAAACGTTTCAACAGTATCTATATATTGTTTATAGCCTCGTTAAATGTTTTACATCAACTTATTGATAAAAGAATATGTCTGTAATTATAAAATGAAAAAAATATATAATACTGTTACGACACTTACCAGTGGGGAAGATCATGAATTCCTGCATGGCGAGCTTGTTTCCAGCGTGTGATCCTCCATTGATGACATTGAAGGCGGGTGTGGGGAGGATGATGTTGTTGTTTCCAGCAAGGTCAGCGATATGCTTGTAAAGGGGAACTCCCTTTTTGGCGGCTCCGGCCTTGCACACGGCGAGGGAGACGCCGAGAATAGCGTTGGCGCCAAACTTGGACTTGTTTTCTGTGCCATCCAGGGCGATCATGAACTGATCAATCTACAAAAAAATCGTCATAGGCGCAATGTAAGTTTAATTGAATTACATGAATACAAATATATTTTTTGTTAATAGCTGTAAATCTATGCAAAGACTCAAAGTTCGTATCGATAACAAAGTTCAATCAAATTTTGAAACTATAGTTTAGATCAGTGGTAGGCGACCTTTTAATATGGTGGGTACCCTGAACGGTTCTTTTATGCCAATGAGTACTTACTATATCTACTCTACTGTGGGACTATTTCCAACATCATCTGTAATAACGTAATACTAGTGGCATTGCAAATAATTATTGAATTAATCAGACATGTGTAGTGTTGGGTATCTTAAATAAGGTACCGAGAATTGCCAACAACTGGTATAGATATTTTGTAATCATGAAACATTCAGTAAATGAGGAGCAAACATTCAAAAAGTGTTTTGTCACAAATTTGAAAAAATGGCGTTTTATATTAATTCTGATAGCCCATAATAAAACCTTTGAATGGAAATCAAAATTAGTGTTCAAAAAGGTTTTTTTTCACATTAAAATGAAATCATAAAGTTGACACATTCATACAAACTGTCACTTTTGCAACACTTAAATCATCATTTTCCAAGCTTTGTATTTGTGTGACAAAACACTTTTTGAATGTTTGCTCCTCAAATATGTATGTCCATTTTTTTGCTGTATATTTTCGTAGACCAAATAAAAGGTTCAGATTTGAAAAAGAATGCCTCGGGAATGTAGAAAACAATAAAAAGAATAACATACCTCAGACTGTTGAGTAACCTCAAACGTCTGTTTGAGCAGTTCCGGAGCGATAATGCTGTTGACATTATCGATGGCCTTCAGGACTCCCTTGCCGTGGTAGTTGGCCTTGTCATTGTCTCGCAGCTCGAGAGCCTCGTGGACTCCGGTGGAGGCACCTGATGGTACAGCAGCGCGGAACAATCCCAATTCTGTGACCTACAAATGCGAGACAATAATCATATTGAATTTGACAACACGAAGATACAATTATATTTATTAGCAGTTATTAGATAAGATGTGTTGTGTCATGTGAATAAATTAACATATCTGTTGAACAGTGTAATAATTCAGAACAAATAACAAAGTGTGGTCACCCCACAACTCGACACCGTAAAAAAAACAAAAGAACTAGGTATATGCAATCGTTCGGCAGTATTAAATATTTAGGATCTTTTTAGTCTATGATCAATATTTTTTGGGGGAAGTCAACAACCAAGTAAATTTTAAATGCACAGTGAGTGTAATAATTCTTAGGCCTTAGGCTTAAATCTTAAAGATTCTGAAGGCATTTTTTGCAAAATTCATTTTCAAGCATTATTTCATTTGTTATGTCACAATTAGTTATACAACTGATGAATTAACCAAGATCAATCAATTCTATTAAACTTTTATATTACAAATGAATACCAGAAAAAAATATTGCATCAATACTTTATAATATGAAAGAATACTCATTTGAAAATACATACTACATTTTGCACACATGGTAACAAAAATTTTGAGAGAATTTCAGCTGTTCCACAAAAATAAATGATAAATTAATTATTTAAATAATATAATAAAAATTGATGATAAATAATTAATCAAAACATAGATAAATAAATACAATATTACATTGTGTCAAAAATGTTAGATTAATAATAAGTGTGAAATAAAAATTGGCTGGTTGTGCAATCAGACAAATGATTAATTAATCAATACCGATTTCTTGTGAAGAAAAAATATTTGATATTGGATTTTTTAATTGTTTACACTTACAAGGTCAACTTCGACAGTGGGGTTGCCTCGAGAGTCGTAAATCTGGCGAGCGAGGATGCTTTTGATAGGCATGTTGATTGAATTCAAAATAGATCTGAAAGAAAATAAAGAATATCATAGTTAACACAGTTTGCAGGCAGTTGAAGTTATGATATTAAAAATAATTATCATCAATTATAATCAATTATTTGATGCACCGGATGCAAGCAATATACCTTAACCGCATTCATATGAAATATTTGACCCCAAATTGTTCCGGTTTTACCGATTTGTTGAAAATAGTGTAAACACAATAAAAGTGAATATAATATAGTTATATACGATTCTTCTTAGAACTTTTAAAACATTCCAACTGGATTATGGATTTCTAGTTCTGAATTAATCGACGAAAGTTGCCGCGTAACCTTTCCTCTGGTATTTTATGGGAACCGGCTGCGTCAAAAATACCGGTCGCTACACGAATGTTAGTTTAAATATATATATATTATATGACAGGCATTTTATTCACGATTACTAAACTAGACTTTTTCATAATTGTTCATAATTATAAAATAAAATAACACTTACAGTGCGATAAGACCAACCACGACGGGGTTCCAACAATTTTGTACTGAAGGATTTGCAGTTTTGACCTTCCCAAGGTGAAATCGATGATACCATAATAATAAATTTGACGTAATGCTTTATGAAATTATTAATAAAAATATATTTTTCCAATCGCAAGTTAACTTTTTTATAAATAAGTCTTAGTAAATCAAGATTTTATTACTTATCGGGTTCATTTGATAAATAATACTATGTTTTCAACTAAGAAAAGATAAAAATATGTTTTTTTACTTTTAAGTACTTACCGTTAGGGCATCCAATCCCGGGATCCGGGATCCCGTTCAATTTTCTGATCCCGAAATTCCGGGATTGAGATGGCCGCGATCCCGGGATTTCGGGATTGAGAAATTTTGAGCAAATTCTCGAAATTTACACGAAATTGGCAAATTGAAGATATCAAATTCCTCGGTGAGTTAAAAAAAAAAAAAAACGAGTTTTCGTGAGATTCTGGGAAAAAGTATACCAAATCGGAGATTTCAAATTCCTCGGTGAGCTAAAAAAAAAACGAGTTAGCAAATTGAGGATTTCAAATTCCTCGATGAGAAAATCTTAATCCCGGGATTGGAAAAAGGCTTCGGGATTGGATACCCTACTTACCGTATTTCTTCAAAAATAAGTACTAACGTGATTTTCTATATTGTTTGAATATTCCCGAAAATAAGCTCTAGTTGAATTTTTTTTTTCTGAAAATCGCGAACAGACGCGAATAACGCAAAATTGGATCGGGTTAACAACCGATATATCCTGAGGCTGAGCTGGAAGATTTTATTTGCGAACGAATTAGTGGTAAAATGTCAATATCTTTGGTTATGATATTGTGTTTCTAATGCACTACGAGCAGGATACTTAGGCAATATATACTTTAAATAATAACTTAGGTTAACAAATATTTAAAGATAGCTATTTAGTAGAAATGGACTTCCAAGAAATTTTACTGTAACTTTAAATTCATTTTGAATATAAAGTTAAATTTCATAGCTTTCTTATTTCACTTATTGACAAGTGTCCAAAAATATATCTAAATACTCTTATATACAATTTTTTGTACTTGAAAACTGAAACATTACTGAAAATAAGCCCTAGCATATATTTTGGATCAACAAAAAAAGTACGACAGTGACTTATTTCAAGAAAAGTAGTAATAAATATTAAATTTATTATTCTAATAAAGGCACATTAAAACATTTTATGCATATAAGGTCAAAATAAAATGATTTTATTTCAGTGAACTGGAATTCACAATTTACTTTTAATTTATGGTTCAAAGATAATATATAGTAATAAGTTTATATTTATGACACTTACAGATAACCTCTTTTATTTGACAGTCTCTCAGTAAACAAATTTGTTGCTTATTCTTAAACATATCACTGGAATGGAGACAAAAAAGAAAAAAGGTAAATTAAACAATGACCCTGATGAGAGACCCCGCGTTGTCAAATGTCCAGCAGACTTACAGAGGCTTCGGTTAGAGAAATTAATGAAAAACCCCGTGAGTAATTTTCAATAACAACTTTGATATGTATTTCAATTACTTGTAATGTAATGAATGCCTTTAATAACAGTATATGCTTAATTTTTTGTTTTTATTTTCATTTTCATTTATGCCGCTTGTTTATCTCAGGAAAAACCGGTAATCATTCCTGAGCGTCCCAAAGGTAAAAACATGCCAACCGCTCCTGATTTTGTACGTAATGTCATGGGATCGAGTGCCGGCGCCGGATCGGGAGAATTTCATGTCTACAGACACCTTCGAAGAAAGGAATACGCTAGACAGAAGTTTATTCAAGACAAAGGTGAAAAAGTATGTATAAATATATTACTTTAATAATTATACACGAATTCCATGGTTGAATAACTATTCATTTCTGAAAATTACACAAAATTTCATTTTATTATGAGCCTTTGAGAAATGTAGGGAGCCAAGTAGTAAAAGGAGTGTGGTAAAACTTTTCTACTGGACTTTTAAGTGCAATCACGTCTTTTCTTAAGCCAGTAGATACAGCAGAGGATTACAAATGTCAAATACAAGCGCACAAGGCGTGCACTGGAGACCTCAAAATAACATAATATACTCTCTAAAAGCCATATAATAATATTTAGATTCAGTTTTAATAATTCGAATTGCTCCCAATTGCAACTATTACAATAGCTTCTTTACTAACCTCATTTGCATGAACTATGAGTGACGAAATAGAATAATAAGCAGATTCCTACAATTTTAACTTTATTTTTGTATTTCTTTGTAATTTGAGTTGAAGTTTTCAGTTCATAAACAATTTTAATAGAACTGATTGATTTCCAGGAAATAATGGAAGATGAGTATCACCAGAAGCTTGAAGATAACAAAAGAAAGTCGGAAGAACAAACAGCAAAAAAGAGAGCTAAAAGACTTAAAAAGAAGCAAAATGCAAAAGCAAAAGGAAAGAAACCTAAAGTTGAAAATATGAAATCTGTCGACAGCGATAGCGAAGAGGAAAGTAACAGTGAGGATGAAAATGAATCTAATGATAAAGTGGAAAGCAAAAAAAATGAAGATAAAGTTATGTCACAGAAAAAGAATGATAACTCTTCACAAGAAACAAATGAAGAGGATGATAACTAAACATTACTTTGAATATTAAAATCGGTATATTGCACAGAGTCACACGCTAAATGACACTTATCAACATTTTTATGAAATATGGAAACTAAAAGCCATCACACACATAGCCACCAGTAGAGTCCACTAGTGGTAGCCACTAGCCGAGTTCATTCGTAAAAGACAAAGAGAATTGTGGATTTGTAAAATTTGATTCTCTGTTGCTAGCAAAAACAATGAATTCCAGTTCAGTTCTTACTTTTAGACAGAAACGTGGTCAGTTTGCACAAATTTAAGCATATGTATGAATGTGAAATCATGGGCCCATTAGAGGTGAAGTGAGCCAAGTGGTATTTTATAAAAAAATAAGATAATGTGTTGTAATATTCTACACATCTTAAAGTATTATAAAAGTAAAATAAACTCAGTTAAAACAAATTGCAAAAGTGTTATCTCCGTAAAATAAAAATATGCAATCCACCAAAACACCAAGTAAAGACGTGATTGTACTTAAGGAAAATGTTTTACCATTTTACTAGTTGGTTCACTTCACCTCTTGAGGGCTCATTTAATGAATCACTTTCAATCCTAAATGTGCTCGCTTTTCAACTCTCACAAGGAGACTGAGTCACCTGTGATGGCGTTCGATGGTTATGTGTGCGATGGCGTTAAGAAGTGTTGAATTTTTTTTAGTGTAAACCAAAAAATACTCTCAACAAATAAGAAGTGAATATTTTTTTTTATTTCATTCTTTAATTTTCACAGGCCCTTCTTTTTTCGAACTTAAAAAATAAATTTCGATACTAATTCGGCATTTTCAGCTTACATCCTTTTGATAGAACGAGTGTCAAGTATATATTGTGATTATTTAAAAAAAGCTGTTTTGAAAAAACTGTGGGTTATGTCCTTTTTCCTTTCCACACTCAAATGTATCAGTCATTGTAATGTTATTATTACGAACACCCTGAAGGTGTTACGAATTAAAGACTGGGCTCTATTCGTGTATGGCCACCAATAAATCTGAGAATAGGATAATGGGTCAATATAAAAACACACTCGCATACAATAAAATTTACACATGCGTATATCATAGATTTATTGCCAAAATAAAAACCTGTTATTAAGGAATCACAGTTAACGGTTTTACATTATTGCAGAAATCTGGATATGTATTTATGTTGGATTTGCCAAAACTGATTTGCACCACGGACTGTTAATGTTAATATACATAACTACGCACTGGAGGGTTGCATATTTAAAAATGGGCCAAATAAAGATGTTTCAAATCAAAAATATTTCACATTATGGCAATAATTACAAAAAACCTGTTGGCTTAATCATAATTTTTTTGAATATTTTGAACTATTGTAATTTTCAAAACTGATGAAAATGCTAATCAGTTAATCTTGAACTTTCTGGATTTTCTGACCAGAAGCAGTTTGCATTGGGTTGTGATACTTAGTGGTGCTGTCACTGCTAATCACACGATTAGTACTGCCATATTTTTAATTACTCGAATACAAAATTTTATATAATATTAGTAAAATGTTTGACATCAAAATACGAATAATAAATATATTTTACACTGACACCATAGCACCGGGGAGCGCGGAATACGACACAGTCAATGTTAATCGCTCACAACTCTTTCAATATATTTTTTAAAAATTACTTTCTTGACATTTAATATAATCTTAATTTCTTTAACTTTGGTAATGTTGACAATTATAAACTAATGCCATTCAATTAATAATGCCATTTAACTTATTCGATATTTCCAACCATGAATGCTAACAAAACACACCACAATGGTATGTTGTTAAACCAAAGATATTTGGAATTTGATTTAAATTAATAAAGTACAAATACCAAAAAAATAAAAATTGTACAACTGTTGAACATTTATTAAAGCATTCCAAGCTCTCGATTAGTGGGCATAGTTTAATTATTAAAATTATTGAAAAATTTATCAGTTTATTATCAAAAAATTCCAAAATTGTAAAGCATACGGCAATAGACCTCGAAGTACTGATCAAAAAAATCAATATTATTTCATTATTTAACTTATGCTATAATGAAGAAGGATAGCTTGTACATATTTTAAAAAATAATTTTCCACTAGGGATTAAAGTTATGATGATTTAAAGACAATCGCACTTGTATTATGTAGTTTGGGCAAATCCGCCCCGGTGGCAATGTGTTAAGTTGGCAGGCTGCATATGCCTGCTTTATGTAGGCTGCAATAAAACTACAAATCTAAAATCTATATAAATATTTTCTCTGACACTATTTACAATTTGATAACTTAAATAATAGATTCGGCTGCCTGCGATCACCTGACTGAAGTTCTTTGATATGGATCCGTCTTTGGAATTTTAATTCCTGCTTCAATGAAATCACACCTTCTTTCATCGAGCGTATACATAGTTGTCAATCGAAATTCTTCATCCTCAGAATCGCTCGATTGTATAATACTCAACACCGATTTATCAAAACTGAAAATAAATAAAATATTTAATACATTATAATTGCACCTACAAATTAGCAGGAAAATCTCTTCTAACAATCCTTATTTTATGACTGGAGCTGTCCAGAATTACATACAGTTTTGATAATATTTTGACCTTTTCCATTGCTATGTCATTTTGATATCATTAACATTGTTATACTCCTTCCACCTTAAAAAAATCATCATATATCTGTGTGTAAAATTAGTTGAATTTGTCATAATAACTACAATACACTACTTATAAATAGCAAGGGGAACAGTTAAATCAGCGTTGCCGAATAAGCAAACTTCACTTTGAAACATTATATTTTACATCTAAAAGTACATACAAATACAAATTTTTTGACTCGCCTGAAAAGTACCGATTAAAGGTAACCCCTTTTTCCTTTCGTACACAGATATATCTTGCCAAATATTTTATTCTCAGAACATACAATTGACAATTTATTATTCGTTGTTGCCCAGTTTTCTTAAGGCATATTAATTTCTAATGGAACATTTTAGGATGACATATTCAACGGGGATCAGTGAGTTGTGAAAAGGTATTAATAAATAGATGAGGTTTTGAGATGGTTGTTTTTTTAGTAAGTTCGATAATTACAGGGCAAGAATCAATATGATGTATGTAGATAAATTTATATAGTATACTTAGTCTGAGGACGCTTCTCAAAGACACAAACCACATGTCAATGGATTTCTATTTTATATTGGACTAGATGTAAATCAATCTCTCTACACACGGCTAACAGGACTGGATAGAAGGAATTGGAAAGGATGATAACATCACTTCACCATTCGGGAATTTGAATCCATGATCGCAAAATGGGTAAGAGAGGGATAGTGCGTATCACTCGTCTCAGGATATAATTAATCCAATTTGCTTAAAACTGTATATTTAATAAAGACCTACTGAGTTCGACGCATACATTCCTGATATTAAAGGCTCTTCGGTTCATGAAAAAGATAATCTCTTTCAAAGACGAGTTCTACGATAAGTACATCACATGTTGTGAATGTTTGTCTGTCAATATACCCACCTTCTTATCGCTCCATCAATTGAATAATTTCCCTCATCGTCCGATATGGTTTCATCATTATTTCTAATCCTCTTAAAATGGTCTGCGATGGATGTTGTCAGGATAGGTGTCGACGTAGGCGATTTTGTCGCCTTTTGATGGCAGTAAGGATGTGGATGGGACAGTACCATTGGCTGGTCTACTAATATACTGGAACTGAATATACAAAAAAAAAATTCACCAGCATTCTCCAAATAGAGATGAAACTATTGGTTCCGGAAGGTCAAAAATCTTGAAACAATGATTTTTTCCTGTGCTACGCTAAAAATATCTAAGGGGTTCCATTCCATAATACAAAAAGTCTGACTTACAAATTTTATGAGAATGTGGTAACTCGTACTTTTATCAGAATTTTGTGAATATGTTCCAATTTTTTATAGATGTAATTTACATTTTTTTTTTTTGTTTTTCAGTCATTATTAGTCAGTGACACTAACTAATACAACAATGAAGTACTACTTATTTTCATAAAAATTAGTCTGAAATTAGGATTTCAAATTCAAGATCAAAACGTTAGATGATTATAAGAGCAAACCAAATTTTTTGAAATGTTGGAGTTGAGTTGGTAGTGTGTTTATAATATAGAAAGGAAAATATACAAAAGTGCACTGACATAGAAAAGGAAGAGTATATCAATAATAATATTTTTTTACATATTTTTGTAATCATTTTCCATCTAAAATATACCGCGCTCACGCGATTGTTCATGCATGACAGTTTAAAGTAATGTTCTCACAAATTCTATGATGGTCATCTAAATGTTATCATATTTGGAGAATTAATAATATTTTAGAATCAAAATTAATCTATACATTGAATTAGACGATCGATGTGGAAAATGGCTGTATAAATAAAATAATATACATGAAATTATAGCATTGCAAACGAATTTAAAAAAATAAGACTTATTACTCTCATTAAAATCAATATGGTTTTAAGTGAGCAGTGTCAAGCATAAATCAATTTAGAGAATTAATTACGAGCAAAAGTAAAACTAATAAACATTTTTTCCATAAACCCACTCAAAATCCGATAATCCATCGGTAGTGCCCGGAGGTAATGGAGTAAAAGGAGCTTTGGGACAAGCGTAGTAAGTGATTCTATCGTTGGACTCTGATGTGTGGACTGATTCAACAATCAAACCAGGTTTTGGATTTGCTTTCTTGCGATTGACACAGATTCTCCAGCTGAAATCATTGAAATATTCTAAAGCAACATCTTCTCACTAATATAATTAGTATTTTTTTACAAACCATTTCAGTAATTAATTATATTATCAATGGATGACAATATTACTAATTAAAAATTATCCATCAAAGTGATAAGTGAATTTACGTGTTCAAAATTACCTGTTTTATTTGTGAACTGAAATTATTGAATAAATAAAGTTTTAGTCTAATATAATTAAGTATTTCGACTGAGGGTGCTTGATGGAATTTCAATGTCAAATTTGAATTGTTTGAATTTTGTACTTTTCCATGAGTTTTGTCGCTAATAATTCAAGCATTTGCTATCATTAAATATTAATTCAAGGGCTTAAAAACAAATCAACTCATTAATAATAGCTCAGATAAAACCCTAGATTTATTTTAAACATTCCTATGTTATTATCTGGTCATTAATATTTTCAAAAAAATCCCCATAATTATAACAAACCCTAAGTGGGTTATAACCTAAGTGGGTCTAATTATAACAAACCCACTTAATTCATTGAAAATTGTATACATTCAATTTACATTTTAATAACTTTTTAACTTAGTGATCTACTTATATTTTTGTATATAAACGATACAAACTATTTACTACGCGTCAGTTCAAGTACATCCGTGCACTTGGAATGCCTGAAGATGCCGAAAGGCGAAACCCGGGCCGTTAGCGACAAAACTCTTGGAAAAGTACAAAATTCAAACAATTCAAAAAAAAAAGTTTTAGTCAGTTTAAAATGAGATATATATACTAAGTACAGCGACAATGCATGTTGAAATTTTAAAAAATATTATAAATAAACCCTTTTCGGCATCTAAACTTTAAATTTTGATTTATAGGTATATAAGTATTAATATAGGTAACATCGATTGCATTGATTTATTCACCGTGAAATTAAAAACAATATGATTTACTGGAATTTCACATATGGAACACCTTTAAAAAAACTGTGAATAAAAATATCCATAGATAACTATATCTGAAAACAAACCAACCGAGCAAAGAAAACACCCATGCCATATTGGAAAAATGATAAAATTTACTGAAATATGGAAATACTAAATTAATTCAAAAACTTTCTAAAGGCTATTTTTTAAAAAAAAAATTCAAGAAATGAAGAAATCTAGCAATATGTACTTAAAATTTTCAACACATAATTTGGTAGCTTTTGGCACAACATATCAACAGTATAACCACAAAATTATAGTTTGGAAATTACCAAAAAAACAATTCTGATGATGCATTTATTACTGGCAAAAAGTAGATTTTCTCAATAAGCTTCTGCCTATGCTTTGTAGAATTCTCAAGGAATTTGAAATACGAATGACGTGTAATCATTTAAATACAAAGCAATACTGAATTATCAATTACTTATATTTATATACAATTCAAATAGTTCATGTTCTGACATTTAGTGAACGCAATTTTATTACAAGTATGAAACACTTCACTCTTTACCATGCACACCCAGTTAGAAGAAACAAGAAAGTCGCGAAAACCCCGTATCCAATCCACATTAAAATGTACACGGTATCCATCATTGTTTTGTTTATTTTTGACAAGTTTTATACTTTGATGAGGATTATCATAAAGCATAATATACTTACCATTCAGATTGCTTATTTATTGTGACATTTTATTATAGTGGGTAGTCAATATGCCATTAATGATGATTTAATATCTATTTAAACACCAAACATTTTTTGAAATTTTGTTCAATCAATGTGGAACATTAGATTCAAAAAATTCTAAAGAATGTGTGATAGAAATTGTAAGAAACAATACCCATAAACTTTTATCTTTTGGACGCTAATTCACATCTTTGGTTATAATTTTCCAGCGATGGGTAGACGCAGAAAAAATGTGAATAAATTGTGCACAAACATAAAATACTGCATGGCAGAGCTACAACTTTCCACAGGAAAATTTCTATTCCAAGATATCGGTGCCCTTTGATACTTCGGGACCCCTTAACGCTTGACCCTTCCCTGATTGAGTGCGTGCAATCAGGGAAAGGTCAATTTTAAGATTATTTCAGTTATAGCTTTTATAAATAAATTTATTTACACCTTTTATATTTGACAAGAAATTTCATTTCCTAATTTCCTTAACTTTTCCGTTTCTAAGCTCAAGAAATGCGACCCCAATACCAACATTTTCATAAATATCTATTTTAATATGGGTGATACAATGTTTATAATTAAGGTATTCTTATATCATAGTTTTTTGGACCTTTTGTAGTTTATATAAATACGCGATAACGCTTATCAGCTGATTAGCGCCCGCGATAACGATTGTTCGTATGATAATTTGGAACGCTGAGACACTCTTCAGTAGTCAATTCATATGTGTGCTGACATGACGTCTTTTTTACGCGCAACTTAAAATATGATTATTTATTAAAAAAACCACAGATTTTTATAAAAAAAATTATGAGGAAAGATGCAGAGAGATATTTTAAAGCCCGTAGACTATTTTTTTTTTTGAAATTCATAAGAATAAGGCCAATAATGAGGAAACCACTGGGGTCAAAAAAGACCCCCATCGCCTGCTAAGTATTTTTCTAGTCTCCGAGCCGCGAGAGATAATATAAATACATTAACTTAATCACTTTTAAGGTGTTCACTGTCAATACTTGGTGGAATGGCATTATAATAAAAATAATAAAACATTTTTAGTACTTTTTCCACATAAAATTTATTAGATCAGGACCGGTTTCGCTCATCGCGAGATAATGCTCGGTTGATAATGCTCGCGATGAGCGAAACCGGTCCTGATCTAATAAATTTTATGTGGAAAAAGTACTAAAAATGTTTTATTATTTTTATTACATTAACTTAAGTCACATATTATAAATGTAAGTGAAATGATAGAGTAGGCATGCTCGAGTAGCTCACTAGGCAATTTAAATTTCTAAGAGTATTCCCTGTGTATATCAAGTTCGGAAACCACTGCCAATATTTTTTTAATCTGCATCCACTCCCAATGTGGAGCATATGACTTAATGAGAATAATTTTCTACGAGAACTGCTTGTTGCTCAACCTTTTTTTTTTCAAAGAGAGTAGAGATAGAAAGGATAGGAATAGGACAGGACTAGTGGTAAGGTACCACTCTTGTTATTTTAGGATTGGAAGGGTGGGGTTAACTTTTAGACACCACAAACATGCCTTTGAACATACGTTGACCACTGTGCCACGGACCCGAAAATAGACCACTGCCAATAGGCAACAGCAATCAATTTTTAGCGAAAGGAAAAACAACAATAAGTGAAATACAAATATCATAAATTTATTCAATTCAATTTGGCTTGTTAGCCAATACATTTGAAATTATTTTATACACTGTTATTTAAAAAAAAACATAAAATTATAATAGATATAATAATAAATCTAGTCTTAACGCTAATACGCAGATTTATACGGATGACGCCACTGTACTGTCTTCGTTTTTCTTAAGTATGACGAATCCTTCCATGATGGGTGAGAGAGGGATGTATTCATCCGTCGCCAACTCCGCTCGTTCGCCGACTGACAGAAGTACGGGAGTAGAATGAGTGTGCGATCCGGCAATTGTTTTGGGTGTACCAGCCTTTCCTATAACATCCACGGCCTGGAAAAATACAATAATTTCATCAGAATTTTGAGCAGTTTTTAAAGGTATAACAGTAATTTTTCAAAGTCAAAGGAAATTGAAAAAGACATGCTGATATGAACGTCGCGCTGATTATCGTAATCAGAACAAGGTTGTCAAGAAGTCTGCGCGACTTGACAAGCGCCGATTCTTGGATCGGCAAATTGAGGTGGCGGCCCGCAGAAATGATACCAAGAAGTTATTTAAAATCACGCGCTAGGTCTGCGGAAAGCGACCACCGACTCCCAGGCCCATTCGCGGCCCTGACGGAGCAATAGTCAAACGCAGAAAGCGTTAAAAAGATTTGGAAGGATCATTTCTGTGAGGTGCTGAACCGACCGCCCCCCCAGGACCCTTTAGACGTAACCGAAGAGGCTACATCTATGGGCCTCCCCCAAGTGTCCGGTATTTCAGACCGTACGTCCACACATGCCGAAATCATCTTGGCAGTGAAGAGGCTTAAAAACGGCAAAGCACCGTCCTACATCCTCTCTATCACCTGATGGCCAGGGTGTGGGACGGTGAGCGTTGTCCTAGGGACTGGATGGATGGTGAGGTGTTAGCACTTCACAAAAAAGGTGATCCCCTCAGCTGTAACAATAACCGAGGCATAACTCTTCTCAGTATTCCTGGGAAGGTAATGGCACACATTCTCTTGGCGAGAATAAGAGGTCCCATTATGAAAATACTTAGGAAAAATCAAGCGGGCTTCCTCCCTGGAAGGTCGTGTGCGGACCAAATACACAATCTTCGATGTCTCCTCCAGCAGAGCAATGAATTTAACAGTGCTCTTGCTTGATGTTTCGTCGACTATGAGAAGGCATTTGATAGTCCGCACAGACCCTCTTTGTGGAGGATACTGGATGCCTACAGGATTCCACCAAAGATTGTGGCCATAATCAAATTCCTACATGAGAATAGTGCACGTTGTGTGAGAATCGGTGACTCAAATACCGAATGGTTCGGGGTCACAACCGGAGTGAGACAGGGGTGCAGGGAGGTGGCGCGTGGCGGCCATATGCTCCACATAGGGAGCGAACATGGCCAAAGAAGAAGATATGAAGAACAGAGCATTGAAAATTTGGTTTAGTAAATTATTAATTACCTGTCCTACTCGGACCGTGACATTAAGTGGTTCTAAATTTTCGTCAAGTGTCACCAGCCATCTAGGGTGCATGGCGGCAGCCAACGTGTACAAAAGGTAATGTGATTTGCTCAGAATAACTAAAAAATAAAAAAAAAGGATTATCAGATTTATAGAACACACAGATATTATTTCGTTAGATGTTAAAATGTGAATGTTGGTCTCTGTGGACTAAATGTAACTTTATCTTAGCATGACCCATCCAAAAATGACAAATTTGCATCATATAAAATTGAGCAGTGCCTGCAAATATAAAAAATCTCAATTGCACAGTTTCAAGAACTGTGAGCTTCAGAGGGTTCTGTCAATTAAGTATCTAGATATTTTTTTAAGATACTTGCTAAAGAGAAAATAGTTGATTACAATAAAGACTATAAAAGATTCATCACAATGTGATAGATAACTCACTGTTTTTGCAGTCGAGGAAAGCCGTAAGCGTTACTAGTAATCCAGCGAGAGCTGTTGGGTTCAACACCTGTCTGTCACCGTGAAGAGGGCACAGGGAGAGGGTACCTTTACCCAAATGACAGAGTCCTTGTGCTAGGCGTACCATGAACAGGTGGACGGGTGACTTTGCGTGGAAGAGTGCCAATGAACGCAACATTGTCGCTAACCTGAAATGAATACAATTATGATTAATTATTTAACACTCCACTCCATAAAACAATGTGTCTTTAAACTCAACACAAATTGAATTAATTAAAAACCTTTCAACATGGAAGATGAAAACAATCCGACCAGCACAAAATGCTACGTAATCACAAATTTACTTTCATAAAGATTACTCATTTCATTAGAAGAAAAAACATTAACTAAGTACAGCTCGGTCATTAAACCGAAAGAAGATTTTATGATGTACGGCTTGAGACAAAACTCTTACTACATATTGTATTCTTATCTGATTAGTGAAGTTGTTCATATATAATTTTATATTATGTTGCTATGATCTTACCTAGCATTATTAGTGCCTGCACCGACTAAGCCCATCGCGAAGATAGCATTATATGCAACATCTATATCAGCATCGTGAGAATATTTGTTAAGGACATCTATTACTGGGAGTTGAGGATTTGATACTGAACATAAAGCGATGGCCAAAGGTACGGCACGTCTCACCGCAGGCTCTCCATAGCGACCCTGTGAAAAAGACAAATTGTTTAATTTAAGTAACTAACTAAATACATTGCAAAAACCAAAGTAATTCACACATTATCTGCAGGTGTTTTCGCTAAGACAATTTTTTGAAACATTACCACAAGTACCACACATAGTTTTTATGTCATAGGTGAGATTTTTTAAGCTTTGTTTAATAATAAATGTTTACATTATCACATTATGCACGGGGAAGGTTATAATATATCTGGAACCTACTGCTGGAGGTGCATATGTCAAATGTTCAGTAGAGGCAATTATTTGTTTGTTTGAGGTATCTATGTAGTCTAGAACAGTGGTGATTTTTCATACTTAAAACTGCCCAAGTGAACATACACTTCTTACACTAATAAACGCACTTTCTGATCATCTATGTGAACATAGGCATTTCTCGGTGCAAAGTATTCTGCAACATTATTTAGACATACAAATTCTATTTCATTAATTTGAAATCGAATGACAGGGATTTCAAGCATAAAAAGAAAGAGTATTTCAAAGTATTTTAAGATTCTTAATTTTCTAAATCTCCAAATGATCAAAATTTGGCATAGGCACTTCTAGCATTAAGGCCCAGATATAAGTAACCCTCTGTGGTCTAGTTCAGTGCTTCCCAACCTTCTTCGTTCCACGGCCCCCTAAATCTAAAAAAAAAAAATCCGCGGCCCACCTCAATTGTCTCCGTAACTCGTTTTTTTAGCTCACTGACAAATTTGAAACCCTCGATTTGCTATATATTTGCCCGCATTCCCGCGGCGGCCCCCAATATGGGAAGCACCGATTTGACAGACTTAACCATAGATATTTGTACATTCTGCTGAATTTCGCGGCCCCCGCGAGAAATCCTACAGCCCCCGAGGGGCCGCGGCCTACAGATTGGGAAGCACTGGTCTATTTGGTTAGATTTGAATTGTTCAAGCTATATACATTCTCACAGATTTTGTCACTAACGACCCGGGTTTCCCAATTCGGCATCTTCATGCGTTCAAGTGCACGGATGAACTTGAACTGACTACTGAAGATCTGTGAGAATGTACATAGTTTGAACGATTCAAATTTAGCAATGTTTTGTTTGATATTTTGCTTCAACTATTCTCATCAGGATCGAAATAAATTATTTTCACAAAAAAGCATCTACCCATTCCCACTTATATTTAATTTTTACAGACTTACAATCGGTGCCTTATGTAAGAAAATCACGAGGGCTAATCTAGGTTAAAGGCAACATATTTTACATAAAAAATAATTCTGAGGTGGCATAAGTTGATCAGCAATATTACTGTTATATTACTCGAGAGCTGTGAAAGTTTACTTCCACTGTTCAACTTCGAAACAAAGATTAGTATCCCATTGAATATTTCGAAACGTTCTCGACTGTCTATTTCCCCACATACAAAGTATGAATATACTGCGTCAAGTATATGATGTTGGGTTTAAAATACTGAATCTTACCAGTTGTCCGAATATTCTTTTGGACATTTCAGCACCAGTTTCTTCTCCGAGAGCAATAACGGCAACACCGAGTGCGGCTACAGCTTGCATTGAACTCAAATCTTTGGGATCTTTACCTTCTCGCCATTCCTTTCCTTTCATGTCTTTCTTACCTAGAACAAAATCAAGCATCGGTATTAGAGCGATGGGAATCGTCTCATTAGCTCGCGAGCATGCAAAGTGCATGTGCATATATATATATTTTAAAGATATACAAACTTTTGGGTGCTTTTTCTGTGGAAGCGGTTTCCGAAGTACTGCTGGTGCTCGATGAGCTACCGCTGGTTCCGGCACCGGCAGCACTGCTACTTCCGCTCGCCTCTTTGTCCTTGTCTTTGTCTTTCTTATCTGATTTCTTGCTGAACGCTGTGTCTTCTGCAGAAGATTGTTCGTTCTGCCGAGATTAATCAAGCAAAATTATCAGGAAAGCAACCACTTTGATTTGTTGAAAATACATATTTCCCATATAATTTGTACTTGAATTATTACAGACCTACTGAAATATTTTATCCAGATTCACCAGATAGAATAACAATGATGTGAAATTATATTATATGTATTTATATTTGGTCAATCACTTGCTTGAGCAAGCAATTCTTTGATACTAAACTACAAACATAAATCTGCCTATGAAAATATTTTAGGTGCACTTTTCATGGGTTCGAACAATTTCCAATTATCACATTACAAATTTGAGCATACATAGTTTGGTGTCGGTTTCAATGTAGAAGTTCGACAGGTCTGTATTTATATCACTTCAAAAGAATTTATTTTTCAATTTCATAATTACAGTAAGATTAGTGATATTTACCTCAGTGTCGTAGTGTTCAGAGCATATGTGTAGCATCTCTTGAATGACGAGGACATCTCCGGTACCGGCGTAAGCGCACATCGACAGCACCGCCAAAGATAGTGATTTGAGAGGATCTCCCAACACTTCCAACGCAGCACTCGTTGCTTCGATAGCATCTTTGCGACCTAAATAACATAGCCCCAGACCGAGAGGCAAGAATCTGGAATATGTAGATGATTGCAAGTCTTTTCCTCCATTGTCGATGAGTCTTTGAAGTATAGCAGACGTAACCTAAAAGAGGAATAAAATCAATCAATCCAGTGTAAAATTGGGCTTTATTTAATAAAGTTATAAGCAGTTCTATTAACCTCAGCATCGCACGATCCTACAGCTATGAGTCCACAAGAGATGGCTGCCAAGGCGACGATTTCCGCAGTACTTTTAGGGTCACTGAGAACTGGCAGAAGCAGGGCGATGACATCGTCTCTCTTTGTCCCAGCATAAGCGAGACCGAGACCTGAACAAGAAATGTTTTTTTAATAAATTACAAATCATTCCGCTTGAAATGCTACAGTGATTTATTTATAACACTGATATGTCACAAGTCAACAAAATTAATACTCAAACTTTCTACACCAGTAATTACCTTCCATAACCAGTGACTGGGAAAAGTCAAAAATAACCAAAGCAGCTCATATGAAGAAAAAAGATAAAATAAAAGAGCTGGGTCCGTGGCAAGAGAGCAGTCAATGGTAAAAGAATAGGTATTTGAATTGATTTATACCTAAAACACTTCCGATTCTAAGCGTGGGACTGCTGTGAAGGACATAATCGGAGAGTAAGGCGAGAGCAGGATCACATTCGTTTCTTACTCCGCAATTGACGATTCCCAAAGCCAGAAGAGCACCAGACTTGATATGTTCATCTGCTGTGTAAAGATACTTGTCGATCGGAGTAAGACCACCGTCGACATCCCACAAATGGATCATTCCTAATGAAGCAGCAGCCGACAGCATGCCTGAAAAATTATCAAGAGATTAAAATTCTTCACGTATACATCTTGTCAGAAGATACAATATACACCGTGACAATGGTCAGTCAGAATTACACTTATTATAAATACGCAATTGTCCACCTTACCGTGATCTTTATTCTTGTACATCCATTTGTTTCCGTCCTCAGTGGTGACGAGTTTATCACGACTGAATCCTGCGTTGACGAAAGCATTAACGAACGTAGCAGACAGATTTTGTCGAGCAGAATCTACCGGATGTTCCGACAGAAGAGAAGGCCGGAGTGCAGAACCAGCGCTCTCCAACCATGATTTGTAAACTTCTTCTGGAGTTTTTGGCTCCATAATGTCCAACTGAAGAAAAGAATGAAGATTTGATACCCAGTTCTGTTTCTAGTATTTTAATATGATGATTGACGTGCAGTTAGAATTTCATTGTTACTTATGCTTAGAATAGGACGGAATATATTATGAATACAGGTAGTAAGTAATTTAGAAAAATATGACATATAACTCACCTCCCTTGCCAAACTGAGGAAATGATCATTGACATGTGCATTGGACATGATAGCTCGCAGATCCTCATCTTCTACATCCAGAGCGATTTGTTGCCTGCCCAACATGTAGCACAGTTGTTTCCGGAGTAATCTAAAAAGTTGAAAAACACAAGCATTAAATTGATATTCGAGTTTTATATACCAATTGATACAGTCTGCAGATGTACACATGCTATTTCAGGTATTATTTCACACTGGTTACGGATAAGCTCGCGAAAGATCATCAAAAAGGTCGACAGCTTCATATACCTAAGTAAACACATCCCAGAAGATGGCAGCACAACCAAAGTTCTAGCTATTTGGCTTGGAATAGTTGAAACCACATTAACCTTTTGACCGCGGCACGGATCCAAATCGGTTCAGATTGGGCTGCTATAGCAGTCAACCGCAGTCAAAGGGTTAATACAATGCGAACTGTCACAGACAAGACTCAGCTTATGCAGTGTTATAGGAATGGGTCCTCCTGCCCCTAATATTTTGTCTAATTTTGTTTATAAATCACTTCTATTTTTTATCTATGAACTAGGAGTTTTTACTACAGGTGACTTAACTTTTTTTATGTATAAATATAATTTCTCGAAAAATATTGTATTTATTTTTGAAAATGCGCTGCCTGAGGCCCGCCCTTGCCGCACCACCCTTGCTACGCCACTGAGCTTACGCCATTAAAAAAACCAAATGACTTATGTTTTATGTTTGCATACTACTAGTACAGCTTTAAGGTAACGGATCATGACACATAACGAAGACTTGGAAAAATCGTATAAATAAGCAATAATAATTTGGCGCAGTTCCTTTCATGCTATTGTTTTGTTAGTATGTAAGTATACTATGTATGCTTCTGAACATAGTGACATAATAAAATTGAAAAAAGAATTCAAGAAATAGATTTGAATAATAACTTACGGATCCTCGCACTGCTTGAAGATTTCTTCACACTGAGCTTTATCATTTAGTTGAAGTCCTATAATCATAGCTCTGGCGTACTCCTTAAACCTCAAGTAATGTATCAACACACCTTGAAGAATCTGTGTAGCTTCTGGCTCTTCCACGTAACTGGCACAACTATAAGATAAATTGATTGTCTTGATAATCTATCACAATTATAAGCAAATAACTAAAAAAGTGTAAAACAGTGAATAAACTCCTGATGAAGCTTATGTCGAAAGACAAAATAAAATACTGATTTTTGGCACGCATTTGCAAAGGTCAATAGTGAAATACTTTTGATATAGAAAGAGGTTAGCTGGACGAGGTCAATTAAAATAATTGGAGATATTATAGAATTTCGCCTAATTAGTATAATTGGTCGAGAGCGATAGGGTAATTAAAATCAAACAATACCAAATAGTAAAGAATGTAAAAACAAATAAGTGCATTTACCCGACTAGATACAGGCAAACTCTAGGATAGTTGCTGGTCTCCATGTGTTGAGTCAACAAATCCAGACGATCAATCTCCATGAGGAGATCACAAGCCTGAATTTCAGCAGAATGACGCATGTCAAAACGAATGATGTCTTCGACCAATGGCAATAATTTGTCTTTAGATTCCGTCTCTCCTTTGACGGCCCACTCTTCGGCGATCTCTCCTTCCAACTGCCTCACATACTCGTGACCCCAGTCACCGACGTCGTTCATTGTTCCCAACAGACAATACTTCAGGCACTCGCGTTTGTCGGCGGCCTCCTGGCTGCCGCTGACTCCCATCGCCAAAACGGATACAACATCGGCGCAGAACTTCTTTGTATCGGCATCTTTGATCTTTTCGTGTGCTTCTTTTATCGCAGGGTAATGTTCACGTAAAAATTTGAGAGGTTTCGGTACAGAAGTCATGGACGTCGTTGAAGTTCTAATTAAACTACTCAGTGTCTGCAGTGAAGGCTTATACAAGCTCTCATCTGTGCTCTGGGGTGAAAGAAACATTCATAAGGTAAGATGAGTGTGCACAATTGTTTTGCGATGTATATAATAATAAGAATTAAATGTGTATGGACTTAAAATATTTACCGTGAGCTTTTCTACGAGCATTGTTAACTCTTCTTGGAGCCTTTTATCTTCTTCAGACTGAAAATAGGAAAAAAGGGGTTCATTAGGTTAGGCTTTGTTTTGTGTCACATTCAATCGAACTCGATGTTATACGATACTAACCAAATCATCACTCGGTGCCGGCTCGGCCTTCTTGGTATCCTCGGGTTTCTTTGTATCTTTCATGATTAAATACTGTTATTTTATTTTCTATGACACTAAACACGACAAGCGAGCTTCAGAATTTATACAAGTCACCGCACAGACACTGCTGCCAATGTTCCGGACAATTCAATCAAATATTAAATGATGCGTTCCGAAAAAGAAAAATTCTATAGATAGGTACTATATTTGAATTGAGATAGGGATACTTGCACTTTAAATAAGTTTTTAACTCATAAACAGACAAAATACTCATTTTGTATTATTATGGATGGCTAGACTGATAGCTAGTTAAAACTAAATTTAAAATAAAATACCTACACATAAAAAATGGTTCTTTATTATTTTTATGTAATTTGACAAGTTATTTTAAAATAATCATTATAAATTACAGGTAATAAGTACTAATTCTTCACATATTTTCAAATTAGAAAATCACGCGAAATAAACTTAAACATATCCTTGTCTAAGATTTCAAATCTAAATAGAAAAATTATAAATATACTTTATAGGAATTTTACCCAGACTAGCCTGTTCATTGTGACAAAGCTTTACTAACGGACCACAGAAAGCAACAATTATGTTACATCTGGTCAGAATGTTTTTTTTACTTTTAGAACTAGTGCATGGTTAAAAAATCGATTCTGTGTAGTTCTTATTTTAGTCTATGGAGCCAAGAACATGAGGAGTAAATTCGTTTCTTTTGTTTATCTTTATTGTGTTGTGGAGAGTAGCCGTGAAACAGCAGTTGCAAACACACAACAGTGGTGGTAGGAGAACTATGATATGACCAAATCGCTGTCTTCGATATATTATCGCCTTTGTTTTTCCAAAAAGCAATTATTTTTATATGCTGGATGAATGAATTTCTAACTTGGTTTTGAAGGATGTATGTCTTCATAATAAATTACACTTTACTAATTAATTCTGTACACAATTCATAGCTGTTACCAGTGATTTGAGTGACGGACAACAGTACTTCCAATGACGACGGCATGTGTCGCTTGCCGCTAGAGGGTATGAAATTTATCTTTGATGAAAGTTTTGCAGCGGATGATAATGAAAATTAATAAACCTGGTTTCACAGCATTATTTTTTATATGGTCGTATTGTTAAAAGGTGGAATAATTAAGCAGAAAGTGCTTTTTTAATAGCATTCTATAAGATCCTTCATATGATCCATTTTTAAATAGAGGGTGTTCGTTTTTTTTTATATAAATAATAATTAACCATCATCATCTTTCATGTGTCGCTGTCACACATCGAAAAACCACTTTTATAAAATAATGTAGAAAGGAGAAATTTATCCAATTCGGGAAAAGGCTCAAAACCTCTCTACTGTATTATTTTGCAAATAAAAGAAAAAACATTCCATTAAAATCAGACACTGTCATTTAAGTCGGTGTTTTTCTACTACTGGTGGGCTAAAATGAATGTTTTTTTAAATGGTTTAAATTTGTTGGGCAACGATAAATTGTTTCTCGCCAGAGGAACATTGTCTGGCCAGTCCACCGTAGTAATTTACTGCACACCTTGCCATCCCTTTCTTAACTATATTACAAACCCTGTCTATTATTATTACTTTGTCAGTCATGTTGCAAAATTTTGAACTGAATGTTCTTCGCTCAGCGAAATAGTATCAAAACAATTTATGACTAGATTTGAGTAGCCATAAAAAAATGACACTGACTGATGTTGATGACAAACAAATGCTGTCACTGAGTTAAATTTTCGATGAATAATTACTACAAATTGGTGTCTTTCTACCAAATATTGACAGAAAGCACCATTGTAGTGAATAGTATCATCAATTCTTTTTCCAATCACTTGTTATAAGATGCTTTATTGTGCTTAGATTCCAATATATTGTAAGATTGAAGTAACATCTCCACTGTAGTCTGCCGAAAACAACATCTGAATGCAAAGCTGCGGGCACATCTCTCGCTAATTCGATATTACTCAATAAGAAAACATTTGTGGGTGGAAAAAGGATAAATAAGGTTAAGAAAAGGTTTATTCATAAACAATCCATTTTTAGACATGTGTTTATTTACAGAAAAAATATAGTCACAATGTAAGTGAAGGTAGATAAGTTTACCGATAAGTAGCATACATAAATATTATTTTATCAGCAGGCCAAGCTTTTAAACACTCCCCGGACGCGGGCCACGCGAACCTCGCACATTTTTACAAGGGCACAACGACACTCGCCGCCTCTTCCTTTGCGATATAAAAACTTACACAGCGATGCGTACGGTGCAGCAAATTTGATACTAGTTTATATTATAAATATTTATTTTAATCTTCGCCACCCGACTGCGCGTCGTTAGCTGCAATGTTGTCTATATAAACACTTACACGAGAAGATAAAGCACTAGAGGCGTTCAATTCGCTCAGAAACATGCCTAATTTTAATATTATCATTTTGCAAACAATTGTCTAAGAAATATACATACCTCAGCATAAATTGATTTAAATAAATTTACAGGAAAACAGTGAAAGCGGTCGAATACCAGAATGGAGTTGTAAAAAAGAATTATCATTAATTACATGAGCGAGGGTCTCATGTACTCATCCGAGTATACGTTTAGATTACAAATATGACTATCGGCTATATTCTAATATGTACTCGTTTGAAAAATACACTGGAAATGCAGTAAAATATATCATATAAATCCAATCAGATGGATTCTACATCGACAAACAAATTTAAAAACTATTACGACTTGTCAAAATATTATTTCACTTCAATTCAATTAGCACTTTTCTACAGTCCAATGCTGTCGATCTTGAATAATTAATTTCAAAAGAAACAATCGCCGGACATGTCAGAGCTTGTGATTATTTTGCATCAATAACACAAGAATGACAGTCGATAGTTTCGATTTTCCATCCGCGCCGGTCAATGCAAATGTTACAACTATAGCTATAGCTATAGATACATTTATAACAATTGGAGAATAAAAGAGCGGATTCGTTCAGATGATCGACAGCATTGCAATGTCGATGCTTGACGTTTCATAATATAATGTATGTACACCGTTAGTACAATAAATAAATACAAGATTTTCACCGTTAAGAACTTAGTGAGTTTCCACCAACGTCTAGTTGGCAAGAAATGATTGGATAGTTTACTCCCGTTTAAACTATGTATGTATATATACTTTAAATCGAAAAATGACAATAATAATCTCCAATTGACAACAATAAGTATTTATCGGCTCTTAAAAGTTTTTGATGCAATACGACAGTTTACAGATTTATAATGTTATAGGGATCTTTTTAAAGCTAGATGTAGTATACGGTAAGTAAATATGCTTGAAAACATTAAAACAACGTAAGAGACGACATGCATTCATAAAAGTATTCGTTTCAATCTCTATAGATTATTGTAGTGTCTCAATATTTAAAAAAAAAACTATAAAACCGAGAATATGCAATGACGGAGTGAGAGTCTAAAAGTGATAATTTCTATTCTACCATAAATAAGATACGTTACAATTATAACATAGTTCCGTTTTCTGGAAATCCATCCTGCAAATATTACAAACACGATGATACGAGAGCGAGATAAAAACATGTGGCTCTTCGCTCCGTCCGTGATAGATAGACCTACTCGTTAAGACTTAAGAATAATGAAAACCCTATTGAGCCGGCGACCGTCATCATCATACTTGAAAAATGATTCTCTTTAAGCGACAAGAAAAGAAAACAGTGTCAATTATGAGATTTGCAACGAATTATTCCTGTGATTTGACACGATTATTTTTTATTCACATAGTTATTATTTAAAAAATTTACGAAACGTATTGTCAAATATGTAATTTTGCAAGTATGTGAGTTTGCGTTATGGGTTCATAAAATAGAGTTAGCGTTCATCTAACCGCCACAATGAACAGAGATCTTTTGAAGAAATTTTCGATAAGCGATGATTAAATGAGGGAATAATAACCTAGAATCTGATTTAAAAAATAAAATAACATTATATAATCAAAATTTCCTACGATGCTTCGACACGGTTGTCGCGGAGGACGCGTTTGTTTTCTTGTTAGAATCGAAGTAGAAGTAGTGCGGTACGAGAAAATTCTCTTCCTCCCTGTCAAAAGGATGCGAGTCGGGATTCACCGCCACCGTCACGGCATCGATTCAATTGACGCGTATTTCCGATGGCGCTCGGCGATATCCGTCGTCGGAAGACCGCGCGATTCACAATACTATCCGACGTCGGCTTAAGTTTCTAACAACAAAAATGTCACTGCTCCCCATTGCTGACAATCGTAAGACTTATATAAACAATTATTGAAATAATAGTATTTAATAATCAACATAAATAACATTTAAATAATCAGGTGAGGACGTGCCGAAATGATTCTTGTTCTGTAAGAGACGTAACACGGTCATTCATGAATTCCCCATGGCTTCCGAGTCTCCGTAGCGTTCAGCCTAACGGCACTCCCACACTTTGAGGTTCAGGTCTACGCTGCCGGAGATCACGTAAGGCAAAGCCTTGTGGAAATCTGAAATGGAAACACGTTATGATGACATTGATTGTGAAAACTGAATTACCTAGATAAACCTTTCGCTTGCCCAATCATCTCTTCATTACATCAGGCAAAGGAAGTGTTAGCAAGATACCACATATACATAAAAGTCAAATGAATGTACTACTCAAGTTCACTTTACTTCCAATTTAATAACTAGTATAATAATGATGGTATCAGAACAGATTCAACTCAATTATTCATAAAAGTCATCGAATGCCAATAATTCAGCAGATCGACATTATATTCCTGTTATTGCATAATTTGTGCAAGGTTATAAGATAGCACTAGCACAGGCACTTTCCAAAAGACTGTGATAAATTATTATCAAGATGGAATACTATTTACCGATACTGGTAACAAAGTGCTGATGAGCATAGAGAGTTTTGAGACAGCGTTTGTTTTTGATGTCCCACACGCGAATAGTTTTGTCATCCGAAGCGGAGAGCAGGTATTTGCCACCCGGGTGGAAGACGACTCCTCTCACCCAATTGTCGTGGCCTGCCAGTGTCATTAAGCACAGACCGGTGCCTACGTCCCATATCTGAAACACGAGAAAGCGCATCATTAACATTGAAAGCTGATAAATTAGCCGTTGTCTACTATTTTCTTTTGTGATTAAGCCAGATTCACATAATAAGAATGGTTGATCACACCCAACCCGCACAAACTCATTCACTCGCTCACAAGTTGGTACTCAGGATTTTGTTTACTTCCATTCACCAATTCTTCTTCGATCAAAGGGTGGCTAGTTAATTATCTTATCTTTATCCTGAGCCAGTGGTATTAAATCGACAGTTCATTGAATATTGAGCCACTTTCATAGCAAAAAGAATATTTCTCTACTTATCATTATGTCATTTATTTTTCTTTGCAATATGAGTTAGAGGCAGTCACATTTGTCACCAAGAATTGTTTTTGAAACATTTACCCAGCTGATTGACAGGAAAAAATAGATACGTCTACTTAGGCCTCAAAAAGGAAAAAATACAGGTTTCCGATGTTTGCTTTGGGGCCTTGTATAGAAGCGCTGTGGCGATGTAAATTTTCAGCATGTTTAACATGTTGGGTGCTGAAGGCGCGCCTAGTGCATTAACACACACATTGGAGAGGTTAATTATGCGCCTGCTGCGTCAGCTGATATTCCAAGTATTAAACGGAATATTGAGCAGTGTCACTACAACCGATACATTACACGCGTAGCAAACCGCAAGCTTTATGTACCGAGAAGGATTTGTACTAGCATCGGTAAAAAAAAATCTCTAAAAATTACATAATATATTTTAATACGGTTTGAACAAGGGCTTTGAAAATCGCTATTTTTTCAGCATGTCAGTATTATTAACGGTAATTAATCCGCAGTGAATGTGTTAATTACCCTAATAGTTTTATCACGTGATCCGCTGGCGAGGAAAGGTCCAAGGTGAGCTCCCTTCCGGTTGTCGTGTCCCGCCGCTTCATTGATGGGGCCGAATGCAGTTTCGGGTGCCCATGCCACACACTCCACTACGTGATCGTGGTCACGCAACTCCACCTTTAATTTTCAATCAGAAATTTAGGATATTTTCTAACAGACTGTAATTTTTCATAAAGAAAATATTGGAATACAGCGCAATAATTTCATAATACAAATTGATGGCTGTAATAAATATATGCCAAGGGAAATCTGTTATGCATGTTTGAATACTAGAAATTAACAGCTAGCAGTGCCACCTGTCATAATCTTAGAAGTGGCCTAATTCTGCGGCAGAAATTATGTCCAATCACATTTAAACTTAATGAATATTTAAATTTGATTTGATAGCAGATAATACACCATCAATTTGAAAATCTCAGGTATTTCCATCTTGTTTTTATTGGCTTACAGTTTTACAGAGATCTTAAGCCAAAAACTAACGAAAAGTAATTACAATATTTCAATAAAAAGCAATATCTATATATCACAGTTTTATATGACATATATAAAAGCTAGACAGACAGAAAAAGGCAGTTATACATTGTAATGATTTACGTACTATAATTATAAAAACAGAAACTATAAAATCACAGTTTAAAAGTGAGTTCAAGAAGTTATTTAATATTTAACAAAAAATCAATACACTGTAATATGTCAGGGACACTTTTTAAGGATCATTCTTGAATTGTCTATATGTTTAGAGACATAACTAATAATACCTTGCAATCTTTGGAGTCTGTCTGCCAGATTCTGACAGTTTGATCGTTGGAGCAGGATGCCAATAGACTTCCGTCTGCTGAGATACGGACCATTCGCACCCACTCCCGATGACCAATGTACGTCTTCACACAATAACTGAAATATAATATTTAAAGGAATTTTATTATACAAATAATAAGCAACGGTTATCGATATGTATCACAAAAAATGTCTATTTTATAAGAATGTTAAATTTAAATAATTTTCAATATTGATCAGGATCAACAATTGAAAAAAGCTCACGGAGAGCAAAACCGGCATGAAATTTGCATCCATGGCAAACAATTTATAAAAAAACAAAATTAAGTCCAAAAAGTATTTTTTGTTAATGACTTCACAGGCCTATAATTTAACAATTTACAACAATTAGGCAATTATAATAAAATGATTTCAACACATTTTTATAAGTCTTGCTTCAGCTCGGCACTTCTTTTTTCAATTTTGAATGCAACCGCGACTACAACGGCAGGGAGCACCTGGTTAGCAGAATATAAAAGACTTCTAATTTGATATGACAGGTACATTTAAAATGAAGGGGGCAGTGCTACAAGAGATATATAATAATTTAACCTTTAGAGTAGTGAATTATTTTTTTACTAAATTAGGTTTTTCATATATTTTGATTATTTGTACTATTGCTACATACAAAAATATTTTAAAAAAAAATTGGATACGAATCAATCTCGGTAGAATATTACTTATTACTATTTCAAGAAGTAATTTTTTTAAAAATTTTAATCAGCATAGTTAAAAGAGTAACGTAAATTAATTCATTAATTTTCTAGAAGCTATCACTTCAAATTTGGGACTAGATCTTTTTTTGCTTTCATCTGTGGGCATGTGGCGCTCTACTGACATCGATCCCAAAAAGGGAAACGACCTGAAATGAAATTTTACACTCAATGCTATATGGCTACTGCAAATATAAGCCTTTTAAAAAAATAATTCTCTTAATTTGCAATAAAATAAAAACAATGCGACCAGCAAAAATCACCGATAGATGTGTGCAGTATCCATATTCGAAGAAGAAACAATGATTCAATAAAAAAATATGAGAATGGCAATAGATAATAATTGACAATATACCTCGCCGTACAGGTACAGCAATACTACTCAATGGGTTAATATCTGGGTGTGCATAGGTTAAAACAATACATTTCACATATTTCTTTGTTACTATCTGTTAATTCAAGTGAAAAAATATATCAGAATAAAAGAGATAAGGCGTATACATTTTGCAATATTTCAATATTTTACTAAAGTTGCTAATCGCTTTGCTTTGTTAATTTTATGCTTGTTAAAAAGACAATATAGTTGATTAATTAGAATGCGCTGTAAGTACACAATTATGAAAATAGTCTCACCCAGTTGTGACATCCCACGCTTTGATGGTCTTGTCTCGACTGCCTGAGAAGACTAGGTCCCCGCTGGGTGCAAATGCCACAGACGAAACATTATGGTCGTGACCGTGCATTGTCTTGATACATTCAAACGTCTGGTGGAAGTCCCATAATTTGATTGACATATCAGCACTGCATGACACTGTGAGAGGAGAATGACACATATATGTTAAGAAGCTGCAAAATGACTCATCATCATAAAAGGAAAATAAAAACTATCAACATACAATCTACAAAAATATGACAGTAGAAATTAATTCGTTTCCGTTGGTCCATAATTTAAGGTAAGGATTACAATGATGTGTTTGATTGTAATTTACAATTTAAACTTATTGAATGGAGTAATAAATGGATTTACGAGTATATAAAGTTAACTGCTGTGCATATTTGTGAATCAGTGGTCAGTGTTATAAACGTCAGTCTGCATTCATTCGAAGAGAAAGACAGCATTGTCACTCGAATTAGAGTGCGAGAAGTATATGAGTATAATGCGCAGAATATCGTTTAAACGGAGACACCTGGTTTTAAACATGTATAACATAAACAGGATGTTTTCAACAATTTTCACTTTTGACAAGATATTTTGTCCGTTATGTCAAGGATCTACTGCACAGCCAAACTCTTGGTCATGGTCATCCATTTATTCAAGTTACACATTTACTTACAGCCGAGAAATAAAAAGAATGCATCAGAATCTAATTGGATTGTAGCGATGACAGTAAAAGAACAAACTGGCGCACGTGAGAGACATGATTCAGAATTCAGATCATGACATCGGCGGGTCTGATTTTGTGGTCGCCTAGCACAGTGGTCGGCAAACTCATTACTCAACGGAACCAAATATCAACTATACAACGATTGAAATTTCTTTTGAGGCAATTTTTTTTAAACAGTAGCTATATAGGGACGTACATTGTTAGTAACTTGACTAGGGTACTCCTATGCTGGCTTTTGCTTAAAAGATTCTCAATTTGGTTGAGGGACGTTTACTGAGATCGCCCCGCCCCTTCCAATGCCAAGTTTTAAGACTGAAAACCGACTTCTGCAGGTGGGGCACGAAATTTTTATCGCACTGCATGTGGTATTTTGTGGAAGAGTCACACTCAAGGGGCCAAAGAGTGACATGTAGCTCGCGAGCTGCAGTTTGTCGACCACTGGCCTAGCATATCATGGCGATAGTCAGAGATGGCACATGTATAGGAGCAAAGACTGCACTCTGATACCATGCACATATTCTGTACAAAGCGATATCCAAATATAAAGATCAAATCCACTCATTTTAAGCTAACTGATTGCTCTCTATAAAAAATAATAATGCAGAAAACAATAATTAATACACACGTATAGCATACATATTCAGTGCCAAAAAAATAATACGCTTGTTAATGTCAGTCTATGGAAGAGAAGAGCCGAATTTGCTCTGACCGTCCTGATTTTTGTGACGTCAAACATTATGTGTGATAAAATCTTCAGCATGAAACTGGCATTGGATGATTTTCTTGTGCAATATACCTAGTAGAATTATATTACTTTGAAATGTAATTCCAAAGTCTAGGTTAAGTGCATTAACACACCATGTAGGACATTTTCAGCCATCACTGATTTATATCACGAATACAACAATACAGAGACAATGATGAATCACCTTTTATCGTTTATAATTGACATTTAAGCGTCTTTTTTACCTAGCATCTTTCCGTGGTGATCGAAAGCGATATCCTGAACAGAATCTGAGTGGCCTTTGAGCGTCCGTTCGTATTCTCCGCTTTCAAAGTCCCACACTTTGATGGTTGCATCCTCGCTGGATGACACCATCATGCTGTACACTGGATGGAATACAACCTGGAAATAAAAAATTACAATGTAAATTTTAAACTCGCTTACATCATGGGCTAATTATAATTCGAAAACAATTCTGTACTTTCCGCTATGCGATTGTTCTTTCATCATTGTCAGATATAATCAGTTACTGGTAATATTGCAATACTGCTAAAGTGGCTTTCCGTAGACTTCCTCAACCTTCTTGGCTGTTTTCAAAACATCTCATATTTCTGCAGAAATTGATCAATATTCAAAATTTACCTATGCATGAACATTTTTATTGGTGTAAAATAGCATACAGAGATGTAGCTGCTCTAATGTCAGCCAGGTATTTCACAATGGGTCTGTAGCAATGTTCCCTCTAATTTTCGGAAGGTTATGTGTGCAAAAGACATTGGCTTGTGCAACTTTGGAAGGAAATAAAAAGGTGTGTGCGCCACGTAGCGGTATTTAGACCTACTAAGCAAAAAGGTTAATTTTTAACAACAACAATAATTAACACTATTTAATGTCGATTAATAAATTCTGGTGGTGATATAGCTGGAATAACTTGTGTGCGCTCTGTTGTAATGTATGTGCGCGCGCTCGGCAAGTTGTGTGCGCGCGCACAGCTTAGAGGGAACACTGGTCTGTAGCTGAATGGTCAACACATAAAATACAATAGAAATCATTGGTGTCATAGATTGAGGATCTTTCTCAAAAAATATAAAAAATAGAATTGCAATATAAGTTTTCTTCTCATAAATATCACCATCCATCCACCGCTGCGCCTCTGTAAAAAATATTTTAGTTCATCAAAAAGTGCAAAGAAACCTTTGTAATAGGTGCTCGATGTCCACTGAGACTGAACTTTTCTGGCGGTCGAGGAATCCATTCGGCGGGCGTTCTCTTCGCCCGCGTGGGTGCTCCCTCTGTGTATTCTTTCTGCGCTTCAGTTAATTTTGATTCCAATTCCATCACCTGTAACACATTTCAATCACATTATAACGAGGTACAAGTATTTTACATTATATTCTTTATTGGTCAACACATGGCATTACAGCTGGCACCAATACACCATGCACTTGACAAGTAATGTCAAAAGAATGTTATTTGCAAAAGTCGATTTATTCAATTGTTGATAATGTTATTTTCCATTAATGATTACATAATAATCATACAGCATTATATAAATCTTTTCTAGGATTCTCAAGTCACTAGTAAAGTTTAACATTGACTACATAAAGTTGTCCTTGTTTAATATTTTGGGACCATTCTTTTAAAAAATACCATAACCATCACAATATAAACCTACTATACACAATAAATTAAAAAATATGAACATAAGGTTTTAACTAAACATCTTCCTTGTAATGT
Organism: Himalopsyche tibetana; assembly: GCA_030503985.1. Classification (NCBI taxonomy): domain Eukaryota; kingdom Metazoa; phylum Arthropoda; class Insecta; order Trichoptera; family Rhyacophilidae; genus Himalopsyche; species Himalopsyche tibetana. The sequence continues at coordinate 655,901 of JAPJYX010000006.1, forward strand.
TATAAAATAATAAAAAATGTTTTTGTAGATAGTGTTGTTTGACGTAATATATAATAGTGATTAGTTAACCCCTAGTCCTGACTTGGCCTCATCCTTTTACTATAACTACTTTTTATAAAATTTAATATTTCAGCACCTTCAGTGCTTGGTGGAATTTCAATATTTAATTTAAATGATTCAAATCTAACTACTTTCTTCGAAAAAAAAGGTTGAGCAACTGAGTGCCAACTAACAATTGAAGGATAGGACTAGGACAGGACTAGTGGTTTGCTAATCGCCCTGACTACAACTGTTTTTTGGGTAGGATGGGTGGTAGAGAATTTAAGCCTTCACATATATCCATGCCGCCTTTGAAAAGAAATCCATAAATTGATTGGAAAATCAAATCATAAAAACTGTCTGTACTGGGATTCGAAAACCTTGACCTCCGTAATCGATGCCAACAACGTTGACAACGCTGCTAAAAATAATTAAAATATAATAACATCAATTATTATATAAAATAATAATAATTAATAAAAATAGATAGATTGTCAACCTCACCACTTTCCTAAAACAATCAACAGAATTAAAATCATTTTTTTTCCTCCAATGAGCTTCTTAAAATGAGTGCAATATTTTAAATATAATATCGATGAAAGATATATTTAGAATAAATTTGCTTGATATTTGAAAAATATTCTAAACTAGAATCAATTTGATTTCAGATATAAAAAAAGAGCTATTGTCGGATTTCCAATTTTTACAAGTGATTTATGAAACTGTTTTAATACGATTCAAACCAAATCTTTAGGAATCAGCTGCAGCAGATTGCACATACCTTCTTCTGAAGTCTGATAACCGATGTCCACTTCTTCTCGAGGAGTCCGCCGAACTTGCGGTCCATCTCGCCAGACATGTCCGCTTCTTTCTTGAACGCTTCGAGGGCGTCATTGTATCCATTGGTGCTCAAATAATCCGCAATGGCTTTGTTCCTGTGACAAAGAAATTTAATGATTAATATTTAAATCTTAAGCGAGCTACGTGAATTACAATAAATAATTTATCATGTTGTAATTTTTACCAAAGGCGCAATGAATATATTCCATACGCTAGCATAAACAAGAGAAGAAAAAAGAGCTTCTCTGCAAAGAAATTCAATTTGGAAGTAAATATAGTATAAAATACATGCACTCGATCGGCCCAAATATAACGGTGTGGTTCGGTTAGCTTTCAAGTGCATAATAGAATTTAGTAGGAATGACTTAAATATTGCGACTTTAAATCATGTAATGGAGAGATTGTTAATGCTGTGACATGTCTGAATAACTAGGCGGTAAAAAGTGGCATCATTGTATTATATTGATTTCGTTCCCATTCTGACATGCAAAGGTTCCCCACCTTGGATTAATTTTTTCTCAAAGAAAGGAAGCATTATTTTTTGTGTACTCGGAGGAGTTAGCTCGACAGTTGGTCAAATAAATATAAAATTTACAAGATTGCAATGATCACTGTTAAAGTGCAAACTGTCGATTCTCAGTGAAGAAGGCACATTTTAATAAATATTAGGATTAGGTAACACTTATCAGTTTATAATGCTCCCGTTGAGTGTCAGTTCTCATCTTTATTAAAATATGTGGAATAAGTATAAAAACAAGTTGTGTTTTATTATTTCTTAATATGTCAGTAAAATTGTTTATATTTTATTTGGATGCACATGCGCTTTAATGAAGAAAAAAAATCCTAGATGCAATTAATATGCAATGGGAGTCGAATGGATGTCTGGTCAATCATAAAGCCATGTGATATCTATCAATAGACGAGCAAAAGGGGCACCATTCATATCCATGATATAAGAATGTTAATGATGTTTTTCGATACCTGGGGATACCTTTTTATATTAGGTATACCAAATCATATCACCCGAATGGTTATTAAAGGACATCAAAAAACAACCCAATGCCAAAGTTAAATAAAATAAAAAAAACCTAGACATAAATAAGATCAGATTGGTTTAATAAACCAGGGTTTCCCAAAGCGTATTCCGCAGAACCTGAATATGCGTTCCGTGAACAACCATTTTGCAATATTTTTCGAAAATTAGTAACGATGATTCCTGGGTTCGGAATCCATTTTTCGTGACAGCTATACCAGTAGGCTTAAGCGAAAGTGATTACGAAAGTCTAATTGATTTAATCAGTCATCCTGATTTGAACCAAAAATACAAAGATAAGCCATTTCTGGTTAAGCATGTTAGAAGAATCTTCCAATGTGTAAAGAAATATTGGTTTAATTCTGTTTTTTAAAACCAATTAACGCAAAGCAGGCTTTTCTTATTGCTCTGCAATGAAACAGGCTCGACACCGCACCAAATATAAGAATTCAACTCACCGATGTTGTGCCTGATATCAAGAAGATTTGCAATTAAGCGATTAAAAATCATCAGTATTATTTACTCATAATCGTATGTGATATGTTTTAAAAACATAGTTTTTTATTATTAAAAAATAAGCTTCATTGCAGAAAAAGTTTGGGAAATCCTGCAAAAAAAAATGTAGAATTCTGTGAAGCATATTATTCATTTACGTATTTACTATTTTACAACAAAATTAATAATAATAATTTCATTCTTTTTAATTAATGATAATTAAATAGTTTAACACTGCGATGCATTTGAAGGCAGGGTATGCGATAAATCATCCATAAATAGACTCGATACATTCATTAAAAAAAAAATACTAATAATTGCACTCGCATGACTAGAACACCATGTAAGCTTTACGGAAACCGGTGATCCACAACAGCCAAGTTCTTGGCTTGGATTAAAGTTGATTCAATGGCTCAATATCAAAACCGACCTCATCAATGTCAGTGCATATTGTAAACGTCGTGTTTTACTTTTTTAATTACGTCTTTCCGCCAAGAATAGATAGTAGTTAACGCCTTAGTAGTGGGCAGCACGGTAACAAAACAGTGACAAAATAAATTTAAATATATGTCGATTATAAATAAATAAAATTATATCTGGAAAACTAAGACCTTCTTAAAATGAATCAATCTTTTTATTGAATTTATTATCGATACACCCAGATGTTACTAAATACCTATTATATATATTTTTTTGTATATGTATTTAATTCATAAATAGATACGATAAAAATATTATTACTTAATACTTTCGATGGATTCGGCGGTAACTTTGTGGAAGTTCATTTTAATATCACTGATAATATCAATAATTATCACTGTTCTGTTTTTCCAAAGTCAGCACATATTATGTATTAAATGTGACGTAGAATGTAATTATTGCAATGACTTAAAACAAGATCAGGTCCAAGAAAACGGTTTCGATGATGTAAAAACTGAACTGACCCAGGTCGATATTTTAACAAATTAACGTTAACTGTTTTTTTTCAAATAACAGACTATTAAAAAAAATACACTAATTCGTTTTTCCGTAAGGCTTTTCCGTTGAAGATGGTGGTATAAATTTTGTTAATAAAACATCAACTTATTTAATATAATATTATGAATGTAAAAGTAAATATTTAAAATCCACTGACTACAATGATTTATGCTTACAGACGATCCAGAACTTGAAAAAACGGCTCAAGACGCGCGCGTCACATGGAAGTGTGATAATAATTTAACTTGCACCCAATAGTGAGTACCTTATAAAGTTATTAATTGATATCGAAAAGTATACACGAAACACGCATCGCAATAATTATCGTGGGCAAGGTCACCGTGTTATCAGCGAAGGACGCTTCCTAACAAATTAATTTATTTACCTGTAAACATAATTCATTAAATACATATTCCCAAATTGCCATACGGCATTTGATATGTATAAAAAAAAAACATTGCTCTGCAGTAATAACACATTATTGATCACGACATGAGCATTGTCAATTCAAAATATTGGAAGAGCAAATTATTATTTCTTCACCTTTGTTTGTATCCGTTTCATTTACTGACGTTCATTTATCAACAAATGGGTTTAGGCTTACGATAAAATACTGCATATATCTTTTGGTGACCGGATTTGGAAAAACCTTTATCTCCCAGACCACCTGTGAGCTGTTTGGTATCATTTATTTTGCTATTACACTTATAATTACCGATATCATAAATTATAATGTAAAAATTTCCCATTTCGATAATGATTATTTAAGAATTACTAAGACAGTATTAGTGGTTAATTAATTGCTCTCGCTACGCCCCGTTTTTTAGGATTGGAAGTGTGGGAGAGATTTTTAAGACATTACAAACACTCAATGTCTTCGAACAGAAATCAACAAATCGGTAGAAAAAATGGTGAAATCTGCCACGGACGCCAACGACGTCGGCCGCTGCGCCACGAACCCGAAAATACTTTACCTGTAATAATATTATTATTTTAAATCTCACACTGATAAGTAGAGACACGTATATTTGCATCTATTTGAAAAAAATATAGCGTTTTGACGTTTGAATTTCGCATATTGGAGCAAATAAAATTTCGAATTTTAGCATATATTTAGTGTTTATTTCTTAATCGTTGTTTTCATAGTAAATAAGTTAAAAAGTCAAATTAAAATATAGCTTACTATACAATAAACAATCTATTGATAAAAAAGGTTTGAAATTATACCAAAAAATACAAAAACGACAAGAATTTAATTCAAAATAGAGGGAATCATACATACATTCGTACAAAAGTTCAAACAGAGTATTCGTTAGTACAAAACATTTAAAATTGTTGTAAAAAATACAATGTAAGAAAAACATGGGTTCAAAACCAAAATTCTTAAAATTTATTATGTACAACGGCGATCTATTACAATCACATTATAAATGACATTACTGCCGAATTCCAAATGTTTCATTTTTACTAGAATAATGCTGTAATAGCAGAAGAGTATTTGATTTAACCCCACTTTGAATATTTAAAAGTAAATTTTTACAAATGTGTGTGTGAACAACCTTCCAAACATTGAGTGGTTTTTATCATTGTAAATAGTGTTAAATTCGATTATAAATATTGTTATCGTGTATATACATAAAACCCTTTGTTTGTAGGCTGTTGCTCATTCTTTTAAATTTATATTTTGTCTAACCATATTGAGGCTAATCAAAAATGTATGTATGACATCGTGTATGAATGCTCGTCAACACAACCAAGAGGAAAACACAATCATATTAGTACTAACTTAAGAGTGTGGAATCATACACTAAAGATGAAGAGTAGACCACTGAGTACGGAAAGCTTTCCAGTAATCATTCATTTAAGAAGAAAATAGAATTTTGTAAAATTTCGCATCTATTCGCTTATTTTGACAATTTCGCTTCTATGTCGCATTTATCGCAAAACGCGATAATCACGTATCTCTACTGATAAGCTATTAATGTGGCAAAATATTGTTTGAGAAATATTGCGAGAGGAGTAATGTACCAACAATAATAATGGCTTCGCTCTTGTCAGTAAGTCGTTGTCACACTCCTATCGTTTTATTCATACATATCCCATGAAATACATTCATCTGAATTCCAAAATGTTAGTGTTATTAAATTTAAAAGTATCGGAGAGCTGAGGCACGACAGTTCCCAATACTATCATTACAATCGTTTAATTCAGAATTCCTTCATTCATGAAAAGAGCTGTCAGGTCGGAATTACTTTTTTTGCACTATGCGGTGCAGCGATTTCCGGTAAAAGTGCACGGCAGTCCAAACTGGAAGTCGACTCGAATGAAAGAAATCACACTCACATCGCGAGATCGCAGTGTCGGCGGCATTGGGAAAACTCAATTTGCATATCGCATGCCGTCTAAATTATACAAATTAAGAACCCATCGTCGAGTTTGTATGGCAATATTGTTAGCTATTTACGAGAAATGACCGCATTGGTGAATCCATTACTTGCGGAGGTAATACACCTAACAATTAGAATGTAAAACGAAAATTATTTAGACACGACATGATTTTTTACCAAGCCGATCAGCAAACTGAAAATTGAAATACTCGCCCTGACCGTGGTGTTAAAGTACGGCCGCCGAAGAAATTAGATATCTTTGAAAATTTTAGGGGAGAGGCAGGCAACGTAATATTAAAATACGAAGAGAATACAGCCAGCAGTAAAATAAAATGGGTAGCGTTTTAAATTGTCCAGTTTTCTCTTCCATACATTCACTTACACTTTTTACAACACACCTGCGTGGTAAAAGCGCACAGGTTTGTAAAACGATGAAATTGATTGATCAACACTTTCCTCTTTATTGCCAAAGGTAATTACAAAGTTTCCGCGATAGTGCTATCCATTAATGATCATAATTAGTATTTTTAAATTGATTAAACAATTGTCTTAGTTCTTTTTAAGGAATGCAATGATATTATTAGTTTTGCATCCATACGCTGTTTTAATGCTACTTAATATTTATACCATCTGTTTATATTGTTTAAAAATCTTTATTTGGCAGAGTTTTTTTTCAACAATTCTTTAGCGCGAGATGGATGGCCAACGAATGCAAAAAATGCGACATAATAAATAATAATCCCGCTGATTATGATACATTGATTGCAATATAGATTTAAATAACTAATTATTAATCTCTCCACTATTTATCGATATTACAAAGAAGTTTCAGAGCTTCTCTTGGCATTAAAAAAGCATACCGAACACAAAAAAATATAATACAAGAAGATCGTTGGGTTCAGCTTCCAGGCTGTACTTTGTATATACGAAGCGCTTGCTCAAAGAAATACTCTGAGGATGAGTAACATTCAAATAACCAAACACTTGTGCCTTGAATAGTAACAAGCCGCAGAAGCTAATAAAAATATTTCGTCTTCGGCCGCTGCTATCCAGCATAAATTTGAGTTTTACAAACTCGAAGACCGCAGAACAAAAATAACAATGGAACTTTCCCACACACTCCCCGGTTAATAAATCAATGTGAATTAAGTCAGACTATACATTGTCTCATTTCTCCGAGAACTTGTTTTTTTTTTTAAATGTGACTTTCTATATGAAACCAAGGTGATACAGTAAAGAAGATACCTAATTACTGTGCGTATGTAACATAGGCAGTAATCTCATCCAGAAGGCACGTGTCGTTGACACGCGAGTGGGTTACACGTCCAAAACGAAACCCAATTAATCAATATTAAGTTTGTGTTTTGAATGGACGAGGAAGCCCCGCGTGTGTTTTTGAGCTCGCATATCTAATTACGGATCGAATAACCTGCGTGTTAAGTTGTTATTTAATCGTTTGGTTATCATCATCAGCCTGTGTGTCGTATGCAAGCATTATCTTCCACCAGTGAAAGTTCCGTCGCATCTTCTTTGGTCCCTAAAATGATTTAACCGATCGGCAGTGTGCCTGCCATCAAATTGGACATATCTCATAATGAAATCGTTGACGCCGAAGCCTCGCTAATCAATCTGTCCTTGAGTTATTAATCGCTTGATTAATTTAAATCTACATGACGTATCACAACAAAGGCTGAAGAGTCATGGAATACATTTTTAAAAATATGTCAAAGTGAAGCCCTGTTACAAGTGCAGTAACCTATTATCCTGCGATTCTCGGTATTCAAATTATCTGGAAATACCGTAAAAACCTGAATCATATGTATGGAAATCAAAAGTCGAAATGACTTTTTTATATTCTTAATATATTGAGAATGTAAAGACAGACACGAAATGCTGATTCACTTACCGGCTTGAAGGAGAATCGCAATAAATAATGCAAAGTAGCTTGAAGATTAATTCGTGGAACAAAAATGGGTATATGAACGTCAAAAATTTGGTGCACAGTGGGTTAAATAAAGAACAATAGGCATAGTACCAATTTCCCTTCAAAGCAAACGAACTTGACTCTACGACAATGTTATCTTTTAATGAAATAATAAAACGAAATCAATCAACATTAGAAAGCAAAGGAACAATTGAATATAACTTACTTATTATAAACCACGGATTAATTTATATACCATCACCTCCCAGCGGGTTCGCCTCGAACCCATTCAGCCGGCATACGCAGGCTAGGTACGTCTCAATAATAATTATTAATGAATTCATTGTGGCTTTAATAAATTATCTCTTTTGTCATCATAATGGTACACTTGTGAAGGCAGTGTAAATTAAATCGACGGTACGGTTCTCAGACACGAGTCTGATTTTCCGCTAAACGAAGGTTTACTTTCAAAGAAAGTTGCTTGTTTACGTAAATCAAACGATAAGCGAATATACACAAATGTCGTGTGAAGCGAGATGACATTATACACATCAGGCAATAAGTGATAGCAATGAAATTTAATCGATAACTTTGTTATTCCAATGTGAGTATCATCATCAGACAACATTGCAAAGTTTTCGAGCAAGGTTTCACGCGTGTCAAATTTTGTAACACAACAAGTGGAATAACTGTGGATTTTATATTCAAAATTAATTTCCACAAAATTACCGCCGAATACATCGAGCATATCAAAGTGTTACGTTATGTTCGATAAAAACTAAATAAAAAAATATTACTGGGCCCTGGTAATCACGCGAAGGTGATCGTCTGATAGATGAAACTGAGATCAGAATTATTCTTTATGGCAGTCAACCTCGTCTTTGTGACAACATAAAATCCATGGCATTTTACATTTGTCAAAGAATGAGCATATTTTAATGAGATAAAGATTAAAATCGCCCCACACTCAAAGTTTGAAGTATATTAATTGAACAATCAATTGATAAACCTATGTCCGGTTGTTCATCAACCTTGGACGGCAGAAAAGGATCTTCAGATGTGCTAGCAACAGACTCACAGAGGTCGACGATATTGTACATATAAATTAAATATACATTTGAACACAATTGAAATAAAAACAGTATAATCTTGTTACAAATCTTTCAAATTAGTTTAAAGGTCACACATTTATTTATTTCAGGAAATCCGGGATTGAAAAACAGAATCAAAACGGGTCCGGGATTGGATGCCCTATTGACCGACATTCAAAGTATAATATTTGTAGATTCATTTGTATACGTTATTGTTATGTAATATAACATATTAAATGGCATTATGTTTTTTTAATGAATTAATAAAAGACAGCGCAATCAGTTCGTAACGAATCAAAAAAAAAAACACTGAAATAGCTCATCTACTTTTAATTCACAAAGGTTTGGCGTACGAATTGGGGAAAATTATGGCAACTAATTAACACAGCTGTAATCCGGTTGAGAGTGGCCCGATTAAGATCTACGAGCCTCGCGATACGCCCGCTCGCGTAATTGACTTCCACAGAGGGTCGGTGTGTAGCGGAGAGGGATGATAATTTACCGCCGACCTACCCGAATCTCCGAAAAGGTCGCCCCTTAAGACCCTTTCGCAACGCTATCAACTTGTATCCCCCGAGAGGATAAAGCGATAGATTTTGTCGGTATAAGGATAAGTCCGGAGTATTAAATATACAGTGTTTCAGGGAGTGTTATATTTACTTCATGATTTATTATGTTGCAACATTACTACATAGAAGATAGGTATATAAAATTGTAAAAAAAAACAATTGAACAGATGACGACGAAGACAAAATTATAGATTTTTTATTAAATCTGAAAGGTATATGAAGAATTAAATATAGCATCGCATGTATTTAAAAAAAAACTCCCCTACCGTAACTCTATTCGTGATTTTAATTAGACCTGTTCGCCTGCGACTAGAATTCGATGTTTTATTCGTCAAGAAGCAAAGCCGGTCCCGTTAAGAATATTGCAAGAATAATATGTTTATAAATTATAAACAAGTGAATAAAAATACAAGAACGGAAGGAGGAAGCCGCAATACAACCGTAACCCAGGGACTACGAAACGCCATGCTCTAAGCAAATCCGTTAAGCGTTGCAAACTTTCATACAAACTTTGTATGTAAGTTTGCAGCGTTTAACGGATTTGCATAGACCATGACGTTCCGTGGCCCTCGCTAAGCCGACGATGAAAATGTAATACGATAATTACATGCATTTTCGATGGATTTTATGGTAAACTTGTGGAATTTCATTTCAATGTTGCACTAAATATTGGAACATTTAGCCTTTTTGTACCAATTCCAATGTGTATTTATCAGATATTAATTGATATTGCGTAAGTGAATTTAGCGAGTGTTGGGAGTGTCTGATGCAGTATTATTTTATGTAAACATATTTACGATTAACAAGACATGTATTCTGACGAAATTCGGGCAATAATTGGCTGAGAAAGATCCGCATATAAGAGAATCCGTGAGAAAATTATCAGGCATGAGGTAGGTTATATTAGAATATTTAAAAATACAAAGTTTTTTAGCAAGTGTTTAATTTCACATTGCACTTGAAGCTATTATGCTCGCACGCCAAATAAAAATCAATCGCCTAGTGGCGGCGCCATTGAATAAAATAAGTACGCGGCAAGTAAATCAGACGCGTCATCATCCCCGACGGTTCGAAGAGCGACGAGGCACCGGGGAGCCACGATAGAACGTGCTAGAAGCGCTGCGAAGACGTACAACAGGGTTGTTAGAGACGCCGCCGACGCCCCTACGTCCATGCGGCGTCGGTATTGATTTCTAGTGGAACGGCGCGTGGGCGAATAGAGAAGGCGGGCGGGCAGCTAGACGTCGAGAACTCATGCCGGCGTCTGGTGCGTTTTAGAGTATGTTTATTCATTATAAAATGCGTCTTGCGAATTTGAGCGTCGTTGCTCATACGTTTAGATAAAATTTAGGAATGAAAGAGGTTTCATGTTAATGGTTATAACGTTATCAGGTTTCATAGGATTCATCGCACAACGAAAAAATTTCAATTTCATAGTTTTTCAACAGTCAATAATCGTGTTAAAAAATCAACATACACATTTAGATCGCACCGAAAATTCTACTACCATCAATAAAACGGAATATGAACATTTATCTTGCAGATCAAAAATTATATATTATATCGCATATTTATAACCAAAAAAAACTGGAAAATGCCGAGAGTCGAGCCAAAAAATGGGTTTTAATTATCTTTAAATTTAATGGGTATTGGCAAAATGAATTTCACATAATTTTTAAGTGTTCGAATATAAAAAAAAGTTGAATATTTCAAATTTAAATTAAAAATACTAACTAATAATTTCAATATCCCGAAACCTGATATTAAAATTTTTATCATGGTTGTATATGTATTTAATTTAGATTTTTGTATTTACTTTCCTTTAGAATTCAATAAGAATATGGAAAAAAATGAGCCATACAGTCTATTGAGTAAATATTATGACGAATCCCCGATCGGAAGACTCTAGTTGGAATAATTAATACAAATATTGTTCGTTGTTAATTTTAATCTCGGACCATTTACCTCTTCTCATATTATATCATTCGTATCCTCGTTGCCATTTTAAAACATGCACTGCGGCGAGATATATACTTGGTATTTCTAACGACACCGAAATATACAGACTGAACGTAACCTTTCCATAGCGAGTGGGCGTGGCGGGCGAAATAAACCGGAGGAGGGTGCACAAACAAACCCCTGCGTCATAGCCTGCCTGGCTGTCTGTGTGGGGGTGGATTCGCCGGCGTGAGCGAGGCAAATGCGGAGAAAATCTCCAGCGCTGCGGAAAAGGGGGTGGGGGAAGTGTGCACGGCATTGATCTACGCATCTCGGCTACATTATCTGCGATGTTTTCACATTCGCACCTGCTACGCACGATTGCTGAGGATGCTTTTATGCGAGCGAGCTTTTTTAGAGGCACATGAAAACGAATGTGAGCTTGGAGAATCAAATTAAAAAGAAACACAAATTCTTTTTGCTGAGCTTATTTTTACGTATGTAGACTGTATGTTTTTTTCGGTATGTAGCGTTTTTCGCGTGAGATTATTTCACACATATATATTACATGGAAACAATTAGCGTAATTTCACGGTTATAGTTTTATAATTTATACAAATCGACGGCCGAGGTTCAAACTCTACAACAAACGTATTGAATGAAGTATGCATTAATTAAGAATGTGGACCATTGAGATGCTCGACAACTTGAACATGAGATCTTGACGTGCCATTTTACTCAGCTATATGCTGTCAATACACCGGATTTTATTGGTGATCTTTTGAACAAGGTGGGCAAATGGAAGCTTCTTAAAAATAACATTTACAAAATTTAACCGTTTAAAATAATGAGCTTTAAAATAACAAATAAATTCTATGACTGTTCTTTAAGTGGAAAATATATAATCAAGACGAATAGAAGACAACCATCAGTTTGAATCAAAGAATTTTAGTCCAGGAGACACGGGTCTTGAAGTCACAGATCGAAGTGACATGCGAGACAAACTCGGAAAAAAAAGCTTTTACGTTCAACTAATCCAACTAACTCATTACGTATATGTAAATTATGTTATCATTTACAATATACCTACGGCTGTACGTAAAATACAATAATATTTTATGTTTAAATATTTCAAAACTCGATAAGCCCATATCACAACTAGGGATTGCAATACCAGACGAATATATTAATACCGGTATTACAAAAAGTTAAAGCATACGGGAAACTGGGATCGCAATACCGGGCGAGTATATAAAAATTGGGACCCCAGTACGAACAGTTTGTATAGATCGATTTTTCAATACATTTATGGAATTCTGTTCGAAGGCATGGGAATGTATGTGATGTCATGGATTCCCCTTCTCACCCATCACATCCTAAAACAAACTGGACGTAGCGAGAGCAATTAGCTAACTAGTCCTGTCCTAGCCCTATAATTCTATCCTTACTCTCTAAGAGAAGATGAAAAAAACTTTATTTATCATAATCATAAGCGGGTGATTTTTAAAAAACAGCTAACCTGCTGTTTCTTTGAATAGTGATACAAAACTTAGCAGGTGATTTGAAATATATTAAAATTCATCGCGAAAAATGTTATTATAATATGCGATGGTTTCAATACATTCAAAATTAGATTTTGGTAAAATTTAAACTGGTATTTCGGTATTGAAAAATAAATTACGAATATCAGGATCCTGGCTTCGGTAATATCAGCGCTGCAATCCGTAATAACAACACTGTGGTTTCCCAAAATATTAATGTCATGCATGCAAACCGTGAAAGCATAAAAATGTTATATTTACAATGATAGATGCCGGTAAATATTTAGAAAGTAGGCGAGTAGGATGTCACTTATGTGGTTAAAATAAGTGCCGACTAGTAACAACGTAACGAGGTAGATAAGAAATATATCACAGATAAGATGAAAACAATCTTAGAATAAATTATAATGAAACGAACGTTCTTTAGCTAAATAAGAAGATACTGGAAAGAGTGACACAGAATATAATGTAACGACACCTTATTTCGGATCAAGTCAGTTCTTCGGTCGGTCTCACGGATGAGAGTAAAGTTCGCGTTGTTTTATCGCACGCAGTTTACGATACGTGGAAAAAAAATGTGTAAATAATTTAGCGTACAAGATAAAGCTGGTACCGCAACAAAAGCACAATGTAAGATAACGAACTATACGTAAGATACAGTCGAATCAAAGTTAACATAAAAGGCAGATTTATTCGTTTATTACGTAAGTGTGCACACACTTCAAAGCGTTCGTAGTTAATTGTGAATGATATTATCAACACTTTCATTGCATTGCATAATTTATTCAAAGATTAACTCAATACATACCAGGTTTCCAGAAACAATTTAATTCTATCGTATGTTCTGGATTCAATCGACATAAGGATTGAAACCACACACCATAAATGTAGTTTTTGCTGTGTATGTTTGTATTCGAACATACTTATTATCATCGTTATTTAACCTTAGTAGTTATCTTAGCTTCAAAAAAATACACGAGATCTGGTCGGAACATTGATATTATAACGCTTAGCCGATGTGCAGATACAATATTGATTGAATAATCATATTCACACATCAGTCAAGCCACGTTAAGTGTATTTTTTAAAAAAATATTTAGTCTTCCATATTCGTTCAAAACTTGGGTAACATTCAATTCAACAGGGATATACTGAAAAAAGTACAATTTGCAAAAAATAGACAGTTCATAGCAGCTATGTAGACTTCACCTAAAATACGGCGGTTTTCAAGTAATAAAAAAAAACTACATACATGGCAATGGTCGAGAGATGATACTGGGAAGGTCACATCGGCCGATGTGATATAGATATCATGATGCAAATATGAATGCACTGTAACGGTAATATATCGTACTGCATAAGATAAAAAAATTAAAAGTAACGAGACGTCAACTGCATTCGGTTGAAAGGTCAGTCACCTTCGCAGCTTGCACGGCGGAGGATGCATAAGCATAAAAAAACGATTATTGCAGTATTTTCTAGACTTGAAAAAAATACGCCAACAATGGAACGACGTTGACAGTAGCGGAGATTAATGTGTGGAAGAAAGTTGCACCGGAGCAGTGTTTCCTCTGTAAGAATCCGATCCAAGTGTTCTTGTCGGCTCGTGTTAACAGTTTTGAACTAAACTTGAGCGACATATTAACTTACTGCATTCACGAGAAAGTTTGATCAACAAAATAAACATTTAAATATGATAAATTCAGTGTTCAATTCAATTTTAACGTTAAATAGCACCATACGCCATAAATACGTCATCAATTATTTTATTACTGAACGTTTTTAGAGAACCTTAAATAAGTCCTAATATTTGTATTACACCACAGATCAGTATGCATACATATATTATCATAATGGAAATTTTTGGTATCGTCAAAGGACAGAGAGCAATGCTAAGAACCGGTAGCCAAGCTGCGCTAATAAACATAATTGGGATAATTATCACAAAATTACACGTCCAATTGTTCACTTGAGTAAATATTTGCTAAATATAAATTAGTGACCTAGTTTTGACGCGGAAATTTTATCCAAAACAATAATTCATAGTTCCGTTTTGTCAGTTGCCCCTATAGAGTGGAATGTCAGCGGTGAGCGGTTAAGTATGCAAGAACGAGAAGGCAAAAGAGATGATGATGATGACGACTTTCACTACAGGTTAGTTGACGGGTTGGCGTCTGTTATTCTGCGCCATGCATCGAAAAAACGGCGCGACCTTCTCCGTTCCGCTCGATGCAAATAAAAAAAGCATTCGCTCACACATCGGCTGATTTTCATAAAATTATAGCGTCGGTTATGATGTCGTATCCCTTAAAAGGCCTACTGCACGGGATTGAAGATGCGGTAGGTAGTGTTGTCTTAGATTTTAAATAATATTAAAAATTAACAATAAAAAAAGACTTGCAACATTGTTTATATAGCCAGTCTTTCAGGATTTTTCAGCTTCAACACAAGAACTGACGATCAATTTGACATATTTTCAAAATTTAATTCCAATCACGATATTATAGAGCAAGGAATGCATTGACATCGTTTTGCTATTATTGAAAATCCCACACACGATGTTTTTACAACACTTGGTAACCCAATTAATTGACGCTCGTTTCTCGGAACACTTGTAATGTATTAAAACAACTCATTGCAATTTTGACTCATTTCTTACAATAAAATTGTCAAAGGAAAAAAGATGGTTTACATTTTTCATGCGGCATCAAAACAATGACAGAAAATCGTATTGAAAGTTAGTAATCGCGCGTCATATTTTAGAGAAGTCCTTCCTACGACAAGAATCATCCGACCTACGTTCGAAACTTAAATACAAACATAAAAACAGTACATAATATTTATTATTCTTTTACGTCAACAAATTGAACTTCTCTACGCCACTCAGTCTACGCTGAAATTTATATTGTGTACACTCATAAGAACAACAAAAATGCTTTTAATGTGATGGGCAAAGGAAGAAAACAACCCTGAACATTAAATAAACAATTCATCAAAAGAATATTGCGCAAACTACAGTGAGAATATTCTGTAATAAATCGAGGACCAGAAAAATAAATTCCGTTATTTGAAACACACTTAGTAAATTTGGGTACGTTCCAAAATCAGTTTATGTGATCGTTTTCAGTACTATTACGGAGAAAAGTTTAAAAAAATATCATATTCTCTCCATTAAGCATTTTAAACACCAGTCATTGTAAATCATGAGCCAAAAAAAACGTAAACGCAATTGAATAAAAAAATACCTAATTTGGTATGAGGTAACAACGGCAAATCTTATTTACGCGCGAAAAAATCTGGTTATAAATTACTTAACCTTGCCGATACACAATTGTGACGTCGAATTGGTTCAAACACTTCCAGCCTTAGTGTATACTCTCGAGGCCAAGCAAGCCTTGATTAGTCATCATTATCAAAACAGTAACGGCTGATAAGGCTGTGACTAAGTAGAGTAGACTATTTGACCGGATTCCGTCTGTATGTACATATAATTTAAGATTAATTTCCCTCGCGGCTGGGCTGGCTTGTGGCTGGGAGGTGATCGCAAAGGCGATTATGATTTTAATGACAAGTGATCACGGGCGAACGGTGCAAGTGCAAACTTCATCACCTAACGGCGAAATCGATACAATAATTGTATACGCGACAGTGCTGCATTCTCACATATTTATCGATAGCCCTAAGTTGACGCAGTTATAATATATATGAATAACGATGTACTTTAAGTTGTCATTTGTTTAGGATAGTAACAATTCAATTGGAAGTTGTACACTTATTTATTATCTATCGGGTTTTACATTTTATGTCATTTGTTCCCGGAAGAAAGAACAAGCATCTGCGCTAACATCATATTACTCGGCCAAGTCCGAACGACAGTGCATGCACCCGTCAAGCCAGTCGCGCGAGTTTCACGGGCAAATATAAAATACATACCATTTTAATTTAATTCAATCCAATAAAACTCGTAAGAAAGTAATGTGCGCCATCGACGTGCAGTTGTCGAACACGTTTGGAAATTAAACTATCATTAAAAAAACGTGTAAACTAACTAGATATTTTTGTGGTCAGAAAATCAATATCAAATAAAGTCGTCGATAACCAATAAAGATTGGTTGTACTCATTTAACGAGTTCTGCCACAAAATAACGTTTTTTTGTTCTCGTAATTGATTAAAAGAAAATCTTGTGATACTATTGAGACAATTCAAAATTAAAAATTAAAAATATACAACAAATGCTTGACCATGTTTAAAAGGGTTTGGGGATTCTTCCGTACACTGATTATTTATTTTTATATTCGACTATACAATAATAGTCAGTGTGTGCAGAATTCGTGAGAAAAAAATCGTTCGGAAAGAACCCATTCACTGTTTGAATGATACCCATTCAAAAGAAGTTCAATAAATATTAAATATTATTACAAAAATATTTTATAGTACATACCAGTAAATTAAATTAAATTTAAGATTTCGACTGAAGGTGCTTGGTGGTGTTTCAATATTATGTTTTTATGACATAAATACGAGTCACGTAACAGAGGAAAATTCTAAATGAATCTCGAGATATTGGTTATCTTAATCACAATTGAATTAAGTAGGTACAAAACATTTAAAATATTAATTTCAATTTGTCATACATTTTATAAATTCAATAGATGGATCGAACACACAGTAGGAAAGTGTAATAAATAATACAAATAGGCTACCTTTGTATTTCGGAATCTATGAAGCGGTTAAAATTAAAAATTAACAACGTGTTGAATACCAAAACTTGAACGAAATAAATCCGATAAAAAAATTGTAGCACAGCACATTCTTCAATCAGATAATAATATTTCAAATAAATTCACTTGATGCAATGAACACTGACCGTGCAAATACAAACGCATTTTTTTCTTCTTTTTGTAACCACAATAAAGCCAAGTGGCTTATGCTACAAGACAGCGAAACACTTGGAAAATTGTTGCATACTTCTTGTGGATGTTGCAAATAGGGGCTCCAATCCCGGATCCTTTTTTTGATCCCTGGATTTCGGGATTCACAATTATTTCGGGATCCCGGGATCGATCACTGCTTTGATTTTTTTGGCGCGATGATTTGGAAATGGTTGCGAAATGGCAATTTCCACAATTATTGAATATTGCGAGACCTTTTTTTAAAACTCGATCCTCTTAAAAAGTTATCGAATTGAGAGATAGTATTATACATTAAAACACCCATTTACACTCAAGTCGGGACAGTGTAATTTGGGGTAGTGTAATTGGAGGTGTGAATCTCATACAAAATTAGGGATTTGGTTTTTTCCGCAAAAAATGCAAAACTAAGATTTCCCTTAGTTTTGCAAAAAAAATAATATTGACGAAATATTTAGTTACCAAATGATAAAATGCAAAGGGCGCCAAAATCCCGCACATAAGACAGTCGCCCGCTATACGTGTATAGCCTGGGACGTGTTGAATACACAGACGCTAGCCAAAATTTGACTGTATGCGCGGCACAGACTACCGTATCGTAGTAACGACAGTGGAACGCGACCGTGCAATAGGGGGATTTGCGGCGAGCATTTCAAGCCGGCGCGTGATTCGGGGTTCCACTGTATCCAAAAGCGCTAAAGCTTTATTTTAAGCTCCATCCTTTCAAATAGTTACGACTGCCAGTGACTACAGCCCAAATTCCGGGATTACGGGATTGGAGGCTTTAGTTGCAAAGGTGTAAAAAAACTTAATAATATGTATCACACGAGTTCGAAAATGTCAAATCGCCATTCAAACTGTTCTTATAAATTAAAACAGCCGGATCTTAGGACGAAGTCGAAGATAGTCGTCGCAAAAAACATGAAAATTCTCGAGTGTAAGTACTAGGTATTTGCTGATATCAGCGAAGCTAAGGCGCTGTGTACAAATGCGATCGGTCACCCACAACGAAAAGACTTGTAAATAATGTTGTACGGTCAGGCTTCGTGTGGTTCGTAATACGAGATTTGATCAATTTAGTAACTCTCTAACTTAATAAATAATAATTATTACAGCCAAACAGTACTACGGCATGACTCAGCCATATTTATTTACTACTGCAGGCGAACACGTTCATCATTCGAATCAAAATAAAGCGACACCACGCACGAAGAGGTTGCGCCGTTCTGGAGTTTGCGTCGCGAGATGTCAGTGGGAGTAATAATGATGATATAACGAAAACGCAAGCCATATTTTCCCAACAAAAATATTAAATTTAATCCAACAACAACACGAAGTCATGTTATAAACAAATAGCACCGATGTGATTGATATTGATTTGTGGTCTAAAATCATACGACATAGTCCAACAGCCTTTAATAACCCAGTCGAATGCATGCATATATGTATATGTATTAAAAAAGTAAACAAAAATATCACCATCACATTTTCGATTATTCTTATTTATGTCAGTTTTAAAAAGGGCTATGGAGTCGTGTAAAAAAAAGACGAAGACGACTACGACTCCAGCTTTAAAATATTTAACGACTCCGACTCCGAGGAGATTTTTCTATAATTTCATTTTAACTTATACATATGTATACCCCATCAGATCATCTTTAGTCAGCCAAGCATGAAATGTCAACACTTTGGACTACTTTGTTTGAACACACATCATTAAATATATTTTTCAAAAAAAATCAGGCCGTTTATTTTTCACGACTCAGACTCCACATCTCTGGTTTTAAAACATTTTTTTATAAAATCTATATGAAAGTATGTATGCAAAAGCGTTTCAAAAATTAGTTATCAGGTTTTTCCCAAACAACACCGATATGCATGTATTCGGCAGGGCTATGTCCCTCCCAGTCGGTCGCTCAGCTGACGACGTAAGTTGTAAGCTAAACCAAAAACCACAAAATGGCACTATTTACAAAATACTTCACTGTGGTGAGTGGTTGTCATTCAGCGGTTCGGATAACGTATATATGTTGAACATTACGTAATATTTTCCTATCTAATCCCTGTTCAAAACGCGTCAACCGGGCAGATTGATAATCGTGTAAAAGTTCCGTTGATTTCTTACGGCTTCGGCAGATAATCCTTGAACGGGCAGGAGGTATTAATAATTTTGTAATAAAAACGATGACACGGTGGATTCCCAGGCATTATAATTTGTCGGTAAAATTGCCGTGCAAAGTCTTGTATCAAACATGTTTGAATCACTAATTGGTTGCGTTTTTTTTTCTTCGTAATACATGAGCATTAAATAAGTCATAGAATATATTTCAATGCATTTTTGGCTTCGGGCGCAAATTGATTTTGTTTGATTGATAAAAAAATGATTAGATGATGTGCTATTGGTATAAATATTTTTTTGTAATACAACTTTACTGATAAACTGGTTCCTTGTTGACTTTATCTTATATTAATTTTAAAAATAAACCATTCAAGTCTTTTTTTATGATCGCAAATTTCGCTTTTATTTTTTCAAACATAAAAGCTAAATTAAGATACTTATTCTCAGCATTTTCAGCTAACATTATTTTAATAGAACGTGTATCCAGTTGGATACTGTTTTCCGGATCCTGTTGGATAATGTTTTCAAAAAAAATGTGGGTTACGTCCTTTTTCCTTTACAAATTCGATATATAAAGAGCCACATCATAGTCACGTTTACGCGTAGTATTAAATACACAAATTCAAATTTAATTACATTTCTAAAAAAATCTTAATTGCTATATAAAGTATAAACAATATTTGTATTACGATATATTGGTAGCCGCACTTTACTAAATGAAGAGCCGCATTTGCCCACGTCTGATATATGGCGCTATGGCATTTTAATTAAAAAATAACACGATAAAATTTGATCATCATAATACTATCGATACAATTGTGTAAACAATGAATGCATAGCACCGTAGCAAGTCTTGGGAGAAGGAAAAAAAATCTTGAATAGTGACACTGACGGTGAATAAGCGAGGTGGGGCATTCTTCTCTCGGCTATTCATCAAT
The DNA here is from genome assembly GCA_030503985.1 of Himalopsyche tibetana. Taxonomy (NCBI): domain Eukaryota; kingdom Metazoa; phylum Arthropoda; class Insecta; order Trichoptera; family Rhyacophilidae; genus Himalopsyche; species Himalopsyche tibetana. The sequence goes on from JAPJYX010000006.1 coordinate 676,704, forward strand.
CGGGCACAAACGTGCGAACGAATAAAATATGTTCATTCTTACAAGAAAGAAAAGGAAATTAGAAAGTGAATGCGTATCGGTTTGATACTTATTATTATGTTGTTAAAGATATTACACATATAGGTACAAAGAATAGTACATTTTCAAGCAATTAAAAAATCCTTCGATTGCGGTTGAGTAGATGAATGGTAGCGCGATAAGACTTTTCTCCCACTCGGCTGTGCTGTCGATGTCCAATTTTACGCCTTCGTGCAATGCGTTGATTTTTCAATGAATTAACGGTGTTTTGTATACAAAAAGCAGGGATGTTTCGTTTGAACAAGAGACGCAGGCGTCGTAGTGAAGGGCAGCACGGAATCGGTAGTTGCAGGCAGGCGAAACATACATATGTGTCCAGCGTATGTTGCGACAGCTGCATCACGCAAGTGTCATACATGAAAGACACATTAAATGGCCCACAATATTTCCTTATCTTTTAATAGTATCGTCTGTTTTTTTAAAAAAAAAACGCACTGAATATAACTATCAAAATTTAGTAGTACAGCCGTTTCGCCTCTTACGTATTCAAAAGAAAACTTCACCAAGAGTAAAATATATATATACTTTTAATCAATAAACATAAAAAAATTATTACCGGTCAACTGTTGCCTTGTGACCGCCACAATTTTTTTTTTCAGCGGAAATAGACTAATGTGTCGACGCCGTTGAACTCATTTATTTCGATCCGTGGAATGAGCCTACGATTTGAATGCCACCCCTGACTTATTCAAAGAATGCATAGCAACCGCATGCCATTAGGGCTGACGATGCACACATTCCTAAAAGAGTACAATGAAGCTTTTTTTATTTTATCGGTGGACTTTTAATTGTATTTATTTTGTATATTACACCTCATAATCGGCAAGCTCAGTTTAGGTTTAACGTGGGATATGTATGTATGTGTACACAGTTATAAATTCATTCCTGATATAAAATAAAAACTGTCAGTTGCATTTTGGGACAAGTGCAATTTGGCATGCGGGCCGGGGAAATGCTGCCAATTTTCTCTCGCGCAATGTCTCGTCGGAAGTTTAAGACGATACGATAAAAGAACGACCGTCGCGTACGATACTCGCACTGATAAAATGAATTACGGTTTTATATTCAAAATAACGTGAGTCATGCGGTCCGGCGTGCACGATGCGGTGGTGACCGAGAAAGTTTAGCTGGTTTTCCGATGATGTCTGCATTGTACTTTGGGTGTAGTCTATGAATCGCATGAACAACTTTATGAATTGTATCTCTACGCATATTATAATTTTGGACAGCCTTCAAACTTACACTGATTTGAGCTCATCCACTTATAAACTAAATATCAAATCAACAATTGAACCGTATGATTTAAAACTGGCATTGCCTTGCGGGATATGGAATACTATGTATTTCTAGGAAAGAACTAGACACAGAATATTTGTACTTCATTGAAAAATAAAAGCACGTCAAACGCGCAATAAGATCAGCCGTGTTGAGTGTTATATTATCCGCGTATTTTAATTCATACGGAAAGATCTGTCTACCTTAATATCTCAGAAGATTGCAAGGAGAGGTAGACGACGGAATAAAATTAATGATGACACGCGTCGATTGAAAATAAATACGTGATAATCGATGTGAAAAATCATGCGTTGTCAACTCCGCCCTGTTCCGCGGCAGTGCCCCCAGCCGGCCGAAGCCGCGGGCGAATCTCCAGACAGTGTGTCGGCGAGGAGAGTGCGCGAGATTCGACTAGTTTATTCCACTATCTCTTTGGCGCGACGAGCAACCTCCAAGCAGCGTAAACGAGCACTTATTGATGGGCAGCTATCTCGCACTCCAATAAGGACCAGACGTTTTTATGAGGACAGTAAATTTTGTCGCACGTTTCCGTTACAAACAAAATTTAAAAGACATTTTAGAATTATAAATCAGTCAAAACGCTTTAAAACATACACACTATAACGGCCTTATCGATATGTCTAAGATTATGAAGTATTTTTCTTTCATAAATTCTGTAAAGTTCAAGAGTATCTAATCGATTATATTTAATATGGGCATTATCAATCACACATTATTTACAGTTACTCATCCAAATTAGTTGGTATAGATAACGATCAATATTTTTCTTGATAAAAATTCGAGTAAAATATCTATCTAGATAAGATAATAACAAACAAAATTGCAATCTAAATAAATATACTTGACAAATTTTAGCATCTGTCTGAACTTTTTAGTCGTATTCTGCATCAAACATAAAATATATAATATAAACCGCGGTTAGCTTGCCATTGTTTTTTTAATTGAATAGTCGCTGGAAACACCACACAAATTTAAATTTTGTACATGACAGTGTGGCATAAATAACAGATTATGGCCAAAATCGTGTGCTATATAAAATATGGTCAGGACGCCGCGATCGAATGTATGATCTACCGCGACCTTTATGGAATATTCAAGGAATTTTGTTCAACGGATCGCTTTCAACTAATCCTCTTTTAAAATAACACAGGTTTGAAAATGATGGCTCCAAAAAAGTAGAGATTTATGAGTAAAGTTAGTTGAACTCATAAAAGACATTATCATAGATATGCAGAAGCCAACACAATGTTATTTTATGTTGATAACTATTTAATAATAAATGAATCGCCCGGTTCAGAATAGAGAAAGGATCTGCAAATTGGAAATATTATTCAACTTGCCCACTCGCATTCCCCAATTCTTGAGTCGCATGTTATATAATGGTAGACTAGTCGATATTTGTTGTAGAAAGTCACCTCGAGAGCCTAAAAAGCTGGCCATACCTGTTAAATATAAATAATTCATTCAGTCGAAGACCCCTAGACGGCGAAGAATTATTACGGTGCCCGGTGGATTACAGCGATCGTAATCGGAGCGCGTGTGACGGTGTCTGGGGAGGAAAGGCGTGGTGGATCAGGTGCGCTTGCCCGAGATAATCAGTGGAAAGATTCCCGAGCGGCTGTAGGGGAACAGCCGCGGCCTGCCGACGTACACGCGACTTACCTATTGTATTCCACAGCGTACCTGTTCAACAGTTAACTATCTGGGAAGAATGCGGGGAGCAATGAACGGCGCAGACAATGATGGCCGACAGGCAGAGAGAACTGTTATGCCGGGGCTACGGAGAGGTGAAAATTTGAATCGGAGATATTTTATAATGACCCATTCCGTATGGGATTAGAGATCGATTGCTTTCAGAGATGCACGAGGGTAAAATGCTTGAAAACCTGTTATTTAAAATTGTCTGCGAGATTTCAACAGGATTATAGACAGATTAAAAAATATCAATCCCGAACAATAAAAAAAATCGACAAAAATAATTATGGACTATGGTACTTTAATACCGCTCTAAGGTTATAAGTTTTTTTTAAAGTAATAATTGGAAAAACTTTTTAATAGACGCATAAATAAACGTAAGAGAATGCTACTATTGGCAAGATTTCAACACATATCGAACCAAAAGGAATCAATAATTTTATATACATAGGAAAACCCCCAAAAACGCAAATTAGTGGCAGTGAAAAAAAAGAGAAAAACACTTTTCTGAATAATATATTTACACAAATAGATCTCAAAGTTTCGTCTCGTCGGCTACTGATATTAAATATGTTTTTTTTTAATCCATGTCCGCTCCCAATGTGAAGCATATGGCCTCCTAATGGAGGTATCTCAACAGAAGTTTTTTCTACGAGAACTGTTTAGCAGCTTAACGACCGTGGTCGCGTATTTGAGTCTTTGAAAAACAAAGGTTGCTGGCCGGCGGACACATATATGCGTATAGGCGAAGTATCTGGAAGCTAAGAAAATTGAATTTTGTAAAGATATCTCAATTTGCTTACAAATTATATTGAATTTAGTAAAATTATAATGTTTGTGAATTTTTCGCCAAAATTTTATTTCGCCAGGTGAAATTTTATAAAAAAAAACGTGCGGTCGTTAAGCTGTTATTACTCAGTCGCTCAACCTCACTTTTTTCAAAGTGAGTAGTAGGGAAAGAAGGATAAGGCTAGAACAGGACTAGTGGTTGGCTAATCGCTATTGCTACACCCAGTCAATAGGGACCAGAAGGATGGGGAGAGGAAATGACGTGAATTGACATCACAAACACCCAGTCTTCGATCACAACTTTGAAATGAATAATTCTCAAATTCACTGTGATCTGACCGGGAATCGAACCCAGACCTGTGTGATCGGTAGAGAAAGCTCTAACCAACTGGGCCACAGCAGGCGACAAATATGTTTGTACCACTACCTTTTTAATGTTCACTCTCAAAGTGATAAGCACGCGGAGTTGTGTTACTCAACCGCTTAAACTCTCCCGTTCAAAAAATGTAGGAATATAAGGATAGGGGGCATGACATGACTCCCACTATGCCCCGTTTTCATGATAGGATAGGTGGGGTGGGGGATTCAAGAGGTCAGACATTCATGTCTTCTACAGAACCGAAATCTATAAAACGACGTCGAGCACTCGGCCGCGGACTCATTACTAATAGAATATATATATATATACAACATTAAGGCTATGTTAAAATTAACTCTCGCGGCTCGGAGACTAGAAAAATACTTAGCAGGCGATGGGGGTCTTTTTTGACCCCAGTGGTTTCCTCATTATTGGCCTTATTCTTATGAATTTCAAAAAAAAAAATAGTCTACGGGCTTTAAAATATCTCTCTGCATCTTTCCTCATACATTTTTTTATAAAAAATCGTGTTTTTTTAATAAATAGTCATATTTTAAGTTACGCGTAAAAAATACGTCCTTCCAGTACACATATGTAATCGCAACTGAAGCCAACCAATCATGGCAAATGCAATTTTACGAGCTGCCGCTTATCGCTCCTTCACATGTTGCCAGAACTTATATAAAATTAGGCATCGACGAAAGATATTGTGAATTTTTTGAGAATAGTATTTAAGGATACATAAATTATTATCTTTAACTTCGAACGCATCAATCCGTTTTTTGTTCTACGTTGAAGATCTTTTTTATTTATTTGAATTTTTTATTTAATTTTGTTCTAAGACCGTAATTTTGTTCAATGTAAAATATATATGCAAACTATTTTTTTCGCTTATAAAGAACATATTTATAAATTGTTTCGAAATAAATACCTACACACATATGAACATATTAAAAAACATAAAACCCTATACTTTTTAACAAAAAATATGATAGTGCTCAAAGCAAAATTTGCTGGAAAAGGTCAATGGTCAATTTATTAATTAAATTTAAAAAAAAAACTACATACCCGTCTAAATAGTTTTCTATAAGAAACATGATTTGCTTTAATATTTATTCATATAAAATACTGACATTTTTATTTAAAAATATATTATTTGGTGAAAAAGTATTTAGGCTATATGTAATAAAATATATTTAAGTATTAGAAAATTTATCCCACATATTGCATAATAGACCATCACAAATCATTTTTTTACACAGTTGTGTGTTTTTCATAAACAATCGTAAAAAATACTATTACGTGTATCATATTATATATTATGCTTTGCCCGCAATAATCATTCGAATGCAAAAGTTTCCCACAGAAATAATCTTGTAAATCATTTTTTTAATTAACGCCGATGTCAATAAACGAATGAGTTGCAGTTAAAATGCGTGTTAGTTTCCGTTCCGGGTCGTTTGTTTTTGGGTTTGAAACTCCATTTATCCATGAAGCCCGTATAAACATGAATATAGCTCTACGCATGTTTTATTGAAAAAATGTAAATATGTAAGATGTACATACATAATAATATAATAAAACCACAACCTGGCAATAGCAATTGCACTCATATTCGCAAAATAATCTGTGATTGGTTGTTTTAATTCGACGCCCAGTCAATTAGAATTTTTTCTAAGCACGGTGTTTCATAAATATTTCACCTTATAAGTAAAAGTTATTTAAGAAAATTTTCAGACTAATATTAATCAAAATAATAAAGCAGTTGTGTGTTTTTATATACGCTAACCAAATTAATGATAGCATAATCAAAGATACTCAAATTATGGTAGAGCTCCTTCCTTCCTATACATTTAGTTGATAAATATATATTTTTTTAATACACAAATGAAAGTAAATCAGAAAGGTTATAAAAAATAAACCATTTTAAAACTCGACAAGAAGTAATAATTTAAAAAATAAATATAATATGCTGAAATATTATGTTAAATTCAAACATTGATTTCAAACAGCTCTGAGTGTTTTATTACATATGAATGTAATAAAACATGATTTGTTTTCGTTGGGACTGCTTTTTCTTCCCCCTTTTTAACAAAGAATATCAGAAAGGAATGTATGTTTTTAAATCTAGCGATAAGGTTGTAATTAAAATTCTCCGAAATGGATTTTTGAGACATCACGGCTCTCATAAAATGAAGTTTATGTGACAGAAGAATTATGAAAATAAATTGACTTACCAGAATTGCATACGTTTAAATGGAATACTAATTCTTTCGAGATTTTATAAAAAAATGTTTGTTTATTCGTTAACATGAGTAGGTAAATACTTTTAAAAAGGAGTACATATGAAATATAATTACCTATACAACATACGTTTTAATGATTGTTTTTTTATTAGTAAAGTATCGTTACGGTATATTACGTTTTTACCTTTTAGTATCCTATAGTTATTTTTCCTTTGAACAATTAGTTAGCTTAGTAGAATATTAATAAATATAAATGGGAATTAGTACAAATTTATATTTTATTTTTTTGAATATTTTATTTTACTAATACTAAATTTTTATACTGCGTTCATCGAAATCATTTGAGAATGTTCGCAATAAACGAAACCAGTGTTTATTACTGGATTTTTATAATGTTAGTAACGGATTGTTTACATATTAAAAGAAGGCGAATTATAACATATACATGTTAGAAGTATTACAATACATGACAGTTATTTATACAAAAAGTAAACTTACGATTATGGGAAATGTTTAGTTACTCAGTCCGCTCTGCAAGTTTCGGTTTACTGCAGATTGGACAAAACAACTTTTTTTCTTCATACCCATGTACTTTACAAACAAAACTTTTACACTTTGAACATTTTGTATTCATTTTTTTTATCACAGCTTCGAGGGCAAAATCCACATCTTCCTCGTTTCAGGGTGTGGGATTCAATACCTGTTCTAGAGCTTGGCCCTGCAACACTTTCAGTAAAAAGATTAAATCCATACTTTTGATCTTTATGGAAATGTATACCACTATTTTTTCTGTCTTCCACGTTTTTTCTTGTCAAATCAACTGACAATTCCCGTATAAAAGATTTTCTCCTACTACGGTCATTTGACTTCCATTCCGGATATTTGGCAATCCATAAGAGATATGCATTTAATGCAGCCATGTCCAAAATTTCCATAAAAATTCTTAATGGCCACCGTCTTGTTGACCGAACACAGGAGTACTCTCTCGTCATTTTGTCTCCTGTGTCGACCGCCCCTTTTGTCTCATTATAGTGTAAAATCATATGTGGCTTTTTGCGTTGAGTGTTTTCTTCTATTTTTTTGTCGTGAAACTCCGAAGACAATAAGCACACGGCACGTCGTTTTTTTGCAACATATGAAAGAATTGTAAGTTTTTCCGTAAACCCAAATAAAGATGAAAACTCTTCTCTTGATTTAGAAGGCAAAAATTCTTTGGGTATCTCCCGTTTGTTTGCGCGAAGAGTGCCCGTTAGTGTAAGATTCTTTTCTAACAATAATTCTGCTAACGGCACCGACGTGAAAAAATTATCCGTTGTTACTCCGCGCCCAGATCCATAATACGGAGTCGTCAGATCTAACACTACTCTTTGGCCCTGGTTGACTTCTCTAATATTATTCATTTTTCCGGTGTACACTTGTACATTTAATATATATGCTGTCTTAGAGTCTGCAGCTACCCAAAGCTTAATGCCATATCGTCCCGGCTTACTCTTCATAAAAACTCTGAATCCACAATTACCCTTATACGTGGCCAAACGTTCGTCAATTGTAATATTTAAATTCGGATTAAAATTCCGCACACAACCCGCGGAAAATTGTTCAAAAATAGATCTAATGGGAAGTAACTTATCACCAGTTTGAGAAAAGCTTGCCTGCCTCGTTGTTTTATTATCAAACCTGATATTGCTATAAATATAAATAAATCGGTCTCTCGACATTGCAGCAGTGTAAAAATATTGGCGAAACAGTTCTTCAGTGCTCCACAACTCTTTCATATTTATTCTTCGTCCACGATTTCTCCCCGATGCCAGTAAAATTCCCATAAAAGCGTTAATTTCATTCAAAGTGATGTCTTTATCTGCCCGTAATAGTTTTCGTCTATGATTATTTGTATTTAAACAAATTTCATCCAACATACCTGCCGTGACAAAAAGTTCAAATGAACTTCTGATTGAGTTTATTTGTTGACTATATGCAGTTAGCCCTGGCCGAGAAGTCACAATATTGTGCAATCTACTGCGAGAACGAATTGGTGGTGACGAATTCCACTCAAAGCCTGATTTTGAAATAAATGATGAACTATTATAGTTACCATTATCACTATTAATATCATCAATATCAATATTATTATCATCACTTTCATTTTCATCTTGATTCTCAATAAAATCTTCCACGTCCGTAATATTGTCAATTAATTCAAAATCTGTATCACTACCACTTTCTGAATCACTATTGTCTCTTGAATTTAAGCCTTCGGAAAATATTTTTTCTAATTCCGCATTTGATAGAAAATTCGACATGTTGCTAGTTAAAAAAATCTTTCAAAAACAATAATTACACAATTAAAACATACTCCACAAAACGTAAGCAATATTGTTTTTATAAATACGTATTAATTATAAGAACACTTTAAAAATTGAACTAATATCGAAAGACCCGCTAAAACCGTCCGTTAGATTTGGAACTTACTGTAACACTAAGGCGGGTTTAAAAATGGGGTCATAGCGATAACACTATAAAGGCGTTGACATATATGGAATACCACAAATTTGTAGCGCAGAAAAAAGTTTTTCGGATGAAATTTATCCGATTTCTTTTCTGTTTTATTTAATAGAGACGGAACTAGCAATTGAACATATTTTTTTTCTTCTACAAAAGGTTCAAAAAACTATGATATAAGAATACCTTAATTATAAACATTGCATCACCTATATTAAAATAGATATTTAAGAAAATGTGGGTATTGGGGTCGCATTTCTTGAGCTTAGAACCGGAAAAGTTAAACTACAATAAATAAACAGAACAATCAACGTTCATCGACCATCATCGAACAATCAAATTTACCCAAATATGCAGGGTAAACGAGTTTCAGATGACTACATTTGGCAGTTACCCGTGATTGCAAAAGACAAATAAATGCAGTAATGACACATCCTGATAGTTTGTTATATAATCAATGCGCTATTTAACAAAAAAATGTTATTATCTTGACGTGAGATATAGCCGCGATGTAAATTTTAATTCACGTAACAGAATTAACTGTTTTTTTTATTCAGCAAACAGATAAAGTGAATAACTGAATAATCAACAATGAATTCGGTGACATAAGCGCGTCAGATCACGAAATTTACAACGCATTCTTGTTAGAAGAAAAAAAACCGGTTTCCCAATTTATTATTTTATTACACATATACAGAAACACGCACACGGCAAAGTGTAAAAACAAATAGATACTATTGATAAAGCCAATGTTTAGATTTTTTTTTAAAATACTGTAGGAATTTATTGGGGTGATAATATCAGTTTATGTTTTGGCTGATGGTAACAAAACATTCATTTTTTGCATTGAATATGTAAAGCAAAAAAAAAGAAATGAAAAATGAAAAATTAAAAAGACGTAATCAACGTAATAAGCAGCAATCTACGCTTTTGCTCGTAGAGGTACGACATACAGAACAATTATCCCATTTTTTTTGGTAATAATCAGTCTTATAAAAATAAGGGCAGAGTTCAAACTTAGTGTTGCGTTTCTTTTAAAATAATATAGGACTCTGAAATATGCATCATGATTGAGTGACACCCGTGTTGAGAATCGATGTTGTACGTTGATCGGGTGGGACGATTTCTTCGTAATGCTCTTCTCTCAGTGCATTTTGTTGGTGAGACTTTTCCTCAATATTTTCTCGGAAATTTTTAGTGACAGCATTTCACCACTAATTCCCATTACATCGCGGCATCGTTATTTGATATAAAAATATATTATTTGTATTAAAAAGATAAAACTTTTCGAATATCGCCCAATCGCGTAAAAGCGAGGATTACTGTTCTGTTACAACACGTATATTATATTACATTTCGACAATAAGAAGCCATATCTTTGAAGTCACTTTAATGCTATGAAGCCATAACCATATCGCATAGCATCATGGTAGTCAAACAGTTGTATTTAAAGTAACGTTCCATTTGTAATGCAATCAATGTCAATAACCCTAACACTATCAATGAAAAAAAAAATACACTTCATCTGCACATAGTAGAACATAATCATTCAACAGACCAATAAAGCTATCAAAATTAAATGAAATTTATTATTTATAAAGAAAACAGAGTATTGTTAGTAAAAAAAAGAAGCAATTAGTTTCTACGAAACGAGAACGTTTTGAGAGATTCTCGGGCAAAAATAAATAAGCATCACAATAATTTATTATTGTAATAAACATAAATAATAAAACTCGTCAGGCACTGTTTGTTCGCGCTAATTTGATTGCAGTTACCTGACTCTAGTTTAAAACAATAAAAAAAAATGTTAAAATAATGCAAATCTTGCAAGGATGGTTCGGATATGATAGAAAGTATTCTGTTCTCGACCTATTGTTATTGGGGGACAGTGTATTCGTGTAAATAGTTCAAATGAAACTTAATAATGCATCTTATTTAAATTGTTAAAAGTTATCATTTATATAAGGTAAAAAAAAGCAACATTAATTGTCTCGACACTCTTAACTATTTCATGGCGACATTCAAGCATCGAAAAGCCAAATTGAAGACAAATATTTCTCACTTCGGGAATGTTCTTTCCGTCATCCTGATCTTGCTCATCTGGGGCAGATATTTCCTAATTCATTCAAAATTTGGACTCCAGGACCGTACACATTGCAATTTAACAACTCGGCGACAACTTCTTCACATTCTCTGTATATTAAAATGTGTACTACTGTTTTCTTGATTTCTCATACGTATTACTTTTTACTACATTACTGGAAAAACTAATGGTGATAAAAAGTTCAAGATAATCGAGGGCCGAATAATAGATTTTTTACAGTCGCTATATACATTTGCACCCAAAAGTAAATATCAGTGTTATTCTTATACCTCCACACCCAGCCCCTACTAGCCTAAAAATGAGAAACCTGCGATATTTTCATTTTATTGGTTTCATTCTTTTAACACATCTAATTGAAGATTCTTGCCTTATGAAATCCTGAAAACGGAGTATAGAGAGGTCCGCCATCGCTGTCTTAGGATAAAAGAGTGCGCTTCTGCCCCTATGAATATGTTATGGTTGAAAACGTGTTACTGACGAATTGGGAAGACCACTCCATATAGTATTCCATGGTATCAATATAACTACAAACGCATCTGTACCAGAGGAGCATACGGATACAAGTCGAACATATTTTGAGAATTCAGATACACATTGTGTGTTATGTAGTATTGATAAACGAAAACCAGCGATATAATGGAAAAGTTGAATATGTATACCAAACTGAAGCGAAAATTTAACGTGCGAAGGGTAAATACTTCGAAGATACGTACGATCCACGATAATTTCCCGGGGGTACAATGCGAGCCGCGGTGAGGAAACCACTGGCATATTACGCACGTAGGAAATGAAAATAATTCATTCACGAAAGGAACATTTATAAATGTTACGCTGAAATTGGCGAGGCGGCGACAGCGTGCATTAGGCGGCCATATCAAAACTGATTACGTAAGAAAGTTTGCGGATTTTTGATAAGCGTCCCAAATGAACACATAATGTGATGATAATTTATTGTTATTGCGATTTTAAGATTGAGTAAGAGCGAGTTGGGAAAGAACGGAAGAATATACGGTCGCTTTCACGTAACAAAATTGATAGCAGCGACAAGCATGTTTGAGGAGAAAATGAGATGATTAGACGGTAAGAATACGGTTGTCAGAAAATTTAGGAATTTCAATCGATATATTTATTTCATCACGTGTTCAAAATAAAAATCAATGCAATATAATATAATACAAAGTATAGAGAGAAATTGGTCTGAAGGTTTAATAAATAGTCTTTCAAAATTTTCTACGAGAAACTGATATCACACTAGCAATAATAAAAATAACGGTAAATCAGTTTATTATTAGATATTTACATTGTTTTATGTTTTTTTTTAATTAGCCCGATAAAAAAACTATTCATCCGGACTATTTTGAGGCATCTAAAAATTACATAAACCTTGGTTTGAAATACAACAATATGTCAACGTAATAAAAAACTATTATATAAAAAAATGCATAGAGAAATCAAAATTTGGACTGGATTAGTTAAGTACATATTTGTATAGCAGTTCGTTGGTATACGACGGCGTCTAATCACTTTTTGGCCATTAGTCGTCCGCTGCTACGTGGTTTAACTGGATTTGAGATTAAGACTGACTTAAGTTAAGCGATCGGAATACAGAAATATTGAAAAACATGTATCGGACGAATTCCACTTAATTATTTTATTATTATCACTGTGATTGTGGGAGTGAGAAGAAAAGATGGAAAAGTTCCAAACGTAAGATAGGTGCGTGACTGTCTGTCTACCTGAAAGAATAATGCGAGGCGAATCTTTTTCCGCGGGTAATTTCCCGATCATTGCGAATGACAGACCAACCTCCGAGAGTGCTCTCTCGCCGTCTCGGCGAACGTGAAGTCGGAGCAAATCAAGAGGAAGCCGTGTGAGAGAAATGCAAAGTACCGGTGGAGATTGCGAGAGATTGGTTTTGTGGGAAGTAGACACTTCGGTTGATGTGTACGTATGTACCTCGAACATTCCGGAGGTTTTGTTGTGAAACGAAATTTCTCGCGGTTCATTCGATGGGCTGCATTCGACTTTTTGCACTATAGAACGCGTGGTGCAAGCATTCCAACTGGACTTATAATGGTATTTACTTTGTTCGTAAAATAGCTGAATAAATTGTCGTTGCCTCTGCGACATCTGCAGGAAAAAAAAATCATATTTACAATGAGTAGGTTTCACGTACCCATCTACCATTTGGACGTATCATGCATTTAATATTTAAATGATCTGCCGTTGCGGTAAAAGATGAAGGGGCTATTTTACTGTATTTTTTATTAAGTGGATGAAGGTGCCATGGGATTTAGAGACCAACGTCCACATAAAAACAACGCCACAACAAAGAGCAAACTAAAAATTGAAATAAATTATAAAATAAAAATCGGAGGTTATCATTTTCTAATGGAAGCAGGAAGGGGTTCGATACAAACATTGATAGTAATATTTAAAAACTTATTACTTTCATTGTGTACGGCAAAACCCAATGCAAATAAATTATTCTTATTTAAAATGTTGTTTACTGATCTTTCCTTTCTATGTATGACTTTATTAGTAACAAAGTTATCAAATATAATTTTATATGTTTTACGACCAATTAAGAGTTTATAGGAAATTAGTTTTCAGTTAGAAAAATAAAATGATTATTGACACTGAAGACGAAATATATTTCTCGTTTGGGCTCTCACTAAATACACTTTACAATGAAAAAATATTATCGCCCAAGAGTAATAATTGCATAGAAAAAGGTAAAATTTCTTTAGCACGTTTTTAACTGATGCATCATTTAGTAGACATTAACATACGAAAGGGCTGGAGACAAAGACGAAAAAATATATGAAGACACGACAGCGATTGTTGGTAACCATAATAATATAAGTTAAAAAATTAGATAATAATAAATGTGAATTATTATTATACACGAATATTATTTGAAATGCAAACTAAAACGTGTCACGCAATGTTGACGATACGATATCGGCGCGGCTAGAGAAGTGCACCTCCATAATGATAATGTTCCACTCCACAAACGTAATATCATACAACAAACGACCCGCGAGGCAGGTGCTTGCATAGCTGGGTTAGATAATGCACAGACCGATACGAAATAATAGTAAGTAATTAGGGGTTCATTAAACTTGCTTTCGTGACAGAATCAACTACAATACTATGCGACAGCGTCTGCAGCCTATATTGTCGTCACAGATTCTGTACCCACCAGAAGATCGTCATAAATCTTTGAATCGATTTGTATTACAATTAAATATTTACTCAGTTTGGGTCACAAACCTCACGCTGAATAACCAGTGGTCTATTATCTAACGCTTCAGGCTTGTCTTGCGGTTGCGGGGATCAAATCCCCAAGCTGAATAATTGTATCAAAGGCATGCGAGTGAGCCAGTTCTGCTTTTTCTATTTCCAATACTGGACCAAACACTTAACCCATAAAAACTACCCTTTCTGAAAAAAGAGGAAAAGTGATCGCCAGGAGTCCACATGCTTTACTGGAATGGATTGTAAAAAATAATACAAGTCAAACAGGACGCGCAGATGAGCCACAGTGCACAAGCCGTGTAATTTATTCTTTGTAAGCCTTTCAGCCGCAAGGCCCACATGTAAATATATATTAATTTCAGCGAGGACCTTACCTTAACACAGACAACATAATCAAAAAGAATCCAATACACTCAGTAGAATTACCATGTATTGCTATATTCCACTATTTCGTCCTCTTTCTGGCACAAAAAAAAACATCAATCCGGAAATACGCACATTCATTTAATTACATCACAACAAATAACTCCAAAAACATGTTTTTGGTTTGTATAATATTTTACAATTTGATTCACATTTATTGTTTTGCTGACCAGTTATTATTTTTTTTACGATATTTGACCAATATATTGTTTGTGATTCAAAGAGTATTTCTTACCTAAAAAGACACAGAATTCAATGCAATTGAAATTCCGCACCTAATTGCATTCGGCCGAAAATCGTATGCGAAAAGTAAGCCGACGCGTTCGTAGACTAGCCGAAATTCGTTCAATTACAGTATCTACAGTTATTGAACTATGATCCTTACAATACCTAATAAGCATGCCAATATCAATTTGCAACAAACAAAAAAAGGCCAGCCGGCCGATTAAATAATAGCGTACTGTTTGGGGGCAGCGTGGTACTGCAACAACTAACAGTCAGAGAGCAGTGATCTTTGCAATGCCATAAAACGGAGCTTACTGTAGTTTTATCAACGCTATTCTTGTGCTCTCGCTGCGATTGTATGAATTAATAATATACACGCAATAAACGTAAACATTAATCGAAATGTAATGTCCAAACAGCAAACTAATCTCTACTGCGTTACACAACTCTCAATATTGAGCCCTCTTTTGTTTCGTTATACAAATTCTCTCGAAAATCCTGATTTAAATATTAAATCTGTATATATTTGGGATTAAAATTTGTTGAAATCGTTAAAACTGAAAAATTAATCACAATAAAAAAATACTGTTTTTATTCGACGATGTGTAAAGAATTTATTCACGAGCCACGGCAAAAGATTCATTTGCTTGGCGAAGGCGTATAATGAAAACCTTGAAAAAAAAGGAGGACCAAGATCGCAATTGGCGAGAGCAACACCGAGTATTCCTCAGATTGTATACATATTTAGAAAAGGCGTCGGCATAATATGAATCAATATATTATATTATTTGAAATCGTGACAAACCATAATTGAAAAATAGGAAAACTCTCATCAGTCTACTCTCATATCACAATGAAATAGATTTTTAAAATATCTACATTGCAGGAACGCGACGAACTGTAAGCACATCCTATATAAGTCCGTGCCAAAAACGTAGCAAACATTAAAATCATTGTAAAGCACGCTACATACAATGCCGGGATGACACATTCGACATATTCCAGAAAAGGCCTAACGTTAGGCGTAGAATATGGACCCCGCACAACAATATCAATTTTATCAGAAACGTGAGTGTACCGATATTCCTCTGTAACATGCATAATATGTTGGTTGGCTTACACTGGTGAGTTTGAACAGTAAAAGAAAGGTCCTTAAATTTTAGTAGTATGTACACGAATGACGAAACCAAATGTTTTGTTTACGATTCCACATTTCATTATGTAAATATAACCTAGAATAGCCTGTTCATATGAGGATAGTAGAGAAGTTAGGCGAGCTTCTTTTGAAGACCGACTATCTTCACTACTCGATTCGAGTGCACAACATAAAACGGTTCTATCGAGAGTCACACTATTCGCAATTCAACACAATTCGTATGTTTTAGAAGCCAGTTGATGTTTTATATGATATTTCTATCTACCAGTGTACATTCCTAGCATATAAAACGTCGTTTGATTCTCTACAACCCCAAGACGGTTCAATACATATTATTCCTAGATGGCCTTAATAATTTACATTAAGTGAAATAAGTTGGTTGAATTGAATTAATTTCAGGCATGAAGGGCGGATGATTCACGAAATATTACTGTCGTTAAGGAAACGAATAAGCATTCTATCTGTTTTCGTTGTTTCATTAAATCACAATACGTATCAAAATCTCACGTGACAATTTTTTGTATTCGATCGGCGCAAAGAGCAAGTTTCAATATTGAATCCGATATTTGGATACAGTAAACTGACTAAATTATTAAACTCGCTTTAGTCGACCTACCAATGCAAACCACTCATTGTAATCTGTGTTGATATATTTAAAAACCCACACAAAATTTGGAAAAGCCGCGGGCGGCGGTGGGGCGGATGTGTCACAATATTGTAGACGTCGAAGCCGGAACACTGTCCGACACTGAATTGATAATAAATAAATAGTGTGAAATGTGAATGACTTACAGCTCCTCCCGTTGTCGCTGCGATAAGACCATTTTCATGGTGGTCGGTGCACGAGTTTCCCCGTCAGTCAGTCGCCAGTCGCCGTGGGCCCGATATTGGCTCGTCGGGTCTTCAAGCTACTGAACCGAGGACACAACACTGGTGATTCACTTTTACTCGCAAACCCGCCGATGATCCATCACCTGTGAACAATGAAAAACGAACAATTTAATGAAGACATCGCATCGTTTACTTCCTTACTAGGCCCGCCGTTAGTATAACCGACACCTAAATGCATCAGATAATTGAATATTTATGGATTACCTCGAATATTTACATTGGATAATCTTTTGAAAAATCGCATGTTAAAAGTAAACAAAGAATTCAAGCAACATCAGCGAGTGTCTGCTTCACGACGAAAATGGTTTTCATACATTTTAAGAACATTCGTGAGAAATAATCTAACCAAGACAGCAGTCGCTTCATGACAAAGAATATTGTGTTCGATTATAAATTCGTTCTAAAATTTGTTTTTTACCAAATAATATTAACTTTATATTGAATCAATTGACAACGATATATTTTTTATATCAACGTTAGTCTTATACATGTGACATGAGGGCAATACATTTGAACGTGAAAATATGGTGCTATATTTAGACGTATTGAACGAGATTTCACACGATTATTTGCCGTCCAAGTACTGGGTTAATAACTATTCAATACGCAATTTCATTAGCGGTCGAGTGGATAGTCATTAGTCAGAAAATCAAGATCCGTTAAAACGAAACTCAACACAGCGTCAAGCGAACCACATACACATACGTAATTGGTAAGAATATCGAGCGAATGACCTTATTCGTTTCCAGACGTGGCTAATTTGGGAGACACCAGACAAATAGCTATCGTCCATATCACTAAGTTAAAAATAAACTCAGTACGATAACGTAAATAACTCGATCTGTACACCCGTACAAAATTTCAACGACTTCAATAATATCGTTAGATAAACTGGCGGTTTATACAGGATTTAAATTATCAAGTTGTTTGAAAATCTCAAGTCGATAAAAGGAAGTATGGTAGTAAATCAAATAATCGTAAGCGCCAGCGTTTTACGTCGCCGAAGTGATGTTTATCGATCGAAACGCGGTGACCTCCACAAAATACAAAAATATGCCATTCGAGTGGAATAACGACTGAGGCGTTTGTGTTGTGTTAACCGAAGGTAGATGGGCGTGGGCCAAAACAGCTGTTCCAAAGAAACACACGGTTTTCGTGGTCTCATTGAAGACGTAATAACTGGTGATTTATTTATTATGGCGATATTTATAGATAGCGCCGACTACAGGTGGATTACGCGATGAGTTAATGATGATATCTGATATTCGAACATTTTTCCCCCCTCCTTGCTCCTCTTAAAAGGAAAAACCCCAAACTCCATTTTGTAATTTCATAATTTTTATAATGTTAGAATCAATCTTGCTTCATTACTTAAGCAAACTTTGCGATAGTAAGTCTGAAGATGCCTCTGAAAGAGGCGAAACACGTGTCACAGTTAGTAACACAATACGTGGAATAATCAAAGTTAATTTAAATTTTCTATTAAAATGAACTTCCACAAAGTTACCGCCGAAACCATCGAAAGTATTTTTCAACGATTTATAAATAGTAACGATGAGATCAATTTTCATGAAAATAAGGTAAGATTAGTCACTAAAAAGACCAAAGAAAGAATATTTTTTTTAGTACGTGTTTATATTTTGAATACAGGTACGGTTTCTGGTATTTTTGATTATTTAAATTACATATAATTGTTTGCGGTTGATAAACAAATTCCCCTGATTTTTAAAAATATTTGTCTAAAAAATCGATGATTGGTGGCGAATTACACACTTGGGAGGCTACGGCGCAATAATTTTCGGAGGCTCTGTTATTCGAATAACATAAAAGCGTTTCAAAAGTCTACGCAAAATAAGAATAGTTATTGAAAACTCAATCGCTGGCCCCAAGCGCACAACTTCTGCGAATGAATGCCAGAATGCAAGTCTCGGCACGATGTTTGCTAACGAATTGTGTGAGACACAAGTAGATAATGACTCTTTGACTGTAGGTTTAGTTTGTTTTACATTGTTTGTGTTCCCATAACTAGGATCTGGTTTGGCGTCAATTTAACGATCTAATTACACTACGCCGGAAGACCCTTCACCTAGCCGGTGTCAAATATGTATGCCAGTCACCCCTACAGCGTCTTCGAGTAACCAATGGCGCGGTCACGTTGAGATACGTGGCAATCACTGGTATCATCGAATTCGATGAAGTTAGATTATCGCCAATAATTTATATCGAACAGTTATATGAAATTCTAAAAGATATATTCGATTTATCGTGCTCGGATAAAATGTTGACACGATATGATATTGTGCATTTCCGATAATGCCTCGATCCGTTCGCAATTTTATACGAGATTATTGCAATACAATTTTGACAGCATTATTGCGAGTCAAATCCTCAGTAACCACGTAATATTTTATATATAATAAACAAATTACATTCTCAGATCTAAATTTCTCAAACTTTAAAAAGCTACGAATAGATTGTACGTACAAAATCCGACGATTCTTCGAAAGGGCAAATAATAATGCAGAAACTCGGAGAAGCGACCTTTTAAATTTCAAACGGTAACGAAATGCCATGAGGAAATTGAACTAGGTCAGAACTTTATAAGAGTATCACGACTTTTGATACCGGCACTTTATATATTTTTAAATCCGATACTGCAAAATGGAACCTCTAAATTGTGATTCTGTTTTAGTCAAATTTACCACTATAAAAAACACAGGCCTCATAGAGAAGGGAATCTTTGACTATTTATTTGATTCTTCAGGCGAATAATTAACGAAATAACCTCCGAATGGATGGGATTGTGTTTGTCGAAAGCACGCACAATGAAATTCAACAATGGCAGAGATAACAAAGCAGATCGTATCTGTATTATAAATAAATTGTAACTGCAAGAATCCAGTGCTCATTCGTAATCCAATGGAGAATGTTTCGAGCATTATGGCAGCTAAGAATTTGTTATATGCAGTAATTATTTAGGCATTGTTCTGAAGAACCAGATTGGGATAGACTGCGTTCGGATGCCTATGTTTTTAAAAAAAAAACGTCTAGGGCGTTACACACTTCAAGCAATGCAAATTTTATGTCTGTGTGCGAAATCCAGACATTCGATAAAAGTATAATAACTCTCATAATGCAACGATAGGCACAGTCGTGAGCTATGCTCTCCGTAAGCTGCGCGCGTGCACGGCCCCGCAGCAGTTTGAAAACCCCAGCACACTAATTTCGGGTTGGCGCGCACTCCTATACAATTCAAATAATATTTCTTTAAATTGAAATAGGGTTATTTGACCGAAATAAAATAGAAATTGATCTAAATGGAGTATATAATATAAGGATTAAATTATTTGTTCACTTTTAGTTTAATATGTAATATTTAACACAAAAGTCCAATTAGTGGTCCGCTGAATTAAAATTCAAAATTTGGTGGTCCGTGAGCCCAAAAAGTTTGCGACCGCTGTAATATAGTACACGCATTTGATCTAAGCCTAAGGTTACGGAAAATCTGACGTTACTTTTGTGTGTAAAGCATGGAAAAATTAGGCGACGCAGGCTTAGAGTGAAACGCTTTTAAAAAAACTGCATAAAGGTCGTTTTGAAAGGATCGTATTATAAAGACGAATCAAAAATAAGCTCGTCGGATTTGTTATCAATGGTAAAATTACGAAAATGTGGAGTTTCTTCTCAGGTGATTTCGGTAAGGATACAGGAAGATTTTCACAAATGAATGTCTTACAGAAACGGCTTATTTCTCAAAGCAATCATTGTTAAGGCTGACCATAAAACTGGCAACAAATTAAGCGAAACGTTTCAATGAATAATCAATAAACAGCAGTCTGTCAAGCTACGTCTCTCGGACCGGACGAGTGGGCGGAATCTTAAATCTTATCGACGTTACGTGTTTTGGTCAGGTTTGCGAGAACCATTTTTTCGTTTTATTTTAATTTGCATCGCCTCTTTGACACAATCCATTATATTACTATTGAACGGCGGGCACGCTGAAGGTGATCGTGATTTCGTAGAGAAGTAATGGCGGTGGAGATCTTATCGGCGCCGCTCCATGCTCACTTGTCAGGATCCTAATAAAAATAGCGGACCGGCCAACTTCTTCTGGCTGTCCTATTTTGGTATACACGTTCTTCTGCGGAAACTAAAGGAGAACCATTCACGAATTCATTGAATGTTGCGTGGAATGCCACAACTAATATAGCAAAAAAAAACTTGATTTTTATCCAGTCAAGGAATTATCATACATTATACACATACACACACACACGGTCCACTAAAAAGAGCAACTACTATATTTGTACACAAATTATTCGTTCTAAAGCGATTCTTAGAAAGCAGATAAAGGATTTTCTAATAAAAAAAAATGTAAACCCCGTATATAATTAAGTAGCGATGAATAGTATTATTTTCATAATTACCCTTTTTAAATGATTTTCTTTACCACAATGTTGTCGTTTCTTCAAATAACACGGTTTTATTCAGATAATTCTTCTTTTCAATCTTCATTTCTTTATATGAATTCTAACAGTTTTATTACACGATTTTTTGTGGAACGTTCGACCATGTAAAAAAAGATTCAAGTGTAATTAGCGAGAATCTAGTCGATAGTAGTTATAACAACCCATAGAAAATGCCTTGCTGTCGTAGCTTTCGTCTTTCTTGAAAATCTTACGAGAATAATTATTTAAGAATCGAAGTTTGCTAATTATTTTTATCATGTTACGCAATTATATCAACTTGTTATTTTACCTAGCCCAAACATTCTCTTATTCATCGATCGAAAGTTTGTTCAATAGTGTGTTCATGCTCAGAGGTAGAGGAGAGATTGGTAACATTGGCCGAAGACGAGATGACTGAGAGGTTAAACCACTTGCAGAATCAAAGAGACTGTTGAATAATCTCACAGATAGGACGTAGAAAATGAAAATGATAAATGCGGAGTCGATTGCAATGGCTGAAAATAATGATGACCGTAGTTAAATATTAAGATTGTTTTCAGGGCACACTCCCCACTTTCAACGAATTAATAATATTTGTTTATTACTATTTAATAATAAAAACAAGTTGATAATTTAACTTGAATCGCCATGGTTGCAAATAAAACGAGATGAAATATGATGTGGTTTAATACATACATACATCAATAATAAATTTGATAATACTCCATTTGACTCGGATAAACTTCTCAAACTAAAAAACAATGAATGCCGAATTTTCCATGTACCAGTTTAAAAACAACAAACAAACATTTAGATCAGTGATGGGTAACCTTTTAAGCTCGGCGTGTCAAAACCCGGCTTGATCCGGTTGCCATGTCACACTAGGAATAATAATACTTTTTGCATTCATAGTAAATGTTTTTCGTCCATTAAAGATGCGTGTCACATCTGACACGAGTGTCATAGATCAGTGCTTTCCAACTCGGGGTCCCCGAAACCCTGGCGGTCCGCGAACATTTTCATTCTTTGTGATAAAGTATGAACAATTTTCGGGCGTCCGCAGATTATTGTTTTCAGATTTAGGGGTCCGTGGCATGAAAAAGGTTGGGAAGCACTGTCATAGATTACGCATCTATTAAATGCATTAAAAAATGTACACCTTACCTCCTTCTAAGAGAAACATCCGATAAAATTAAAGTTTTTTGCAGCAAAATATCAGGGTAAAAAACCTGGTTTAAAAAGAAAATGGAATTTGGCTTTTTCACAAGTTGGGTTTTTATAAGCTCTGGTCCCAATGTATAATAGAAATAACTCATGTACAGTGTGATACGGTTGTATTGTAAATCTGACACTTTTTCAACATCCTTAACGGTAAAGAATACAAAGACGTTTTAAAAGGATGGACTTGGTGTATGCAAAGAAGTTGTGGATCAAACTTGATAAATCGTTTGGAAATCAATGGACGAAATTAATGTTCAACCGCCGTGACCGAGAAACAACACTTGTACGAAAGCCACAGAGCGTTGCAACTCGACTACAAATTATTGCATTACCGCTTGTTAATATATTATTTTCTATAGTTTGCATTAACATTGTCCAAGGATAATTTGAAGACAAATTTGAGCTATCAAAAACAGAACTGTACTCGAACTGACTAGGGCATCCAATCCCTAGATCCGGGATCCCGTTCAATTTTCTGATCCCGAAATCCCGGGATTGAGAAATTTTGAGGAAATCCCGAAAATTTACACGAAATTGGCAAATTCAAGATTTCAAATTCCTCGGCAAGCTAAAAAAAAAACCGAGGTTCTGTGAGAATCCAAGGAAAAAGTATAGCGAATTGAGGATTTCAAATTCCTCGGTGAGAAAATCTCAATCCCGGGATCCCGGGATTCAAAATTAATCAATCCCGAAATCCCGGGATTGGATACCCTAGAACTGACGTATCGAAAACCAGCCACGAAAGAAGGCATGATTCTTTCGCTTGGTATAAAAAAAATTTTCAAAAGGAAAATAATAAATCGATCTAATAAATAAATTAAAAAAAAAAAAACAACCATTGAGCGATCTCATAACATTACTTTCTTCGCCGGCGGTCATTAGGCAGTTCGCAAACGATTAAACACACAAGATGGAGCATATTTTCGTAAAGAGTGAAACCGGTTAGTCTTTTTTGATTCACGAGGTTTTTGGGTGAATCGAAAACCGCAGAACGTGTTCTCCGTGACGCTGCTGCCGTCCCTCCCGACGACCGCCAAACCTCTCGGCCATTCGCGACACTTCCATGATGATGACTTCATCGGTGGCTGAGATAGCGGCTATCGAGACCATACGGCAACCCCGTGCCGTCGTTCATGGCACCAACGGATTTTAATTGGAATGGTTCAATATTGATTTGTGAATTTCATAACTAAATGTAAATAATAGAGCATAATACAATGCCTGGTTGTCAATTTAACGGGATTTTTGTAACAGTGAACACCTCACTCTCAACTATTTTTTTTACAATATTTTGAAATGACACGGTCCACTAAAAATAACAAATACCTTCTACATATATTATTTTACACGAATTACTTGTTCTTACACAACACACGAGCGGATAACGGATTTCCTATAATAACAAGAAATTCGACAACACAAGACAGTAATAACAAACAAAAGACTTCATTGGACCCGAACACATAAGACGCGTCAGACATCTCTAAGGATTTATGTCCAGTCCCTCATAAAAGTCTCAGTATATGTATACGAAAATTATAATACTATTCTTCGCTTTTTTTTTATTATATAATAATAAAAAACGAAGAATAGCATTATATTTTTTCACCCATTAAAATACATATTAATAAAATTGGTGTAATTGACTTATTGGGTCGTTTTATTAACCTTTTTTCCACGATTTTTTTTTTCAAATAATACGGTTTTATAAATTCAGGGAACCGATCTTCAATTTTTCTAAATTCACTCTTTTAGTTACTTTATGGACGGTTTAATGTGGAACGCACACAACACACAAAAAAAGCAAGTTACGTGAAAACAAAATTTGAAACATGACGCCGCTAGACACGTGTTTTTATTACATCTCATAATGTCAACAATGACAAGGATTAGCAATTAGCCTTTGGTATGTAAGTATGAACTATGCGGCAAAACTTTCGCTGCAACAACACACCAAATAGTGATAAAAATATACTCATCTGCAAGGATATATTATTATCATGAATGACCAAGCATTAAAAAAAACCCAAACATGTTAACACCGTGTCTGTACGGTCTACCTTAGATACCGACTGTGGAAAGGAAAAAGGACGTAACCGTCAATTTAATCCTGTAAAATTTGATATGTGTTGGTTACGTCCCTTTTCCTTTCCACAGTCGATATGTTGATATAATTTTACTTCCGAGTAGAAAAATGTTTTTTTTTGTTAATGTTTTCGGTATCAACAGTCCATTGTACATTACTTCCTTGGCCTAGTGACATAAATCTCAAGGATCACCACCGAAATGTAATTTAAAAACGAGTATCGAAACAATGACATATCGCTTAACAATTAAATCAAGTACAATTTATACATATTTAACACAAATAATTCTAGCACACGCACTCGATTCTTTTTTTTGCACGGTATCTACGTTACGCAAAAAACTGTTTAAAAATTGACAGAATTTCACTGAATTTAAAAAAAATATATTTGAAAAAATAACAATACATATTGCGGCATAGAAAATCGTGTAAAAAGGTAAAAATAATAAAAACCTAATGAGTAAATTACACAAAATATTATTCATAATATGTACTTTAATTAGGAAAAATAATACTATTCATCGCTACTCGATTATACACGGAGACTTTTATGAGGGACTGGACATACATCACTTTCATCGCGAGGAATGAAGTTAGGATCAAATTAAGCGTTTTGTTATTTATTACTGTATTTAATACTGTAGAAATATAAATTTATAAATAAATGTAAATTTGTCGGGTCAGTGGCAAAGTGGTCAACGTCGTTGGCTTCCATGCCGGACCTCATGGGATCGAATCTCCGTACGAACAGCATTTTTCAATAGATGTATCGATTTTCTTTTCGAAGGCATGGGTGTATGTAATTTTTAAAAAATCGTCCCGACCATTCCAAACCTAAAATAAGGGAGTGAAGTGAGAGCGGCCAACCCCGCTAGTGCTGCCCTAGCCCTATCCTTTTTATCACTACTTACTTTGAAAAAAAGAGAGGTTGAGCAAGTGAACAACGAGCAGTTCTCGTAGAAATGAAAAAAAAACTTCTGTTGAGATCCATTAGGAGGCCATATGCTCAGTTTCAAAAGAGTAGTTGTAAGAAGGATAAGATACTTAGCTCCGGATTCGAAGGCTCCGCTTATTTTGAATAATTTTCTTAGGCGGCATCCTCCTTTGCATAATTGTGAAAATTTGCTTAGGTCGGGAATCAGGATAGGCAAAAGTTTTCCGAAGTTAATAAGGTCGATTCCAGTTGGAAAGCAAGTAGTGAGGTCAAAAATACTCTTCAGTGCTAGTGCTAGCTGTATTACATTTTGAATCAGCGATTTATACAGGTCGTAAAATTTTCTTCTTTTAAGAAAAGAGCATATTTTTTTTCTTGTCAAAAATAATGCTCATAACAAAGAGTGAGAATCAATTCGAGCCTTGTGTAATCCTCAATACTCTTTTATTATCCATGTCCGCTCCCAATGTGGAAAACATGGCCTCCTAATGAAGGTACCTCGACAGAAGTTCGTCACGAGAACTGTTTGATACTCAGTCCCTCAACAAAGAGAGTAGTAGGGATAGAAGGATAAGGCTAGGACAGGACTAGTGGTTAACTAACCGCTCTCGCTGCGCCCAGTTATTGAAGGATTGAAGGAAAGGGTGGAGGGAATTTTTAGACATCACAAACACCCATGCCTTCTAACACAAATCGATAGATCGACCGAAAAATGCTATTCATACCGAGACTCGAGCCCGTGAGATCCGGCTCGGAAGCCAACAACGCTAACCGCTGCGCCATAGGACACGACACTTAAGATACAATTATTGTAAATAGTAAAAAAAAACTTTAGACTACCAGTGACGGGTTAAAAAATTGGGAGGCCCTGTTTCTCAAATGACAAGCTTATTCGAGACCCCTAAGGTTCGCAGGCCCTACGCTCGCGCTTGGTGCGCTTTTGGGGTAATCAGTCGCTGTTGACTACACATGTTTTTATTTAAAAACAGTGCTTCCCAAACTTTTTCATAAAATCTTCATCGTGGTCCCCTGAATCTGAAAAACATAATCCGCCCCGCCCTTAACACAAAACATGTTTTGCGGCCGCCCCCAGTTTGGGAAGTAAGTGTTTCGTAAATGACAATAAAAAAATATGTGTATATGTATTAGAAAATATATATATTTACATTGATGATATAAAAATGAAGAACGGGGATGTATTCACTTAATGTAGCTATACGAGTATATGCAAGGTTATTCAAATTTTAATTGACAATTGTCTCAACATAGACACTAACACAAAATGTTTGCTAACTCGTCTTTATAAAAAAGTAAATTATCTATAAATTCTAAAAAGGTATTCTTATTGTTTCCGCACTGTGATATAATCTATAATAAATAAGTTATCGATATAACAAGTTGCTTTACCCCTCCCCTGTCCATATATTAATAAAATTAAAATAAATGTTTTGTGACCTCAGTTGTTAGTCATGTAAGTCAGTTCCGCAGAAGCAGTTATTTATAATTAGATTTTAATGTAATCAAAAATGTATTATATAAAATTCCGCCACGATTTTTTTGTTAATGGACACAGTCACAGTCACTCGCAATATACTAAAAGCGAACGTAAAACCAACTGAGAACACGATGAATGCTTAGGGAGGCTGTCAAATTATGACCGTCATGAAAGAAAATTTGAAAGACCTGTCACTGTGTTGATGCATAGCAATCTAAAGTTACTATAGAGGGCTTTGGTTGATGTCATTATGTTGGCATTCAGCCATCAGCGGTGCAAATATGTAATTGTAATAAATAAAGTGATTTGCATATTTAAAAAAAATCGGATCTGTTTCATGTTATATATAATATGTATTTCTAACCATTTAGTCAAAAGACGGATTTTCACATAGCTTTTTATATTAACCATTATTTCATTATTATTTATATGACTGTATAAGTGTATAGATCAGAAGTTGGAGAAATTTTTGGAGAAAAAAAAATGTGTTAACACATATAGGTCCGCAGATTTGCATACTAAAAAATGCGCGGGAGCCGGCCGAATTTTGGGAAAATGGAACTTTTTTTGCGCTCACGTTTAAATTGCGATAACTATTTAACCGATTGATGTATATTTTTTTTTCTTTCAGAAAAGCGTTTGTATGGTTTTATACATATAAAAATATGATAAAATCAGTGTTTCTCAACCGAGGGTTTCATATAAAGTCTTAACAACTTAAAAATAAAGTTATTTAGTAAGAAATGGCTATAAAGAGTTGCAATAATATACACTAATTTAAAATAAAGTTACTGGTTACTAACCCCCCCCCCCCCATCTCCTTCTCAGCAACGACAACTATTTTAGTTTTTTTGAGATAATGTAAAACCGAAAATAAACATCTGTTCTATATCGTAAGGTTTTATTCGCAACTCTCAGATATTTTTAAATAATTCTTGTTATATTTCAATTATTTAAATATTTTAAATCTTTGAGAATCGTTTGTTTTTGTTAGAATGGTGCAGGTATATGCTATTAATGAATGGTGGCCATTCATATGTGTAATAATTATGAAGCATTAGGGTCACATTTTTTTCACAGCAGAGCCATAAACTTTACAGAAAAAATAGCTCCTTGTCAACAGCGTCTCGAAAAGGGCATTAAGAATTACATAATTTATTGCTATTGGCAAGCCAAACATATATTGAGTAAAAGCGGTGCTTTGTTCGAAGTAAAATAATGATTTCATTTCTTTGAATTTAGGGTTGACTTTCCAACAAGAATTAGTTGCAAAATGTCTACAAAAGAAAAAAAGGATACAGATGTAAAATGAATCTGAGACAATGGATCTGTGTTATATAATTATTGTCATGACTAATTTCACTTTCGTAAAAATCCCATAGAACAAACACTTATTTTTTTTTAAAGAATTGTGAAGCGGCCAAAGAAGTAATAAATAAACTTATCCGAAAATTTAACCCATATTTATATACGTAAACGAAGCAAAAGATCTAACAAAAAAGATGCATTTTTCCATGAAAATAATATTACAACAAACGTTAAACGTTGTACAAAAAATATTATTTACTAGGTGATACTGTGGAATTACTTCTATATTTACGATTGAAAAAAATAATATTTTTAATATATTTCTTTGACATTATCAATTTTAATATCACTGGCAACCTTGATGTTAAATGTGAAGAAAAAAAATCATCATACAAAGTACCTTTTTTTTGTGTAAACTTACACTCGGCAAAACGAACAGATATGTTCGCGCGGACTCCTGCGCACTGAAAGTGAGATGCACACATATGTTCGCCCGGACTCCTAAGTGTTAATAATGGTATTACTCATTCGATTTGAAATTCGTTAAAAATATTAAATAATGCTACGTCTAAAAAGCTTTTAAATCAATATTACTATATATTCTACAAAAATAATGTCTTTCCACCAATAACTGACAGTTAACGCAATAATTGTAATTAATATTCAGTTGTTTGAGCATTTTTCACCACCAAGATAAGTGTTTATTTTGATCTTATGTGGGGTAATTTACCCCGATCCCTCCCTCGTATAGGCCCTAACAAGACAAAATGTAGAAATTATAGTACATTCTTGAAAAGTATATGAATAACTTAACACTATTTTTGGTGCTTTCAAATTGTGTGACATTATTGAACATATATAATAATAGACAATAAACAATCAACGTACTCTATTTACAAGTGAACATTCCTAAGCGACATTCAATATTGTTTTCAGCTCATTAGGTAATATTTTGACATCTGCTATGAAGGACAAAACTAAACAGCAGATGAAAATTATTTATAAACCTAACTGGAAATGGATCACTTTATGGAATATTTTTCATCGCAATTCGGTAGGCAATCATAAAAAAATATTCGTTAGTTGACATATTCCATAAGAAGTTTTTTTTAAAAAAGTCGTTATTTTTTAAACGAAACGTTTTTATAGTTTCAATGTGATATTGATATTCACGTGTGTATTTTTAGATATGACAATAAAGTGACAGTGGCATATCAACCAAACAATTCGAACTATAATATCCAAATGCAATTAAAGAATTCATTTGGATACGAAAGGGTGGGTGGGTGTCGGTAAATAGAAAACAATTTTGTGTGTACCTAAAGTACAAAGCAGTGTCGCAAAATATCTTACTTTATACGTATTCTAATCGCATGAAAAATATTCTTTCTTAGTCTGGAATCTTTTATATTAGCATATCTCTGAATATCGACCTTGCTAGTTGAAATTAATATTGAAATGACGACTAAATGACTCGGACATTGCGCATTGATCGTCAAATCGATTAGTCAAGTGTGCAAGCAAATTGTACAATAAGTGTGATAAAGAGAAACTAAATTTCTTTCAAAACTATAAAAGACTATCGTACAATCGATTATTATTGAAGAAGCACTCGCGACAAAGTAAAATAGATACGTTAAGATTTTTTCTTACAGCTGCTAGGTAATGAGAATAACAGACGTCAGAAAATCAATCGATTAAAAGATGTGTCATCAAAGCGAGCCCAAAAGAAAAGAATGACGTGTGGAATACCATCGCTATAAAGAAATGATTAATACTTCACCAAAATGTGTATTTAATACCATTGACGAATACTTATGAGGGATAGAATTGTAAGTTTTATACTTCACCACACAAATATTTCGTCACAACGGCCATTTTGGGAAAATGACGGATGTTGTTCCGTGAGAACTTCGATAAGTTCACTACGTTATCTCCATGAAATAAGATAAATCTTTCTAGAATATGTAAATTTATAAAGGGAATAGCTTACAGATACTGTGGAGTTAAAATAAACCCAAAATCCAATGGAAAACCGATACACAAACGACACTTTGCACAACTGGACAATTTCGCAACTCCGTTTATTCAAACTGGCGACAGAGGGAGAAATTCAGAAATCAGAAAAAGTTTGAGGCAGAAATGTTTGAATACTTGACTGCTAACGCCCCGGCTCGTTTTGTGAAGTTACTAATCTGAAGATCTGTCGGTAAAGCAGGCTATAGGTAGATATTTTTCTGTTAAGAAAATAAGTAAGGAAAATTTAAATCCAATTAGGTAATAATAATAGAAAATGATTTTTGTTTTTTCTTACTGGAAAAACAGTAGAAAATGCAAATTAAAACATTTTTTTTGCTAAAAGATTTAGCAAATAATCTTTACAAAATAAAAAATATGATATAGTCAAAGTTAAATATAATATTATAATGATAAAGAAATCAAATAAATAATGTGTCTTCATTAAAATCAAACTTTTTGAGATTTTTGCACAGTAAAATTTATAGCATAAATATAATTAAATAATGCATAATTTACATTTAAATGTTCAACCGTAGTATTTTTTTGTAATCTGTTTTATATTTAATATTATTACTGTCAAACATGCCGTTAAATTTTAACGAGAATAAATGAAATTTATCGAGATGAACATAATATTTCATTATTCGATATTCATATTAGATTTTTAATTTGGCTTTAGCTTATATTAACACAAAGTATGCATTTTAATATCTTAAACATCGGGATCAAAATTATTATTTTTGAAGGCGTGTAATTTTGGCAGTCGCTGTGAAAGCTCTCCGAAGACACGAATTGAAAAAAAATTAACAACATAAGAAAAAAAATTTCCTTCATGGCAATAAGTGAATACAAATGAAAATCTTAACATAACAAATGTCCGATTTGTGTGCGCTCATTTTGCTGCCTCCCAGATCTAGTGGCTCGTTTCACACCCACATCTTTAACATTTATGTTTATAAATGTTGAAGTCAATGTCGATTGAACCGAACGAAGAATGCGAAAAAAGATAAAAAATGAGGTATGTCGTCAAAACAACATATTGGTGATGTTACATTTATTGGATCTCGGCTATTACAGTATTATTTCACTCAATACATTTGTCCATATACAGTCGAAAGGAATCAAATTTCATTGTATTCATTCTGCTTCGGTCGTTAATAAGTGTGGATAATGTGTTTAAACAGGAGTATGTCGCATTTGAGTCGTGTTGGTTTTGACATTTTAGCTCAAAGAGATGGTAGCAAATGTGCATTGGGCGAACGTTGCCCCTGATAACGATAATAATTTCACAATGTCCCACCCACTTCAAACTGAATCTGAACCTTTCGCGATGGCCGTGGCGAAGGCGGTGCTCATTTGCAGAGAAAATTCACACCCATTCGATGAGAGGACATTACTTCTGGGGGAACCTGTTAAGGTGTGTTATGTTTTTGCCTTCAATGAACCTTCTATTTACATTTTTTTCAAGCTGTCACTGTCATTACTTTACGGAATATCGCCTTGCCAAACTATTGTCAACAATTCTCTGTGAAATCCAGATCAATTTCACTATAATTAGCACGTATATTCATACCAATGTCAATATTATGGCAATTAACATTAAAATAATAAAAAATAACAGTATCCTTGACATAACAGTGATAATACAAATTATCATAATATTGGTTTTCCATATCACATAAATAGTATTGTTGTATAACTCTTATCACTAATGCAGTTTTTATCACGGATTTATGTTAAAATATCAGTCAAAACAGTTAAAAAAATAGTGGAAGATCTCTGTGCAACTTACTTCAAATATTCCCTTGTGTGCAACTCTTTCGTTCCATTTTTATTTAAATAGTGGATTTTTTTCATTCTTTTCCACCAAAAAGGGGCGTATGACGAGTGAAAAACTATTATTTTTTACCTATCCTTCTATTCTTACTATCTCTTAATAGTGATCTCGAGCAACTGACTTACTATCAGTTCTCATTTGTGATGGTCTACTAGGAGTCCATTTGCACCAAAATAAAATTATTTTTTTCTGCAAAAATTCATTAATTAACTTTTAGGAAAAAATTAACTAATAGAAAATCTTAACTTTATTGCCAACAGTGAATAGTAACTATATTGACATAATAGTCTTACTGGGTTCAAATTACAGCTAGGCCAGTTGTATACAAATCTATTATTTTATCTATACATGAAATTTGATCCAAGGGTATGGATTTACGCAATGTTTTCAAAATTGCAGATTCCCTTCATAAACCATTTTCAGTATTAAAAAAGTAGACATTATAGAGAGCTATATAAGCAGCAGTTTAATGGCATATCATTCATTAATGAATCATTCAAATTTTGTATAATTTCAGGCGCTTTTTTCATTAACGACATGCGTTTCGTATTTCTCCATCTTTAAGCATTAGAATACACGGATTAACTTAAAGTATCTGTGTACTTGAATGTCTGAAGATGCCGAAAAGCGAAACACAGGTCGTAAATTTATTGTGTTCGTATATATACGAAGCAAGAGTAAATAAGAAGCAAGTAGCTCAAGATCAACTCGATGGGAAAATTTATCACTAATATCCAAACCAAATAACTCAAATGTTCATTTGACTGGTCTTGTATTTAAAACCTACTGATTGATATGTCGTGATCTTACCCGTAAGTTCCAAACGCTTCCTTGATAATATGATTCAATGATATTGCTCACAAAATCAGTAAAAAATATATCAGCATAAATGATAAAAGTTTACAAAAAAAAAACAACAAACCATTTTTATACTATTTAATATATTATATAACATCTAAAATGTCTTTTGTTTTTTTTGCCATTTTTATACAAACATAAGTGTCACTCAATCAATTCAAAGGGTCAATTGCTGACATGTATAGATGCAAGTCTATATGATAGATGCCTGGATGTTGTATTAGAAGTTGTTTATTCATACACCAATATTGTACTTCTTTTTTTGTTGTTGTTATAACTGTCGATTGAGAAAAAATACCAAAATTCCTAATGTAAAGAAATGCCAGTTTCTTAGATCGATAGAACGATAGAATCAAGCATCCACTGTGCTTCATTAGAAAACCATACACTTATGTTATGTACCTGACACGTAAAAAAAACTAGCAATTAAGTCTTCATTAAGAGTATATATATGACTCTCTATATGTTCTAATGTTAGATATATCTCGTAATGTTGTCAGGGGGACTAAAGAAGCAATGGTCTTATATTATTATCTATGAATTGCCAACACGACTATTTCCTCACATGTCAGTTACATTTATTTATTCATTGGATAATTTTTCACTTTACTCAGCTATTTTATAATTTCTTACTGTTAGAATCAAATTCTACATGATTATGTTGAATGAGTCATAGTATAAGTGCATACACAATACTAGAACTTAGTATGAACATCCTCAATGTATATATACTTAAACAAGGCCGGTTCAGTTGCTATAAATAAATTTGAATCGTTTTTTATACTCCCACTTGTCATTTCAAGTTCATCCGTGCACTTGAATGCCTGAAGATGCCGAAAGGCGAATCCCGGGTGGTTAGTGACAAAATGTGTAGACCAAAATTTTGGTCCAAGGATGGGGAACCTTTTCTTCTCTAAAGGCCGCATTCATTTTTCTGATTCGACATAAGGCCGCAGTAAACATTTACTAGGGAATCTTTGGCCGGAAACAGGACTTTACGGTCAGAATATGGCAGGAATTTACGAATTTACATAAATTTACAGAATTGGCCAGAAGTCCGCACCAGAGTAGCCAAAAGGCCGCAGGTTCCCACGCCTGGTTTGGTACAATGTTTGAATGATTCAAATTTAATATTTAAATTCCACCCCGCACCTTCAGTCGAAATCTTAAATTGCCATATATAGAGTATAGAAATATGTAATTAAAAAAAACATCAGGGATTTGTGATAAAATATTTGGCATCACAGCTAATAATGGCCATGGGCAGGGATGGCGAACCTATGGCACGCGTGCCCGAGGTGGCACGTCTGAGAATTTGGATGGCACGCGAACGATTTCCAAGTTCAATTTTTTTTATTTTCAAGTTTCAAAAATTAAAATTTTGATCAAATAATCCGTGAATTATTAATTTTCAAATGTTATTTTTTTCTATTTTGTTATTTTTTTTACTGCTTGGGCACGTCACAATCGAGATTTTTTTTTTTAAGATTGTTGGCACGCGGACCCAAAAAGGTTCGCCATCCCTGGCCTAGTCACTAGATGTTTTCAAATTTTACATCACAGGGTTAAAATATCAAAATATTTAATTTTTTAAATTTATATTAACAGCTTAACGACCGTGGACGCGTATTTGAGTCTTTGAAAAACAAAGGTTGCTGGCCGGCGCACACATATATGCGTATAGGCGAAGTATCTGGAAGCGAAGAAAATTGAATTTTGTAAATATATCTCAATTTGCTTACAAATTATATTGAACTTAGTAAAATTATAATGTTTGTGAATTTTTCGCAAAATTTTATTTCGCCAGGTGAAATTTTATAAAAAAAAACGTGCGGTCGTTAAGCTGTTACTACTCAGTCGCTCAACCTCACTTTTTTCAAAGTGAGTAGTAGGGAAAGAAGGATAAGGCTAGAACAGGACTAGTGGTTGGCTAATCGCTATTGCTACACCCAGTCAATAGGGACCAGAAGGATGGGGAGAGGAAATGACGTGAATTGACATCACAAACACCCAGTCTTCGATCACAACTTTGAAATGAATAATTCTCAAATTCACTGTGATCTGACCGGGAATCGAACCCAGACCTGTGTGATCGGTAGAGCAAGCTATAACCAACTGGGCCTAATGTTCACTCTCAAAGTGATAAGCACGCGGAGTTGTGTTACTCAGCCGCTTAAACTCTCCCGTTCAAAAAATGTAGGAATATAAGGATAGGGGACAGGACATGACTCCCACTATGCCCCGCTAACAACTGGTGCTTGCTATTAACTAAACTAGTCCTGATCTGAAAAAATTGTTAAGAAATAGTACAAAAAAGTATTCATTCTTCACATCGTTCTGCCCAATCCAAAATTCGTTATACTGACATTTTACTGTTATATTAATTCATTGATTATTATTTCAGATTGGGCGGTCCGTCGCTAAGTTCAAAGCGATGCCGGATAATGCTATATTCGACTGCAAAGTTTTATCCAGGTTTCACGCTACCCTGTGGTATGAAAATGGTCATTTTTTTCTTATGGTTAGTATACCATACTTGGCAACTCTCGACAATGGTAACACAATGACTCCGTGCCCGTTTATCTTAATTGTTGGTCTTTGTGTTTGCAGGATACGAAAAGTAGCAACGGAACCTTTGTCAATAATCAGCGTATATACGACACCAGCAAAGAAGTGTGTTCTGGTGACTTAGTGCAATTCGGCGTTGACGTTATTGAAAATTCATGTCGGGTGAGTTAAAATTGCACATGAAAACGTATGTCTTCCAGCAAACAAAGTAAAAAATTGTTTTCTTAGAAAAGAAACACATTCTGTGTTTCTATGAGTGACACACTGTCATTTTTATTTGCCCGTGTAATTTCCGGATGAGGAGTTATTCAAAGCTTTAGGATTTTTTTGCATTACCGCTGCTCAATACTGATTGGTCATAAAAATAGTAACCGTAAATTCTTCATTATAGACAAGATCACTTTTAAGACAACCTTATTATTAAATAGTAGTAATATTGTATCATATAAAAATCAGTTGGTAATATTTCAATATTATTTATGTTGAATCAAGTTCTGATAAATTAACCCTTTTAATGCTGGATGATTTTGCTATGCATATATATTGCCTAGCGTTTTTTATAGAAAAAATCATCTTTTACAATTTTTCAAAAAACGTATTAAAAAGCATTTTTTAGGAACTTACTTCTTTAGGAAATAATTGTATTCACTATGATGTATGAAAATAATATTCGAAAATATTATCTGCATTTTAACAATAATAATTAACAACAAAAAATATTAACGTTGATTAAAGAAAATTTAAAACAAATAAAACTAAGTTCCCCTTAAAAAAAACAGTTTAAAACATGTTAATTTTGAAACACTTTTTATGTCATTATGTAGTAAAATCTATTCGTAATCATTGAATGAAAAAAAAAATGGATATATTTTATTATTTTACAAAGCACCAATTTTTTTCGCATATTTGCACGCAAGTGAAAAAAGTGAGTTTATCTATAATGTCACGTTACATTGCGAAAAGATTGATATGGGCCGATGTGATAGATTGATATGCCGGGCTGAAAAATCGGCCCGGCGCATTTTACGCATCTGTTTAATAACTCACATAATACAAATAAAAATTTAATAGGTATAAATTTGGTATCTGATCATTTTTCGCATATGTAAGGAGGGCCGATTTTACGGCCCTCGGGCATTGAAAGGGTTAATCTTGATTGAATTTAATTGTGTATAATTAGTCAATAAACAACACCTAACGGAAGTGTTATATGATAATAACAATAGCACGTGTTTTCACTTGCAGGGAGTACTTTGTCTATGCATATTGTCTGCTTCTGATCGCCATTTAGAAACTCCTACAATCTAGCGTACTCCACACAAGTGAAAGCAAACCTAAATCTGAGACCTAACTAGGTTCAAGCTAAGCCTTATCATTAGAGATTGTTACGAAAAAGAATTAAATATGAAAAATCTATCAAAAATTATATTTTTAAATTAATTCAGTACTTACTGGTTAAGATAAATACAATATTTCTACAGTTTTTTTTTACAATAAGCTTTACTAATTTTGTTGTTAATTTAACCCTGCATATTAATTTAAGTATACAGTGGAACCCCCAATTACACTACCCTGAATTACGTGCTGGCTTGAAATATTCGCCGCAAATCCCCCAATTGCACGGTCACATTCCATTGTCGTTATTAAGAGACGGTCGTCTGAGCTGCGCATACAGTCAAATGTTGGCTAGCGTCTGTGTATTCAACACATGCCAGGTTATACACGCATAGCTGGGCGTCTGTGTGCAGGATATTTACTACTACAGAAACTAAATATTTCGTCCATATTTTTTTTTTTGCAAAACAAAGAAAGGGAAATCTTTGTTTTGCGTTTTCCGCGGAAAAAAACCAAATCCCTAATTTTGTATGAGATTCACACCCCCAATTACACGGTCCCGACTATAGCGTAAATGGGGGTTTTACTGTATTCTTCCAAAAAAAATTGAATTCAAGAAAGAGAAAAGTATGTATATTTAAAATAATATGATAATTGAATAAATTTTATCAATCGAGAGTGAACCTGTAATATCTTTTCGAACGTAAGAGAGACGCGCGTGAGAGAGTTGTAATATACTCGTTTCATTCACTAGGAGATGTATTCTGTTCAATCTCGAGTCACTAGTGCGCTCGCACGGGGGAAAGCTGTGAAAATACCCACAAATATATTGGTAAGTGACGGACCGCAGCTTGCACAAGTGCGATCCGCGTACGCGACACTGTTATTTG
Source organism: Himalopsyche tibetana (assembly GCA_030503985.1). Classification (NCBI taxonomy): domain Eukaryota; kingdom Metazoa; phylum Arthropoda; class Insecta; order Trichoptera; family Rhyacophilidae; genus Himalopsyche; species Himalopsyche tibetana. The sequence goes on from JAPJYX010000006.1 coordinate 714,724, forward strand.
TGGCGGTTTGGATACATGATTATGTCGCACCTATTGGCAATACGCACTGCATTCACAGCCTCTGCTGGCCGCTCGCCGCTAATTCCTTAAATATGTTACATATTTTACTGTACTAATATTAATATAAGGCGGGTTCGCCCGCAGATATCGCAATGCAACGTGCTATATATATCGGAAGTAGCGCCTCTACGCACAGCCAGAGCATTTAGATAAATGTAGTTTTAAATTTCATTCACCGCTGCAGAGGCTAGTCGTTATACTAAACAGATGCTTGTGTTCAAAGATAATGCAAAGTAGGCTATTTAATGTGCTCATAATATCTACCTCGCAGTTGTATGGTATTGAAAGTCGCGGGCGGCGCTGTCTTATCACTGCCACTAACTAGATGCGTTCCGATGGTTGTGGAATATTTTCCGAGGAATACTTTTAGGCTATTTTTGGTAAATGTGCTTTACAACATGCCATTCTTTTTCACCCCAAATATTCTCGGAAGCTTAATTGTGGATACGAAAATTGATAATTTGTCAACATATTTCAAATTTGCTATACGATTTGTTACAAGAAGTTTCATTCAACATGATATGTTAACTTTTTCGATTCATTCGAAACTTCTATAAGATTCGTATTTGGTGTAAATTATCTGTTTCCCTGATTCCTGTGCATAATGATTTGGAATTTTCCTATTAGTAATTAAATTTCCTACAGGGCTGCATCGTTATCAGTGGTATTTAGTTCATTTTTAGGTTTAGGTAGAAAAATAATATGTTTTAAAGCATTTTTACCTTATGTTGTCGCATCTTTCGTGGCAGAAAATATTAAGCCTAAACAGTTGCGCGCGCTATATTGAATCACATATTCGTTAGATGTAAAATTTTCCTTTAAAAATAATAACGTAATTCCTCGATTGTATGACACACTCTGAATTTAGAGACATCAAAATAGGAAAAAAAATGCGTCTTATAATTGAAGAAATACGGTATACACCAAAAATCGTGCAGAAATATTAAAAAATAATAGGCTATAAACATATTTATATCGCCATGAAGGTAACCGGTGACCAGTATCGAGTTATCCGACGCCGGCAGGCAGGATGACCAGTGTATGACCTGTATAAACATGAAGAATCATTTTTCTTTAAAATTAATTGATGATTAAAGTGCCCAGTGAAATAAAAACCTTGTAATAGAGTCACACGCGTTCATCGCTTGACAGTTATAGTATTTAAAATATTACGCAATTCATTATTCAGTATTTGTCTCGTATTAGTATTTCCGACTGCATTTTTTTGTGAATTACGAAATTATATTGTCAACATGCGTAGGAATATGAATCATTAACTAGTTAACAGTAAATTTGAATTGTTTGAATTTTGTACTTTTCCATGAGTTTTGTCGCTAACGACCCGGGTTCCGCTTTTCGGCATCTTCAGGCATTCCAAGTGCACGGATGTACTTGAACTGACGCGTAGTAAACAGTTTGTATCGTTTATAAACAAAATTATAAGTAGATTACTAAGTTATAAGGCTATTAAAATGTAAATTAGCGAAAATTGAATGTATACAATTTTCAATGGATTAAGTGGGTTTGTAATAATTATGTGGATTTTTCGAAAATATTAATGACCAGATAATAACATAGGAATGTTTAAAATAAATCTAGAGTTTTATCCGATCTATTATTAATGAGTTGATTTGTTTTTAAGCCTTTGAATTAATATTTAATGATAGCAAGTGCTTGAATTATTAATAAAATGACAATTATTTAAAGGGGGTACAACAAAGGGGAATTCGGTAGATAATATTGCTCGTTTAAAATTGGCAAGCTGTTAATCTGAGCTCGATTAATCTCTAAGATTTCTTGGTAAAATAATTTAAACTCGCCCCTGTTAGTATGTAATAAATCAATACCTGAGTCAAAATTAAACGTATGGTTTTCAAGAATTAAATGATTGGCAAATGTGGAAGTATCTTTTTTTAAGCGAAAAGCGGCTAAATGCTCAGCCACTCTTATATTTAAGGTTCTAGCAGTTTTACCAATATAAAATTTGGGACAATCACTACACTGCAATCTATAAATCCCAGATTTGTTTTTATAATCTATAACATCTTTATTATTTATCAATAATTTACCTAAAGAGTTCTTGCAATAGAAAGCCGGTCTAACACTTTCTGAGAGCTGCTTCTTTATCTTTAAACTGGTGTGTCCTATGTAATTAATACTACGCCAAAACCTAATATCACCTGATTCTTTCGTTATTAATCCCTTGTGTAAGATTTGTTGTGCTAGCTTAATACGTTTTTTATATAAAAGATTGTCTATAAGAGACATATCATAACCATTGTTAATGGCGATTTGTTTGACGATTTTTAATTCAAGATCAAAATTTAATTTGTTCAAGGGAATACTGACAAGTCTGTGAATTTCGGAATGAAATGCAGCTAATTTGTACGACATTGGATGTACTGAGTTTTTATGAATACAAGTATCTGAAAAAGTCGGTTTATGAAAAATCGTGAAATTGTGGGTATCGTTTTTAATGTCTATAGTAAGGTCAAGAAAGTTTATTTTCTTTCCTCCGACTTCCAGGGTGAATTGAATATTATCGTCTAATGAGTTTATAAAGTTATGGAATTTGGTGATTTGTCTATCGGTTCCGTTAAATAAACAAATAATATCATCTACATATCGGAACCAATAAACTATTGGTTTGACTTCAATGTTATGACTAAAAATGATTTTCTCTAAATGGTTCATATAGAATTCAGCTAAAAGAGGTGACAGACAGTTTCCCATTGCAAGGCCGTCAGTCTGTTTATAGAGCTTATTATTGAATTGAAAGTAATTTTGTTCCACGCAAATGTCCAAAATGTTGAGTAATTCCGAAGTGATTACTGGATTGACTCTACTAAAATTTAAGGCATCTTCGATGATCCTTTTACATTTGTTAACCGGCACATTAGTGAATAAACTGACGACATCAAAAGATATGAGTTTTGAGTTACCGGGGATGTTAAAATTTTTAATTTTATCAACTAATTCTAAAGAGTTTTTTACGCTGTACAATGGTTTAAATCCACTGTGGTTACGGATAAGTGAGTTTGCTTTTCTAGAGAGTTTATAGGCTGGGGCATTTACATATGATACAACAGGGCGAATTGGGATTAAGGTTTTGTGCAATTTTGGTAATCCATAAAATTTAGGGGCTAGTGGATTACGCGTAGTTAAACTAAGCATGTCTTTAGAACTAATTGTGATTTTACAACTATTTATTACATCTTTAACATTTTTATTATATTTTACCGTAGGATCTTTTTTTTAATTCTTTGATTTTACTATCAGTGAGAAAAACGTTAGTTTTATCGACATAGTCTTCACGAGTTAACAAGACCGTGGTATTGCCTTTATCCGCTTTAGTGATAATGATGTTATTGTCTTTAATTTTAGTCTTTAGATTCTTGAGGGTGACCGACTCCTCATTGAATGTTTTGTTATTTTTAGTACAAGATAAATAATCCTTCTTGAGGATCCGAGAGCATATGTGTTTACTTGTTAGGTTTTTGTGTAACGCGATTTCTAAGTCTAACGCAAGGTTTTCGAAATCAGATTTTTTATTCGGCAAAGGTGGACAATATTTAAGACCTTTTGATAAAAGGTTATGCTCGTCTTTATTTAAAGTTACATTAGAAAGGTTAACCACTCTATCAAAATATTTAATCGGTGTTTCATTAGATTGCTGTGATTTTATCGTTAAGTTTTTGACATTTTCTGAAATGAGTTTATTTAGTTTGATAACTTGCTTCTCGTATTTACATTGTATAATATCAGACACTCTAAGTCTAACATCTTGAAGTCAAACCAATAGTTTATTGGTTCCGATATGTAGATGATATTATTTGTTTATTTAACGGAACCGATAGACAAATCACCAAATTCCATAACTTTATAAACTCATTAGACGATAATATTCAATTCACCCTGGAAGTCGGAGGAAAGAAAATAAACTTTCTTGACCTTACTATAGACATTAAAAACGATACCCACAATTTCACGATTTTTCGTAAACCGACTTTTTCAGATACATGTATTCATAAAAACTCAGTACATCCAATGTCGTACAAATTAGCTGCATTTCATTCCGAAATTCACAGACTTGTCAGTATTCCCTTGAACAAATTAAATTTTGATCTTGAATTAAAAATCATCAAACAAATCGCCATTAACAATGGTTATGATATGTCTCTTATAGACAATCTTTTATATAAAAAAACATATTAAGCTAGCACAACAAATCTTACACAAGGGATTAATAACGAAAGAATCAGGTGATATTAGGTTTTGGCGTAGTATTAATTACATAGGACACACCAGTTTAAAGATAAAGAAGCAGCTCTCAGAAAGTGTTAGACCGGCTTTCTATTGCAAGAACTCTTTAGGTAAATTATTGATAAATAATAAAGATGTTATAGATTATAAAAACAAATCTGGGATTTATAGATTGCAGTGTAGTGATTGTCCCAAATTTTATATTGGTAAAACTGCTAGAACCTTAAATATAAGAGTGGCTGAGCATTTAGCCGCTTTTCGCTTAAAAAAAGATACTTCCACATTTGCCAATCATTTAATTCTTGAAAACCATACGTTTAATTTTGACTCAGGTATTGATTTATTACATACTAACAGGGGCGAGTTTAAATTATTTTACCAAGAAATCTTAGAGATTAATCGAGCTCAGATTAACAGCTTGCCAATTTTAAACGAGCAATATTATCTACCGAATTCCCCTTTGTTGTACCCCCTTTAAATAATTGTCATTTTATTAATAATTCAAGCACTTGCTATCATTAAATATTAATTCAAAGGCTTAAAAACAAATCAACTCATTAATAATAGATCGGATAAAACCCTAGATTTATTTTAAACATTCCTATGTTATTATCTGGTCATTAATATTTTCGAAAAATCCACATAATTATTACAAACCCACTTAATCCATTGAAAATTGTATACATTCAATTTTCGCTAATTTACATTTTAATAGCCTTATAACTTAGTAATCTACTTATAATTTTGTTTATAAACGATACAAACTGTTTACTACGCGTCAGTTCAAGTACATCCGTGCACTTGGAATGCCTGAAGATGCCGAAAGGCGAAACCCGGGTCGTTAGCGACAAAACTCATGGAAAAGTACAAAATTCAAACAATTCAAATTTGATATTGAAATTCCATCAAGCACCCTCAGTCGAAATACTTAATTATAATTAACAGTATTCGATTGAAACATTAAAATGGCGACACTGCATATGGCAGATTGCACTCGCTGTGTGCGGCTCGCCTTGCAACATTACATGTAGGTAATAAACTTTGTTACTATTCAAAGTGTTAATATTGACGGTTTCAACAATCAGGTGACTCACGGGTGCATAATGGCGATGCTGAGGCTTTTTTTACCCGATGGCAGAGAAGCAAAAGCCTCTTCCAGCTGCGAGCTCAAATCGCGCACATACTCAGATGACCTCAGCGTGCTATACAGTTATTTACAGGTGATATTGCACAGTGATTGATAAATGGCTAGCTTTATTATTATATTTCATAAAAAAACAAATCAGTCGTGTCGTTTTTGAAAGAACCGTTTGGAAAAAAATATTTATTTATTCAGGCTTTATGGTCTATATATACCAAGGTAAAAAAATAACACAGTAGAACTAAAATGCTTTGTTATTTTTTCACCTTATTGCAATGGAGTTCTATCAGGTTAATGTCAATTCAATCAATTTATGGACTATATATTGTTGAAGCTCCTGCAAAATTTAATACTAGTTGCTTTTTTTTGTGTGAATTTTTAGAAGTCTGATGGAATAATCAATTGCAGATATGGTGATCGTTTTAAACAAATTGATTGATTCTTTGTACAGCAATGTACACTCGGATGATCGATTGAAAGGCGCCTTAAGAATATTTTTATCACAGTTGGAAATTGCCCGTTTTATGAATGCCGATTCTTGTTAGTCCTTCTCTGGTCGACAGAAGTCGTTTTTACTAAATCTGTTTGTTGAATCTCTCCGAGAGAGTAAGACTAGAGGGATGGGTCTAGAAAAGAGCTATCACTTATCAATCGCTCTTGTTACACCCTCTTTGTAGGAGGGATGAGATGAAGGGATCACACTACTTTGCATTGTGTTACTTATCACAGAAAAGCTTAAATTAATAGTAATCAATCTGGACATGTTTGCTATATTTTGAATTGGAATAGAACCCAACCTTTTACTTGTAAAATTACTCGATACTCAATGAAAGTATTTTATAAAACTCAATACTCAATTAAATATTTATTCAATCGGTCACAGAACACTTCACAGTTAACGGAAACAATTGGAAAAAAGTATAATTCTTTTATAAATCATAATTTTGTATTTGATTTGTTATAAATGTTGAATTGTCACAATGGACGAATGACTAAAATAGATGAATGACCTCAGGACGCAGTTCAGCGAGAGCAAACCCTGGAGGCGAAGCTGAACTCCCTACGGCAAGTGGTGGAAAACTGCCGCAATTCTGTGGCCTCTTCGTGGAAGGCTCTGGTCTGCGAAGAGCATCTGCTGAGCAGAGTGCAATATCTGGAGACGCAGCTGGCTGTCGCCACCGGAAACGCACCACCCACTCAGTTGCAGCACGTCCTTGAGGATAAGCATGCTTACGAGGTTAGCCATTGTTAAGACGCATGAATCTTAAGAAACGTGTATTGAAAATAAAGAAAGTAGTTTAATCCATCATTTATTCTCTGATTTTTTTGTCTGGCGACTTTACCTGGGTCGATATTAAATGTTGATTCTGCCAATGTCTCTTCTCCTCGAGTGACCTAGATGAGCAATATTTTTTTACATTACCAAATCTAATTTAATCTCGATCAAAATGGCTGAGATGGCTGTACTGTTATTTTTCAAACTTATTCTTGTCTGCAAATAAAATGACAATGAATATTTTTTTTTCTCAGATGAAGTCCACGGAGACGCTGCGCGCTGTCCATGAGGAGCGGCTCAAGTTATCCAGCCAGCTGGGAGCTCTACAGCTGACGGCCTGCTCTGCGCAGGACGAGTGCAACTTTCTCAGGACCTATGCTGAACGCACACATCAAGATGTTCAGGTTAGTAAATTGATAATTTTACCTAAAACACAGCTTCAAATTTAAAAGTTATAGTTGTAAACGAGATGTTGGAGATAATTATTATCAATAGCTATATTTGACAGCGAAATATCAAGCCACTTTAAAAACACTAAAGAAAGTATCAGCTTGCCTCGCCATTGGAATTGTTACATAAACAGTGCCGTAGTAGAGTTTATACACTATATACCCTCTGCTATATTGGTAGAAATTGCGTATGCCCTCTACCATGTAAGATTCAAACTGGAAATAAAATGATTTATTTAGTAATTTATATTGTTTTTGACCCTTGTCTTTCGGTATAGGTAGCTGACATTCATGTGCCATTGCCACACCCAAACACGGGTGAACATAAGTTGTTTTACCAAGAAATTTTAGAAATTAATAGGGCACAGTAAAGTAGTTTTCCAGTTTAAAATGAACACGTGAATCTGCCAAATTCACCACTTTTGTATCTAATATAATTAAATTTCATAAAATAATAATAAATTTTCCAGCCACCAAAATAAATTTGATTCTTAAAATTACCCACCATTTAAATCTGTCAGCATATAACACATTTAATTTCAAAAGCCTACAAAGACTATTTGCTAAGTAAACATTTCTCCAGCTAATTGAACGTCATTAAAATCAAATCATATAGCTATCCATGTCGCCGTCAATGACTTTGATTAATGTTTTTTTGCTGTTACAGGTTTTGGGTGGAAGGAATGAGCTACTAGAACAAAGGTTGAAAGAGAGTATAGAAGAGCTGGCCGCTACACACCATCAGCTGGAACAGGAGAAGCTAAAAGTGGCAGAACTCACTCAGCAGCCAGATAACCGTCTGCCTCAACTGAAGGTTTGTATATTTTTTTTGCAACTCATCTATCGCTGGTCCTTAATACGCGTCATGATTTTTTCTTCAGTCGATTGAGATTTGAGATTCAACATAGAACAGGAAAGAGTTAACTGTTGTGAAGTTATTGTATAAGTTATGCTGAATTTAGTTTCTTGTAACTATAGAGAATCCGTGTCCAAGATTTACTACGTAATGATCATCTCGATTCTGATTTTTTCGCTACCAGTTTACAGATTTGACAATGTTAACATTGTTCCGAGGTTAAAGGGTCACATGATGTCAAATCTCTGAAATTATTTCAACTATATCTAAATAGACTTTTCAATTCAAAGAAAAAGGTACGTGATCTCTTTGATCTCTCAATGAACCAAACATATATGTATTTGTTGTAGTTTTCGGTTGGATGGGAAGGAGGAGGCGTTGAATTCAATTTTATTTACGGTTTTACAGCCACCTGAAAACAGTGAAAACGGATTCAAAGAAGAGCCACTGGACAATGACAGAAGCAGTTGGATCACGAACGAAAAGAAATTAGCCGACCGAGAGAAATTAGCTCTGCTCTATGCCATTCAAAATTTACCCGGACACGTGCAGGCACTTCTGCCGGAGGACATGTTAAAAATTGTGAGCATTGAAACCTGTGTAGATCATCCGTTTGTTTTTTGATTTGGAATCAATGTTTCAGGTTTTGAAATTTGCTTCATTTCTTTCACGCACTTTCAATAACTAATTGCAAGCTTTGTTTTTTGTAATTCAAAAATTATTGCGATCTTTGTAAATTAATTAATTCTATAGAATTTGACTTAATATTTGTATTAGCTATAAGTCAAATCCAATTTAAGTAAGCCTATTACTATCAGGGCTGTGGAGTCAGATAAAAATAAAACGACTCCGGCTTCTGATCATTCTAATCACTAGAACAATTCTAGTACATTTCACCAATCAATATGATGAATAGATAAATAATTTTTCAATATCTTTGAATTATATTTCTCCGATTTTCCAACTCCGACTCCACTGCTCTGATTTCTATGAACCAATTTATTCTGCTTCATCAACAAAAGAGGTTTTTCACATTTGTTAAATTCAGCGACTGAAAAATGTGTACTATTATTCAATATATGATGAAACAATACAATTTTTTTCAAACGAGCTGCGGCTTGCGCATCTCTGTTTACATCATTGTCACTTGATTCTTTTACAGGCCGGTTGTAGGAGCAAAACTTGGGACAGCATAAAAGATCTGAGAAGGAAAGTGAAAAATTTACAAAAGCAACTTTTCATACTAGAAAAAACTAGTTTAGGTAAGAATCTCGTACAAGGTGCTTAATAAAATTAATCCCATATGATTCAATGCACTCACCGTATCGCTATTGCAGAATCTGAAGAAACAAATAAGGAGGAAAGCAACACGTACTACGCCAATAAAGAGAATTCGGAGGTGGGAATCGTCAGAAACGAAGTGGATGAGGAATGCAATCAGTTGGATCGAACACTTGAAGAAGAAGAGTCTGCAAATCAAAATAAAGAGGTTAGCTACTGAGTGTTTGCCGCATAGTTTATTTATATTATTAGAAATACCGGTCACGGTATAACACGTTTCTAATGAATGTCATTGGAATTTTTCAAACGATATCGAAGGCTTATTATATTCCGCAAAAAAATCTTTCTCTTTAACTGCTAGACTAATTAACATGACGCAATGTATTCAATATAAATGGATTTAATTAGGCAATAAGCACGACTCCATCGTCTGTGTTATCAAATGGTTAAGGAAGAATCCGTTTATAACGACTTTGTTTACAACGACTGACAGTTTTTAGCGACAGATGCAAAACCTCAAGTTTTCATACTAATTACTACAAAATTAAATGTGTTAAGTGCAACGTCGTCGATCCCTTAACCGTCGTTCTATCTGGATTCTACTTCATTAATTTAGGCAATCTTCAGTAAGGCAGTTTTGCATTGAAGTGTTTAGTACTGTTAATAATCAGCGCAATAAGTATAGCATACTCACCATTAAGCGCCACCTATTTTATCGAATGACAATTATAAATATCTGTCAGAAATTCCAAATTTTGTCTTTTCAACTTAACCCAATGTTGCAGGATTTCAGTGACGGTGTGATAGCTGAAAAAAAAGTGGAAGATGATGTGAAGAAACAAGTTCTCAAAGCTCAAATCAAAAAAATCTCTGAGGAGATCAAGACCACTCAGGCCATTGACAATGGTCAAACGGTTAGTGCAATAATTTATTTTCACACATTGGATTGTCATAATCAGTTGACCAAAGTGATCTCCAACAAATTTTAAGTAGATTGTTTGCTTACCTTTTGCGACTGTACGCACATGCGACAAGCCAGCGCTACCGTCAATCTGCCAATTTGCAGCACATACGGTGTACGCATTTTTCATATAAAACAAATTTGCTGTTGGCCTTGGCGGCCTGCCGCCGTTGTGTGTAAGCACTTGTATGTATGAAGCTACAGAGCCACTGTAGAATTAGCGAAAGTTAAAAATCATACTTAATGCATGTTTTTTTTTGTTTATTTAAAGTTGTTTTATTATAAATAGTATGTAAAAAAATTGTTTCTGAACCATTTTCTCCAATAATAACTAATTTTTATTTAATCGATTTAGCAGGTATTATATCTCCATGACGAGCTGTCGGAAGCCTTCAGTAAGATCAGCGATCTGTCGAAAGATTTGGAAACAGCCAAAGCCAGTCTCGCTAACGCCACATTCGACGTCTGCCAATTGACTCTCGCCAAAGAGAGACTCTCGTATGACATTCTGTCTTTGGAAAATCAACTCACCACCAAAGAGGAAGAGTGCAAAGCGTTAGAGATGAAATTCTTCCCGGAGGGTAGCGAAAAATCTGATGAGGATTCATGTTTCAAATACAAGGAGGAAGGCGTCCTCCTGCAGAGCCGGCTGGATAAAGCCGTCCAATCCGAAGCCGACAGCGTCAAAGAGATCGAAAGGCTCACCTCGCTGGCCGCCGACATGCAGAAGCGGCTGGACGAATGTCCGTCGGCCGACGAAATACAAAAGCTGCAAACTCAGATAGAAAATCTCCAAGATCAACTCGCGTCCAAAGAGAAGGAAGCCGAAGAGTTAAACAGGCAGCTGCAGGCTCTGATAGACATCCAGGTCGTCTTGGAAGACAGGATCGACCGAATGAATCGCAGCGCAGAGGATGAAGTCCGTCGAGTGACCGAAGATAACTCTGAGAACCCGGAAGCCGACAGTTCGCAAGAGGCGTCTTCGGGTGACATGAGAAAATCCCCCAAACAGTCGGTTGAAAATCACATTCTCATATCTTCGAGTATGGCTGCCGCCGACCTGATGTGGAACGGCGAGCGGGGCAGGTCGCCCGCAGCGGACTCGTCCTTCGGCTCCGTGTCCGTGGACCTACAGAGGATGTCCCAGCTCGAAGAGGAGCTCATCGCCACCAAAGAGAAGTGGGCCCGCATAAATCAGGACAAGTCTCATCTGACCTCCGAGCTGAAGAACCTGACTGAAAAGTACGACCGGCTAGCGAAACGCTCCTACCTGGAGACACTCATGTACGTGGTGCCTCTGATAGCCGTGCTCTTGTATGTGCTAATGAACCACTACATTTCTTGATTGACGGCCTCTTGGGACCCTCCGTCGTTTCGTCCATAGTCGCAGCCCTACCTTGTTTTTTTTGTGTTCGTCGACCGTCCGCCTGACGGAATCGCGGACGTGTGTAAATAGTGAACAGAGAGGTGCGCCTGTCTGCCGGGAATGATTTCCCCACTGTGAAAATTCTAAATTGTTCATCTGCGATTTCTTTCGTATTCCTTTGGAATGCAAGATCTCGATAAACAAAAATTACAATTTCGGCGATTTAAAATAGTAATCTTCTCATTGAACTCTATCGACTTTTCTGTAGCGTTCGGTTGTTTAAAAAATTCTCGACAATTCATAAGATTTTATAATTCTAAGTGGAATGTTCTCATTTGAATACGTGCACAGTTGTAAATAACGTAAGTCATAGCCTTCGCGTGAGCGCGAGTCTCCGAATGATCGACGGGGCGGCGGGCTACTCCGCCGGAAGCTATCCAACGGTTATATTTTTTTATATCCTATATTAACTCACCGTAGCGTACTCTACTAGTTGTTTATTGTGTTAGCTTTATTACTTTGTATAGACCTTAGATATTTTTTAGTCCGTGTATATTCTCCGACCGGCCGATTTTTGCTGAAACCCTCGCCCGCCGACGGCGGAAACCGAATCTATCGTGTTCTCTTTGTGCTATAGGACGAATTTAAAAAAAACTTCTAGTGCAATTGTTTATTTTTTTTTTAAAGGAAGCAATCAAACAATCGGATATATTTATTATTCTCACTCAGAAATGACGGCAAATTATATGTCAGTGCCCAGTCTCAGTCCTTGTGCAGATATATCATCCATTGTATTGAGAATATCAGATGTGGAGTTGTTATATTATTTGCTTCGATTGTGATGGCCACCGAATTATAGTTTGTCAAATTTACTCCTCGCGCCCTTGTTGATTTTCTGGATAAAATTTACAAAGTATTATCGTTTGGTGCTGTTTTTGTTTTGTGTATTTGTAAATGTACGTTATGAAAATATGTTTATATTATTTATTACCAGCCTATGATTAGTCTTTCGTTTGTGTATCATTTGAAAATGTCTTGTTATTATTATTTTGAAGAGAGCGAATGCAATTATTGTAAATATACTGAACGAAATCTTAGTTTCCAAAAAAAAAATGAAAATGTTTCAGAATAATAATATATTTTTCCCTAATGTGTAAATAAAACCGCAGGAGCGAATGAGATGATCAGACTTTAAATTAATTTATTGAACGAGAAAGCGAACGGGGACTCGGTCGAATCTGATTTGTCAAAAATGAGCATTTGTATTTGTGCCATAAATAATATTATATCGAAGGCAATTTTCCAATCTTTCAGTGCGGAGCATTTAATTGAATATTTCTTTTACAACCTTTCATCTGTCTGATATCGGTTGTGTGAATTTAAATCGGAACGCGGAGCGATCCAACCCTTGGGTGAACGTGTAATAAAATTCTCCAATTTTTTTATCAGTCTGAAAAGCCGTTAAAATTTCACAAACATTTCTGACACTGAAGAAACTATAATAATTTAAATAAGCCAACAATGTATCTTGGGGTTAAACTGTGTTTTAATCATGATAAATTAGCCAGTTCTCTTCTGTTGTCTTAGAATTTTACAGCATACGTTTAAAACACGATTCATCGCATTATACATTGTTAGTAATCATAGAATATCTATCGAGAAGCACCTTCCGCGAATTCCACGTTACGTATAAACGATTAGTACAAGCATTATTTTTGTCGACAGTCATCGAGACGACGGCGTAGTTAATTGGATCTCGGCTATTCTTTCGCGTATTGTAAACCGACGGAGAGTTCAGTTGACGATTATAGATAATAATATAGCATTTAATAACACGTTAGCTCTCTTTCGTTCTTTGTTTTGTGATAATTTGTGTCGATATTAATACTGAAGCATAAAATATCTGCAAATCGGCAGATACATCTTCCCTAAATAAGTCATCGAAGTCGTTCACATATTGTTCACCGTTTCAAAGAGTGTAGAGTGGAAAATGATGCATGTTATATTAATTTTCAATACATTTTTATAAATATCGTGATGATGTGCCTCATCAGGGTCTAGTGTAACTCGGTAACAATGGTGGAGTAGAAATTTGAGATGCATCCCTCGGAAGATTCATTCATATAAATAACTGGAAAAGTGGAAACATTCATTCATATTGTGCATCAGAGTTTGATTCTTATTTTTGAACTGTTAAATCACTCCATAATTGATATAACTTTAATTCATCTCATTGATGCGCATTTTCAAAATTTGAACTCAATTTTTAGTCGTCGATGCAAAGACTCCCTTATACATTGTTGCTATTTTTAAAACGGTTAGGAGAATGTTTCCGTCTTCCGCCTGCTTTGTGTTCAAACTCAAGTGATACATTCAATAGTGAATGGTCGAGTTGTATTATTTATTAAAGCATATCGAATGTATATAATATGCATGTAACTCCTGAGGTTTGCGTTTAATTAAGTGAACTATAGATGTTTTTTTTTGCCATTTTTCATTAGTAAGTGATCCGCAATTCAAATTTAACATAACTATTTAGCAGTGCCTTGAAATATATAGTAGTCGCGCTAACGGCTTGGGTTTCTTAACGACAAAGCAATCCTAGTCGAATTCTTACTATTTTTGAATGATGAAAATTGGCTCTTCATAGAGTTTGTGTTTATATTTTTTATAAAAAGAGCTAAACATTTTTATGTTATGTTTTGTGAGACTCAGAATTGCAGTTTGTCTTCTTCATCAAAATTGTTAGCAAATATTCTACTTCACGATTGTTAACGAGCTCACGCGAATGTTTATAAAAGTACGATATGTAAGTAATTATGAGTTTGTACATCAGAGATTATAGTCATGATGATTGACATTTATGTGATAGTTTAAGTCAGAAAACTGCAATGAGAAAGTGACAATGGAAAATACGGGAAGGGAGGACATTTTACTCAGTTTTATATGAACAAATTAATCGAGAGGGAAGTAGTGTTTGTGATGTGAATAGCTGTAGACAAATTGAATGTCATTTTTATTAGATATAATCATTTGATAAATTTTCAAGTATGTCGGTCAAAACTTTGATGGGATGCTTCATTTTTATGCATATCTGATAAGTCTATTTAGGCAAACTTCGAGAGAGAAAGGATGTATCACTAGACTCATGTAACATTTCAATATTTTATATCATAATAAAGTTTAATTCATGTTGCGTTTATATTTTTTATTTTATTTTAACATCTTGAAAAGGTACGTATTTCAAAAGAGTCGCATGTATTTTTTTCTTCTAACTGATGAATAACATCAGTTTCCAAAGTATTCGAGACGTTTTTGCTCCTAATTTGACAGCCAATTTAACCCATTAATGCCCAAAAGAAAACCAAGTGCGAAACTACTTTTTTATTGAGAGTTTATGAGAAAATACAAACACTAGGAAAAAAAAAACGATTTTCATCGGAAATAATCGATACAAAGGCTTCTTCGAGTCTTGTATAGTTATTTTGTCTCGTAAAAACGTGATGGGTTGCCATTGTAGTCTTACATTAAAATCAAAACGAAAAGTAGATGAAAAATATTGTCATACTAAAAATATATTATGTTTAAGTAGAGCCTAAGTATACATAATAATGAGAAACAATCAAAAATGTATTATTATTTATACTAAGAAATAATTCAAATATCTAACCTAACCTTGACATTTATCGACGCATTTTGGCCAAATTGTATTTTTTTACAGTTTACTACTATCATATAGTTTCATAATAGGCTATCACCTTTGAAATAAACAAAAAAATAATACACCATATCACGCTTGGAATAGGTGTACTCAAGCGAATACAGTGGGCGGTAATGGGTTAATTGATAGAGTATCACAGAGTGAAAGACAAAAACAAGAACCAATTAATATTGTAAATCAGAGAAAAAATGGAAGTCAAAGATTGCAAATGAAAACTTAGAAGGCCCGTGAACCTTCTAGTTATCCAACAACATATCACAGTAGAGTAAACCCGATAGTAACAAAAGAGTTATTAAATATATTAGACGTTTGCGTTGACCAGAACTATTTCCAATTTAACAATACAATTTATAAACAAACAGAAGGCCTTGCAATGGGAAACTGCCTATCACCGTTATTAGCTGAGTTTTATATGAACTATTTAGAAGATACAATTTTTAGAAACAAAACAGAAGCCAAACCTATAGTCTATTGGTTCCGATATGTAGACGATATTCTTTGCCTGTTTAATGGAACAGATAGACAAATAACTCACTTTCATAACTTTATAAATTCATTAGATAAAAATATTAAATTTACTCTAGAAGTCGGAGGCAAAAATATTAACTTTCTTGACTTAAATATTAACATTGAAAATCATTCTCACGAGTTTAAAATATTTCGGAAGCCAACATTCTCTGACACTGTAATCCATAAAAATTCAATGCACCCATTTTCTTATAAACTAGCCGCTTTTCATTCAGAAATACATAGACTTGTGAGTGTTCCTTTAAACGAAATAAACTTTAATATTGAATTGAAAATCATCAAACAAATCGCCATAAACAATGGATACGATATGTCTCTTATAGACAATCTTTTATCAAAAAAACAAGCTAAACTTGCAGAAAAAATGTTATTTAAAGGTATAGTGTCAAAGGACATAGATCATACTAGGTATTGGCGTAGAATCATTTTTTTAGGAAATACAAGTCTCAAAATTAAAAAACAGCTAGCTGATAGTGTTAGACCTGCTTTTTACTGTAAAAACTCTTTAGGCAAATTATTAATTAATAATAAAGATAAAATACATTACTTAAATAAATCCGGGATTTATAGATTGCAATGCTCTTGTTGTACAAAGTTTTATATCGGCAAAACAGAAAGAACATTGAACATCCGAGTTTTAGAACATATGGCAGCCTTTAGATTGAAAAAAGACACGTCTACTTTTGCTAATCACTTAATTTCGGAAGGACACGTGTTCAATCAGGAACAAGGGATAAAAATGTTACACCCAAATACGGACAGTCATAAGCTCTTTTTCCAAGAAATTTTAGAAATCAATAAAGCACAGTTGCAAAGTCTTCCGATTTTAAACGAAATAACAAATTTTCCCACATCTCCTCTTCTATACCCTATACAACCATAAAATCATATAATCATAAAACCTTTGCCGACAAACAGATTATATAATTCTTGAAACTGCTCACTACACAAATCTGTTGGAATTCCCATGAGCTCATCCTTTTCGCCAGCAATGGCTTTGGACTCGATGATGCATTTGTATCTTATATAAGCACGAAACTTTTATTTGCTAAGCGTCAGTTCAAGTTCATCCGTGCACTTGAATGCCTGAAGATGCCGAAAGGCGAAACCCGGGTCGTTAGTGACAAAATTTGTGAGAATGTACATAGTTTGAACGATTCAAATTTAATATTGAAATTCCACCAAGCACCTTCAGTCGAAATCTTAAATTAAAAAAAAAAAAAAAAACATCACAGGATTAAATGAACTGCTAATTCGCAGGTCTGTGAAGTTTTTGAAAGGGTTGGAATCATAACTTTTGGGATAACTTGGTGCTTAATATAAAACGTGAGATAATTTCTTTTCTATTATCAGAACAAGAAATTAATCTTAATGGAATGTATAATATAAGGAATTATAATAGTAGTTGTAAGGAACTACATGAAAATTTATTTAGAGATTAATTATTCGTTTCATTTTGCTTATTTTCTTAATTCGTGCTTGATTTTATTTTATGTAAAAAAAGAATGAGATCTGTTATATCTTAATACACTTATAAGGATTATTTTTTTTCATGTCCACTCCCAATGTGGAGCATATGGCCTCCTAATGAAAGTATCTAAACAGAACTTTAAGGATAAGACTAGTGCTTAACTAATCGCTCTCACTATCCGCAGTTATTTAAAGATCAGAAAGTGTGGGAGAGAATTTTCAGACATTACAAACACCCATGCCTTCAAACAGAAATTGATTAACGCTGTTTGTACTGGAGCACGGAAGCCCACAATGCTAACTACTTGCGCTATAGGACCCAGCAGAATTTCTTTTCTTTTTTTCTGAATATTTCGCGCAGCTAATTAACTTCTCTCGAGATATAAAAACTAGATATATATTTTTCAGCATTCTGACAATAGCAAGGTATGATGATTAATTTTTTTTAGCATTTCTCTAACGAACACTTTTATAAAGATATTTATTCCTTTTTTTTGAAAAAAGAAAAATTGGTTTATTCTTTAAAATGTACCTTTTTCATTTGTATTTATGCCCTATTAACATTACTGAGAGTTAGATTGTGGGACTATAAGTCATATTTTTTAACGTTTCAACATTCCAGACAATTTTATTATATCCTGCTTTGGAATGTATGCAGAGATAGTGCATTTATGTCATTGTTTTCATTATGAGTTGACGCAATAACGCGACTGTGGCAACTAAAAATATTTTTGTTGTCTATGGTTGTGATCAGTATTCCCTCTAAGCTGTGCGCACGCACACAACTTGCCGAGCGCACGCACATACATTACAACAGAGCGCACAAAAGTTAGTCAGTTTTACCACCACTAGAATAAATTAATTGACATTAAGTAGTGTTGTTAATTATTGTCATATTTTAAAATCAATCTTTTCGTTCAGTAGTTGCAAAGTTGCACAGCCAATATCTTTTGCGCACATAACCATCTGAAAATTAGAGGGAACATAGGTTGTGATGGAACTAAAGTTTGATTGATACAACTTTGGTTTTTGATATTTCGAACGGGATATTTTTCATTGACCGGAAAACAGTTGGAGGAGCAAGTTGAAAATGTTTTCTTGCCAACAAGGATTTACAGTAAACAAAATTGAAACAAAGCGTTTGTATATGAAAAGAATTATTATTGTACACAAATATATAAAAAACATTTTTCCATTACAATGGAAATGACTTTATTCTGTCTTCAGATCATTACAACAAAATATACAGTGGAATTAAAAAACATACAATGATTTACTAATCTATTCAAAATGGTAGTCAATACTGGGTGAACACACCGGAACCTTGCTTCAAGTATTTGTACGGCTTGATCCTGTTTCTGCCTTTCACCGGTCTGAACATAACTTTATCGGGAGGAAACTCAGAGGAACCCAAAGCTTCCAGCAAGATGTCCATGCAAGCCAACAGCCGAGTCAGCCGACCGGGAAGGTTCATGCCTGTCTCGCCGTCGCCGTCGGAGTTACACCAGTCAGTGTTGACACACCTCTCGATGTCTCTGATATCGTCATCCGTACCCGCGTGGTGCGTGCCGTTCCAATGCAGAGTGAGAGAAAATATGGGGCTTCGCTTCGGGTAGTCGCTCTTGAGGGCCACCAATGCCACCAATTTGGCTGACTGTCTCGTTATGATCGCTCGATACAGCATGTCGTGTTTGGAGACTAGCCCCAGATTTATAATTTCGGCGACAGACAAGGCTTGGCTGTAGTCTGCCCAAGTGATCGCCTGCCACTGGGTCAATGATCCCAAGAGACGGACCGAAGACGAGCCCGTTCCTTCGAACGATGGAATATTTCCCGATTCCAAATCTTGAAGCTCTCTCATGAGAACGATTCTAGCCTTGAGACGCTTCTGCAGGGTTATCAGCACGCTCTCAACGCTCGCTCCGCTCAGGTTTGGGCACGGCTCGTTGGGCATCCTAGCAATTTTTGTCTTCTCTGCTGCGTCATTCGCTGTCGAGGCCAAGAAATCTAAACCGCACATCCTTTGAGCCCAAATGTAAGGATGGCCCAGCTGAGGAATGAATTGAGAGAATCCTCCCTCTACGCCGGCGGATCTCAGTAGGTATCCCGTGGCTAGATGGGGAGAGTCCGTGCCGTAGTCTCCGGGATACAGACCGTGCAGAACACTGTGGCTGTTGAGGACATCAGCTGAAGAAACTCCGGAAGCGGGTTTCGGAAGTTCAATGGAGCTCTGGACTGTGACTATTTTCAAATGAATTAAATACGAGAAGGAGAGGAAAATGGAAGCCTCCTTGAGTTTAACTACGAGTTGGACAATGAGAGGATACGCCTTTATCACCGCCTTCAGTTTTTCCTGGGCGCGTTCTTCTTTCGAAATCTTTGTTCCGCTTCTGTGGTGACGTTTTTTGTTTTCGCTGTCTTCTTCTTCTTTACTGTCCCCGTCTGAATCAGAATCGTTGAAAATATTGGGCGAAGGCTCAATTTGTTCCAATCTACGTGCCTCATCCTCATCCCCAGAAATGGCTGAAAGAAATGGCAACCGTGAGAATGTTATGTGTCAAATGTAAGTCAATCAATTGAGAACTCACTGATAAATTCCATGCACAGTAAGTTTAGTATAGCAGCTATTCACAATAAAAATCAAAATCAATTCTTCGGTTTCATTTCCGCTTCGAATGTGTTAATTAAAAAAAATGTTTCAATACATTTGAGATCTCGGAAATAGTTTTTGTGATGTCTTTTTTGCTTTAGTTGATTTCAGGTTAATACGGGCACATTGGCAATTATCTTATTTTTCACTATTTATAAATAATTAAAATGGAACACTCACAGACTTGCACCAAATGATGTCCAAAGGCTTCAGCGTAGGCTTGAGCTCTAGCATGAAGTAAGAATAACGGAGGAGGCAACAGATTTACTGGTGATTTAGAAGAACACGAAGCGGCGGACACTGTCAGACCGAGGGCTTCGCGGAGAGGTTCTGCTGCAGTGAGGGCGTCTTTGAGTCGAGGTGCCAAGCCATCTAATCGGGCCCTCGCTTCTGCCAAAGAAGACGAGACGCCGCGAGCTGTCTCTTGCAATTGGGAGCATACTTCTGATAACTCGCGACGTTGACGTAATTCCCATTCTAATCTTGCCAGGCGGAGCTGATGATCATCAGTTTTGGTCACCGTCTGAAAGATAATTTTTTGAAATACAGTTGGTCGGTTGATTTTAATCAATATTAAATTATTTATCTTTTCTACCACAACTTCCATTGTATATACATTTCTTTCTAAATACATGGCACATTTAACTAATCTGTGATAATGAGTTTCTGGTACATTAAGATGGTTTGATTTTGTGAGGAACATGTAGATTGAAAAATGGACCAGACCATTTGCGACTGATGTCAGCAGTCTCAGATAAATTTTAGAACTGGCTGATGTCTTTGTAGAGTCACAGGCCCGCTCGACTCTTTTTCGAAGCGAGATTGGCGAGTGACAGAGAATCTTGGAGACACCACATTGTGGCTTTATGATCCAAGAAGAATACAAACTTGTTTAAACAATTAATGCTTAATAGAATAGATAGTGTACTTTACTTACAGGTCTTGTGACTTGTACAGGCGCACTTTTGTAAAAATCTTCAACGGATACAAGATCAATTTCTTCATCCTTAGACTTGAACTGTAAACATTTTGTGACTTCCTTGTCCAAATGATCAGTTTCGTACAGCAAATTCTGCAAAAGAAGGTGCGTGGAATCGAGCCTCTGTTTTTCTTTGTGCAAAGCGTCTCGGCCCGCCTTTGTACGGAATTTCTCTAATCTGTTAAGTTTTTTCAGAGTGACTAGCAGAAGTGTTGCTTCAATGCGTTTTCCAGAAATCTCTTCTCGGGCCTGAATTGCAATAAATTATTAAATCAAGATTATCACAGTTTAATAACTTACGTGACTGGTTTTGTGGTATTATCAATGCTATTTTATGGTAATTTGTCAGTTCTCGATTACAATTAAATACTGAATACAGGAAACAATGTATTCCATCTATACTATGATATTGAAAAAATCTTTGAAATGACGAGATATTTATGTTATAATAACCTGAAAATATTGGATTATTCAATTTGAAAAACATTTAAATTTTATTAAAATATTAAATAGCTATCCCTAATTTATAAATAACTTCTTAAATTTTTTTCTCCCTGAAAATCATCTAAAACTCTCAAAAAATAATGCAATTCTTTGTGAAACTGAAATCTTTTGAATCAAGGAAACCAATAATTGATGCGAATTATGAAATATTTTAGGAAAATTTGTCACTTTATTTCAAACATGCTCTATGGTTTTTTCTTAGAAGTTCCATTTGACTTTTTCATACTGATATTAGATTTGTATTTCGCGCAAATTATTGGTTTCCCTGATTCCCATGTATGATAATTTTGCATTTTCAATTTATTAAGTACATTTCACAAGAGAGCTGTAGTGTTATTAGTGGCATTTAGTTAGTTTTCAGGAAGAAAGAGAGTAGCATTTGTAAAGCATATCTATCAAGTATTATTATAAAAAACCTTTTTTTTTTCCATGTCCGTTCCCAAGGTGGAGCATATGGCCTCCTAATAGAGGTATCTTAACAGTATTTTTTTCTAGGAGAACTGAGTTATCTTTTACTTTAGAGTAGAAAACTCACTGACGTTTAATTCAAGATGGTCGCCGCGTCAGTGCTATCAATAGAAAAACATACGTCGCATAAACAAAATATTAATTATTATTGTTATTATAATTTCATTCTTTATTTTACATACCTAAGCGTAATTGTCTTTGAGGAGCGTCAGAAATATTTCAAAACCACTACACAGAGTGTGAAACGTGCTGAAACGTCGATTCGGAATAACTAGGCATTTATTCGGTTTCTATTTGGACGAATTTTTGTTTAGGAATTCATTTCGCACTCCGTGTAGTGGTTTTGGAGTATTTCTGACGCTTATTAAAAACAATTACGCTTCTTAGGTATGTAATGGTATGTGAATGAACTTATACTTACAATAGTAATTATTGTTTTGTTTGTGTGACGTATGTTTTTCTATTGGTAGCACTGACGCGGCGGCCATCTTGAATTAAACGTCAGTTAGTTTTCTACTCTAAAGTAAAAGATAACCGAGAACTGTCGCTCAACCTCACTTTTCTCAAATACATGAAAGATTTAAAATGAGTGAATGGTATAAATGTTGTTTGAATATTATTTCATGAAACATAACCGCCCCTGCGTATATAAGGGGTGCATTGATCCAATGCCACATTGACCGGCCGCCACTGCTTAAGCCTGTAAGTTTATGCTGTGCTAGAAATTATATTCTAATAGAAGACGATATCAGTATTATTGACAGATTACTGTTAGATAGTAAGAGAAGTGATCATCTAACCTCTGTTGTGTTTTGTTGCTTGAGTTCTGCTATTTTAGAGAATAGCTGACGGATTTCTTCGCAAGTTTTGTGAAACAGAGCTGCATCTTTTTCAGCAGACCGTTGTTTAGCTTCAGCTTCCTCGAACGCAACGACTCTCTGTGAATAAGATTTTAATTAATTAGAGGAATTTATCATGAAAAATACATACATAATAACATTTAGCATAGGTAATATTAAGTTTTTAGACCCACTTGGTAAACGTCAACGTCTACCGGCTTTACAACTTCTGCAGGCGCTGTCGACACGCTAGTGAGCTTTCGACGGCCCATGTTATATTTTTTTCAATTGTTACTTCGAAAAATATTGGAAAAGTCCGTTTCAACTAAGATAAATAATAATATTGTGAGAATATTCAGAAAGCCATATAGGTTAAGTCATAAACATTAAAGTTTTACTACCATAGACATTAATATTACTTCTGATATCACTATGATATTATCTCTACTATGATTACTACTGTCAACTGGAAAGGCATTAGCCGGCTCTCACACAGATTCTTTCATTTGCGTTTGAGTAAAATGTATGTTTTAAAACGAGAGAAAATGTGTGAACACGAAGAGTTTTCTTTTCGTTTATTCAGTAAAACGAGAAAACCATCTGACAAACGTCGTTTATATACCTTTTTTTGGTTTGAAAGCAAATGCAAAAATCTAATCACGTGTTTAAGGGTAAGAGTCACGCTAAAGTTGTTCGAAAATTACACTTTAAAAAGTATTTATATTCGTGGTAATAAACAAAAGGGTAGCTAGAAAAATATTTTTATATTTTTAAATTGAGTATTAACTTCATTATTTAAAAAAGCAACAAACAAGAGAGCTTTCGTTTTTACCTAGAAAAAAATTAACGACTGGTTTTTTATCACTGATTTAAAAACCTTAAGATAGTTTAAGCACTAATCTTGAATATGATATTCAATAAAGTTTGATTTAATACGTAATTAGCACTTTATTTGGATTTGAAAACGGTTCATTTAAAAACTATTTTATACGATGTTTTTTAGCAAAAGAAGTCACAAAAGACAAAAAAAATCGAGTATAGATTTATGAATAATTCATTTTCTTAATCTTTCGTTTAAATTTTATAATTTTTAGAGCTTTCGTTAATTTTCTACCGAGTCTGAAAATAAATGCACAATTGATTATTTCAATAGGTGTCATAATAGGTAGGTGTCGCTGCTTGGGTTGTTTGGCAACATAAGTTTGAAACAATGAACGTATATTATTCCGTAGATCTGTTTGCGTGCAGCAGGAATAACTTGTATGTGGTTGTATGACTCGTATAGGTACACACGAAAAACACATACTACGATATCTAAACCTATCCCTTCTATACTGGCCCACACATTCTCTCCTACATTGATTGAAACGACATTATAACCTATTTTATTTCTGACAGCTTGTTTGTTATGATATAAAATGTTCTTTTTCTAGCTTATTTTTAAATATATGCACAAAAATAGTTACTGTGTCTATCATTTAGAATACTAAATACTTACTTTATATTATTTATAATAAATTAAAGCTTTCAGCCATCATCTTTAGACGCGATCATTGTTTGTATTATAACCTATTACCTGACGTTATAACCTATTTTATAAGATATAAAATGTCTTTTTTCTACCTTATGTTACATTATATGGACAATAATAACTTGTACTGTGTCTATCATTTAGAATACAACATACCTACTTTATATTATTTAATAATTTAAGCTTACACCCATCGCGATTCCGACGTAATTTTAGCACTGTCAATAAACACTGATAAAAAAGATACTCGTCCTTCATCGTTGTCGTAAGAATAATTTATAACAATGTCTAAATTTATCAATGCAATGACGAGAGATCGGAAACGTGAAAATGAAGAAATTCAATGTTCAGACATTTTACCGAACGACTTAGATTTGGAAAACTAAATTATCCCATATGAAGAGCTTTCCGTTGGAGACTGTGAAGATTTCTACTGTAGTGGTGATGTTTTGAGGACATATTTGAAGGCAAAGAAGCCGGAGGTGTTAGACGTTGACTCTTTAGGTGATACTATGACAAAGAGAACTTCCTCCATTAAACGTTGAGCGAAGTGATGAAATTGCAACTTCCTACATACCCCCTGGTAAACGCATAGTTGACATTGCCTACTTTATGAAGCAGATGGAAGAAGTATTGCGACATCCGTCAATTTGCACAGGTGGTAAGCTAATTTTACAAAGAGAAGTAAAAGATGGATTAATATTAAAATTACATTATAGCCTATACGATACTAGGTAAAATGTTTTTATATAGAAAAAAATAGGATAGGAATATAGGAAAATCATAGAACCTATCAATGGTTTTCTGGATTTCCTTGCTTTTTTAACGCGCTTTGCATTTACGCGAATTTGTGAAAAACGTTTTTTTTCTACGAAAACATATTACTCAATTACTAAACTTCTCTTTTATTTGAAGATTGTAAGGATAGAAAGGATAAAGTTAAGACAGGACTAGTGGTTGTCTAATCACTTTAGACATCACAAACATCCATACCTTCGAACAGAAAAATGATAAATCATTTTTTAAAATGCTGCTTGGACTGGAATTCAAGCCCGTAAGATACGGCGCAAAAACCAATGACGTTGACCACTGTGCCATGTACCCAATATAAACGTTTAGCTAATGCGTACATCAGGGAATGGTTTGTATCTATACTATTATTTATGAAGTTTTTAATACCTTGCAATTTTATTTTGTACAATGATCAGAATCAGTCTCGCTCATCAGTTGAATGCGATTGTATTGATCAACTATATACAGTTCAGTCAGTAGTACTGACAAAAATGTGTTTTATTTTAATAAATATTATATAATATATAAAGTATAAACGCCAATAAATAAATTCTTAGTTGATGAAAGTATTATTATCAATTAATATAAGAGAATGCAGAAATTTGTTAATTTGCCATTAGATATGTAACTTCCTTAATAAGTAATTATTAACAATCATTACTGAATACTTATTCGGTAATTACTACTTTAATTTCTGAAATGATAATAATAGTCTTTGTAATAATATATTGTCTATCAACCATAGATAATAAAGTATAGAATATCAACCAGAGATAATATATAGAATATCAAGCAATATCAACTTAGCTAGACGTCAAAATGGCTGGGCTTTGTAGGTTAGGTTTTAAATACCTTACAAAAAATGTAATATGCCCAGCTATTATTCAGCGGAATTTATCAATTTCAACGGTTAACCATTTAAAAGAAAGTAAGTTTCGTATTATTAAATTAATATGGGTTTTGTCATGCCTATCCAAGCTTTGGAAATGATACATGATAATTGCCTGTTAGTAACTGCCGACAAATTTTATTATGTACATTATCATTATGAAAATGGTATATTTATCACTGTAAAGCTGTGAAATTTTTAACGTATATTTCCTAGTTTAGTTTTCATATTATCAAAGAGTTCAGATGTATTTTAAGCGACGCTCGATGATTCCAAACATTACTTCTACTTCTCTATCTTGTACGTAAATGTGAATAAAATAATTATGAAATCTTTGCAGTCCAAACAACCAAAATTGGAAAGGAAATAATAGTTGAAGGGGTCACCGTAGAGTCTCCCCGTGCAGCATTGTTGGTGAAGCCGGAAATTGAAGTAGATCAGAAAAAACATTGTTACATGTGCGCTTTGGATTTAGATCTAAAGCACACAGATGTGTTAATCCTCAGCCAGTTTGTCAGGACCGACGGCTGCATGCTACCTAGAAGAATTACCGGCCTCTGCAGGCGCCAACAAATAAAAGTTGGAAAAATGGTTACGATGGCACAAAAAGCCGGTGAGTGTGCCTATTTTTAGTGTATTATTTCAAAATTGTTTGAAAAACGAATTGAGTGTATGTATCAACCAAAAATCACAATGAAATAAAGACAGTCTTATCAAGTTCAGCTTGGAAAAAAATTAACATCACAATACTTGGTTTTACAATCACATAATTGGTTATCTTGTGAAAGCTACAAATCTTGATATTATTTAAGTAGGCTTCATTTATTTCAATGTATTTTTTTTTCAAATAACATTTACAGGTTTTCCGCAAAAATTTTCTGTAGAAAGTACAAATATTTATTTGTGAACTTTTTTCTATGTATATTTTATATCGGGTGTCTCCAGATTATTTTTTCTCATTAAGAGCATTTTTATCTAACCCACTTCCAAAAGGCTTTTTATGTCACTTTAGCTGTACCCTAAGTAAAAAAAGTATCGATGATCTTGAATAATGTAACACATCCACTTGAGTGACTCAGTATTTGGTTGTTTGTTCAGGGAAATCTTAGCATTTAAGAAAAATCTGCCCAGCCACCTAAAGCAATTTATCCTCTCACAACCAAACACCAGGCAGGAATAACATTTTTTTTACCACTCGGATAGTCATTTATTTGGTGGTCAAATATAGGGTGATGCTTAAAATATAGGGTGATGCTTAAAATATATAATTTCGGCGCGGGTTTAAGGGGGAGAACTATTGATCCCGTATATATATATATATATATATGTACAGGATGGACAGCAAACAGGGTCAAGTAATGATAATAACATTTTTCCAAGGATGGTAAGTGAATTATATTCATATCTATGTGATATGCAAGTATATTGTCCTTTTTAATTAATTTCAGGTCTGATGATCAATCTCACACCAGAAAATTGCAACAAGGATCCAAAGCGACGTTATAGATCGAAGAAATTCAACACGTACTTTGACGAATCAACCATTTTCCAATGGAAAATACCCAAAATAACTGATAGATTCAAAAGAAATCACATTTATAAGTAAAATATAGATTGATGTAATGTAAATTCAATCCTAGTGTAACATAGTTGAAACAAATAAGACCATGGCTACCGTCTTCTACTGATATTGTAACGGATCCAAGTTACTGACATTGTTTAAATCAATGATCAATTTTTACGAATATTTTCAATTATTATTTGTTAATAGTTATTTAGATCTTATCACTAATATTTTTCAATTAAATTATATGAATATACAATTTAATTTTTTGTTATTAGACACCCTTCCTTGAGAACTGTTTACCAAGGGTATATATTCAGGGTGTGCTAGGTGTGCGCTGCACGCCCTGAATATACGCTCACAAAATTGAGAACACGATGCAATATATGTAAAGTATATTTGTAATGCAGCATACCATATTTGCAAAGGGGAGCGTTGTGCCCAGCCGCACAACCTAGCAACGCATAGTCACACAGCTACGCATGGAGCAAATAATTTTGTCCATAACTTTAACGGCGAAAGGTGACCTCTTAAGTTGCAGCACACACGAATCGAACGCCCAATGCTCTTGAGTGTTCTTTCAAAAATTTCCGTATACATTTCGATATATATTTTTTTAAATCCATGTCCGCTCCCAACGTGGAGCATTTGCCCTTCCAATGGAGGTATTTCAATATAAGTTTTTCAACGAGAACTGCTTGTGACTCAGTTGGTCAATCTCCTTTTCTAGAGGAGCAGTTTTGATATACCTAATTGTTTTTTTAGTTTTCATTCACAGCACACTAAATCAACACTCACCGTACACCACTGCTGTATACACCAAACTTGTATATACAATCCTGATGAATACACTGCGCTTTGCGTTTACATTCAGTTTTTATGTGTCCGAAATGCACTGTGGCTTGTTGCCTTGTCTTGCTGAAGCCACATATTTCTTCATCAATACTCAATTGGGGAACAAAAATGTCAGTAATCATGGATGTATAGCGCTCTCCATTGACTAACATTCTTGCCGGTATCATTTTTAAGAAATAAATTTGCAAGCATTGTTCCGTCTATTCACAATGAAATGGCAAACCAAACTGTGTTGCTAATTCGAAAAAAAAACACCTTTATAAGAATTTTTAAAATATAGTACCAAGTTATCAAAATTATTATGTGAAAGAACACAAGGCGTCATTTTTGGGACATTCATTTTTTTTATATGATCATATGTACATTGTTTTTGAATAGTAAGATATAAATAAATAATTTTGTATTAGAGCAAATTCTGAAACTATTAGAGATTTTCTGTGACAAACCTCGTCATAAAAACGTGCTAAAAGCCATTTGTAAGTGTAAGTTTACTATAAATCACTTAAGTAAACTGGGGTTTTTGAATTTTTTCAATTTAGAAATTCCCTAGCATTCAGAGCTTAATTATACATATAACTCATAGCTGTTGAAGGGTTAAATAGGTTTTGAATAAAATATTTTGGAAATAGTCGGTCAGCAGAATTTGGGTATCTGTGAATGAGGAGACTCGGGAGAAAATAGTTTTCTGTTGAGGATGTTATCACCGTTTTGAGATTCCATTTATTTTTTCAAAAAATTTAACAAAACAATCATAGCAACCAGTGATTTCATGCTTTTAATTTACTTATTTTAAATAATCAACATAGTAGATTGATGCACGCTAAAATCTCTCATAGAGATATAGGTAGCCGAGATTTTTTGGCGGGTTTTCCGAAAATGCCACTTTGTTGTCGTTGAAGATCACCCATTTACCCTCATGGAGGATGTGACAGACGTAGTGTCCGACGTGTGTCGATGTTCCCATGTGAGAGATGAAGGCCACAAGTTTGTACTCTGAAAAAAATAATTCAAGCTTCATTTGATATATATTTACTAGTTAGACAACTTCCGTCAAAATGAACAGATAATAAAAAACATTACAAGCATAGGGATGTCCTTAATAGGGCAATTATTGAAGACATAAACAAAAAGATATTGAATGACAATGTGTGAAAGAGTAAAAACTTTATCAGTGAAAACATTCAAATAAATAATGTACAATATAAATTTGATAGCATTAACCCTCCAGAGACGAGAGCTTTTTTCCGATAAAAAAAATATTTTCTAAGCCATATTGAAGTCACGGATAACTTTTATTCCTATCCAAAATTAAAAAAAAAAACGCCAAGTCGTTGTATAGAAACCCCGCATGACTATATGGTCATGCTCATCCTTTTATTACCGTGTAATATTGAGTACGGATAGTAGTAAGGACAAAAGTGACCGTATGGGCTTGCATACATTCGGGGTTGAAATATAGCTAAACGTGATTTTTTTAAAAATATTTACAATTTGACCTCTTTAGATCAACATAATTTAAAAACAAATATATTAGCAAAATAACTGTAAATAATTTTATGTTTTTATAAAAAAATATCTAACAGTTTCAAAAAGTAAATTAAAAAAAACGGAAATTCAAAAAATCACATGTGCTTTTGGAGACCGTTCCTGTTCCTACGGCTGATGACTTACTGTAGTCCGTACCCTTCTTAACCAAATATGAGCAAAAGCAACGATATTCAGGTAGAAAAAGTATGAATAGTGGGATCAATAGACAACGGTGTTTTGTGTGACCATATGGTGACGCTCGTCCTTGGAGGGTTAAAGAATGTGTTTTTTGATGAGTCTCAAGCTTATAATCTTACTTGTGTTTCCATTACGAAATTTCGGTTCCTGGTCAGCGATATTGGCAGCCTCAGGAGCTTCTGAATCGAGTTCCATCGCATGACTGAAGATCCAGTCGGCGGCACGTTCTACATTATTTTGCGTAGCTTTTAACGCCTTCTCTGCTTGCGGTCTGGTGAAACCCATCGACATTATCATCTCGACTGCTTCTTCACTCGGTTTTGGTGCACCGTCATCTGAAGAATTAACATTGCATATTATGAGTCAGAATGGAACGTATCGAGAAAATGTTACTGATATTTTCATTTACTATTAATATTCAAACCGCTCATAGTTCGGTAGTCAGATGGCAGAAGGACCCACCCATATGCATTTTTTTTTCAAGATATACATACTTCAACATAAGTCATAAAATACATTGATCTTCAATGTGGCAAAAAGTTCCAAGAGTCAGTGCACTACAAATAGTTGAATTCAAGCAAGAAGCAAAATATTTTATTGTTGCACTTTATTGTAGTTAAGCTGTTTTGACATAATGCTGTTGATAATCCAATTAATCAGCGCAAATTTCTTCAAGATCGCGAGTCATATGTTGCCAAAGGCTGCTCTTTTAAATCTAAAAGAATGTTTTATAAGACTATTGACAAATGAAAAGAAAACATCAATGTTAACACACATTGAGCGGGAAAGGTAGTTCTACCCGCTAGCTCGACTGCTGCTTAACGGCAGGAAAGGTAGTTCTACCTTTTGCGCTGGATCCGCTTTAAAGCTGGATTACGTATATCTACTCGACTATTTTATATGATTATTATATACCAATCTCTTGAGGACATTTACAGCTTACACATACATCAACAAAAAAATAATAATACTACTATTAAAATGCATTTGAAGCATATGCATTTGTATTATGGATAGCCCGTTTCACATGTGCGTGTAGAAAAAACCATAACATATGTGTATCGAATTTGAAACCACTCCAATTTAAATTTAGTTTCGAAATACATCTTTGTAATTCGTTTGTGTTTTATTTACACATTTTTTAAACTTTAAAAAATAGTTTCAGACAATTACGAAAGTGATGACGAAATATTCGCCGATAATTTATCTGAATATTCCGGTGAAGATTAAACCTTAAATTATTCGTTGAAAAAGAAAATGCAGAAGTAAGCAGCTACATGTGGTAAGTATGCATTAAAAATTTCATTAAAAAATAACCGCCGGTTTGAAATATAGAGCGATTATTGCAAAATTTGATTTTTTTTCACCTGTCGGTGATTTTCGCCCGCGTTGCATACCAGTTAGTTATTAGCAGACCCTGCTTATAGTGTGTTAACACAAAAAAAAACACCCAAAATTGCAGTATAATGATCATTATTAAAATTTGGCAGTAACACTGTTGATTTCGTTGATACTCGAAAAATATGTAACTATTAAATCGTATTAAAAATAATATTTTGTGTAATTTACTTATTGGGTCATTCATTATTACATTTTTTTTTTACACGATTTTCTATTTTTTCTTTAAAACCACGTCCGCTCCTAATGTGGAGCATATGGACTTTTAATGGAGTTTATCTCAACAGAAGTGTTTCTACGAAAACTGCTTGTTACTCAGTTGCTCAATATCTTTGGATAGAGAGTTTGGATAGAAGGATAGAGCTAGGACAGGACTAGTGTCAAGCTAATGGCTCTCAATATGCCCCGTTCATAGGATAGAATGGGTGGGAGAGGGGAATTCAACACATTACATACATCCATGCCTTTGTTTAGAAATTCATAAATCGATTGAAAAATCAATTTATAAAACTGTCCGTGCCTTCCTTAACCGAAGCCAACAACCACTCAGCCACACAGGTGGCAGATTTTCTATACCACAATGTTATTCATTTTTTAAATTCAGGGAACCTATCTTCAATTATTCTATAAATTTTATGTTTTTTTTTAATTGAGTACTATTTGGAAAACTAGAATGTTTTTGTCACTACTGTAAAGTAGCATTTTTGGAATTTTCACACAATTCATAAGGTTCAATAGCAATATGCGTATACATAGTAAATATATGACAAATTTGTAAATATTGTGAATGCCGTATTAGTAGGATAATTACCGGATACTTTGGTGCCAGGTGGTACGAAGGGGTCAGCAAAATCGGCATCGCAGATGTGCTCCATGATCCAGTTAGTGGCCAGCTCGAGGCCGGAGTTTTTAGTGAAGAATAGAGCTCTTTTGCATGCCTCTGGAGGGAATCCCATGTCCATCTATCAAGAAAATCATTTTTGGGCATTGCATGTGATCGATAGAATGACACGGGCATATTATAAAGTGGACCTTACATCAAAATTTTATTACATTCTGAACGAGGGTCCTAAGATTGGCAAAGAAAAATATTACAACTATCAACCGGATTTTAATTGACTGTTTACAGCAAGCTGTCACATAGTGTTGAAAAATGTAGAAAAAAAGGGTGAAGGGTATGCGTAACTAGAATGTAAGCCACTACCACTACAAAAAGAGTAAAAACAATCACTATTTGCACAATGCAGATGCACTGCTTAACAGTGGAAAATCATGGCATCCGCTTGACTAAGAAAAACTATACATTGAATTTTAAAGTATAATGGTAAATACATTAAGCGAAAGTTTCTATTCGAGTAAGACCATTCAGGTTTGTGTAGAAAAATGTCACGCCACACTATATACATTTGAAGAAATTAAATAATGAAGTAGCAAAAAACGCTTCCACGAACCAGTTGCGAGAGGACAGCTTGATCGAATTGCGGTGGCGGAATCTCAGTAGTCACCTCAGGCATAAGTGTTTCAAATTCCTTCAAGCCGGTGCCTTGCAATTCCATTAGGTCCATATCCCATGGCATCTGTCAAAGACGATACACATTAAATATTTTATGATTAAACCAAAAGTGCTCGACGGTATCACAATATCAACTTTGAATTATGCAAATATGGTGCGTTTTTTCAGTAACAGCTCGGGTTTAGCCTTTAGGCATCTTCAGACATACAAAGGGACAGATGAACAAGTTAATATCCCTAATTCACCCTTTTATGAAAGTATATGTCAATCACCATCTTAGAATAATCATAAATTCATAGCATTCAAAATAATTTAATTACCCTCTCAAATAAAAAGGGATTTCTATGTAATGACCTTTCAAATTGGTATTTTTTGGATTCGAGAGAGATCGAGCCTGAGACATTAAATATTTAAAATATGTAAGCCAATGAAAAATTTACAAGGCTTTGAAAATGACGATTAAGAAAACACTAAAGAGCGGTTACGATACATTCCATATGTTTTCAACGTATGATTGATTTGAATATTGTTTCCAATCTCAGTCAACCAGGAAAAAATGAAGATTCAAGAGAAGATGTAATTATCAATCGCATTCGTCTAACTTCTATTGATACTTTATTGGAGTACCTCAATCAATGGGTACTCTTTAGAAATGTGTTTAAAACTAAATAGAAATTAATAGACGCCTCAAAGAGTTAACTGTTGTACAATTATATAATTTAATTATTGCACACTACGAGCTTGAATTTTGAGCTGTCTTGAATAATTATGAGCAAGTCAGAAGTATCAAATCAATCTTTACCTCGATTTCAACATCCAGTTTAATGGGCTCCCAATTTGATTTGAGCGTGAATCTTTTAAGCTGTATCATTAAGAAGTCAGGGAAAGTAGCAAGGCGGGTGGTCCTAGAACAAAAAGAAAGTATAAACAAATATCCATACCGTGGTTGGTAATGTAATGTCATCTACAGCAGTGTTCTTCAACTTTTTTACATCTGCAGACCGGTAAAAATTGTAAAAATATTTCGTGGACCGGTGTCAACAGGATACACACATTTACGTATGGCGAATTCTTGACTTACGACTTTTCGCGGACATGCAATAAACTCTTGCGGACCACAGGTTGAAGAATACTGATGTATAGCATTTATTTTTCCAAACACATGGATGGATGCCAGTGATTTTTTTTAGATCTATAATATGCATACATCAAACTTGGCCAATTTGAAAAGTGATCAGCTATTAACGAATCCTTTGTTATTATAACAGTGAAGCCTGTTAAGATTACTAACGAAATTACCACCAGTTATTGTTATATTACAAGTCAGTACGTTAATACAGATACCAGTTGAATCAAATTGGAACAAATACATCAATATTTTGCTATTATAATTTATCTATTTGACAAAAAATATTGAGGCTCTATCATAAAAGAAAATTTTCATTTGCTGTTTACTCAGCACTGTCCGAATGTTGCCTACCAACTATTGCAAGTGTGGTTACAATACTATCTTTTTAGCCTTTTAGCTGCCGTAGAAAAAAAGTACTTAATTACCTAGCCAGCTATATTTTGAAATTATAAACTTAATTACTTATTGACGAGTTAACTGGCGTATTGAGCACGAAAAAATTTATGAGATATCTCGTCTCTGGCAGCCATCGAGTAAATGAACGATCCATCGAAAGCATATGGACTTACATGGAAGTTTATAGACTCCACAATAGGCACAGAAAGACTGCATTATGGAAATTTGTTTATTGTTTAAAAAATCAAATTTACAGTACAGACATAACAGCTGACGCCAATTCGCCATGTACTTGACAGAATGTTAATGAGACAAAACAAATATAATAAGACTACATAATCCATCAAAATCAATAAATAAAAAAGAAAAACTTAGCAAACAGTTCACGAACACTATCAACAAAAATGTTCTCTAGTTCTCTAGGCAATGAGTTGATCAGTCGAACGGCCCTTGGAACTGGCGACTCATACGTCCTAAGCGAGGAACAAATTTTTAGAAATAAAAGCCTTCGGTTACAGTTTCGCCCACGTAAGAATAAATTGGGATGTCAGTATGGATTGGCTTACAATAAAAATAAAATATGTACACCGATAATAGATTCTTACTTATTTGCTGTAACTTTTTTGTTGAGAGCTGCACTAAAGAATTGTTCCACTTTCTCTTCTTGCGAGAATGAATCAAGGCACGCTTGGAAAGGGATGTGTGGGCGTACTTGCAACGATGGATCCCTAGAAAAGTAAAGATTGATATAGATAGTGGGATAAAAATACTTGCAAGAAACATTAGAAATAACAACAGTTTTCAAACAATTTGAAAGTAAGGTATTTAATAGTCAAGTAATTTATTGAATGGTGAAACTCACATCCTTTGTCCCATATCCTCAATAGTTTTACGTTCTGCCTCATAGGCCTCAACCTGAGCTCGATTATCAGCGGCTTGGAGTGGCACCGGTAGAACCAGACAGTGTTCAGCACGCTGAGTGTATCGCACGCAACCAGACTCCGGGCACTGGACGCGTTCTTCTACATTTAATTTAAGAGCTAATGACGGGTTACTAGTGTGTCGACTGTTTCGCTAAAAAATAAAAGAAACATGTCTCTTTAATCTGTTTAATTGTGTTATTATTTCCAGGTTCAAAAGTCGATTAACTGTCTACAGAACTTTTATGACAATTCAGGTTCAATTAGCCTAAATGGCTGCTAAAATCCGGGAGGACGATTGCAGAATCAGTCACATCTGTCAATCCTTGCGAGATTGGCACGATCATTTATTTACGTAAATTTCAACATAAAGTTATACAAAACACCACACTTGACGAAAGGATGATATTTTAAAAGGTATACTAACCTCGAGTACATCCAAAAAGTGCATGTAAAATTCTTGAGCGTCCTGTTGTCTCTTGGTCATGAATTCAGCGTGACCTTTGCCAATCAAATTCTTAAACATCTGCGGGGAGACACCTTTTTGTGTTCCGTCTTCGGGAAGGAAGGAATACTTTCCAGATGTGAGGCCTACCCCAAGCTTGGCACTGCAAAATAAGTCATTACGTATTTTAGATCTTCACTTTCTTACTGACAATATCGGTGGTTTTATGCAATTATCATTTAAGCGTCAACTTTGGGTTTTTGATTTTTTTCGTTTCAGTGGCAAAGATTAATATGAATTCAACATTTCGCGAAAACCATTGTCGAAACATTTGGTAAACAATGGCACATACATGATTTTGATTTATAACCACTATCAGCACAATATTTAATTGATATTAGACTTTTAATCAGTCGCAAAAGCTATTTCAAAAATAGATTAAATTTTTAGAATTTTGATAAAATTATAATGAATTGGGGATATAACTTAAGATATATTTACACTTGGATATTGAAGTCATTGACAGGATCTGACGGAAAGGTGTTGAACAAACTAGGTGCACCATCGACAAACCGCTTTACGAAATCGGGAATTGTAAATATAACCTGAAAAATAAAAGAAAATTCAAATATTTTTTCCAATACAAAAAATAAATTTATGAAAGATATTGATTGACAAAGGTAAAACAAAATATTGAGCGGATTATTACCTGCATAACGCTGTTGAGATAACACGAATTGCCCAAGTTGACGAGACCTGTCAATTTTGGACCGGAAGCCGGCTGAAGTTGGCTCGATGACTCCTGCATGGCTCCCCATTCTCCCGCTCGTTGATTTACTTCCAATTCGAGCTCCACCATCGATTTCTCAGTCTGAGCGATAAATGACATCGGTTATTAGCTTGGTCATGAGTTGTTGATAATTTTTTTATTGACGAGTGTATGAATTCAGAAACAGAAATACAACACGTAAAATTGAGCCGTTGGGTTACAGCTGTATCGGGTATTACAGAAGATCGTATGAAACTTCTTCCCATATACTTTGGTTATATCCTTACACACGCTATAAGGATATGACAAATACTGTAAGCAATAATATTATTCTTGATTATATTTATAAAGATTAGTTTACCTTTTGCATGTTTTGGATATTGATTCCAAAATGTTTCAAATGATCAACTAGAAACGGATCCTCAACCATATCGTCTTCAGGATAAGAGAACACGTCTCCTTTGCCATCAGCTGTGATTGTGCCCAGTTTAACGGCCAGCGGATACGCAGTCTCAACAAAGTGTTTCACCTGCAAAACAAAAACATTCATTAGGTAATTTAATTATTCATAAAAAGCAAATTGAAATTATCACCAACGGTCGCCTTAATTAACTGACGAGCTGCTACAATCGACACTGAATACGATTCAATGGCTAAAATATTGGTTACGAATATCTGGAAGAGAAATAACATCTTACTCCATGATCGTTTCCCCCGGATCCATCAAAGAACTTCCTTCCGCAAAGTATGGTACCATCGCTCAAATTCAACCAGAGATTCTGCGTCAGGTCGCATTTGCTGCATTTCCAACCAGTCGGTGGCACCTTTACGCCGTTGTCTAATTGAACTAGATTGGTGGCGTGCCTGAAAAAGTAAACCCAAACATTAAAGAGAAATCATATTCAGCATGGGTGCCCTACTTTTTTGAGGTTCTTAAACTATTATCTTTTCAAATTGTGTTTATTTTGAACATTTAATTAGCAGTATGATTGGACAAAACAAAATATTATAACAAGTCTTATAATAAAGGTATTTTAATGAAATCAGTTGTGTGATAATCTAATTATAATACGATATTTTCCCAAAGTAACATTTTTATTTTTTGTGAAAATTAAAAAAAAAAAATTTAACTTCTGTAATGGATGAAACAAAAATAGAAGAATAAAGGAATGAAATAACGAGATCTAGAGACAATATGGTCATACTCACTTGGAAATTTGTCGTGCCTCTCCATCCCATGTACCCGCCAAAGCTTCCAATTCTGCCAGCTTCAATGGGGATTCCGCTGCTAGTATACCTTTCACTGAGTCCACCACCTAATGGTAGCAAAAATCTTTAAATTCGTGGGACTAAGGTAATAAGATTGGATGACATATGTTACGTATGGTTTATACTTTGGATAAGAAGAATTTCGAAGAAGGAATATAAATTGACAGTTTAAATTGCGCCACCTATCATATTAAAGGTAACTCCCATTCGTAGATAAAATGAATGGCTACAAATCAAAAAGGTATATCTAGGTTTAGCCACGTTACTTGCACACAAGCTACATCTGACAGATAGACTGCATTACCGGCAAAAAACGAATACTTAACAGATAGTGTTCATCGATATCAATAATACGTACGACAGATGGCAAATTTTCACTCGGCCATTCGATGGTCGTGAAATTTGGCATGACGACAATAGAGTGGTGGTCGGTGTATTCATATTTCTGCTTCGATGACTCCGGATCGAAGCCTCCCTCGACGCCGATAGCGAGCCGAGTAATTTTCTTCTCCGGCCCGTCCCCTTTCTGCTCTGGCAGTGGGATCTAAAAACCATTTAATTTTTAATTGCATGTAGTATATTAACTCTTAGAAGTCCTATGTCGAGCTGGACTCGACATTACAGATTTGGCAATGTTTTTTTATTTACTGATTTTTTTAATAATATATTTTTTTTTCATCCAAATATTACCAATACGCATTGTGCGCAAGATAAATTTTGCTATACTGAAACATTCAAAATGTTTTTTATTATAATTATACGATAATAAATTAATAAAAGACGAATTAATGTGAAAACATATTTCAATTAAAGACTGCAAAGGGTTAAGAGAATGTTTGATCAGAGCTCTACAATACTTACAGCTTTTTTTGTCCTATGGATGTGGAAAAACACAGCATTTCCCGAGTGGTGAAAGTATTGTTCAACAAACTCCTTACCGAAGCCTAAAAAACTGTTCAGCGATACAAACAACCCGCTCTCCGTCTCCTGAAAATCAAATGAAAAAATTGATAAGTGGCATGGAATAGTAAACATAGTTTAAATATAGACTAAAACAAAATAATATTTAGTATTCCCTGAGTTTATGGGACGGTCCCCTCTTACCATGAAATCTTAAAAAAACATAATTGATTTAATTGATCTCAAAATGGTGATTACAAATACAGCTAAGTCAGCAATCAACTCCCCTTTTCTGAGAGGGTAATAATAAAAGGATCGAGTTAGTTAACCGCCCTATGCATATCAACGTACGTTATACGCACACTTTGACTGTCTCATTCTGCACTATCCCTTATCACGTACGCGCTAGAGAAAAGATAATATACCTCAAAACTACAAGCCTTAAAGAATACGCACACGTCCTAAAAACATGTGACTACAAGTCTTCACAAGTAGTTCTTTAAGGGCAAGCGAAGTTCGCGGTCGGTTCTTTGACGTTTCGTTATACTCATACGTATGAGTATGACTGACATTGTATTCATAATCTTGACTTTTTTTGCATACTTCTCGGAAAGTTACCTGCAGGTAGGGCAGTTAATATACGATATTTCTGACAATAGCATGGACAGAGTGAATAAAATTATAAATAGTCAATATTCCTTCAAAAAGTCTTTACATGTTAATCAAAATTAAAATACCTTCATAAGTAGTGAAGTAGATTAAAAATTGATGTCTATTGAGGAAGAGTGAATAATTATAGACTGAAAGTTTTCCAGTTGCACATAACGCAAAACAATACATTATGTGGGCTCTCATAATAACTACCCACATAATTGTTAAGAAAATGTACTTCAAACAAAATTATATTACGAATGAATGAGTAAGGCACTATCTAGTCTGTGCTATCTGCCTAATTATAACTGTAGCCCCTATGGCGAAAAGTAAAGTGAACTGTAATTTTTTTTATTAAAAAAACAGTTTTTAAAGTGTGGAGTTTCTTTCATAAAATTTAGCATCATTTATGCAATAGATAGTGTAGGAAGATGTTCATAATGTATAATTTATTTTTGGGAATAATAACGATATCTGTTTCAATCTTGTATATTTTATTTTATATTGTATCATTACACAGATCGAAGAAAAGCATCGGAAAAAACTTTAAAGTGTTATTTCTCTCGGAGAGTTTGATAAATGTTGTATGCGGAGTGTTGTTTGTTTTACGCTACGTTAATCAGTCTAGCGGAGTGAATGACAATGTATCAAACGACGGAAATGATTCCACATCTAGATTCATGTTTCACAGAAGAATGAATCAGTCGGAAAACGGTGAAAAGTGTAGTTTTAGTGACGTGCTCATTGAATATGCTCCGCTGATTTTGCCATTTGTTAATTCCTTTGTCGGTTTTGCCGGATTAAGTTTGTTATGTTATAAAGAAGTGTGCGGTTCAAAAAATTTGGCTGTATCGAATAGCACAGATGAAACAAGCGAACATATTTCAAACGCTTTTGAAATACCAACCGAGTCCCAAAAAGAAAAGCGGCTTGAAGAATCTAACGACGG
This sequence comes from Himalopsyche tibetana, assembly GCA_030503985.1. Lineage (NCBI taxonomy): Eukaryota > Metazoa > Arthropoda > Insecta > Trichoptera > Rhyacophilidae > Himalopsyche > Himalopsyche tibetana. The sequence continues at coordinate 755,231 of JAPJYX010000006.1, forward strand.
TGAATTGCATACAATTCAAGGCACAGTAGAACGACACAGTGTACCGATAAAGGAAATCAATAGATTTAAATTTGATAAGATGGCTAGTAAACATGTCTTAATTATTTGCGTAGCACTACAATGGATCATTCAATTGATTGCGACAACTAGTATGTCATCTATCGGAGCGCAACACGGACAATACGGAAGAGACTATAATTCGATGAGTAAGGAGTATTGCCTGACTAATGTTTCATTATTCTGTTTCAATAACTCAACAAATAATTTTTATAATGATATACAATACGATAGTGAAGATTTCAACTACACGAGAAGACTTTTCTCCAATAGTACAAATATTGTAGGCGAAAGAGAAATAATTGACATAATTGAACACCCTCTGAATGTGGCTCATACAAACTTTTCGAAAGATATCAATGACATAGTTAATGTAGTGTACACACTAATTGACGACTTCAAGATCAATGACAATGCAACACACAAGGAAGAAAATAAACCAAATTATTACTACATAATACCGCAAGAGTTCAAAATTGACAACAGTACATTTGTCAAACAAAGACAGCCGAAAACAAATGAGTTCGAATCAAAAGAATCGATGTGCACAAGAATGTGTTTTTTAGATCCAAATTATTTTAAATCATATATCTTTTCCGTGCTCGTGTTTACTTACTTCTTTCCGATAATATTTTCGTGTATTTTATTTACAATGGTTCACACTGAAACAAATAAACGATGTGTTCCAGAGACAGAAATGATATCTCATGCGAAAAAATCGTTTGTTTGGAATATCTTTATGTGGGCACCGATTATGTTTGACATTACATTATCCGTATTTCTATGTCCGTATAATGCCAACCAGATTATTTCAGAGTCTTTTATGGTCATGGCGAATGCATATCAACTTTTTAAAGGAGGTTTGAACATTAAACATTTGAGAAAAGTTTCCCAAAACACTGTGATACCTTCTATGTAGCGACTACAATTGATACGTCAAAAATCATATTTATAAATTGGATTGGGAGATTTAGATACATTGGTCATATGGAATAATTTAGGTTGAAGAGAGGATTCATATGGACAACTTAAATTTTAGTTCGACAAAGGCTTAAACGAAAATTAGTTTATTTCTAGGTTATATATTTGTGCAACTCACCGGATCGTCAAACGAGTAAACGCATTCATCTTTGTAAATCTTTTGATGAGAAGATGGAATTCTTATTTTTGATAAATGAGGTGTTAAGATATCGACTGCCGACATAATTAAAAATAGCGATTTATTCGAATAATGAGAAAATGCCGGCCGACCGCAATAAAAACATTGACAATGACAAAGAATGACAGATTCTCAATTATAAAATTCATAAGGATTTAATACCATAGACTATTAATGAAAATATAGATTACTAAATAAAGCAATTTTGTCGTATTCTTTTTTATAAAATAGAAACAAAACTCGTTAAGATATTACTATTTACGACTTTACTTACCCAAGTGGCAAATATTCATGTAAGCTGCTGAATATTTTTTTTTGAGACGCAACTTCTTAATTCGTCCATACCTCGATTTACGCAAAACTCATTTTACGCAGTTTTAGTTTAACGCAATCTATATATTTAAATGTACTTGATCGCTCGATAAGCAGTCAATTCAATTGAAAGAGGATGTTAGTGATATCGATGATCCTGACCATACTTATCGGTGGTAATGTTTTGACAGAATAAACTTTAATAAATTTTGCTGAAATTCTACAATCAACCAGAAAATTTATAAAAATGGTTGTTAAATTTCAGCGAAAATTGTTTGTAGGGAGTATAAAGAAATTTACAAAGATTTGAAAAAAAAGTTAAAAAAGAACAGTTTATTTAACAACAGTAAATTAAGAAAAAATCCGGTTTTAAGTTATATACATAGTGTATGACCTATTTTTTTGTTTATTTATTGATTTAGCATTTACTTGGTAGAACTCCATTATAAAAAGGTAAACATATCAACATATTTTAGTTCTACAGTTTTTAATATTTTTAATGCGTTGATAGCTATTTCGGCTTTTGCCATCGTCAGAACTATCTGAAGTTCTGACGATGGCGAAAGCCGAAATAGCTATAAACACATAACAAATATTAAAAAATATAGAACTAAAATACTTTGATATTTTTACCCTATTTTAATGAAGTTTGTTACTAGGTTTATAAAATGTATAATATGTTATTGTATGAATTCACTTTACCCGATTTTTTGGTAACTTATCTTCCAATTTCCAACGCACTTTTTTTATTTTTTGAAACCTATCATCCATTATTGTATTATATCATAGGCCTCTTTAGTAAAGTGGTGGTTATGATTATATGCATCGATTTACGCGATTCACTTTGATCGACATTTTGCGGCACCTATCGCCTACCGCGCAAACCGAAGTATGAGTGTATATATTATGTGTGTTGTATTTTTGTTTCTTAGCTGTCACAACATCGTACATCACTGTCAAAATAAAAATTAGATATTATTTAAATATTTAATGACATTACAGGTGGGTATTCTTTTTGTACCATTGGCAACCTGAAAGTACAGTTTATCATTAAATTATAATAAAAAAATAACAAAAAGTTTATTTTCATAAATTAAAACGTTATCTAAACACTTACAAATGAACTTTGTACTTAATCTAACAGTAAAATTTTTCTTGAAAGTTTCATTTTGTTCATTATACCTAGTAAGTAAATAATTATTTAATTAGACGAAAATAGTGACGTGACAGTTGGTAAATCATTAATAATAACTAGGTATTTATTTTGATCTTATTTCAAATGATGGTAAATTTGTCTTATAGCGTGTCATGGCGTGTTTCGGCGAAAAACTTCAGATTGTAAGCTGCAAACAACGCCATGATTGAAAATCTATGTTTAAAGACTTGATAATCGCATTAAAATCACACATTAATATGAAGATCACTGATAAATTATGCGAAACACGAAAAACATTTTAGTATGAAAAAAAATGACAAATCCTGCTGTGCATTTCGGGAATAAATTCAATGTTTGATTTGTTAAGGAGATTTGGACAATGGAATGAAGCCGAAACATTTCATATACGATGTCGAAGTTTTCACATTAACACAGCGATTTCCAAACTGGGAGGCGCGCCTCCCTGGGGAGGCGTGAGCTATTGCAAAGGGAGGCGCGAAAAGTCCAAAATATTTATTTCCCCTTTAAAACGTGTCTTTATTACTATATGAAATATAGGATGGGGAGGCGCGATAATCTTTTTTTCTTCAAAGGGAGGCGCAGTAACATATAGGTTGGAAGCCACTGCATTAACAGCTTAACGACCGCACGTTTTTTTTTATAAAATTTCACTTGGCGAAATAAAATTTTGCGAAAAATTCGCAAAAATTGTAATTTTACTAAATTCACTATAATTTGTAAACAAATTGAGATATCTTTACAAAATTTAATTTTCTTAGCTTCCAGATACTTCGCCTATACGCATATATGAGTTCGCTGGCCACAAACCTTTGTTTTTCAAAGACTCAAATACGCATCCGCGGTCGTTAAGCTGTTAAAATGACACGCTATAAAACAAATTTACCCAAATGATTATATTTATTAATAATCAGTATCCACATTTAACTTAATATCTGCCGAATTTTGCCAATTCATTTAATCATTCATTTAATGCTCGATATGTTCTTCTTATCTTTTTCAATATTTTTTGAAATTTCAAAGCACGTCTAGAGTTAAAACAAAATTGATTCCTCTGATATTGTGATTCCTATTGCCTCAGTCTACAATTAACGCAGCGTCTGCGTATATGATTATCTGGCGCTAGGTTCAACTGCCGTCACCGCGCTTCGTGGTTTTAATGGGCATTCTGGGATGTGGTGTGTCAGTATTGTCTGTGACTAGACAGATCGATGGTTGTTTTATTAAATAAGTCAAAAAACAATATGAAAATATGGTTGCAATATGAAGTTTGGAGAATATTTGAGACTCATAGGGGACCAGTTTTTAACTGTTTTGACCATACTTAAAGACAATCTAACTAAAGGCACGGCGTTCGGCATCTAGACGCTACATGCAGCGCTCCTGCGACGCGTCAGACATGATAACGAGACCACACTAGTCAATTTTCATAGTAAGCATTTGTCAAACTGTACGCAGTCTACGGTGATAATTGTAGACCAGCGCCTAAGACGCCCCAGCTGCCTCCCACTCCCACTCAGTCATTGTTTGGTGACTTTTAAACTAATTAAATAAATATAAATAATATTCATACTTGTGCCTTATATGAAACTAAAGAAAAAAAAATGTCATATTGTGTATTATAAAAACTTTAATTATAATGATGGAATTCATTGGATATAAGCAATTCATTCCCCTTATTATTTCAGTCCTTGTTATCATTACGGGAATGGGTTATTTGGGTATTAATAGTGATGCTAAAAAACAAATGTGACTATTTCTTAATTTTCTCTGTTTTGGTGATTAATTTAACTGCTATTTTAAAATCATGGTTCACATTAGAAATTATGGTTTAAGATTGGCATAGCCAAGCCATGGCCCATGGGTCGCATGCGGCACAATTGAAGTTTTCAGCTTTTTATATTTTGGTGTTCATTCAATAAAAAATGTTCTTAACTCCATTTAACGTAGAGGTGGAATCAGCGCCTCCAAATTTACAAATTGAGATAGTAGAACTGCAATCAAGCATATTGTTCAAAAGGAATAAGCTTGAGTTTTATCAAAAATATATTCTCGAAGATAAATTTTCAAAACTAAAACAACTGGCATTACAGCACCATTTCTGACTACATATCGCTGCAAATTGCTCTTTTCAAAATTAAATGTTGCAAAAATGAAGTGTCGCAGCAGGTTACTCGATGAAAACACGACCAATCAATTGTGATATGCGTTAGCTAAATTGCTTGTTGGTATGAAAAAGATATCAAACAATATAGTTAAAGTAATAAAATATTTTGTTGAGTAAAAGTTTTTCATTTTATTTTTTTATATGTGCGCCCACCTAAGCTCAGTAATATTTTTGTGGCCCACCAAACGATTTGGGTATGGGTACCCCTGGCTTAGGCAATGCATAATCATCACAATTCCTTAATAATCTTGAAATTTACTTGATTTTTGTGGCCTACCAAATGATTTGGGTTGGGTACCCCTGGCTTAGGCAATGCATAATCATCACAATTCCTTAATAATCTTGAAATTTACTTGTAATATTGGAGATAGCCACATTTGTTAAGGCGGCATTTTCGAATAGAAAATAGAAAATTCCGGAACTTATAGACACATGAAAATTCTTCTTCACACAGAATCAATGCTATATTTGTCCTTCACCATGATTTCTTCTATCATATTTAGCCCTGTACACTATTTTTACTAAACACAGAAATGTACACTATTTTTATTTTGCACTGTATTCAAGCGATTGTTTGTCGAATTGTATACAAATGTTAGAAAAGTTCACTTATGATTGTTATCTAAACATTTTGATATGCAAAAGACTTTGCCCTGTATTATGTTCTAATCCAAGATATGAATAATGAAAGATAAAAGACAGGTTGAAGTTGACAAATGTTTTTATTAAGATTTTACTAACACGGTAGAACTTAACTATCTTTTTGTTCAGTGAACAGTTCCTAAAAACGTGAGTGTAATGCTTTAGAGTTTAATTACTTTATACAAAATGTTTATATATTGAAATATATTTATCTTAAAAATAGAAGCAGTTTGTTTTCTCATTGAGTTTTTAGTTCTAGATTGAAACCCATATACACGATTCCACAATGAATGATTTGTTTTGCTCAGTCTCAAAATGTTATCGTACACGATTTGATTGCGCTCATCCTTCGATAATTCAAAAGTGTGAATTGGTTATCAACCAGTCACTTAATCTCACTTTTTAGAGTGGATATTGAAAAAGGATAGCATTAGAAAAAGACTAGCGGAAGAATGAAAAAATTGATACATATATTCTTTGGAAACTTAACAAAATATGAATATTTCCATTCGGGGACTCAAATCATTGACAGCATAGTCGAGGAGGACGATTGCTCAGGAGCATCACACCACTCGGTAAGAGGCCGTCCATATATGACGTCATACGATTTGGACTATTTTTAACCCAAAATCGTCACATTTTGTCATATAACCTTTTCTCATTTTGTCACAAATCGTCTCATTATATCAGACCCCCCCTAGAGCATGACGTCATATATGGACAACCCCTAGCAGAACCGGCAACTTAGCAAAAATATTGTTCTTTTATTAAACAGCCAGCCTTTTTTGAGTCGTATCTACGAATCGGTTCGGTGATTCTTCCGAACATGATTCTCCCGAACACGAACACTCCGAACACGAACTCTCCGAACAAGAATACTCCGAACACCGAATCTTTCGGACTCGGAACCTTCCGCACACAGAACCTTCCTGATATAGAATACTTCGCACACCGAATACTCCGAACATTTAAATATTTTTAATAGAAAAATCATTGTTTTATTGTAACGTGGAATATAATATTTTCAGAACAAAAACAAGAAACGTATTTAATTTTCATGTATATAAGCAGTTTATAATTTTATGCGTATTTTGGCTTATGAATTTTGAAAATTGTGTTGTATTATAATTGGGCTGATATTTTTGACTATATTAAAAGGAAATACCATGCATATAAACATTTAAAATTGCAATTTGACATCCACAGTACTTTAAACATCATTTTATTATCTTACTGATACTCATATATCGACTCATATATGACTACCGAGCCAACCTTTAGTTGTTAATTGTGCGGTGGAAAGCCAGGCAGATCCAATGAGTTTAAAAATTCAGTTGGATAGTTGGTTGCTTCGACTTCGATGGTTACACGGTCGATAGATTTGAAGGAATGTAGTGGACCAACGATTTGATTTTGAATTGTGAAGTTTAAATGATCCACATCTTTGTTCTTCGCCGCAAGAATTGCTCGTTCACTCAACCAATTGTGATTTTTGTGATTAGATGTTTGGGAACATTTTGTTGATGAAGCCGTCCTAAAATTCGGCGGAAACGAAATCAATACGTTCGATTCGTCTACAGGAACACGGTCGTTACCGACGATAGTCGAAGATCGTTTTCAAACTTAAAGCGTTTTTCTCTTCTCCTTCGGGGCCGAGTTAATAATCCTCAAATTCTCATGACTATTAATTTATATGCTCCCAATTTATTCTTACGTGGGCGAAACTATGAGCAAAAACTTTTATTTCTAAAAACTTATACCTTGCTTAAGAGGTATGAGTCACCAGTTCCAAGGGCCGTTAGATTGATCAACGCATTGCCTAGAGAAGTGGACATCTTTAGTGATAGTATTTGTGAACTGTTTGTAAAATTTTACTATTTTATTTCTTGATTTTGATGTATTATGTAGTTTTATTTTATATTTTGTCTTATTATATTTTTCAAGTACATGGCGAATTGGCGTCAGCTGTTATGTCATGTACTGTAATTTTAATTTTTAACAATAAATAAATAAATAGATAGTCAGCAATTGCTTGGAGAAATCTTCGGCAGATGGATCGTTTAGCAATGCAACTCGCATATTTTTCGTCAACTGAAGTTTATTCACATAGCGCCAGAGTCAATGATTTGAGGCAAACGTTTATTTCATCGGCAGCGGTCGATCTTGGAATGACTAGTAGTGTTTGGCGGAAATCGTCAGATAGTAGAATCATTGCGCCTCCAAAAGATCTTGAGTCATTGCACAGATCTTTCATATTTCGATTGAGTGCTTCCAATGCGCATTTCTGCGCCATTGTCCATTCATCCCAGGTGATGATTGTATTTGCTACCAAAAAATTTGCCATTGCTGAGTGTTTCGCAATCTTGCATGTCGGTTTTTCAGTGGTTTGAAGGCTTAACGGCAATTTCAACGCTGAATAAGCCGCACTGCATCATTCTATCTACGTGGCCGCTATTCCAGAAGAAGAAACTGCTAAAGCAATTTTTTATCTCGCACGAACAGTGGCTATAATCAATGACATGAGGAATGTCTTCCCAGCTCCACCGGGCGGATCGAGGAAAAATAAGCCACCATTTCCATCATCAATTAACTTCATTAACGTATCGTACATTTCCTTCTGTTGAGGGTTCAACAGTGGTACATTTGTTCAAACTGATTGGTTCAATGCATCTCGATCATAATCACGTTCCGATTCACGATTGAAAGCGTCATTCATTCCACGATCTGGCGTTGGCATTCCTAACTTGACTAACAAACTGCCGCACATAAGGTAACACATGTCTTCGATCAAAAGCAAAGCCTGGTTATGTATCTCTTCATTCATCCCGAGATCGGGATTCCCTGAACTGACACGGATTTGATGTAAAATGTATTCGGACATGTCATCCTTGTACAGGTTCCACAGTTCACGGGAATTCGATGGGAAGCATGTCAAAATAATGATAGAAAATAATGTGCGTATCTGACGTGCGATTGTCATGTCCCAATGAGCATTTTCAAGCAAATTGAGCTATTGACATGCAAGTAGAAGCATTCGTCATTTTTCGGATGAACTGTGTAAATGCGACCAAGAGCATCAGTAGTCATTCGGATGATCAGGAACCGCATCGCCTTGCTTTCGGCGTTAAAATTTCTTCGATATTTAATTATCTATATATTAATAGTCGATAAGGTCCGTACGTCCGTCCGTCCGTCCGTCTGACCCGATTTCACACCTTCCAGTCTCCACTTTTTTATTCATACTAAATCTATATATTAATAGTCGATAAAATAATCACTCGCTTTTCACTTTTCACAAATGTGTGCGTACTGATATCCTCGAGTCTTTTTCTTCTTCTACGAAATGTATTTGTTTGCGTACTTGAAAATTAATAGTTAATGAAATAAAATAAAATGAAATAAAATATTATAAAATAAAATAAATTAAAATAAAATTAAATTAAACTAAATAAAATTTAACACTAAAATAAAATAAAATAAAATTAAACTAAATAAAATTAAACACAATGCAACAAAAATCTCACGTTGCTGGGCAACGGGCTTACAGCTAGTCGTACCTTATTACATAAACATAACCTTATTTCAATATTATCCGATTTCCTTTCGTTTTCATTTCATATCGTCGATTTTTTTATTCTAATCCATACTCTAAATTTAAAATTATTTAAAAGTCAATTGTATGCAAAAGAAGCAGAAACAAATGAATTTTGGAAACATTGCCATCTAGCGGATGAAATCTGCATACAACGACATTTTCATTATTTCAAGCTGTTCGTCATTTGAAAACTGTTTGGAGAATATTAATTTTCTTCATAATTTCTTTCCCGTGATATTTTTTCGATGTTTTAATGCTTATTCTGCTATTCTAGGCGAAGACGAATTTAATAAATCAAAGATCATTAAAATCCGTGCTGCTATTCTCGAGATATACGTGGTGTAACAAACCCCACTTTGTTTTATATATATAGATTTAATTAAAAAGTGTGTAGGTATATCAAATTTTAAACATACTTTATCAAATTGTAATTTAATCATTAGACTATAGTTATTAATTAAAACAATTTTCCATGAAAGAATTAACAATTTTATTGTTAACAGAAGTGTTCCTACGAGAACTGCTTGTTATTCAGTTGCTCAACCTTTCTTTTTCCAAAGAGAGTAGGAATAGAAGGATAGGGCTAGGACAGGACTAGTGGTAAGCTTATCGCTCTCGATACGCCCAGTTCATAGGATAGGATGAGTGGGAGGGGGGAATTCAAAAAATCACATACATCAATGCCTTCGAACAGAAATTCATAAATCGATTGAAAAATCAATTTATAAAACTGTCCGTACTGGGATTCGAACCCGTGACCTCCGTAACCTCCGTAACCGAAGCCAACGACGTTGACCACTTGACCACACAGGGGGCACATAGATTTTTATATTTACTAACAATAAAATTGTTAATTCTTTCATCGAAAATTGTTTTAATCAATAACTATAGTCTAATGTTTAAATTACAATTTGATAAAATATGTTTAAAATTTGATATACCTACACATTTTTTAATTAAATGTTTAATATATGAGTATCAGTAAGATAATAAAATGATGTTTAAAGTACTGTGGATGTCAAATTGCAATTTTAAATGTTTATATGCATGGTATTTCCTTTTAATATAGTCAAAAATATCAGCCCAATTATAATACAACTCAATTTTCAAAATTCATAAGCCAAAATACGCATAAAATTATAAACTGCTTATATACATGAAAATTAAATACGTTTCTTGTTTTCGTTCTGAAAAATATTTGGCATAATTGCCATAAAACATTCCACGTTACAATGAAACAATGATTTTTCTATTAAAAATATTTAAATGTTCGGAGTATTCGGTGTGCGAAGTATTCTATATCAGGAAGGTTCTGTGTGCGGAAGGTTCCGAGTCCGAAAGATTCGGTGTTCGGAGTATTCTTGTTCGGAGAGTTCGTGTTCGGTAGAATCCGTTCACCCTACGAATCAAAGAGCGATGTTAAAAAAAATGATTATAGACATTGTTAAGTAAAAATATTTCCCAGAAGACAGTGTTGATTTATTCTATGGTGTTGGAAACGAGATTTGGTCTGAAAAAAGGGTGGGAATTACAGGACTGTGAAGCCGTAAAAGAATACCATGACTCCTACTTTGGCATTTATAAATGTTCCTACTCTGACACCACTGCAATTTAAAAAATATGTAAAATTAAATTATTTTTTAAAAAAGAGGAATTAGAGTCGTTCATTTTTTTACGACTCTGACTCCATACCCTTGAATAAATCCTGGTCATCATACTTTTACTGACATTCTTTATGTGCTTGATTATTTTTAGGAATCCCTCCAAGAACTGCATCTGTAATCTAAGTCTGCAAAATGTCCTTTAAGCTTTATTATGACTTTTTATCTCAACCATCCAGAGCCTTGTATATCCTATTTAAGACCGCTAGGATACCCTTTGAACCTGTAGCAGTAGATTTAAAAAATGGTAATTATACTTTTAACTGATTGATATCTATACATCAAATTCTGGGGCTGATGGAGCCGAGCTCCAATTTCCCTTTCATCTGGTGTAAGTCCCAATTATACCATTTGGATGAGTTCCAATACGAACATTACTGTATTGACTGTGTCTACCCAATCAATTCTAGAATTTGTTGCACTGTATTGTCTTGAACGATTATGTAATACAGAAAATCTTCATATAATGGACTTGAATGTGAAAACATCTTGTTATCATAATGCATGCTTAAATCCAGGAATCACCAAAGCAAATCAGGCAATGCAAAGCAGATTTTTTTATAAATTTTTATATATTTTGTTAATAAATTATCATTTCTAACGACAGAAAAATCAGGTGGACTTGATAATTATTATAAACTGTGTTACTAAGTCGTGTAATTAAATCAATTTGCCAAAAGTGTTTATGACTGTCGATAGTTATTATTAATAATTAACATAATTCATTTTTATATCATAGTTGCTATGACAACAGCTTCACTGGATTGACGTGCTCGTTTTAATTTACCTACATTTTATTTTAATAAATACTACTAATAGTTATTTAGTGTATTAAGTAATATAAAATATTTTTAACAAAATGGATGTTCATAGTGAACTGAATATTATTATCAAAAGTCTTAAAGCTTTAACTGAGCGTATTGAAGCTGTAAAAAAATACGTTGAAACTGGTGAATGTCAATGTGAGTTGACTTCGAAGAATTTGACGGTGAATGTGCCAGCTATAACAGAACCATCCAATAGCCAGGCAATTAAAACCAATAAAAGGGTCACCCGATCATCATTTTCTGTCGTTAAACCCATTCCTAATGCATCAACATGTAAGCCAAACGTAAACGTGCTACCTGTTATTGACCTTGTGAATGATAATGTACCAGACAAAATTCAGCAAAAGCAGCCCCTTTCAACAATTTCAACGATTTCGGCTATTGATGAGCCTAGCAATAATAATCATTGGAAAACAATTCAAAAAAAGAACCGCAAAAGCCATATTCCAATGACTGCCACATCATCACCAACACAGATATGTGGAACGAGAGTTGGCAGTTCGGCTTGCTCTGGTATTGAGCGTACAGCTTCCATTCATGTTTGGTCTCTTCATCCTGATACAACTGAGGACGGACTTATAAATTTTTTAAGTGAGAGTGTACCCGATAAAGTATCAGTAAGAAAACTGTTAACGAAAGCGAAATATTCTTCGTTTAAAATTGAGGTTCCTATATCGAAAATTAAACTATTTTTATGTCCTAGCATTTGGCCACTCAACTCAATAATTAAAGAATGGCAAATCAAGCCATCAATTATAAATAAAAAAATATGACTGTATCATAAAAATAGTCGATTTAAAATGTTAAAAATTTACTACCAGAATGTAAGGGGTCTACGGACTAAGTCTGTTGAGCTACGGAACGCTCTTTTGGCGGTTAGCTATCCAGTTGTTTGCCTGAGTGAGACGTGGCTTAATGATTCTGTCTATGATGCTGAGCTCTTTGGTAGTAAATATATTGTTTTTCGTCAAGATCGGAGATATGGCCAAAGAGGTGGTGGTGTTTTAATTGCCATACGCACTGACAGCGTTGATAGTGTTGCTAGGATTGAGTGCAATCCGTGCATTAACGTTGATGCAGTTGTTGTTGATGTGATGTGTGGTGTATCACATCACACAATTTGTTGCATTTATTTTCCGCCTAAATGCTCCATAGAAACATATGAACAGATTTTTAACTTCCTTCAAAATTTACCTGTACGAAACTCTATTGCTATCATTGGTGATTTCAATTTGTATTCGTCAGCGCCCAGGGTAGAATTGGAGTTTGCTCACTTTTTGAGCTGTGTGAATCTTAAACAGTTCTCACAGATTAGGAATGCAAAGTCACGAATTTTAGACTTGGTACTGGCTGATGTAGATTGTTGTATCTCTGTGTATGCAAGTGATGATCCTCTTGTCCCTGAGGACATTTATCATCCGGCTTTAGTAATTGAGTTTCCTATTTTTAAAAAGAAATTATCCGGTTATCACCGCGATCAAAGTGATGTGATTGAAGATTTTCCTGATAGCACTAGAAAAAGAGCTTCATGGAATTTTCGCCGTGGTGACTTATTGCACATGTTCAACACAATGCACGGCATTGAGTGGGACGATATGTACTTGATCAGCGATATTGACAAGGCTGTCAGTGTATTTTATAATAAAATTAATGATGTCTTGCAAATTTTTTTTGATAAAAATGTTAACTCGGGCTCAAAACGGGACTTTCCGAAATGGTTTTCAAAAAATGTTATTAAATGTATTATCAAAAAAATAAGTGCCATAAAAAATGGAAATGCTATAAATGTCCGAATGATTATAATATTTTTTCTGAGCTGCGCAGAAGAGTTCACGAACTCATTAAAAGCGATTATAAAATTTATATAAACAACATCGGTATGAACATAAATTCAGAACCTAAAACTTTCTGGAACTATGTCCGCCAAATACGTGACTCTTCTGCTCAGCTTTCATCCATGTCTCTCGATGGTAGTGTATTGAATGGTCACCTGGCTATTGCTGAGGGTTTTGCTATGTATTTTAAATCAGTTTACTCTAAAACTCCACCAAAATACATCCCTTTCCAATCGGAGTCAGTACATTCTTCTTGGCCTACTCTTGATATCAATAATCTTAATGTGTCCGATATGCGGTATGCCTTCTCTCGTCTTTACCCAAAAGCTTCAGTGGGTCCTGATGGTATTCCCCCATGGTTGCTCAAAGGCTGCAAATCTATTTTAAGTACACCTCTATTGTATCTTTTCAATTTAAGTTTAAGTACCTTCACTTTTCCAAAATGCTGGAGCTTGACTCGCATAAGACCAGTCCACAAAAAAGGCTCTCTTTCTGAAATCACAAATTTTCGTCCAGTAGCAATTTTATCAGCACCGGCTAAACTTTTTGAATCTATTATACATAGGTATATTTATATGCATGTTGATTGTCAATTAACTGATTCTCAACATGGTTTTAGATCAGCACGTTCAACTACAACCAATCTAATTGTGTATACTGATTATATTTCGCAATCTTTGGATTCTAACTGTCAGGTTGATGCTATTTATACGGATATTTCTAAAGCATTTGACCGTGTTGACCATGATATTCTCTTGGATAAATTGAGTGCTGTAGGATGCTCAAACAGGATGATTAGTTTTTTTGTTTCCTATTTGTCAAATCGACGCCAATATGTTGATTACGCTGGGTTCATATCAAACGTCTTTCCAACATATTCCGGGGTTCCTCAAGGATCTAATCTTGGCCCAATTTTATTTCTTATTTTTATTAACGATATTATAGAATGTATACGTGGAATAAAGTATCTGCTCTTTGCTGATGATTTAAAACTGTTTTTACGTATCAGTAATGAGTCTGACTGTACTATTCTGCAACAAAATATGAATAATATTTTAAATTGGTCTATAAAAAACAAACTCGACTTCAACATTTCAAAATGTTTTTGTATTTCCTTCTCTCGCTCAAGATTACCCATCACATATAACTATGTGATATCTAATGATGCTTTAAAGCGTTTGTCTGAAGTTGTTGATCTTGGTATAAGATTTGACTCCTCTTTCACCTTTCATTCACATATAACTTCTATTGCACTGCGTGCAAGCAAACTTCTTGGGTTTATTGTTAGACAAAGCAAACCATTTGAAAACCCAACTGTGTTTCGGACGCTTTATGTTTCTTTGGTCTTAAGTAAGCTTGAATATGGATCCATCATTTGGAGCCCATATGAAAGTTCATACAAGCTGAAATTGGAGAGAATCCATAAGAAACTTCTAAGATATTATTATTTCAAAAAATTTAAATTCTTCCCCTTTGATAATTCCTTAAAGGAATACTACCCCACCAAATTTCTTTTAGGAATGTTATCATTTCACTCACTTGAAGCTCGAAGATCGTTTTCAAGCTTAAAGCATTTTTCTCTTCTTCTTCGGGGCCGAGTTAATAATCCTGAAATTCTCATGACTATTAATTTACATGCTCCCAATTTATTCTTACGTGGGCGAAACAATGAGCAAAAACTTTTATTTCTAAAAACTTATACCTCGCTTAGGAGGTATGAGTCACCAGTTCCAAGGGCCGTTCGACTAATCAACGCATTGCCTAGAGAAGTGGACATTTTTGGTGATGGTATTTGTGAACTGTTTGATAAATTTTTCTTTTGTATTTCTTGATTTTTTATGTTGAATTTGATGTACTGTGTATTTTTATTTTATGTTTTGTCTTATTATATTTTTCAAGTGCATGGCGAATTGGCGTCAGCTGTTATGTCATGTACTGTAATTTTGATTTTTAACAATAAATAAATAAATAATTGGAATATGGTCCAAAATCGTCAAAACACAGTTTTTGCGCCTTCTGTAAAATTTGATATGAGTGGGTTACGTCCTTTTTCCTTTCCACAGTCGATATGTAAAGAAGTTATCAAAGAACGCATAGAATGCACCTAGTTCATGATATAAAACGATCAATTGCAACCAAATTATTAAAGCTCAATTAATAGCACAAAAATTGTAAAAACAGAAAATATAGCGATGGTTTCACATTTTTTTGCTGACCACCGAAATTCTCTGTAATTCAGTGGAAACAACGGTAAAAATCCACAATAATCTTATAAACGGAGATAACATGATAATTTTTTCTTCTCACCAGGTGCTCATTATTCTGAAGATTTCGCGAAAATTAACAAATTCAAAAAAGTTCCTGTCATTGAACACAATGGGTTTATATTAACAGAGAGGTTGGTACATCTACTTACCGATTCTCAAAACCCGTCTATATTCTAGTAAGACTTTAAAACTATCATTTTATTTTCAGTGTTGCTATTGTACAGTATTTACGTGACATGAAGCTTTTGCCTGAGACTTTATTTCCATCCGATAGTAAACTCCAAGCGAGAGTCAACGAATACCTATCGTGGCAACAATTTGGAATTAGGGCACCGTGTGCATTGTACTTCATGCTATTGGTAAATATGTAACAACATTTTTTATATCTACGATTCTTTCATTTCATCCCATCTGTCTCTTAATTTTTAACAAAATATTTGACATTACAGCTTACGCCAGGGATGGCAAACCTTTTTGGGTCGGCGTGCCAAAAATCCTTAAATATTATTTCTCGATTGTGTGGGGTGCCCAAGCAGTAAAAAAAATTAACAAAATCAATTAAACGATAGTCGTTTATCTTGGGAAACGTTTGAAAATTATCAAAACGGAACAAATTTATAATTCACGGATTATTTAATCAACATAAAAATTTAATTTTTTGAACTCGGAAATCGTTAGCGTGCCATCCAAATTTTCAAACGTGCCACTTCAGGCACACGTGACACAGATTCGCCATCCCTGGCTTACGCCAATGCGTCAAATATTTTGAAGTTGAAAGATCATACGAGATATACTCGATGAGAGTTTTTGTAAGTCACATGAGAATAACTCGAGGAGAATTAACTTCACAAACACCCATGTCTTAGATCTTAAATTAAAATTGAAAAATCAAATTTGACATTGACCTTACTGGGAATCAAACCCAGACCCACCTGTTCGATAGAGCAAGCTCTAACCAGCTAGACCACAGCGGGCGACAACCTGTATGAACCTGCAAGCATTCACCTAACTGCTAGTTCTTTCCTAGCCTCGTCCTTTTATTTTTATTTGTCTATTAAGAGAAGAATTGAGCAATTTGTAACTGTTGTTAATTTAATCAGCAATGCAGATATCGACATACATATTATTGCTATATTCTTTTCTGCCATCCGGGTCAACGTTTGTTCCTTGCAAATAGGTAACTGACCCCCTCATCACTGGCGAGCAGCCGAGTCAAAAGAGAGTAGAGATTCAAACGAAGAAAACAGTGAGCGCACTCGATACCTTTGAAGAAAAGTGGTTGGGGAACGGCAACAAGTTTCTGCTCGGTGACACTCTCACCGTGGCAGACTTATTTGGCTGCTGTGAAATTGAGCAACCCAGTGAGTTATAGGATTACACCAATATATTTTAATGAGTGTGGAGGCGATGGTCACAGTCAACGTTCCCTCTAAGCCGAAGGCTTAGCTGCGCCGAAGGTTTAGCTGCGCGGACCGATCAAATATTAATTGGACAACTGCATTGCAGTGCGCGGGGGCTTCCGAACTGCTGCGCGGCCGTGCACACGCGCAGCTTAGAGGGAACGTTGGTCACAGTGCGCTTTTTGTGTCACACAGACTCCATTCTCAACCCGCATGTGTTGTCAGGAGTGAGTAAAGTGCGATTAGCCCACAACCAATTCATTTGTTACGATACTCTTCTATCAATAGCGGATAAAATATTCATTCACTTCGTAATTTATAGTCAGTATGTCCTGCCGTGCGAAGTGGGCTTCCTCCCTGGAAGGCCGTGTGCGGACCAAATACACAATCTTCAATGTCTCCTCCAGCAGAGCAATGAATTTAACAGTGCTCTTGCTTGTTGTTTCGTCGACTATGAGAAGGCATTTGATAGTCCGCACAGACCCTCTCTGTGGAGGATACTGGATGCCTACGGGATTCCGCCAAAGATTGTGGCCATTATCAAGTTCGGGGTCACAACCGGAGTGAGACAAAGGTGCGTTCTTGCACCGTTCCTGTTTATTATTATCTTTGACTTCATACTTCGCAGGTCAATTCCGCCTGATCGAGGTGTAGCTGTTGGTCCCGGTCTGAAGCTGTGTGACCTTGAATATGCCGATGATGCTGTAATATTTGATAAATCCATTGAGGGCATCCAGGAGACTATTGATGGGTTAGGAACTAACTCAGGTCGCATTGGTCTAAAAATTAATACTAGTAAGACCAATGTGATGTGTAACCAAACCTGTCATGACTCTGATAGGACCCTTACCAGTGCGGGACAGATCATCGAAAGGGTTGACAGCTTCAGATACCTCGGCGTACATATCCCCGATGACGGTAGTACAAAAAACGAGCTCGCCATTCGTTTAGGAATGGCTGGAGCCACATTCAACTCAATGCGGACTGTCTGGGACACAAAGCTGTACTCGATTAAAACCAAATGCCACTTGTTCAAGGCTTGCATTCTGCTGGTAATGCTTTACGGTTGCGAATCATGGCACCTGACGAAGACTCAGAAAAACCGTATACTGAGCTTCGAGAACAGCTGTTGCGTCGGATAATGGGGGTGAGGTGGTTTGATTTTGTGAGGAATTCAGAGATAAGGGAGCGTACAAGACAGTGTCCCGTCACGTCAGTGGTTATGGAGAGACGTTGGAACTGGCTGGGTCACGTGCTGCGGATGCCTTTGGAAAGCCTTAATCCTGCCTGCCTCTTCTTTCGACCGTTGGGATTCCGGCGTCCTGGACGTCCGTCGGGTACTATCCATAGGATGTACTCGGCGGAACTGAGGGATGCTGGCATGTCATGGGAGGAAGCAAAGCTATTGGCGAGAGACAGGGAAACATGGAGGTGCCGCATGCTCCACATAGGGAGCGAACATGGCCAAAGAATGTCTTGCCGTGGTTGCCATTTTGTTTTTCTTCTTCGCTGTTGTCATTTTGGTTTTTTTTTAATTTTCTTAATCATTTGGACCTTACTAGTATAGTATAGTGTGTATAGTGTACAACTATTTAATTCAAATGACTGAGAATGTTATGTACAATGTGAGGGCTTCACAAGGTCTAATATGATTGTGTTACTTTCAGGGATGGCCGGTTATGACCCGAAGAAAGGACGGCCAAATATGTCAGCCTGGATGGAGCGTGTGAGGTTAGAATTTAATCCGCACTACGATGAAGCGCACACTATCGTAAATAAGATCGCCAAAAGGAGAGAAACTGGTTCTTCGAAATTGTGAAACAAATAAACCATCATATTGCTTAATACTTATCTGGCGGCTAAATATAAAGCCGATTTCAATTTCCAATTTAAACATTGTTGTGTTAATCTTGTTATTTTTTTTTTTGTATTAAAGGTGGTTAAGAAATAAGATGAGAATGTTGCACATTTTTTTTATTAAATATACATAGAACATTTATATGAAATTACATTTCAGCATGCAAAAGAATAATTATATATATTTTATCAATACAACATACAGACGGATAAAACAATGGGTCACTTTTAAAACTTCCACTAAGAAAGAATATGAAGATCCTCATTGGGATATTAAATATTCTGCTGCATTTTTAAAACACATCAGACCGCTATGGGCGATGATTAATTGTGACCCAACAGTTAAAATTTGTTTTGTTTAAATAAATATAAACCAATATTATGTTTTTATTTACAATATATTATAAATGATGGTATTACTTGCAAACACAACTTATTCCAAAATGGTTAAAAAATTAAACTTGAATTTCATTTTGAAAAATAGTGTACATTTTTAAAATATTTTTAGTCTTACGTTACTTTGGAATGATATTTTGGATGTTGCCAAGCCATCCATGTTTGAGACTGATTTCTAAAAATACTTTCAAAATTTATTTTTCTCTACTAAATTACATTCATGGTTCATGTTTCAACAACTTTGGAATGAGCCGAGTTTGCAAGTATGTAACACCTACATACACCGACATACACAAGTCTAGTCAACTTTCAGCTAGACATTGCACTGAATCATTTTAGCATAGTTTTATTTTTTAATTCAATCCGTTCAAACTGGAAGTTTTCCACTTGGAAGTGACTATCGATATGATTCAAGTGCAAGATGAATCTGATAGCTTTGATGTTCAGGGATCAACCATTTTATTCTGTATACGGTAGGATAATTTTGGTTTATAAGCTCTCAATTACATTACTTCTGTGCTTAAAAGACAGCATAATAAAGGAATATTAATAATTCAACATTTTAATACAAACATACATAATTTCAACACTGTTCATCCGTGGTAGAAAAAACTTAAGATACAAGAACTATGCTAGTAAAATACTTTACAATTTTCATTTAGCCTTGTCGACACTTAAGTCTAATGAGGTGAACTACTCGCTCACTTTGGTACCAAAATAGAATTCAATTTCTTCATTGGACAATACTAGAAGAATCAAGATCGAGATTTTTACAAAAATAATAATCTATACAATGTCTACCTGTGATATTCATCGTTTTAAGTGATGTCACTTCCCGCTTTTGTTGACACGGGTACAGCAAATTTTACTTTAAATGAAAACATGCCAGGATTAGTTATAGGCAAGATCATAATATACTTATTTAGCCTATAATTATA
This sequence comes from Himalopsyche tibetana, assembly GCA_030503985.1. NCBI lineage: Eukaryota > Metazoa > Arthropoda > Insecta > Trichoptera > Rhyacophilidae > Himalopsyche > Himalopsyche tibetana. The sequence goes on from JAPJYX010000006.1 coordinate 775,518, forward strand.
AAGTTTTTGAAAAAATAAAATATTTTATTAAAAAAGGATCAATGGAAGCCTCTCGAAACTATAAGGAAATTGGCACTTAAACGCCGGGACGGTATCGCTCGATTGAGGAGTATTTTCAAATGATAAATAATGTAAATTATTAGGGCAAGGGTATTTACTTAAAATGGTGACACTAATTGACGAGCGAGATGAAACAAAACGGTGGAGACTAGCATGAAGACAAAAAATATTATATAATGTTTTAATTAGCAAACACCAATTAGTGGAAATACTCTTAGTGGAACCCTCTCGGTTCTAATGTGCTAACTTCTACATTTCGTTATTAGGGTGGAAAAATACCTGGAGCAGCAAAACGTCTGACACCAGCTCTGGCAACGCATTAAATATACATATTTCGCCAGTTTTTCATTATTAAATTCACCACTAAATTGGCCATTTACTTAGGCACAATTTAGCACTTGGCATTAATAAATTTTGTCCTTAAAACTTGAACTGTTTTTAGAATATCTGTTTCCATAAATTTAATAAAATCATAGGTGCTGAAATTTTATTTTACCTTAAATGTTATATTAGACATTTAAAATAGTATTTTTTTATGAACACAACACTTAAACACTGACTAATTTTGACACCTATAGTTCTGCCTTTCTGTTACATATTTTCGTATTGTATGGTAAAAGTAATATTTTTCAATTCCGGGATTCCAGGATTGATTCTTAACTGTAACAAATTGACAATACAATTATTCTTAATTATAACTAACACCTTATTTTAAAGGTGTGTGAAATTTTACAATTACATCTACAGACTATACAACGATCTACAACACGGGTCGTCAACCTGGTCCGTACCGCCCACTAGTGGGTGGTAAAGGCTTCCATGGTGGGCGGTGTGTGATTTTTATTCCTCCTAAATTCCTTCTGGAAATTTTTTCACCCATATACTGGATTGAAATATATCGATGTAGGTGGGCGGTAAGGAAATTTTACCATGAAAAATAAGCAAAAGTGGGCGGTAGGCATAAAAAGGTTGACGACCCCTGATCTACAACACGTAAACATTTATATCGAATCACAGTTTGTGTAATTGACGAGTAAAATAATTGAATGGTGATAATATTTACAATTAATTATGTACGGTGAAAACCGGTTATGAATACATTCGATGGAAGGATTTGTCATCGTTCTAAACGGTTCATTGTCATATTTTACATTGGCCAAATGGTCGAGTGGTTAATAGGAAATCTTTTCAAAAATTCCTTGTTTTATTCTCTTATGCACAAATATTTTATTTTTTGACTTAGTAAAATTGAATGCCATATATTGTAAAATGTAACGTATTGTAAAATACTATGAAAATAATAAGTTGACCAGGTAAAGGGATTCATACTAAAGTAAGTATTTGCAAAAAGATTTTATAGTTATACTTTTTTTAATGTATTGTGTTCTAACTGCAAAATTGACAAATCAGCGAAATGTTACAATCATTAAACTCATAAAAATATAGATATGGATATAAGGAAAAAGTTAGGCTTACTCTGAAAAAAAACAACTCGAAGAAGTTAAAAAATATATTTCAATAACTTCAGCCCCATCTTCATTTGTTATTTCCAATCTTTTATTATGACCGAACCTGTTAAGAAAAATTCAACAGATGTCAACACAAAGAATTGACATGACAGTTTGTATATTGTTATTACCGATCTTACGTAATTTAAAACAGAACGAACATTTTTATTATATATATCTACAATTCAATGATCAGTGTCTAGTAAAACCTTGATATAACAGATTTTCAAATAGCCACAACCTCCACCGATTCCAAAAATGCTTAAAAACATCCAATCATGAGTATTTGTAAACGTAGTGTTTTACAGGTCTTTAAAAGTCATAAAAAGAGTAATTAAAAGAATACGGAGCCCGAGAGAAATATTTTATGAATTTAACATTATATGTTTAATGAATGTTCATTCTTTGGCTCATATTTTCTTTTTCTTATTTTTCTCCGAATCTTTCTTAAATGAAGTAGCATTATTTCATCATAAAACAAATGTCAAGTATTCTATGGTATTCTACAACCTACAGCCTTGAGACCATCGTTAAAAAAATACAACCTCCATATTAAAGTGTTACTTTAATCAAAAGTATCTAACATTTCACTAATTGTTATTCATGTTTTATTATATAATTCTTATTAATTAGCACTTAAAATTTAAAAAAAAAAATGAAATTGTAGGATATACCTACGTAATACAGACAAAGTTGTACTTTATTTAAAAAATAAAAATACTACGTTTTACGTTTAACATCTTAGTTTAATTACTATCATTGCAAGCTTCAAAAAGAAAGTATTCTTTCTTAAACTATCATTGTACTGTGAGGTGTACACTATTTACATAAAGATAATAATTCAATGATTAGAAAATATTGGAATGGAAAGAAAATGTCTATAAATTGTCGGATTGAAATTGACAAAAAGATGGGACCTACGGAAGAACAACAAATTTGTCATATCGCAAATGTTTGGCCTAGCCTTGCTTAATATGCTTTCTGTTTATTATTATTTTTAAAAGTTTTGAAATGTTCAGTGCTATGAGCAGGTTTCACTGTTTTATAGTGAATCGTTTACATGACAGACATGTACATGAAGTACACAGACGATTGCACTCAATCGAGTCGCTGATTAATTGAGGAAGCCGTTTGTTTGAGACAAATCTCAAGGAACGATAACCAAACCGAGGAGCTGACAGTTTATAAAAACGTGTAATTGAGACAACATTTTGCATAAATTTTGTTACACAATCTCAACAAGAATTTGATCTTATTGAATTTTAAGATGTTACAAGTTCTTGTCGATTGTCAATTACAAGAATTGTCGACAATATATTTCATTCATTGAGTCATTTACCTGTGCCTGAGCAGATTGTAAACGCAGTCATAGTGAAAATAATATTACTATCAATGAGAATATCACACCATATGGGATTGCGAAAGTTTGTCAATCTTTATTGTACTATGGTTTTAAAATATATTTTTATTTGTAGTATTGTAGTATTTGTATTCATGCTATTAAATATATTATCACTGTGACAATGGTATTTACAATACATAAGATAGAGTACGATTACTTAAATTACGCATTTAAGGTTTTTTAGCAATCCAGTTAATTTTACGTGTATTTCGTTTGATCCAACAACACCCGTCAAACGTTCAGTATGAAACGTTATAAACATGAGCGGTGGCGCCGCGTGCAGATTGATTTGTATTTAGCAGAGATGACTCTCTCGGAGCCGCATACTTTGTAAGTCTAAAAGAAGTATAAATCTTTTTAATAATTAATAAGTTAAAGCGTTTTACCAAAGATGTGTATTATTTTTCACATTTTTAAGACACCAAACATTGAACATCAATATTATAGACAACAATTTTGACATTTTTGATATAACAAACATTCAATATGGATTTTATTTTAAATGATATTCATCAAATGCTTACATGGATTAAAATGATGAAATGTTTGAAAATATTTTTGTTTTGTTGTTTCAATGTAAATAAATTTTCAAAAATAATTTTGTTTTCTCAATGAAGAAGCAGGTCTTATTTATATTAAATATAATAGTAATGATTTCAATTAACTTTTCCATGATTCACGGAATTGAATGATGAGTCGGAGAGTGGGCTTTTCAAAAGGGCTTATTTCCACTTTTGATCTTAAAGTATATTTTGGTGGGATTGCCTTTCTAATGTTAAAACATACGTGTGTAGCAGATAACATCGCATAACTTTATTTGTCTTAAGTATTGTACTTTAGTTCCGTACAAAAGGGCTTATTTCCAGCACAGTTTTTTTTGCAAATCTTGTCAGTTTTGGAATCAAGCTGGTTAATTAAAGATTTCCACGATTGGTTAAACATTGTTCACATCTAGCTCTCGTATCCTTAATTTTTCGCATTCCACATTCCGGAATGACCTGAAGATTTTCAAATTGGCAGTGGGTTAATTATAAGGGCGGCGGAGGATGGTGATAGTTCGGATAGCCTGGTGGATGATTAGGGTAGTGCGGGTGTGTATTCCTGTTTGTCAAATTATACGGGTGGTAGTACGGTCTGCTTGGAGCCGTGTAGGCGAGCGGAGTTTCAAAACGCGAACGACCACCGTATCCTGGATATGGCAGCGGTTGGCGAATAGGTATCGTCGAATTCATGTTCATCGTTTTCATTCCGTACGGTCGATTCTGTTGAGATTGCAATGCGTAATTCGGATTGAAATACATCTGCTGATTCATACTATTCGGGTGTTGCGGCTGGTCGGTGTTTCCGTAAATATTCTGCGGTATTTGCGGCGGCGGTCTGTCGTAGATACTCTCATCGTTGAACTGTGGATTTTGCACTGTTTGGCTGTGCTCTAATAGCTCGTTGAGGCAACGGTGATGGTGGGGGGAAGGACTTCGAAACGTCGTCTCGTCTACTTGCTCCGGAACGATATTGTATGCGAGATATTCTTGATTTCTGATAGAATCTCTTGTTTGAATATTTTTTGGCCCAGTTGAATTTTCGGTAGCGAATCTGTGCCGCGGCGGAGCAGTCTGGCTTCTTTTGGATACGGCAGCACGTTGAAAGGGAGGTTGAAAAATGTGCGTTTTTATATTTTGCTCTTTTGGGCCTATACCTACGGAAATATCGGGCACGACTGTCAAAGCTTTCGAGTTTTTAGAAACATTATCAGTCTTCATTGAATTGTCAGACCTGGGTTCCCTTAAGGTCGGATTACATATAATATTTGCACTGTGTAATGTATCAGCGCTAGAGGTTGAAACTGATATATTTGTATTAGGCAACGCCGCCCTAAAAATTTCAATTTCGGTTCTTTCTAACGGTGCAGGCTTAGAATTGCACGTAATTATATTTAAATCGCGGGGTATGGTACCGGGCAGGTGTTGCGAAATGGAAGTTTTTCGTTCATCCGGATTCACCAGCGGCATCGCTTTGTGCGATCTATTCTTTTGAGCGATACTTCTCACCAGATGGTGGGATGTGTTTGAATACACTCTAGGAGTTTCACATCTCGGAGTGATTGTTTTAGCGCTCACCAGTAAGATGTCTTCTAATATTCGACTCTTGAACTCTGGAAAGGTCGACGCCGTTGAAGAATTTTCTTTCCTTTTAGCTCGCATATCAATATCAATTTCGTGGAATGTGTTTTTGAAATAATTCTTTGGGGATCTAGTCGATAGAATTGGAGATGAAGTTTTTGACGCGTGTTCTGTGACGCGAGTGTCACTCGTCTGTTGATCTGTGCTGACTGAACAGTTTCTGTTAAATGAACCCTCGTGGCCCTCATTATCGTAATTCAATCTTTCAAGCGATGGCAATTTATCTTCTAGAATATCAATACTACTTTTCACTCCAATTTGTACGCTATTTAATAAAGCTGATTTTTTCTTAAGTTTCTTGTTGATACGATAAGATCTTATCGATCCAGGTATACGAGACAATTTGAGTGGTGTCATCGGCAATTGAGTATTATTTGTGATTGTATTTAGGCCAATAATTTCATTATTACTGTTCAGTAAATTTCTTTGTGAATCATCGGAAACAGATACTGTCGTCAGCTTTGCAGTATTTTCATGATTTTCGACAGTAAGAGATTTTTGCGACTGAGAGTACTGATTGTCACCTATTTTTTTTAGTATCTTTTCTGATATCTTAATCGTTTTGACTCCAGAAATTCCAGCTCGCGGATGATCAAATGAAATTACTCGCGGTATAGTGGTTATATTATTGAAATTTTTAGAAGGATCTTCTTGGATTTCTGACTCTTTTTCCGTAGAGTTGAGTTTATTTATGGATTTTCGTTGTTTATTCGTTTGTCGTTTTTTATTTCTCATGATAATATCTTGATCATTTTTATTTGCGATTAGAGTTTTCACCGAGGCGTTTTCGCTACGTATTTTCTCTGATAAGTTTTCATCGGGATGACTGGAAATCTTCTTCGCATCTTCCTTTTCTTTCGCTGGAGTGACTTCGATCGAGAAATCAGTCCGGGAGTTGGAAGGGTTTATCGATAGTTTTAAGCTATTTTTCATTCGACTGTTATTTGGATTTTTTGTTTTCTTTTTATTCAAACGTCTCCAATTATGTTTTCTCATTTCAAGAAAGATTCCTTCTGTGAGGCTTTCGATATCAGTGCTCAAGACGTCTGTTGAATCGATTGTTGGAGCTATTTGCAGAGTGTCATTGTTTGTTTCATTATCTGTTACTTCAGTTTTGATCGATTCCAGTTCAAAAGAAATATTATCACCATCCGTTAATGTTGTATTTTTATTCAATTCGAATGACTGAGGAAGGTTGGTATCGACCGGTTTCTGATTTATTCTATCACACAGCTTCTCGACTGTTTTTGACAGCAGCGGATGTCCGAGTGGTGATTTCATATTGGCATCATTTATTCCATCGACCGTTACGGAATTGTCAACTTCGATTTTTCGTAAAGCATCTGGCGTACATTCATTGACACTCCGGTCAGACTGTTTTTCCATAATTATAGGGATTGGGGATTTTTCACTGCAATCATTTGGAATCAGGGTAGCCGGCGGATCGACGGGATCCTCAGTCAATGTCGAATTGCTCTGAGAGAGATCTAAAACATCGTCCTGCGGCGCACTTTGTAAAGCGGCTGTCAAAACATTTTGCATTTTAATTTTATCAAGACAATACTGATAGTGACACAGAAGTAATGCTTTATTTGCGGAAGAAATGTTAAAGACTTCTTGATTGATACTATTTAAAATTTGATCCGGCCCAGGACTCATGAAAACTTTCGATTGAACGACTCGCATTGTACTTTTATCGATGACATTATCTTGAATATGATCCTCTACATCTGTAGATAAAAACATATCAGAGGAATTCATTATCCGGTCGCCGTTTGAAGTGTCTGAATAAAACATAGCACTGTCTGCAGTCACCGAGTTGCTTGTATTAATTGAACTTTCACTCATTGACCCATAATGAATTGGCACAGAGATATCATTTTGAAGCGAGGTGTTATCGTGGACCGTGTTTAATAAGGGCTCTATAAATTGAGCAGGTTCAAGTTTCGGTAAGAGCATTGAATCCGCATCGATCGTGCCTTCAGAAGATTTACCGTTATCGTCAATTATTATAATATCTTCCTTACTTTCAGACTCAATAATTACACAGTCCTGTGAATTTTCAGAAGGAAGATTGGACTCTTTCAATTCGTCATCCACTTCATCCGGAACTGAAATGTCTTCTAAAGTCGGCCCTAGCCTTGGACACTTTTGAGCTTTCAATCGATTTGAATCCTTATTCCTCGCTTCAATATATGAAATGTGTCGGCTTTGAACGTCTAGGCTTATCAAAAAACTTTCAGTGATATTAATAGTGTTTCCTGAAAATGTTAACGTCCACGGTGTTTTCACTTTGACGAGACCATTTTGGTCTGTCAGACTAAAAAGGTTATTTTTGAATAGATAATTTAAATCTATTAGGCTAGTATTTATGAGTGTACTGTTCAAAAGCAGTTTGGGAGTGAAATTATGTAAATAAATATGAGGAAGAACAAGCGGAACCCTCAATAAAGCGAAGCTCGTATTTGTATCGACGTATATCAACCGCTGGCGGTTGAATTGGTATAGAATTAATTTGTTTTCCTTCGACAGGAAGATATTCTTGTGATGTATATTGGCGAATGTTTTCGGGATTAATCTTTTCTTCGCCAATGTTGACCTAGCATTGTCATCAATTAACGTTTTAAAAGAATCGTTACTCTTATTTGATTTATCACTAACGGCCGATTGGGATGCCGCCTGAGAATAACTGATGATCGATTTCGGAACACTTTCAGGTGATTTCTGATGTTCATTCCTGCAATTAGAAGAAAAGATTTATTACTTTACAATCAATATTTTTTGATTGAATTATTGTATTATTGTGCTAAAATAATTTGTTTAATTTTGTTATACAGCAAATTACCAAATTTCTAACATAACATCACAGACCGATTTAACAGCATTCTTACATATAATGTTGTTTGAATGTATGAATTTTTAGATATGTGTGCCATTTTATATTTATTTCAAGTCAGTGGCAGGTTTAGCACATGTGAGGCCTCGGCGCAATAAAATTTGGAGGCCCTGTTTTTCGAATAACTTAAAAAAGTCAGAAAATTTCAAGTAAAATAGTAAAAATTAGATTATGTAAGCTCTTTTTGAGGACCCAAGCGTGCGCCTCATTTGCTTAGGCTAATCCGCCACTGCTTTAAGTGAATTTTAATGTTTTGGGTGAATTTGCTACAAAGGAAAACAACTCGCTATTCAATCTTCCGATATGTTTTTGACTCAAGCTAACACAGGCGCTTTATGTAACATAATACAATGGGAGTTAATTTACGGATGAGAGTGACGTCTTTACTTGTCAGAGTGCATCCCACACTTGAATAAACAAAAAGGATTGCGCTGCAAAGGGATCTCAAGTCTGAGAGGCAAAAAAACTTGTTATCGGCCATGAAACAGAGAAACTCAATGGAAGTTCAGGCATTAATCTTCGTTATCAAACTGATAGATGCCAATAGCATGCGACGGCCGATCGCCCGGTGTGTTCTTGTCGGTAAGAGCTTGGCTACACCGATCAGGGGGTCTGGGTTCAATACCCAGTAAATTCAAAATCAATTTTAATGATGTCAATTCTCTTCCAGTTGATCTTGAATGACTTACAAAATATTTGGTGCATCGGTATAAGCTGTAGTGCTAAGTATATTTTTTTGAAATTCTAATTCTGATTATTTTATCAATATAAAATATTGTATTTGGCACAAAAACTGGCTTTATTTTACATGTGAAAAAGCTACCATCTAGTATGTCCAATACCCTAGTGGGTGTCAAGCGAGTGTTCTCTCCGCAGAAACTGTTATTAACCTTTTAGCTGCCGTAGATAATTAATAGTAATTACCTAGCACGCCGGCTATAATTCGCAACTATAAATTTAATTAGTTATTGATGACATAACTCGTCTCTGGCGTGTTAAGCACGAAAAATTTTACCAGATGTCTCGTCTGTAGCAGCCATTGAGTTAAGAAACGATGGAGGATGAATTGCTATTGGTAATTTTATTTTATAAAATTAAATATATATTATAGTTGAGTTTTTTACATCATTTTTATATCAAAATAAAAGAAACATTTTTGTACTTACTCGTCTATCGGTTTTGCTCTGAGGCCAGGCACATCGGGCTGGCTAAATATATTCTGTTGAGCGATATCATCTGTGTCAATTCCAGTGTACGTATTAATACCGATATGTTGAATTGCCGGCTGTTCATTGGATCGGTTGCTATTTTCTAAGCCAATTGTCGACTGATCGCTGTTTACTTCCGTATCCGAAACATCGTGCAATAATTTATCTTCAACGCAGACAGGTATATCAGATATTCCATCATATTCTTTTGCAGGTTGATCACATTTTAATTGTGTGTGAGAAATAAATATTTTATCTGACTTCTCATGAAAAGCTTTTTCCGCATCTATGTCTTCAGGTGCGGAAGATTCCTCTGGATCCGACTGCTCAAAAGATGCCTTTTTTTGAGCAAAGAGTTTGATTGCTCTCTGCATCGATATTTTTCGTCCTTTCTTTCCTGAAAAATCAACAATGTCATTAAGCATCGGTTGTTTTATTTACGCAAGTATATTCACTGATTATCAAATGGTTTTAAGAATTTTCGCACTACGCACATGTGACAAGCCACTTGGTATTTGAAAACTAAATTGAAATGCAGAAATACAATAAGCGATTGTTCCAAGAATTGGTGCTATGTAGTAAAATCCATAAGTTTCCAGCTCAAGTTAGTTTTAAGGACAGAAAAGCAGTTTTTTGTGGTTTGGAAAAACCAATTATGGCCATGCTAAAAATTGCTAAAGTGCATGTAAAAATGCCAAATGATGAAAAAATGGTGTAAAAATGATCGTTTAATTCTGTTACCTCAGGAAACTCTTGGACATTACTAGTATACATTATACGACTATGGTTTGTATTCGCAGTACTGCACGGATGTACACAACGCAAGCTATAAACAAAAACGGATATTTGCTATGTCTAAAATTTCATCCCATCCACCTGAACCAAAAAAAAAGGAATAGCGAACAAAGAGCAATTCGCTAACTACTTACTAATCCTGTTCTAGCGCAACTTTCTATGCTTATTCTATCAAAAAAAAAAAAGGGTGGAGATCATGAATAACAAGCAGTTCTTAACACTTCAAGATCAGATGACATGCAAAGTAAACCAAAAAATGCTCTGTTTTGATGCTCATTTGTAAAAACGGAAGTTCACTGATTTCAATAGAAAATTTAAATTTACTTTGATTATTCCACGTAAGTTTGCTTAAGTAAGCTTAATTACTTAAGTAAACTTTGCGATAGTAAGTCTGAAGATGCCTCTGAAAGAGGCGAAACACGTGTCACAGTTAGTAACACAATACGTGGAATAATCAAAGTTAATTTAAATTTTCTATTAAAATGAACTTCCACAAAGTTACCGCCGAAACCATCGAAAGTATTCACTGATTTCATTCAAATAACTTATCGCCCGCTGTAGTCTTGTTGTTTAGAGCTTGCTCTACCAAAGAGGTGGGTCTGGGTCCGATCCCCGGTAAGGTCAATGTCAAATTTAGATTTTATTAATTATTTAAAAGTGTGGCACGTATTTGCTGAGCGGGCGCCGATCACTCCTCAGATGCATTACTGTATATTGTGCTGACAGAGTGTACAGTAATACATGATGTATTATACATCGAAGGAGCGACTTTGCATTTTTACATACTCTTAACACCTCTTTGAAATAATAAATGCTAATAACTTATGCGATGTTCTTGGAGAATTGACGAAGCTCTTAAAAATCACTTACTACTCCAATGACAACTGCAGAACCTGAGCGTTGCTTTTCTACATTAAAAAGAATTAAAACTTACCTTAGGAACACAACTAGTCAAGAAAGATTGACAGCTTTATCAATGCATTCAATAGAGAAAGATATGATTAGAAAAATACCAAACTTTAACGAAAAATTTATAGAAAAATTTGTCAATAACAAAAATAGATGAATGGACTTTATTTGCAAATAGCTTTTTCTTTTAATTGTTATTATTTTTGATATTTTAAATAAAATATAAGTAATATGGTAAGTAATAAACTCAGTAAAACTGAGTTTTAATCTACCCACAGCACCCCCAAATATCATATCCACAAGCCACCACTGCTTACAATACTAAAATTCTCATTGAGTTTTTCTTGTAAGATCCTTCAACTTTAAAATATTTGGCGCATTAAGCTGTAATACCAAATATTTTTTTAAAAATTAGAAGAATTAAAATTAAAATCAAAACATTAAAATTGATTTCTTATAAAGATAAGATTGAAGTTTTAGTTTTTTATATTTTTCACGCATTTGTTTAATCCAAAAAAAACAATTTTAACACAAAGTTTTGAATAATTTTGGAATTTGACACATCTAACTAAGTTGAGGAATTAATTTTATGAAGATATAATACATCCCACAGATTTATTTTTTTTAGTCAATATCGAGGTTGAAACTTTTTAGTGTTCCTTATAAAGCACCGATCTGCGAGTAATATCTTTAAATAAAATGTATTTGTTCATTTGTGGCTCATTCTGCTTTTCATTATTATTAATCAGCCGCTATTCAAAATCTACGTCAGGCACACGTGTCCGAAGAGTTAAGGAAACACTTTTGCCGTGATGCCTTGCTTACTGCCCTTCCAAAGAAGATGGCAATAACGGATTCTTGAAAAAAATATGCTACTCCAAGTCTGGCATTGACAAGTGATCTGATTCCGATTTAAAAATGAATATAATAATTAATAATAGTCTTTGTTTTTTTTTAATATCTACCAAAAGTATATATTATTGTATTTTAATTAAAATAAAATGAGGGAGTTGGAGTCACCCATTTTTTTAGTTATAATTTAAACAGACCTTTATTCACTTAGAATTTCAAAAGATTTTTAGTGAATAATCTAATTTTAAATTGTGTCCAATACAAAATCAGAGTTTATCAATCAGATGAAATTTACAAATCAATTTTACATATTTTCCTAGGTACTGCCATCACCCTTGGAACGGCGAATTGGCAGTCCATATATTTCACATTGGGAGCGGTCACAGTGAACAAAAGTCATAAAAAAGGGACAATAATTAATGATATCGACTGTGAGAAGGAAAAAGGACGTAACCCACTGTTTTTTCAAAACAGGTTTTTTTTGTTAATCACAATGTATCAAACTTGACACATGTTCTATCAAAAGGATGCAAGCTGCAAATGCCGAATTAGTATCTAAATTTAGCTTTTAAGTTTGAAAAAGATGACCTTGTAAAAAATGAAAACCAAGAAAAAATAATGAAATAAAGGTTTTTCCTAGACAATTTCTTTAATTAATATTAGATTATGTCAATTAAACACCAGTTTAGAAGTCTACGTGCACATCAAGGTTGTGTATAATTCAGAATTTGCATATGTCATTAAATAATCAAAACATGTTTTTAGCGCCTCCTGTAAAATTTGATATGTGTGGGTTACGTCCTTTTTCCTTTCCACAGTCGATATATATTAATATTTTTGACCTGATTATAATTGAGTTGCAATCTGAATCAAAATTCTGTGATTTGTGTGTGCATAACGGCTGATTGATTATGTTTGATAGGCAGTGGCGGTTCCTGACCTAAAATCTTGGGTGGGCTAGAGAAAAGTGTAGCATTGCATACTATTTACGAAATTGTACATGTTTTCACTTCACCTTATACATTAATCTACAAGCAAATTGACAAATACTACGACACTACTGCAATGCATAAATTATTATATAATAAAATCAATGCTAATGTAACTAAGAAATAATAGAATAATAATACGGAACCTAAAATTCGTACAAAAGTACAAAAAGCAATACAGAGCTGTCACTGAGATTCAATACCTGTCACTTTCAAACAATACAACGATATTGGTATTTGTGTTTGAATGTATGAGTATGGGTCATGGGCAGATTCAATTTAGCCCCCAACGAATGACAGAAGCTTGTTAATTTGAAACACAGTCGTGTGTGTTTGATGACGTTTCCGTACATACAAATACAAAAAATCTAATCGTGCTTGATTACGCCCCAGTGTAAAGAAACATTGCAGGATATTGTCTGTGATTGCGGGCTTGAAAGCTCTAGCCCCTGAGTCATTAATACGTAGGTGTTTTTTTTATGCTGGCTCAGTTTAAAAATTGTAATACAATACACAATCGAGAATATTATTGTAGGTAGACATGGCATTGTCTTATATCGACAGAGGACAATTTAAGCAAAGATATTATATTCATTTGGGAAAGGTTAGTTACGCTTATAAATGTATTTATTTTGTTCAGCGGCCGAATTGCTGTTCATTTTTATTCAGCCATCTAAAGTTTTGGGTGAAAAATGCAGGTCGGGCTTATCCCACTTAGCCCAGTACCTAGAACCGCCACTGATGATAGGCTATTTTAATTATTATACTGTACCAATATTGGGCTGCACATGGTGATCACAATCTGCAGATATAACATTCACTGTATGTTATGGCAGTTGGCGCTGACGTGCGGCTCCTACAGTTTAAATGAGAAGCAATTTTTGATTCTATAGTGTTAGAAAAGTGTTATTAGTTTTAGAATATCATGAGAATTGTATTATTACCGTTTCCAGTTAATTTCCTCTTCTTCACAATTCCCTCGGGTTGACTGGTGGCCTCGTCCGACGAGGAGATGAATCTTTTCCTTTTATTCATCGAGGGAGAATCTTGAGACGAGTCACTGATTTCTGCATCAGTTTTTAGTCTTTCGATGTGAACGAAAGCTTTTTGGAATATTTCCGGAGACCACATCAGCGATTCGTAATTTAAAATACGCTTCATGAGACGACGTTTTTCAATCAAATGCTGATTAGAATTTATTTTAGTTCTTTTATCTGTTAATTTCAGTTTTTTGTGATGGATTATAGTGTCTTTTGTTTTTTTCGTTTTACAAATCGATAATGTCGCATCGATAAGTTGCCGAGAGGTATTTTCACGAACCGGGTTGATGATCACCGACTTGTGTTTTTCATTTTTCGGAGAGGCGATAGCCATCAATTGAGAGAGTTCGTCGTCGATTCCGAAGAGTTTTTTGTATGTTTCTATTTTCATGGACGCCTGCTTCAATTTGATATTTTTTTTCTTCGCATCTCGGGTATTTTTTTGTTTCATCTGTAATTTGTCATATGTATTTGTTTTTACCGTCGTTTTCGGCGGCTTCTGTGTCGCGGAGCAAGGTGGATTGCCCATTTTTTTTGTGTGAGAGCGCAACTGTATTTTATTAAACACAACTTTGGGAACATTAGAATACTGTTTTTTCAAAGATTTCTTATCAGGAGTGACAGATTTATTTTTGCAACCAATCTTGGGTGTTTGATTTTTTTCATGATCATTAATGTTATCATTAATATTTTTGGTTTTGACTTCACAGATGTCACCGCAGTCAAGCTGATCATGATTCATATTGCTACATTTATCCGCCGAACCTTTTGCCGTTGTGCACTTCAGCTTAGGTTTTGCTGTGTTTTTTCGATTTTGGTTGCAATCACGTTTGCTATTTTTGTTTGATTGTCCACGTTTTCGTTTTTTGTTATTCTTATTAATGCTGCCGGCTTTATTTATTTTGACAAGTGTCAAAGATTTGGCACTCATGTCAATGTTAATTTTGTCACTTTCAACAGCATTAGAAATATAACAGATGTCATCTCGGTCAATAGTATTTTCAGCAGAACAATCAAGGCTATCGATGCCAAGCGACACAATAAGCGATGGCACGGCGTGATCAGTAAATATTTCTATGTCGGTCGCGTCATCAATCTTTTCAGCGATAGAACTGTTTGTTACGTTGTCACTTGTTATTCCTTCTACAAAATTTTCGTTATGTTGAGAATCACAGTTTTTATCATTTAATCCAGATACCTGTTCCATTACTGAGTATAATTCGTTTTCCTGCTGATCTGTAATATTTAGTCCGTTATTATTATGAGCAATTTTGTCAATTGGCGAAATTTGTAAAATATTTGACAAGGAGTTATTAATAGTTGAGCTCGGTATCGAGGGAGGAAAACAAATATCAGCATGTGAAGGTTGCACTATAGGGTGTGATATGAAATATGAGCCTTCGTTGATTATTTCAATATTTTCTATTAAAGGACTTTTTGAAATCCCCTCAACAACTGGTTGGACCGGCTCTCTCGAGGAGTCCAGCGTAGATGATTCAGTATTTATAATTATTCTATTGACGTCTTCTAATATTAGCTGGGAGGAGACAGAAATATTGAATTGCGTTGCAGGCACCGGTGGCTGCAATGAGGCGATTTTTCCCAAGTTTTGCGGTGTCTGCCCCGATGTTGCTGTTTCTACGCTTCTAACGACTGTATCAGTGCTTGCGGTAGAACCGTCGAATTGAGGAGGTTCTAAACATATGACCGTGTGCGTGTTCTCTTTCGCTGCAGGCTGCCATAAAGTATCCTCGATTGTCCCGTCCGAATTCGATTTTGATTGTAATAAAGAGGCGGCAGAAGTATGAGATGTTACGTCTACCGCCGTTAAGACTTCTCTTAAATATTGCAATTGTGAGGATACTTTCGAGGGCTTCGCTGCATTAGATTGTGACGATTCCATTGTCGGTATCGTTGAACTGTCGGGCTGCAAAGTTTCTGCTGCAGACTGAAATGTAGAGTCCGCGAAGTTCATCTCGGTCTGCGGGACGTTTTGTCCCTCGGTAGTCATTTTGAGTGCATGCCAGATTGCGTTGTTGATAATTTGGAACATAGTTTGAAAAAATTTATTAGGAGGGTTTCCCAAGTTCCTTGATTTCTTGTCTTCTCCATGATTGCGCACTGCAAGGTCCAAGATGTAACATGTCATGCAATTGCAATCACATTTAATGTTGAGAGATGAATAATACGACATTGTTGCTGCAGTGCTTTAATTCTTGCTGTGTAATTTACTGGAACTGTGATATGTATGTCACATATTTTCAATTACTGAACCTGAGCGCCATCCAAGTTATATCTGAAAAAAAAACAGAGAGTAAAGATTAAATATACTACACTGAACCTTTAAGGAGCTGTTCATCATTTTTTGCTTGGCCATTTTAGTCTAAGAGTGGTAAGAGGTTTGCCTCTGCTCAATTACAGGCTAAATCAATATTAAAGCAAGATTTTTTAAAATTTATAATTGAGATCACAGACATGTCTTCTCTCCTAAAGTTGATATCGAGCGACTTATCTATCTCATGTGATTTTTTTTTTAAATATTTGAGAAACTGGAAATCAATAGATGTAATGTCAAATATGGCGGAGAAGTGGATCAAAGAAGACAGATAATTTAAAAAATATTCATTGCTAAAATAATTTATTTCAAATTGAGATAAGAAATCGTTAACTTATTGTGGTAACTACTGTTGTACAAAAAGCACTCATCAATTTATTTTAAATAAAGTCGACCCCCTATAACGTAGAGATTGGGACAAGGACAGTAGCGTAGCAAGGGGGATGCGGGAGGGGCGGACCGCCCCGGGCGGCACATTTTTGGGAGCGGCATTTTCAAAAATAAATACAATATTTTGCGAGAAATTATATTTATACATACAAAAATTAAGCCACCTGTAGTAAAAACTCCACATTCATCTATATATTAATAGCCGATAAGGTCCGTATGTATGTCTGAGTGGGTGAGTGTTTGAGCGTCCATTTCACACCTTCCAGTCTCCACTTTTTTATTCATACTAAATTTATATATTAAAAGTCGATAAAATAATCACTCGCTTTTCACTTTTCACAAATGTGTGCGTACTGATGATGTCCTCGAGACATCTTCTTCTTCTACGAAATGTATTATTTCTTATAAATCGCAACATTTATTTACATTTACAAAAAATCATAAAATTAACAAAGCAAATTTAGTGCGATCCTTGAGATTACGTTTCACTTTTCAAAATTAGGAGTGTAAGATGATAATCCCAATCGTAAACAATTATCAAGGGTGGTATTGGTAAGTCGCGAATCTCGACTCGAGATCTTGTTTTTCATTTAATTATGTTCATGGTGGAAAATAATGATTCACACAAATATTTGGAACCAAAACAGGATTTAATTTTGTAAGCTCCTTTTTTCAAAAGTGGGCACTTTTTATGGTTGGCTAAATTCCAAATGTTTTCAGTCAGTTCTTTCGATTTTAAGATGATGTCATTTTTGCCGCCTGTGTGGTCGAGTGGTCAACGTTGTTGGCTTCGGCTACGGAGGGCCCGGGTTCAAATCCCGGTACGGACAGTTTTATAAATTGATTTTTCAATCGATTTATGAATTTCTGTTCAAAGGCATGGATGTATGTGATGTCTTGAATTCCCCCCTCTCCTATCCTATAAACGGGGCGTATCGAGAGCGATTAGCTTACCACTAATCCTGTCCTAGCCCTATCCTTCTATCCCTACTCTCTTTGAAAAAAGAGAGGTTGAGCAACTGAGTAACAAGCAGTTCTCGTAGAAACACTTCTGTTGAGATTAACTCCATTAGGAGTCCATATGCTCCACATTGGGAGCGGTCATGGTTTTTTTTTTAAATCTCTTCTTCAATTTTTGGTGTGTCTTCATGAAGAATTTCCGCTATGGCATTAGCAATTTTAGTAATGTCTATATTAAAAGGATTGTTAAAAGACTGTAAAAGTTAATCGGTATTTTTTAATCTTTTAGTATTCTCAAGGGTAAGTGTCACGGTCTACAGAGACATCTATAATTAAAAGAAAACTAGCTGTAAGCCCGTTGATCTAAACGGGAGGATTTTTGTTGCGTTTTTAAGTAGTCAGAAAATTTACTGGCGTGAAAAATAAATTACAAACCTATTTATTGAATAAGCCAGAAATTCTAAAAGTAAAAGAAATATGCCTCGGGGCATATATCGACAGCCCTGCCCCGCAGTAGTTAAATTGTATATAACATATTTTTTAGAATAATTGAAATGTTTAAGTTTGCTAACAAATATATTTCGTAGAAGAAGAAATAGATCTAGGGACATATGTCGACACCCCTGCAGTATTTAAATTGTAAATAATATATTTTTTAGAATATTTGAAATGTTTAAGTTTGCTAATAAATATATTTCGTAGAAAAAGATCTTGGGACATATATCGACAGCCCTGCAGTATTTAAATTGTATATAATATAATTTTTAGAATAATTGAAATGTCGAAGTACGCTAACAAATATATTTAGTAGAGAAGAAAAAGACCCGAGGACATTATGAATACGAACATGTTTGTGATTATTTGTGAAAAGTGAGAGAGCGATTATTTTATCGACTATCTATCTATCTATCTTCTATCTACATATATATATATAATATATATATATATATAAATCTCGTGTCACGGTGTTTGTGGCCAAACTCCTCCTAAACGGCTTGACCGATTTTTATGAATTTGTTTATGTATGTTTTTTAGATATGAGAATAGGTTGTAAATCGTCCCGCTAGGTGAAGAGTGTCCCTATCCAGAATTTTTTTTTCAATATTCCTGTTATCCATCGTTCCAATTTAAAACAATTGAAATGGACGTCTTTTTATGTTCAAAATTCGAATTAACTGGCTTAGAACTGAAGCATCGTAATAATATTGAGAGAACTTTATTTCAAAGTTTGCATCGCTACGAAATTTTTTAAATAATCAAATATACTGAGTCGATTTTTTGAAGCTATAATTATAGGGCTGGGCGAAGATTTTTCGGAGCTGATTTGACAAATTTTGATCAGTGTCATTGATTCGATTATTGAAGGTATGGTTATATTTCGCATCCGGCCTTGAAAATCTTTTTAATTTCTTACATGCATTAGGAATATTCTAATGACAGTATGGATATTTTATAGAACTATATTTCGACTTTTATTTTAAAATCTTCTACTACGAAAAATAATTGTTAGCAAACTTAAACATTATTCCAAAAATTAAATAATTTACAATTTAAATACTGCAGGGCTTTCGATATATGCCCTGACGTATTTTTCTGCTTCTACGAAAAATGATTGTTAGCAAACTAAAACATTATTCCAAAAAATAAATAATTTACAATTTAAATACTGCAGGGCTGTCGATCAGTGGCGGATTATCCCGTAAGCGCATGAGGCGTCTGCGTCGGGCCTCCGAATCTAAGGGGCCCCAAATCTGAGAGGGCTCAAAAATACATATTTGAGATGATTTCAATTTCCACATCTTTTTCCCCATGAAGCACTTATTTATTGCAAGAGGCAAGGCGCAAACATATCTTCGTATCGGCACAGTGGCGTATTAACTCATAAGCGCAAGAGGCCTAAGAATCTTACGGGCCCCAAAAACGTTTACCACATTTTCGATTTCAATATTTATTTATTTATACGAAACACTTTTAAATACGAAAATTTATTGCAAAAAGTGACGCCCCAAAATTGATGAAGGTAGTCCTCTTTTAAATACCGCAACTCAACGCCGGGTCACCGCGTGAGAAGCTTTTTTTTCAACCGGGTGAGCCCCAGATCTTTTTTGACGAATGCGCTTAGAAATAGGTAGGACAAAGCATACAATTATTGGCCACTAAAGGATTATTTTGTTTGGACACGCATCATTAAGATGGAATTAAAAAATCTTAGTGAGTTTTTCAAATAAGCACGTAGAAAAGTTGGTTTCATATCTTATAAGACTAGCTTTTATTTCCATGTAGTCAATAATTGAGTAGAATAAAGTAGGTTTTACCCTAGATATGTAGAAATGAATATATTTCAATACTTAGCACATACACATCTGTTTTTATCGCAAACAGTTAAACCCTTGAACGGTTGGATGAGTATATTTTTTGTAATGAATCTATAGAATGAAATATGATGTGCACCCTAAAAAAACATGTATTTCAAAATGTGTGACGCTCGCAACTAAATAGTATTTATTTAATTATTCGTAGAGCAGTGGTTCTCACATCATATTTTACTGTGGTCGATTTAAGATCAAATCTACACATCTTGATCCAAAAGTGATAATAATAATCCAATTGACCAATTATGAATACGATTTTGGAATTATTATTATTGAAAAAAATGTTCACCGTCCAGATAGTTACAAATAAAAAACAAAATAAGTATTACACATTCTGGTGATTTTCGACAAACTCTACCAGTTATACCACGTTCAACAGCTGCTGATAAATCAAGTGCATGTCTAAAATCATCAGTTTTATGGTAACATGTGCAGAAATTGACTTTGAAGGCTTATATACGCGTAGAATTACAATATGACGCATCCGCTGAACGTTTCAAAAAACAATTGTCGGATATTGGTAATGAAAAATGGAAATCGATGAATCCACACAATGTATGACATTGCCACCAAGCTTCTGTAAAATTACAGGAACCATAAGCGAATTGATGCACAAAGTTTTCCCAAATATCGCACAGAATTACAAAAATCATCAGTGGCTCAGTGAACGTGTTATATTAGCAGTCAAAAACAACGATGATAATACCATCAACTTCAGGATTCCAAACGAAATACCAGGCAAAGAAACAACGTATAAATCCATCGATATTATAAATTGATCAAGACGAAGTTGTCAATTATCCAGCTGAATTCTTAAACTCGCTTGCTTTGCCAGGCATGAAAATTGGCGTACCTATCATTCTTCTACGAAATATAAATCCACCATGACTTTGCAACGGTACCAGGCTTTCAGTGAAAAAGTAATGAACAATATCATCTAAGCTACAATTTTAAATGGAAAATTTAAAGGATATGATGTACTGTTTCCAATAATCCCAATAATTCCGACAGATAGGCCATTAGAAATTAAATGTTTTCGGTTAAAAATTTTGCAGTTTCCGGTGCGACTCGCATTTGGACAATCGCTACAAGTGTGTGGACTAAATTTAAAAAATCCATGCTTCTCACATGGACAGCTGTATCTGGTCTGCTCACGCGTTGAAAAACCTTAAGATCTATGCATATACGCACCAGACAAAAAAACAATATATATCCAAAAGTACTTCAATAAACATAATTAAAACACAAACACTTTCTTTCTTTGAGTAGCATTGCTACGCATGCCGGGTCAGCTAGTTAATATATAGATTTTTAAGGTCAGACGTGAAAAGATTTAATCATTATGATTAAATTTATCAAATCAGCTCCAAAGAATATTGGTCTCGCATCGACTCACACAATCCAACGACTCATTTCGATAGCCCTATAATCATAGTTTGCAATAGTCGAATTAAAGTCTTTGACTATGGTGATACAATACTTCAGCTCTACGCCAAGAAATATCGATTTTTCAAACGTGGCGATATCAGAACATTCACGCGCTTTTTAAAATAAGCCACTTCCATTGGATGAACAACACTTCAAAAATGTGCAGTACAAAATAAGCCGTCATCATTGGGCAAAAGGCACGGCCGGACATACGAACAGCGCTATTAATGTTAAGATATTAAATTTCTTATTTACGAAAAATCGTTTCATAGATAGATTAATAGGAATTTCGAATCATCACAGTTAGTATAAGCATTCCTTATTATCATATTGTGGTAAAGTTTGTTTGTAAAAAATGAGCAGGGTGCCAGTGGCGTTCTTAAGCAGGGACCTCCTATTTGACAGATACTATTTCAAAATTTAATAAGGTATGAATGTCCAATAAAAGTTGAAAAAAAAATAAAAATTAAATATCATTATTGATTTCATTTTGCTAATGTTTGATATTCTTTTTCAAAAATAAATAGTACGTTTTGGTTCAATGAAAATAGGAGTTTCCTGCTTAAGCACGTCATAAACATATGAACAATGATGGTTTAAGCCAGTGGTTTCCAACTTATATGTTACTGCGCCTCCCTTAGAAGAAAAAAATATCTTTGCGCCTCCCCATCTTTTATTTCATATAGTAATACAGACACGTTTTTAAGAGTAAATAAATACTCCTCAGGGAGGCGCGCCTCCCAGGTTGGAAATCGCTAGTTTAAGCACTTACGAGGCCCTAAGCGCAATCAAATTTGGAAGCCCTTTTTTTAGAATCAGTAAAACATAATTTAAAATATTATTTGGGTTTTATAAAATATAAGCTATTTTTGAGAGCCCCAAGATTTGGAGGCCCCGAACGCGCGCCTCATGCACTTATAGGGTCATCCGCCACTGTCAATATATGCTAAAATAATGTATAAAAAGGTCACTTGGTAAGCAAATTCGATGACTCCGTTCAATTACTTGGATAACATCATTGGAGAATTGTATCTAGCAGGTTAATTGATTTGACCATTTCTTAAGAAGAGGCACCCTAAATAGCTTATTTATATTATATAAAGGATGGCTATCCTTAAAAAATAGTAATCAAAAACGTTGTAGGTGTCGACACTGAAAAAAAACACTTATGTTAGTAGTATTATTACAGAAGAGCAGTTTGGTTTACCTTCTTGATTCAATTCATCAAGATTCAAGTTATCGAAGCTCCGGTTTCAGGCTTGAGTAGCATATCAATCACGCCAAGTTTTTTACTTTTTTCTCGTTGATTTTGATGATCAATACTACGTTTTGTAGATTATTTTAGTTTGCATTTTTCTAGCGTTTATTTGTTTCGTAAATTGAAAAAATATACATTAGTGTCTACATACATACATACATGTCGGGTCTATGGCACAGTGGTCAACGACGTTGGCTTTCATGCCGGACTTCACGGGTTCGAATTCTAGAAATCAATTGATTTTAATTTTTACCTGATTCAGATCTGTTGAATGATTAAATTATTTTTGCAAGTTCCCATTTACTTTATCCATTGCATTATCCAATGTTAACTATTCTTTTATGGTATATATATTTTTAAAATTTTATTTCTTTAGTTAGAATTGATATGGTGTATAAAAAAATCTTTTTCAGAATTTTCATGGCTGTCGATTTATCTAAAGTATACCAACTACTTGGAAGCGGGGAAAACAGAGAATTAACTTTAGAAATGAATGTAGCATGTTATATCATTTTGTCAAAAATTTCCCAAATTTTAATTATGTTTGTAATTAATATCAGTCACTACTTGAAATTAATTAATATTTGATGATTTTTTAATTACATGGTAGAGGTGTTAAGCATTTTAATTTTGTGTAATTATAGAATCACGTATACTGTAATTTGTAATTTCTTTTCAATGTAAATTTTTGTTTACACCTTTTCATTTCAATTTAAATTGTATAAATAGCAATGTTAAATTATATTTCTTGTCGGTTGACAATGCTCGAAATGAGCGAAACCGGTCCTGACCTTTTGAATACAGTGGAATAAGTACAAAGGAATATTGTGTTTTTATTAACCCTCCAGAGACGAGAGCTTTTTTCCGACAAAAAAAATATTTTCTAAGCCATATTGAAGTCACGGATAACTTTTATTCCTATCCAAAATTTAAAAAAAAAAAACGCAAAGTCGTTGCATAGAAACCCCGCATGACTATATGGTCATGCTCATCCTTTTATTACCGTGTAATATTGAGTACGGACAGTAGTAAGGACAAAAGTGACCGTATGGGCTTGCAAACATTCGGGGTTGAAATATAGCTAAACGTGATTTTTTTTAAAATATTTACAATTTGACCTCTTTAGATCAACATAATTTCAAAACAAATATATTAGCAAAATAACTGTAAATAATTTTATGTTTTTATAAAAAAATATCTAACAGTTTCAAAAAGTAAATTAAAAAAAACGGAAATTCAAAAAATCACATGTGCTTTTGGAGACCGTTCCTGTTCCTACGGCTGATGACTTACTGTAGTCCGTACCCTTCTTAACCAAATATGAGCAAAAGCAACGATATTCAGGTAGAAAAAGTATGAATAGTGGGATCAATAGACAACGGTGTTTTGTGTGACCATATGGTGACGCTCGTCCTTGGAGGGTTAATACAATATATCGCGCATGCATTCTAAATACCTCCTATGTGGTTAAATCAACATTTCGAGATAATCAAAAAAAAAACTGTTTAAAAAAATAGAGAAAAACGATATATTTATTTACACATTTTTGATAGATGCGCATAATATATTATAATTTTAATATCATAACTTTTTTATAACACCTTCAATTTTGAATGGTAAAATCGTTGATTTAACATTTCTTACATAGGAGTAATTCTGTTCGCACTGTTCGCGGACATAGGAGGTATTTTACTCTAGCATATTATTAATTAATTAATGTAAAAAATAATAATGTAAGTGAATCATATGTTATGTATCATTTCTATCATCTAAAACTATGTTAACTGAAAATAATTGTTTGGCTTAGTATTTTTTATTTTTATGGCTTTATTAAACAAAATTTTACATTGTAAATTACATCTCAATCAATAAAAAACGAAAAGGAATAAACTGATAAGAAAAGTTACAGTTTTTTTTATCATTTATGCCCCAACGTAGAGCATACGGTTCTTTATATAGTATACATACGTATCCTGATTGATTGGTTATCAAAAAGACTGACTGTCAGTCAATCGCTCAACCCACTAAGAGTTATGTATGCCCTATATTAAATGTTAAGTTCCACCAAGGATCTAACCTGGGTTTCAGATATATGTAATGTATCATTTCTATCGTCTAAAACAATTTGAATCGAAACTTATAAGTGAAATTTAGTATTTTTTTAAAATTTTATTAAACAAACCAAAAGGAATCTTGTAATTAAGGTTACCATTTTCGCTCTCATATGGATAAAGCATATGGATCCTCAAAGTATGCAAACTTATTTTGATGGATTGGTTATCAAAAAGGTTGATTGTCAGTTAATCACTCAACCCACTAAGCCTTTAAACATTTTTACCCGCTAGGGATTGAACCTAGGTTCTAATTTTATGTAATGTGTCATTTCGATCATCTGAAACTATGTGAATTAAAAATAATTAGTGGGGTTTAGTTTTTTTTTATTTTATATGGTTATATTTAATAAAATTTTACATTGTAAAGTACACCTCAATCTTAAGACGTCTACTTATAATTGGGGGGTTATAGTGCAAAACGTACTATTTCCAAAATGAGCGATATTGAGTTAGGTATGCAGATAGGGCAATTCAAGCCTAAGGAATCGACTGATCCCATTAGTTTTAATATAAAATGTCTATAAGACTATCGTCTTTAAATTGAAAATCATATTTTTATGCAAACGTTATTTTGTTTGTGTTATTCGTTATAGTATTTGACTTATTTTGTTTGAGTTTTTTTAACATTTACACCCCCAACATAGAGCATATCGACTGTGGAAAGGAAAAAGGACGTAACCCACACATATCAAATTTTACAGGAGGCGCTAAAAACGTGTTTTGATGATTTTGTGACATATGCAAATTATGAATTATACACAACCTTGAAGTGCACGGATACTTCTAAACTGGTGTTTAATTGACATAACCTAATATTGATTAAAGAAATTGTCTCGGAAAAACCTTTATTTCAGTGTTTTTTCTTGGTTTTAATTTTATACAAGGTCATCTTTTTCAAACATAAAAGCTAAATTTAGATACTAATTCGGCATTTTCAGCTTCCACCCTTTTGATAGAATGTTTGTCAAGTTATATACACTGTGGTTATCGAAAAAAAGCTGTTTTGGAAAATTGAGGGTTACGTCCTTTTTCCTTTCCACAGTCGATATGGATACTCAAAGTATAAGGACTTATCGTGAAAGATTTTTTATCGAAAGGATTGATTGTCAGTCAATTGCTCTACCCACTAAGTTTTCAGCATATATTAAAATTTAGTCCCGTCAGAGAATGAACCTGGGATCTCCATGCACCACAGTCACGATAGTTGATGATGGTATGAAAGAATACTAAATAGTTTATATAATATCATTTGATTCCTACCATAAATTGAACTAAAAAATATATCTATTGTTTCTACAATATGACAGTGAATCTTAGAAAGGATAGTGATCCTTACCGATAACCTGTTTAAGTTTCTGCAAGTGCCTAATCTTTGATTCTGTCAAGGGAATATGTTTAATGTATAGTCTTGGAATAGTAAAACGACCAGACTTTCGACATTGTGGCCAGCCTTACCATTCACTTTCATAAGTTAGCTTTTATTTCTTTTCATCAAAAAGTAAGTATTGCAGGCATCTAAAATCTGTCACCACAGGACCTTCTGCTCTCTTTCCTAATCTTAATGACGGAAGATTTTTTGTAAAGAATCGTATTTAACAAAAAAAAACAAAGTGAAGGATTTTAATTTTAAATGGTTGCTTTGGCCTAGCCATAGTATCGGTGGCTTGAATTATTTTTATATTATCTGAACCACAGTCACTGAAAGTCATTTGTGCAAGTAAATTTTGTGGGGGAGCCTCACATAGGAGTAATTGTGATGCATGATTTTGGATGCTCTCACATATGATTAATTAAAAATCGATTTAATTTCGTGACAGTTACGTCTTTTCATACTAGCTATAATACATATGGTAGAGAAAAAAAATGCGCATCTCGTGGTATCAATAACTCATTTTCGTCAAAAACCTCACATAGGAGGTATTTAGAATGCATGCGCGATATATCATGAATCAACATTCGTGAGCCGTAGAGCGCCAGTGTTTCGCAGAACGTAGCTTAACAAGCCCTGTAATAGTACATATCAGAACAGTGCCGTCATTGTCAACCCATTCTATGAACATCATATTGCCAGAGTGTGGTTTTATTCACCACAAAGCACTATCACCACCTTGTGCCATTATGTCTTTGTTATATCCGTTGTATTTACATATTGTGTTATGTTGATACTGTATACAGAAATGTTTAAATAAATTAGGTTAGCGAATTGTCTTTCTATTTTTCCCCATCTAACGCGGTGGAACGGCGTTCCGGTATCATTTTTCTCAGCGTTTTAAATGTTTCAAAATATTTTCCTTTAAAAACGTTGTTAACCCTGATCTATAGTCTTCTTATTGTATCTTTCAATTTAGATCCTTTTACAAATGTGCTGCAGTTGCCGTAGGCGATCTGTATTTTCTTAGAGTTACTTACACTTTAAGAAATAGTCTTCTTATTGAAACGAAACTATACTTTTCCACGTTAAAAAGGATGCTAGATGGAAAATATGTGGAACTTTTATCCTTCCAATCGTAAAATTAACAGAACAAAGCTAGAACGAAGCCTTATCCTTCTATCCCTACCACTCTTGTAAGAGAGGTTAAGCAACTGACTAACAAACAGTTCTTGTAGAAAACTTCTGTTGAGATACCTTCATAAGGAGGCCATATGCTCCACATTTGGAGCTGACATGGATAAAAAAAATTAAGAAACCGTTATTATTTATAAACAAAACATCCGTTTATGATTATGGTATATTTTTTAAAGACAAGAATATCAAAATGTTAAAATACTTGCATTGTTTTAACTTTTTAAAATACCGACTGTGCTATCCCCTCACTAGAACGAATAATACAATGCAAAGATAATTCGTCATTTTCAACTATCCGGATATCGAATAGTAAAACTGAAACTATCCGGATAGTTTCAGTAAGTATAAAAATAACACAACATTACTACATATATAAATTTATGTACTAAAATAATACATTAAAAACGAGTTCATTTGTAATATAAGTCATTTATTCAGATTTTAACAATTCATATTATAAAAATAAGAGAGCATTAAATGTATCATATTTTAAATTCGATCTTAATTTAGTTTTAATTTGTCCTGCTGTTGAAAATACTCGTTCCGTTGCCGTTGATGTTGGTTTTATTGTTAGAAGTGTTTTAAACAACACGTCCAACTTTTCCGTCCTTTTTAAAAAAAATGATCTAAGTATTTAAAATCTTTTTCAGATTATTTGTATTGTCATTTGTATTGTCAGTTTCCGCGAGAGATAAAATAGAATTACCCATTTCATGTTGTAATTCGGAAGTCGAAAAAGAGAGAGGTGTTATTTCTACATCAGAGTCCTGAGAGATTTCATCATTACTAGATAACAAATTTGGGTGAATTCTCTTAATCATACTTTACCTGACCCTGACTAAATCCTTTCTCACTTCTTTAATGCTTTAGATAGAGACAATACACATTTAAATACTATTCCATTATATTAAAATATTGATAATTTGCAGCTGCATTAGATTACTGCAACGGCATTTCTTCAATGAATGAAACTTCGGCATTAAAGGTTTTCGAGTCCAAGTCGATTCGTCGAACTTTTAAGTATTAAGATAACAAGATAAGATATTCATAATACCCGAGTTTGGGGAAGGTAATAAAAAACACTACTTCTAAGTAATGGTTTCTCCCAGGTAGTAAATACCCCAGTATTCATATCATCTTAAGTCGATTTTGTAAAATATTTCATTAAAAATAATGACGAATAAGGATATTTAGGAAAATATCCGGATATCGAATAGTTAAAAAGGGCCGGATATATCCGGATATCCGAGTTGGAATCCTTAGTTGGAATCCTTTAAGTTGTCTAACTAAGTCACCCTGTAGTTCATCCCTTTGAAATACAAAGCTTTAGATATTCAATTTAGTAATGCATGTTGGAATTCGTCAAAGCAATGTCATGCGAGGAATTGGCCTTCGATATGTACAATAACAGATAATAACTACTCGGCACCTTATTGGAATCTATTGTCGTTTGTGTATTATTTAGGAGTGTATTAAATAAATATACCTACATATTAATGACAGAAAGAATGAAAATGAAAATTAAGTTGGTGTAATTTTGGAATAAGTTACTAAATTGATTAACATTGAATCATTATTTTTTTTACATTCACACAAGTTTTGCCACTAACAACCCGGGTTTCGCCTTTCGGCATTTCAAGTGCACGGATGAGCATGAACTGACATGTATTAAATATGTGCATCATGTTTATATAAGAAATAAATATATAAATTTTGACCAACAACACGAAACTTTAACAATAATTTACTAAAGGGTTCGGTCAATCATGCTGTACTAGCAATATTGATATAATTTAGATTATCTGTGCCTCGCACAATGGCGCAGATATCCTAGAGCGGGCCCTGGGTATAACACTTAAACATGGAATTGAAGCGAAAAGAATAGTGCATAATATATTTGCGTCAATTTTGAAACTCTCGTTTCTTTCAATCAAAGGTAGGAAAGTGCATTTTAAAGCTATTTAATTATTTTACGGTTTATTGAATTTTGTAATATAAATAAAGTATATTATTGCGTATAAGAGTGAATCGCGTTAAAAAAAGAAACGGTGGAGTCCAAAAAACTTGCGTAAAAGCGAAATCACGTAAAAACAGAACTGGGCGTTTGTTTGTTCATATGTGACTTTGTAAATGACGATATTTACATATATAGCCGCTAATTAATTTTCCGATGATTAAATCCAGCTCACGGGACGAGCGTTTTACATGCATGAACGAAGTTCACTAAGAAATATTCACCACAAGCCAAGAATACTATGTGCGTATGACATTTTACATCTTAGTTTCCGCGAATCTTCATTAAATGTATAGGTTGTTTTTTCAAGATATATTACTTTTAAGAGAAATACAACACACACAACTGTTCGCACTGTTTATAATATTGGCTTTATTGGAAAGATAATTTTATGCAATCGGTGTTTAAGTTTAAATGATTTCGGGCATATAGGCACCGCGGCTAGCTCGAAGAAAGCATAATTTGGAAGTCCAATTTTCGACCAATTTTTAGAGCAGCTCCCCAGGGCCGTATGTCGGCAATAACACGAAGAATGTTGGCTTCCATGCATTCTATTGTCTGGTTTATCGACGTAGACTAGCGACTTTATATATCGCTAAATGAAAGCAACAGTGAGATAAATCAAAAATACTAGTTTTGAGATAATTTAAATTTAAGGTTTGTGTTGTAGTTTTTAAATAGTTAATAATTGTGGTTTTATTTAGGGTTTTTTACGATCTATGGTACAAGATAACAGTATTTTTTTGTGTACTATAATTTGTATCTATTTATTGTACTAATCTCACTGCCGCTTTGAAGTTACAAGGCAATATCAATAATTGTTGTCGCTTTTACACATTAATACCATTTCAATTGGAGGCCGAAAAAGTTGATAGTATTAACAGTACAAATATGATTTTAATAAAAATAAATTCTGCTGTAAATTATGATATATGCCACAGCTACCTCGCGAGCTGAGTACTACAAGGTTCTATGTGGACAGCTGCACCAAAAAATATATGGGCATTTGAAATTTTGAATGCTTGCATTTTGAAAATTGTAATTGTTTCAAAGTTTCTTTTTGATTGTATTTATCAATGATAGTACTGGCATGATATAACTATTAATAAAATATTGTTAAAAATAGTCCTTAAAAGTCAGTTAGAAATACCTAAACTTCACTTAGAACCTTGTCCACCTGAAATTCAAACAAGCCGCCAGTGCTACAAGGTTCTAACTGAAATTTGTATGAAAGCACAGGTGATTCAAAAAACCTTTCGGTATAAACACATAAAACTACGGCTTATTGGAAATTTAAGCAAAATTTCGACTTCATATTAATACAGCACGTAGATAATGCTACGCTTAATAATGCCTCATTATTACTTTAGTTTGTCCAAAAGTCGACACTTAAAACCTTGTAGTGCTCAGCTCGCGACCTGGTAATAATATCTACCATTGTTTACTAGACTAGAAGTGATCTAAAAGAATATAAAACGTGATTAATTAATTAAATAAGACAAACGTTACAATAAAACAGAACTACCTAACCCTGAAACGGTACTGATTGCCTTTTTTTATATATTGCTGAAATAGTAAATTTGTTAATATCATAATTACAAAATAATTTTTTTTAAATCATTCGAAAAATTGTTATCCACTAATTAATTTTCAGCTGATGATCACATAACATACAGTCCGCGGACCGAGCGTTTTAATTCATGGTAATTGGAAAGAGTTAATTAGAATACGCTTCCATGAACGTACTAAGAAATATTCAACACGAGCCAAGAATGATATAGACTGTGGAAAGGAAAAAGAACGTAACCCACACATAACAATTTTTACAGGAGACACAAAAAACGTTTTATGATGGCAAATTATGAAATATACACAGCCTTGAAGTGCACGGAGACTGATAAACTGGTTTTTAATTGACTTTGTCTGACAATAATTTAATATATTTAAAAAAAAACCTTCTTTTAAGTATTTTTTCTCGATCGCATTATCCACAGGCCTTTCTTTTCACAAACTTAAAAGCTAAATTAAAATACTAATTCGGCATTTTCAGCATATATCCTTATGATAGAATGTGTATCAAGTTGTATACATTGTGAGTATCAATAAAGCTGTTTTGAAAAAAACTGTATGTTACTTCCTTTTTCCTTTCGAGATATGTATGAAATTTTACACAATATTTGCCAGATATAACTACGTCAGAGAATTGATGAAATTTTGCACATTTCTTAAATGACAATTTACACTTTAAGTCCAAGTCAGTACTATGATTTGTCTCTAACCTCTGATCTGGCTTAACCGTCATAAGTCTTTAAAACGATTACGTTTTTACTTTTACGTTCATTGAATTTATTAAAAGTCAACGAATTATTTTACATTCACCTTGTATTGAAGATGTAAATCATTTGATTTCCTGCCACTAGATAAATACCCAATAAATTTTGCCGGATCTAAACAACAAGCTCAACAAGTCCCCAGGAGGTGGCGGTTTGTCTGGCGTAGCGGGTGCAGATTGATCGAATATAATCGTATACCTACGCCGTAGCGTAACGTCGCTACACAACGGCTACGAGCCTGACTTCGATGATTATAATAACAATCTACCTGTCGACGAATGAGGGGCCGGAACCACAGGGGCGCGTAGCGAATTTTGATAATATGTTCTAACAAAGAATGTTATATCATATGTGTCCTTTGAAGGGTTGTCTTTACTATGGCTTAACGTTCTTCAGAGTAAATTTACATATGTGTTAGTAATGTATATATTACTGTAAAAGTTCAAAAATGTATTTTTAATAAAACTCAATTTTCAATGGCGTTTTGGTGAATTCATATTTGTATCTAATTCATATTCAATCATATTGATACAAATATGATTGAATATGAATTAAAACTATTAAAAATATAGTTTCAGTCACAATCACTAGTAACATCAAATTATTTTTCAAAATGTTATTGAAACTGATTTCGGCAGTTGTGAAATCACCAATATAACTATTTAATCTAACAAAATGTTCAATGCCGTTGTTCATGAAGGTTTTTTTAGTATTGCATCGATAATAAAAATTCGTAAAACTTTACACCAACATAAGAGACTGTAAGTATATGTACATATTAGCAAATGAACGAAGTGGTAATTCCTTTCCAGGTATGTTTCCTTTCAAGGATAATAGAGCTCTATCAAATAACAACATTTTAAGCAAGCACTGGCATATTAATCGAAATCTTGGCTCATATCTCTCACAAAGCGTTTATTTCCAGTACCAACTTCCCCGGCGATAATTAATGAGTGGTTTTCCCACAGTTCTTAGAATCAAACTGCTATATAAAAAGTTGTGAGTCTTCGTATTGAACATGTTATTAAGATGAAGTTTTAATTACTTAGTAACTTCGTAAACTTTAAAGCATTTTCGATTAAAAGTAAGATGCAGCGCATAATACAGTCCTTAGAAATTTATAATTAATTTTATTTCGATATACACAACGTAAAGTTTTTTTAAATACTATATATCATCCCTGCTAGCATAACTAAGTCATAAAACGTTAAGATAATTGTATATATTTCTGAAACTTTACATGGCTGTCTAAATAAACTTACGGCGATGTTTTTGTATGTGAACGTCTAGAAATTAAGGGAATCTTGTATTGAAATTTGAATAGACACTACAGGCAGAGCCGTATTAGCTAGTTATGCAGATTTTCCCGGGCAACAGATCAGAAGGGCGCCGAAATGAGACTTATTTTTTATTATAATTGAAGTTGTCTATGTATATTTAATATCGCAGTTTATTTTATCTCAATATTCACAATTAACAATTACCAGGAACTAACCAAGGCGTGGGGAACCTGCGGCCTTTTGGCCGATTCTGTAATTCTGTAAATTTATGTAAATTCGCAAAACCTGACATATTCTGACCGTAAATTCCTGTTTCCGACCAAAGATTCCCTAGCCAATGTTTACTGCGGCCTTATGTCGAATCAGAAAAATGAATGCGGCCTTTAGATAAGAAAAGATTCCCCTCCCCTGAATTTATCATTTAATTATATAAACCAATTGCCTGAAATTTTGTAGAAATGTGCTCCATTTACTAACAAAGAGCACACTGTATAGTGATAGGAATCGGATTGCGTAGCACCGCCAGAAATATTGTGATATCTACTTTTATTTGATCTTTCCAATAAACGTTTATAGGATTTACCATCAGATTATCAGCATTTGATGGGCTTAGAACAGTAGTTTTCGAAATTTAGTAACGACACCACTCGGTAAATAAAAATTGACGCCACTGGCCGGAGGTTCTTTTGATTCAAGCATCTCTCCCTGTCGTAATATCCAATTATTTGATATTCGAATTTGCAATATTTCATAAACTGTTCGAACATTATTCGTTCATTATATGTAAATATATTAATCCACTGGGTTAACAATAAATGTAATTTTGAGTCGCATAATATCTTACCAAAATAATATCTCAGGACAAGATACCCGGTCAGATCACAGTGAATTTTTCAATTCAAAGTTGTGATCGAAAACTGGGTGTTTGTGATGTCAATTCACATTATTACCTCTCCTCCCATCCTTCTGATCCTTTAATAACTAAGTGTAGCAATAGCAATTAGCCAATCACTAGTCCTGTTCTAACATTACCCTTCTTTCCCTACTACTCACTTTGAAAAAAATGAGATTGAGCGACTGAGTAACAAGCAGTTCTCGAAGAAAAAACTTCCATTAGGAGGCTATATGTTCCACATTGGGAGCAGACATGGATTAAAAAAAAAATCCTGTCCTAGTCTTATCCTTATATCCCTACTTTTCTCTTTGAATAAGAAAGGTCGAACGACCGAGTAACAAACAGTTGTCGTAGAAAAATTTCTGTTGTAATACCTCAATTAGAAGACCGTACGCTCCAAATTGGGAACGTATACGGACTAAAAATAAATAAAAATAGCTATCAACATGAAATTCGTACAGTTTACGTAATTTTATTCGCAACACATTCTCGTCGTGTTGTAAGAATAATTAATTATACAACTGAAGTTGAGTAAACAAGCAAATTTCTCGAATACATTTCAATTTTCAAAGTAAAAATAAACGTCATTAATATTACTCGAATAATAAAGGAGTGAGAATCAACGATGTATTTTAATTCACAATAAATCGCTACTTAACACGTATCTATAGTCAAATTAGCAGCTAAAGTCGAGTAATATTTCGCTTCAATAATTAATTTTACTAACGGTAATATTAATTCCGTCAAATCCAAGTACAGATTGTTGTCGAAAGGTATACTTAGCGGAAGTGATATGAAAGACACGAGAGTATCATGCGAAAAGCTATTATAATGAAGCAGTCGCTAAAACAACGAGTGAGCGAGCGTAGACACTTAATAAAATTGATAATTGAGTTTAATAAATTAAGGAAACTGCAAACTTCCACATAATTTTTGTCAGCCTTCAATTTTGTTTTACATGTATGTAATGCCGCTTGCGTGGTCGAGTAGTCAACGATGTTGGCTTAGGTAACTGAGGCCGCGAATTCGAATCCCAGTGCGGACAGTTTTATAAATTGATTTATGAATTTCTGTTCGAAGGCATGGATGGTTGTGATGTCTTGAACTGCCTCTTTCCATCCATCCTATCCTAAAACAAGGCCCTATGCTTCCATTCCTACTCTATTTGAAAAAAAAATAGGTGGTAACAAGCAGTTCTCGTATAAACACTTCTGTTGAAATAAACTTCATTAGAATTCTACATGCTTCACATTGGCAGCGGGCTTAGTAACAAAAAAAAAGTATGGAGACAGCGACATCGATTAATAATAAATATATGTAAATAAGTAATATTTAAGCAGGGCTGTTGAGTCGTGCAAAAAAAGGACGACTCCGACTCCAGTTTTGAAATAATTAACGATTCCGACTCCAAGGAAATTTTTCAATAATTTCATTTTATCTTACATGTATATAATATATAAATACCATCAAATCATCTTTAATAGAAAATTTAAATTAACTTTTATTATACCACGTATTGTGTTACTAACTGTGACACGTGTTTCGCCTCTTTCAGAGGCATCTTCAGACTTACTATCGCAACGTTTGCTTGAGTAATGAAGCAAGATTCATTCTAACATTTTAAAATTATAAAATTACAAAATGGAGGTTTGGGTTTTTTCCCTTTAAGAGGAGCAAGGAGGTAGAATGATTAGTAGTAGTATGATTAAATTTGTTTGCACTGTTTCGATTTTATAATCCCCTCTTTGCTTCCCTTAAAAAGGAAAAATCCCAATCTGATTGATTACAACTCATTAGTATCATTATCTGTTTGTTTTATTTCGATTCTACACCCCCCTCCTTGCTCCTCTTAAAGGGAAAAAACCCTAAACCTCCATTTTGTAATTTTATAATTTTAAAATGTTAGAATCAATCTTGCTTCATTACTTAAGCAAACTTTGCGGTAGTAAGTCTGAAGATGCCTCTGAAAGAGGCGAAAGACGTGTCACAGTTAGTAACACAATACGTGGAATAATCAAAGTTAATTTAAATTTTCTATTAAAATGAACTTCCACAAAGTTACCGCCGAAACCATAGAAAGTATCAAATCATCTTTAGTCAGCTAAGCATAAAATGACAACACTTTGTACTATTTTGTTTGAATACAATCATTAAATATATTATTCAAAAAAAATCGAGCCGCTAATTTTTCACGACTCCGAAACCGGCCAAAATACCGCGACTCCGACTCCACAGCCCTGTTTTAAAAATATATCTTACGAAATTTGTGAAAATTCCAGTTAATGAAAGAAAGTATTTATGATAAAATGATTCAAATAATTACCTACTATATGAGACGCAAAAGACGTTGTTTTTAGTAAAATTAGCAAAACTCTATTTAAGTATTTTATTATAATAATAGTTGGTAACTATAAACAGTAATATAAAGTTAAAGAAAATAAATTAATTAAAGCCACTATCTCTCCCTTCTTTTATTTTCTACAACTGGTTGTCTTGTCAATTATAATACGCCAATCGTAAATATTTTCCTCGAACCTGTCGTTTCTTTCCCTTCCGAGTACCTTTGTAACCACGCGTAGCCTTGATTTCCACGAAATGTCTCTTATGGTATAACGCATGGGTGTCCAACCGGTCGATCCCAAAGCAAAATTTGGTCGATCCCGAAAGCTTCCGTGAACTTCGAAAAAATATATAATTTGAATGTTAAATATACTAAAATTGAATTATTTTGTAAGCACATACCTAACCAATGATATGAATTTCGCATTTAAAATAAACATTTATAAGTTTGAAATAGAGAAAAAAAACAGCGATGGGCTGCCAATACGTTAACAAGGGGCTCGCTTAATCAAATATCTTAAGCAATTCTAAGTGTTCTGAGGAAGGAGTGAATCTTTGTATCACTCCTATGCAGTCATATGCAATCGATTGTTACTTAATACACTTATAATATGCAAGAATATGCAATTTACTGTAAACTTAACTACGTGTATCCTGAAGCTGTCGTAGATAATATATAAACCAGAAATTGCAGTTATATTATAATTTTATCTGGGAATATTTTTTTTCTCTTAAATTAACAAGGGGCTCACCGGTCTTAGTCAATTTTAACAAGTGGCTCGCGCGAGCCCCTCCAGGCCTCCTTCAGCCCACCCCTGGAAAAAAAACCATAAATAAAATTTCTTATAAAAATTATGTTAGAAGTCGATCGCGAGAAAACTTAATATTGAAAAGTCGATCCCAGGGCAAAAAAGGTTGGACACCCTTGGTATAAAGTGATCTCAAAAATAATCTTTATTTATTATTACTTCTTATTCAAATGAGTAGAATAGTAAACTATGCTATTAAGAAACTTGTGAAGTTTTCCCGCGGAAATAAATGTTAAATGCATGGCTTCGTTACAAGTAGAGAATCCAATCCTGGTATCCCGTACAGTTTTCGATGCTTTTGGATCCCGGGATTAGAAATCATCATTTGTTGTTTCTTATTTGTCATCTACTCACGCCGTCTGCAAAGGTTTTTCTTTTTTAAAAATTATTTTTATCCCATTTTCGTTATGGGGAACAATTATACATTGTAATGTTTATTATCATCTGCCAAATCCAGTGTAAACATAACCGTAAGTGATAGTTGCATTATTCCAAATTTGTGTAGAAATTATATATACATAATTGCAAGCTGAAATTGAAGCTTTCTTGGGATTAGTTTCATTATATTGGTTGCTATTATTTTTTCGTATGATTGCACTCCGATTAACAGTGATTTCAATTAGCTCACTTATTCGATATAGCAGTCACGGTAAACAGCGGAACGGTAAAGTAGGGGGCGCATAAGATGTTGAAGGGATGAGAACTCCCCTTTCATAACGACTTAGTAGAAATTGCAGTTGCTTCGTATAAAATTAAGATTTACACGAAATCGGAAAACAATATGATTTATGATGCAATAATTGTTCATTGCAAGTATTCTACATTTAGAAGAAGCGCGATATCTTACAGTATTATTTATAAAAAAATAAAATACTCATTTGTACTAATTCAAATTTTATTTTTAAAAATCAGGACCAGTTTTGCTCATGCTCGTCATGAGCGTCCTGATCTTATTACATATAAGTTGAACTAGTACAAAGGAGTATTTTTTTTAAAAATAAAATGCCTATCCACCAAGTGTTTTCAGTGAACACCCTTAAAGTGAAATTGAATGAATAAACCTTGCGAAATTCTGTCTGATAAGTAATTTCTTCCGGAAAGACTTGCACAAAACACAACCTTTTGACAAAGTTATTAAATTATCAAGTTCATTAAAAGACAATAGCATAAGATTTATTTAGAAATAACGATTTGAAATTACAGAAAAATGTCTAATAAAATATTATTTCCAACATTCCTTATGACAACTTTTCTAAACTTTGAAAACCATTTTTCTCTTATGAGATTAACAAATTAAATCTATACACAGTAAAACAGATTTCCCCCATAATAAGATATCTCGTATAGCAACGTTTCTCAACTTCTTTGGGCACGTGGCTCCCTTAAAAAAATATCTGTAGCCCCTCGTTGAAAAACCCTGTCGTATAGAACGGATTTTTGTTTGACCCACGTAGAAGTAGTGGCGGATTAAACACATGGGATGCCCCAGGCGCAATTTAATCCGGAGGCCTTGTTTGATAGAATAAAAACGTCAGAAAATTATATGTAAAATAAAAGTCATTAGACCCGGCTTGAATACATTTTTTTAATTATTATTTTTAAAAATGGGTCTGATATGTTTACGACGCACGATCCTTAAAGTGTGGGCTTCGGCGGTTTGAACAATATTTTATTTACTCGATACACTTCAATTATAATTCACCCGGAATGATATTGAAATTCCCGATCGTTGCAGAGTGAATTGTTTATTCGACCTGAGGTTCGATACACAATATGCCCGAGTAGCTTCCATCAATTTATTGCGACCGGCACGCTTGATTGGTTGATAAAAATATGAGGAAATTGTCGACAATATATCAAAGTAAATTTGTCTTCAATATAGGGTTATTCGATATAATTTTAGGGGTGGGTGAAGACTCGTATTTTGATTCATGCCTAGTGAGTTCGAAGTAATAAGTAATTAATTAGTTTATGTTATTATTGATGTACAGTGTAACCCCCAATTACACTACTCTGAATTACGCGCTGGCTTGAAATATTCGCCGCAAATCCCCCAATTGCACGGTCACATTCCATTGTCGTTACTAAAGCTCTGTTCTTCTGCGTACTTCTGACGGTTTGCTGACGGTTTACAAACTGTTTTCGAATTAGAATCAAATTGAAAGCTTTTAGATTCTAATTCGAAAACAGTTTGCAAACCGTCAGCAAACCATCAGAAGTACGCAGAAGAACAGAGTTTATGAGACGGTCGTCTGTGCCGCGCATACACGCATAGCTGGGCGTCTGTTTGTGTGCGGGATATTTACTACTACAAAAACTAAATATTTAATCTATATTTTTTTTTGTGCAAAACTAAGGGAAATCTACGTTTTGCGTTTTCCGCGGAAAAAAACCAAATCCCTAATTTTGTATTAGACTCACACCCCCAATTACACGGTCCCGACTATAGTGTAATTTTTAAAATTAAAAAGATACTCATTACACAATCCCAAGATAAAGGGTGAGGCTGCTTCCGCCGACGAAAATGCAGCTAAGATATTTTTACCACAGTTTCTGAAACGAAAATTGTTATTCCCCGCATCAAGTTTTCAATGCTGATGAAACAGGACTTAACTGGAAAAAAATGCCCAGTAGAACATTTATTGCAAAATCTGAGAAAACGGCCAGTGGTTTTAAAGCTGCTAAAGATAGAGTAACGTTAATGTTTTGTGATAATGCTTCAGGAGATTGCATGATGAAACCTCTTTTAATTATCGATTTACGCGGATGTTTATTTTCTGGAACCTATCTTCCGTTTTTGTGTGAGCTTAAAGTCTCGATTTACGCGTTTTCTCTCGGAACGTATCTACCGTTTAAATCGAGAGATAAGTGTATATTCATCACACAAAGGATCAAAAACAAGAGTGGAGAACCTTTTCATGGTGAAAATCTATAACCTATTCACTTATTTTTAATCTACAATAATAATAGGTCGCATTTAAGAAACTATATTTAGATTTATTATAATACATTATATAAATTATTTTGTTAATGAATTCAAACAATAAAATATGAAATTGGAATTTACCCAAAAAGTCACATATGTATGCACCCAGTGCTCTTTTTTCTCTATATCGTTTGTATGCGAATTATTTGACGAAAACGTTCCTTTAACACATGTATGGGCAACCACCGGCCCTCCAATGTCCCGACTATGGGAAAGCTCTTGGAGCGTGTAATTAAATCCCGACTGGAAGAGTTTGTAACGGAAAAAAAACTCATCCCGGATGAGCAACACGGCTTCCGTTACAGACACTCCACCAATCACCAATTACTTAGAGTTGTTAAATTCATCTCCGAAGGTTTCAACCGCCGATGTTTCACCTTCACTTTTCGATAAAGTCTGGCTAGAAGGTATGATAGTCAAGTACTCCGAGGCCGGCCTCGAAAGTCCAATGTTAAAAATAATAAACTCATTCATGACAAACAGAACCTTCCGCGTTAAAGTTAACAGCGAAAAATCGACGACGCGTACGCCGACAGCCGGTGTACCTTAGGAGTCCGCCTTATCGCCTCTGCTGTACAACCTTTTTACTCACGACATTCCAATACATACTCGGGAGAAACGAAACAATCGTCACGCAATATGCAGACGACAC
Source organism: Himalopsyche tibetana (assembly GCA_030503985.1). Lineage (NCBI taxonomy): Eukaryota > Metazoa > Arthropoda > Insecta > Trichoptera > Rhyacophilidae > Himalopsyche > Himalopsyche tibetana. The sequence continues at coordinate 816,089 of JAPJYX010000006.1, forward strand.
AGCGATCCTAGCACGTTCTCTAAACAGAAACAGAGCCACCGCACTTGTACAAAATGCAAGCGCGGACATTCTAGCCTGGTTCGCCAACTGGCGCATTCAAATACATCTCGAAAAAAGCACTGCAATAACCTTCAGTCGCAGGCTAAATAGACACGGTAAGAACATCAAATGCATCCGGATGCAAAACACAAACATCCCGTGGGCACGAACGGTAAAATACCTCGGCCTCACACTTGATTCGCGATTAAACTTTAGCAGACACATATCTGTAAAAAAAAAACAGGCATCCCGAGTCACGGGTCAACTCTACCTAATGATCGGGCACAGTAGTAAACTTGCAATAAACAGCAAGCTACTCCTGTACACCGCGATTACACGTCCGATCATGACCTACGCATGCCCAATATGGGCATACGCAGGCATGCACCACATCCAGACGCTCCAGACAATACAGAACAAATCACTTCGAATTATAGCAGGCGCCCCCTGGTTCGTTCGAAATACCACCTTACACAGAGACACCAACACAGACACCATATTCGAACACGTCACGAAACTGTTGAAGAAATTCTACAGCGACATGACAGACCACCCAAACGACATTATCAAATCGCTACTTAACGATTACATAAAATACCCACACACCGACATAGCACGCACGGCCAAGGAAGGTTCTCCTTCTCAAACCACCCTAATTCCCGCACGACCAGCAAACGACTTAGCAAACCAACCACGATGACACGTTGTTTCTTTTTCTTTTCTTTGTAATTTTATAATGTATCTATAATGTAAATATCTATGTAATCTGTAATGTATGTAATCTTGTCCCTGTACATATAAATACCACAGACCATCTTGTCTCATAATAAAAAATAAAAAAAAAACCAAACAGGACCCAACACGAAAAAGGGGGGAAAAAAATACTCCCAACAACAGCCGAAAGGACAATTGGAGCAATCCACAAGGCCCAACAACCAATCGTGATGACACCAAGTCAAAGTATTCTCTTCAGTTGATATTGCTCGTCATGAGAGAAACTATAATGCTGTTCCAGCGTAATTTTCCTATTGACAGTGAACACCTTAAAAGTGATAATATTTTGCTAACACTAGTGACAGCAGTGAATATCTTGAATACGTTTTTTATTTTAGTTTTTCATACATTTTTGATACTTTTTTACGCGAATTTTCGATTTTTGGAACCAAATTATATGAAAATGAGGTTCATTTTATGCGTTTTGGAATCAATGTATCGCGTAAAGAAAAAGAATCGGGTGTATTGAAATTGGCATTGAAAGGACATGAACCTGCCCTTTTCCACATTTCCAGCTTAAATTATGTGTTAAAATTTTATTAATCGTAGAATTAAAAATACTTTGTTACACTCACATATGGCTATTTTGGAACAAAAATGTTGCCGTCCGCTGACATAGAAAAACTCGTATTGTTTACAAATGTATCTATTTCGTTTTATTCGTTTCAAAGATTTTACTCAGAAAAATCGTTTTATGATTTACAAATGAAATTCTAGGATACAAAACAAAACTCACGCAAAGCCCTTTATCCTATTGTGTTGATTTGCAAAGTCCACCCACTCTGTCAGGGATTATGTAATCTTTCATGCAAACATGTTTTTATAGTAATAAAGGATATCGAAAGAGGATTTAAGTGGATTTGTTCTGATAATACATTTTTTTATTTGTGTCATAATTTTCATAACAGTCTTTGTGAAACATGGTAGGACTCAGTGATTATTATGCGAAGTAATTCCATAACTGTGAAGATCGATGTATGTATGTATACCTAAAAGCAACATAAACGGGGAAGGGGGGCTATCAAAGGGAGGCTTTTTGTTAATTTGCGTCATTCAAATACATTTTTAGCCTTAGAATTAATGCTCATTTTTTAAAAAATATTATTCAATTAAAAACGTTAGTATTTTGACTTGACTTGCCTTAATTATGGTTGAAACGAGATGAATTATGTAGATGAATCAAAAGCTAAAAATAATATGTTTTCGTTAATTTTTGTTGTTCGTATATTCCAGTGCTTCCCAACCTTTTTCATGTCACGGACTCCTAAATCTGAAAACAATTATCTATGGACTACCATTTTTTTATTATTTCACATGTTCGTATTTTATCACGAAGAATGTTGAAAGTGTTGAAAGTGAAAGATTTTTTTTGCGGACCCCAGGTTGGGAAGCACTGGTATATCCAATACATTTCTTGTTCGGGTTAGGTATAATTACCAGGGCTGTGGAGTCGTTTAAAGAAAAGACGACTCCGACTCCGAGGAAATTTTTCAAAAATTTATCTTATATATATGTATTCCATCAGATCATCTTCAGTCAGCCAAGCGCGAAATGTCAACACTTTGGCCTATTTTGTTTGAATACACATCATTAATAATATATACACATCATTAAAAATTCGAGCCATTCAATTTTCACGACTCCGACCAAAATACCGCTACTCGCGACTCCGACTCCACAGCCCTGGATACCAACTCCACCGGCAAATAGGAACACAGAAAAAATATTGTTTTTTTTATTATTTGCTTTTTTTCGCTAGTTTTATTATATAACACTCCATTCGGCTTAAACCGAGTTTTAGGATATACTGGAACTCGAAAACCGATTTATGTAAGCCCTAGTTGGTTCCAAATTTATCTAGTCTTATTTTATCTAGTTTTTTTTTGTCTTTTGGTGGATGATTATAGTTTTATTTTACATTAATATTTAGATCAAATAATTGTGAAATACATATCGACTGTGGAAAGGAAAAAGGACTTAACCCACACATATCAAATTTTACAGGAGGCGCTAAAAACGAGTTTTGATGATTTTGTGACATATGCAAATTATGAATTATACACAACCCTGAAGTGCACGGAGACTTCTAAACTGGTGTTTAATTAACATAATCTAATATTAATTAAAGAAGTTGTCTAGGAAAAACCTTTATTTCAGTCTTTTTTCTTGGTTTTAGTTTTTTACAAGGTCATTTTTTCAAACTTAAAAGCTAAATTTAGATACTAATTCGGCATTTGCAGCTTGCATCCTTTTGATAGAACGTGTATCAAGTTTGATACATTGTGATTATCGAAAAAAACCTGTTTTGAAGAAACTGTGGGTTAAGTCCTTTTTCCTTTCCACAGTCGATATGTACAAAAGGTAGTTTTGATATTTTTGAATAGAATGGATTTCCATCATCTTATTAAAAGTCATCATTTATTTATTGAATTTGTGTGTAGTTTTTCTCACTTACCCCACTGACACTTAAATGTTGCAGTCGCGGGATTTGTGCGCGCCCGCATATATAAGTTAATTCATTTTTTGGGGTATTACAGCGGTGGGCTGCCAATACGATAAAAGGGGCTAGCATAATCACAAAGCAATTCTCGGTGCTCTGGGGAAGGAGTGAATTTTTATTTTTTGGAGTTTATCACTCCTATGCAATTATATGTAATACTTAAATAAGCAATCGATTGTTACTTAATACACTTACACTATGTAACAATATGACATTCACCGTAAACATATCAATCTAAATGGCTAAAAATGTACTACTGTGTATACTGAAGCTGTCTTAGATAATGTGTAAGTGAGAAACTGCAGGTACATACTAATTTGATATAACAATATTTTTTTCTCTTAAATTAACAAGGAGCTAGCCAGCCTTCGTAAAATTTAACAAGGGGATCGCGCTAGCCCCCTCCAACCACCCCTGGGCTATTATATTCGTTCGTCATATATTTTTGAAACCTGCCGATTTTCCTTGTCCAATTTTAAATATTTTAGAATACGCTTTAGTGTACAAAAAGGTTGGGAACACTTGTTTTAAGACCAGGTCGGAGTAGTCGATCGACTTGCTCAGCTCTACCCTCTTCTTGTGCATTGAATGACACTTACATAGGGTGTGTTTAGCATCCTACTTCATAGAGCCAATTAGCATGCCGACATATACGCTAACTGGCTAAGCTCATAAAGCTTAAAAGCAAAACCACTCTGACCCTAAACACTTCCAACATTATGTATTATAATTTGTCGGTATACTGCCAGAAAACGTTATGTCAAATTTTGGGTGTTTTGAGTAATGAAAGCAGAACTATAGATTTAAACACGCTTTATAGTCTCAAAAACAAGCCGACTCGTATTGCATTTATTTTATTTTATATTTAAAGAAGTAGGTAATACGATATAAGTATATTTCGTTGGCAGTAATTACTGGCATAAACTTTTATATAACTTAAGTCTTTTTAGCTGTACAGATTTCTTATTTCTACAGCTACCCAAAAACGATTATACGACTTAACGTTTTGGTCAATTGTTTTTTTTATTTATTTGTCGTATTGTCTACCGCAGCAATACATTTCAGTTCGCTTCATATGTACACACATATATGAAAAAGTCGATTATCTCAAAACAAGATTTATTGACTGAACATTTATTGGCAGAGTACCGACAAAATCGACCGATAATCGGCAAACAATCTTAAGTAACACAATTAGGTAAATTGCGTTTTAGAGGAATAATTTTTCAATATCGCTTTGGACGTCAGTGACACGAAAATTTAGAACGTCACTCAATCGTCTGATATTTTTTTCATTTAACAGATGATATCGATAATTAAAATATTTACGTATGATATCGATACTTTAGAGAAAACATAATTTTGTAAAAATTATAAATTGTCGGTTACGATTTTCTGCCTATTATGGGTCGATATGTTAATATGTCCAGAATTAGTATAAAACAACCACGACGCAAAAAAGAGCTTAAATGTGTTGCGAATAGCTTTTTGAAAAATAAAAACATGTAATTAGGTACCTACCTTACCGAAGGTTAATTTGTAATTATCGATAAGCTACCGTTGCTAGTTCCGGCTTTGTTATTTAAAAAATGGTTGGTATATGTAACAAAGAGGTCATAACTTTTGTTAAAATAAAATGTTGACAGTTAAATCACGTACCGCGCTCCATCGCACTTTCATCGCGACGTGGCAATATCGTCTGACTTAAGTCCATAATAAAGTAGATTTTATACACTAATACAGAGTTCGAAAAACTGCGGCCCGCTACCTGTTTGCGATCTGGTCCAAGTCCGCCATGATGCGCGTTGATTGGATCACAAATCATTTTGATGATAGGAAGTTTTAGCTCCGAACCCCAGTTTGGTTAAATTTAATCTCAGTCTCTAAAAAGGTTACCGACCACTGCTCATACATATATATTGACGTTACTCGTAATTTATTTTTGGGCGAGTTTCATTTAATGTGAGAAATTTCTACTTTTGTTCACGATGTTATACTCCGAGAATAAATCCCCCCTAACAAAAGTCATTAAGACCAATAACAGCTTGATGAACTCGACGTAAAACAGGTAGGTAGAAATAAAATGAAAAACCATCGCTCAACTTTTACGAAAGCGTTTATTTAAGAATTTGTAATCACCGAAGCTTAATTACCTACAATATTTAACAGACAAAATTTTGAATTAATACAATACACAATAACTATTTTAATACCTAGATTACAAAACACACAGATTACAAAACACACGATTTTACAAAAGATAAAAAAAATTGAAGCTACCATCAGCGCGGGAACAAAATGAATTTTAATTTCGTCGAAATGGAAAAAATATCAGTTCTTTCATCTCGGACGAAAGAATTGATATTACGGGTTACCTGATATTTACAAAGAGAACATGTTCTCCGATTCGATGTACAGATAATGTTGTACATTCTTTTAAGAAATGGTCTTCATTTTAAATTGGAAAATATATATGTATATACATATATGTATCGATGAAATTCCTATTTATGCAAGCCGCATAGTCCATACCCCAATATGACAGTTTAGCACAACTTGCAGCCGCGAAATTGATAGCGGCCCGCAGACTAATAACAAAGTTGCCTTAGACTAATTTTCAATATTTGCCAGTGAGAAGTTTATTATTAGTTACTTCGATATCAACTCCGGCTTGTATTCCCAAGAACGAAAAATATGTGTTGCACCTAGGATATCCAATCCCGGGATTTTGGGATCGACTCATTTTTTAATTTTTTTTAGCTCACCTAGCTCACCAAAGAATCTGAAATTCTCGATTTGCCAATTTCGTGTCAATTTTCGGGATTTGCTCAAAATTTCTCAATCCCGAAATCCCAGGATCGCGGCCATGTCAGTCCCGGGATTTCGGGATCAGAAAATTGAACGGGATCCCAGGATTGGGTGCCCTAGTCCAGTGATCGCCAAACGGTCGCTCGCGAGCTACTGGTAGCTCGCCGAGGCTTTTTCGGTAGCTCGCGTAGGATATTTTATCATATTTATAAATTTGCCTATAAAAACAAAATGCCTAAATGTTGCCGTTGCAATGAAATGCAAATTTGCAATAAAAATTGTAATATTATTTTTTCAGCTGTATCGTTGAAAATTTTCAAGAAGATAGCCCTTCATTAGAAATGGAATTGATAGAATTTCAATGTGATCTGTTGCTTAATAGTGTTGCCTCAACTATAGAATCTGTATGGCGTTTCGTCCCAAAAGAAAAGTATCCAATTTCGGTTCGAATTGCGCTCAAACTTAAAGAATTGTTTTGTGCTGCCTACTTATGTGAATCAATGTTTTCCACTATGAAGGTGTTTAAGAGTAAATATAAAAACAGACTCACAGATGTACATCTTGATGCATTCGGATGGGAGTGACAATGTACTCACCGAGAATCGAAAAAATTGTGGAGGAAAGTGAATGCCATTCTTTTCACTAATTATTTTTACTCGTTATTTTTACTTTTATTTTTATACTAGCTGACCCAACGAACTTCGTAACGCCTCAGAATCAATAAGTGTTGTGTTAACTTGATAACTTAAAACATGATGACTACCGAGCCAACCTTTAGTTGTAAATTGTGCGGTGGAAAACCAGGCAGATCCAATGAGTTTAAAAATTCAGTTGGATAGTTGGTTGCTTCGTCTTCGTTTGTTACGCGGTCGATAGATTTGAAGGAATGTAGTGGACCAACGATTTGATTTTGAATTGTGAAGTTTAAATGATCCACATCTTTGTTCTTCGCCGCAAAAATTGCTCGTCCACTCAACCAATTGCAATTTTTGTGATAAAAAAAACTGATAAAAAACAATTCGGGATCATTAGAAATAGTATTTTTTATATAAACATGTCCGCTCCCAATGTGGAGCATATGACCTCCTAATGCCTTAACAGAAGTTTTCATACATGAACTGTTTTTTACTCAGTTCCTCAACCTCTTTTTTTTAATCATACCGTCTTTTTCCGAAATAAGATACTGTCTTACTTTTTTACATACAAATAATTTTAATATTCCATTTGTGCGCCCCCTAATAGTTTGCGCCCTAGGCGGTTGCCTATTTCGCCTGTAAGGTGGCGCCGGCCCTGGAAGCAACCAACTATACAACTGAATTTTTAAACTCATTGGATCTGCTTGGCTTGCCACCGCAAGATTTACAACTAAAGGTTGGCTCGGTAGTCATCATGTTTCAAGTTATCAAGTTAACACAACACTTATTGATTCTGAGGCGGTACAAAGTTCGTTGGGTCAGCTAGTGCGATATAAAATAACTTAGATTATTCCACGAATTGGTAACAGGAGTAGAATAACAAAGTTATGAAGTTTAACTTCCTTCTTATTTATAGACTTTGAAATTAATCTTTAATATTATTACACCAGCGTTTTGCTGGTCGAGAAATTTTAAATACTACACCGGGAGGTCTCTTGTTGCTGAAATATGAAACGCGCTGCCGTCTCGGCTAAAAAAACAACCCTGTAAATTATTTTTAGCGATAAATAAAAGCACAAACGATGCTTTGTTGCAATTTCTAAATCAAATGGCAACGGTGTATATAAAAAGCTATCCAGAACACCGCGTAGGACAATACAAGGACAGTCATAAATGTATATTAAATATATATCTTCGAATGAAAATGATTTTACAGATCGGCTTGTATATGAATTTGTTATCACGAATCATTTAAAGCAGTGCTTTCCAAACCTGATGATACAACGCATTCCTTTTAAAAAATACACCTTTTCGCTTCTCCATCATATATTTTATTCAATAATATGTGAGATTAGTAAAATGTAAAATAACTAGATACAGATAGTATACAAAAAAACCTACTTTTATCATCAACCATAAAAGATACTAAATACAACCATGATATGAAATAATTTAACAGTGATATTTATACAGAAACAAATTGAAATGAAAAGGTGGAGTAAACAATCATCACATCACACGATTTTGAGTAGAGTAAGAAATATTTTTGGAAGGAAAAATCCAGTCCGGTTAGTCCTAACGAGGCCTCTTATCACGTACAAAATAAAGAAACGGCGGTGGACCTGGCTTGGACACGTGTTGAGGATGCCTGAAGAGAGCCTGAACCCTGCCTGTCTCTTCTTCCGGCCGGATGGATCCCGGCGTCGTGGAAGGCCACTGATGACTATCCACAGGTTGTACTCGGCGGAGTTGCGAGACGCTGGGATGACCTGGGAGGAGGCGAGGAGACTGGCTGGAGATAGAGAATTGTGGAGGAGCTTCGTGGTGACCATGTGCTCCGCATAGGGAGCGGATATGGATTCAAAAAAAAATCCAACTTTTATGTTACTGCGCCTCCCTTTGATGAAAAGTATATCTACGCGTCTCCCAATCCTTTATTTCATATAGTGATAAAGACACGTTTTAAAGAGTAAATAAATATTTTGGACTGTTCGCGCCTCCCTTTGAAATAGTCCACGCCTCCCTGGTTGGAAATCGCTGATCTAAACTGTCGCATGAAAACAGTTTTTAAACAAGGATTGATGATCATTATGTGTTATGATACGAATCCCCTCAATTGTTTGACATATTATTAACTAAATAATCAAGCCACAGGTTCCGCTGAACAAGTTTGGGAAACCCTGATCTAAGCAATGGGAATTGCAGACGGTGCAACTAGGGCATCCAATCTCGGGATTCCGTTCAATTTTCTGATCCCGAAATCCCGGCATTGATACGGCTGCGATCTAGGATATCAAATAGAGGTTTTTAAATATCGGATACCCTACTATTGACTGTGACGTTTTGGCCGGCGTAGTTTTCAGACCGATTCCCAAACATTGAATGTTTGTGAGTGTTACGGCCAATGCGGATTAACCACATAGGAGGTCCCAGGCGCCTGTTGTATAATGTGTGTAACCAAGGAGATCAACTTCTTGCGCATGCGCAGTGTGTTATAAATTTGGGTATAAACCCCCCTCGCCAAGGAAAATTTGATTATTGTTCATCCACACGGCTAACACGTAGGATGGTGTTTTTCCATTACATGGCTGGCTTTTTAATACTATGCAACATACCGTATTACTGGTCCGAAACATTAAATAGGTTTTAACAGAACAACGAGGACTTGCTGTTAGTTTATCACATGGTTGGCTTTTAAGTTTTAAGTAACTGTTTGCTTTCTATATCGTATAATTTATTTGTCAAAATACAAAGATTTTGATAGAGCAACGAGAACTTGTTGTTAGTATGTATGGTTGGCTTTAAGAGAATGCAAGATGTCATTATTTGGTTTATATATCTTATCACTTTTTTTGTAATATACACTTTTGGTAAAGTAAAGACTTTCACAGAGCAACGAGGACTTTTTGTTAGTCTAACCCCCTCAGACTTCTCTATGATATACTATAAATGAGAAGTTGTTGAGTACAATCGCTTAAAATTGTTGAATAAAAAAATGGTTTTATGAGGAATACCTGTCAGTCAATCACATGGGTGGTTGACACTCGCTCTACAGAAAAAAGATTTTCACAGAGGACTTATTGTTAATAATATAATAGACGTGTATGTAATATCTAATGTAATATCATTTTTTCAACCTCATAAATAGATTTTGACGGAGCAACGAAGACTCGTTAATAGCCTATCCTTGTGAAGGCTTTACTAAGGTTGTACTCTTCAAGGAGTTGTTAACTAGAATTGTTTACAATAGTTGAACACGCTACGAGCCGGCCGTTCACACGAAAAGTCTTTTTCCATCTTGCCTGATAGTACCTATGTTCCGCATAACAAAGCTTGGGAAGCCATGTCTATACTTATTCTTTTCACCAGATATTCAATATACAGCGAATCAATCCGTTTTAGGTAATATCAAACCACGGCAAAAATAAAAATAAATATATTTGCAAAAAAATGATCAAATAAGCGTGAGATAAATAGGTCACCATAAGAGTTAATATTTGTTAACCAACAGTCATGTCCTAGCATTATTCTTCTATCCTAACTCTCTTTGACAAAAAGGGGTGAAATAACTGAGCGAGTTCTCGAGGAAAAACTTCTGTTGACATACCCCAATTACGGACCGTATGCTCCACATTGGAAACGGACATGAATAAGAAAATCACCCTTCAAGGCATTAAAACTAAATTTATTATTTCACTTGGGGGTCCATGGTCCGATTTTTGCGTTGAAAGGGGTCCATGAGCATAATACGTTTGGAAACCACTGCTCTATTCGAATGGAGTACATTTTGCTTCCTAAAAAACGCCCCACTTCTCCGCAAACAAAAAAAATCCCTCATAAATGCGTATAAAAAAATCTTACCGTACGATATTTTAGACCTTATTATACCTTACGTAAGATGCCAATTATGAATGCCGGACACCCAATTCCGTTAAATAATTTTACAATAATATATTGCTTGAGATGTGAATTTCATAATTTAATAAATTTAACATTCATTTAAAATGCGAACAATATCTTTAAAAAATGATCTTATTCTCGTTAGATAGAAATCTAAAAATCTAAAATATTTATATTATCGAATTGAATTATGTCAGTAGTACATAATTAGTTGCAGTATAAAATAAATTGTAAACGAAAAATTCAAAATTTATATGTCAGCTTAACTACTTACTTCCACCATGGATTATTTGTTAAAGAAAATATGTGTATGAGAAAAAATATATAAAATTCTGCTGTATTGTGATAGGGTCGATATTTTTGATTATATTGAAAAGAAATGTCATTCATATATGTATTTAATATTGAAAATTCACATACACAGTATGTTTACGTACTCTTGTTATCTTACTGATATTCATATATGAGGGTCTTACTTGCAAACACGGCTTATTCTAAAATGGTTATAAAAAATGAAACTTGAATTTCAAAAACTATGTTCATTTTAAAAGTTTTTAAGTCGTACATTACTTTGGAATGATATTTATGATGTTGTCAAGTCATTTTTGAGACTGATTTCTAAAAATACTTTCAAAAATTATTTTTATCTACTAAATTATCTTCATGGTTCATATTTCAACAATTTTGGATAAGCTGGGTTTGCAAGTAATAATACCTTCATATTATACGTTCACTTGATAAATGCAAACAATGTCATTATCAAATATTAAACTTAATTTATCAAATTGTAATTGCAGCATGAAAATTAAATAAATAATTTCAACAATTATTAACGACGAAAGACGTGAAAATATAAAAAATATCACCGGCCATCTCTAGCGTGCTTCTATATATAAACCTTTAGAGCAAGGGTGGCCAACCCGCGGCCCACTGGGTGTCTACTTGTGGCCCTCGGAGCATATCCACACATTTTTTTCTTTTAGTGTACATAAAACTACCAAAAACACATTCCAACGTACGTAGGTCGTATCATACATATCTCAGATATGGAAGTATTTCAGTACATAGATTGATCCAACTATCGCGACAATCTTTTCTACAGTATATTTTTGTTAACAAACAATAACAACGCTAAGCTGGTTTTAAAAAGCGCGCACGCCGATCTTGCGTGGATAGCCGTGAGCGTGAATGTTGAAAAGAGTGTTTTATTTAAAGCAAGAAGTACAATCATTCTCTGCAAGCAAGTCAACAAGTATCCTAGAATTTGAAAACATGGAGTGGGATAGCGACTTTGTATTTCTGGTCGATATAGTTAGCCACCTAAATGTTGTTAATACTCGTCTACAAGGGAAAGATCAACTAATTAATAACATGTGTGACCTTATTTCCGCATTCCAAATGAAACTGTCTTTGGGAACAACAGTTAATGACAAAATCTTCACTCACTTTCCTACATTGTTATTGCAGCCAGACGTCACACAAACGGTGGATAAAATATGCTTCGTTGATATCCGACCTGAACCTGGAATTTGATTTCAAGATTTTAAAAAGCATCGTGTGCTTTTTGCTGCATTTGCAACGCCATTCTCAGTAGACGTGAATTTATCCAGGAATTTTACAAATGGAACATTGTGAAATGTGTTGTGATGCACAGTTAAATGAGAAATATAATCAGGTTGGTTTGGAAGAGTTTTACCAAACATATTTGGATAAGGAGAAATATCCTGCATTTTACAAACATGCTCTATCGATGATTTCGCTATTTGGAAACACTTGTGAACAGCTTGTTAGTCGAATGAAGCATATTGAATCTCAAATATGAACACGAATCACTGATGAGCATTTGAAAAACTGTTTGGGTGTAGCAACAACATCAATCGTTATCAACATTGATGCACTTAGTTCTGACAGACAAATTTATTATGTTTTGTTAATTTTTTGTATTGCCTAACTCTAATCTAATAAATATGTTTGATTCTCAATTTAAAATTCATCCGTGCACTTAAACGCCTGAAGATGCCGAAAGGCAAATCCCGGGTCGTTAGTGACAAAATCTGTGTGAATGTACATAATTTGAACGATTCAAATTTAAAACATTTCTTGTTTACTTTGAATAATAAAAGAAATTTTGTCAACGGCCCGGTAGAAAATCTTATTTTTAAAATCTGGCACACATTTCATAACACAATACTTTTTAATCCCGGGATTAGAAGAAATGATCCCGAAACATTTGGGATTGGTTTTAAAACAGAAACGTGTTGGTTTTCAAGTCGGCAGTTCACGCATATGCAATAAACGATACCCAATTTTATTATTAAGACTTTATCTTTGCAATAAGAAAGAGTCGCAGCCGAAAAAGTAACTTGATGCCAATCATATTTAATTTTCTTCAACACATTATACGCACGTGTACTGTATTTGAATGCATTTGTCGACAATATTCATTGTTTGTTATTATTAAGCTTTAAATTTCAATATTTATTTTTCGCTTTGTTCTCTACATCAATGAATGTTGCCAGATATCAACGGCAGTGTTTTTTTTTTCGTAATGTATTGTTCATAAACATTTTGTACCGTAATTCGAAACCTTTGACTAAATGGCGAAACAATCGATGCTCTGGTACTCTGGGAATATTTTAATATTTAAATTTGGTTTTAAAAAAAAATGTATGTAGACGAGAATTTAAGAAATCTTCATTCTTGCAGTCTGAAGTAGGTAATTGCTTTTTTCAGCTATCAACATTAATCATTTTAAGTTATATTTCGTAGTTTTACATAATGTATGCATATTAAGTTAGTTTAATAATTATTTTTCATATTTTTTTTACGAGTAATTAAAAAATCCACTCATTCACCTCTACATCGCGAATAGCTGAGATTATGAGAGCTTTTTGGTAACGTATTGGCAGCATACAGCTGGTTATATGATATAGGATAATTTTTGTAATTTATTTTTCACCAATATTATCAATTTTTATTTCTTAAAAAATCTACTGATCCCAGGATTGAAAAGTTCTAATCCCGAAATCCCGGGATCAACATTTTGACTCGGGATTGGATTCCCTAGTTAAGACTATAATCGGTAACAGAATGGGTGACGATATAATTAAATAGGTATGATACCGTTTAAAACGAATGTACCGAAACATCTTCCATATGAAAATATTTCATATTATCTTAGAATGAATCTTGAAAATGAATCTTAGAATGAATCTTGACTTGCACGGCAACCACTAAATTATTTTGTTTGATATTGCAACTATTTTCCTTTTTTATTTGAGCGAAACGACGTACAATTTTGAAATATTGAGATACCTGATGTATCTTCAGTAGCTTGAATATGAAATTACTCTATCAAAGGATGTATGTTTTCAATGACGTCCCCGTGCACAGCTTCGCCCTTGAGTAAGTACAAAATGTCAGTGCAGACATTTTTTCAAATAATCATATTTTTATTATTAATAATCATTTTTGTAGATAGGACTGTAAAAATGGCGAGAACTCTTACGAGACTATGGAACTTACAACTGAAATTTTTAAAAAATCCATCAAAATACACTGAAAGTACGATTTAACGTGAGCTGAAGTCACAAATTTGAAATTACTAACGTAAAATGATATGATTCGCCGCCTGTGCGGTTGAGTGGTCAACGTCGTTGGCTTCCGTTACGGAGTTCACGGGTTCGAATCCCAGGACGGACAGTTTTATAAATTGATTTTTCAATCGATTTATGAATTTCTCTTCGAAGGCGTGGATGTATGTGATGTCTTGAATTACCTCCTAATTATGTCCTAGCCCTATCCTTCTATTCCTACTCTCTATGGAAAAAGAGAGGTTAAGCAACTAACAGTTGAGTAACAAGCAGTTCTCGTAGAAACACTTCTGTTGAGATAAACTCCATTAGGGGTTCATATGCTCCACATTGGGAGCGGACATGGTAAAAAAAAAAAAAATGATACAAACTAAATTAACAACATTCGAGATTTTTTTTTATAGCTTTGGTACGGAGTGAAATAATTAGCGAGAGCTTTCAATGGTTTTAATCATTTCAAAATTGTTTTTGGAACAGTCGGAGACGTCCTTATTTTGACTGTCTCGAAAAATATTTTTTTACGATATATCGTAATTTATTTTGATTGCATATTGTGTTGAGAACACACACAGGTACTGTATGTATTTAAACTACGTCTCGACGACAATCAGCCGTTGGTAGCACACAAATAAGACCGGCAATCGTTATTACATTTTACGGCAAGATTGTCGTCTTAACAGCTTACCCCCCGCGTGTTTTCTTTAGAATTTGACCTAGAATTCTACTAAATTCACCATAATTTGTAAACCAATTGAGATATTTTCACAAAATTTGATTTGATAGCTTCCAGACACATTGGCGCATAAATCAATGCCACTTGAGCAATGGTTCTATATCTGTGGGTTGCATACTTATGTGGTGTAGTCAAAAAAACTTAAATCTACTATAAGGTTTTTTTTTAAATATGTAAAATCTACTTTTTATGTTCATATATATATAAAACTTTAATGGATATATTATTTACAAGTTATCATCGAAAAATCGTAAAAAAGTACGTTTTATGGATAATAACAAATTCAATACAAATTGCCTATTTTGTGGACGAAGATCATACCTAATAACAAAAATTATTTAACGGTTTTTTTTAAATATTTTTTTTGTAGCATCAAAAAAATTACATTTTTTTCCGCTTTACCTATTATATGATTCGTTACATCTTTTCCTTATATTTAAAAACAATTCAAAGCAATAGTTGAGGCTCTAATATCGTAATGATTAACCTATCTGTCACCCTCGAGTAGAATATATATATATATGTATTTAAGAATTATTGCGTAGTCGTCTTTTCCTTATATAACCTTAAATTCATAAATAATTTCTGACCTATTATTACACCTCAATATTAATCTAAATAACACAATCGAGCACAAAGCTTGGAAAGGGTTGGCTGTATTGATGAGACAGTTCTAGGAAAATTGGAAAAGCTATCTAGGTAAACAACAAGGTAGAAAGATGTTTATGATGGGATATTATAAGATGAAAGAATGGTAAAATGTCGCCAGACGTTATTAAGCACTCTGTTATTAATTCTGCATTTCTAAAGATCAGATTACGCTCAACGTATGCTTACAAAAAGAATAATTGAGGTATCTCAACTCACTCAGTTGCTAAGCCTTTATTATTAAGAAGAGATATGATTATTTAGAAAGAATATGGTTAAGAAAAAACTGGTGGTTAGTAAATCACTCTCGCTACCCCCCGCTATTTTAAAAATGGAAGGATGGGAGGGAATTTTTAGACATCGCAAACGTCCATGCCTTCGAACAGAAATCAATAAATCGATAGAAAAAATCAAGGCTGTGGAGTCGGAGTCAGAGTCACGGAGTCGCGGTATTTTGGCCGGAGTCGGAGTCGTGAAAAATGAGCGGCTCGATTTTTGTGTGCTTAAACAAAATAGTCAAAAGTGTTAACATTTCTTGCTTGGCTGACTAAAGATGTAAGATAAGTTGAAATGAAATTATTGAAAAATGTCCTCGGAGTCGTTAATTATTTTAAAGCTGGTGTCGGAGTCGTCTTTTTTTCACGCGACTCCAAAGCCCTGGAAAAAATACTGATCGTACTAGGATTCGAAGCCGTGATGTCCGGCTTGGAAGCCAACGACGTTGACCATTGTGTCATGGGCCCGGCTATAATAATATCGACTGTGGAAAGGAAAAAAGACGTAACTCAGGCGTGTCAAATTTTACAAGAGGTGCAAAAAACGTATTTTGATGATTTTGGGACATATGCAAATTATGATTTATACACAACCTTGAAGTGCACAGAGACTTCTAAACTGGTGTTTAATTGACATAATCAAATAAATTATCCAGGAAAAATCTTTATTTCAGTTGTTTTTATTGGTTTTAATTTTTTACAAGGTCATCTTTTTCAAACTTAAAAGCTAAATTTAGATACTAATTCGCCATTTGCAGCTTGCATCATTTTAATAGAACGCGTATCAAGTTTGATACATTGTGATAATCGAAAAAAACGTGTTTTGGAAAAACTGTGGCTTACTTCCTTTTTCCTTTCCACAATCGATATAATACTTTAGTGTTAAATATTGTTATTACTACCTCATATGCATTGTTAGATATATTATATTATTAGTTAACAAGTTTTTAATCACAAGCTCTTCATATATTTTATGTATATATCTATAATATATTTTCGTACATTGAAGCTTTGCAACTTATTGTAAAATAATTATAAATTCTGTCATTTGAAATACAGCTAGAATTACGGGAATTACCAGGCACTATCGTCCCCATCATATTGACTGCACGCTGAAAACTCTCCGAAGCCCGATTTAAACATCAAATCACATTAAATAACGCGTATTATTCCATTTGATGCTAACTCATTTCTCGCAAAATAATATTTTTAATATATTACAATAAACGCTAATTTTACCAACCAGGAATAAGCAGTGATATCACATCATACTTTCTATACGAGCACTTGAGAAGTTAAGAAGTATAATGATACAACTTTTATATTGTATAATCACGTATTTGTTTAGTGTTTTGGTGTATTTTCCATTTTTATTTTAGGCATATAACACCTTGCGACACCGAGTGATCAACGTCGTTGGCTTCGGTTACGGAGGTCACGGTTTCGAGTCCCTGTACGGACAGTTTTTATAGAATACATGAAGAATTTAAAATAAGTGAATGGTATAAATGTTATGTTTGAATAGTATTTCATGAAATATAACCGACCCGCATATACAAGGAGTGCATTGATCCAATGCCACATTAACTGGCCGCCACTGCTATAGATAAAAGCACCTGTTATGTTGGAATAGTATTTCATGAAATAAGACCGCCTCCGCATATACAAGGGGTGCATTGTTCCAATGCCACATTGGCCGGCCGCCACTGCTATAGATAAAGGCATCCATGCGTACAATATGTATACGTAAAAGCTATTCGCAATACGGAAAACCTTTAGGACTTAATGTCGACTGGACCAGTGCTTTCCAACCTTTTTCACGTCACGGACCCCTAAATATGAAGACAATAATCTGCGGACCACCGAAAAAAAATATTTCACATGTTCATATTTCATCACAACGAATGTTGAAAGAATGAAAATTTTCGCGGACCCCCAGGTTGGAAAGCACTGAAATAGACGGTGAAACCTTGTACACGACAGCTACGAAATGAAAAATTACCGAACTTTGTTTATTCAGAGTCTACCAATGGTTTGATTAAACAGCAATGATTTTTATAATATGTTAGTTATTTAAAAATTCTAATCAACATCTGTTATTGTAAATAAAAAAATGTATAGCGTAATGTTAATAACAACTCAATCAGCTGAGTGAGTCAGTACACGACAGCGATGAAATAGAGCAGACATCGGCTATTAGGATAGAGCCTCTAGTATCCCCGAATTTCATGACCCAGCAGATTGAAGATGTATTGAACGCGCCTGGTAAAACAAATTTGGGCGTGTTTTTGATTTTCAGACCTGACCTTGTCCAGTGTGAAACAACGTAAGGGATCGACTGGTCCTTGGTCCCTTTGAAGTACAGCGTACAGCGCACGCTAAACGGTGGACACTATTTCCTCATTTGATCAAATAATGCTTAGAATAATCGAATGTAGAACATTGGAAGGGCGACATTTTAGATTGAACAGACACACCAAATAACGTAAAACTATTCACTTTAGAATAGAATCTTTACTGAAAATAGCGAATTATTTAGGTAAAAGTGTTCGATGTGAAAATTTGTTTTTCACATATAATAACAATTGAAAACACTATAATACCATAGACAGTGGAAAAAGAAAACTAACATTTTTTGCTAATGACATATAATTTTCTAAACTAACTGCTGAGTAGGGCATCCAATCCCGGGATCCCGTTCAATTTTCTGATCCCGAAATCCTGGGATTGAGATGGCCGCGATCCCGGGATTTCGGAATTGAGAAATTTTGAGGAAATTCCGTAAATTTACACGAAATTGGCAAATTCAAGATTTAAAAATCGTTGGCGAGCTAAAAAAAAAATGAGTTTCTGTGAGATTCTGGGAAAAAGTATACCAAATCGGAGATTTCAAATTCCTCGGTGAGAAAATCTCAATCCCGGGATCCCGGGATTCAAAATAAATCAATCCCGAAATCCCGGGATTGGAAAAAGGCTCCGGGATTGGATACCCTACTGCTGAGTATTGTTAATAAAACTCGAGGCTTCCTTTAGTTTTATAAATAAATATTTTTATTCATGTCCGCTTACAATGTGGATCATATGGTCTCTTAATGGAGATGTCTCACCAGAAGTTTTTTTAAGCATTTTTTGTTAGAAAAAAGTAAGAATAGGGCTACCGGCTAAGGCTAGTGTTTCCCTAATCGCTCTCGCTACACTCAGTTAGCGAGATATCATCACATTCAAATACTTCATGAAGGTATCTCAACAGAATTTTTCTACGAGAATTGATTGTTACCCAATTGTTCAACCTCTCATATATTCAAAGAGAGTACGGATAGAAAAGATAGAGTTAAGACAGGACTAGTGGTAAGCTAATCGCTTTCGCTACGCCACATTACTTTAGGATTGGAAGGGCGGATGGGAAATTTTCAGACATCACACACATCCATGTCTTCGGACAGAAATCGATAAACCGATTGAAAAAATTTCATTTTTTAAAAAATAGTCTTCGAAAACTTTCCATAAACTTTTATTTTAATATAAAGTTGATCGTTGTGGACGATTTTTAACGCACAATAGCTATTAAAACAATGTTATAATATGCAATTAAGCTAATGATTTTTATAATTTTTGCATCATTTAACAGGTATACTATTATATCTCCCAATACGGACTCATAATAGAGTTTATTTCAATATAACTGCTTGTTTTTTCGATTACTCAATCTTTAGAAAAATACTAAGGATATAAAGATTATGACCCTACCCTGGTGACGTCTAACGATAGGATGGGTAAAAATAAATTTGGGCATCAATGACTTTGAGAACAAATTCATAAATCAATTTATGATACAGCCCGAAATTTTTAATACGAAAATGAATTATTGTAACGTGATATTGATAAACTATTTCACCAAAATCATTTAACATGAAAATTAAAACAAGTATTCCAGACAAAAAAAAAGTCTTTCTCCTTCCTTTAAAAGAGTTCCTTTGTCCTAGGCAGCCCTCGCCCGGACAAAATTGTTGAGGGGCACTGTGGTATAGGTAAGTGCCAGAGACTAGGATGCTGTCCGCTGCAATAATGCATTGCGTGAATCAAAACGTCCCTGTGTTGCATTACCTGGCGATATGGCTGTCTCGTTTTTCGCGCGCGTCTCGCAAAAGGGCAAAGTGGGACGCACATCTCAATCCAAAAATAGCCTCCGATCAGGGTGCCGACGGTTCCATGGTAACAGGTTGTTTGATATTTGCCCGGGAAAACATCGGAAATTTGATACTTAATAATAGTGCAATACAAGGAAAAAGGGTTTATCTGGATTGCGATCAAAACCTAATAACTGATGTTTGTCGTTGCATGATAATTCGGGTTACAATAACACCAGTTCTTTACGTAAGAAATTAATAATATCTAGGTAGGTACGTTATATTATTGTTTCAGTTATTGCACAATAATAACCAAAGCTTTCCGAAAATATGATTGTAGGCTATTTCTCTGCGCAACGATAATTATTACGAAAATGAAGATGGTGATAATTTATCATAACATATTTCTATCAAAAAAATATTTCTTCATCATAAAACAGTTAAAGAAAATTAGTCCATATCTCGTCACTGCCAATGTTTTCATCAAAATAAATATGGTGGGTGTTTGTTATTAAATTTGAATGGATCAAGATTTTTCGTCATTATTTGTAAATTTAACAATTTTAGATGGTGTGCTATTTACTTCGTATTTAAGGAAAATGTTCAATTTTCTTGTACAGTGACATGTATTGATCGGTTTTATAAACAAGGTTCGTGGAACTACCAAATTTATTAATTCAGCTAATTCTCAGATATTATGCTGAATAAGACAAACATGGGCGCTACTGACGTCATTCGTGTGACCTTTTATTTAACACCACGGGCTCAAAAAGTTTAAGAAACTATGATCTAAAAGGTAACAGAACCCTTCTCGTGCATAATGCGTTGAAAGCAGGGCTGTGGAGTAGTGTAAAAAAAGACGATTTCGACTAAAGCTTCAAAATATAAAAGGTCTCTGACTCCGAAGAGGTATTTCAATCATTTCATTTTAACTTATCAATACCGACTGTGGTAAGGAAAACAGACGTAACCCACACATACAAAATTTTACAGAAGGCACCAAAAACGTGTTTTGATGATTTTCGGCCATATGAAAATTATGAAATAAACACAAACTAGAAGTGCACGGAAACTTCTAAACAAGTGTTTAAATGACATAATCTAATATAAATTTAAGAATTGTCTAAGAAAAACCTTTTTTTTCAGTCTTATTTATTGGTTTCAATTTTCGCAAGCCCACCTTTTTTCAAACTTAAAAGCTAAATTTAGATACCAATTCGGCATGTGAAGCTTACATTCTTTTGATAGAACGTGTATCAAGTTGGATAGATTGTGATTATCGAAAAAAGCTGTTTTGAAAAAATTGTCCTTTTTCCTTTGCACAGTCGATAATATGTATTCCATCAGATCATCTTTAGTTATTCCGTCAGATCATTATGAGATGACCAAGCATGCAATGTCAACACTATGGACTATTGTAGTTTGAATGCACATCATTAGATATTTTTTTTCAAAATGTGTCGCTCGTTTTTCACGACATTGACTACGACTCCACAGCCGTGGTTAAAGGGAATAAATTTGTCTTGTATCTTGTATGTAGTTTATTGTTTCACCGCTTACTCCCTATCAGTGTGTCAGTCTTATTGCCTACTCAAAGTTTGAAGAGTATGACGTCTAGACGAAATATTTCTGTCGTCTTCGAAATATAATACCAACGGGGATGAATACTTATTTCCATGATACCAGGCATCTGTGAACATATCACATCATTGTATAAACGGTTATCGGCAGCAATGTGCCAGCCTAATCTCCGACAGATCGCATTTCATATTTTTCAATGTGATCCAACCAACTAATTATAATTACGGTGACCATATTTTTCTATGGAAAAAAATAGCCGTCCATTACTTGGTTTGGACATGTGCTGAGGATGCCGCAAGATAGCCTGAATTCTGCTGTCTCTTCTACCAACCGGATGGATTCCGCCGTCGTAGAAGGCCGCTAATGACCATCTATAGCAGTGCTCCGCAACCGGTGTGCCGCGGCACACCAGTGTGTCACGTGGCGATGCTGGGTGTGCCGCGGCACATAGCTCCAATAAACGAAAAAAAATGAAATAGATTTCAATTGATTTGTGGATTTCTTTTTGAAGGCATGGGTGTGTGTGATGTCTTTAATTCCTTCTTCCCACCCGTCCTATCCTTAAAAACGGAGGATATCGAGAGCGATTAGATAACCACTTGTTTTGTCCAATCCTTATTCGACTATCACTATTCTCTTTGAAAAAAAAAAAGATATTTAGCAACAAGTAATCGACAGGTCTTGTAGAAACGTAGGAATCCATGTGCTCTACATTGGTAGCAGACATGGTTAACAAAATATGCATATGATTCTTTTATGATTTTTATCATATATAAACACAAACTAATGTAATTTCTGTGTATTATGGTCATTTTTGTTTGTGGTGTGCCGCAAAATTTTGGAGAACACGTCGGTGTGCCTTGGAAGATAAAAAGTTGCGGAGCACTGATCTATAGGATGTACTCGGCGGAGCTACGGGACGCTGGAATGACATGGGAGGAAGCAATGAGACTGGAAGAGGACAGATAATCTTGGAGGAATCATGTGGTGGCCATATGCTCCGACTAGGGAGCGGATATGGACAAAAAATATTACTGTCCATGTCCGCTCCCAATGCAGAGCATATGTCATTGTTTGTCACGCAGTTGCTCAATCTCTCTTTATTAAGAATTTTAGGGATAGAAAAGATATTAACACTTCCCGGTGCTAAAAAATACTTCCGATATGTTGCTGGCCCATTAGTAAACAAGTGAAAACCATGTTTCAACACTTATCATATGCACAGGACTAGTGGTAAACTTAATCTCTCTTTCCACAGTCGATATATTTTTCGCTCAGATTATAATTTATTTATACTATTTACATGGATTTTTCTGACGTCTTAATGTTATATGAAAAAAAGGGACTACAAATTTTATTGCGCTCGGGGCCTCTCATGTGCTTAATCCACCACAGCTACGAACAGAGACCGATAAATAGATTAAAAAAATGTTATTAATACTGGAATTTGGACCAGTAAGATTCGTCTACTACGCTACGTAAACGACTTATTTTACTGAAACTAAAAACGACTATTTCGTGACTGTCCTGCCAAACAAATAACGTGTGGTCATAGTTATTGTAAAATAAAATATGGCTTACAATTCATCACAGAAGTTCATCCTTTATACGATTGGCATATTGTGAAAATTCTCAAGTTGTTAAAAAGTTTTATCTCTTCCGTTGTACTGATTGGCACAAAAACGATAAGAGGGTTCATTTTCAATCGGATCGAAATTCAATTATTATATTTAATCTTATGAATTTAAGTCATCCAACAGCACCAGTAAATGGCACATTTTTGTTTACACTGAATACGCACGGGAACCATAAAAACTATCTATCGTCCGTTAAAAAAATGTAGTGGAAAAACAAATTACACAAAACAGCTTCCATATCGATTACGGAAAAGAAAAAGGACGTAACCTAGACATATTTTTTTACAGGAGACACAAAAACGTTTTTTGATGACTTTTTTTTAAAACCATACCAATTCTTACAAAAGAAATAATATTTTAAAAATACATTTATTATATAAAAATAGTTTAACATAAGTTAATGCAATTATAATGTTTTTTTTTAAAAAAAGCTTTTTAAAAATCTTCATGGCTGTCGATTTTGTTAAAGTATACATATTATAACTAATTGGAAGCAGTTAAATTATCATTGAGTTATCTTCAGTAATGAAGCATTTTATATTACTTTGTTCAGTCAGTCACGGCTTTAAATTTATTAATCTTTGATGATTTTTTAATTATATGTTAAAGGTGTTAAACCTTTTAATTTTGTGTAATATTATAGAATCACTTCTACTGTAATTTGTAAATTCTTTTCAATGTCAATTGTGTTTTTATTAATACAATGCCTTTCCACCAAGTATTATTGACAGTGGAACACCCTAAAAGTGAAAAATCATAATTTATAATGGAGTACATTCTATCGGTGCCTTTAGCATGCGTTGAATCATCCCCTTACTCCTCCCCTTCGTTATACTTTGATGCATTTACAAAAAAGAATCGACATATACCAACTACACTAGCCACCTAACAGACGGGTACCGGATGTGGTAGGGCTATAGTGGTAGGAACATCTGATTGAATCATAATACCCTTTTAGAGTGACTACAGGTGGGTACCGCCAGAAATATTTATCCCGCTACACTATGTGTTCAATGGAAAAAGTGCATTGTCCATCTAAAATAATTGAATTACTCGCCATCTTTGATGTTTTTTGTGATATGTCACAGGGAATTCGTTCAATAATATTGTACATCATGACGAGAAATATCGCCACATGGAAAAATGATGAGAAATAAGTTTGAAAGAAAGATAGGGTGGGTTTCAAGATAAACACAACTAACGAAGTCAATATTTTTACTCATACGTCATAAATTATGTAAGTTCATTGGTATTCTTCGATAAACAACGTCTAATAATTAAAAACTGAATATTTTGAATACATATTATTACATAAATTTCAAGTAATTAACTTTAATATTGTATCCTACTTAAAGAAAGCATGCAAAAAATATCTATGTTGATGCTGTAGTATTTGTGAAAACCAGGCTTGACCCGGGGGTGGGGAACCGTTTCTTCTCTAAAAGCCGCATTCATTTTTCTGATTCGACATAAAGCCACAGTAAAAAATTACTAGGGAATCTTTGGCCGGAAAAAGGAATATTTCAGGAATTTACGAATTTACATAAATTTACAAAATTACAGATTTGGCTAGAAGGCCGCACCAGAGTAGCCAAAAGGCTTCAATATCTTTAAATTATTTCCACTCCACCTCCGGAAAAACACCCAACTTATATTATATTTTCTACATTGGAAAGAAAATATTCAAAGTTCAAACATCAGTGACATCTTAAAATAATTAACAAAAGAAATGCAAAGCCAAATCATCTTTTTTTAAATTTAGGTTATTATATCCTTGTCTAAATATTATACTATTCAGCGCACCAACAACCGTTGTTGATTAAAAAAATATATATATATTTGTATTAAAAAAAAAACAATCAGTCTTCAAGCGAGTGAAAAGATAGGAAACTCGTTAAAACTAGTTCCTGAAGTTTATATTGCTCAATCATAATATGGGCTGAAAGAGATTCCTTATTAAACCTAAAATATTGTATATGCAGAGTTTGTCAAGCTCCAAACAATTATTTAAAACCTTTGAAGATTCTTTTGAAGAAAATGAATACTTGTGTTTCCCTTCAACACTACTCCCGTCGAATTAAATTATATTCAGATATTTATCTATCTTATATTATAATTATCAACCTTTATTAAAACACATAGACCTTCTTTTTTCACAATGTGCAAAAATTACATGGCATTTTTTAAAAATCCAAACCCGCTCCCAATGTGGAGTAAATGACCTTTCAATGAAGGTATCTATCTATATAGAAGGATTTCTACGGCAACCGCTAGCTAATCAGTTGCATAAAATAACTTTCTTTCGAAGAGAGTAGGGATAGAAAGTATATGGTTAAGACAGAATTAGTGTTTAGCTGATCGCTCTCGCTGGCCCAATTTTTTAGGATTGGAACGGTGGGAGGGAATTTTTAGACATCGATAAACCGGCTGAAAAAAATTCTGTTCGTACTGGGATTCAAACCCGTAAGATGTGTCGCGAAAGCCAACAACATTGACAACATATAAAAAATGTACCAACATATAAGAATTCATTTGAATCTAATATAATTCAAATTTAAAATTGCCTGTAATGTTTGAATTTTTATATTTATCACCATTGGATTTCTTTCTTGAATATGCCAAAAGGCGATGTCAAAACGTATGAAAACGTACAAATTCGAGCGTTTCAAAATTTGATATTGAAATTTCATTGAACCCTTCAGTTGAAATGTTAAATTAAATCGTAACATAGGTCGTGAACATTATTAAACTATATTTAAGCCGTAGTGGAAAATAACTTTATTGGCTGTCTCGCTGCACAAACTTGTTTCCTGATCTAATTCAATTTGCGTTCCGTAAACAGCATGGTGAAAATATTGAAAAGAAAAAAGCTTCCCAGGAAACAGGCTAGACACATAATTTAATATAAAGTATTTTTTCAATGGGATATTCAGCTTATCGTCATGACGGAAAGTTGTCGCGGGAAATTTAAAGGTGAAAAGAGCAACGGTCTGCAAAGACATCTATGTATAATTAAGACAAATTGTCGAGTGACTTATTTGCAAACATTCGTGTTTCTGATAAGAGTCCCTCAGACCTCTTTGAGTTTCAGAAACGGGACATAGCGAGAGCGATGAGCCCTGTCCTAGCCCAATTTATTTTACTATCATTCGAAAAACGAGAGAAAGTAAGCTTCATTTTATCAATTGTTTAAAAACAATCCATGGGAAAACCTCGAATTATAATCCAACGACGCTATATTTTGTTATTTAATATATTTTTGTTCTAACGACTGCCTTGCCTAGGGGTTTATTTAATTATTTGATCCCTTTCCTAGTTTATGCACCCTTTGTTGCAGCGCCGGTGGTTGGAATGTTGACAGTGAAAGCAAAGTAGTCGCTTTGGCAGCCGAAAACGCATTACCCAGAATGATCCATCAATGTATTTCAATACATTGATGGACACAAAAACATTTTTTTAAATTTTATAACACAGTGGTTGGCAACTAGGTCTTATACAAAACTAGTTCGAATTCCAATATATACTTAAAACTCGGTTTAAACCGGTTTTCGAAGTTTCACAAAAAGGATTATTCAATAAAAATAGCGAGAAAAAAATCTAATTTAAAATGATACTAAATTTGTTTTTTTCAGTGTTCTTTTTCGACGGTTGAATGAGCATACTTGCCCCTGTACTTTAGAAGTGTACCCGAGTTAAAATACACAAAAAAAAATCTAAATACACAAAATATGTATAATATTTTATACGCATTCATTGATGTCTACTGACTTTTAATCAACATATGTTATCTCGTTTTTATTATAACCAAAGCAGTTTGTCAATTGAGAAGCTTGGGATCAAAAATGACCACATCCACTTTTACATGAACAGACAAAAACACAATTCTCTTATAAAAACAGTTGTCTATAATGTCTTATACTTAATTGCATGAAAACTACGTTTTTACCGACGTTTAAAAATAAATTCTGTTCTTTTGAATCAGTACTCAACTATTATAACGATATCTCATTTTTTATAAAAACTAGATTTGGGCGTCTTTGATCCCAAGCTCCTCAATTCTAATATTTGATACCGGATTGCCAAGTCGAATAAGCCGGCTTTCGAAAGTCGAAAAAATCTGGGTTTTCAAAATGGGACACGAAAGGTTTTATAATGGTTCAAAATATAAACTACCACTTTATGAACGTTTGCGGTCAATTACTGTCGGCTAAGGCAGAAACCGAAGGCTCTATGACTATATCGTCAAACTATTCTCAGTGACGAAACAGGAACTGGCCAATAGTGGTAAAATATTTTCTGTTACGATTGATAGAGCAGAAGCGCTGATCGAAAAAAATAATGGTTTCATTCCATTGATAGAAAAATATCTTTAACAATATTTTTTATTCATTTTTTTACATTTGGAAAAATTATATGATCTACATATCCATTGTGGAAAGGAAAAAGGACGTGACCCACACATATCAAATTTTATAGGAGGCGCAAAAAACTTGTTTTGGTGATTTTAGGTCATAAGCAAATTATGAATTATACACAACCTTGAAGTGCACGGAGACTTTTAAGCTGGTGTTAAATTGACATAAACTTATATTAATTTAAGAAATTGTCTAGGAAAAACCTTTATTTCAGTCTTTTTTCTTGGTTTAAATTTTTTACAAGGTCATCTTTTTCAAACTTTAAAGCTAAATTTAGATACTAATTCGGCATTTGCAGCTTGCATCTTTTTGATAGAACGTGTATTGAAACATTGTGATTATCGAAAAAACATAGTTTTGAAAAAACACTTTTTCCTTTCCACAGTCGATATAGCGATTTTTTTAAAGTTGTCTCCGCTGTATCTTAATTTATTTACATTATTTTTCAATCTGAGAGAGGGGCACGCGGTGTCTACTTATTTGAAATTACTTTTGCGTGGCACTCCAGTGTGCTTGGGTTGCCATCCACTGGTAAAATACATCCAAAACTGATTTCCAAAACATGCACCATAACGTGTGACGTTGAAAGGATTATTAAAAAGCTGTCGCTAAAATATAAAAATTTTCAGTGTCCAAAAATGTCATTTATTAAAATGATTGCTTTTACAAAAATTAAATTGATGTAGCTATATTTATAGTCAGAGATGGGCTGAATGTGCCTCTGAACGGCTCACGCGAGCCCAGTGGCGGCCGGCCAATGTGGCATTGGATCAATGCACCCCTTTTATATGCAAAGGCGGTTATATTTCATGAAATAATAATCAAACATAGCATTTATACCATTCTTCTTCTTTAGCCATGTTCGCTCCCTATGTGGAAACATATGACCGCCATGCGGCACCTCCATATTTCCCTGTCTCCCGCCAATAGGTTGGCTTCCTCCCATGACATGCCAGCATCCCTCAGTTCCGCCGAGTACATCCTATGGATAGTACCCGACGGACGTCCGGGACGCCGGAATCTCACCGGTCGAAAGAAGAGGCAGGCAGGATTGAGGCTTTCCGGAGGCATCCGCAGCACGTGACCCAGCCAGTTCCAACGTCTCTCCATAACCACTGACGTGACGGGACGCTGTCTTGTACACTCCCTTATCTCTGAATTCCTCACAAAATCAAACCACTTCACTCCCATTTTCCGACGCAAGCATCTGTTCTCGAATCTCAGTATACGGTTTTTCTGAGTCTTCGTCAGGTGCAGGTTTTTTTTTTTATACCATTCACTCATTTTAAATTCTTCATGAAGAATTTAAAATGAGTGAATGGTATAAATGATATGTTTGAATATTATTTCAAGAAATATAACCGCCCCTGCATATACAAGGGGTGCATTGATCTAATGCCACATTGACCGGTCGCCACTGATCGTGTTTATGTAAGAAATAAATGCATCACTAAGTTTAAACGTTTAAAGCAGGGCTGTGTAGTCGGAGTCGCGGAGTCGCGGTATTTTGGCCAGAGTCGTGAAAAATGAGCGGCTCGATTTGTTTTTGAAAAATATATTTAATGATGTGTATTTAAACAAAATATTCAAAAGTGTTAACCTTTTATGCTTGGCTGTCTAAAGATGATCTGATGGTATACATATATATATAAGTTAAAATGAAATTTTTGAAAAAAATCCTCGGAGTCGTTAATTATTTTAAAGCTGGAGTCGGAGTCGTCTTTTTTTCACGCGACTCCACAGCCCTGGCTTAAAGCCATTGATGGCGACAACGATTAAACCATGGGAATGCCTAAAGATTTGAATGACTATTGAATGTCGATAAACGTTGGCGTAAATTAAAAACAAGCAGGATTGATCTATCTGTAGTAATTTAAGATTTCGACTGAAGGTGCTTGGTGGAATTTCAATATTAAATTTGAATCGTTCAAACTATGTACGTTCTCACAGATTTTGTCACTAACGACCCGGGTTTCCTTGATGTTCTATTCCGATAACGGTTTTCTGTAAAAAAATTAAACTATGTAGTTCAAACTATGTACATTCTCACAGATTTTGTCCCGGGTTTCGCCTTTCGGCATCTTCAGGCATTCAAGTGCACGGATGAACTTGAACTGACGCTTAGTAAATGAAAGTTTCGTGTTTATATAAGAAATAAATGCATCACTGAGTCCAAAGCCATTGCTGGCGAAAAAGATAAGCTCATGGGAATGCCAACAGATTTGAGTAGTAAGTAGTTTCAAGAATTATATTATTTGTTTGTCGGTAAAGGTTTTATGATTATATAGGGTATAGAAGTGGAGATGCCGGAAGGTTTAACATTTCTATGCATAGATTGCAATGCTCTTGTTGTACAAAGTTTTATATCGGCAAAACAGAAAGGACACTTAACATCCGAGTTTTAGAACATATGGGAGCCTTTAGATTGAAAAAAGACACGTCTACTTTTGCTAATCACTTAATTTTGGAAGGACACGTGTTCAATCAGGAACAAGGGATAAAAATGTTACACCCAAATACGGACAGTTATAAGCTCTTTTTCCAGAAAATTTTTGAAATAAATAGAGCACAGCTGCATAGTCTTCCGATTTTAAATAAAATGTTAAACCTTCCGGCATCTCCACTTCTAAGCCCTATATAATCATAAAATCGTATAATCATAAAACCTTTGCCGACAAACAAATAATATAATTCTTGAAACTACCTACTACTCAAATCTGTTGGCATTCCTATGAGCTTATCCTTTTCGCCAGCAATGGCTTTGGACTCAGTGATGCATTTATTTCTTATATAAACACGAAACTTTCATTTACTAAGAGTCAGTTCAAGTTCATCCGTGCACTTGAATGCCTGAAGATGCCGAAAGGCGAAACCCGGGACAAAATCTGTGAGAATGTACATAGTTTGAACGATTCAAATTTTCTATCTGTAGTAATTTCAGATTAGTATATTCGTCGCTGTAATTGACAATTCCGCAGAGTACAACGATCATCTATGTTTCTCCGTGAGTGCCCAATACAGGTGTTGGCCGCTCTACTCGAACAGCAAAGCGATGCAGTTTGAATGACGAAAAAGAGAAAAACAACATAAACGTTTGCCTCTATCTATGCGTAATTTTCACTGAAGATTAGTCCCAGTCGATTTTAACGATAAGTGCAACGGTCTAAAGTGACATTTATAATTAAGACAAATTTTTATTATTTAAAAACATTCGTGTAAAGCATTCCTTGTTGTTCTATTCCGATAACGGTTTTCTGTAAAAAAATTTAACAGGAGTCCAGTTGCTATTTATTCTCTATATTTGAGTGCATGAATATGCCCGGGTTGTTAGTGGCAAAACGTGCACAGAAATTGAATGATTAAAATTAATATATGACGGTTCAAATAATCTGAGAATTTTGAATGTGTTATTAGGAAATATACAAATAAAGTTAAATGATTTTTCTGCCCATAACACAAAAAGTGGGAAATTAAATTTTACTTAATTAATTATTGCGATTGACTTATGATAGACGAGTCCTATCATTTTCAACTTGTTGCCCGAGTCACGCAAAACAAAATCTATTCCTCTGAAGACGTGTCGAAAAGCTTCAATGCAATCAATACAGTATTAGAATAATATTATATATTATAAATATTTTTGACAATAGTTAGATTTGTTGTATGTACAATTACAATGCGCAACATTGTTTATGTTATAATTTAAGATTTCGAATGAAGGTGCATGGTAGAATTTCAATAATAAATTTGAATCGTTCAAATTATGTACATTCACACAGATTTTGTCAGTTTTTGCTAATCACTTAATTTCGGAAAGACACGTGTTCAATCAGGAACAAGGGATAAAAAATTTACATCCAAATACGGACCCTAATAAACTTTTTTTCCAGGAAATTCTAGAAATAAACAGAGCGCAATTGAACAGTCTTCCGATTTGAAATGAAATATTAAACATGCCTGGTCGCCAGTTTTATACCCTATATAAATATAACCATAAAACCTTTTCCGACAAACAAAATAAATATAATTCTTAAAACTATTTACTACTAAAATCTGTGGGCATTCCCATGGGTTTATCCTTTTCGCCAGCAATAGCTTTAAGCTCAGTGATGCATTTATTTCTTATATAAACACGAAACATTCATTTGATAAGCGTCAGTTTAAGTTCATCCGTGAACTTGAACGCCTAAAGATGCCGAAAGGCGAAACCCGGATCGTTAGTGACGAAATCTGTGTGAATGTACATAATTCTAACTATTCAAATTGTTTATGTTGTTGATCTAAAGAATTGTTCGTCCTGTCATGTCGATCATGTCAAGCTCAATTCTTAAATCAACAATTATTGCTTCAAATATTGTATTATTTCATCGCTTTCTGTCGTCGATGACAACAATTAATAAAATAACTCAACCTTGATTTAGCCTTTTTCGGTGACTACGGCGCTACGTCGCTACGAGCGCAGCAATGGCTAATATGTAGGTGCGTAGCACTAGATACTAACAAGATACGTTGCACAAAGCAATCAAATTTGTAATACATAGTCTGATCACAGTACTGGTTTTGACGGTGAGACTAGAAAGTGAAGTCCTAATTGGAGTCAAATCGTAGAGGGGGATCAACTGATTGGTTTCGAACGATATCCCCATATACCTTTTTGCAGTCAACGTGATGTATCTTTTCTATATAAATATACGGATGCATTTCTGACGCATAATCATTTTTCATTAAATCGACACGAGGTTTTTTAAAATAGCTTAATGTGAAATCGATAAAACTGCTAAAAATAAATAAATACTGTTATAAATTGATAGTAATTGATACCACCATACACACTATCTTGCAATTTTCATTTGAATAACATATTTAAAGATTATTTCAGTTAATGGCATCTTGCTCGGGTCCATGGCACAGTGTTCAACGTCGTTGGCTTTCATTCCTAACCTTATGGGTTCGAATCAAAGTACGATTAGCAAATGTATTTTTCGATTTCTGTTCGAAGGCATGGGTGTTTGTGATGCCTAAAAATTCCCCGTCCGACATTTAAATCCTTCAATAACGAGGTTTCGCGAGTATGATTATCCGATCACTAGTCCTGTCATGTCATGAGCTTTCTATCCCTACTACTCTCTTCGAAAAATAAAGGTTAAGCTAGTAACGAACAGTTCTCGTATAAAAACTTCTTTCGAAATACCTCTATTAGGAGGTCATATGCTCCACATTGGGAGCGGAGATGGATTTTTAAAAGGTAACGCAAACCATATCGACATGGAAAGGGAAAATGACGTAACCCAAAGTTTTTTATTAATCACAATGTATGCAACTTGATACACGTTCGATCAAAAGGTGTATGCTGGAAATGCTGAATTAGTATCTAAATTTAGCTTTTAAGTTTAATAAAAATAAAAGAATGGCCTGTGTGAATTTCGTCCAAAAAAAGGATTTAAAATAAGATTTTTCTTGAACAATTTATTAATTTAATATTGAAAACCAGTTAACAGCCTCCGTGCACTTCAAGGTATTGTATATTTCATTTTTTATCTTTGGCCCAAAATTATCAAGAAACGTTTTTTGTGTCAATGCCAGTGAAAAATATAGTATTACATAAACATGTCAAATCATACTGTCGCAATTGCATTGAACCACTGTTTGCAACTTACTACTAAATATGTCGTTTATTTTTTTTACGAGTATGTAAAATGGTAAAACTTTTCTTGGACTCTAAAATACTATCACGTCTTTACTTGGTGCTTAGGTGGATTGTATATTTTTATTTTACGGAGATAACACTATTGCAATGTGTATTAACTGAGTTTACTTCACTTTTACGATACTTTAAGACAGGCTTGGGCAACCTTTCCTAGGTCTGGGGCCAAATTATCATTCTGTCTCCGAGTCATGGGCCGGATCAAATTATTAAACATAATAAAGTAATATTAAATTAAATAAAACACGTTTCTATTTCTTATATGGTGGTGATCATGAACTAGTAGAGTGGAGCTATTGCAAGCCCCCGTGTCATCTCCATTATTTAACCCCTCCTGGAACTATTAATTTCATTCTCTTATACTTCGCCGAGATGAATCAGGGCCGGACAAAATAGCTCAGCGGGCCGGCGGTTGCCCATATATGCTTTAAGACGTGTAGAATATTACAACGCATTTGATTTTTTTTCGGAAATGCTACTTGGCCCACTTCACCTAGAATGCGTCCATATAATAAGTTGGGAATAATAAAAGGTGCACGGAATACTTGGATATATAAAACGCAAGATTACCTTCCATATTACAAGTAATCATTATTGCGACACGAAACTTTTTATTTAACATACTAAAACATCAAAGTTTCAAAACACATTTTTGTAATATACAAGCGAATAATAATTTTAGATGTCGTTGCTTTCATCACACGCTGATTGACCGAACCTCTCTGTTCCTTGTCTGTGCCTCCTTGGTTTAAAAATGACAAAGAATCAACATCAAAGATCAGAAAGACAGAGCTGGTGCAAGCGCTACATGATTAACTGGATTTAAAATTCAAAATAAAATAACGTTCAGCCAAAAGATTTACATAAATGAAAACAGCCCTCATTTTCATAGATTTGTCCTTGAGATTTATCAATTTTTATAGACTGATGTATTTTTCTTTATTTTTTAAATTGAAATAGTGACAAACTTAATAACACGCAGTTAATACAACTGCAAGACTTTCATTTTAACGACATTTATTATCGGCGCGGCGTCGGTGCTGTTAGTGTGTGCGTTGTATGTGTAATGGTATTGTAAAAGACAAATAAGTGGATTTATTGAAAATATACACACGTGCGTAAACTCAACTCTTTTTTTAAACGGTAGATACGTTCCACAAAAAACCGTGTAAAAATGTGAGAGAATTGAAGATTGGTTACCTGAAATTCTTATTGTAATTTAAATTCTAACGTATAAGTATGATGAACCCTTCTGTTTTTTTTTTGACTCTCTGGAGTTGCTCATTTTTTTGTTATTAGTAAATCCCTTATTCGCTTCGGTGTTTTTTTGCAAGGCGGAGTCGTTATATAAAACGACTCCGACCCTGACCTCAACTTAATACAAAACATTAATAATTGTTTAGGCTTATTACAATGCAGCGGCGCCACTTTTGATCCTAGCGATTTGAATACGCATTTTTTAAAAGTATGTAATCGAATTTGTTAGTTTTTTTCGAGACCAACTCAAGTTAAAACAGTCTCGACTCTGCGACTCTTGACTCCACAGCCGTGGTTTTTGTTTCTTGGAAACGTGTTAGAACGAATAATTGGTGTAAAAATATAGTATTCACTATTTTTAGTGGATCGCGCTATTTCAGAATCGTGGTAAAAAAATTAAAGCGTATAAGATCATGTTAATTGATTGACTGAATTGGCATGTATTTGTTAGAACTCCATTACAATAAGGTTAAATAAATTTCTATATTTGCTGAATAAAGCTGCGTATAATTTTAATCATTAAATAAATCAAAACATCGCAAATTGTCAGATAAATACTTACTATGAAGGACATCGGTGCCATGTGGCGATATAAATTGAAGTCAAATAATCCTCGATCGAACCACGACAGCGCATTATGATGAATAAACGGTTGGCAAGATACAAAGGAAGACTTTGAAATATCACCATGGAGACCGCCAGCACTACCTTCCCGTTCCTCGCGAACAATTTGCCCCGACTGACAATCCCAAGGTGAGTGAGACCAAATGAATGTACGTCGAAAAAGGGGGCCATTTAATTATATTTAAATAACATATAGTTGTTGATAAATTGAGTTTATTTTCTATTCCAATATCCGTCAATGAAAATATTGATATAGAATTATTTTCTTACTTACTTCCTAACAAAACATAACCGTACCAGAATGACGGAGAAATTTTTTCAAGAGCTGGGTAATTGCATAACACGAGTAGCATGTTT
Source organism: Himalopsyche tibetana (assembly GCA_030503985.1). Classification (NCBI taxonomy): domain Eukaryota; kingdom Metazoa; phylum Arthropoda; class Insecta; order Trichoptera; family Rhyacophilidae; genus Himalopsyche; species Himalopsyche tibetana. Next base: position 851,696 of record JAPJYX010000006.1, read on the forward strand.
ATTTTCAATATTAGCCATGGACGAGTGGTAACACTCATTGCAAGGGATTCTCGACAAGTGTGTGGTTGGAGTCTCATTTGAGATTGGATATACCTAATTTTTTTTTATACGTTCCACAAAATACTTGTATAAAAAACCAAGGCTGTGGAGTGTGGAGTCGGAGTGAAAAATCAGAGAGGAATATTTTTAAAATATTGAAATATTATTAATAATTGAAGATTAGTTCCCTGAATTGAAAACAGTGTTATTTGAAAAAAAAGAACAATATTGTGGTATAGAAAATCGTGTAATAATCAAGACCCAATACGTAAATTACAAAAAATATTATTGATATGTACCTATTTAAATTGTGAAAAAAATACTATTTATCACTACTTGACTATATGCGGTGACCTGTATAACGAACTGGACATACATCGCTTTCATCGGTAGACATGTCTGACACGTCTAATGTGTTAGAATATGACGATGACTCTTTTGTTATCACTGCCTTGTGTAGTTGAATTTCTTTTACCCCTTTCCAGTCCACAAAAAAAACCATAATAAAGTCCATAATAGATTTACTTACAAGGGAAACTTTTTATTTTATAACAATATTTTTTTTATTTCGAAATATATACAATAATGACCTTATTATCTATATTGGTTCGTATTTTTCCGGTCAGAATTTATATTAAATTTACATCATATATAAGTCGGTTTAAATAGTCAAAATTTAAATGAAATTTTAAAAAAACCTAACCTAACCAAAATGGGTATAACATATTCTGAACCTATAATATTTTTATTCTGACCAAAAATTGATTTAAATTCTTACCATTTATAATTGAAAAACTTCTAAAGTATGACAAGGGTGAAAACAATCATAGTCTAGGCCTTCTTTCACATGTCATGCAACATACTTAAATAAACATGAAGCACTACATTTGAAATTGGCTACACACACTGACTTTAGAAGATGCCTTGCGAGTAATCATTTCTGATATTGAAAAAGATACTGATTTGTTATGTGGAATCTTGCAACCGCATCTACATATATCATTTTAAGTAAGTTGCTATTTATAAATATAAACCATCATGTCAAATAAACATTTTTACAAACTACTTTTATCAGATTTAGAGGTCCGTGGCATGAAATTTTTTGGGGAGCACTGGTTTAAGTCATAATAAAAAGAGTGAAATAAATATAATATGTCATCGTTTTTAATACTTTTATAGCTACCGCCCTGATGAAATAACGAATGGAACCTATAATGGAACAAAAAACACTTCAGTATGTTACTTTCGGTGTGTTAAAGGCAGGAAAAGGGGATTTATTTTTCAAGAGACACAACAGGCAGAATTATTAAAGGAAGAATTTCCACTTAAAACAATGTTGCGATCAATTAAACCAGCGTTTCAAAAATAAAAAAAAATACACAGAAACCCTAAAAACAAAAAAATCCATAGCCAAAAAAAAAATATTTCAGTTACCAAAGCTATATTTGGCAACAATTACGTCGAAAGCAGAAAAGCTTGTCAACAGACTGCGAGAGGCGAGAGGCGAGACCAATCAACATACAATGTATTTTTCTTGAAAAATCCGGATGAATGCCATTATTTTCATATTCTATACCCAATCAAGGTTGCCAGACGTCCCTGTTTGAGCGTTGTTCATTGCCTCTGGAAATCCCGACTTGAAAAAATTGTATATGTACAACAATTTACGAATAAAGTTGAAGGGACACGCCTTAGTACAGCCTGGCGTACCACCTTTTGAGAAAAAAAACTTTTGAAATAAATAAAATTGTAATGACTTTGAGAATTATTTTTTTTATCTGGCAAAGATTTTATTTTATTTTATTTTTTTAATCAAAATTGCATAAGGTTGACAGATTATAGATTAAAATCTTTTACAATGAAAAGAAATACAACATAGTAAAATTTTATATTAACAGCAGTAGAAAAAATGGCAATTTAGTCAATTGAGTAAGCTCCGACGAACTCTACTTTAATACATAAAAAATAGCATTCGTCGGAACTCACTCAAGATGGCAAACATATTTCAAAGCAAGCTAAAAGCTCGAAAAATATGTTTAACCGCTTGAATACCAAGCGGACACAGGTGCCCGGAACATATGCAAGCGAACACGAATGTCCAAGACATTTAAAAATCAAATAATTGGTATTCTAATAGAATATAAGCAATATTTTGATGAATATGTGTAGTGCTATCTATACATAGTCAATATAGGTTTTTAAAATATCGAATTCGAGTGTTTATTAGGCAAAATTATTTTTCTAAAAAACACACAGTATCTCTGGGACATATTAATGATTTATTTAAACGGTTAATAAAGCTGTTGTGATTGTATATTTGTATCCATTTAAATGAAAATGTAATTCCTGTAGTTGGATCTAACAATATGTTTATGTATTTTAATAACAGTGATTCCTGGGGACGTTTTATATTTTCTCTTCTTTATGCACATGTTATTATTTATAGTTTAAGTAAAATGCTGTATTTTTCTTAATTTCTCCCTTAATTCTTTAATTTTTTTATCGTTCATAATAGTGCATGTCCCGATTTATAATTTGAAGCAGACATGGAATCAAAAAATCCTTTTCCTCTGTCAAGTAACGTAAGTGCAAAATTTTATGGTGGGATATCAATCTTAATTAAAAAGATTTTTTTTAGATAAAACTGCTTATAAGTTTTAAACTAAATATTGTATCGCATCTTAATACTAGATTTTTGAGATATCACAGTACAGCTCTCGAGCGAAGATATAATTGTCAGATAAACCAGGAAAAAAACAACAATAGCATAATAGAAAATTTAAATTAACTTTGATTATTCCACGTATTGTGTAACTAACTGTGACACGTGTTTCGCCTCTTTCAGAGGCATCTTCAGACTTACTATCGCAAAGTTTGCTTAAGTAATGAAGCAAGATTGATTCTAACATTTTAAAATTATAAAATTACAAAATGGATTGGGTTTTTTTCCCTTTTAAGAGGAGCAAGGAGGGGGGTGTAGAATCGAAATAAAGCAAACAGATAATGATACTAATTTTACTAATGAGTTGTAAACAATCAGAATGGGATTTTTCCTTTTTAATGGAAGCAAAGAGGGGATTATAAAATGCAAACAAATTTAATCATACTACTAATGACGTTAAACATTACAAACTATTAAAACTAATGAGCTACAATCAATCATCTAGGTTTGTGATTACTCTATTAATTGGAAACAATTTGAGTAACGGGGAACCGCCTGTGCTATTAAGAATATTATTTAATAATATTTCTTTTTTGTTAAGAGTTTTATTAATTTCTAAAAATTCTAAGCTATTCATCTTTAAACCCTTTTTATTTACTCGGTGGAGTATTTCTAAATTACAAATCTGATTAAAATTATGATTATTTTCTATTAAATGATTGGCAAACTCAGAGAAATTGTTACTTTTTAGACATCTTATATGTTCTTTAATTCTAATATTAAAGTTTCTACCTGTCTGTCCAACATAAGACGCTTGACAGTCTCCACAAGAGAGGCGATAGATACCACTCTGTGACGATGAATCTACGCGATCTTTACTGTTCAATAAAATTTTACCTAAATTATTTACTGTATAAAACGCGGGTTCTATATTGTCTGGCAAAAATTTAACTATCTTTGACGAGATGTCTCCTAAATAAATAATTCTACGCCAGTTTTTAATATTATCATTTGCTTTCTTCTCTCCTGAAAAAATATTATTTACTATGAGTTGTTTAACTTGCTTACGTTTAAGTAAGTTAACTACTACGTCTGTGTTGTAACCATTATTTACAGCTATCTGTTTAATAATGTTTAACTCTAATTCAAAGTTGAAAACCCAATCCATTTTGAATTTCCAAAGGAAAAAAACCCAATCCATTTTGTAATTTTATAATTTTAAAATGTTAGAATCAATCTTGCTTCATTACTTAAGCAAACTTTGCGATAGTAAGTCTGAAGATGCCTCTGAAAGAGGCGAAACACGTGTCACAGTTAGTTACACAATACGTGGAATAATCAAAGTTAATTTAAATTTTCTATTAAAATGAACTTCCACAAAGTTACCGCCGAAACCATCGAAAGTATAACAATAGCATAATTTATCAAATGACCAGGACCGATTTTGCTCATCGTCTGTACTAATTTTTGGCGATTTTGCTCATCGCCAAGGCAGGTAAAAAAAATGACTGATTCGTCTTGATTTTTTCAAATATTTCCGTCTGAGTATTTCATATCGACTGTGGGATTGAATGCCCTAACTGTATTGGAGTTCACGGAGGTTCCCAGACTGCTGCTCAGGATGGGGGGTACGTTTGTCAGAAGTCAGGTGTTTTTTCCAGAGACGGAGCTGGACATATCTTACGATCCGACGGATTTAAAAAAATATATATTAGTCTATTCATCACAGTGATTGGCGAAATGATGATTATGTACTAGAATTATTCTTGTAACTAGAATGACCTGATGGTATACATATAGACTGTGGAAAGGAAAAAGGACGTAACCCACACATACCAAATTTTATAGGAGGGCGCAAAAAAGTGTTTTGATGATTTTGGGCCATATGCAAATTATGAAATATACACAACCTTTACGTGCTCGGAGACTTCTAAACTGGTGTTTAATTGACATAATCTAATATTAATTAAGGAAATTGTCTGGGAAAAACCTTTTTTCAGTTTTTTTTCTTAATTTCAATTTTCACAAGCTCATCTTTTTTCAAACTTAAAAGCTTAATTTAGATACTAATTTGGGATTTGCAGCTTACATCTTTTTGATAGTGCGTGTATCAAGTTTGATACATTGTGATTATGGAAAAAAGCTGTTTTGAAAATCTATGGGTTACGTTCTTTTTCCTTTCCAAAGTCGATATGTATACATATTAATAGAAATTATGAAATTTCACTATATTTTCACTATTTTTAGCAAATAAAAAAAAACTATATTTTTATATCAAATACCTACTTATAATGTATGACATATTGACAGTGGCCGGTTAAGCACATGGGAGGTCCCATGCGTATTAAGATTAAAACCCTCCAAGGACGAGCGTCACCATATGGTCACACAAAACACCGTTGTCTATTGATGCCACTATTCATACTTTTTCTACCTGAATATCGTTGCTTTTGCTCATATTTGGTTAAGAAGGGTACGGACTACAGTTAGCCATCAGCCGTAGGAACAGGAACGGTCTCCAAAAGCACATGTGATTTTTTGAATTTCCGTTTTTTTTAATTTACTTTTTGAAACTGTTAGATATTTTTTTATAAAAACATAAAATTATTTACAGTTATTTTGCTAATATATTTGTTTTGAAATTATGTTGATCTAAAGAGGTCAAATTGTAAATATTTTAAAAAAAATCACGTTTAGCTATATTTCAACCCCGAATGTTTGCAAGCCCATACGGTCACTTTTGTCCTTACTACTGTCCGTACTCAATATTACACGGTAATAAAAGGATGAGCATGACTATATAGTCATGCGGGGTTTCTATAAAACGACTTTGCGTTTTTTTTTTTTAATTTTGGATAAGAATAAAAGTTATCCGTGGCTTCAATATGGCTTAGAAAATATATTTTTTTTTTCAGAAAAAAGCTCTCGTCTCTGGAGGGGGCCTTGTTTTTCGGATAACATAAAAATGTCAGAAAATTCTCGATTCTAAATATGGTATAATCTGCCACAGCATATTGATATTCGCAAAAATGATTAAAATTATGCCGTGTATTTGTTGGATTGGCCTGCTCATCCTATACATTTTCCGTGTAAATAGCCTTTCGTCTTAAAGGGGTATTGCTCACGACTACGACTCCATAACCCTTACATTTTCAACCGTTCATGTTTCAGTACAATGCGATGTGTCTATTTTAGTCTTGCGGCCCTCGTTCACGTAACCTCAAAATTTACGCCTTTTTTTTCCATTGCAAATATTTAATAGCAACAACATTTTATTTTCGATAAAATTTATTCTGAATTACGCAACGCTTCTGTTGTAATTAGGGATTCTGTGTCAAGACATCCCGGGACAAAAGTCCCGGGACTTTGTTGTCTAATTTCCCGGGAATTAAGACTGTGATTTAAAATGTGCTAATAAATTGTACATTTTAATTTTGAAAAAACAATTCTGGTTAAAAAACCCTCAAAAAGACTGATGCGTATTGAATGAAAGCAGGTATAAGAGGGTAGCTTCAAGAAACACGAATGATTTTTATGATGGGTACAAACATGCAGATATAAAAAAAACACTTAGGCACGTGTTCGCACAACTATTGTTATAGCATGAGATAACCGCACATAATTCTAAGAAATAATGGAACGCACAGCTATTTATGGAAAATAGTGCCATATATCATAGCGATTGTAAATGTTTTTACTAACAACGGTTCAGCTGGGGCTAATAGATTCGAAGAAAAAGTCGAAAAGAATACAAGAGGATCAGTTTGTTTCCTGACTTTGAGCAAGATCGTACTTATTTTTTGTATCCGGTCTCTGACGTGTGGATAACAGAATGTACATATCAACAATTCCAGTAAATTTCTCAAAGGCTGTTATTAATTTCACATATCTCGAATTAAATAAGTGGTATCGTTTTATTATATATTGTTATTGTAGCCCAAATCAATCAATCTAAAGTATGAAAACATTACAAAAAAAAACACTAAAAAAGCACCCGTTGTCCAAAACAGATCACATGCAAATGGTCAAATACAACTGGATTATCGAGGCATCTTGAAAGAGTTCATCACATTATTGAATTAATTTTATATTTTCATATTAATAAATAAATGTGTTCAAAAATGTATTTTTTAAAATTAACACATACTTTTGGCGCCACGAAAAGTTTTACAGGCTTAAGCTGCGCAAAAAAATAGTTTAATTGAAAGAAAACATTTTAAAAAATCGGGAGAAAGATATCTCTATTTATATTATTAGAAATTTGTTTAAAACGATTAATAATCGTATAAAAATATAACTGTTGCAAAAAGAAATTACAAAATATTAAAATTAAATTTTAATACCCGATGTTGTTTTATTTACAAATGTTTTTCACTATTGCACAAAGTTACCAATGTCTCAATAAGACAAAAAAGGTATAAAGCTGTATTGTGTTTGGTGAAGTAACGGTCATAATTTTACCCAATTCATTGATATTTTTTCAATACATGTACCGTTATCATCCCTTTTTAGTACGTACATAAAAATATTTAATTTTATTAAATTTATAATTCTATTGAAGGGGAAATAAAAGTCCCAAGTCCCGGGAAGTCCCGGGACTTTGACTTCATCACGTCTCAAGTCCCGGGACTTTGAAAAACCCGAGACTTCAGAATCCCTAGTTGTAATTATTAATGATTCGTTTTCTTGGCCACTTCTTTTCATGTTCATTAAATTTTCTTTCGAATTGTTTGAATGAAAAAGTTGGTGTAAATTTTCGTTCAGGTTATAACCATTTCTTTTTGATCAGCAATTATGTAATGGTTGAATCTGTGATTTTTTAGACGCAAAGTGGTTGGTGAGTACATGATATTTAAATTGAATCAAATAAAAACTTTTTATTTCAATTACGTGAATACAATGACATCTAAATATAAAACTGTTTGAGTTTGACGAAATAAGCTTCATTTATATAATACCCAAGAGGTCGAATTAAACAGTTCTCACGGTAAGTTATAGAATTCGTTAAAACCCCTTAGGGTCAAAGTCTCTTATAACATTTTTATTCATGTCAGGAGAGCCAAAAAACAGATTTTTCAGGTGCATTTTTTTTCATTATCATTTTAACAATTTTTTGGCTTCTTGATTTAACTTTTTAATGTGTTTTGAAAAATAAATCAAAATATGTGTTTCCAAACATCTTTGCATCAACTATGAAATATGTTATTTTATATCCAGTGCTAGGCAGTAGCGTAGCAAGATGGGTGCGGCAGAGGCGGACCGGGACACATTTTTGAGGGTGGCATTTCCAAAAATACATACAATATTTTTCGAGAAATTGTATTTATAAATAAAAAAAATAATCTACCTGCAGTAAAAATTCCTAGTTCATAGATAAAAGTAGAAGTGATTTGAAAACAAAATTAGAGGAAATTTTGGGGACGGCAAATTCAAGGTCAGGACCCCTTCCTACACCACTGGTGCTAGCTATATGTAACTGAAGAACGCCAAAAATCGAGTTACGCTTCTTTGACCCTAAACGGCCAATTAAAAACTCAACAATTTCTTTTATATAATATAACTCTTTGAAGAAACAGTAAGAAAAAAAAAATCCTTATTGCAGATACCAAAAGAAAACGAGAAAACTTGCTGACAAGTTACGATTGGATTCGTTTAAACCCTCCGAGGACGAGCGTGACCAAATGGTCACAGTAAACACCGTTATCTATTGATCCTTATTATACCTGAATATCGTTATTTTTACTCATATTTGGTTAAGAAGAGTACAGACTTCAGTTAGTGATCAGCCGCGGGGACAGAAACAGCCACCAAAAACACATGCGATTTTTTGAATTTCCGTTTTTTTAAGGGACTTTTTGAAACTGTTAGTTATTTTTTTATCAAAACATCAAATTATTTACAGTTCTTTTGCTAATATATTTGTATTGAAATTATGTTGATCTAAAGATGTCAAATTGTAAACATTTTAAAAAAAATCACGTTTAGCTATATTTCAACCCCGAATGTTTGCGTGGCCATACGGTCACGCTCGTCCTTACTACTGTCACAATATTACACGGTAATAAAAGGATGAGCATGACCATATAGTCATGCAGGGTTTCTATACAACTATATTGCGGTTTTTTTCAACGAAGTTATCCGTGACTTCAATATGGTTTCAAAAATATTGTTTTTATTGAAAAAAAGCTCCCGTCTCTGGGGGTTATTAATATAAAAAAATACGTTAAAAATAAAATTGTTGCTTTATTATGGGTTACCTAAGGTGGTATCAAAAGGTAAAACATGTCCTCCATATCATAATAATGTCATCAATCAATTAGAGAATTGGCCCTCCCCTATATAGTCAGTAAACGACGATATAATGAATAATTTTGTGTTCCGCTTAGCCCACACTCCACACATATCTTTTATAAAATGGGGTCGTTACTCAAAAAAGGTATCCCGTGATATTGCAGAATAAGTACAATATACTCCATAATAAATACTAAGTTATATATGTATTGTAGACCAGTGGTGGGCTGCCAATACGTTAACGAGGGGCTCGATTAATCTCAGTGTTATTCACGGCGTTCTGGGGAAGGTGCGATTTTTAAATCACTCTTATACAATTATACACAAAAACTAGCAAAGCCACCGAATGTAACTTAATATACTTATATTGGAACAATCCCAATAGTCATACACCAAAAAGTGTACACTTGACATGAACGGAGTATATTTTGCTTCCTAAAAAACGCCTCACTTCCCTCCATAAAAAAACCCCTTATAAATGCATATAAAAAAATACCGTACGCTATTTTAGACCTTATTATACCTTACGTAAGATGCTAATTTCAAATGCCAAACAACCAAACCCGTTAAATAGCGTTACAATAAATAGTGATGTACACTTTTCAATCAATTTAATGTTGTTCATTTAAAATGTGAACAATATCTTTAAAAAATGATATTATTATCGTAAGATATATATATTTTGATAAGATAAGATATTATATTTTGATATCAATCTGGAAAGAATGTCAAATATTATTTCAAGAAGTTTTTTTTAAATTATAAAATACATTACTCCTATTTGTGTACATGTGAAGATCCCAAATGGAATTTTACGCTCAATATTATATGGCGTCCGATTTGTTTAAAAATCTTAACCTTTTTTTTAATCTTTTATTCATTTGCAAATACGTAGTAAAAATAATGTGGCGGCCAAAAATCACTGATGGATGTGTTTAGTGTCCATATCTGAAGAAATAACAAAAACTATGAGAATGGCGATAGAGAATAGAAGCAAGCAAAAAATTTAATTGTAATGTAAATGAACAGTTTATCATTTACTTATTTAATACGTATTTTGGCTAATTAATTTAGAAAAATTCTGTTGTATTGTGATAGGGCTGATATTTTTGATTATATTGAAAAGAAATATGATTCATATAGGTATTTAATTTACATACACAGTATGCTGACATAATTGTATTATCTTATTGATACTCATTTATTATACATTCACATGACAAATGCAAACAATGGGAATGTAAAATATTAAACATATTTTTTTTCAGATTGTAATTGCAACGTGAGACTTTAATAAATAATTTCAACAATTATCAATCATGATAGAATCACTGACCATCTCTAGTGTGCGTCTGTACACAAACGTATATGAGTGCAAGTTAGACTACGTTCGGTTATTGCATGCACGACGATATAATTAAATACGTATAGTACCGTTTAAAAAACAAGTACCCTTATATTTTATAACAATGCACAATATACCGAAAAATAATTAAAATCAATATTTAAAAAAGTATTAACTACTTATCGATCTCAGATTACTAGAGTGATTTTTTTCCACGTTTCAAATGTTATCCATAAATATTCGAAGATAATTATATTGTAATTTGGCAGAAATGCAGTTAAGTTCTCATTTAATGCTCTCCGCCCTAAGTTGAATTTAACAAGGGGCTCGTATGAACTCTTCCGAGCCCCCCTCAGCTCGCCCCGGTCATAGACACTAGAAACATACGTTGCGGACTGTTGTCAGCCCCGGGCTGGACTGCAATGGCTTAAAAGGTAGCACAATATTGAAGTGTCCAGAAAGCTATGAAGCTGGAAATCCTGGCGTAATAATATTAAAGTAATTGAGTGCCGTCGATGCATAAAACAATTACTACAAACTTCCGCTATGATGCAGATGAGATCGAACGATCACGCCGTAGGCATATCTGTCACAGTTCCACCGCGTTATCTGTTCGCAGCCGATTTTCCTAACTGAGTTAGGAAAATGCACTGAATGTCGAAGGGTGGGATCGTTGGACCCTCTATTTTAACGACCTCGCCGTTTGAACATCAAAACAAAAACAATATTTCAAAGAACATTTATATTTATTGAATGCTGTCTTCATTCAAGTTAAAATGTAGATATTCCAATGAGAAAATTTAATTATGAACTACCGGTTAGTTTTATTTACAGCAGATGCCATAATTTAAAGCAGGGATTACTAACCCCGTGCCCACCGACCGATTTTGGTGCTCCCACCAACTAATTTGGGCAAATCGTTGAGTTCCTGGGATTTTAGATTTAAAAAATCATGAAAGAGTTTTTTTTTTTCGATAAACTTGTTTTTCCTTTCTGCATCACACCATTCACACCGAAGATGATATATTCTCAATGATACAGTTAAGATCAGGGATTCTGAAGTCTCGAGGTTTTCAAAGTCCTGGGACTCGAGGCGTGATAAAGTAAAAGTCCCGGGACATCCCAGGACTCGAGACTTTGATTTCCCCTTCAATAAAATTGTAATTTTATTAAAATATAAATATTTACATGTATGTATGTATTTATGTAACACTCGACGTCTTTTGAAAGTACGCACTAGTAAAAATCGCGTTTTTTTAATACTGTTAATAAAACATGTTTAATAATTATTATTTTTCTTATGTAATGGATATGTGCAATATAATTTTTACTAAGAAGGGATGGTAACGGTACATGTAAAGAAAAAATATCAATGAAGCCACCGTCAGGAGTAAATTTATGACCGTAAAGTGTTCCAAAATCGATATATTTTGTCGAGAGCTAACGATTGAAACTTGAACAAACATCGTAACTCCTCCGAGTCAAAAGTTACAGTAAATAGAAATCTCGATACGCAGCAAAAATGACCTAAAAATGGCGGCACTTCAACCTCCGCCCCGCGCGATGTATCACAGTCCTTACATAGCGCAATAAATTCTTTGATTCTTTAGCTATCCAGTGGTCTAATTGAATTTTGGATAGCGATTATAGATATAAAGCTGCAACACCAAACTGTATCCCCCGATTTTGTTATCATTCATTTTTTTGGATTGCCTCCCTATGCAAGCAATTTTAAAGACGTATTCACTTCAAAAAAAATTCGGCACTTGGAGTTCATAAGGAGCTTACATTGAACAGTTGTACGTCTAAAATTAGAATTGTTTTAACTGATTTTTGTATATATGTAATTATGCAAAAAAACAATGAAACTGTGCCAATTTTGTCGATTCTTGTTTGAAATATTACGCAATATTATAAAGAGGGAGATAAAAACACATAGGTATATTAATTTAATTTAATTACGAGTAAGTATCTTGATTTTTTTATATTTTAAAGCGAATCCTGAAATCCAGAAAATAGTTTTCTGAAAAACATAGTTTTTTTCATGTGGAAGTGGCAACACTGTCAGAAGAAAAAAAAATAATAGTCGGTAAATATAAACATTGGAAATACCTTTTACGTAAACCGGATATCAATAAAGCGCCTGCAGTTTTTCAGTCGATTTGCAATCGTGGAAATGTCGTGTCAAATTTCCGCAAACCATTCAAAAAATATAAATATTTCAGCTTACAAGAGCTATAAAATAAACTATTTGAAAAATCATGAATTCATTTTGATATTACATATTTTTTTAATAATCCGTGTTTAACATCTTCAATGTTTTTTTGTAAAAATAGTATGTATTTCCAATATAATTTTAGTTGTGAATGTGCTGGAATGCTGCTATTTGTTGATGAGTATGACCAGAGTTAATAAAGTGTAAAAAAGAAAGACAATAAAAGGCCTCATTAAAAAAAATATCTCCAAATCTCACGTAGTTAATCACTTTTCTACATTTCCAGTTGAAGAAAATATCTACAATAGGACAGGACACCCGCTAGAGATTTTTTGATTGGTTCACTTTTTTTTTTAAATATATTATGTTGGTATAAAAGAAGCGATGACTTGTTTATTGTATTATCATTGGCACTAGAGTTTTGGGTCAAAAATATCCCATCAAGCTTTTGAGAATTGATTGATTGATAAGAGAATTAATCAGGTTTAAAAATCTAAGCTTACATGGGCATTTGAGCAAGTAAATAAGGCCGACGTAAAAATATATATAAGACAAATACTTGTGTCACCATTATCACAAGACAATACATGATAAATATAAAACTATTTTGTATCAGATTTCCGACATTATACACAAAACATTGTATTTAAGTTTAAAAGAAAATCAAAGAACGACGAGACGAAAAAATCTTATTAAAGTTCACTGATTTGACTGACAAAAGATTTTTAATGTTTTCTGGATATTAGTTAAAGAAGACTATTTTTGAATTTACTGCGATTCATTTACCGTTTTTTACAAAGTTTATAATATTATACGTCTACAAACTTTTTATACTCTAGTTTTCAACAAAAATGCTACGACGGTAATCCTTGAAAGACTTCTTTAGTGAAATTCGAGTTGCATCAGTTATAAACCTTCGAGTTCCTACCGGGGTCAATCACAATGCAAAATTCTTCTTATTTCAACCATTCACTGAATACTAGGGATTCTGAAGTCTCAGGGTTTCAAACGTCCCGGGACTCGAGGCGTGATAAAGTCAAAGTCCCGAGAATCGAGACTTTTATTTCCCCTTCAATAAAAGTTTATTCAAATTAAATATTTGCATGTATGTATGTATTACATACATACATGCATGCCTTATACGCCTTTTGAAAGAACGCACTAGTACAAATCGCGTTTTTTAATACAATTTTTGATAATTATTATTTTTCTTATGTAATGGACATGTGCAATACTTACGGTTAATTTGTACTAAGAAGGGATGATAACGGCACATGTAATGAAAAAGTATCAAAGAATTCGACCGCCGTCAGGGGTAAATTTATGACCGTAACTTCACAATGCAGCTTTTAGACCTTTTTTGTCCGATTAGAGATTGGTACATTTGTAGAATAGTGAAAAAACATTTATACATAAAACAACATGAGGTATGAACATTTAATTTTAATATTTTGGAATTTTCTTTTGCTACAGTTATATGACAATATATAAACACATGGTATTTGAAACTTCTACGAAATTATAAATCCTAAAAATCTGTTTTTATATCAGATCCCTTTTATATATGCATAATAAATTTTGTTTAAAACCCCAGGTTTAAAATCTTTTAGCCTGAATATAATGCATTTTTTTTCAAAACTGATCCCAAGAATAGACACCAAAGTCCTGGGACATTTTCCAAAAAAGTCCCGGGACTTAAGACACCAAAAAGCCTGAAAAGTTCCAGGACGTCTCGACACAGAATCCCTACTGAATACCAATAATATATACCTAGCTGATATTTATTGTAATCTTTAATGATACCTTAGAAAAATGCAATGCAAATATTATGCAAATATGTCTTAGGCCACTATTTACCCGTCGATCCTTGATCCCTTGATGCTATGACAAATCAAAATTGCTTCAATTGTTTCCACTGACAACCTGTTCCTTTCTTCCGCCCGTTGGGCTTACATCTGGAAAAATATTCTCTCCACATGTGCACTGTGAGCTAGAATGGCAAAAACGTATTCGCATAGCTTTATTTTACATGCATTCTGATCCATATGCTTTCTATTGGCCAAAAGCTTCCGCCAATTTTCTTCCATACTTAATTTCATAATTGCTTTGGAGTTTTTGTTGTTGCTGTTCTTCTCCTAATCTTTTAGATTTTGGTTGAATATAATCTCCGAGTTGCCAATATCGACGTTAATTTCCGGTGGATATGCAAAAGAATGTTATATTACTTCCTATTCAGGCATTTGCTTGAGAGTCAAACGCATTGAATTTTCGGAATTATTGTGACCATTTCACTTGATATTTCACATTATATTTTAAGTATGTAATCGAAAGTTTCTACTCTGGTGCTGTTTCCCGAATTAAACATGAAGTGATTGAAGATTTCTTTCATCGCCATTCCAATACAATTGGATTTTTTTCTTTCGATCATATTTTTCACATAGTTTGAGTATAGAAGAAATACGGTGAAACTCCAGTATATGCGGAAAGTATGGCACCTTCAGCTGTGTATGCCTGGGAATTCTGTTGAATGGAGTGCGCTGTTTTGCAGGGCGCGAAAGAAGTCTACGGAGCACTGCTTTACGCCAACATGAGTCGTATGATAATTATGAATGGTTACGATATCTAACATTGTAAGACATAATGTGAAATTAAAGGAAAACATTGAACGTCTTATAATGCAAGACATCGTGACATCATAGTTTTCTTCGTATAGGCATTTTAGTTTTGACTTTGAGATAGAAAAATTCACGCAACCAAATGGTAAGGCTATAAATGAGCGAAAAAATAAATTTAAAAAAAAACGGTCAATCGGCATAATAATTGGGACGGGACTATAATACTTATATGATAGATCAAAGAAATCGGGATATCGAGAAATGATTAACGTAAAATTATTAAGCATTGTTATTATGGGGTCTTGGTCAAGTAAAAATCCATGCAAAAAACGAAGATAGCGAGAACGAAAGATCGGGGTTCCACTGAAACGAGATGCGAGGCAAGACTATATATGAAAAATATTTATAAATTCCCTAGGGTACTCAACGTTGTACCCACCACCACCCGCTACGGCTTCACACTCTTCTTATAGGGTGTATTCCGTAGCGTAACAACGTTAGTCGTGTTCAAAATTTTGCCAGAAATGTCCCGGGAAGAAATTCTTCAAGACTTGGTTGCATGTACTACAGTGTGCAGAAATTAAAAGTTAATTAATAATTAAGTGCAGTTGAAAATATGAGATTTCATCTATTTAACTCAACTCTTTTTCCAAATGACGCGGAGAATTCTTTAAATGCCCTATAATTTGCCTTCGATGCAACCAAGTCGGCATGACCGACGGGGCCGACAGATCCGACAGATAGTCGTATCGTCTTGAGCAATTTTTCCCGTTCGTTATTTAAGTCTGGACATTCCCAAAGGATGTGATCAGCATCCTGAATCATATATCCGCATTTACATTCAGGGCTATTTACTAACCGGCCAAACTGGAAGAGCTTGGCAGCGAAGTAACCGTGGTCAGTTATGAATTGGCAAGTGTTGACATTGCATGCTTGGATAGCTAAAGATGATCTGATGAAATACACATTGAAATGAAATTATTGAAAATTTCCTCCTCAGAGTCGGTTTTTATTTTAAAGCTATAGTCGGAATGGTCTTTTTTTCACACGACTCCACAGCCCTGATTTACACGATAGATAGAGGGAAACGGTAAATCGTTGAACGATTAATGCTGGATAATTTTACACTGTTGTTATGTGTCTTTGGCCGGGATTATGAAATATAAACGATCCATGCGGGAAAACAAACGATGCGAGAAAATTAGATCGGGGTTCCGGTGTAATTTAATATTAAAATGATTTGAGTTCTGAAAAGCTAAGATACTGACGAGTCTTTTGTAATCGTGTAACGCAGACACGTCAAGCACTCAGCCCTCCGGCATATCTGCCGTGGCCAGGTACGACAAGTAAACAATATTATTATTAATCACCATTTAATACTCTTTTCTCTTTAAAGATATAACCTCAGTAAATAAGGTAACATAATGAAAAAAATACTTGTCAGAAGAACATATCCTGTTAGGTAGGTATATACAGTGGAACCTCGACGCGGGAAACCGAAAATGCGGGAAATCTTCAAATAATACCAAAAAAGTGTCTAATTTTCAAAAAAAATATTTATGTATGTAACTAAACGCGATGTAAAACTATTTGAGCGAAAAAAGAAATATTCTACAAAAGCGGTCAATCGGGATAATAATTGGGACGGGACGATAATAATTTATATCGGGACGATATAATTTATAATTTGATCGAGGATATCAGTAAATCGGAGAGTGATAAGGGTGGGATTATTAAATATTGTCGGTCTTGGTCGAGTAAAAATAAACGATCCATGCATAAAATCGAAGATAGCGAGAACGGTAGGTCGGGTACCGGAACTGAAAAAAGCGCAAAACGAAATGCGAGGCGAAATTATTTATGAAAAATATTCAACGAAAACGGTCAATCGGGATAACATCCGTGACGGGACCAAAATATTTAAGCGATAGACCGAGGAAAACGAACAATGCGAGAAAGGTAGAATCGGGATTTCACTGTATATCAGATGGTTATAAAACATTTTGTAGTAAATTCCCCAAAAAGTATGTAACCATAATACATTTCACGGAGAATTTACCAAGGCTGTGGAATCGCAGTTAAACTGTTTTAACTGGAGCCGTGCTAAAAAGAACTAATAACGTGGAACCCTTAAAAAAATTGTATTAAAAAATTTCTAGGGTCGAAAATGGCGCCACTGCATGCTACTAAAAAATAAATAAAGTCGTGTTTTAAAAGCTACATTCGGAGTCGTCTTACTTCTTCGCGACTCCACAGCCCTGGAATTTACTGCAAACTAGGGCGGAATCACCAAAAAAATTGTGTTCGAATGATTTAAATATTGGACATATTCTAAAAAAAGTGTCACACTTTGTTTCCATTGGGATTTTTTTCCATTATCAAAAATCAGAAATTTACTGTCGTGAAAAATCAAATGTAAACTTATTTATTAAAAAATAAAATAACTTTGATTATTCCACGTATTGTGTAACAAAATGTGACACGTGTTTCGTCTCTTTCATAGGCACCCTCAGACTACTTCGCAAACATTTGCGAAAGTAGTTGTCTGAGGCGAAACACGTGTCACATTTTTTGCATACGTGTCACATTTCCACATACGTGGAATATTCAAAGTAATTTTATTTTTTATTAAAATGAACTTCCACAAAGTTACCGCCGAATCCATCGAAAGTAGTAAACATATTTATTGAAAAAACAAGAAGGTCTAAACTCAATTACTTCTGTAAGTGGATTTTTAGGACTATATGATTGATTGTAATTTGTATACAAAAAAAATAAAAGTCATTTTTTAAAATAATATTGTTTATTCAAAGTTTCCCGATTCTAATTATTTTTTAGAAAGAATCGAGAAAGAAAACTAACAACATTGAAAATGAAAATTTAAACTTAATCTCAACCTCTCGCCAATATTTTTAGAAAAGTTTAAAACTTCACTGTCGAGAAAGCTAAATATTAGAATTGAATTAGTGATATATTTTTTTGTCATCCTTTTTGTAGTAAAAATATAAATTATCAAAAAATACGTAAAAGCTAAATTTAACAAAAAATAGCTCAATACTCAGAAGGTTAAAAAATCAACACATTTTTATTTCTAGTAATAAATAATAAAAATTTACGTCAAAACCAAATTTGATAAAAAAAGCTCGCAACTCAAAGGTTTAACGGAAATCGTCCCAAAATAAAAAAAATGTTTTTAAATTTTTATTTGAAGAAATACAGTGACCCGTGACAGTGAGAGTTTTATGTTTTTGAAGGGACTGGTATGGAAGACGTAATTAAAGGAAAAGTTTAGATTTGGGATTAGAAAAAAAATACTCAAATAAAACGGAATTATGACAACTTGACGTAAATAGCGGAAAAAAGTGAATTCCGGTCACGTAAAAACGGGGTTTCACTGTACTATAAATAATAAAAATGTACGTCAAAAATTACTTCTCAAATGGTTAAAAAAGAATTCGACAGTCATTAAGCTTACTTCTCAAAGGGCTAAACAAAAATCGCCCCATAACTAAAAAAATGTCCCATATCTTTATTTAAAGTAATAAAGTGAAACTCCGTTTTTATGTTTTTAAAGGTTCTGATAAAATGACATTATTAGAGGGAAAACGTAGATACGGGGTAAAAAAAAAATACTAAAAAAAGTGTCTGTCATTTTCGCGGCGAAATCAGAATAACGCGTCTAGCAGGAAACTGTGCCGGCCCCACAGGGGAGCGCAAGGCAGACGTATGGCTGCGTTGAATGTTCCAGTAATACGAAAATTGTGCTGCTCTGCGATGCACTGCGCTGCGTCACTTGTGCTCTAGCATAACTTTCAAATACTTGAGATTATACTCACCATTTTGAAGTAAAATACCATTTTTTTACAAAAATAAAAACACATTAAACAGGCGCGTTGGCTGCGTAATTGTCAGTAGTTTTGCTTAACAACTTTCCCAAACTTAGATTTAAAAAATACATTCAAAACATGGCGAAAGTCGAAAAACAACTCTACTGTATCTGAATTCTTCTTTTCTTTCTTCATCAAGTGGTGGTTTGACTAAATATTATAAAACATATAAACATATTAAAGAACATTGAGACTCAATATCGAATCCATTCCAAATTTTCATCAAAATAATTCGCGTGTTTATTCTAGAATAGACCTAGGTCTAGAATAAAATATAATACATAGTGTAGATATGACCAATACCATATAGCAACAGTGAGATAAAGTGAACAAGTATGCCAGTCCATTGCCAAGCGTTAACATTTCATGCTTGGCTGACTAAAGGTGATCTGATGGTATACATATATATAAGTTAAAATTAAATTATTGAAAAATTTCTCCGGAGTCGTTAATTATTTTAAAGCTGGAGTCGGAGTCGTCTTTTAAGAAAAATCTTAAATTTACAATTATTGATTGTAATAGCTTCAAAGCATCAGCGATATAGTAAGAATAGGAAAATAACTAGAGAACCTTTTATCATAAACCATAAAAGAAACTAAATACAACCATAATACGCTTCTTAAAAAGTAAAACTCAAACCTTAATGTTCAATTATCTCGAAACCAGTATTTTCGACATATCCCACTGTTGCTTTACGGCAGTGTTTCCCAAACTGTCAACAACTTCGACCCCTATTATAATTTTCGTAACACCGAGTACCCCTAATCAAAAAATCTATGTGTGTAATTGAAAAAAGTAAGCTTATGCAACGCTAAGCTACATGCAGCTTACCCACACTTTGGGAAACACTGCTTTAGGGTAGCGGTATGTACTATGCTTTCCCAGTAATATTCTGGTTATAGCAATACCTGTCTGCAGCATTTGAATAAAATGACGACCTACCTTTGGCTACGTGTATAGTTAATGGATTATTTAATTTTTGTGCACTCCTTATATTGAACGCACGAAGAAATTATTAACTCATACTCAAATCAATACAATCATCCGAAGACATTACAAACAGGGCTGTGGAGTCGGAGTCGCGGTGTTTTGACCGGAGTCGGATTCGTGAAAAATGAGCGGCTAATTTTTTTTTTTGAAAAATATATTTAATGATGATGACCTAGGTCTAGAATAAAATATTATACATAGTGTAGAAATGCCCAATACCATATAGCAACAGTGAGATAAAGTGAAAAAGTAAGCCAGTCCATTGCCGAGTGTTGACATGTCATGCAACAGTCGCCCGAGAGGCTGATGCTAGGTTTTTAATCTTGGTTTCGAGGATGTTTTTATTTAGGAGGCGTTAAAAGATTTTATAGATTCAAACTGACATTTTAAATTACAGGGAACTGTAATACGCCCCCCGGTAGTACCACCCGATAGTGATTCAATATGAGGGCTGAAAAGGGGTATCAGAAACTAATCTGATGAATCAGTTTATCGCAATGCAATTTTCAATATGTCCATTAGCTTACATGTACTGTACAGTGTACACACAAGCGACCGAAAAGTGATGTATCTTGCTACATAAAAGCCACATTAAATTCAACGTGTATAATCATGATAGATAAATGACATTTTTAAATATTGCATATATGTATCATGAGTTTTGGGCAGCAAACATTAACAAATCGACTGTAGCAAATTTTTAATTCCCTCTAAAGCAGTGCATCTTAACCTTTTTAGTGACCCGCACCCTTTTGAATCTGAAAATATGTTCTCGCACCCCCCTTAAAATTTATTTACGTATTTGTAATACATTTAATATACATTTTTTTATATTTGTCAAAACAGAAACGTCTCCCGCATCCTTGGAAATGCATTCTCGCACCCCAGGGTAAGAACCACTGCTCTAAAGAGTCGAAAGGGTGGATTTATGATTTATCACTGGAGTGGGGAGGCTTCTTTTTCAGACGAATGTCACGGGTTCGGATCACAACAGATTTTTTCAATCGGTTTATCGATTTCTGTCCGAAGGCATGTGATGTTTAAAAATTCACGTCCATCCTTCCAATACTACAATAACGGGGCGTAGCGAGAGCGATTAGATAACCATTCGTCCTGTCCCAACTCTTTTTGACTAACTCTCCTTAAAAAAAAAGAGAGATTGAGTAACTAAGTAACAATCAGTTCTCGTAGAAACACTTTGATGACTTTGTTCTGAATCGTGTTAAAATACATTTATTGAATTCGCAAAACAGCACGTTTTGGCCATAAATTTTATAAAAACTGAGCTGAATATGTATTAAAACTACTAAATAAATTTGAATCGTTCAAATTATATACATTCACACAGATTTTTTCACTAACGTCCCGGGTTTCGCCTTTCGGCATCTTCAGGCGTACAAGTTCATTCGTGCACTTGAACGCCTGAAGGTGCCGAAAGGCTAAACCAGGGTCGTTAGTGACAAAATCTGTGTGAATGTACATAATTTGAACGATTCAAATTTAATATTGAAATTTCACCAATACTTATAATACTTATCAAAAATCAGAAACTGTCTTTAACGGGAAATTTATTGATAGTTTAAACAGCCTCCCAACTCCCCTTACAGCTGTCCCATTCCACCAAACTTGAGAGGGAAAAAATAAGTTCAAAATTTTGTTAGATAAAATTAATAACAGTTTCTCTAGTTTGGTAAGCATAAGTCAGATTGATTAAATTGTGAAAATTGAAACAATATACTGTATTGATTAATGAACGATTGACTTACATATTGACTGTGGAAAGGAAAAATGACGTAACCCACAGTTTTTTCAAAACAGCTTTTTTTCGATGATCACAATGTATCAAACTTGATACACGTTCTATCAAAAGGATGCTAGCTGCAAATGCCGAATTAGTATCTAAATTGAGATTTTAAGTTTGAAAAACATGTCCTTGTAAAAAATTAAAACCAAGAAAAAAGACTAAAATAAAGGTTTTTCCTAGACAAATTCTTGAATCAATATTAGATTATGTCAATTAAACACCAGTTTAGAAGTCTCCGTGCACTTCAAGATTGTGTATAATTCATAATTTGCATATGTCACAAAATCATCAAAACACGTTTTTAGCTCCTCCTGTAAAATTTGATATGTGTGGGTTACGTCCTTTTTCCTTTCCACAGTCGATATCTATCCTTGATGTCAGACGCAGTTTTGATCTGGTAGTTTTCAAAACCATTTTATAATATATTGCATCCTCTTTTTCTTAATAATTAGTCGAAGACCGAAAAAGCGAAATAAATATATTACGCAACAGCAATGATGTTATTGTTTTGAATAATTACGTAGCACATCGTATATCATATATCCTAAGGGAAGATATAATATTATGGTTTTAAATACGCGTTTTAATGATCTAACAAATAACATAAAAGTAAACAATTGTAATACGCGCGTGGCAAGGTTAAGGGGTTAAAATAAAAGGTATGCACTGCAAAATAAAGTGTAACCAAATAAAAAAAATCCATGCAGTATGGTTTGCCTTTTTTTACTACATATTTGTTTGCGTAAATGTCATTTATAAATCAGTTTTCGTCGACGGTTGGTCTGGTGCAACGCTGAACCTTTAAGAAGTAGACGTTAAAATACAACTTTTAACATTTTTTTAAAAAACAGCACGCCCGCATGTTACTGAATGACATAAAAACCAGTGCCGTTCGTTGAGTGTATTTATTTTACACTATTTATTAAGAATATTTTCTACACAGAATTTAAAAACTGGATGATATTAATATTTTAAACATACCACAATGAAATACGACGCAATAAATGTAGATGCCCAAATGGAGGGAAGATACGAATTATTTATGAGACATTTTTGGGAAGTTCAATATTATTTCAAAAATAGTTCAGAAGGAAGTGGATTAACATTGAAGATCCGTTAAGCCAGTGTTTCTTAACATTTATTAATAAAAACACAATAATCTTTTGTATGTACTTCATTCCACTTTATTTAATATGTCAGGACAATTAATATCGACAGCCAGGAAGATTCTGAAAAACAATTTTTTCAAAGACCATATCAATTCTAACAAAAGAAATCTATATATATATATATATATTTTAATTTATATAAAAGAATAGTTAACAAGGGCTAATGCAATGGATAAAGTAACGGCTGTCTAGTAAAGTAATCTTCCTGGCTGTCGATTTTGTTTAAGTTATGAACACACCAACTACTTGGAAGCGGGGAAAACAAAACTATCATTAAGCATATTCACTTTATTAATGTAGCATTTAATCACTTTGTCAAAAAATTTCCCAAATTTTAATTATATTTGTAATTACTTTCAATCGCCATTCTGAATTTATTAATCTGGGATGACTTTTTAATTATATGTTAGATGTGTTGAACATTTTAATTTTGTGTTATTTTTGAATCACTTTAATGTAATTGTCAATTTCTTTTCAATGCCAATTGTTGTGTATAACTTTTCAATTTTGTATAAATAGCATTGTTAAATTATATTTCTTATCAGTTGACAATGCTCGCAATGAGCGAAACCGGTCCTGACATATTAAATAAAGTGGAATGAAGTACAAAGGATTATTGTGTTTTTATTAATATAATGCCTTTCCACCAAGTATTGACAGTGAACACCCTAAAAGTGTTTCTTAACATTTGTTCATTTGTGACTCGTGGCCCTTTGTTTCATTACATTTTAGAATATCTCGTCATTAAAGAATTTCAATTCAATTTCGAATATCCTGTATCAATGATAATCTACTAAAAAGTGGCCTCCCAGCACCCCTTATAGCCACCCCTATCCACCAAATAACCAGAGACCAGAGAGAGTGTATTTTTTATTATATGTTACTGATGGTTGAAATATAACAACAAATAGGTATTTGAATTATTTGAATTTTGTACTTTTCCATGAGTTTTGTCGCTAATGACCCAGGTTTCGCCTTTCGGCATCTTTAGGCATTCCAAGTTCACGGATGTACTTAAACTGACGCGTATTAAACAGTTTGTATCGTTTATATACAAAAATATAAGTAGATCACTAAGTTAAAAGGTTATTAAAATGTAAATTAGCGAAAATTGAATGTATATAATTTTCAATGAATTAAGTGGGTTTGTTATAATTATGGGGATTTTTGAAAATACTATTGACCAGATAATAGCATAGGAATATTTAAAATAAATCTAGGGTTTTATCCGACCTATTATTAATGAGTTGATTTGTTTTTAAGCCTTTGAATTAATATTTAATGATAGCAAGTGCTTGAATTATTAATAAATGACAATTATTTAAAATGACAATTATTTAAAAGGAGATTTTACAACAATGGAGAATTTGGTAGATAAAGTTGCTCGTTTAAAATTGGCAAACTGTTGAGATGAGCTCGATTAATCTCTAAGATTTCTTGGTAAAATAATTTTAACTCGCCCCTGTATATACCTGAGTCAAAATTAAACGTATGGTTTTCAGGAATTAAATGATTGGCGAAGGTGGAGGTATCTTTTTTTAAGCGAAAAGCGGCTAAATGCTCAGCCACTCTTATATTTAAGGTTTTAGCAGTGTTACCAATATAAAATTTGGGACAATTACTAGACTGCAATCTATAAATACCAGATTTGTTTTTATAATCTATAACATCTTTATTATTTATCAATAATTTACCTAAAGCGTTCTTGCAATAGAAAGCCGGTCTAACACTTTCTGAGAGCTGCTTCTTTATCTTTAAACTGGTGTGTCCTATGTAATTAAATCTACGCCAAAACCTAATATCACCTGAGTCTTTCGTTATTAATCCCTTGTGTAAGATTTGTTGTGCTAGCTTAATACGTTTTTTATATAAAAGATTGTCTATAAGAAACATATCATAACCATTGTTAATGGCGATTTGTTTGATGATTTTTAATTCAAGATCAAAATTTAATTTATTCAAGGGAATACTGACAAGTCTGTGAATTTCGGAATGAAATGCAGCTAATTTGTACGACATTGGAAAGGATAAGGTCAAGAAAGTTTATTTTCTTTCCTCCGACTTCCAGGGCGAATTGAATATTATCGTCTAATGAGTTTATAAAGTTATGAAATTTGGTGATTTGTCTATCGGTTCCGTTAAATAAACAAATAATATCATCTACATATCGGAACCAATAAATTATTGGTTTGATTTCAATGTTATGACTAAAAATGATTTTCTCTAAATGGTTCATATAGAATTCAGCTAAAAGAGGTGACAGACAGTTTCCCATTGCAAGGCCGTCAGTCTGTTTATAGAGCTTATTATTAAATTGAAAGTAATTCTGGTCCACGCAAACGTCTAAAGTATTGAGTAATTCCGAAGTTGATTACTGGATTGACTCTACTAAAATTTAAGGAATCTTCGATGATCCTTTTACATTTGTTAACCGGCACATTAGTGAATAAGCTGACGACATCAAAAGATATGAGTTTTGAGTTACCGGGGATTTTAATTTTTTTTAAATTTTATCCACTAATTCTTAAGAGTTTTTTACGCTGTACAATGGTTTCGACAGCGTGACAATGGTTTCGTAGCGACAAAACTCACGGAAAAGTACAAAATTCAAACAATTCAAATTTGATATTGAAATTCCATCAAGCACCCTCAGTCGAAATACTTAACAAATAGGCATGTTAAGGTATTCGGTGGTCTTAACTTCAAAGATCTAGTTGTGAAATTTACATACCTATTATTATATTAAATTGTATACAATATCTGCCATGATGAAATTCCTTCCACCAATATAATCAATAATATGAGCGATCAGCTTCCTAAAATAATTTTCACAGTCCCATCTTTCAATCTTTACCAGTTCTGTTAAAAGCAGCTTCTGTTGAGATGTTAAATTAGGTTCATATGCCTCCACAAACAAGTAAATATGTTTGGGAAGAAGTAATATGGATATGAAATATGAGCCAACAGTTTAAAAAGAAACGGGAAAAGTTTGATATTCAAACAGAAGAGTGAACGTGTACACAACAGATTCACTTCGTTCATAAATGTTAAATAGCTTTGAAATAAATTTATACAATTGATTTGATTGTAATGTAGGAATGTAACATGCGGAAACACTAATGCGATATAACTGAAAACAGAGGGCCGTGACTGAATAAAAATGTTAATAAGCACTGGCTTAACGTACCTTAAAGGCCCTTTCAACTGTTCTTGAAACAGCAATGAACTGCTAAATTGAGATTCGGAAGGTGTTATTAACATCTCGCCATTCGGGTAAATTTATTTATCGCGCCGTGTTTCTGTAAGGTAGATTCAATTCTTTATTTTGTCATTTTACGTTGCGGACATATTCAAATGATGCAGGCTTTAATTCGTAAAAAAAAATAGTAAATAAACATGTAGGTAAACTCAACGGAAGGCGAATAGTCGTCATAAATTCATTCGGTTAGCTTAGAGTGCACCCTTGCCGATGTCGAAACACGCAGCATCAAATGGCAGTGCACAAGCCAATCGCCGACGGAAACAAATCATAAACAAATGCTCTCAATTTCAGTCAACCTTTTAACCTTGCCGCGCGTTCCCATTGTTTTTCGGTCCCTTTGAAAATACGTCATGTTATTTTCCAGGAGGTTCTTCTCATTCTACTCAACTTGGTTGTGCAATAAATATAGTCACGGAATAAACAATTTCATACTTATGATTCGTTAAACGATATTTTTTGTACTGTTTTCTTTTCTTCACAATTACCTGTATCTGATTGTAAGTGTATATAAAGAGGTTATTTTAAATCTCAATTCTCCTTTACGTTTCCTCTCTCAACAAGTTCTTGCAAACTTTCAGTTCTCATTTTAAAAAATGATTCACTGGGAGTGCATGTGCTCCAGATTAGATAAGCATCTAGAGTGCATAATACGATGTTATTGCTTATTTTATGTTTAGTTGTTTAAACGTATAATTATAATATACCTAAGTCCAGCCCTTTACTTATTTTGGTCTGAGCCGAAACCATCTAACAAGGCATTCACTTTAAATTTACACACCTTGATAAAAAAAAAAAAAACATACAACTGGCACCACACATATGCGTGAGCAATTTTTTTTTTAAATCAAGGAAATAAAATAAGTTTTAAGTTACTTTTTATGTAATTTAATAAGCAATGGCGACAGTATAATGATGCACCAGCAAATGCTGCCTATTGTATGCCTGTTTTACAGCATATTTGTCAGTATGTACCTACTAAAAAATCTGGGAATTTTATTATATTAGCTGATTTCTCTCGCTCTGCCCCGTTACTTTAAGATTGGAAGGGCGGAAGGATTTTTTTAGACGTCACAAACATCTATGTCTTCTAACAAAAATCGATTGAAAAAATGCTGTTCGTTTAGACTTTAGAGCAGTGTTTCTCAACCTTTTTGGGAGCGTGGCCCCTTTTGAGTGTCTTTATTTTTCTGTGGCCCCCATACCATTGTTTTGTCTTCCCATGGAAATTATAATTTCAAAAACCCACCTTTATTTATAGCTCTTCCGAGATTTTCGAATGCCAGTAATTTATTTTATTTACGGACTTACGAAAAATAGCTGCGCGACGTCCGCCATTATGCTCTTCCCTGTATGGTTTTATCAATACCCGTGGCCCCCCTAAACTGTGTTGTGGCTCCCCAAAACAAAAATAAATCTCTGTGGCCCCCTTAGAACACGCTGTGGCCCCCTGGGGGGCCACATGGCCCACCGTTGAGAAACCCTGCTTTAGAGTATTCGATCCCGTGAGATTCACCACGGAACCCAACGTCGTTGACTACGGCGCTACGTACGCGACGTCGATAAATCGATCAAATGTATGTTTTATTTTCCTGTGTGAAAAGAACCAATTCAAGGATGCATTTGGCTCTCTTTCACTCGAAAATCACTTTGCCTTCCAGGGTACATATTCTTAAATTCCTCTGAGTACCTACATCCTATAACTGTACCCGCCAAGTATGCTGTAACACGACAGTGTGTTGTAATTGTTTATATTTATTATTTACTCTATTTCGACAATAAAATGAGTAAATGATTTAATAAATTACAATACGTCATACAACAGCGATTTCCAACCTGGAAGGTGTGGACTATTGCATAGGGAGGCGCGAACAGTCCAAAATATTTATTTATCCTTTAAAACGTGTCTTTATTACTATAAGAAATGAAGGATGGGGAAGCGCGAAAATATTTTTTTCTTCAATCGGAGGCGCAGTAGCATAAAGGTTGGAAAATGTTACGCAACATTGTTGTAAGCATATTAATGTATGTATGTATGTTTATTACTTGCACTTGATAAATAAATGTTCACCATTTAAATATAATACGGTTATCCTTGATAATAAAAGAATATGATTATACAATACTTATATAGATATTAAGCAATCAACATCATAAATCCGCCCAAAAACTTTATACCAAAGCTATCTCGTGTATAGTCACAATTATTATGTTAATTTTGAGTGGTTTTGATACAATAATGCTGTTTTCCGACTGAGTTACATAATTCAGTTATTGCGTCACAGAAACGACAGCCATCGTTTTTGCAATTTAAGCTTTCCAGGGAAGCCAAAATAAAAATATTTTGATTCACTTTTTTTCGGGACAAAATGATGTTAAAATATGTAATAAGTACTTAACGGAGTTATCTGAACAACGGTTCAGAAAGGTTTATTTAGGCAATAATATTCTAAAGAAACGTATTATATTAATCTTATTAAAGTAACTTATGAATAAAATTGATCATTTTAAAGGTGTAAATCTTGCCATCTCTGTCAATAATCGGTGAAAAGGCTCATTTATAATACATAATTCCACTTTTATGTAATAAAATCAGGACCGGTTTCGCTCATGACGAGCATTATCATCTGATGACAATGATCTGATGACAATCTGTGATCTGATGAACATCTGATGACAATGACTTATCACTGATGACAATGACTTATCACTCATGACGAGCATTATCATCTGATGACAATGCTCGATCCTGATCATATAAAATACAAGTGGAGTTAGGACAAAAAACGAGTGTTTTAGTTTTTGAAAATAAAGCTGGTATTTTTCATGACTACATATTTTCTGAAAGGTATTAATTAATTCAAGCTTTCACAAAAAGTGTTCTATTTTATTCAAAACGGTAATTTGCTTTACAACATGCTTATCTTGTTCTATCTAAAAGTTAACTAAATACCGCTAATAAAAATACAGAAAATTTAATTTCGAATAGGAAACTGCCAAATTATCATATATATGAATAACCAAAAACCGATGATTTACGCGAAATTCGAATCTAATAACATGTCAAATGGACCTTCTTAGAACAAACCACAGGGCATATTTTAAATATGACGACGAATTTTCGTAAAAATATTTCGTAATTCGCAATAATTATCAGTTTTATTTATTATTTGATATTTTCGTATATGAAATTAAGCTTCCCAGAGAATTGTATTGTTTGTCGATGGTGCTATGAATTGTATAAAAGAATAACATGTCGTAAAGCATAGTTTCTCAAACTTTTTAAGCCCGTGGCCCCCTTTTGAGTCTCCTATTTTTCTGTGCCCCCCCTATCCCTAGTAATAAAATTCTCGGGGCTCGGAAAAATGAAAAAAAATGTAGGTACATTAATTTTTAAAAAATACATTACAATAAAATTGTTTGTTAAAAAAATCAGTTAACAAAATAATTAATTATATTACTGTTTTTTAAAAGCCCTAGGGTACCCAATGTTTTACCCATCACAGCCCGCTGTGGTTCACACTATTCTTACGGCGGCGTATTCTGCAGCGTTATTCGTGTTAATTTTGTATCCATAAATTTCTTAAAACTAGTTTGCATGCACTGCAGGGTGCAGAATGCGAAATAAAATAAAATAACGTTAACAAAAGAGTTTTTATGAAATGAATTCAATTCGTTTTTCATAAGACGCCGTGAACTCTTTGAATGCTTTGTAATTTTTCCTAGATGCAACTAAGTCACCATGACCAACAGGACCACCAGATGCGACTGTGGTCGTATAATCTTGAGCAGTTCTTCCTGTTCGTTGTTCATTTTTGGACATTCTCAAAAAATGCGATCAGCATCCTGAAGCTATTTACGAATCACCCGACCTGGAAGAGCTTGGCAGTGAAGTGATCATGGCTAGTTATAAATTGGCCTATCCGAAAATTTGGAGTCGAAGCGTTGGGCTCCATTAGCATTTTTAAATTTTGAAAGAATTTATAAGATTGCCTGTCCTTAGAATAATTTCCCATCAATTTTACCAAATTCGCATAGCAGCGTCTGTAGCAATACTGTGCACCACAGTTCTATGGGCCTTAAGAATGAAGAAGGCCGAGAAGAAGGCAGTCAAAGAATTCTCCTCACCTGAGACTTTACACCCATTATGTAGCATTGCTGTTGCGCCTTGAACTTTAATGTAAAGATTATCAATGCACTTAATTATTCGGTAAGAAAAATTTTCTGTAAGAGAATAAGATTACAAACCTTGTATCACGTACTTTACCAGCCACTCCCATGGATTGGGTGTAAGGCTTCAATTACTTAATACCTTCTACGCAAGAAGTTTTGGCATGATATGCAGTGGTGTAGGAAGGGGTTCTGCCGCCCGGGGCGGTACTTGAATTTGAAGGACACTAGCCACTAAGCGAAGGGACAAAGCTTTGCCAATGATTAGTTTTGGTCTTTAGTATTGGCGTTTTGGTATTTGCATCAAGCTGATTAAAAAAAATCGAAAAAAACATTCTTGAAGTTAAAGGGATTTTATGAAATTTACTGTTTATCACAATATTAATTGTTGACGATGAATCGCGCAGGGAATTCAAAAAAAATAGTACATGATTATTTATCAAAGTAAAACTTCAATACTTTCAACAATTGAAGCGTTATATCTTTTATTCATAAAAAATCTTAATTCCTTGTTCAATCGTTACACCTATAATGTCTTAAGATTTTTGGCAAAGAGCATTAAATTATCTTAACCAATTTTGTCGTCATCAAAAATCTTATACATCGTTTTAGGTCAGTCAATTTGCAAGGCAAAATGTTCAATTAGTTGTTTTTTCATCATCTGCTATCTCATACATACGTCTTGACACTGAACGGAATTGCTCAAAAGAATCACCTGAATAATTGCATTTTCACTCGGATTCATAACTCTTGAAAGATTTGGAAATATAATGATTTTTTCTAGCTTTTACAATTAATTTGGAAATTTCGTAAGAAACTATTAATTAAACCAGTGTCTAATTTTTCACTGAATACTATAAATCTTATTTTTTTGCTGCGGAAACTTCTTAAAGCTTTTTGAATTATTTAAAAGGCTTTTCTTTCATGTCTATGTGTTTTGTATAAAATGGATAGTAGCATTAGTGAAGCAAAACATATTTAACGCACACGAGTTTTATAATATCATGGGGTGATGAAAGAAATCCGTGGACAAGAGTCCACGAGTCCACCAGCGTAGTCAATACAATATTGTCGACACTAACTTTTGGATGCAGTTATTATGGTATCCTTAAATATCATTGGAAAAATAGTAAAGAGTATGTTTAATAAATAAATTATTTCTGCTGCAATGTATTATTGTCCTACTGTATTATATATGATTTTGATATAAATTTTAGCTCATTATATTTTGAGTGGCCGTGGTCCCCCTAAAGTCTGCTGTGGCCCCCGGTTGAAAAACGCTGTCGTAAAGGATATATTTATGTACATTCAGAACTTTACTTCAGTTAATTTGGTAACGGTTGCATTGTAGCCGGTGTTTTATCGAAGAGTACAAATTTGATGTAGCTTAAGTTCAATTAAACGTATTTTACTATAGTTCTACGTAATTACTCACAGAAAGTGATTTTAGCCGGTTTCAAATGTTAATTCAAGTAACTTCCGTGGAAAAAAAGCTAAAATATATAACGCGGTGTGCCAACTCTCTAACTCTGAACTGGCGAGATTTTATTTTTACTCATTGTGTTATGAAAATATAAACGTAAAATGTTAATTGTGTTACTTCAAGAGCCAGTCGAGTTATCGATACAATGGTGCCGTGACGTCTAAATATTAACCATATTGGTATATCTGAGCTTTGTGTGAAATTCAATCGTTATTTAAAATTAGTGTCGAAAAAAATTACGTTGTTTAATAAAGTAAATTATGTTTGTTTCATAAAATTTAAGTGAAGAATAAGACGCAAATAACTTTGACAGTTGTCCAATTGTGCAAAAAGTTGCCGTTGAAACTTTTATTAAGAGTCATAAAGAAACGTTTATCACAAAGGAACGTTTTTATTTAAGAAAAAAGTAAATTTATTGTGTAAACGCCGAAAAACAAATTAAAAATGAATGTTAAATATTGCATTATATAAAAATTACGCGTTACGCAAACAAAAATTCATTTCACTTAATTGTTTATCTAAAAAAACAGGATAAATTATTTCAAACTTACTTACCATTGACGAAAATTGGTTTCTGTTCTCTGCTTAGTATTGTAGTTGAAGCCGGAGAGAAAACTGAATTTAATCGTATTAATAAAACTAAAATAAAAAACACTCCTTCAAATTTTAAATAATAACAAATGTTTTTAAACTGAAATGTTCTGCAATTGCTTACCGCCCGAGTTTAAAAAGTCTTTATATGAATTAAGAATATTTTTAAGATGAGAAAAGTCCAGATTTGAAACAGTTGAACAAGTTTTATTGCGTCATGCAGATTTGAAATACGGGAGTGCAGCGGAGACGTGTTCACCACGTCGAAGCGCACTTTCGAGTGACCGTTTTTCCGAGACCACTGTGCGTTTACCCTACCATCCCAGCACTAGCTCCAGGAAAGCAAGGGAAAGCCCAGCCTATGTTTCAGCCATTTTACAGGCTATCCTACTGCGCAAAATAATAAACGATGCGTATTTATATAGCACTGATATTACCCCGATTGGTTGACGATGAAAATAGTAGATTTTTCATCTCTTAATAAAAATGTTTGGGGTGGCGATATTTCTGCGAGACTGAAAGAATCAGGCGTTGTTTTGTAGGTTCAAAACACTGGCGCGACGATTTGAACTCGTCCGTCGACTCTTTGTGCTTATTTTCGCTCGAGAAAATAAAGCTTTTTCTTCAAAATATTTTTTAATTTGTCTAACAATATTATTCCACTAATATTTTACATACTTTTATGTCGTTGTTTATTTTGTTTATTATGTCCGTGTTCCGATTGTTAACCGAAATTTTTGATCAATGATATTTAAAAAGATGCTTTAATGTGACATTTGTGAATAAATTAGTTTATAAAATAATATGTTACATTGTCGATAAATTCGACGGTAACTTTGTGGAAGTTTATTTTATTATAAAATTAAATTTGATAATTTTGTTATTTCCCTGTTGTGTTACAAAATGTGACATATGTTTTTGTGGGCTAGAAAAAAGTTTAGCATTGTATACTATTTACAAAATTGTGCATGTTTCCACTGTTTATTATATATTAACCTACAAGCAAATTGACAAATATTACGACACTACTGCAAAGCATAAATCATTATATAATAAAATCAAAGCTAATGTAAGTATGAAATAATAGAATAGTAAAAAAATAATCTCAAATTCGTTTCCTTCAAATGAAGTGAACTACCGTGTTTTCTTTCAGACAATACAACTTCTCTCTGAAAACAACGCACTCTGACGTTTACTCAACGTCAGAGATTGGTAGGAGCGATTTTTTATGTATAGGGGGCTAATTTGGATAAGCCCGTGTGACGTACTGACTGCAGGCTGTATACCGAGGCGCAATCGTGTACGATTAGATTACGTTTCTATGGCCGATGGTTATAAAATAAATGCGTTTTCTAATCGTGCTTGATTGCGCCCAAGTGTAAAAACAGTTTTGCAAAAAAGCATTCGTTTTACCTCGAACTAATTTGAAAATAGTCCGAGCCAGGTGTTGCTAGACTGGCGTCCTGTTGCCTGTATTGTTCTGTATGAAGTATGTATAGAGCCATTGTTTCTAGTATATTATCTATGCCGTTGCTTTTTTTTATGCCAGCTAGACTTAAAATCGTAATAAAAAACACAACCGAGAGTATTATTGTAGGTAGACATAGCATTGTGTTATGTTAAATTTGGAAAAGATTAGTTACGTTTAGAAATGTATTTATTTTGTTGAATTGCTGTTCATTTTTATTCAGTAATCTAAAGTTTTTTTTTCTACACATTTTGGGTGAAAATGCAAGTCGGGCTAAGCCCACCTAGCCCAGTACGAAGAACCGCCACTGATGTTTTGCCTCTAGAAGCAAGTTTATTCGTAAACCTTGCGATGTTCTATTTCAGCGTTTCTCAACCGGGAGCCATGTGGCCCCCTGGAGGGCCACAGCATGTCGAAGGGAGCCACAGAAGAAAATTTCAGTTTTGGGGAGCCACAGCAGACTTAAGGGGGGCCATGGCCACCCAAAATATAATGAACTAAAATTTATATTAAAATGAAATAGAATACAGTAGGACAATTATACATTGCAGCAGAAATAATGTATGTATTATACATACTTTTTCTATTATTTTCCAATGGTATTTAGGGATACCATAATAACTGCATCTAAAAGTAAGTGTCGACAATATTGTATTGACTATCTTTCTTGTCCACGGATTTCTTTCATCACCCCGTGACAATATGAAACTCATGTGCTTAATATATTTTGCTTCGCTAATACTAATATCCATTTTATACAAAACACATAGGAATGAAAGAAAAACCATTTTAATAATTTAAAAAGCTTTAAGAAGTTTCCACATCAAAGAAAATAGGACATATGGTATCCAGGCATTTCTTATATAAACACGAAACATTCTTTTACTAAGCGTCAGTTCATCCGTGTACATGAACGCCTGAAGATGCCAAAAGGCGAAACCCGGGTCGTTAGTGACAAAATCTGTGAGAATGTACATTATTTGAACGATTCAAATTTATTGAAATTCCATCAAGCACCTTCAGTCGAAATCTTAAAAAAATATATATTTGCAAAAAAATGATTAAACAAGCGTGAGGACGATAGGTCGCCATAAGAGTTCATATTTGCTAACCACCAGTCATGTCCTAGCCTTATTCTTCTATCCCGAGCCCCGAGAATTTTATTACTATGGATAGGGGGGCCACGGAAAAATTTGAGACTCAAAAGGGGGCCACGGGCTTAAAAAGGTTGAGAAACTATGTTCTATTTGATGATGTTTTCGTGTCACATTTTGCAACATAACAAGTGGAATAACAAAGTTATCAAACATAAGTTTATATTTTAAAAAGCTGTCACTTCACTCCGCTATTTTTTAGAATTGTAAAGGCGGAGGGCAGTGGCGTAGGAAGGGGCTCCGCCGCCTAGGGGGTTTATTGAATTTGCCCCCCCCCCCCCCCCCCGTAAGAGTTAGTAAGAGTATTTCAATTTTCTTTCACATCTCTGTTTGGTCAGCAGGAAAAGCAACATTTTTTTTAATTCTTCCCAAGCAATGTCATCATGATCTTGTTTTTAGTGTTTTACAAAGCATAATCATGCGAGGGAAAAGATATAAATTGATTATCGCTTGCATTGATGCTTTATGCGAAACCACTTTTGTTTATTACCTCTGAAGTGTTTTACTATTTCTTAAAAACGCGACCCCCAAAAAGTTGTGTTTAATCAGTAAGTCACAAAGCACAAATTAGCTCGCATTGATTCTATATACAAAACAATTTGTATTTTTTTTTTGAAAATTTCAAAAATGCCGCCTCCAAAAATGTATATATTGTCAGTGGGCGGAAGAAAATATAGTGAAAGTGATATTGCTTACATTGGTTCTGTATACATATCAATCTTTATTTTCATATTACTTTCCAAATTTTCTGTTCATTTTCGAAAATGCCGCCCACAGAAATGTGCCGCCTGGGGCGGTCCCCCCCACCCTTGCTACGCCACTGGCGGAGGGGGATTTGAGACATCTAAGACAATCATGCCAATCGAATCCGTGAGATCCGTCACGGAGGCCAACGACGTTAACCGCTGCGCCGCGGACTCAACAGATAGTTCATCAATATTGCAGTGGCGTATATTATACATATATATGTATGTACTGCACGTGTTCACTCCCTATGAGAAGCATATGGAAGTCCAAGTTTTTTAGAAAAAAAAATCCTTGACAATCAGTCACAAAGCTTCACTTTTCAGAGCAGGTAAGGACAAACAAATCGGGGGAAGAAATGACTTATGGTTAACTAATTATTTTCTCTTTCAATACATCGCAACTTTCAGGATAGAATGAGAGGTGACTGGGAAGAAAGTTTGAATACAAAATCGTAAACACATAAAATGATTGAAAGCTGTTTCCAATCGGGAATTCGAACCATTGAGTGGACGAAAGCCATTTTCGGATCCAGAAAGTGTCCCAAGAGAGGGCCATTTAATTTGAAAAATAAAACATGATAAATAAATGATTTAAAAATAATATATCTATTGTATGTATATAAAAATAGTCAATACATAATTAAGTATGTATTCTAGAAAACATAGTTAACTAAACGATTAAAGAGCCCATTTCATAATAAAGTTTTAATAAAATAGAAAGATGTAAAATAAATTCTCCTCGGGATCTGGATCCGCCAATGACGAAAGCTCTGCTGCATTGACGTAAGCACACTATGAGTTATGTTTCGAGTCCCTCAATTGTTAGAAGCTCCAATTTTATTTTTCTTGATAGTATAATAAATTAAAATATATTTAAATTAAAGCTTATGCTTACGTTTCTGCTGATGCTCGAAACCCCCTGAAACAGTGATTTCCAACCTTTATGTTACTGCGCCTCCCTTTGAAGAAAAAAAAATATCTTTGCGCCGCCCATCCTTTATTTCATATAGTAATAAAGACACGTTTTAACGGGTAAATACATATTTTGGACAGTTTGCGCCTCCCTTTGCAACAGTCCACGCCTCCCAGGTTGGAAATGGCTGCCCTTAAGTATACCTGTTTTCTCGCAATCAGGGCTGTGGATTCGGACTGTCTTTACTTTAGCATTATTGTACACCAGTGGTTTCCAAACTTATTATGCTCATGGACCCCTTTCAAAGCAAAAACCGGACCATGGACCCCCAAGTGAAATAATAAATTTAGATTGCCTTGAATGGTTATTTTATTATTCTTGTCCGTTTCGAATGTGGAGCATATGGTCCGTAATTGGGGTATGTCAACAGAAGTTTTTCCTCGAGAACTGTTCCTTACTCAGTTGCTCAACCACTTTTTGTGAAAGAGAGTTAGGATAGAAGAATAAGGCTAGGACAGGACTGGTGGTTAGCAAATATGAACTCTTATGGCGACCTATCGTCCTCACGCTTGTTTAATCATTTTTTTGCAAATATATATATTTTTTAAGATTTCGACTGAAGGTGCTTGGTGGAATTTCAATATTAAATTTGAATCTTTCAAACTATGTACATTCTCACAGATTTTGTCACTAACGACCCGGGTTTCGCCTTTCGGCATCTTCAGGCGTTCAAGTGCACGGATGAACTTGAACTGACGATTAGTAAATAAATGTTTCGTGTTTATATAAGAAATAAATGTAACATTGAGTTTAAAGCCATTGCTGGCGAAAAGGATAAGCTCATGGGAATGCCCACAGATTTAAGTAGTAAGTAATTTCAAGAATTATAAACAAACAAATAAATATTCAATATTTTGTCCAAAATGTATGAAAAATATCGTATTTTATATTTGCTTTACATATATAAAAAATCTTTTTTTTTTAAATTTTAATAAAATAAATATATTATAAATGAATATATTCATACAAATCATAATTGAGCTGCCCTGCTGAGCTGCTATATCCAATATCGACAGCCCTGTAGTCGAAAAAAAGTATAAAAGTCCATACCGTAATTAGAATATTTTTAATGCATGTTTTCAAGCAAAAAGTTTTCAAGGCTGGACGCGAAATATAATTATATCTTTCAATAATCGAACCGTGTCTTTGATTATTTGAAAAATTTCGTAAACGATACAAACTTTCAAATTATTTTTCTCAATATTATTATAATATATACTACAATCTTTTTGTTCTATGCTAGAAAATTTGAATTTTGAAGATAAAAACATAAGCCAATCCAATTAGACGACCGACAACTCCCAAAATATGCGGTTCAAAATAAACCGTTAGCATTGGTCGAAAAATGTGCTGCTTAAAATAAACCGTTATCATTAAGCGAAATACAAACGAAGACTTACATACGGCCGGACCTTATCGACTATTAATGTGAAGATATTTATCAAATGTTATATCTCGTTTACTCCTAAAAAGTCAACCATGTGATTCACTGACAGGAAGTCATTGGTTTGTCAAAATGTTATTATAATGTGATATTACCAAATAAGCCAAGTAGTGTTCTTATATTTTAGAATAGCCTTCAGCGGGAACTAACAGCAAGTCGTCGTTGCACCGTCAATATCAAATATTTTCAAAATTTGTGAAAATATATTAACATTTTATGAAACTGTATTACCTTTGTATTACCTTTGTAAAAACAGCAAGCCATGCAATGGACTGGAATAAAAACGACCAACCTACGTGTTGACAGTCTGGATGAAGAATATTAAGAATCTGTATTTTTTTTTGTTGCTTAATATCATCATCTATTCACTACAAATTTCTTTTGAGATAAAATAGTTACACATTCTTACATTATATAACCCTTGTGCTTTTTCTTCAGATTTAAATCTATTTTTATTATTTAACATGGAATTGTCTGACGTTTTTATGTTGTCCGAACGACAGGGTCTCCTAATTATATTGCGCCTGGGACCTCATATGTGATTAATCCGCCACTGGCCGTAACACTTTGGGCAATGTTTGGTGAACTTTTGGGCTGATGGAATCTGGAATGGAGCATTGTCAACTGATAAGAAATATATGTATATATAAACAGGGATATTTATACAAAAATAAATTTAAATGAAAATGCGCAATGATCGAAACCGGTACTGACCTTTTAAATAAAGTGGGATCAAGTACAAAAGAATATTGTGTTTTTATTGTTAATTTATAATATCTGTCATAAAAAAAACAGTTGTCACGCCACTGGTCGTGTGGGAAGCGGGAAATGGTATTGCATTCTGATTTGCAAAAACTTATTAGTTATATTCGAAGAAATGACGACGTAAGTTTTTACTCAATGTACCTGGCTGGAAATGAAGAAAAGTATAACCTTACAAACAGGTAAATTACCTACTCAAATATTTTCTTTGAAGTTTTATTTATGTATTTTACGTAAGAAATAAAAAAAAACATACATCTACATCTTCATCCTTTAATCTCATTGCTCAAGTTCTGATACATAAAGAGATTGGAAATAAATAATCAAAGAGTTTGTGCGTTTTATAATATTATCTGTACAGCTCAGCTCCAAATAAATACAATGTTTTCCATAATGTTTTATTATTTTCAGAATAAAATTCTCCCATCAAAGCAAAGGATCTTGAACAGATGGTCTTCAAAGAAAGGACACGTCGATTTTACTACGAATTTGAACAAAAGAGTAAATTTTATCTGAAATAGTATTAAGACAACCTTGTCAGAAAGACTACTAAGAATACTTTGCCAGTGAATTATTATATCGTGGAAACTTATATTGCCCACTTTTATAAATTACTAGCCGGTACCCGGCAAGCGTTGCAATGCCATTCGAAGAAAGAAAGTGATTGTATTTTAATTCTGTTTATTGAAGTGCTTTTAGATATCTTTTTTTCCGTCTGGTGCGTATACGAATAGATCTGAAGGTTTTCCAACGGGTGAGCAGGCCACATACAGCTGTCCATGTGAGAAGCATAGATTTTCTAAATTTAGTCCTCACCCTTGTAGCGATTGTCCTTGTGCTTTGTTGATGGTTATTGCAAATGCGAGTCGCACCGGAAACTGCAAACATTTTAATTCGAATGGCATATTTGTTGGAATCATTGAGATGCTTGGCAACAGTACATTGTGCCCCTTATATTTTCCCTTTAATTTGTTTAGCTTCAATGATATTGTGCATTATCTTTTTCAATGAATGTCTGGTACCGTTGCAAAGTGGTGGATTTATATTTCGGAGAAGAATGATAGGTACGCCAATTTTCAATGTAAAAACGTGTGACGGCATGGCTGGCAAATCAAGTGAGTTTAAGAATTCAGAAGAATTTATTGCGATATTTTTGGGAAAACTTTTTGAATCAATTCTCTTATTGTTTTTGTAATTTTACAGAAGTTTGTTGGCAATGTAATACATTGTGTGGATTCATCTATTTCCAATTTTCCATTCCCAATATTCGACAATTTTTTTGCGAAACGTTCAGCGGATGTGTCATATTGTAGTTCTACACGCATGCTGGCCTTGAAAGCCAATTTCTGCACGTGTCGCCATACAACTGATGATTTGAGACATGTATTTAATAAGTTGAACGTGGTATAACTGGTAGGGTTTGTAGAAAATCACCAGACAATAAAATAAGTGCGCCACCAAAGTCATTTCCTCTCAAATCTTTAAGTGGATAGTATACAGCTTACAATGCTTTTTTGTACGCCATAGTACATTCGCCTCATATTATGAGTTGGCATGATTGAAGTACTGCACCCATTCCGATTTTTTTTGATATTGCATGTTAGTGTCTCAGTGATTTGCATTAAAATGCAATTTCAGTGCTGAACGCGCTGTTCGACCACCATCCAAAAATGTTCACACCAAAGACACACTAAACTTTATGAAACACACACATTTGCTAAATTGAGAAAAGTCACCAGAAAAGGCAATAATTGTTAGAAAATTCGCCACAGAGAATTCTAAAAATAGCCAATCAACGGGTCTAAATTTCACTTTTTGCGACCTATGATTTGCCATGCAACTGATAGCCATGGCACGCAGATCGCTTTATTCGGCGAAATTTCTCATTGTAAAATTTCTGCACTCTGGGGTGGGCTGGAGGAAGCTCAGAGGGGCTCGCGCAAGCCCTTTGTGAAATTTTGCTAAGGTCGGCCAGCTCCTTGTTAATTTAAGAGAAAACAATATTCTCAAATCAAATGAGTGCATAGCTGCAATTTCTGACTTACATACATTATCTATGACAGCATCAGTATACACAGTAGTACATTTTCGGCCACTTACATTGATGAGTTTACAGTAAATTGCATATTGTTACATATTGTAAATGTATTAAGTAAAAATCGATTGCTTATTTAAGTAGTCCATCAGAGTGACAAAAAAACTCACTGCTTTCCGGAATACCGAGAATTGCGTTGATATAAAGCGAGCCCCTTGTACACGCATTGGCAGCCTACTGCTATCTGTACTAATTTAGAAAACTTTGAGGGCGTCCGCACAACAAATCATCAAAGTTTTATTGCAATTGGATGAACGGTATAGAAACAGGAATACATTAAAGAAAAACTCCCAAATTACCGTATGGGCAGCCCATCGTTGTATGTTTTGATTCAAAAACCTTTGCTGGTGTCCGCAAAACAACTCACCAAAGCTTTATCGCAATCAGATGAACGGTATAGGAACGAATAAGGAACAAACAAAAAAATTAACGTATTGGAAGCCCACCGCTGGCTGAATTTATTCAGATACCGTTGCGGGTGCTTGCACAACAACTCACCAAAGTTTTATTGCAAACGGATGAACGGTATAGGAACAGGAACGCATAAAAGACAAACTAACAAATTAACATATTGGCAGCCCACCGCTGATTTATATACATTCAAGGGCGTCCGCACAACAACTCAGCAAAATTTTATCGCAGCTGGATGAACGGTATAGGAACGAATATGGAAAAAACGAACAAATTAACGCATTGGCAGCCCACCACTGATTTATATACATTCAAGGGCGTCCGCACAACAACTCACCAAAATTTTATCGCAATTGGATGAACGGTATAGGAACGCATACCAGACAAACAAACAAATTAACGCATTAGCAGCCCACCGCTGATTCATAAACCTATTCTGGCTTCCGCATAACAACTCCTCAAAAAAATTATCGCAATCGGATGAGCGGTATAGGAGCGCATAGGTAACAAACATACAAACATTCATTTTTATATAATATATATAGAAGAAGATAGATAATGTCGTATTAGAAGTCGGGTCCTATGGCGCAGCGGTTAGGGTTGTGGGCTTCCGTGCCAGACCTCAGTTCAAGGCTCTATTCGAGTCTCAGTACGAACAGCATTTCTTCGACCGATAAATCGATTTCTGTTCGAAGGCATGGGTGTTTGTGGTATCTAAAAAGTCCTCCCAAATCTCCGATCCCTCAATAACTGGTTGTAACGAGAGCGATTAGTTAATCACCAGTCCTGTCTTAGCCTTATCCTTATATTCCTACTACTCTCTTTGAAAAAGAGAGGTTGAGCGACTGAGTAACAAACAGTTATCGTAGAAAAAACTTCTATTGAGATACCTCTATTAGGAGGCCATATGCTCCACACTGGGAGCGGGTATGGATTTTTAAAAAAATCCTATTCAATATGAATATTCAATTTAAATAGCGAAAATTTGGTTAAGTAATGCATTTTTGAGGCTTCTAAATCTCGGAGGCTCTAAGCGAGTGCCCCCCGCACGCACGCATATGAGGTAATCCGCCATTACTTGTAGAATGTAGAGAATTGTGAAATTGGTGCAATATTATGTTTTAGTTTTAAGTATATTGTACTCGTGAACAGTACATATCCAAAAAAATATTGCAAAATAAACTTAAGTATGTATAAGATTTTCAACGCATTCAATGATATATATACACTGACTATTAAAAGCTACATTTCTTTCTACACAAACTAAGAACATTATTCAATAAATAATAAAATATTCTTATATAAGAATCCGGTTTTCCAAGATGAAAAACCGGCTTTAGAATGTCGTAGGATTTAGTTAAAAACCGGTTTTTATAACTCTGTTTTTTAAAACTGAATAGCCCTATCTGGCAGCGGCGGGGGATTAAAGATTGCATATGACTTCGTTTTCATGAGCATTGCAGGCTACCGGCTTAGTCTGGGTCTGGTTTGACACTTCGATGATGCTTCGTAGAGGACAGCGCACTGAGCTGATTGGCAGTGCCGGCGCTACGTGCAAGTGAAGCAGTTAACCGCCCATGGAATATGGAATTATTCTATGAAATATTGCAACAACTACTGACAACCTAAAAATGATTTTTAAATGAATCCTTATTTAATAATTGAAGCAAAACAGGCTTATCTTTTTCACAGTGGGTTCGTGAAGCATCAGTCACTAACAACTAAAAAAGTCTAGGAGCGCTGATTTATTATAATAGTTTAATGCTTTCTAACCGCAGTGATCCAATTTCCACACCAAAAAGTTTACAACAAAACTTTCTTCCAACACAAAATTAAAAAAAATATCTTATTATATCAACGTAAAAATAAACATTTATGGCAAAATTTACAAATCGTCTAGAAAAAGTGTGGGAGCGCCGGCCCCACGCGCCCCCGAACCACCACACCAGGTGGTAATAAAAAGCTGCGGATACTAGCCTAGTGCCTAAACCAAGGGTCAATAAACTTCACGCTCTAAGTAAATTCAGCGACGCAAACTTTGTATGACAGTTTGCATGGAGTTTGCCTTTGAAGCGAACTTTGCTTAGAGCGTGATGTTTCGTGGCCCTTGGTACAGTAGGTTTTAATAGTTAGTGGTGTATATAAATATATAAATAAATAAACTACATCAAAAAATTTCGCTTGTAAGTGGTTTTTCCAAAGCTGTGTGTAAATATATATAGTATGTAGAAGCTAATTTGATGAAAAAAATTGTTATTTTTTTAAAGAAAATCACATCGAAAAGAAAAATCTGTGACTCGTCTGTTCGATTTTTTATAGTTTTCACTTTGTTTTCAGCTTCAAAAGCAAACTAAAGAGCTCAACGCACGGTGATTCGGGATTAAGGCAACGAATATTCCTTCCTATAGGTCCAGGAAAATGTATCAATCTTCAACAGTTTTGAACATCGAGTCATTTGGCAACTGTGCTTACAAGCTTCGTTGCACTTGTGAAGCCTCAGGCACAATAAAATTTGGAGGCTATGTTTTTTTGATATCAAAAACGAATCGCTAAATTCAATGAAAAATAATTTTCACATACTGTATAAAATAAAGTAAAAATTAGGCCCTTAATATACGGAAGCCTTCAATCGCGTGCGTCACGTTGTAATAGGTAATCCGTCATTACTTCAATGCATGTGTACATATTCCAAATTTGGGGACCTTTTATGCTTAGAAATTCGGCCCCACCTTTTCACTGGGCTCTCATGCATTGCATGACTGTAGTGACGTGGCTGTGCAGTGGCTAGCCACGTCGCTGCCTGCATAGAACATCGTCCCGCAAAGTACCTTGCGTTATTTTAGACTATTAACATTTCAATATTTTTGTAGAAGAACAACTAAGATTTTTAAATATGTATCGAGATGTACATAAATAGAAAATTGCTGTATTATATTTTTGCTTAATTACAATGGATGTTTAGAAATGGACAACTTATAATTCTTCCTTCAAATACAATGCGAATCAAAATTTTAAGCTTTTTATGTAATATTCAATATCAAGAATATAGTTTTTTCCTAAATATTCTTTTACGAGTACGAGCAAATAACTATTGGAAACAAAAAAAAAGCCAAAAGTGATGGGGCGGCGCCCCGCCCCACTTCACTACTGAATATAACAAGTGAACTCTTGTTCCATAGTAGGGTAAAGATGATTCATATTATAAGTATGTAATATAATGGCACGTTTGTGCATTGCAAAATAATGTTAGATGGACATATATATTATATATAAATGTAAATATGATGAGTTATTTTTTTGGGAAATTATTCTTTAATATCGAGTATGTAAAAATTTGGGTCCCTCTTTTTACTGGACCCTCGTGCAGTGCATGACTC
This sequence comes from Himalopsyche tibetana, assembly GCA_030503985.1. Taxonomy (NCBI): domain Eukaryota; kingdom Metazoa; phylum Arthropoda; class Insecta; order Trichoptera; family Rhyacophilidae; genus Himalopsyche; species Himalopsyche tibetana. The sequence continues at coordinate 896,646 of JAPJYX010000006.1, forward strand.
TGATGCCAGGTGGCTACGCCGCTGTGTAAACAGAAGTAAAACATTGGAGTGTGTTTATATAAGTATAATGGTTAATTTTTCCCAATTGCTTAGAAAATTAAACTGTTTTAAAAATTGACATTTCTTTGCGCAATGTCAAAAATAAAAATGAAAAGCTATCGTGCGTTCTGGTGCAACAAGTCCCGTTAAAAAACCTCATTTTCGTATAATTTGATTCCATAAATCAAAATACTGCGTCAAAGGTATCAAAAATGAAAAAAAAACTAAAATTTTGCTTTTGAAATTCGCGCAAAAAATGTTTTTTTTTCATATTAACCATTAATTTCTTTATTTGATACTTAAATACAATGAGAAATAGATACATGCATAGTTTTATTAACTTTTTGATATATCTCGTTCGCGTATTTTTAAACGAAAGTAGTAAATTTTGCTTTAATCGTTTGATAAAATACTGTTTTCAATAAAAATAAAATAATTACAATTTTTGGATTTCTGGCTTTTAGATAAAAATTGTTTTCAGACGACATTACATGATGTAAAATTGTTATTCGATAATAAACCTTGGGCCTGCTCCCCCACGCAAAATTGAATGGACGGACCCAAGTCTGTAATTTGGTTATAAAAATTCTGCCCGGGAAAAGACTTCTATAGTATTATGGTATAACATGTACGGTGACATCTATGAAATATTTATTAGCAATATTGCAAGGCATACCAACCTCAAAATAATAATCAGAGCACTGATACAGGTACACCAACTTTTTACCTAAGTACATAGTTATATATTACAATAATTTTTGAATAATCCCATCGGGCAATGATTACTGACGATATTTGATTTTGAAATTTGATAAATCTTATTTTTCAAAGTTCCCAGATTACAATAAAAACAAAATAATTAAAATTTTAATAAAAATGCGTCTTTCCATTGAATAAAAAGCATCAATGAAATATTTAAGAACATTTAATTTAAAAAATATTATTTGACTTAATGTATATTTTTATAATAATGTCAAAGAAGTTGTAGCTATATTTTTTATGTATTGACAATATAGTTTATGTTGTCAACCGCACAAAAATCTAATTGACAACTACTACGAGGATAGGTGCGGACGATCAACTAGTCTGAACATGCAGCGAGAGCTTCAGTTCTGTCAATGTAGTAGGTGCGGCCATGTTGATCCGTAGTAGAGAATTATTTTACTAAATCTGTTTTGCGGGATATAACAGCTCCCAATATGCCCAAATGCGATGCCAAAACAAGATATATCCCTGCAACATTTGCCTGGACCCTGTTGTTGGGCACGACCACCCTTTTTTTCTATTTTCCGTAAGTTCTTTATTTCATGGTTTTCGGTTCATGTCCATTTTTATCGTTTTGACATCCGAAAGTATTAATTAGATAGCAAATTCTTTGATTACAAGTATTATGCTTAAGATATGTTCGATTGCGACTGTTAGACCACTTATAATTTTTGGTTTTCTAAATATTTATTGAATGTTGTTATTTGACAACTTAACTGTTTGTCCACATTTACAAGACCTAATTTACGTCAACCGTGAGAAAAATCAAATTGTGATTTAACCTCCTAATAATATTAGTATTTTACTGTCATTTGCTATTTATTATATTATTTAAACAAAGAAAACATCCGAAACGACACTGAATTGTGTACAACGAAACACTTGTGTTCAATAATAGATCCATGTTGTGATATTTATACCATATAGTTAATTTATGATCCGACCCTAAATAATACTATGGACCGACAATAATCGAAATCATCGTGAATCTTTTCTTACCGTTTTGTTTTTTACGTGACTTGCATATTTTTTCATTAATTATTGACATGTGTTGTTTTCAATTTATAAATAAGACATTTGTTGTTTTCACCAACAATCATTATCATAATTTGACAGTCGGTGTTTCAAAGCAGTGATTTCTCATTTACGTGTGCCATATAATACATTATAAAGTTATTGAAAAAAGACATTTGAATTACAATAAGACAAATGACATCCTCTCATCTAATTATTTTGAATAAAGAATTTTCTTTGTGCTTAGACATACCTGCAAAATAAAAGTATAATTTACTAAGCATCAAAAATAACAATTATAATTCTCAGCATTTATTTTACAATAAAAACATTTCTCTACATTATATTAGTACTACAACTCATTATTATTTTCATTTGTTCAACCATTGTTTCAGATTATGTAAACTTTAACTAGTTTACTAAGAAACACTTTTTATTGCCATTTCTTAAAAACTGTGTATTGTGAAGATATAATAATGAATTAAAAAAATTAAGTTAAATTAAATTATTAACACAATATCGAATGGTAATCTGTACATCGGTATTTTTATCAAAACCAAAAACAATAACATGACCTTGTCGTATTTTCTTTTGTCCTTAATGTGAAGAAAACTAAGTTTAATGGATGCTTAGTTATTAATTAATTAATTTCCATTGTATGCTTTTGTATTTTTATACTTAAGTACTGGTACCTGCTTCAAATAAATTTGTTATAAGCCAATTAAATATTGATACTCGGCTTTATCCTGGTATTTATTAATGCATAATGAAATCGATGACTGATTTAATTGCTTTTTAACAGCAGGATGCTGTTGTTCAATGTATTTCATGGCCCGTAAAATGCAACAGTCGTAGGTGCACCACCATGTGCAAACATTAATCGACGACATCAAAATATAAAAATTATATAAAAAACTGCCCTTTTTTATGTTTGTAACATTGAATTCAAGGCATTAGTTGTGTGTATTTAAGAAAAGTAACATTTCTTTATTGTTTTTGTTTATTAATGAAAATAACACGAAATAAATGCTCCGGAAAGATTTCTAGTGTTCTATTATATCACTTTTTGCAGTTTAATGTAGTTGGAATAAAGTAAATACTCATCTAATACTTATGAATCTTGGTTATAATGTAGTTGTAGTATCTGATTTTATGATTTATCGGGATTTTGAATTGTTAAATAGAAACTGTTTAGATTAGTAAGATTAGATAGATTAGTGTTAGTTATTTATAAAACTGGCCATTTCAAGCTCTGCTCGGGGACAACACGATAGAGTTCCCAAAACAGGGTGTATGATCACATTTTATATAATGTGACGTGCCATATTGAAAGATTTCACCGCCTGGTGCAAAACAACGAATTACTGAAAATTATTCCTTAAATCAGTAATGAATACAAACGTAACTTGAATATTATGGCTTCTTTGACTGTCTAATATATAAAAAATCTTTGAAGGTTGACACTGCTACGGTACATCATTTACCATATAAACCTGGATATTATGAGACCTAGAACATATTATTTACTGAAGATCTGGATATAGCTAAATGTACTCCACATGTGGTCTTCCCATAATAATTTTACTCGATCGTAACCGTGTGCCTTCTGTTCAACGTATCTTGACAGTGCTTCTTTACAGTTGCGAGTCATGACACAGCAACCGTACACTGTGGTTTGAAAACAGATGCCTGCGGCAAATACTAGGGGTGCGTTGATTTGACTTTGTCAGAAACACGGATATATGAGAACAGACTAAACAGCCCTTTGCCACGTCTAAAGTGAAAAAGCGACGATCAACCTAGTTTTGACAGGTTCTACGGATGCCCAAGAAAGCCTTAATTATACCAGTCTCTTTGACCAACCGAATGAATCTTGTCGTCGTGGAAGGCCGCTGATGACCATCCATAGGATATATTTGGCGAAGCTAAGGGGCCTGGGATGACATGAAAAGAAGCAAGAAGACTGGCATGAGACCGAGATTCTTGGAAGAAACATTGTGCCTATATGCTCCGGATGGTTCATAGAATATTAACCTTATTAAGCTTGAAATGTGCCAAGCATGAGCATTATCAAAGATATAACAATGATGCAAAAGGGTCCATGTCATGCAATTGTGCCAGACGTCTGTTAGATTATAGATTAATAGTAGGGGGAATAAAATGCCTGCTTATTGTTTTTATTTAAAGCTCAAATATTTTAGCTAAAAAACATTGTGTGATATGTTATGATAAAATTGTCTCACAGATTTTTAATATTTAGCAAAGAACTTTTGAGTGTTCAAGAAGCAGTAAACACTAAATGTTTCGATAAGATCAAATTTATTGATTCATTATGGTTATCAATATGATAGAATTCAAACCATTTCAAAAATCCTCCTTTTTTTCAAGGATAAAGGTCTCGAAGTAAAAAAAAATGTTCACAACCGATTGTAACATTAGCCTTTCTTCAAAAAAACTTTCCCCCATTTGAAGTTTACTGACATCTGTTGGCAGTTCACAGAACCCAAATATATCGCATCTCTTTACACTGATTACCCTGCAGTGACTCAAAGTTTTAATTAAACCTGCTTATATATAATTATGTTCTCTTCCAGATGCCAGTATTATATATTCAGGTATCCATGGGTTCCAGCGTACCAAGGAGTTATCACATTTTTTGTTCTTGCAAACTTCACTTTGGCCACATTTATGGACCCTGGGGTTGTCCCCAAAGGTAGATATATTTTATAACTTAATTTTATTGTCAATCAATCAAACTTCATTTTAATTATAACCAAGGCAGTATCAAGTCAAGATACTAATGTTTTTTCTTTAACACTTCCACTGCGGTGCTAAAAAAATACATCCAATATGTTGCTGGCCCTTAAAAGAACCAAGTGAAAAACATGTTTTTTAAAAATGTACGTTTTGGGTTTTTACCGTCCATCAAGTGTTAAAACATGTTTTTTCATTTGGTTCATTAAGGACCATCAACATATCAGAAGAATTTTTTTCACCGTAGGGAAAGTGTTAGTAAAATTGAAAAAGATAAGATCAATTCTATATTTGAAACCGAGTTATTGATTTGAAAACTGTCTTTTTAATGTCAAGAATTTCGCTTTAAAACCGGTTTTTGAAAACTGACAAACCCTAGAGCCAATGGTTTCGAGTTTTGTTTTGTTTGGCTTAATGGTGAGTGAATGTGTATTTTTTCATTTTTACAGCGCCCCCGGATGAAGACCGAGATGACATGAGAGCACCTCTTTATAAGAGCGTGGAGATAAACAATATTACAGTTCGCATGAAATGGTGCGCCACCTGCAAGTTTTACCGCCCGCCACGATGCTCACATTGCTCAGTTTGCAATCACTGCATTGAGGTCTCTATCTAGCTTAGCTAACATTTAATAAAACTAAAATCTTTCAATCTTTACAATTCACATAATTCATTCTGTCACTTTTTTCGGAAAAGAGTTATATTCAAAAATAAAACCAAACTTTTTTATACTGATTTCGCTCATTGTTTTGATTGCACCGATTGATGAGCGAAAGCCCTTCATGAGGTCTAAGCTTGGATGAAAATAATATAATCGATATGCGTAAAATGTCTAAATGAAAACCAATTTATAAATCATCAACCCTGAGCCTGGTGAGCTCAGTCAAATGAATTGGGGTGCCCAATGCCATGTTCCCAATAAATACTGGTTCATATTCTTTCATTTGACTATTGAAAAGGCTTTAAGTATTGACTATTTTAATTTGGTCATCACGCCATGTAATTAATTTGCTCGGGTGAAATTTTTTTTAAAATTTAAAAAAATTCGGTAATTCCAAAAATTCTTAAAAAACAGACATTCAAACTGAAATCCAAACATCATATTGAAGAGGACATATATCATAAATTCTATGCTTATCTGTTTTTCTGTCTTGGAAAAATAGCTTACAGATTATTTCCTGTAATTGAGGTTTATCTGTTGAATTTAATTTGTTCTATAAAATAAAAATGTGTTTGATTCTACTTCGATTTTTATCTCACCGCGAATCCCAAAACAGTAAAATTGACACGTGATTTTCTTTGCTTTTGATTTCAGACTTTCGATCACCATTGTCCATGGGTGAACAATTGCATTGGACGGCGAAATTATCGATTTTTCTTCTTCTTTCTGATATCGCTTTCAATCCACATGCTCAGCATATTCAGCCTGAGCCTCATTTTTGTATTGAACAGCAAGGATCCGATATCCCATGTCGAGCCCATCATAGCGTATCCTTTTAATCTACTATTAATTTATTTTTATAATAGTTTTGTGCGATCTGAATACTGCTAGCTTAGCTTTATCGCTCTTCTATCTTATTTATCGCTAGTCATTTGCCAAGTTACAGTCCTATTAATTATACCCTCACGAAGAGTCGTAGTATCTCAGGAATTTTAAAATCTGGGCTACTGCCACACAAAGCCATATTGGTTTTCTGCCTCGCAACAAATATTTTGTAGCACTTAGATAGCATGAGTTGTTACTTTTAAATTTTGCTCTTCAGTATTTCTTCCTTGCATCAATATTTGTAATGATGAATATTTAATTATTTTTACGATGAATTTTGATATATAAATGACTTTTTTGACAATTTTTTTCCTTAACTATCTAAAAGCAGTATGGTGATAATGGGAATAGTCGCCTTGTTGGCTATACCTATCTTTGGTTTGACAGGATTTCACATGGTGTTAGTGTCGCGGGGGCGAACCACAAACGAACAGGTGACGGGGAAATTCAAAGGGGGATACAATCCCTTCTCCAGAGGGTGCTGGAACAATTGCTGCTATACTCAGTTCGGACCGCAGTATCCTAGGTAAAGATTTTGCTTTTTTCTTCCTTCTTCTTTGACTGTATTCACTCCCTATGTGAAGCATATGGCCGCAAAGCAGCACCTCCATGTTTCCCTGTCGTCCGCCGATTGCTTTGCTTACACATATGACATGCCTGCATCCCTCAGTTCGGACGAGTACATCCTACGGATAGTACCCGATGGTCGTTCAAGATGCTGGAATCCCATCGGTTGGAAAAAGAGGCAGACAAGATCAAAGCCCTCCGGAGGCATCCGCAGCACATGACCTGGTCAGTTCTAATGTTTCTCCACGACTGCTGACGTGACAGCTTGACCTGATACTTACTAGCTCTCATAAAATTGACTTCCCTCGATTCCTTTGAGAATCATCCTAACATCAATTAGCCTTAGATAATATTATTGTTGAATTACAAGACTGAATGGACAATTACCACCAACATCACTTTGCTCCTGTTTTTTTTTTTCAAATCAATGTCCGTTCCCATGTCCTCTTATGGAGATATCTCAACCTCTTTTTTTTCCCTACAGAGTAGTAGGGATAAAAGGCTAAGGCTAGGAGAGAACTAGTGGTTAACTAATCGCTCTCGATACACCCATTTATTGAATGATCGGAAGGATGGGAGGGAATCTTAGACATCACAAACACCCATACCTTCGAACAGAAATCAATCGAAAAAATGCTTTTCGTACTGCGACTCGAACCCGTGAGATCCAGCACGGAAGCCAACAACGATAATCGCTGCGCCATAAGATCCTGTTAGAGATCAATTATTGTTTCATTTGTGGGACCTACGTCTTGTACCTGAAAGCTTTTGAAAGCAAGCGGGAGATATCAAACTCTTCACTATATTTGACAGGATCTTGAAGCATTCAAAAACAACTAAATGCAACTCAAGTGTGAGGGCAACCTTAAATCGCGATCTACTGATATGTATTCATTTGTTTTAATCACACAGCAACATACTAGCTTAAATAGAAATGTAAAGGTAGATCTCACGCTTAAAGTAGCAACAACAACTAGCTATCAAGAACTATATAGAACTGACGATAATATTATATGTGAATTTTCCAGTTTGCAAAGGATGTCCCGGTCGGCTCTGAAACGCGGTGTGCTGCTGGGTAGCGGAGGCCCGGGCAGCGGTAGCGGCGGCGCTCCGTCAGCTATCAGCACCATAACGGCAAATAACCACAACCAAAGCCAGAACCAGGTAAAGACTTACACGGCCGACAACAACGGCAGCGCGCATCGGACCGCTACGAGCGCTGCCCACGCACAATACAATAAGGTGAGAGCCAGCACGCTGCATTCAACGCATTTTTCGCATTCTATCTTATTCAAGTGTGCACACTGTGATACCTTCACTCTTTTTTTTAATCTGCAAAGCTGTTCAGACGATACAATTTTGGTCTCTGTAAAAATGCATGACATGATCGCCAATTGTATATTTGAGCCTATACTTAATACACATTGTAGGGGTACTGCTGAAGTCTTAGGTGAGTTATTGCTATTAATTTAGCCGAGTCGCACAGACATCGCATTGCAATAGTCAACACTAGTTATTGCAAGAACGATTAAAATACTACTTCATGAGATGTCTGTCGGCACACATCTTTTTGGTAGCGATTCACAGTTTGTAGTCTTTTTGGCATGAATATTACTTTCAGAATAATGTTAAATGCTTCTTGAAGTGACTTTTACTTCAAGAATTAGATTTCTTCCAATTGTTATAATAGTGCATTGAATAATTTAAAATTATTCACTCAAAAACTTTTTACATTGTATATAAAGTATGACTCAAAATATATCGTACGCCAAAGGACCTAGTAATTTTTTGTAGAGCTTTGATTTTCAGCAGCTTCATAATAATTGAAGAAAATTAAATTAAATTGATTCTACTCTCGTCATTAACCCGATGATGCGTCAATCATTTTAATCTAGAAACCTGGTCAGTTTTACAACAAATAATTCATTAAACCTTTGGCTGCCGTAGAAAAAAATATATTTGTACCATGCACGCCAGCTATAATTTGTAATTATTAATTTAATTAGGTATTGACGAGATAACTCGTCTCTGGCGTGTTGAGCACGAAAAATTTGATGAAATATCTCGTCTGTGGCAGCCATTCAGTTAAAGATGATATCTGTGAAATTTGCTATTGTGTCAAACATTCGATGCATTCTGTGAAATTTTCATAATTACACATCACTAAAATGCTAAATTAATATTCTATCTGTACGACATTGAATTACTCGCAGCACTGTTATATACAATGACATCACTTTGAGATGACGTTTCGGAGTCGGCGTCAATGAATGGTGTCAATGTCTGGTATCGCAATTTGCATATTTTTATAACGATTAGTTGCTACTAGTTATTTTTGTAGTGAAATTATTTTAACTCCGCATTAAGTTTCATGAATCTGACATTTTCTTTAATATGCTAGATACATTTAAAACATTATAATGTAATGTAATATTTTTTGTGTCGATGACAAAGAGACCATTTGACTGTATTTTCACTGTTATCTCACAAGTTTATTTTTATTTTGCTATAAAACCATAGATCCATTGAATGAAACCATTTTACCTAACTTATTTGATAAGAAAGAAAAACACCGCAGATTGCTATTGTTTTGCTCGACGGTGCGAGTTTGTGTTGGGTATTTAATTACATATCCGGCCATTTTCTGCTTCTCCATTTTTTTTAACTCATTCAAAGAAAAAATAAATAAACAAAATAATACAAAAACTTAAAAATAAATAGTAAACAATGAACGCCTTATAAAATTAATGAAGTGAGAACAAAAAATATTTTACTGGTTCTCTGGAGACAGAAAAATCGCGATTGAAATGTCAACGCTCAATTACATAAATATGGTGTTTATAAAATTGATGTTTCAACGATAATAAAACACCAACATTAGAGAAATGAGTGTTTACTGTCATATTAGAACAATTACTGATTTTATATTGCATCAACGTGAGTCCTAATTCAGCGGTAATCACCACTCGTTATCCTGAAGTCGAAACTAGTTTGGAGTAAATATATATTCATTGTTGTGATACCAATCACATACAATTAAACAATTTACGCTTCAAAGTATTATAAAAATAATGTGTTTGCATGTGAATCCGAGTTGAAAGATTCAATTTTAAAAAGTTTTTTATTTCACTTTTCTTTTTTGGCATGTGGTGTTTTTTTTTTTTTTATTAATTTTCATACTTTGACACCACAATATAGAGCTTGAAAAATTAAACAGTTTTGCGTCAAAAACTTAAAACATGACGATTTTGACATAATGTCTTGCCAGATGGTATAACCTGTCCAGAGAGCACTGCTAAATGAAATTTTTACACTTTCAATCTTATATTCTGGAATATACAACATCAAAATGATGGCCATCCTTCTTGTATTTAATAATTCTTTACTTTTGTTCATGTATATTCTCATTTTTATATCGTTAATCACTAAAAATAGAGATTGAGTAACCGGATCTTGCAAAACTACTTCGGTCAAGATGCTCCATTAGAAGTTCACGTGGTCCGCATTGGAACAAAATATGGTTAAAAAATATATGAAAAATGTTTCATTTAAAATTAATTTGATTTTCACATAAAAATCTTACATATTTAATAACTTAAAAATTACCCCTCCTACGCAATTCGTTGAGTAGTAGTGTTTTGTAGAAATCATTTTTGGTACCACATTTGTTTATTACCATTGAATTAATCTTTGGATATTATTTGATTTTGTAGATTTTTATTTTGCAACCGCTTACACTAGAAGATGCTTATGATGAAATCTTCAATTCACATAATTATTGTACAAAGCACTCTCTATACTCTCTGAATTTTTTTCTCAAAATAAATCTGTAAATATTAACGGTTTGCTTTTTGCACAAATGTTCTATGATTGTGTCAAACCCAATACTTGTGGATTGAAGTACTGCTCTCAAGTCTGGCTCTGACTCTTATTTTCTCTCTTCCTCTATTTCAAACGGATCCGGGAATCTAACAATCTTACGCGCCCTGCCCCCTGTTATCTATAAAACCGGTGTTTGCATTCGGCACGTCTCTGTTAATGTATGTATATCAAGTGTCGTACGATACCCAAACGTTTCTTGAATTGCTCGGCATTAATTCATTACTTATATTTCTCTTGGCATTCTTTAAAATGTTTATTTTCTTGTGAAGATCCACATGATATTTGAAATCTTAACATTTATTTCTATGAGTCATTAGAGGTGTTAAATATGTTTATTTGAACCAAAATCAAAAGCATTTTTCAATTGTTCAGTGATTTTTCGGTATTTAAACTGAATGTATACATATCATTTAAATATATTTTTCAGGTTGAGAAATTTGTTACAAATTAGTGTTTCTTTGATGTTGTTCTTGACATTTGGTATACATTCTTATAAACCGATAACAGAGATGAGACAAACATGCACTAAAAATGTACTATGGTTTTTATATAAGCACGTTTCACTGACTGCTATCTTTGTTTAAAAAAAACAGGCAATCGATGAAGTGATCTTCCGCAGATAATTGAAACCGAAATAGTTATCAGCTACCTAATTCTTTTGGAATTGAATAAATTGTTGTTTTGACCTTATTTAATTAAGTGGTGCCAAAAACTTTTCCTTTACTTCAAAAATTCACCAATTATGAGCACAACAAACACTGCTAAAGCGACTAGTTGAATAGTCTAGTCAGACAGGATAATATTTATTCCTGATTCATAAAATCTTGTTACAAAGTCAAAACTACAGTAATAAAGTTGTATTTATAACTCAGTCACCGAGGTCCAATGAATTTCTCAAATTAATCATTTCTGATATATTTTGTATTTCCTCAATCGTAAGGTGCATGTTTTTTCCTCTTTTGGAGTCTCGTAATTTGGAGTGCGTCTCGTGATCGTTGTCAATGTAAAATTTGAAGATTTATACTCCCTACTTTAAAAAGTTGTCACTTCATTTGCTATGACACATTTTTCATGATATTTTTATAACTGGTATTAAAAAAATAGGATGCATCTTATAATCAAGGAAATACAATATCAGTTCGAAGTCTTAAAGTCAAACAACACTATCTACAAAAGTGTAACTTTTCAGGAGAGCCAAAGAACGCTTTTTATTATTTTGTAACAGATGTCAATTAAAAACCTAATGTTCGTATTTTATTATTTATTAGTTATATCGCTTATGGCAGTGGTTTCCAACCTATATGTTACTGCGCCTCCCTTTGAAAAGAAAAATATTTTCCCGCCTCCCCGTCCTTTATTTCATATAGTAATAAAGCCACGTTTTAAAGAGTAAATAAATATTTTGGACTCTTCGCGCCTCCCTTTGCGATAGTCCACGCCTCCCAGGTTGGAAATTGCTGGCTTATGGTGATCCTAATTTTTTTTTGGTATTATCTTAAAAAAACATTAATAAATGACATCTTTATATAGTTAACGTCATTGGTGATTTAAGAAGAAACTAAAAAAGATTGACATAATGTTGTTTGACAATCATGTAGCCAAGAACGAAAAATTAAGTAATCAACCAAAAAACACTTTTGTAGATAACGTTGTTTGACTTAAAGCTCTAGAGTTATTATTTGAATTTTGCACTCTCTAAAATTTCTCATTGCAACAGTGAAAATCGTCATTACTTTTACGCACTGTGCTATAATATTTATAACTAGAGGCCTTATTTATTATGAAATGTTATTCGATACATTGTATGTGTCCTTTTTTTTTCGTTTTTTTGCTCAAGGATCACTGCACTCGTAGAGAACACATTCACATGAATGTAATGAACATTTCCAATACATTTTTTTGATTTACAACCTCTAAAATTTTGGCACTTTTAAATAATTCGACTCATGAATGAATGACACATGTCAGGTTACCAAATCATTTTTATGGTTTCATGATTATTTTTCGACTGTTTTTATAATTTTTTAATCACATTATTATGACGATTATTTACAATAGCATTTCAATCATAGTAGGCTTCCTCTAAATCATCTGTGATTTCAGAGTTAACCAAGATGTTTCAAAAATTCAAAAAAACTGTGTTTTTTCGAATCCCCACTTTTTAAATGTTGGCCACACAAACCAGACAGAAAAATCTTTTTCATCAGGGTTTCTCATTTCCCATCATGAATATATCACTGCAATAACGAGTGCAGTCATTTTACTAAATCGGTTGGTCACTTCTATGAAACGGCTATTACGGGCGACGACTTAATAAATAGAATAGAATTGTGTGAAATATTGCAATATGTGACGCTGCGCAGTTGTCTCCGGGGCGCGAGGGATCCGACACGGATATGGACCCGCAGGCGTCGCAGAGCGTGGACTGCGAGCCTACTCCTCCACCTCTGCAGAGGCACGGCTCCAAGACGAACTTCTTCCTGGGACAGGGGCAGGGTCAAGGGCAGGACGCTCAACTTGTGCCGCAGCGGGGCGCCCCTCCGCATCACTTTCAGAGGCACAGCCCACACTCTAGGAATAGGTAAAATACAAATATTCTGTTTTAGTGGTGTTGAGAGCTATAAAAAAATATTTATGCAAAATTATTTTAACTTATATTTTAAATAATCTAATGTCTCTGCAAGACTCAGTAGTGAATGATATTTCCTTGAGCTATCTGACAATTTTGAAGGCTCATGTTTTCTTGTGAATAAGTAACCATATCTGTTTAAAAATGGCTATTTTCAGAGGTTATTTAGTAGAAGACCAACAGGTCCAACAGCAGCTTATTCAGCAACAAATGCAGCAACAGCAGCAGCAACAGCAGCAAATGCAACAGCAACAGCAGTTGCAGCAGCAATTGCAGGCGCAACTGCGACAGCAACAGTCCATGCAGCAGCAGCAACAGCACGCCAACATGGTGATGGGAGGCCACTCTCTTCATCAGAGGCCGTCTCCGTCTCCAACCATGCAGCAGCGAATCAAAGCCCTCGGGGTGCCGACCCCTCTTGCCGTTAGCAGCCCCGTCAGGAGGTGAGATTCGCATTCACTATTCTTACTCAGCGCCTGATAAACACAGCTATAAAAAATGATGTGAAATTCTCTCCTTTTTCTGTGTTAACTCGCATCTCTCAACAAATGCCAATCAATTTAATTTTTACATTAACAATCGATAATAATTTTATTTACCTATAATTTTTGGCAATCCACCTCGATCTATTGTTTTTCTGGACGTGTATAAATAAATTATAAACACTAGAATAATTTAAATTTTGCTTAGAATTCATATTATGCTCAAGACATAAACCAGAATAGCAGACGTGGTGAAAAGACTTTCAGATCAGTAAAAATCACACGTGTTTCCGGGGTCCAATTATTGAAACCTAACTTTGTAAAATCGCATGCGGCAATAAATCTATCTCTGGAACTTTCTGATGTGATATTTTGAACTTTAACTGGCTTACTGTTGGGCGTAAATTCTTCGCTTGTTTATGGATTACTATGTTACGTAATCTGATCCATTGACAAACATATATTTATCACTCTCCTGGTGGAAATTATTGACAAAAAAATAATGGAGAATTCTGTGAAAAGAGCGTGCGACTTCAATGTTCGATTTCAAGTATTGGCCCACACGGCGGCAGTGAAAATAGACAATATGCATAACAATCTTCTTAGATTATTATTACTGTATCTAAAATGTTTTGCTACTGTAAATAGAGAAATAAAACTAAAAGTCGCAAACGATGCACGGAAAATAATAGATCGAGCTTTTCCCGTTTGAGTTTCAATTCAATTTCAATTACAATCCCGGTAAATCAATATTAAGCTTATCATTCTATGTGATTTGTAAACGTTTTATGGAGTTTTGATCGTCACACGGGTGGTCGGTTGGTTATCTGCATTATTCTTGTGATGTTTGTTTACTCGTATTAAGGGTGTACTCTGTCATATATTTTGATTCATCGCTTCAGCATATTAAAAATATAGGATATATCTTCCGCATAGCGACAACGGGCAATTTGATGTCTTCCACAATCTAAATAACAGATTTTTTATCGGTAACATTTTCAGTCTCTTAAAAAATCTGACTAATTAAGTGTTACTTTGGTCACCGTGTGTATAAATATCAGATGTTTATCAAAACGTGTTCAGTGATTGTTTTTTTTTTATTTGCAGAACTTTGGAATTACGCCAACAGATCGCTTAGTCACTGTACCGAATTATACCTCGGGGTATAGATTCTTTTTAATGTATGAATAATGTGTGCGTTAAAATATCAAATGTTTACAGCTGGACATCCGGGAGAACCTGTCGACTCGTTAGCGTTGAAACGAGCACTCAAATTACTCTAATATAATTAACATTTTTTGTAAAATATTTTTTCCAGCTATTCACTCCTCGATGAATCACTTTATCGCTTAGCAAACGTTATCTATTGATGTAATCGCATCGACGTAAATACATTTTAAATTTCATTGAACTGTCGTGTCATTATTTTGCCTTGTTTTGACGAATATTTCTATTGAAAGACTGTTACATTTGTGTACAGTAAATCTTGAAAAATTAAAGCGCCTAATTTCTTTTTCACCGTATACAAATATTTTAATCTCGGCTTCTCCGTAAATCAAATTTGAAAAAATATGCATAGTCTATATTTAAGCTATTGATTAACGTTTTATATCATACCTGTTCTGGAAAAAATACTTTTTGATAACAAGTCGAAATAAAATAGTTATATATTATATTTTAGTTGATTTTTTTATAGCTAGGTTCACATCCATTGCCCAAGAATTATATTTGAGCTTGTAATATTGATACCGTAATACTGAAGTTTTTTTTCCAGAACGACTATGATATTATAGTTTAAGAGATATTTTGAAAACAGCATATTAATCACACTTTTCTTGCAATAATGTTTTTACTTGCAGCATAAATTTTAACTTCGTTCTTAACGCATCGCTTGTTGCAAATAATATTCTTCAATTAAGGGGAATATATTCCAATAGAAGCTAATATCACTAGAAAATCAATCGACACTGAAGAATTCATTCATAAGCAGCATACACTTTACATTTCATTTTCAAATGAAATTTAGAAATTATGACAAATGTAAATAAATTAAAATCATTTTTTTTGGAATGTCTTAAAAGGAAAAGCTGATTTAGTAATGATGTTTTCAAAATGACAATCAAGGTTACGGATAATGTTCCTGGGATATATTGGAAAGGCGATTCATTTGTTGTCGCGCATAATATTACTCTAATGGAAATGTGATTTATTTTTGTTATTTTAGTAACCGAAATCGTGTTAACATTTGTTTTTGACGTTCCTAGCGGACCTGAGAATATTCTGATCTGTGCTTACTATGTGTGTGTGTGTTTACACGTGTTTATGTTTCATCTGTGTGTCTTAACTAATCGGTACCGTTTGGTTTCTTTTTTTATGTGCTTTTTTGGCTATCCGGCGATAGGTGGACATAACAAAATCCGTTCAGCTAACTCTGAAAATGGTAATACTTGAAATAAAATGGAGTTATGCTATCTCTGTGTGCGAGCTCTGGCTACCGGTAAAACGCTTTGGCTAACTAATCTTTGAGAAGCGCCCATCATCGCATCATTTCCACGCCCTCCATCTGTTACTGGCTGACGGCATTAATGTATTACGCAACTCTTGAGTATTGTTATCGTTTGGAATATCATTAGAGTTTTGATTGGTAGTGCATATAGTTCAGAAACATCGTTACAGGCTTTTATCAAAAAATAATATTCGCTCGGTACTTTTTACTTCATTCGAAGCGGAGCATCATCAATCAAATTCCAGTTATAGGTAGAATTGTGACATGCATTCAGCTAAATGAAAATCAATTACAAACAGGAAAATTAAGGGGTATGTTATTATAATATAAGCCATTACTGATAATTCAAATTCTTCAAAAAGTGATTGAATCAATTCCATGGAAAATTTCATTTCTCGTAGATTTTGAGCTGTTTTCGGCACTTCAAAATTGAAATTGAGCCAGTGACATCTGCAAGAGACTGTTCTTACGAAAAACTGATTATGACAAACATTAAAATTTCATCACCTTCTTTATATAAACGACTTGTTAGGCAACATTAAATGTACAATTAAATTTCGTGCATGTGGTATTTGACATTGTAGCTAATGAGAATTTTTCAAGTCATTCGTGATCAACTCGAGGAGAATTGGCATCGCAACCGTGCCTTAGATCTCAAATTTAAATTGACATAACCTGGATTTGAACCCAGACCTGTCTGATCGACTGAGCTCTTGCCGACTAGACCGCAGAGGGCGATGAGTTTTGTCTAAAGAACAGTTTTTCAACCGTAAAATCTAATCAATGATTTAGTTGTACGTGTCATATTTGCATAAACTGTTGTTTTGAACACACTCCAAGATGTCGCATCGTTGATATCTGATGTGAGGTGTAGATGCTTAAAACATTTTTGTCAGACACTTAAATTTCACAAAATTGGAAAAGGTGTCCGAGTGTTATTAAACTGTTTACTCAGTCTATCAGTTTTGAAGGCGCTAGAGAGAACAAAGGATTCGTGTGATAAAACAATGAATTTTGAAGCAAGACAAATTTACTATCATACAATTATTTCTGAATGATACAACTAGTTATCTTAACATTTTATGCAAATATCCATGAATTAATTTGGTCCTTTGGGTGGTCTTTCAAATAAAAAATAATACAAAAATCCAGATCAGTTCATTTGTTTGTGTTTCAAATTTTCAAAATAATTATTGTCAAATAATAATTATTATAATATCATGATTGCGATATCAATAGATTAAGTAAAAATATTGCAAATTCTGCCGATCGACAAACAATCGTATATTTATATTCTTCGTCTTGCATATTTATGAACAACGAATGATCAATATGGAAAAAAGATATACCGAGGAATGAGGAAACAGGTTCTTTTGCTGTATTCGTTTTTGACTTTTTATCACATTTGTATTGAGTAAATTAATCTGCGTCACCTATGGAGGAAAATTATCAATATAATCAAGTTTTATTGTTCTCGTAGCATTTGTTTTACAAATAATCGTTTATTAACACTGTACTGGGCCTAGTGTGTTTTCATAAAATCTCGAGGGAAATACATTTTTATTCAAAAAAGAAACTTTGTTGAATTAAAATACATTGTATATTTAACCCTTCCCTTACTATGCAAAAAAAAGCACAAGCTCCTGAGCTGTGTATCCATTACACATCAGGCAAACGGGAGTGAATCATGACAATTATATAACACGAAGTTCCGAAAATTAGTTAATTACAAAAGAGTAGAATCCGACCAAATTTCATTGATGCGACTATTATTCAAATTTAGTCAAGGAGAGATATTGTATTTTGAAGATTGCCTGTCTGTAATTATGTAGAAGTTTATTTGTTTCGAATTACTAATTATATTATCTGTTTTGGTGAGTAGGTAATTGATAAATTTTGATTGAATTCTTTTTTGGCACAGACATTGTTTTCGTTTGGGTTTCATCTCATGTAACAGTTGATCAATCATCGTAAACGTTGACATTCATGAATTGCCGCATTACGTGTAGAAAAACTTTCACTATTGCCTTATTTTGCTTTTGTTTTTTTTCAAGTGTCGCAAATACGACATTTTTGTAGGCTTTTCGATCGGGATGCAGCTCTCTGTGCAGTCCTGTCCGTCCGCGAGATCGCCCCGAGGTCGCGACAAATTATCTCCGGCGCGGGAGTCTTGATCGGTATCGTTTTCTTGCAGTCAGTCGAAATGAGATAATTGAATGGCCCCCGTATGACACAGATCGAACCCCGGCACGCCGACGCAGCCTCGGCGCCCTGACTTCATCGGCGTCTCTTCGAATGGAGTGGGAGAAGCCTTGGACGGCGGGCGGGGAGACGCGCTCGGTCACGCCCACGCCAGCCCGCAGCGCCGGTTTCTGTCAGAAGGAGAGCTGCTGCGCGCCGATCTCGCCCGACCCCGGGCAAACAACACCAGCGACAACATTCGAGAGCTAGCGGGCAGCCCGCAGCGAGGCGTCTACCTCTGGAAAGACACCAGCCCGGGACAGCCTCCTCCGTCGGTGCGGGACGTCTACCGCGGTGACCCCGCTTCGCCGGCACCCCGGCCGCCGCCCGCCTACCATCCCGCCTTGCGGGGTGGCGTGGCCGTCCTGCCACCTCAACCTTCGCCTCATGCTCCGCGTCGCCGAGCTCCTCCTCCGCAGCAACAGCGCGCCCCCTCTCATCCTCCTCACCCGCCACTGCCGGCTCGTCACCCTCGGCCCATGAGCTTCGTCCGGGCGCTGGAAGTGTCGGATTCGCTGACGGGGGGTTCCCCGCCGATGGCGCCTGTTCCTCCCGAAAGGGCCTCCGTGTATGACATGAACTACGAGATATCGGTATAGGGCTGGCCTCGGCACTAGGCGTGCCGCCCACCATCCCCGACCCCTCCCTCCTCTCCTCACCCGGTGTAAGGGATGACGTGAAGGAGCGGCGAACCGACCGCTGACTCAGTTTTGTGAAAAATGTTGTGTCGTGTCACGTCGTAGCCCTCGGATAGAGTTTGGCCGTCTGAGTGGCGGAGACAGTGGACAGAGAACAGAGAATGACTCCCCCGGTGAAGTGATACCTCAAGCGTGGTGTGCTGAAAGTGCATCCGTGAGAATTGTTTGTACATATAGAGCGCGAGGTTTTTTTCATCTAGATTTGTAAAGATATTTAATTGTTGTATTTTTGTATAAAACACAATTCTCTGAGATGAATTCATCGGCACCTTTTCGCTGCGAACTCCCGGAGAAAGCGAGCGATCGCTCCTCTTCCGTGTCCTCTCCTCCGGGGATGATGCGGAAGCCGGATTCGTCGTTCGATATCAAGAAGACTTGACATCTCCCAGTGTGGAAATAGTTTTTTTTTTTACGTTTGTAAGAAACTCGACTCGCTCTTTTTCGACGATTTAAACATTCGCTTAAGAAATTTATTATATTTTTTTATAAGTGACATCTCAGACCTCTTGTGACTGATTTCTATTCCCGTTGTGACGTCTCTCGTGCAGACGTCGACGCTCCCTTCATAATACCCTGTCTACCTCTAAAAAACAGATTCATTTTACCCAATCATTTACAGCATTAAACATTAAAATAGGCTATGATCTAAATCGATATCAGACATTCTTATTATGATAGATTATCTGATTTTATTTTACAAAAGACTTGTAATCTTTTTGTAGTTATATCAAAATTAATCATTTTTACGGGTACAGTGGTACAATGCAGTTATTTCATATAAAATGCTTTCATTGTCAACTGACTGAGCAAAATGACCGCCTTCAGAGCACGGATGAGTTATCTGAATACAAAAAAAAATGTAAAAAACGCAGCTTAGAATGTTAAATTTTATTGTTATAAGTATTATAGTGTTGTACATACATTGATTAAAACTATGTTTGTATTGCAAACAGAATATGAGATGAAATCGTTCAATACTCAGGTGTAGCATCCGTGCTTATCGAGGTAGTGGTCTCGAAGCCGTTTCTCCGAGTCGTGTGATGTATGTTTACAGCGTTGAACGGAAGTCAGTTTGGCGAACATTGGCAGCCATTAAAAGTAAACGTGTGACATAATTCTTGATTGTTCGAATGAGTTATAATTGCGAACAGAAATATTTTTTTTTATTTTACTATACTTATGTTTAGTGTCTTAGGTAGATTTTGTAAATCTTTTTTTTTTCAATCGTCTATCAAATGTCGCATTCAAACCAGTACATTCCGTTTCAAAAACTGTTAAAAAGAACTTTCGATGGTTTCGGCGGTAACATTGTGGAAGTTCATTTTAATTTAAATTTTCTGTTAAAAAGAAATTTAAAACAGCTCTGCGTCGTATCTTAAACCGTGGACAGATTTTCTATTTTATTAGTATAGCGAACTGGAATCGAAAGAAAGCCTGTTTATTTATTTTGACCGAACGAGGGTTTCCTATTTGACATATTCTTATAAAAATACGTGTTAATCGTTTTCAATACGGTAAATGTTTTTCTTTTTGAATTGAATTGAATTTTTCTGGAAAAGGATCATTAAATATAAATTTAATTTTACTTTCTGTGAAAAATAAACTGTTGCTGTTATAAGTATATTACGAAGACGTAGAAATTATAAACAATTGTCCATAAGCAATCTAGTCAAAATATGCAAAGTTTTTTATTTTTAAATTTGACGATTGTAATTATGATGAATAAATAGACCTGGCCGTTTCATATGACATATTCCGTTAATGTTTTCATTTATCTTTGCCCAAATTAAAAGATCTTAATCAATTTTAAATGAATTTGAGTGATGTCGACACTGCGCGTTCATCATATGCGGTAGCCATGTTTACAAAATCATAACAATAATTAAAATGCTTTCGCTCACTAAAAATTCAAAAAAATACTAAACTTTTGTTTGGATTTCAACTACAGGAACTAATCTATGAAAATTTAGATATAGGAATCAAAATTCTAAATTTTTTACAAACGTATGTCGAAAGTTAAACAAACAATTTGAATAACTTCTGCGTACACATTTTATACATTTTTAAGTAGAAGAGTTCTTGTAATGCAATCTAACTTTATATTTATAATTATATGTATAATATCTAATAATTCCTACTCGGACGCGGATGAAACGATGATGATTCGCTTCAATAGGTTGCGGTTTGTTAAATTATTCTTCGCTTCGATTAAATTCGTTCCGCCAAAATAAATTCTTACACTGTTAAATATGATTTCAGTTTTTAAAATTAAATTTGCAATTTTAATTGCTTAAAACAAAAACAGTGACACGAAAAAGCACTGTTTAAATCGTGACTTAATTAAAGGTCACACTTTGTTGAAAAATGGATTAGATATTGGCTGAGCGGTGATATGGAGACAATTCAAAATTTGATTTCCGATAATGCCTAATTTATGAAGCCTTAGAAAAGGTCCCGAGACCGTGTTTAGAAAAAATTTACTTATTTGCTAAATTAATGGCGTGGTTTGGTCCCTGGGGAAATAGTTGGGCTTCTGTGACGGATCTTACGGGCTCGAATCTTAGTATGAACAGTATTTTTTTTTATTGATTTATAAATTTCTGTTAGAAGTCACAGATGTTTGTGATCTAAAATTCTATCCCACCCTTCCGATCATAAATAACAGGGCGTACCGAGAGGAATTCCTATTCCTACTTTCTTTGAAAAAAAATAAGTTTAGTAACAAGCAGTTCTCTTAATAAAAAAATCGGTTGAAATACCTCCGCCAGGAGCCCATATCGTCACTGTTGTGGTAGAATTTTGGAAGTAAAAGATTGAAAGTGATGCTGAGCAAACAGCAAATGAAAAATTTCAGTTCTTAACAGCTTAACGACCGTGGACGCGTATTTGAGTCTAAAAGAAAAACAAAGGTTGCCGGCCGGCGGACACATATATGCGTATAGGTCAAGTATCTGGAAGCTAAGAAAATTAAATTTTGTAAAGATATCTCAATTTGCTTACAAATTATAGTGAATTTAGTAAAATTATAATTTTTGTTTCGCAAAATTTTATTTCGCCAGGTGAAATTTTATAAAAAAAACGTGCGGTCGTTAAGCTGTTAAGATAAAGCCTCTAGTATCTATATGTTACATAGATAATTATCTGACACTAATAAGATTTTAAACAGGGACAATTGCCTGCCTTTAATCAGCATCAATAATAAACGATTTTGAAAATATATGCTTTTTTTCGGCAAACTGGTTTAATAAATGCACCAACTGGGTTATTCCAGACAAAGAATTTACATCAAATAATCCCTTTTTATACATTCAAATTCGTAAGGTTTGCTACTTACCTTCTGCCAGAAATGTCATAATATGCTCCACATTGAGAGCAGACATGTTTTATAAATATTAAATTAACAATTATTTTGCCAGTATTGTGATTCAGTGCTCCGAGCTGAACGGTTTACATTCGCAGCTGCGCCGTCATCATTGTTTCACCTGTTCTTACATTTGACTTTGAAATAATCCCATCGCTAACATTATTCATAAGGCTAAGACTTTTTAATACTGCGTCTGATAACGATCGTCGATTTCATACGTCCCCGTGCGACTGATAAAATATTGTTCCTTTTTTGAAGACACACACACCCTGCCACAATTGTTTTGCCGTCTTGCTATTCAGTTCAAAATGTATTTTTACTTTGGCGCGTGGCAAATCTTCGCAACGTGTTATATTATGTCATATCCGTAAGAAATCTGTTGATCTAACTGTGGTATTAGATTTATAATTTTTTTTTATCGAAGACATCTACCGACTCTAGGAAAACTTTGGAAGTTTTATAATACAAATAGTAATTTAATTTCCACAATCGCATCGAGGGTGCATTGAAATGATTAAAATCAATTGAGAATATGTAAATATGTATAGTCATTGTGAAAATATTAATATCTAATTAATCTTCCGCAATGTAATAACAGGTTATGAATTGTTTTGATGCGTTTTACTTCATTTTATTGGAGTTGGAAAATAATGAAGGAAAATAATATTTCAGTGCCAAGGAAAACTGTCAACGAGAAACCTCACACGTTGTAATTATTATTAACGAGAGGAATTAATAAAAAATACAAAGTGTGAACATTCTTTGATAAATTTATAATACACAGTGCGCAAACACAACCGATAAAACAATTTTGAATCCGAGCCCGGGACATCTATTCACGCAGATATTGTACAGGCACCGTTGATTGTATGTCGAGCACGATTTTGCCACATGTCGTCCTGTTATATCGCTTTGCTTTTTAAATATTCTAAAATTGTATTTTTAAATG
Source organism: Himalopsyche tibetana (assembly GCA_030503985.1). NCBI lineage: Eukaryota > Metazoa > Arthropoda > Insecta > Trichoptera > Rhyacophilidae > Himalopsyche > Himalopsyche tibetana. The sequence goes on from JAPJYX010000006.1 coordinate 920,082, forward strand.
GCTCGATGCGAAACAATTTTATTTATAAGTGCCACAAATAGTACAAATTAGTTTATTCCTCCACCCGTCTTATTGAATACAATGCGACAAAAATCATATTCATATGCATTATAAACTGTCTTTTTTCAAATTTAGAGTGAATGTTTTGTTGAAAATATCAGTTTCTCCTGTGGCTGTATATTTTTTTGACATTGTAATTCTTAGAAACACAAGTAAATATAAATTCTTCAGTCTGTCAGTCTGTTTTATCTGTGAATAACAACAATTTACTATTCTTTTATGTTAACCAATTCACACCCCATTGGGATGGACTGTTTTTTCGTTAAATGTCACGCACTATCATATTACAAGCAAGTTAGATCGGTCATAGAAATACAATGTTGTTCATTTTGAGTACGCAATTTGAAAATTGCCTATACCGAAATGTAAATCAAACAAAACAGTACGGAATTTTAGATAGAACTCTAGATTTAATATAACTTATTTAAATAAATTTTCGTATCCATCTGTGTTGAAATACTTTTCATCTGTAAATTCATTAATTATTACATATTCTCTGAAAAACTTTAATGACATGGGTGGTGTTAACACATTACCTAAAATTTTATTCTTTTTTTTGTTTACCTCTCAATTGACAATGTATCACAGCTGTAGATATTGTTTTTGCTTTTGAGATAGATTTTTAATAAATAAATTATGATCATGACAAATGATACAATCATAATATATATATCACAAATATGATCATGTAATAGCTAACAGCCATCGTATTGATGATTATAACATTAATCAGACTGCCTGAAGGGATATAGAAAATTTAAAAAAAGGCCGATATAACAAGTGGATATTCAAAATTGCGGACGATTGTGTTTGCAACTTTTTCCCGATACCGTTAAGTATATTTTTATAATGTAAAATACACATCGAGTGTTCCTTTCTTTTTGTTACAATATTTTGTATAAATGTATTTGGACATGCATGTTTTTTATTACAATAATTGGATTTGGTCTAAAGAGTTTTTTCATAAAGGATAAATGTACATATTATAGTAACTTTGTAACATATCATTATGAAGTTATAATAGATAAGACAGTTCGAAAACGCCATAAACAATTTTCAAATTATCATTTAATGAATCTGTTGGAGTATATATTATTTATATATATAATAAATAGTGGACAGTTTGTTTATTTATTATCAATATAATTGATTTGTTTGTGTGTAAATATGACATAAAGATTACAATATAAAATTTGAAGTAATTTAGGAAGCAGTGATGTTGACTACGCCCCTACGTACTAGTAATGTATTACGCCTTTTCACATTGGGGCGAATGACATAATATTATGTTGAATTTAAAAATTAAATTTATGGTTTGGTTCGATTCAAATGACAACACAAAAAACCTAAATTACCTCAAGTATGTTTGACCCTTTGTATATATCTTCACAATTTTTAATGCATGTTTACTATGATGTACGACTAGTAATAAATTCATGTATAGCTGTAACAATATCCCTGATAAATAAATAATATATTTTTTATTTTAATGTTTAAAGTCTATATTACAAGAATGTTTTGTGCGACTGCCAATAATGGTACTTAACGAGCAGTCCGTTGACTAAATTTGATGATTTAAGCGAGTTACATTCACCAATAAAATAAAACTTTCTGAAACTTGGTTATTTATTTCACTCACTTCATATTCATCCTAGACCTGCTCCTGCGCGGCCAAATAAACTTTACACTCCTGCACCTGAGATTTTTTTCCTTAGATTTAAAGACCTGGTTTTGACAGCATGTTAGACCCAGGGAGCTTGCCAGGTAAAAGATGTTTACTGCAATAATGAAATGGTTGTCTGCAACCTTGAATAATATGATGATAAAGAAGATATACATTGAAAACTTTTCATTAAACTCTTTGTAGAATAAAGTACATAATATATCCACAGTACTTGTATGCAGTGGCGGATTAAGCACATGAGAGGCCCAAGGCGCAATAAAATTTGGAGGCCCTGTTTTACGGATAACATAAAAACGTGAGAAAACTACTAATACAATAGTAAAAATATACAAAAATCTGGACCAAAATTATATGGGTTATATTATTATATAAGCTATTTTTGAGGCCCCAAGCGCGCGCCTCATTTGCTTATAGGATAATCCACCTCTCCTTGTAGGCTTAAATGTGTTTTAAAATGAAATGAGCTATGTTCACTACTTAATTAAGTATCCCCCTAACAATGCAATTAAAGTAATTTACTGTTGGTAAACCGTCTGTTTTTGACTAAAATTAGAGGCTGTAAACATCAATATATTTTTATAAAAATAATACAATTTTTCAAACCTACTCTTGTCGCAAATTATCCTATTGAACAGAAATTGTTTCACTCACTATGCAAGAATTATCAAATGATGTAAACGTAAAAACTGAAATATATGATGGCAATACTTTCTTGCAGAAATTGTTCAGCAGCTTACGTAGGCTGGCCAGGTAAATAATTAATAGTACATACCTAAATGGAAATAGAAGATGAAATATTTTTTCTTGAGCACTAAATTTTTTTTATTCTTGTCTGCTCCCAATGTGGTGCATATGGCCTTCTAATGGAGGTATCTCAACAAAAGTTTTTTCTACGAGAACTGTTGGTTACTCAGTTACACAAGCTCTCTTTTTTAAAGAGAGTAGTAGGGATATAAGGATAGTACAGGACTAGTGGCTAATTAATCGCTACACCCAGTTATTAAAGAGTGGGAGGGAATTTTTAGACATCACAAACACCCTTGCTCACAAATATGTGTGCGGCCTAAGGCTGACACTTTTTCACTGCAGCCAAATAGGTTTGCTTTTTTAATAAAGTTTGCATAGGTTTCTTACGACATAAACTTGTTAAATTATTATCCCTAAATTTATTTTTATTCAAACGAAAACAATGTTTTTCTTTGAATGTTACAGACTAAAAAAATTTAAATATTTTTTTTGCGACCGTCGATCAATAGATTTGAATAAAACATAAAATAGCTCTTGATAATTGTTATCGTTTATTAAATTCGATATTTTACAAGCCATATTTAAATTTTCGGGAAAAACATTTGAGAACCGCAAAAAAAAGAAATTTAGAACATGGGTAAGAATTGTTTTTCCTTATAAAGGACGTGTAAAGCCGGTTATTGATTTTTACAGGTTGGCTTTATCTTGTATTGAGCAAATATTTCTATAAATACGTTTTCAATAGTCAATTTTTTGACGTGAATACGTTTTTAAAATTGCTTCCATAGGGAGGCAATCCAAAAAAACGAATGATAACGAAATCGGGGGATACAGTTTGGTGTTGCAGCTTCATATCAATCATCGCTATCCAAAATTCAATTACACCATTGGATAGCTCAAGAATCAAAAAAAATATTGCGCTATAAAAAGACTGGTACATCGCGAAGGGGAAAGCACCGCCATTTTGAGATCATTTTGCTGCGTATCGAGATTTCTATTTACTATTACTTTTGACTCGAAGAAGTTACGATGTTTGTTTAAGTTTCAATCGTTAGCTCTCGACAAAATCTATCGATTTTAGATTTAAAAAATTAGTGTAATATTGTGACTGTGACTATAATTAGGTGTTAAAAAAATAAATAAATATCAAAAATATATAATGTTGGGCTTAACGCGTTGAAATACAAACATCGCATACGGTTGGAAAGGGCTTCTCAAGAGTAATCGAATGGTACCATTAAAACCAACCATATGACCGCGTCAAGCAGTGCCGGCAACGTAAAAATGGGGCGTAATATCACCTATTACGAGACGTATTCACGTACAACACACGGCCGTGTCCATGACACAGCCGCACCCCATTTTTCAGCTAATTAAACGTCAGCTTATTGAAATAGTAAAAGTGTTTTTATATGTAAAAAGTAATCCGTCAAAAATAGTTTCTTTAATTTAGATATTTTAAAAACAAAGTTAGCACGGCTGTATTATCTTAATGCTGATCGCCATATATATAAAAAAGCAAAAACAAAGTACATATCTTCAAAATTACTATTTATTAAAAGGTTATTTCGTGAATTGAATTAGTCTTACATAAAATAAAATTATTCAATTAAACCCTTTCTTCCATAAAATAGTTGGATGCATCAAATTATACTTAATATAAACGTATCAAAAGGCTTCTTTATTTTTACGGTTCATGGTCGACTTCCTTTTTGAAATGTGGCGGCTTTTCTTATTCCACAACAACTTCACGTTAGTTTAGTCCTTTTCCGGTTGGCTGTGTTGATCGTAAGTGCGAGACAAAATTGTAATAAAGTAATCCGTCAAAATCGCGATAAATTTATAAGTGTACGTGTTAATAATAACACATCATCCATCCAATTAATTATTTAAAGTTTCTAGTGGCTTAATTTTATCATTTCCAATATTTTCATGTAATATTGTGATACTTATGCGAGTTGTCAAATCTCTTGCCGTTGTCACGTTACGACTTTCTAGCCTCACTTTTTCTGTCTAAGTTCCCAATAAATTATCTTACACATTTTGTGTTATTCTTACGTGTCTTCTGCTCTTATTTCAGAACCAAAATGGGTAAGATTATGAAAGTGGGGAAGGTGGTGCTCGTCCTGAGCGGGCGATATGCCGGACGCAAAGCCATCGTCATGAAGACTTGTGATGATGGTTCATCAGAAAAACAATACGGACATGCCATCGTAGCCGGCATCGACAGGTATCCATTGAAAGTCCACAAGAGGTTAGGAAAGAAGAAGATCGAGAAACGATCCAAAATCAAGCCTTTCATTAAGGTATGTTAATTTTATCAACCTTTTCTAGGATTTGCTGTTGGAATATTGTTTATTAATAGGATTTGTTTATTCAAGTCTATTCTGTGTAATGTACACGGTTACAAAATATATACATATTCTATTGCAGTGTAGATTATTAATAATTGACGGATAAGTTTCTCATAACAATTAGGTTATGTTTGTGTGGTGAAGCCACATATTGCCACAGTGAATATCCTCAAATCATAAATTCGAATATATCATGCGATACGTATTTCAACTTGCCTATAATTTATTCAAGCCATAATTGTTTATCTTTCTAGTTTTACTCCCAACATTTTTAATATACCCAATTCTCATAAGTACCTGCAGATTCACTGATTTTTTTAATGTATGCGTACAGCTTTGAAGATATGACTATTATTAGTAAGGGTGAATAATTTTTACATGCTACCCCCTTTTCTCACCGAAAATTTACCAAATCCTGCCGAAAACAATGCAACTCTCTAGTAAGCTTGACGAAAACATCAAAAATTCAACCTTGGAATCAAGGAAACCGATTATTCATGCGAATTACGAAATATTTTTATGAATATTTGTTAGCCATATTTCACATTTGCTTTATGGTTTAGCTCTAAGAAGCCAAGTTCTATTTGACATGTGATGTCAATTTTTTCATACTAATATTACATTCGTATTTCTCGTGTATTATCGGCTTTCTCGATTCTCATGTATGATAATTTGGCATATTCTTATTTGTAATTAAATTTCCTTCAGTGCTGCGCTGTAGTTAGTGACATTTCATTGATTTCTAGGTGTAAAAAGAGTAGCGTGTCGAAGAACATATTTACTAAAAAAACAATTAAGATATGAAATAGTGATAACAAATAAAAAACACAAATTTGTAAAAGAAAATGTTTATTTTGTTTCACATTGCCATACAGAATCTAGATTACTCATGGCCTGGCCTGTCTAAATTGCTGTCAATCGATCAAATACAATCTTCCATTCATGACGATTCCAGGCACATGTTCAGCTCCAAATCCAAATAAATGCTGTAAATCAGAATAAAAACTATTGTCTTTTAACGAATCTTCCACGAAACATGAAATCATATGAATGAGCTTACAGTAGTGAGGTTATGTTCATATGTATGTGGTTTATATTTTAACAGAACTTGTTTTAGCATATATTGACAGACGAGTGTAATCAACAATTTATACATTTTCACGAATGACAACTTGTGAAATGAGCACTACATTGTAAGCATATCACCATTGCTTTTAATTTAAAAATAAAACATGATGTCAAATCCAGGAGAGTTTCAGAACTATTCCTTGCATTTCACCTGTCGTATTTAAATTCTTTTTGTGGCTGAAAGTAGGATTGTGTAGAAACTTGAGTTTACATCTATGCAGGGAATGTATTAGTTCATCTTTGACTTTAAATTATGTTTTAATCAAATGGGAGGTCATTACCATATAATCTGGGAAGAGAACTACTCTCAAATTAACTTGCTCGACCGCAAACTCCATACTGTGTTACCTTCCATTTATTGATTGCATCAGTGGTACAGCATGTTCGCGGAACGAGTGTAGACAAAGTATCTCTCAAATGAAATTATGTTTAAAGCCATCTTTTAAACTCTCCATAATTAACTTTTCACAGAAGTCATGTTAACGCCAATCACGAAATCCTTTTGCGACAGTAACATTTTTGTTCAATGCCATTGCAACAATTTTCTGATTTGAATTATCTTTGTTGCAGGTATTGAATTACAACCATTTAATGCCCACCCGCTACACCGTCGAGCACGTTGACCAAAAGATCACGACTAAGGATCTGAAGGATCCCGTCAAGAAGAAGAAGCTGCGCTTCGCCACCCGAGTCAAGTTTGAAGAGAGATATAAGAGTGGCAAGAACAAATGGTTCTTCCAGAAGCTTAGGTTCTAATTGATTATTTTAAACAATAACTTCTACAAAAAATTGTTAATAAATTATTAACACAACCTGACTTCTTTTATTTTAAAACCTATTTCTAATTTGAATACAAATTTATTAAAAATGCAATAATTCACCAGCCATCTTCGGTGGAATAATATAAAGAAACTGAGGTTTTAATTAAAGTTAAATGTGTGCTGATGGGCAACGACGCAGTACAGAATTTGATTCTGACTTTGAAATGAACACAGAAGTATTATTTATGAATTCCGCGGTAACTTAGAGGAAGTTCATTTTTATTATGAAATTGGATTTGATACATTTGTTGTAAGTAAATAATAAAGGGTTGACAATGAACAGCTTAAAGTTCTTCAAGTAGTTTATTTGTAGTTGGTACTATTATTTTTTTATTATACTTGTTTTGAATTTGTGGAATAACAAATATATTAGTAACTAGCGAGTACCCGGCATGCGTTGCAATGCCGTCCAAAAATGCTTAATGTATTAGCTTAAACAAAGTAACGTATTGGAAGCCCACCGCTGGCTGTATTTATTCAGATACTGTTGCGGGTGTTCGCACAACAACTCACCAAAGTTTTATCGCGATCAGATGAACGGTATAGGAACAGGAACGCATAAGGGATAAACTAACAAATTAATGTATTGGCAGCCCACTGCTGATTCATATACATTCGCGAGCGTCCGCACAACGGCTCGCCAAAGTTTTATCGCAGTCCAATGAATGGTTAAGGATTGCATACGGAAAAAACACACAAATTAATGTATTGGCAGCCCACTGTTGATTTATATACATTTGCATGCATCCGCACAACAACTCACCAACATTTTATCGCAGTTGGATGAACGGTATAGGAACGCATGCCAGACTAACGAACAAATTAACGCATTGGGAGCCCACCTCTGATTCATAAACCTATTCTGGCGTCCGCATAACAACTCCCCAAAAAAATTATCGCAATCGGATGAGCGGTATAGGAGCGCATAGGTAACAAACAAATATTCAGGAGGGTTATTGATGGTCTTTGAATATGCTCCCAATAATACATCAAGTGAACTTGCACGAATTCAATTAATCTTGGTTGTTTTCACTGCGAAATTTATATTATTTAAAGATATAATTATGAGACTGGCTAATTAACACTTAGGAGTCCGGGCGAACATATGTGTGCATCTCACTTTCAGTGCGCAGGAGTCCGCGCGAACATATCTGTTCGTTTTGCCGAGTGTAAGTTTACACAAAAAAAAGGTACTTTGTGTGATGATTTTTTTTCTTCACATTTAACATCAAGGTTGCCAGTGATATTGAAATTGATAATGTCAAAGAAATATATTAAAATTATTATATTTTTTGATCGTAAATATAGAAGTAATTCCACAGTATCACCTAGTAAATAATATTTTTTGTACAACGTTTAACGTTTGTTGTAATATTATTTTCATGGAAAAATGCATCTTTTTTTGTTAGATCTTTTGCTTTGTTTACGTATATAAATATGGGTTAAATTTTCGGATAAGTTTATTTATTACTTCTTTGGCCGCTTCACAATTCTTTACAAAAAAATAAGTGTTTGTTCTATGGGATTTTTACGAAAGTGAAATTAGTCATGACAATAATTATATAACACAGATCCATTGTCTCAGATTCATTTTAAATCTGTATCCTTTTTTTCTTTTGTAGACATTTTGCAACTAATTCTTGTTGGAAAGTCAACCCTAAACTCAAAGAAATGAAATCATTATTTTACTTCGAACAAAGCACCGCTTTTACTCAATATATGTTTGGCTTGCCAATAGCAATAAATTATGTAATTCTTAATGCCCTTTTCGTGACGCTGTTGACAAGGAGCTATTTTTTCTGTAAAGTTTATGGCTCTGCTGTGAAAAAAATGTGACCCTAATGCTTCATAATTATTACACATATGAATGGCCACCATTCATTAATAGCATATACCTGCACCATTCTAACAAAAACAAACGATTCTCAAAGATTTAAAATATTTAAATAATTGAAATATAACAAGAGTTATTTAAAAATATCTGAGAGTTGCGAATAAAACCTTACGATATAGAACAGATGTTTATTTTCGGTTTTACATTATCTCAAAAAAACTAAAATAGTTGTCGTTGCTGAGAAGGAGATGGGGGGGGGGGTTAGTAACCAGTAACTTTATTTTAAATTAGTGTATATTATTGAAACTCTTTATAGCCATTTCTTACTAAATAACTTTATTTTTAAGTTGTTAAGACTCTTTATATGAAACCCTCGGTTGAGAAACACTGATTTTATCATATTTTTATATGTATAAAACCATACGAACGCTTTTCTGAAAGAAAAAAAAATATACATCAATCGGTTAAATAGTTATCGCAATTTAAACGTGAGCGCAAAAAAAGTTCCATTTCTTCAAAATTCGGCCGGCTCCCGCGCATTTTTTAGTATGCAAATCTGCGGACCTATATGTGTTAATACTGTATCTTTGTCCAGTTAAGTGGGGCTCCCATTGAAAATTTAAATATTTTTTTTCATGAATCTTGTTAAATGACTCGTGCTTTCAAATCAATTGTAGTCACGTCAATATTAGTTCTTAGGATGAATATTTTACGAACCCATTTATTTGAAAATGGATTTCCAATTTCTGAACCAATACTTTTTGAAAAAGTGGGGAATTGGAGTTATTAGAGATGAAAGACAATCCAGGCATTGCGAATGCAGCACAAATCTACTTCAATAATTGAATTGTACATTATAGTAATTCATTTTATTCCATTTAGTACCCCCTTTTACGTTTTTATATCCAACATTAAATTTTTAAAAATGTACATTTTAAGGAAATTTGAGGACCTTTACACACAACCAAACCATTAAAAAAAATACTAAATATGAATAGTTTTATAATATGGACAACACGGAAATATGATAAATCTATGTTTCCCTCTATCTACATTTTTCATCAGTCCTGTGCTGCTCTGCATTTTGTCTTGGTGTACGCTTAGCCTTAATCTCTGCCGCGATGCTAAAGCTTACCATTGAAGCAACTTCTTTATGCAAAAAAATATTGCGATTTTGGTTAGAGAAATATTATGAACACACGAAGATAATATCTATTTAATTGTAGTCACACAATGATTACACAATTATTACAAAACAACATCAATCAAATTTTCCACTTAATCTTCCGGAGCAGGCTTTCTTCTACTGAACATCGGAAGTTCAGCAAATGTCACCATCTTGGTTGGCTTACCGGCTGCAATCACTTGATTAGGGGACGATCTTGCCTGATTTGTGCAGGTCAAGGAATCCATTGCACCTGATTGATCTGTTTCATCGACCTAGAGTTAAAGTGATAATTTAAGAGATTTGTTAGCAATCTATTGGAAGATATCTAGGGCTTGACAGTCACCGTTGCAATGCTATTTCCTATATGAATAAGATTTTCCTAACAGCAAATGGCTTCAATAATCGTAGTAATGACATAATGATGAAATATGTTAATACTTTCGATGGTTTCGGCGGTAACTTTGTGGAAGTTCATTTTAATAGAAAATTTAAATTAACTTTGATTATTCCACGTATTGTGTAACTAACTGTGACACGTGTTTCGCCTCTTTCAGAGGCATCTTCAGACTTATTATCGCAAAGTTTGCTTAAGTAATGAAGCAAGATTGATTCTAACATTTTAAAATTATAAAATTACAAAATGGATTGGGTTTTTTTTTTCCTTTTAAGAGGAGCAAGGAGGGGGGTGTAGAATCGAAATAAAGCAAACAGATAATGATACTAATTTTACTAATGAGTTGTAAACAATCAGAATGGGATTTTTCCTTTTTAATGGAAGCAAAGAGGGGATTATAAAATCGAAACAGTGCAAACAAATTTAATCATACTACTAATGACGTTAAACATTACAAACTATTAAAACTAATGAGCTGCAGTCAATCATCTAGGTTTGTGATTACTCTATTAATTGGAAACAATTTGAGTAACGGGGAACCGCCTGTGCTATTAAGAATATTATTTAATAATATTTCTTTTTTGTTAAGAGTTTTATTAATTTCTAAAAATTCTAAGCTATTCATCTTTAAACGCTTTTTATTTACTCGGTGGAGTATTTCTAAATTACAAATCTGATTAAAATTATGATTATTTTCTATTAAATGATTGGCAAACTCAGAAAAATTGTTACTTTTTAGACATCTTATATTTTCTTTAATTCTAATATTAAAGTTTCTACCCGACGATGAATCTACGCGATCTTTACTGTTCAATAAAATTTTACCTAAATTATTTACTGTATAAAACGCGGGTTCTATATTGTCTGGCAAAAATTTAACTATCTTTGACGAGATGTCTCCTAAATAAATAATTCTACGCCAGTTTTTAATATTATCGTTTGCTTTCTTCTCTCCTGAAAAAATATTATTTATGTTGGACAGACAGGTAGAAACTTTAATATTAGAATTAAAGAACATATAAGATGTCTAAAAAGTAACAATTTTTCTGAGTTTGCCAATCATTTAATAGAAAATAATCATAATTTTAATCAGATTTGTAATTTAGAAATACTCCACCGAGTAAATAAAAAGGGTTTAAAGATGAATAGCTTAGAATTTTTAGAAATTAATAAAACTCTTAACAAAAAAGAAATATTATTAAATAATATTCTTAATAGCACAGGCGGTTCCCCGTTACTCAAATTGTTTCCAATTAATAGAGTAATCACAAACCTAGATGATTGACTGCAGCTCATTAGTTTTAATAGTTTGTAATGTTTAACGTCATTAGTAGTATGATTAAATTTGTTTGCACTGTTTCGATTTTATAATCCCCTCTTTGCTTCCATTAAAAAGGAAAAATCCCATTCTGATTGTTTACAACTCATTAGTAAAATTAGTATCATTATCTGTTTGCTTTATTTCGATTCTACACCCCCCTCCTTGCTCCTCTTAAAAGGAAAAAAAAACCCAATCCATTTTGTAATTTTATAATTTTAAAATGTTAGAATCAATCTTGCTTCATTACTTAAGCAAACTTTGCGATAGTAAGTCTGAAGATGCCTCTGAAAGAGGCGAAACACGTGTCACAGTTAGTTACACAATACGTGGAATAATCAAAGTTGATTTAAATTTTCTATGAAATATGTTTTTTTTTAACTTTTATCTAAGAAAGAACTCACTGCCTTGGCTAGACTTTCCGGTTCTTTCAAATAACCCTGATAAGATACGGATGGACCCGATAGGCAGACGATCGGTTGCTCTTTACGTTCAGGTATTTTATCAGTCGAATCAAGAAAGGACATGTCTTTGAATCCATCCAAGCCTTGCAATGGAGGCGGAAGGCTGCATGAATCCATACTAAAAAACAGAAAAATATCAAGAAAATAAAAATAATTACTGCAATTCACGATTCCAAGTTATGTATTTCTTTTGTTTATAGTGAAATCTGTATTTACCGCCTTCTCAAATGTGCTGTATGTTTGTTATGTCCGAGACCATTGTCATTGTATGGATTATCTACACCTGCATCGTTAACCTCTCTGTCAATGTTCATTTCTTGGTGGCATTGCTCGGCCATATCTGGTGAAATATGTCTTTCATCAGGATGCGGTAATGTACCCTAAAATGCATAAATTAGTAATATTATTAGAATAGTGAACAATTTATTCTAATACCTCTTATGATTCTTTAAAAAATGTAACAATATTGATGCACGAACAAACCTTAATTATGTTTATTATCAATTAACAGGCATATTATCATTTATGGTTTTGCTGATATGTTTCATCATTGATCAGTCATTTTAAACATGATCGAGAATAAAAAAATCACCACTCGCGAGGGTGGATTTTTTGTATATATTACTTATTTTGTAATGATCCTAGCTATACAAAAAGGTACTAAATTTAATCTTATATTATAATTATTTACTTGAGTATTTTCAGTGAGTTTTCCTTGTAATAAAAGATGTGTACGAATGTTATCAATAACAAAAGGCGTAAATTTTTCAGGATTTTCAAGCATATATCGGTAAACAAATAAATCCACTCCTGTTATTTTAAATCTGTGGCGATTGATGATAACCAAAGCTCCTGCAAACAAAAAAAGCCATTCGTAACGAGTTCCATGCTAGCCGATTAGAAGAAAAAATTAATAACATGAACATAAAGCTGTCAATTAAATGTTCCCACCTATATAAAACATTTCCGGCGTATAGAAATCATTCGAATGCGGCACGCGCACTCTTCCCGGACCGCTGAACCGTCCCGCTACTAGACCGGAATTTCTGATCGGTATTTCGTCAACACGGATTGTGCTGTCTGCGAGATAGTAGGCGAGAATAAATTTACGCCCCTGGTCTTCAGGATACACCGACACCATTTCACATAAATAGCGAAGAAACTAAAATGCACAATTTATTACTATACAATTATATCATACAGAATTTGACTATTTGTTGATAATTTATCGATGTTGATGATAATTGCTAATTATTGTAAAGCTATACTCGCCTTATTTGCATTCAAATTGTACTGAATGATATCTTTCTTGGGAGACTTTGAATGAAACGTGAAACACGACAGCAGCGTATCTTCAGGATCTCCGATTCCGATATGCGGAGGAATTTGCTGATCAAAAGAAATGGTTTCATGTTTTATTAAAAAAATTATCAATACTCGGCATGCAGTTACGTGCTTGTAGAAAATTAACGACTATATGGACTTCTAATGGAGTTTATCTCAACAGAAGAGTTTCTGCGAGAACTGCTTGTTACTCATTGGCTCAACCTCTCTTAGAGAGTAGGAATAGAAGGATATGGCTTCTAGTTAGCTAATTGCTTTCGCAACAACCTGTTTTTCTGATCGGATGGGTGGGAGGTGAAATTCAACACATCAAATGCATCCTTGCCTTTGAACAGAAATCTATAAATAGATTGAAAAATCAATCTATAAAAACAGTCCGTACTGGGATTCGAACTCGTCACCTCTGTGTAGTAAGACTTAAAATTAATTGCAATATCTATAAATTGAAAATTATAATATGTCTTATGTAAAACAGTAAGACTGCTGTAATAATCTCATCAAAATATACTTTGAAACTGACACTGGCAATGATACTATATTATTTTATTAAATCTTTTGACTCTTCAGAATAAGGCCTTAACTGGATGACTGTCACAGATGACATATCTCGTAAAAAATTTCGTGCTCAACACGCCAGAGACAAGATAAACTAATTAAATTAACAATTGCAAATTATAGCCGGCGTGGTAGGTACAGACAAACTTTTTTTACTGCAGCCAAAAGGTTAAGAGCAAATGATAAATCAATACCCTTGGTAATGGTTTCTCTTCAGTATCCGGTAAACAGACTGGTTCTCCTTGTTCAATATTCAGTACAGTTCTGCAAAGTAAATAAAAGATCTTTAATGCACCAAATAAGTAGGATAAATATGCACATATTTGATATGACAAATTTAATAAGCACTTACTTGTAATAGTTTCTCGTAAAATAATCACAATCGTAGAGTAAAAACTTTCTTCCGAGGATAGTAACAGTACTGCCGACAGTCAGGTCATAAGGGTTGTAGAATTCACCCTCATTATCTTTAGTAATCACGGGTTCGTGACTTATATGTGGTGTGTCAACTGTCCAGGAAGACGTTTACAATTTATAATACAAAATATATTTCTTTTTAAGCTGTGTCCACTTCTGATGTGGAGCATACACAGTGGCAAATTAAGCACTTCGGAGACTCTAAGGTGCAATCTAATTTGTAGGAGCTATTTTTTGGATAAAATTAAAAAGGCGCAAAATTCCATATAAAATATGAATACATATGTATTAAAAACTTAATAAAATAGTTGGACTATAAATTATTTAAGATATTTTCGAGGCTCCAAAGACGTGAAGGCCCCAACCGCGCATCTTGTGCGCTTATAGGGTAATCCGCCACTGAGCATACAGACTTCTAATAGAACATTACAAGAGAAGGTTTTTGAAGAGAACCGTTTGCAAGACGGTCGCTCAACATTTTTTTGCAGAGTGAGTAAGGATGTAAGAATTGGATTAGGAAACGAGTAGTAGTTATCAAAAAGCTCCCTTAGCCGCTCAACTAAGTAGAATGTTTGCCGTGTGTGCAAATAATACCCTCATATGATTTTAATGAAATGCAGCATGTGATGATATGATTTCTTTGTCAAAAAAGAGTTTTCACTAGTTTTAATACATTTACTCTAATAAGAGAATCTATACTTAAATTCTTATACATACTGCTATAATGGTTTTGTAATGACTAGTATTAAAAAATATATTTACCTGTTCTCTCCCTCCAGTTCTTTGGTATTCTTATTTTTTTCAAAAGCATTGGAAATTGATCTCTGCCACCATTTTTGTAATGGCATTCCTGAAAAATCATAAGTTGAGATAAGCTCCAAATTTCCAAGACAATATAATTGTAACTAGAACGGAGCTGTCGGGTCCGTGGCACAGTGGTCAACGTCGTTGACTTCCATGCCGGGCCTCACGAGTTCGAATCCCAGTATAAACACCATTTTTTCAATTGATTTATATATTTCTGTTCGAAGGCATGAATGTTTGTGAAAAAATTTCCCTACACCATTTCAATCCTAAAATAATGAGGTGTAACGAGAGTGATTAGCCAAAAACCAGTCCTGTCCTGGCCAGTGTTCCCTCTAGTTTTCGGAAGGTTGTGTGTGCAAAAGACATTGGCTGTGCAACTTTGACAAGAAATAAAAAGATTTGTGCGCCACATAACGGTATTTAGACCTACTAAACGAAAAGTTTGATTTTTAATAATGACAATAATTAACAACACTATTTAATGTCAATTTATTTATTCTGGTGGTGGCATAGCTGATGTAACTTCTGTGCACTGTGTTGTTATCAACCAACATTCCCTCTAAGCCGAAGGTTTAGATGTGCGGAAATTTTAAAGGCTGCGTGGAGGCTGCGCGGACCGATCAAATATCAATTGAGCAACTGTCTTGTAGTGCGCGGGGACTTCTCAATTGCTGCGCGGCCGCGCACGCGCGCAGCTTAGAGGGAACACTAGTCCTGGCCCTATCCTTTCTATCTTCCTACTCTGCAAAAAAGGAGAGGTTGAGCATCTGGGTAACAAACAGTTTTCGTAGATAAACTTTGATTCAGATACCTCCATTTAGAGGTTATATGCTCCATGTTGAGAGCAGACATGGATAATAAAAAGAGCAGAGCTTATTTCTTGGCTAATTATGTTTCTAAGATTTATGTAGACACACTTTTCATATCACTTTCCCTGAAATCGAGATAAATACTGTTTTGTTATTTTAAAACTTGACAAATCTCTAACTGAATATACCAGATACCAGTGATTAGTGGGCTTGCTGAAGTTTATAGACGAGATGAACCAACCTCGAGAATGCTTTAGGCTGCAATAGAATTGAATTTTGTAAAGTAATAAACGTATTACATCCGATCATGACAAAAATCTACTTATCATAAACACAAATATTTTGTATAACAATTCATGTGGAAAAATGTAGCATTAAGGTTCAACTGTACTGACAATATATGGTATCTTCAAATACTTATAAGTTATATGATCACTTATACCTTTACTGCCATAGTGTCATCGTACAGATAGTAAAATATTTGATACTTCCTCATTTCACCACATTCTGTCTCACGATCATCCCATACTGCTTCAAATCTACCAAAGAGAAAATGAATATCATTATTGAAAGCAAAACCTCTCCTCGAGTTTTATTTTAAATAGGTAAATGAGTATTTATTAATAATAATCAAGAGTTACGTTAAACAATCATTCAGCTCCCTGTCTTCCCCTAGTTATGATTTATAATGTGAGCTTATTTACTTTTTTTTAAAATATTTAAAAACACACCTCAGAACTTTGCCATCATATTGCAGGAATCGTTTTAAGTTATTATCGGACGGACCGGTAACATTCCTCGGGTGGGGTCCATCTTTGCGTTGAGTTTGCGCAATAGTATAAGGATCGTCAGGCATCTCCTCTTCCTCAGCTAATTCTATGCCCTGAGACTCCATAAATTCCTAAAATATGATAGTCAAAATATGTCTAACATAGAAATTCTTTAGTCATTTCTTATACTTTATGCTTATATCGTCAGCTTGATCCAGGAAGTCATTAAAATGTATTCCGTAAGAAAGCTTGCTAATGATTTCTTTTATTCCGGTATGTGCATCAAATACAACATAAGTAATAATTTAAAAAATACTTACCCAAAGGACAATATCGGTTGATGTTAGACACTTTTTGAGTTTATGAAAAATGAGAAAAAAGGAGTTTGGTTAACCGTTGAAATACCGCGCCAATAAATCATTAATTTGTCCCAGAGATACTGCGTGTTTTTGAGAAAAATAATTTTGCCTAATATACACTCGAATTTGATATTTTAAAAACCTATATTGACTCAGTATAGATGGAACTACATATATTCATCAAAATATTGCTTATACAGTGTACTCTCGATTATCCGTGTATGGATTATCCGGTTTGCGGATTATTCGTGCCTGAAAATAAACATTTTTTAATAATTTTTTTTTGATTTAATTTAATTGTTTTTTTTCTATTACGATTATAGGACGCATTAATTAATTGCGATCTTGAATATGCGCGTTATTTAAAAAAAGGATGAATTTAGCGATGTGTTTGTGTTTACGTAACTAACCCTGAATTTTTTTTAGCCACTTCTATCTTTTGAATGTATGAATTTTCGCATAAACAGCAATAAACATTATAATTATCTTGTTAAGGAAGATGATAATCTGATCATTTTTTGGAAAAAAATGACAGTATTGGATGCTATAAATGGGGTTGCACAATTTTGGTCAAAATTAAAGCCAGTAACACTCATTCGATCATGGAGAAAGATTCTTCCTGACATAGAAACAGATTTAATGAATTCGGAAGAGAATGAAGAAAATTTTGTACCTGAAATGTGTGAATTATTGGAAGATTTAATTTTTTTTGAAGATGTGGATAAGGAAAACATAGAGGAGTGGCTCAACCATGATTTAAATGATCCACGCTTTGAACGCATGGACGATTCTGATATCGTTTCTCTTGTTACCCAAGAGGACGAAAATGACAGTAACTACAAGCGAAGAAGATACCAGTGGTTACGTTAGTCATGAAACGGCATTGAATTGTATTGAAACATTGCTAGATTACGCTGAACAAAGGGGAACTGAATATAATAATGTAACAGCTTTAAGAATATTTCGAAGTGAAATAAGGAATTCGTTAAAAAAATCTCGAAAACAGATGAAAATAAAAGATTTTTTTAAATTTGTATACACATAAAGCTATACTTTTTTATATTTTTATGTTCTTATATATGTATGATAAAATATTATATTTTTAATAATAAATATATAAAAAATGTGTTAAAAATTTGTATTGTGTACATGATATTATATTCGAAAATATAATAAAAAATTGATGATTCTGATTATCTGTGTTTTTAAATTATCCGTGACCATCCTCCCCAGCCCTCTATAATCGAGAGTGCACTGTATTCTATTAGAATACCAAGTATTTGATTTTTTAAATGTCTTAGACATCCGTGTTTGCTTGCATATGTTCCGGACACCTGTATCCGCTTGGTATTCAAGTGGTTAATGTAACTCAGATTTGATCAAATTGTGAATTAATGACTTCTTACAACAAATCGACGATATACTACTAAATGGCAGACGTTATTTTCTTTAAGTTTTTTTCTTTTAATTTTCCCAATTCCATTTTAACTTTATGTACATATATTATTGTTACAACTCATATGTTTTTTGTATAATAGAGAAAAGACAACATTCATACGGAAACCTTTGTGAAATCGTCACAACTGACAGTGTGAAAAACATTTCCAAAGATAGGAATATCCACACCGACATTCAAATCTTTCCAGTGCCAAGATTCTCCGGAATTGTTTTTTAAGATTTTTCCGCGTTTTACCATACGACCTTGCCATAATCCAGAATTCTGGAATATTGGAAAAATATTAGTTTATTCATTACTACGAAGAAGTAAAGTTTATGTGACAGTACAAGGAAATTGTTCAGACTAGGGATTCTGTGTCGAGACATCCCGGGACAAAAGTCCCGAGACTTTTGTGGTTTTTCGCTGTCTTAAGTCCCGGGACTTTGTTGTCTAATGTCCCGGGAATTAAGACTGTGATTTAAAATGCGCAAATAAATTGTACATTTTAATTTTGAAAAAACAATTCTGGTTAAGAAACCCTCAAAAGGACTGATGTGTATTGAATGAAAGCAGGTATAAGAGGGTAGCTCCAAGAAAAACGAATTATTTTTATGATGGGTACAGACATGCAGATATAAAAAAAACACTTAGGCACGTGTTCGCACAACTATTGTTATAGCATGAGATAACCGCACTTAATTCTAAGAAATAATGGAACGCACAGCTATTTCTGGAAAATAGTGCCATATATCATAGCGATTGTAAATGTTTTTATTAACAACGGTTCAGCAGGGGCTAATAGATTCGTTGAAAAAATCGAAAGGAATACACGAAGGATCAGTTTTTTTCCTGACTTTGAGCAAGATCGTACTTATTTTTTGTATCCGGTCTCTGACGTGTGGCTAACAGAATGTACATATCAACATTTCCAGTAAATTTCTCAAAGGCTGTTATTAATTTCACATATCTCGAATTAAATAAGTGGTATCGTTTTATTATATATTATTATTGTAGCCCATAATGGAAATAAATCAATCTGAAGTATGAAAACATTACAAAAAAAACACTAAAAAAGCACCCGTTGTCCAAAACAAATCACATGCAAATGGTCAAATACAACTGGATTATCGAGGCATCTTGAAAGAGTTCATCACATTATTGAATTAATTTTATATTTTCATAATTAATAAATAAATGTGTTCAAAAATGTTTTTTTTTTTTTTTTTAACCATGTCCGCTCCCAATGTGGAGCATATGGACTCCTAATGGAGTTTATCTCAACAGAAGTGTTTCTACGAGAACTGCTTGTTACTCAGTTGCTCAAAAATGTATTTTTTAAAATTAACACATACTTTTGGCGCTACGAAATTTTACAGGCTTAAGCTGCGCAAAAAAATAGTTTAATCAAAAGAAAATATTTAAAAAAATTGGGAGAAAGATATCTCTATTTATATTATTAGAAATTTGTTTAAAACGATTAATAATTGTATAAAAATATAACTGTTGCAAAAAGAAATTACAAAATATTAAAATTAAATGTTCATACCTGATGTTGTTTTATTTACAAATGTTTTTCACTATTGCACAAAGTTACCAATGTCTCAATAAGACAAAAAAGGTATAAAGCTGTATTGTGTTTGGTGAAGTAACGGTCATAATTTTACCCAATTCATTGATATTTTTTCAATACATGTACCGTTATCATCCCTTTTTAGTACGTACATAAAAATATTTAATTTTATTAAATTTATAATTTTATTGAAGGGGAAATAAAAGTCCCAAGTCCCGGGAAGTCCCGGGACTTTGACTTCATCACGTCTCGAGTCCCGGGACTTCAGAATCCCTAGTACAGACGTACAACGTGACTGTAGCTTGATACAAAAAGCACAATTTCCTGAATTGTACTAGCTAATGCATTCTAAAATTTCAGAATTATATCTAATGTATATGCCAGTGTCAATGTGTTAGATAGAAATTCGGGCGTGGCCTGTGTGTAGTGACCCTAGATAAAGAAAGCAAATAAAAAATATTTATATGTGAATGCATGCAATTATAAGTATACATATTTCAAACACCAGCAAAAGATTGCTAATAACCTCCTAAAAGTAATATGCTGTCTGCATCAATGTGTAAAATGTTCACTTTTTGCAAATGTGTACATTCAAATATTTTGAAAATAAGATGGTAATTTAAAGTATTCATTTTCACAAGAAATGTAAGCTACTTCAATATTACACCATCATCAGAATTATTTCTGACAATGTGGTTTCAAAGAATTTAAATATTTTCCCTTTGATAATTCCTTAAAAGAATACTATCCCACCAAATTTCTTTTAGGAATGCTATCATTTCACTCTCTTGAAGCTCGAGTATTGTTTTCAATAAAAATAATAAAACATTTTTAGTACTTTTTCCACATAAAATTTATTAGATCAGGACCGGTTTCGCTCATCGTGAGCATTATCAACTGCTTGCGATGAGCGAAACCGGTCCTGATCTAATAAATTTTATGTGGAAAAAGTACTAAAAATGTTTTATTATTTTTATTATAATGCCATTCCACCAAGTATTGACAGTGAACACCTTAAAAGTGATATTGTTTTCAAGTTTAAAGCATTTTTCTCTTCTTCTTCGGGGCTGAGTTAATAGTCCTGAAATTCTCATGACTATAAGCACCCAATTTATTCCTAAATGATTGAAACCATGACTAAACAATTCTGTCTCTTAAAACTTGTTCTTCGCGTAGGTCATATGAGTCATCAGTTTCAAGAGCTTTCGGCTGATCAATGCATTGCCTAGAGAAGTGGAAATTTTCAGCTACAATATTTGTGAACTGTCAATTTAGTTTGAATCGTTCAAATTTATTATTGAAATTCCACCAACTACCTTCAGTCGAAATCTTAAATGTTACGTTTAGTTTTTGATTATTTATAATAAAAATATTTTTTTTTTGTCTTCCGTGTTATTATGTACTGTCTTTCATTTTAATAATATTTGTCAAGTGTGTGGCGAATTGTCGTCACAGCTGTAATGCCATGTACTGTCCTTCTCATTTCAAACAATAAAGAATAATGATTAACATAATGTTTATTTGAAACCTGAATACTTTTTAATTTACCTTTTCATCTCGTCTCACATAATCTTTTGGTGCAAACATCCCAGTGTATTTGCAAAACGGACATTATAAAGTAAACTTTTGACCCACATGAAAACAGCACTTTATTATTTATATCCTTCCTCACAGTTTCTATTGTATCGGTTTCATTTTGGGTAAATTCTGATAATTTTGAAAGAATTATTTATACATACTTTGACGTAAGGCTCAATAACGGTCAGGGTATCATCTTCCAAATAGTACACCAAATTTACTGGTCGAACTCTGTAGTGCTCAAGGGGAGATTCTGCTACTGATTGTTTAAGAAATCCTCTAAACGTGAGCGCTTTCTTATCATAGTGGACATACTTAGGCAGAGTTACAGGAAGAGGAGGCTGCTGAACTCGGCCATACGTCAATGTTGGGTCAAAACTATACGACAAAGACAGCTTCAGGTATTATTCATAAAAGTGTATAATATGCATTGCTTGGTTAAAGGAAATTTAGGTCAAATATCAAAAGTCTAAAATTTGAGATACCCTGATGAGCATGCTTGTTTGTGGTGTTAATCTCGAGTAGGGCTGCCAGATTTCTTGACATCAAATATTTTTTTTTAGTGGGACAAAAGCCCGAGCCTTCGCCTTAACTTCAGTGATTCGGTGTGTACAATATGCTATGGCTTCTATATATACCATCCGAAATCGTATTTGATGATTTGCTTGCAGGAATATATTTTTTATATATTTTACTCAGATTATTTACACTTTACAAAAGATGACAAAAAAAGAAATAGTTGAACAAGATTTAAAGTGACCGTTGATGGCTACGCTACTGCGTGCTTTTTCTATTTTTTGCAACTTAGTAACTGCGAGGACTCGATATTTCTGAACGATGACAGTTTGTCTAAAACTAGGATTGTCACAAAAAGGACGTTGGGACTAAGGGCTCGAAACTGTGACAAGTTCAGAATACTGTGAGGCCTGGCAGCCCTGATCTTGAGTGAATTTATTTGATTCTATTCTGAATAATCTGTCTAATATGTAAGTTTAATAACTGAATTTAAATTCAAAAATATTTATCACATTTATAATTTGTTGTAACAGCAAATATTTAATTTATAATTACTTGCTAAAGATAACTCATCTGACACAGGATTTCAAAGAGATTTGTAATTAAATCAAAGACTGACTTGCAAGTTTCAGCAATATTGACATGCCCAGAACCTTCCGCGTCAACGGGCACTCCTCCGACTCCTATATGATCAGTTCTCGGTATTCGAAAGCCGTTTACGAATTCAAATTTTCGTGGGACGTGAAATCGCGTTCGGGTAGGATCTTGGAATGAGTATCCAGGCAGTTTAGGTAGACTCCACGACATTTTGATAGATGTCGAATAAATATTGCAAATAAAAATTTAATAAGTGATATTTTAACTGAAGTTATTTATTTGAGTGCTCGGTGAGATGTTTGCAATTAGTAATTTATTGGTGTAACTCAAGCTATAAGAAATTTTCACATTATAGATGCATGATATTGTTAAGGAAAACAAATGCATTCACAATGGTTGCTGGGAAACATAACCTTTACAATAATTTATCGTCTCCTGTATTATGTTCTGTATCTATGACAGCCAAAATAACAAATATAGTTGAATATGTAACTACACCATTATCTATGAACTACACTCAACTCTTATTTGACACTGCAGATATGTTCCACAAAAAACAGTGTAAAAAAGTGATAGAATTCATAGAAAAATTATAGTTTGTTTCCCAGTTATTTGGAAAACAACTGGGAAAGAACATCGTTGTTGTATAGAAAATCATTTTTTTAATTTAAGATTTCGACTGAAGGTGCTTGGTGGAATTTCAATATTAAATTTGAATCGTTCAAACTATGTACATTCTCACAGATTTTGTCACTAACGACCCGGGTTTCGCCTTTCGGCATCTTCAGGTGTTCAAGTGCACGGATGAACTTGAACTGACGCTTAGTAAATGAAAATCATATAAAATAGGTAACGATGAAGACCCAATAAGTACCTAAATTACACAAAACATTAATCATATTTTTTTTTTTTTTGTCCATGTCCGCTCCTAATGTGGAGCATATGGACTCCTAATGGAGTTTATCTCAACAGAAGTGTTTCTACGAGAACTGCTTGTTACTCAGTTGCTCAACCTCTCTTTTTCTAAAGAGAGTAGGGATAGAAGGATAAGGCTAATCATATTACGTATTTTAATTAAGAAAAAAAATACTATTCATCGCTATATGATTATACACGGGGAATTTTACGAGAAACTTGGCATAAATCTCTTTCATCCCTAGAAACATCTGCCGTTTTAGCAATAATTGCAATTGCAGTCGGTACAATAGTTTCACTGACTGAGTTTTCCCAGAGAATGAATTGATATCTAAGAATCTAATTGTGTACACACTTTATTTTGGTCAATGTTGTTACTTACCAGCTACTGCCAGTAAGTTGATGATATGAGTTTTTGACAATTGATTGAAAATGAAGTATTATTTAAGGTTCGATGAAGAAATTCATCATAATTGCTCACTCTACTGTGGCACTAATGATTATGCTAACCTAAAGAGAAATATTTGCATCTGCCCATGATTCCTTAAAATTTATAGGAGAAAGGTGAATAAAAGGTGTGGTATAACAAATAAGACAAAATATCTTTTGTTTTGATGTAAGGTTTTATTTATTTATCCCATGTTATTGATACCAAATATTAGTTACTAAGTATAAAAAAACAATATCTAAAATAATAAGCAATGACTGCTTCAAGCTTTGAAAAAATAATATAAAATAGCTAAGATTTTCATGCATTCAGATTCACAAAAAAATAACATTACAACTGGGTAACTTGATTTAGAATGTGTTTGAGATAGCTGTTGAATATTATAATCTCGCATTTTTTTCTACAACGTTTAATTGATATTTTTTTTACTATCAAGTAGCTAAAATTAAATAATGTTTGAATTTTATTTTCCCAACAATGATATCAAATCAGAGTTTCCTAGATGTAGTGTTAAACTGGCAATATATATACAGTGAAACTATTATTTTATGTTTTTGAATGGACCGCGCATATTAGAGGTATAGATTTTGTCAAATTTGTCTTTTGATTAACTTGTATTTGATTATTTAGCTGTATATGTATGTCATCTAAGTTACTAAAATAACTTGAAAGGCCTTCAGTTTACTTTTAAATGTCCACAATTTGCTGGAATAAAAATGTAAAAGCGGGTATTAAATGTACTTAAATGAATCAGGACCTCCGAAATTGCATTCATATTGCGGGTAAACAGGAATTCTGGTTACGTCGCTTTAGGGGTTTCACTGTATCAAGTAGCCAATAAAATATATAGCAGATAAATATTTTTTAGCTGCCGATGTATGTTTGTAATTTTGTTACAAGAATATTAGCATAAAGTTATATACTATAAGGCTATGAGTTAACGTCCATAATATTGCAGGATTCGATTAACATACTCCAAAGACATCCGCATTCTATCTATTTTTGAAGCGTGGTTTACAATAAGTATCATATAATTAAAATTTATGAGAGAGTATACAATATAATGTAATTTAAATACGTAGACACAAGAGGTAACCAAAGCGTTGGTTCTTTGTGTTTAAAATTGTAATGAAGTAGTTAGTGTACAAAAGTCACAATCGAAGGTGTCATTATATTAATTTGTTAACCACTTTCACACTTTGACAACATCTGTCAAGACATTTTCTCGTAATTACAGATATGTTTTGCTGACCACAACCATGGCTACATCGAAAAGCAAAAGTATAATGCATAAGTGTAAATTGATATACATATTTGTTATTTCGATTTTTGTGTCCTCTGTTTAGTTTCTTCGAGAAGCATCGTAACACTAAATTTTGTTTAATCATATTATAGCCATCTGTCAAATGAAGCCTTTTCACTAATAATGAATTATGTTACAAATTAATGTTTTGAGTAAATGAAATAAAACAATCTCAAGGGTAGTATTTCTACTTTCTAAAATAATTTTCAAAGTAGCAAAATGTGTGTCCACAAGTATTAAATCCATCAAACATATATTTCTATAGAAAATGACACCTCCCGTTACAACGACAGTCAATGAAGCACATGAACTGATTGATGACTTTAGGTTTGAAATTATCAGATTATTTTTATAGATAGCTATCATTTGCTAACAACGGTGAAAGATCAGACATGATATTTCAACGTTAACATTTCAATTAGTAATAATAAAGCAAGTCAGAAACTTTGCCAACCTCTTTGATATAAATAATTAAAACTAAATCGCACTGCCCGGTTGCGGCAGCTATTTCTTCGCGAGATTAGTCATTTTTTCATCGAGTTTCTTGATCTCCTTTTGGATGTGCTCGAGATTGTGAGCGAACACTTCCTGAACACCTTGCAGCAGAGCCTTGTTGTTTTGTACGCCCGAAGTGATAGTCGTTTGAAGAGATTCCAGCTCGCTCATAGATTTCCCAAAATCACTCGCTAAAACAGAAATATTTATTTTTTGATCATCTAACCGCCTTCAGCTATGAATGTAAATATTAATTTGTTGCAATTTCACATTGATTTTATCAAATAAATGTTTTTTTAACGTAGCAATTTAGTCTACTTGTTCCTAAAGAATTGGCACAGCTGACGTCCAATGTTGTAGTTTCGAAAGAATTATATATAAAAATGAAATACAGTGGACGCCTCTATAGTGTAGAGATTGGGGTTACGCTGTGGAAATACTACATTATAGAGGACTAGGCACCATACAAAATTAGAGGTTAGGTTCTTTCTATTGTATTTTGTGAATTGAACAAAATCAAACATTTTTCCCATTTCTATATACATTTTATAGAATATGTCTAGCTAAGTCAAGGGGAAAACAGCTAATGACAAATATTTTTTTAATGCATGTATTTATATGTATTATAATATATGTAATAAATAATATATTTGGAGACCCTTTTATTCAAAAAATTATCTAAAATTAGAAAAAAAATAGAAAACTGAATTCAAAATAAATGAGCTATATGTTATTTTTGAGGCCTCTTAGATTCGGAGGACCCAAGTGCCCGGCTCCTGCACTTATGTGGTAATCTGCCATTGCGCATACGCTATAAGAAACTTCGCTATAAGGGGTTTAGAGTACTGAACATGTTACGTTATCAATCGCAGGTAAGTCTCAACACAACAATAACAACAAAATTGCAAATTTATAATGTACGTGGCTGTTTTTATCAACTATCTGAGGCACAGAAAAGGTTAATCAGTGAAGTTATTGTCGTATAAATATTCACCAGGTAATGTTTAAAACTATAACAGTAAAAGTCCGTTAATTCGAACAACGATAAAGGGAGACATCAATATAAAGTGAAGTATCAAATGAGAAAGAATCCGTTTTTGATTCGAGCGCACATTAGTGCAAGAGAGACATCTATATATTAGGTATTTACTAAAACTTTGAATGGTACACTGTTCGTAAGTGACGTCATTCTATTTTATAGCATGTGCGCGAACAAATACATTGAATATGTATAGTGTTTTTTATTCGTATGAGATAAAATAATTGTATATATTTTTTTGTTCTTTTTTTTCATTTGAATATGTTCTATTATCGTAATATTGCCGAAATACATAATTTTTATTTTGACAGAACAAAGAAATAGCCGCATTTCAAGCCGACGGCAATTGCCGCGTTTTTTTATTTCTGTGGTCGCGTAATTCGTAATTAGATTTTTTTTGGGATATCCGGTCCCTTGAATTTCGAATTAACGGACTTTTACTGTAATTGTTTATTTAAAAATGAGGTACCTTGTTTGTGCAATGCTTCCAAAGCTTGCATTCTTTCCAATATTTGTGTATATGAAACTCCTTCAGTTTTTTTAACCATGTCATATAGTTCATTGATCTGAAAGAAAACAAATTACTTATTGATTGAATTGGTATTTACTTTGTAGAACTCCATTGTAATACGGTAAAAATAGCAAACTATTTAGTTCTACAAAACATTTAAAATCTGTAACTGCTCTCGTTTTTTTGATTTTATTTTTTACAAACGCTGCAAAACCAAATTCGCAAAGATACAACGATCCATACAGTGGCAGAGATTTAATTGCAATTGCAGCCAATCGAGGATATTGATTCCAAAGCGATTTTCAAAATGCTGACAACTCTAGATCAGAAAATAAGGCTTTGTGCAATGTCATTTTTCAGATGTATTAAAATTTCCTCCTCTGTTAGTGTGTATAGCATTGAATCTTGAGAATGAATTGATGACCCATTGATACATTTGCTAATCAAGTGATGGCAAATACTTTGAAAATTATGCAGAAAAGAGTTTTAACACATTGATGCTAGGGAACGCGGAATCCACGTGATCGATGAACTTTGTGTTGGAGCGGGAGACGTGGATTCCGCGTGATTATTTATAACATTTTGAATATATTTTTATCAAATATTTTTTTTTCAGTAGTTACCTATTGATATATAGAACCATTTTTTTTTGAGGGATAACTATCGACTCTAAATATAACAATTTATTTGTCTTTATAATTTATGACTCTATCTTTTACTGGGGTCTTTAGAAATCGGAGACGAATAATAATATTTTGTTTTCAAATGGATACCCATATGGCGGCATATGGATACCATTTCAACTATCAATGGTCACATGTTATTCAAACGTTTGTAGAATAATTAAAACAATAATAAAACATAAACTGAAATATAAATTATAATTGGTTGGCATGCTGTACCCCTGGTCATATTTTTTTTATTTTTATAGATTTTCAATGCTTCATGGCTTCAAGTATGCGTAAGTATTTTGAGAATGGAATCTCACAAAAAAAAACTTTTTTATATAAAAGGTTAGAAGCTCCTGTTCATAAAATTTTCATCTTTTGTGATTTTCAGTATTTCATGGCTTCAAGTGAAGAAAAATATTTTATTTCTTTCTAAATGTTTAGTTTTCAACCTTTTTAGATTTGTGTGCATACAAATATTGACAACCCGTCTTAAAATCTTATTACGGTAATTTAAAAAGTTTGAAATATTGTTGGGAACCTATATTTAAATTTTTATTAAAATCGATAGATAAGTTTAAACATTATGTGCAATTTACGAAATCTATTGTTTTAACCCTTAGACCGCGGTTGACTGCTATAGCAGCCCAATCTGAACCGATCTGGATCCGAGCCGCGGTCAAAAGGTTAATCTATTTTTTAGCAAATCGGTTCCGCCCCAGGTGGTATTTTGCAGCGATTTTTCACCGGCGTCAATGTGTTAATGTCCTCTGCACTACTGACTTGTTTGAAGAAGCGTCTACACTTGGGAAGCAATCAAGCTGTGAGTTTTTAACATTATGGTTCACAGGTCTAACTTGTCAGCGAAAGTTTTTAATTGCGTCTTTTTCCTTTGCGGCACACCTGAGACTTCTCACAGCACACCAGTGTGCCCCGGCACACAGTTTGGCAGACACTGCTCTAAGGCAAGAGGTTAGCTGCGCTGAAATTTCAAAGGCTGCGCGGACCGATCAAATATTAATTGAACAACTGTCTTGTAGTGCGCGCCAACTCGGAATAAGTGCGCGGGGGTTTCCAAGCTGCTGCGCGGCCGCGCACGCATGCAGCTTAGAGGGAATGTTGGTTATGGTGATTCCGAAATAGTGTTAAATTATATTAGTGTATTTACTTTAATTGTCTGTACTAAAGCCTACAGGTTTGCTGGAGAATTTATAATTATATTTACTTACATATAGAATACAATAGTGGGGATTTGGCAGATTTACCTGTTCATTTAAAATTGGTAAACTATCCCATAAGTTAATCCATTTTGCCAGCAATGGCTTTACACTTAGTGATACATTTATTTCTTATATAAACACGATACATTTATTTGCTAAACGATTAAAAAAAGGTAATATGAAGGTGATTTAACAGATATTGAGAATATCTAGGTCAAGCTCAGCAAGCAATTTATTTTTGAGCATTATCGATTATCTGTAAAATTCTGAATTTATTGTTTCTTGTCACTGTCTGCATTCCCAAATAACGAGATTGAGTAATGACAATAATTTAAAACGTATAATGGGCAAAATTGCGTTTGCACTTATCTATCTTTAAATACCAGTCCGAAATCTAAGGAAGACTGATGCCCTAAACAAAATATGGTCTTTTTTATTTTGAAATAACAACCCCATAAAATGGTTAGCTATTATTTGTATAAAATCCTTGGAACAGAGGATTCAGAAGATTTAATTTTTAAAATCTGGCGAGTTGTAAGGTTTTATATACTTATGAATCCAGATAAAGAAATGTCAGTTATAGTAGGTATATATAATTATAACTGTAAGTACATTTTGTAAGTCTAGTTTGATTTTTTTTCAATTATTCATTTAATGTTCTAGGAACATTACAAGTATGTATTTAATTTATAGGTGAAAACAGTCTAAGCAAAATTTATAACATAATTTGATAGTAACAAACCTGTGCATCTCGTTCCGGATTCGCCGGAGAGGCAGCTTTGATAGCATCCATCGCAGGGAGCAATCGAGCCAGCCGCTGTTCGGCGGCATCCAGATTTGATAACTGCAGCGCGGCGGCTCGAGATGAAAGATTTGCAGCGACCGCTATCAGTCCTCCGACACTTTCTTCTCCGGATAATCTCTCCAGTCTTTCAGGGGACGGTCCAACGGTAGACTCCAACAAGTGTAACCTATCGAAATAGACAGCCGATGAAAATAAAGTCAACATTTATTAATATAATCTAGAACTCATTCAATGCTGTTAAAGAATTGGATTTGAGATTACAATTTTGTTCTGTAACGGTTTGTTTTATAATTTTTATACATATATCTAATTTTAAGTTGCTAAAATATATCTGTCTGCTTACAATGTGGAGCGTATGATAAAGTATTTCAATAAAAATCGCTTTACAAGAACCAGCTGTAACACAATCGCACAATTACTCCTTGACGAAGGAAAGTATTACAAAAATTACTAGAAATCTTTTGAAACTAAGAAATGAAATATTAATTATTATTTGGTGGATTTTTATATATTTTTTTGTGTTCATGGCCTGGTGATTCACAAAAGACAGACTTTTTTGCTGTACCCCTTGATGAATTCTATGTCCACCGGATGTGGATATGGATACTGCTTACTCAGTTACAATCTTTATGATGTACGTAAGATAGCTTTTAGATTTACCTGTGCTCAAGCCTCGCAAGTCGTGTTGTCTGAGCGAGAACCGTAGAGTCGGGTCTCAATTTAATGAGAGTTGTTGCGGTCTGCCCCTTTTCATTGTTCTCTTTTAAGCCGGCGTGAGTAAGAAGCTTTCTGGAGAAAAGAAAGGTTTTTATATTATTCGCAAATTACTTGTCAGTTTGAAAGACTGAAAGAGTGTCAGTACTGGATTCGAAACCGTTAACATCAAAATGTTAAGCACTCAGCTACAGATCTGGCAATATGTATATCAAATAGATTGATAACCAATAAGCCAAGTTTAAGATTTCAGCAGAGATTTTGTGGGCTCTGGAATTGTTCTTCTTTGAGTCAATTTGGCCACAATGAGGATGTGTCACATATCCAAGACCAAACTGAAATCATGACTAAAATATAGTCACATAATAAATGCAGTGCACGAATTATTAAATCGTAAAACTTCTATCGATCAAATGAACGGGAGACGGATAAATAAAAGTGTTTCTTACTTTAGTTTGTCCGCCTGTGGATCATTTTCACTGCTCTCATCAAAGTTGAGCTCGTCCAAGATTTGCTTTGTCGATGACACTTGCGATGCCATCTTTTTAAGACTTTGCTGCAATAAAAATAAAATGATAAGCTTCAAGATTAATACTTTTTTTATTAGTAAATGCAGCAAGTGTTCTCAACAACTAGCGCATTGTTTAAATAGCAAACGGATAATTTTTGGTCGGAATAACTTCAAACTTTTTAAAAAGATATCTATTTGACGGGGAAACATGAAAACCAATTTAATACGGAAAGGGGAACTGGAATGCGTAGTCTATTTTAACTATAAATTGTTATTTTTTCTAGATTTATGTATTATTTAAGTTATAGCTGTCTATTGACACAACCTCGCTTTGTTTTGACAATAATATAATCCAAACGCCTTTCAGTATCTATCATCGGATGGCAAATTATACCTAGAGCTGGAGCACTAGTCTCACGCAGACAGATTTCCCTTTAAACACTAGGATCCAGTTCAGGACGACTTTGTATTTCAATATAGTCAATGTTTTTTTAAACATTGTATTTATTTAAAACCTATATGTCCTGTTGCTTTCTACAATAATCAACGTTTTAAGAAAATTATATAAATCACCTTTTATATCATGTATATAACTATTGCTTTTAATTATTTATTATTAGCTGTCTGTAATATTTCTGCAGACGAGAGGACTTTTTAAATTAAAAAAAAAGAAATAGGTTTGTAGATCTGGTCTACCTTGTCGTCTTCTGGACTTTTTTCCTGCAAGACGAGAAGTTGCTCGAGAAGTTCGGTTGTTTCGCAGCGCAATCTTTGGTATCTCTGCTGAGGGGTTTCCATTTCACTTTCAGCGGCCAGCTGCCACTCTCCGCACCTTGACACGCCATGAAATTATGAGTTAATACATATTAAAATCGCATAGAAAGAGTATATTTCTATACTAACAGACCCGATGGTGCATACCTAGAATATTATTTTGTGATTAAATTAGTTAAAAAAACTGTTTCACTATAATGTGTAATTTACAAGAGTTGCAAACACTTTCTAGTTATCGTAGCACGGTATCAATTCAATCATTAAATAATACAGGACTAAAGATGATAACTTGTTATTCCACTGGTTGTGTTACTAATTCTTTTTAACTCTTTGAGAAGCAACTTGAGACTAGCTCTATCGCAGAGTTAGTCTCGAGACTTTTCTAAATATAAACCTAAATATTGGTGGTATA
This sequence comes from Himalopsyche tibetana, assembly GCA_030503985.1. Taxonomy (NCBI): domain Eukaryota; kingdom Metazoa; phylum Arthropoda; class Insecta; order Trichoptera; family Rhyacophilidae; genus Himalopsyche; species Himalopsyche tibetana. Next base: position 952,629 of record JAPJYX010000006.1, read on the forward strand.
ATGGCAGCAGACACTAGAGCAAAAATAGGTTATTTTGAGTTATAAATGCAGAGAGATAGATTGTATCTTCTAAAAATACAAGTTCAACCATATTTTGTGTATTTTTACATAATTTAAATTCCGATTAATGTTATTTATGGCAACAAAAAAAACTATAAATAATTTACGATTTTGAATATGTGAATCGAATTTCATGAAGTATTGGAAAATATTATCCATGTTATGTGCAGTATATTTCTTGACTAAATATAAATAACAATGTCTGCATAGTATGTAGTTATGGATCTAGAAAATGAAATCTGAATAAACTGTATTCAACAAAATAATGTAATTTTATCTTTACCAACAATAATGTGTCAATAAATAAAGAATTGGATTTTCAAAAAGATACAGCGTACCAACTTCAAGCTTACTTGTATCCGGTGCGTATTCTTCGACTGATCCTATCCGAGAAGTCCACACTGCCGGTCATCTGCTTGCCTTTGAATTTATTGAAGGAGTCGCTGACGCTGATCTGCATCTTCTCGATGCATTCATTTTCTTCTTCGGAATTATCTTCCTGCTGATCGGCTTCCGGCAAATCGGCCGACTCATAAATGTCAGGCTGATCGTAAGCCTGTAGAATACATAAAAAAAACCTGTTATATTATTCAAAATTAAAAAAGGATGACGATTGATAAATTAAGTTTGATTTGCAATTAGGATTTAACTTCTCGTTGTGAGTTTCAAAAGAAAGAACATCCTCATTTCCTCATTAATGGAGTGACATTGGTCTTTAGCTCTTTTTAAAATTCCAGGATATTTCGATATAATTCAATAGGAATCCCGGCCAATCTTTGACATTGATGGATAGTTTTACTTTCTATGTTTAATTGATTGTTGTTATATTACTATATCGTTACCGTGCTGGCAGAAGTTGATACAAAACTGTCTAAAATTAATATTTTATTAAAGTAAAAGAAGGCGGTTTCTGTAATGAGTAAGTTCGTTTTGTTTCCCCTTTGAGACAGTGAGAAATACTTACGATCCCTGGGAGGTTTTCATACTTTGGATCTGCCATTCTTTCAAATTTATATTATAAAATAACACCCAAGACAGTGGTTGTAAAATTCTGTCAGCAACAGTGATTGAAATTTATTCAGCAAATCAAGATCTGTCAAATGACGTCTGTCTGACACATAAGTGAACTTAGCTGGTAACACTCGAGCATAGACAATATACTACTAACTACACCCAAGATCATGTCACAGTCGTATTAAATTTATGCTTGATTTTTATTCCAAATCATAATATTTTGAATAAATATAATACGAAAGTGGTTAATCAAGAATCAATATAAGTTTTTTTAGGATGAAAGTTACAGTTAGGCGAAATCGTCATCAATATATTATCTTATAAAAATCGACAACTGAAAAATACATTCGATCGATCAAAAAAATATTTTTTTCTGCGACCAACATACTTTTGGGTCTTCGACGTCTATTTGCTATTCTGAGTCACTTTTCGTGTTTCATAAGAATATTTCATCCACCAAGGGTACACGTCAGATTTCAAGTTCTCATAAATACTTTGAAAAGTGTTATCAAACACTCAGTTTTAACCAGTGAATAAGCAATCGCCGTCAAGATGAGTTTCCAGTGGACAATGATTGCGGCGTTCTTGTACATCGAGATCGCAATTGTTTTGGTAATGGTTTTGCCGGTATTCAGTCCAAAACGATGGCAACGAATCTTTAAATCGAGAATCCTCCAGCACATAAACGCTCAAGGGTCAGTATATTTCATCATGCTGTTGGCTGTTTTGGCTCTATTCCTGCTCGATTCCATTCGCGAGATAAGGAAATATTCTACAGACATCACCGATCACGACACCCACAAGCACTTGGAAACCGAAATGCAAGAAAATATGAGACTGTTCAGGGCGCAGAGAAACTTTTACATCTGCGGATTCACCCTTTTCCTCTGTCTCGTCATCCGAAGGTTAGTGAGCCTGATTTCTGCTCAAGCCACATTATTGGCACAAGCTGAGGCGAATTTGCGTCAGGCTCAAAGTGCGACCACCGCTGCGAGGACATTGATCGCGGAAAAAGGCGCCGGCGAAGCCGCTCAAAACAATTCGAATGAAGCTCACGACAGGGAAGTCACATCTTTGAAAGCTAAAGTGTCCTTGATGCAAGATGAACTCGCTAAAGAAAAGAAGGACAAGGCTGCACTCAAGTCTCAAGCTGAGAGCTTGAACAAAGAATATGACAGACTCACTGATGATTACAGCAAACTTCAGAAGAAAATTACTGTCAGCACATCTTCCGATGACAAAAAACATGACTAGATTGTAAAAATCAAGAAGATCAGTCTTAAACTTATGTTTTTTCCAGGATTCTTTTTTTAATAAAATAAAATCTATTTTGTCTATCCTTTCCACACCTTACCACCTTCTACTAATTCATAGATAAAATAAGTTTTTTAAGTTCCGATGTTACGATCTTATAAATTATCTAAAATTCAAAATCGGTGTTCAAGAAATCCAACACTATTCTATTTTCAGAATGCGCCTACAATTTTGTATCGTAAAATTTATAAGGTTTGTGGAGTTGCCATTCTGTAAATTTACCCTTCCCCCAACGAAGATTATACACCTATTAATAATTTTATTTCTGAGTTCATTGCATTTCAACAGCAGTTGAAGTCACTCATCGCTTGCATCATTTGACTTATTATTAACATTGTTTTAGAAAAAGTATTGTGAATTGGATTAACGAAATAACAAAAAAATCTTTTTTTACAAGATATTGTTAAATGGGAGGGTAGAAAATAATAATATAATGTTAATATTGCAGTCGACTGATACTGTGCCTTTATTGTATTTCGGGCGAGATTATAAGATGTTTGAATATTTATTTCAGAAAACGGCTATGTTATGAATTAGGCTATTTGATTTATTTTAAAATTAAAAACATGTTTTTCTTTTGCTCAATGTAAAGTATTTCACATGCTGAAAGTTGTGTCATTTCCTTAGTAATTTTTAATTTAATGATAACTTAACACGTTGGATACTCAGCTCGTTCGCGGTACGTATGTTTCTTTATAGACGCTCTCACCGTATATAAAATTAACGCAGCACTATCACATTGGGCCAGTAATACTATGAAATTCTTATGTTAAGGTCGTTTCAGGTGTGCTAGCGTATATTTATCGGTGTAGTTGGTCTATCAAAGTACGATAAGATATCAGAATTTCTTAGCGCAGCATCAATGTTGGTGTTATTTAATGAGCAGTTAATTGGTCTGTCATTTTTGAATCTTTTAAATTCATCTGGTGTCTAATATGAAGAAGAAATTAATTGAAAGATAATATTCTTTGCGTACTGAAATTTTGATAAGAATTTATATTTATTTACAATGTATTTATGTATTGCGGATGAAAAGCTTTGCTTAAAATGACAAGAAATATATGTCTTGTTTGAGCTCATTTTGTCATTTATTTATATTATAATAGAAACTCGTTAAGTAGGTACACATATATTTTGATAAGATCATTTTTAAATCATTATTCTATCGAACCTCGTCACTGTACATTAATCTTGATCAAAATGTTAGCAACGGTGTTGTTTTTTCCACCTATCAACTTTTATTTACTTGTTCACTATTGGTCTTATTTATTTGGGGTATCCATTGTTCACGTTATAATAAGATTTTTATTAACCCCATACTATTTGAAAATGCTTTAACCTTAAAATATGGTGGTGTGATATTTTTGTGTTTGTAATTTTTTTTTAATATTTTCAATAAAGGATTTTTTAACGTTAAAAATACGTGTTTTACTATTTTCGGTGGACTCGGAGGTCGATTTTGTGTAAATTCATTTGTAGTGTAAAATTAAAATTGATTAAAACTTATTACATTTGTGTTGCTATTCGTGACGCATGTTTCGAGAAGTATCTTCAGATTGACTATCGCAAGATTTTTATTTACAGCATATCACAAAAATGAAAAGGGGAATTTTTTCTTTCCATTTGATGCGAGAGGAGACGAGACACAATCAACAGTATTAATTTCTTGCGTTTGAAAGAACAAATCCTATGAAAAATGAGAGTGGGGAGTCATTTCGCGACCCGAGTACTACAAGGTTCTATGTGAAAATTTTCAACGAAACAAAAATAACAATGTAAATCAATAATGGTACTCGGAAGACTGCTGCATTTTTACTTTTGTTTTGTCAAAATTTTTCACATAGTACTCAAGTCGCGATCTCTTACTTATTTTTAATTTAAGATGTCGACTGAAGGTGCTTGATGGAATTTCAATATCAAATTTGAATCGTTAAAATTATGTACATTTAGTGATACATTTATTTCTCATATAAACATGATACATCTATTTACTAAGCGCCAGTTTAAGTTCATCCGTGCACTTGTAATGCCTGAAGATGAACGCGAAATCGGGTTATTACTGATAAAACTTGTGTGAATGTACATAATTTGAATAATTCAAATTTCTTCTTTCTTTACTGCCCTCTTATTAATTTCCAAGAACTCTAAACTGTTCATTTATAAACCTTTAATAATTACTTGATTGAGTGTTTCTGCATTATTAACTTGCATAATATATGATATTGTGGTGCTTCATCACATTGTAGCGAGTTCGAGAAGAGGTGGATTGAACGAGTAAGATTGAGGTAAGTTAGATGTGAATGAAATCATCTAGGGCAAGGGTCGTCAACCTGGTCCATAGGTAAAGGCTTCCGTGGTTGGTGGTGGGAGATTTTTATTTCTCCTAAATTCCTTCTAGAATTTTTTTCACCCATATACTGGAGTGAAATATAGCGACGTTGGTGGGCGGTTAGGAAATTTTACCATGAAAAATAATCAAAAAATGGGCGGTAGGCATAAAAAGGTTGACGACCCTTGATCTAGGGTGTTCACTGTCAATACTTGGTAGAAAAGCATTATATTAATAAAAACAATATTCCTTTGTACTTTATTTAAAAGGTCAGGACCGGTTTCACTTATAGCGAGCAATGAGCGAAACCGGTCCTGACCTCTTAAATAAAGTGGAATAAAGTACAAAGGAATATTGTGTTTTTATTAATGAAATCATCTAGGAAGCTAAATGCGGTCCCTGCATTAGCTTAGCTAATAGAGTTGATAAAATGTAAAAAGGTATTGATTAAATAAAGTTTTATTTCACATGTGTATCACCATTTATTTAATAAATCTTTCTATGATGGAAGACAGTCTTTGTCTCAAATTCGAGTTATAAATACTTGTCATCTCCATCCGATCCTCTTTAGACAAGAAGGATACGTTCCATGGAAAACAGTCAAAGGTGAAGTCAATATAGACAAATAGAAGATAGGGTCCATTTCATTAGACAGTCTAATTTCATAACATGTCAAGTATAAAATAGAAAATTTGTTTAAATATGTTAATTATAATAATTTACTACAGGGTAATATGATCGAATAAGATGTCCTAATCTGTTATTACATTTTGAAATTGTCATTTAAAAAGTAATAAATCAACTATAATTGCCAAGGCCGGCTGAACAGACTGAACGATTGATAATCTAAGTTGGAATTTGGTCCATTAATAATATTACGCCATAAATAAGCAATACTGGTTATAATTCGTCTTTGCTGGATGTGCAGCTCAATGCGTCGTTTTCTTTGATTCCGAGAGTACTCCAGAAACCGTTGGACTCGGATAGGTCGGCGGTCTTCTTCATGGAAATTTGATCAGGGCCTAATATTTCGAGATAGTTCATTTCGTCGTTCTCCACATTGACGGGCTTCCATCGCGTGTTTCCGATGTTAGGGACCCTGTAATTAATTAATTTGGTGATTCAATTTATTTTGCAATAAAATAAATAGCCTCGAAGAAAATTAATTACCCTTAAATATTATCAATATGCCTAAACATCAATTATATTCAGTTCAATAATATCAGTATTCTCATTAACTTAGATATATTAGGATTTTTTTTATTAACCTTTGCCTTACGGTGCTAAAAATCCCGCGCGCTCCGGTGATATGTATTTACTACGACTTATGAAAAAGTGATTTAAAAATCGGAAAAATTAGAGTTTTAATGAATATTGATTTTATTAGTCATATTTCAAGTAGAAATGTAACAATTTTTGTAATGTTAGCGCTGAAAATTGTCTGAAAACGAGAAAAAAGCATCGCAAATATCCGGCAGTACCGCTGCGTATGACAACCTACATGTTTAAATTGTCTTACAGTACACACACAGCGTGGTGCACTGGCAAACATCTCTTATTGGTGAGTCTATCCCCGATATGTCGATAAATTATTTATTTCCTTCACTCCAGATGAATAATTATACATAGCAAAATTTTATACAATTCGTAATTATATTACGGAGGAATACATAAATTCTGAGCACCATATCTATTATATTTCTTATCGATATTGACAATATTTGAGTCGAATTGTAGTAAATACATATTGCGGGGAAAGGTTAAATATATGCTTTTTTTGTAAATATATTGAAAGTGTATCATAAAGGCTTACCAAATAAACACACAGTGTGTTATCTGTGCCACCATGATCATAGCAAATTCACGAATTTAATAATATAAAAAACGTAATTTCAAACCTAAGTTTTATTTGAAAGTATATAAAATCACAAAAAAAAATTAAAACATGACTAAACTAAAGAGGGATTGCAATGTATCCCACAATATTATATATTCTACATGCAGTGATGCATTTACCAACCCTGCATAGTGGTGCATTTTGGTTGCCTGATGAAACTGTTTTTGAAATCAATGTTATATTATTATTATTATTATTATTATTATAATTTGTCACTTCTAAGTATTTCACTATCATTTTAAGAAACGTCTTTGTGTGTCAGAATATTTGTTTTTTTTATAATAATCGATCTTGGCCTAATATAATGAGTTTTAAGTCGAGCGTGTAAACACGCTCATTTTGTATGGCCGGCTCTGCGGGCACGGAATCACAGCGTGCGTTAACACGCATATGGCATTGCTCCGGTTAAGAGCCATAGTAACTAGTATTTTAGTTTCCCCAAATGATCTGGTATACGGTAAAGCCCCAGACTACTATTTATCGTACCTCGTAAATTCATAACGCGAATAGAATTGATATCAATAACGGTCAACACAAATTTTTGGAATGTACTTAGCAGAAGAAGCGAAACATGTGTCACATTTAGTTGTACGTCAAGTAAACAGAAATCAATTTGAATTTAGCATTTTTATAATGTGGAGTAATCATTGTCTAACTTATACATCTCAAGCGTAGGTCTTTAAACAAACATTGATATGAGTTAAACCAAATATTTAAAATCTGACTTTTTTCATGAATCAGTGATTTTGGAAAATCGCCTACAACTCTTTGAAATAGCCTTAGGAAATAAATTTCAAATGCAAAAGTTTTGAATCTTGCGGTAATAGTTGTCACAATAACTTGGCGTCTTATTATAATAATTTAACATTTGTATAGCTTACCCGTCGGTTGCAAACGAAACAAACATCTCCACCATGAAATTAATCATTTTCCTATCGTTAGGAGCTTTAGTGGGGTTCATATATGTTGTATTTAAGACATAGCCCGTATCGTCCCCGTGGCTGACACCTATGGTTAAGGAGTAAAACATTTTTTTTAGATAAGGCATGAGTAATCATTATTTAAATACAGTTTCACCCGGTTCACAGTTTCTTAAGGGTCTTTCGAAGCGAAACGATTCATGAGGGAATTGTATATTTCTTTAAAGAAAAAATTATTTAATCGACAAAATTTTTTATATCGGATCGATCAATAAGTATGTTGTTGAAACATGTTTTTTTTTTCATATTATTTAAATTAACTCTCAGATCTCGTTATTCTTGAAAATTGGTGTCGCTAGTTCCATTCAATATGTTTGTCTTCTAGATTTCTTGTAACTTTTTAAAATATTTTTTCTTTCTCATCTAGTCCTAACTACCTTCACCGGAGTCATTTAAGTAGTGAGCTTAACTAATTGTGAACAGTCAGCAGTGAGCTAAGGTTAGCGGTTTCAAAATGTTAGGTGATTACCGCCGACAGTTCCGGCGCTACGTTCCAGCGGATCAGGCTACAGCCTTTAGCTGTAAATTTGGAGAGGTACCTGAATGTCTAAAGCCTATCCCGAGAGCCACGAATCGTTTTGCTCTAACAACAAATTCGTTATGTGTGATATTTGATGGCCCTCGAGTATGGGAATTTTAGCTAGGAAACTAGGGCAGAAAAATAGAATCTCGCCTAAGGCAGCCAAATGTCTATTGCCAGCCCTGACTGCCAACTTCAATACGGTGTTTTCCCGTGCTGGGTGGGCTCACTGTACACACTTTAAAAAGCCATTTCAACGTTGAAAAAGTATTTTTAAAAAGTAAAAAATAACATTAAGTATATCCATTTGACAATTATTTTTAATGAGAATATTTTTTTTTTATGTTTGTATGCATTAATTGTACAGTGAGGGACTAAAAACTGACTCGGTTTGCATTATTTAGTTTCTATAGTAAAATACCTACCATAAAACTCTTGTGAACCACTCAAAAATTTTCCTAAGCTTCCTTGACCTCGGTACGCAAACACATAATAGTAAATTGGCTTCTTTCCGATGGCGGACTGCATCTTAACAGTTTTTTCGATGTCCACTATGAAAAGTCTATCACCCAGCGCCTAAAAAGTTAACATAATATAATTTTAGCTTTTTCAACAGAAATTGACAATCAACAGCAGGTTAACACATTAAAAGCGAAAAATACAATAAATTAACAATGCGATATTGGCTATTATTCAGTACTCATTTCACTCTAACCTTGACAAGTTGGGGGAAAGTGTTCAATGAAATCGGTTCATCGTTCATATAGAAATGTTTGATTTTCTTAGCGGCTTCAGCGTGCATCGAAGAAGGTAGAGTGTAATTGAAATCAAACACGTTTTGAACTATGTCATCCCATTGATCTTCTAATTCATCGAGGTAGAAATCTTTTTGGAGGAATACTGTAAATGAAAATTACAAAATTAATGTTTTATTATATTATATTAATCGAGCCGGGTCCGCGGTTGATAAGCCAATGTGCTCGTGTTGTGCTGCTCGCGGGCTCACACCCCAGTACCGACAGTTTCTTAAATTGATTTTTCAATCAATCTATAGATTGCTACTTGTCATGTCTAAAACTGGCTCCCACTCAACTAATCTTAGAAATAGGGAGTAAGCAAAAGCGAGTAGCATATGACTAGTTTTGTCATTCTTCTACCTTCTTCTGTCTAAAATGAGTTTCTGTCCAGACAAACTTCTGTTAAGACTTAGTCTATAATCCACATTGGATGCATGGTTATAAAAAAGTAAAATTGTCTAAATCGTGTGCCTTTATTCAACTGGAAAAGCTAGAAAAGAAAGGGTTTCACAACTTTTCATTTTGGGAAATGCGTAATTATTGGGTAAAGTCATGTCTATTCTATTACGATTTGCGAGATTGAAGGTTTGTGTCCCAAAAAGGACGTTTTTAATATAATACGGTATAATATCTGAATTTATTTGATCAATTTATAATTACAGGACTGCAGAAGCTACGCAGAGAATAAGGCTGGACGGTGAGATAAACAAAATAACAAAGTTATCATAGAACAACTTTTATTAAGATGGTCCATTAAGAGCTGAGATGGTAAAAAAAGATATAACCCAAAACATTACTTCAAAGACTAAGGTCACAAAAGCTGCCTTCTGAAAACACCTTTATTATTCTACCCATCTATTGTTTTTTAAGATCATCGCTTCCGATGCATTACTATCACTTTGTATGAACGGTTAGATTGCTTAAAATATTTAATTAAAAATCTCACTCGACGACGGGTAGAGTCCTTCCTGCGTTGTGGTGGAAGCGATCCACGGCACATCTAGAGCCCGCCCACTTTTTATGATAGTGTATGGGTGTTGAGTTATAAATGCATTCTTTGTGTTTATTGGTTCTATCACTGGAGCATATGGTGAAAAGGGTGAATGAATCCATGGCTAAAAATAACATTTTAAATTATGATAAGGTTATAAAGATGCACTTCATAGTCAATTTCAACAATAAACATAAGTAATATTATACGTATTAAATGAGCCAAATGCGTTGGATTTTAAATTAAATAAATCAATGAAACGTAATTTTACTATCAGCAAAGATTTACAGAATAAATCGTTTTGTACTCGTAAAGAAACACTTTCGTTAATCTGGAATGTAGGTCTTTGGGCAAATTAAATATGAAACATTGATTTTTAAAGTTAAATTATTACATGCTCAATTATATTATAACAAATCAATAACATAATATGTTAATAACATACTATATTATAGTGATGTTGTCATTTTGTCGATGTATTAGAGTACACAAAACTCTTTTTTTACCAGATGGATACGTTCGACAGAAAACCGTATAAAAAGATTTAAAAGAGTGAAATAATTCAAAGAAAAATAAAAGATTGTTTACGTGAATTTAAGCCATGTTTTTTGACAAACAAAAAACATTGTAAAGAAAATCTTGTAAAAATGTAATAATAAAGACCTAATAAGTAAATTACACAGAATATTATTTATAAATCATAATATGTTTTTAATCAAGAAAAAATAGTATTATTCATCGTTATTGATTATATACGAGGATTTTTACGAGGGACAGGACATACATTGCTTGCATCGCCAGAAATGTCTGACACGCTTTATTGTTTAGGATCTTTTTTGTTATTATATACTGTCTTTTGTTGAATTTCTTGTAATTAGGAAATCCTGTTGTCCGCTTTTGTGTTTATTGTCCTGGGAATCGAGTAAAAATACAGTATTTGTTCTGTTTTTTTTTTGTCGCCTACTGTGGCTCAGTCGGTTAGAGCTTGCTCTACCGATCACGCAGGTCTAGGTTCGATTCCCGGTAATATCACAGTGAATTTGAGAATTATTCAATTCAAAGTTATTATCGAAGACTGGGTGTTTGTGATATCAATTCACTTTACTTCCTCTCCTCCCATCCTTCTGATCCTTTAATAACTGGGTGTAGCAATAGCGATTAGTCAACCACTAGTCCTGTTCTAGCTTTATCCTTTTTTCCCTACAACTCACTTTGAAAAAAAGTGAGGTTGAGCGACTGAGTAACAAACAGTTCTCGTAGAAAAAACTTCTGTTGACATACCTCCATTAGGAGGCCATGGATAAATAAATATACGTTGAGTTATCATAATTACTATTACTACAATATGCAATAAATAGTTTGGGTCGAAAAAAGAATGATTTGGAAAGCACAAATTGTAGAACCAAAGCCAACATAACAAGAAAATAAAAAAAGCCTGTATGTTTTTATTTTATTAATATTTAATTCATTGTTTTCTTAGTAATCTATCAGTAGTAATATTTTAGTAGTATATGATCAATATAACTATTTACCTTCCTTTGAGATTAATCGATCATCGAAGGATAAAGTTTGTAATTCATTATTTAATCATAATGATTTTAACATTTACACAATTGGGATAGATTTGGACAAATTACTCCGGATTACTTGAGTCAATGAAGTATTATGCAGCATTTGATTTTAAATATGTGTCACATTTTCAAAATCTACATTTTGCAAAAACTCTCTTATTAAAAAAGCTGAGCAACTTTTAACAAACAGCAGTTCTCATAGAGAAACTTCTGCTGAGCTTCGGTAGGGGCAACAATTTTGGGGCGGACATATATTATAAACATAATAATATGGCTTAAAGCTTCGTACCATTAAAAGGGATGTAGTTGCGACAATTGCCTCAGCAGGTCGGTGTCTAAGACATTCGATCAAGTCTTTGGTAGAAGATGTCGGACATCCGAGGTGATCTCCGATTGTCATCGCCTTCTGAAGAGCATTTTCTTGAAGTGCCCAGCCGCAAAATGATGTTCCACTTTGTGAAATCCCCCGGTGGAATAGTCCTACAGTAGAAAGAGTATAACCTTTAATAATCAATAGAGACATATATGAAGAAATAGATTCTCTATTTTTTATTGCTTAAACCAGGGCTGTGGAATCGGAGTCGGGAGTCGTGGAGTTAAGTGTTTTTTTCCTGAGCTGGCGTCGGAGCCAGAAACATCTTACGATTCAGAGTCAAATTAAAAAAAAAAAAAAGCACAAGAACCCACGCCACTGCATGCTAGGCTGACTAGAGATGATCTGATGGTATACATACTACATCTATATTAAAAATAAGCAATTGAAAAAATCAGAAGGAACCAGTACTAAAAACTTACAATAGGTAAGTCTTATTTTAAGTTAGCCTTTATTTTATAAACCCATACAATATTTTCAATTCAGTTTTATTAATTCGAAAAACAGGGCCCTCAAATTTCCAAGTGCTAAATCCGTCACTGGTACTAGGTACATCAAAACTTTTAAAATTAAAGATTGACCATTATAAGTTGTCCGTTAATCGAGGGCGCTAGTTTCAGGGGCGGTCCTTGAATTTGCCGCCCCAAATATTTCCTCTATTTTTGTTTTCAATCACTTCTACTATTATTTTAAACTATGATCTAAGAGTTTTTACCACAGGTGGCTTATTTTTTTCATGTTTAAATATAATTTCTAAAAAAAATATTGTATTTATTTTAGAAATGACGCCTCCAATAATGTGCCCCCCGGGGCGGTCCACCCCTACCACACACCCCTTGCTACGCCACTGCCGCCACGGTATGCGCAGCGTTATTGATTGTAATTATGTATTCTTCTTCAAACCTTTTTGTATTCACATAAGTGTCATCTTTTAGAATATCATTCCACACATTATTTTTAAAAGTTTTGACATTGCATATTCTATTTATTTTCACAGTACATATAACAAAGAGAGAAAAAACTCATGACAATCGTGAGATTCATTTTTACAGCTACAAGCCTTACATTGACTATCTTAGTTTCGACTTCTCCCAGTGGCCAAGTTATAATAGTGGATCAATATTGTTAAATAAAATTTTACCATTTTTAAAGTGTCCCTCTAATAATGTGTATGTTCATTTAAGAAAGTACATATAAGTACAGCATTATTTAAGAATTACGTTTGAACTCATTACTTAATTCATTTTTAATCTGAACTCATTTTTAATTGCAGATTAATATTATTCATTTGTAAGATATCTCAAACATTTTTATAAAAATATTTTAGAGCCATTATTTTTTAATTTATATCATTACATAATTATGAATTCTTTTAATTTTTTTATCAATTGTTTGTCAAATCTTGTTATTAGTATTGCTTAAAAAAAATAGCAGTGTATCGTTTTATATTTCATCAGTTGCTAATACGCTCACCACGAGTAAAACCTTTCCAGATTTAAAATAAATAATGTGAACTATGCAGTGCAAAAAGTGTTATATTTTTTTAATATCATGTCTTTACACCACAAATTTACAGTTAAACCTTATAAGTGATAGATCATATCAAGTTTTTAAAAATAATACTGATCTAATTAATTGATTACCTTATTCGTACATTCCTTTTCAAAAAATAATTCAATTACAGACCAAAGCTGATATATTGACTTATAAGAGAACGTATAGGGCTTGGAAGCCGGTAGGCCGGTTTATTACATGTTTCCAATAAACCCGGTGTTCACTATATATTTTTCTCTTTTTTAAGCGTTTCCAAAGAAACATATTAATAATGTCAATAATCACCTCTTCCACAATACTGTCGAAATGTTTTTGCAAGATAAACAATTTCTCAATGAAAAGATGAAATGATTCTTTGAGATTTGACGTAATAATTCAGGCACGAGTAACATAAGAAACGTCTCTCGTTGTTAATGTGGCAAATAGTCCATTTCCATCCTGAAGAAATTGTTGACAGTGATTTATAATCTATAATCAGTGTTTTGTTATTTTATTAGGAGAATTTATTCCATCGGTTGCTTTTTAGAATATAATTTTTCTAAGCTGTTTTTATTTCGTCGAAACATCAACCTTGCATTGAATGCATTATTGCTTTAAATAAAAAAGGAATAATTAAAGTAAAAATTCAAAATATAAGAGGCTTATGTTTAAAAACCGAAAACCGATTTACCGGTTGATTAGAAGCCCTAAAGCACGTATGTACATATAAAGAAATACGGAAGTAATCAACAGAATTCTTTTATGTGTGCCTTGAGGTAAAAAGTTGCCAAAATCAACAAAGCTAAAATGTATCCGCCAATATATTTTTTTTTATAAATTGATTGATTAATAGCTTTATTGTTCAAACGAATTGACAATAGGCACACGTGCTCTGATAATAAACAAGTTAATTTTCAGAAATAAACATAAAATAAAATGATTCGTGGCATGTAGCGTAAATAATTTATATGTAAGCATATTATTAATTCTATGATTATAACGATGTTGTGTGTGATATTTCACTGTCAAGCCGTAGGTAGCTTTATTACGTTGTTCTATCTCACGATTGATCTCATGTTATTTTTTTTTATCAATTTTTTATTTTAAAATTAATTTCAGTTGCAGTTTTATTAGAATTTGTGGTATCAACGAACGGATTAGACGTATAAGAAAAAAATAATATTATATTATATACGTCAAAATCAAGAATGTGAAGGTTGTGGAATTTTTTTTTTTTTTTGAGAATAAATTATGCTGATATCGGAATTAAAATTTACTGAATAGTTAGTCGTCAAAGGGGTCAATTTTGATGCTACCTCATAATTGATTGAAAAAGGAAAATAAAAAAACTTTTAACTCATAAACGCTACGTATTACGTGGGCGAAGTCACTGCGAGCACGATCGGAAAGCGAATCAAAACATCAAATAAACTCGCGCGCTGAGTACTACAAGGTTCTGAGTGTCGACTTTTGCCCAAACTAAAGTAATAACGAGGCAGTCTTATGCGTAGCATTATCTATGTGTTGTATTAATATGAAGTCGAAATTTTACTTAAATTTCCAATAAGCCGTAGTTTTATGTGCGCGTCGCAAGATATCTGTGGTTTCAACTCGAACTCCTGAAGATGCCGAAAGGCGAAACCCGAGTCTTTAGTGACAAAACTTGTGTGAATGTACATAGGTTGAATAATATCTTTTTTATTTTGATAATTTTACTCCTTTTTTTTCAATTATCTGATTTTGATCAATTAATATTTTTATTCTTCAACACAATGGTGTTATTTTTTACCATTATGATGTTTTGTATTCTTGCAGTGTGGTATTATTATATTTTACAATATTAACTTATTACATTAATGATATCAAGCACAAATTACGAAAAAAAACTACTTTTCCTATTTATCCTACTTTTTAAAAATATATTTTCTCCAATAATAATGAGCGCATTAGATATCTTTCGTAGAATTCGTTTTATTTTAATATAAAAAGCGTAAGTCTGTTTTTTGAATCACCTGTGCAAATTACACCTTACAAATTTCAGTTAGAACCTTTTAGCACTGGCGGTTTGCTTGAATTTCAGGTGGACAAGGTTCTAATAGAATTTTAGGCATTTCTAATTAACTATGAATAACTATTTTTAGCAATATTTTATTGATAGTTATATCATGCCAGTACCATCATTGATAAATACAATCAAAAAGAAACTTGGAAACATTTACAATTTTCAAAATAAAAGTATTCAAAATTTCAAATACCCATATTTTTTTCCTGCAGATGTCCGCATAGAACCTTGTAGCACTCGGCTCGCGAACTGACGGCGTGCCTTTTGTCGCGAAGGACACTCTGAAGCAAGGGTCGGCAACCTTTTGTTGTAAAAGTGCCAAATATTTTACGTGGGGATTAGTGCGGGTCGCACTTGGGTCACATGTCATTAAATTGTTATGACATGTGTAAACAAATATTTTATTTTTAAAAGGCCCGCGGGCCGCTGGTTGCCGACGCCTGCTCCAAAGCGGCGGAGACCGTTTCATATTTTCGTGTCACACCGAGTCGCTTTGGATTTGCTTTGATTTCGTCCACGCAAGACACGCAGCACGGGAATTCACAACGATTTTGTGGAGAACAATATAACTACGCGCGGCTGACTCAAAAAATATCAGCCGGTGTTTTTAAACAATCAACAATCATATAACTGACAGGTTTCATTTTTAAGTGTGATTGAACATTCAATGAAAATTAATCACGACCAATACGACGATACAATCGCTATATTTACTTGAATCTTAGAATTAGTTAAACAAATGCGTCATTAAATGTATGTCTTATTTTATCCCAAACGTGGCCAATACAAGTTGGGTTCCACAGAAAGCGCTAGCAGTCATGAAGCAGTTACGGTTCTCGTGGATTTTATAATTGAGGTTATTATTTGCAAGCCCGGCTCGTTTAAAAAATGTTTAAACATGAACTATGATTTTCATTTAGTAAATAAAAATACATTTTAAAACTATTTTTAGAAAGCAGTCTCAAACCTGGCTTGATATCATACAAAATATGTTATTATCATTCTGAAAATAATGTAAAACTAAAAACACTTCACACGGAAAATGAAATTCAAGGTTCATTTTTTTCACTATTTATGAACGAGTCGAGTTTGCAAGTGATAAAATTTAAATTTTCGAATACTTCTTTCGCTGATCAAAATTGGTAACAAACTGTGTTTTCGTTACCTTTGGATAGCGTCGAAAGCATGTGATAGTTGACGCTGGCTCCTCCTGCCGACATTCCAGTTATAGTCACACTGTCCGGGTTTCCCCCGAAAGATTTGATATTCTCCTTGATCCACTTCAAAGCCATAGTCTGATCTTTCAAACCGTTGTTCCCCGGGACGACATCGTCTTGCGTGCTTAGAAATCCTGTCGAAAGAAAAACGTTACTGTTCCGATTCAATGACGACATTTTAATGCATCTGTAAAAAAATGGCTGATGATATCATACCGAATGGTCCGAGTCTGTAGTTTAGAGTAACTAGTATGACATCTCTATCTAAGAGAAAATCTGGGCGATATTCAATTCCGGAACCGAATACGAAAGCTCCTCCGTGTATGTATACGATGACCGGTAGATTGGCGGACGACTTCGGATTTGCAGAATAAACATTCAAGTAGAGGCAATCTTCGTCTCCTGAAAATTAGATATCACAATAGGATGCATATAATTTTGTAAGATATTATTATATTGCTTTTGTTAACAGCTAACCTTAATTATTCAGCATAGTCGAAAAAGCAAATAACAGTTCAGACACGGTATCTGAGAATCATTTTAAACTATTGCAAAAATCAAAAACGACTCGCGAGACTCGAAAGAAAAGTGAAACTTGAAAATTAAAAGTGTTATTTTAAATAGTAATTTAAGAAAAAAAGTTTATTTTTTATACATTTTAAAATTTCCATGAGATTTATTAATGGTCCGAAATTGCTATAAAAACAGTAATTTCAATACTATGCATATAATAAGTACGTACTATTGTGTTAGTCGCATACATAAGTATCAATGTGGTTTCATTTCATCTGCGTAGTAATAAGCTGTACAAATAAATTCTAAGAAAATAGAGTGAAGAAAAGTTTTATTTTCTTATTTTATTATCATATTAATACTTTAACTTTAACTTTAATTGAATAACTACACAAATATTTGCTCAAAAATTGTAAAAATATTGTCAATTTCCTATCGTAACATTTTTTAAATACTATCGTTCAATACCGAGAAAAAATACAGATATGATTTTAAGGAAATGTTATAATCGGTACTCGTTTTTCCTTTAGTGTTAATAATAAATAAGATTTGAACCGATATTAAAATTGATCCCGACATTTACACAAATGTGCTCACAGTAAAATCTTAGTAAGGTTTACCAACCATTAATATTATCTGGCGAGTCATCTACCGACTTTTGATGGTACTGTATGCATTCACTGGAGAGGCGCTTTGCTTTCCAAACACCGTGCCAATGTTTCGCCTTTTCGGGCTCCTGTGATACAATAAAAGTTATTATTATCTATATATATATAAATATGACGAAAATTGTTTTGAGCTGACACCCAGCGTTCAAAGAAAAGAGAGGATACATTCGTTTTTTATATTATGATAATAAAAAATAAAGAATTTTCTAAAATAATACATAATTAGAATTTAAAATCACGCACTCGTATTAAAAACCAACGCTTTGATTGTTTTTTTCCCTTTTGACTTGACTAGAATAAATACGATAAATCGACTTATTTATTATCTTAATTTGATAATTATATGTAATTTATTTACCGTGACAATTGGAGTTCATTATGTTACAGGTGAAGAATTCAGTTAAATCAAATGAATGGTAATTTAATCAATAAAGCGAAAATATTTGGACGATGTCAGCATCTATTTAAAACAATTCACTTTGAAGTGCTATTTACAAAGAAACAATAGAAAATATTTCAGAAGAATATTTATTTAATTGATGGTACTCAATTATGTATGAACAGTTAATACTTCAACACAGTTCAAATTTTGTAGTTTTGAAGTTACTGCAAGTTTTCAAAACGATATATTTTAACCGTAGCAGATGTTTACCTGAATCCAAAAACAATAAAAACTTTGTAAATAGCATATGTACATAAGAAGTTTCTCTAACTTTATACATAGTAGTTTTTGAAGCGATAAAGTTAGATTATATATAGCATTCGAAAAAATAACTATTTTCGCGATTCTAAGTGACTTCGATTGTTCGAAATATATTTGTTTGGACACTTGAAACATTTGCAGGGCTGTCGATATATGTCCCGGGGTCCTCTTTTTTTTCGAAATATATTTGTTTGCATACTTGAAACATTTGCAGGGCTGTCGATATATGTCGCGGGGTCTTCTTCTTCTTCTCCGAAATACATTTGTTTGCATACTTGAAAATTTTAATTATTCCAAAAATTATAAAATATTAATACTGCAGGGCTGTCGATATTGAATATAGCAGCTCAATTATGATTTTTATGAATATATATTTTATTATATCCGTTATTTGCATATTTTTTTCAGTCCCGGCAGTATTCATATTCGGCCCATATTCAGTGCAGTCCCGGTGTATTTTAGTTCTTTTAGAGAATTTGGTGTATTCATAAAAAAATCCTTTCGAGAGAATTATTTACGTTTTGATTTTCTGGCTTATTCATTAAATAGGTTTGCAATTTATTTTTCACGCCAGTAACCTTTCTGACTATTTAAAAATGCAACAAAAATACCCCTCCCCCCCCCCGTTGAAGGCAACGGGCTTACAGCTAGTATTGCCTTATTTGTCTACAAAATCGAAGACTGTGCGCCAAAAGAGCGAACCACAAGACGCGTGGAGGCTTTTCGGGATACACACTGGTCGAGAGAATGCGATATGCGGTAGCATTGAGAGAAGAGATGATAAAATTAAACTGTTTTTTATTTCAATTAAAATAAGCGCACAATTGTCAGCGGACCTGGATTAGGCATCATTTTCCACGATTATCTTTTCAGCATTTGGAGATTATTATGTAAAGATTGAATTATTATTTCAACGCTTCTGTCTGTGTCAATGACTTTACAATTATGGAAATTGAATAATCATAAGCGTAATCAACGCACCACTTATCTCAATTTACGAATATTCATTCACACAACGGAGTGTGATTTGTTGTTTTTTCGATGATTATTAAATTTTCCATCATTAAAAATAATGCGACGGCGAGGACGGTCAATAGAATTTCTCTCAAACAAAAATGAACCGATTGCATTCACATAATAAATCGTCGACACGGCAGTGATCGAAAGTAACATTGGAAATATGTATCGAGTAGTGCTGCTTAGTATTGTTTTCTGGGTGCAAATTCCACCTTTTTAGAGCGATACGGATATGTACTTACTTGTACGATTTCTGTGCATATTTATTTATATGTCACATCGTAGAAATCCGTACTTGAATAAAAAAGGGTCTTAATAAACGTACCATTTATAAAAAAAACAATTTATTTTTGCACTTATACTGCTATAGTATAGTGCATTCTTTGCAAGTTCTTTTCGGTTGTCCCTTTAATTAACTATAATGTAACCATTCTATAATTTGTAAATGTAAATTTTTTCTAGTTTAAATTTTAAGCATAATAAGGTAATTTTCCTCTAAAGTTATCATCATGATTTTAATATAAAATCACCGGTCACCCGCTATAACATTTTTTGCGGTTGTCAGAGGAGTAAGCATAGAGTAGACCATAGTTTCTCAACCTTTTTAAGCCCGTGGCCCCCTTTTGAGTCTCAAATTTTTCCATGGCCCCCCTATCCATAGTAATAAAATTCTCGGGGCTCGGGAGAAATGAAAAACACAATAAAATTTAGTACACAAATTATTAATAAAATATATATGTTTATAAAATAATTTATAATATTACATTTTTTAAGAATCTCTAAGGTACCCAACGTTGTACACACCACAGCCCGCTATGATTTACACTCTTCTTACGGGGGCGTATTCCGCAGCATAACAACGTTATTCGTGTTATTTTTTTCCATATGTTTTTTAAAACTATTTTGCATGCACTGCAGGGTGCAGAATGCTAAATTTAACGAAATAACGTAAATAAAAGAGTTTTTATGAAATTAATTCAATTCGTTGTTGATAGGACGTCGTGAGCTCTTTAAATGCCTTCTAATTTTTAAATGCAACTAAGTCAGCATGACCAACAAGACCAACAGATGCGACTGTGTATCGTATAATATTAGGCAGTTCTTCCCGTTTGTTGTTCATGTTTGGAGATTCTCATAAAATGTGATGAGCATCCTGAATCATATTGCCGCATTTATATTTAAGGCTATTTACTAATTAGCCAACCTGAAAGAGCTTGGCAGTGAATTGATCATGACCAGCTATAAATAGACCGATCCGGAAACTTGGAGTTGAAGCGTTGGTCTCCATTCGCATCTTTATATTTTGAAAGAATTTATAAGATTCCTTGTCCTTAGAATAATTTCCCATCAATTTTGCCAAATTCGCATAGCGGTGTTTCTAGTCATACTGTGCGCCACAGTTCTATGTGCCTTGAGAATGAAGGGTCTGGTCAAGAAGGCAGTCAAAAAATTCTCTTACACCTGAGAATCGACACCCATTATGTAGTATTCCTGTTGCGCCTTGACCTTTAATGTACAGATTTAACAGAAGTTTACCAAGCAGAGCCGGCAATGCATTTGTAGAAATAGTTATGTATGCTTTTGTAATGGCTATCAATGCACTGGGTTGTCTGCTAAGAAGAGTTTTCTGCATAAGCTTTGTAATCTTATTCTAATAAGATTACAAAGCTTGTATCGCGTACTCGCGACTTTACCAGTCGCTCCAATGGATTGGGTGTTAAAGGATTGGGCTTCAATTACCTAATACCTACTACGCAAGAAGTTTTGGCAAGATATGCAAAGTAAAGTATGTCGTCCAGAATCGACGAAATGTGTGTTTCTTTTTTAGTAACTTTTACCGTGGTTGTTCTCATTCGTATAATGGGAAGCTTAAATTTGTGAAACCGATGCCTTCCTTGAGGAATATAACTTTAGTTTTTTTGAGAGCTTATTGGCGATGCCCCAAACTAATATCTATGAAAACGCCTCCTCTCCTGTTTCTTCTGTACCTGCATGACTATTTGCACTCGCGTTTTGTAAGGCATCATCTGGGTTGGTAAAATAAAAGATTCCACACTATAGGGCCAAAAATTTAGCCCTGTTGAGAGACAGTCCATTGTGATGTTCTCTTTTAAAATCTGTTGCCCATCTTAGGATATTTTCAAGTATTCATTTTAATGTAGTTTTAAGTAAGAAAGGTGGTCGAAAATCACTGTCAAACCCTCCAGTAATATTCTTAGATTCCGAAGTGGAAAGTACAGTGAGGATTGCATCTTTACAAGACTTTCCTGGTTCTACAACAAGTTGATTTTGAAGGTGTCAATCATAGAGCACATGAGTCGTTGCAATACTTTTCCAGAGGTCGATAGAAGTTTAAGAGGTCGATAAGCTTTGAGGACTGACGAAGCTGGCTGCCAGTTTTTGGGATGACTATAAGTATCTTTAATACTTTCGATGGATTCGGCGGTAGCTTTGTAGAGATTTATTTTAATATACGTGGAATAATCTAAGTTATTTAATATTTTATAATAAGTATCCCTGTTTTCCAGTTTCCAATAAGTATCTGATTTCTCATGCATACGCCTTGTTGCTCAAATTAATCACCTGAAAAATCAAAAACTTGGAATTTCAAGGCGTTTTTCTAGCTTTTACAATTAATTTGGAAATTTCATAAAAAACTATTTATTAACCCAGTGTTTAATTTTTGACTGAATCCTATTTTCTTTGTTGTGGAAACTTCTTAAAGCTTTTTAAATTATTCAAATGATTTTTCTTCCATGCCCATGTGCTTTGTATAAAATGGATAGTAGCATTAGTGAAGCAAAACATATTAAGCATATGAGATTCATAATATCATGGGTGATGAAAGAAATCCGTGGACAAGATAGTTAATACAATATTGTCGACACTTACTATGGTATCCCTAAATATCATTGGAAAAAAAGTATCTATACTAAATATAGTATTCTACTTGATTTGAATATAAATATTAGTTCATTATATTTTGGGTGGCCGTGGCCCCCCTAAAGTTTGCTGTGGCTCCCCAAAACTGATATTTTCTTCTGTGGCTCCCTTGGAGTATGCTGTGGCCCCCGGTTGAGAAACGCTGGAGTAGACTGTATGACGATACTATCTCACTTTCAACAACATATGAGCTAAGAACTTTTACCCTAAGGTCTAAGCCACAGAAATATTTATTAAATTATGCCAACTATGGAAGACAGAATCTTTTTCAGTGGGAATGTTCTACAATAAATCAATTTCTACTTTTGTAAATTAAAATGGCGGTTCAGTGTTTTCAGTATTGCATAACGGATCTTGGATCACTACGAACGTATTAATAATAACTTTAAACTAACAATAAACACCATTTTGATTACTTTTATTGAGAGAAGGTGTTAAAGATTTGCTTAAAATACGTTACGATTAGTAAAGTGGAGCAGCTACAAGTATCATAATTTTCATTGAAGGGCTTTCTTGGTAGTTTGATTTGAATTTATGTCTACTTATCGATACACTTAACCCTTTGCCCGCGTCACCAAATTTAGCGAACATGCCCTGTACGCGGCTGATTTTTGCGGATTTTGCTATCGCGTTTTCGACTATAAATATAGGTTGTAATATTTTTTTAACTGATCAAATATTTTAATTGTCACCCAAAGTAACTTTTTCAATAATAAAATACAATATATTTCTTATATTTTCGGTTTTATTCAACAATAATCATTCATCATACAATTGCGGCGTGACGTCGCCATATTGCAAAATACTGCCACGCGCGACCGAGAACACTGCGCCACTACCATACCATGCTTATAATATAAAATTCTTGGAATAATTTCAATTTAACTCGCACTCGATTGCTTATTTACATTATCCCAAATAATATAATAATATATGAATATTTTGTAAATACGTAGCGCACAGTTCTTACGAGAATCAACGGCGGCCATCTTGCATTGGTGACGTATGTTCACGGCGTGTTCCAGAAATAAATTATTTTTGCCTATATTGAATCTTTTTTGACTAATGCCGTCTATTGAATTTGGTAAAATATACATTTAATAATATTTTCAACCAAGTTATACAATTTTAGCACAATAGATAGTTCTTATATAGGGTTTAAAATTTCCATGACATCTGTACGTGTCACGCGCGCTGAGGGCATGTTCGCTAGGACATGCATAGCGGTCATACGCGATGAAAAGGTTAATATAATCATAATATGTTGTTAATTCGCTGACTAAATTAATGTAACATGATGTCTACACTATACAGCAGTGGTGGGTCGCATTGATTTATTTTCGTCGATGTAGTGCAGTTTTTCCACGAAAACTCTAGTTTCAACAATAACCAATCGCTACAACTTGTCAGTGTAATTGACATGATATGTGGGCATTCAAACATAATTTCGCAAACAAACACAAGCTGTTTCTATATAACTAAAAAAAAACTCTCACATTCAATACAAAGTGCATTGGCATACACTATGCTAATTTAGAACAATTTTCAATAAAATAGAGCACATATCTCAGTCAATAGTATAAAATCCATCATTTTTTTAATAACACGTCAGTATCGACCGTAAAAAATATAGAGCAGCGATTTCCAACCTGGGAGGTGGGGACAATTGCAAAGGGAGCCGCGAACAGCTTAAAATATGTATTTACCCTTTAAAATGTGTCTTATGAAATAAAGGATAGGGATGCGCGAAGACATTTTTTCAAAGAGAGGCGTAGTAACATAAAGATTGGAAACCGCTGCTATAGAGGGCTTATACTCCAACAAATTGTTGGTAAAAAGTGTCCGATATGCTGAAGCAATGCATGTACATACATACTTCATATGCATAATTTCAAATCCCGATTGGTAACATCAACTGCGGCTGAACAATAATGTGAGTTACAAAATATTAGGAAGTGTACGAGGCGGAGAGTTGCTTACTTGTAGTCACTTACACCACTGACCGCATACATGCAAGTCATGATAATAGAATTGTGTGGACATTATACATATATATATATTTAATAATGCCCATTCCCAGTGTGGAGCAAATTGATTTTTAATTGACGTATCTTAACAGAAGTTTTCTACGAGAACTGCTTTTCCATCAGTTGCTTAACAACCTTTATTTTTCGAAGAGCGTAGAAATATGACAGGGGTGATGAGGCAAGAGCGGGACTATGGTTAAATCTCAGTTTCCCAAACTATGTTCCGCAGGATATTGGTGTTCCACAGAACCTGAATCGGTGTTCCGCGAACACCCACATACATAACTTGAAAACATCTCTTTTTCAATATTTCCCGAAAACTAGCAATTATGAGTCCTTGGTTCGGAAAAAAAATCGGTGACCGCAAGACCAGCATGGTTAATTCAGCGCAAGTGATTATGGAAATCTGACTGATTTTATCTGAGATCCTGATATGAGTGTCATTAAATTCTTTCTAGGCGAGTTTGTCAAAAGAATCCTCCAATGTGTCACGTTATTATTGTTTTACTTCCGTTTTATACAACCTATTTATGCGAAGCACGACTTCCTTTTTATGATTTAACGAAATCAAAGTGAAAGTCGAAAACAGACTCGACGCCACGCAATTTAAAAATAATTATTAACATTTTGTTTTCTATGTATTCTATTATGAATAATCCTGTGTTCCGTAAAAAAAAAATCGAATTTGCAAAGTGTTCAATTGCAGAAAAAGTTTGAGAAACCCTGGGTTAAATAGTCGCTCTCACTATGCCCCGTTATTTTAGGATTATAATGGGAGGATGGAACTTTTAGACATCGCAAAAAATTGTCAAAACGAAACGGAAATCGATTGAAAAAATGCTGTTCGTACTGGGGCTCGAGTCCGTGAGATCCGCCACGGACATTACAATGGTAGTTTTTAATTTTTCTCGAACCTTTGGATGTCTGAAATACGTCATCTGATTGCCAACAAAACTTTTATTTATGTAACAAATAACGTTTGAAACGAATCGACTGAAAAGTTTCTACTGCAATTTCGTTGCTTATAACCTTTACAATTCTTTTTCTTGCATCCTTGAACGTTTTTACTTCATAAAGATTAACAGGTTAACAAATCTAATTCCAAGATGTTCTGATAAATCGGGTTACCTACCGCACCCACAAAAATTATTTAGAAAAATTTGGAAGGCCAAATGTTTATCATATTTAGCTGCTTTTTTTTCGAACAATGATAGATTTTCGTCTACAAATATTCAAGTATTTTTATTGACATTTATTAATATAATAGTGCGATAAAATATTTTTTTACGAAATGAGTTTGTTTCATTAATCATAATATTATCTTATCGATATAATATGTTTATGAGCTCCAGAGTTCAGAAATAAATACAAACTCGCTAAGATAAGTATTAGCAATTATCCGTTACTTTTAGCTCTTCAAATGCGGATTAAGATAATATCACCGATATTTAAAACAAACATGACCCTCGAAAATGTTTCATAACATTATCGTTTAAATAAATAAAAACACTTAACACAAAACCCACAATAATTTAACATGTATAACTACGGTACAGTTTTTGTTGAACTTACGTAACAAAAATTCTTGGAAATAAATAAAACACTGCTTCCGGACCACTTTTTTATACTAAACACATTAATAATTAATTGAGAACAAGCTACGTCAACTAAAAATTACAATTCAAAGCACAACACATTCTTTTGTACTGATTCCACATATATTTAATATGATCAGGACCGGTTTCAGTTGAAAATGCTCATCATGTTCCGAGAAACCGTTCCTGATCATATTAAATACGTATATGTGGAATTAGTACAAAATAGTGTTTTATTTTTTGAATATAATGCATTTCAACCACGAATTGACAGCGAACAACTTAAAATCAAAATATGCAAGTATCGCACCGACTGGCGTCATTGGAATATGATGGTGTGTCCGCAATGAGGGATGCATTACAAGTTACATTTTGGAACTCTAAAGAGGCTGGTTATTATTTTTGCCACGACGCCTTGTGCGAAAATCAAGGTCAAGATTGTGTACAACATGTTGGGTCGGTTACTACTTCAAATGTATGTTGAAGACAGATATGGCCAGAAGTGGTTGCACAATGTATTGCCTTTTTATCCAGAAAGTAATATTTGCAAAAATTAATTGAATTTTAAAATTCATTGGGAGAACAAGGGGTTTGAATACTTAAATAATAATGATATCCATGATTAAAACTGTTTGGTGATGAGGTACTAGCCGAAGGTGAATTAGCTAGGCATATTTTAATATCAGAATCGGACCATGAAAGTGAAATGGAATCTCTCGAACCATCATTGTTTACTATGGAAATTGGAAAACATGGTGTTGAAAATTGATCCGAATGTGGAGAGCGCTTTTAAATTCCAAAGAGACATGCAGAATACTTGTGCACGCAGTACGAAAAAAAAATGCAAAGAATAAAATAAAAAACAAAATCAAAGATCACGCATTTTATAACAAACAAACAACTCAAGGTAACACGGATAGTTCCGCTAATCGTGGAATTTTACTGAACAGTTATACTAATGTTGATAAAAGCGATTTCGAACCAGCTATAAAGAAAATAGCATCGCAATCGCGCGTGAAATAGCATTCGCAATGATTGGTCGGTTAAATTTCGTCCGTTGCAAATTCATATGTGAGCAGGGATTATGTCTTTTTTTACGCGCAACTTAAAATATGACTATTTTGATAAAAAAAAGTGTACGAGGAATGACGTAGAAAGATATTTTAAGGTCTTCGGACTATTTTTTTTATTGAAATTCACAA
Source organism: Himalopsyche tibetana (assembly GCA_030503985.1). Lineage (NCBI taxonomy): Eukaryota > Metazoa > Arthropoda > Insecta > Trichoptera > Rhyacophilidae > Himalopsyche > Himalopsyche tibetana. The sequence goes on from JAPJYX010000006.1 coordinate 979,955, forward strand.
AAATAAGGCCAATATCACTGGGGTCCCCAGATGACTCCCCTTCGGACGACGTTTATTTTTATAGTCTCAGTCTAGTACCGTAAGTCTTAATTAGCACGTAATGAAATAATATTATGAGAACGCAAACTTTCTTAACTATTACACCGCGCCCTCTTGTAATTAAGCATGTCATCAACCACCTTCTTAGATAATAAAGCAGGTGGTATTTGCATTCAATGTTACACACTAATTAATGTCTACGACAATTTAATTGTTTCAACGATCGGTGTGTTTGTGTTGTATATCCGAAATCAACGAAAACAAGCTCGATTTCAACATTTCGAAGTGTTTTTGTATTTCCTTCTCTCGCTCAAAATTTCCCATCATATATAAATATGCAATATCTAATGATGCTTTAAAACGTTTGTTTGTCTGAAGTTGTTGATCTTGGTATAAGATTCGACTATTCGTTCACCTTTCATTCGCATATCACTTCTATTGCACTGCGTGCAAGCAAACTCCTTGGATTTATTGTTAGACAAAGCAAACCATTTGAAAACCCAACTGTGTTTCGCACGCTTCATGTTTCTTTGGCTTTAAGTACGCTTGAATATGGATCCATCATTTGGAGCCCATATGAAAGTTCATACAAGCTGCAATTAGAGTCCAAAAAAAAATTCTAAGATATTATTATTTCAAAAAATTTAAATTCTTCCCCTTTGATAATTCCTTAAAGGAATACTACCCCACCAAATTTCTTTTAGGAATGTTATCGTTTCACTCTCTTGAAGCTCGAAGATCTTTTTCAAGCCTAAAGCATTTTTCTCTTCTTCTTCGGGGCCGAGTTAATAATCCTGAAATTCTCATGACTATTAATTTAAATGCTCCCAATTTATTCTTACGTGGGCGAAACTATGAACAAACACTTTTATTTCTAAAAACTTATAGATCGCTTAGGAGGTATGAGTTACCAGTTCAACGCATTGCCTAGAGAAGTGGACATTTTTAGAGATGGTATTTGTGAACTGTTTGATAAATGTTACTATTATATTTCTTGATTTTTTATGTTGAACTAGCTGACCCAACAAACTTCGTACCACCTCAGAATCATTAAGTGTTGTGTTAACTTGATAACTTGAAACATGATGACTACCGAGCCAACCTTTAGTTGTAAATTGTGCGGTGGCAAGCCAGGCAGATCCAATGAGTTTCAAAATTCAGTTGGATAGTTGGTTTCTTCGTCTTCGTTTGTTACACGGTCGATAGATTTGAAGGAATGTGGTGGACCAACGATTTTATTTTGAATTGTGAAGTTCAAATGATACACATCTTTGTTCTTCGCCGCAAGAATTGCTCGTTCACTCAACCAATTGTGATTTTTGTGATTAGATGTTCGGAAACATTTTGTTGATGAAGACGTCTTTCGTTGAGACGAAATCGTTAAAATTCGGCGAAAACGAAATCAATCCGTTCGATTCGTCAAGAACATGGTCGTTACCGACGATAGTCAGCAATTGCTTGGAGAAATCTTCGGCAGATGGATCGTCTAGCAATGCAATTCGCATGTTTGTCGTCAGCTGAAGTTTCTTCACATTCATCTTCATTTCCATCGTCAATTGCCTTTATTAACGTATCGTACATTTCCTTCTGTTGGGGGTTCAACAGTGTTACATTCGTTCAAACTGATTGGTTCAATGCATCTCGATCATATTCACGTTCACGTTCCGATTCTCGATTGAAAGCGTCGTTCATTCCACGATCTGGCGTTGGCATTCCTAACTTGACTAACAAACTGCCGCATATAAGGAAACACATGTCTGCGATCAAAAGCAAAGCCTGGTTATGTATCTCTTCATTCATCTCGAGATCGGGATTCCCTGAACTGACACGAATTCGATGTAAAATTTATTCGGACATGTCATCCTTGCACAGTTCACGGGGATTCGATGGGAAGCATGTCAAAATAATGTGCGTATCTGACTTGGAGATTCAGAAACAATTTCTTCAGCGATTGTCATGTCCCAATGAGTATCATTTTCAAGCAAATTGAGCTGTTGACGTGCAAGTAGAAGCATTCGTCATTTTTCGGATGAACTGTGTAAATGCGACCAAGAGCATTAGTAGTCATTCGGGTGATCAGAAACCGCATCGCCTTGCTTTTGACGTTAAAATTTCTTCAATGTAGCGTTCCAAGTGTAATAACGTGGCATCTCAGAGTAGAGCAACGTTCGTGCAAACAGCGTAACATTGTTGTCAAAAAATTATCATACCTAATTATAAACATAACCTTATTTCAATATTATCCGATTTTCTTTCGTTTTCATTTCATATCATCGATTTTTTTATTCTAATCCATTCTCTAAATTTAAAATTATTTTTAAGTCGATCGTATGCAAAAGAAGCAGAAACAAATGAATTTTGGAAACAACTTGCCATCTAGTGGATGAAATCGGCATACAACGACATTTTCACTATTTCAAGCTGTTCGTCATTTGAAAACTGTATGAGAATACTAATTTTCTTCATAATTTCTTCTCCGTGCTATTTTTCCGATGTTTTAATGCTTATTCTGCTATTCTAGGCGGAGACGAATTTAATAAATCAAAGATAATTAAAATCCGTGCAGCTATTCTCGAGATATACGTGGTGTAAATAACTTCATTTTGTTTTATATATATAGATTTGATATACTGTGTAGTTTTTTTTTTATATATATTTTGTCTTATTATATTTTTCAAGTGCATGGCGAATTGGCGTCAGCTGTTATGTCATGTACTGTAATTTTAATTTTAAACAATAGATACATTTTAAAAAAATAATCACCGGAGCGTGGATCTAAAAATTTGTAATTTGAAACAGAGAATAAAAGTATGTTACTCGCGCCTTTGTGGGTCACATCAAATCTGAGTATTTTTGAAAATCTTAATCAACACAAAAAGACGAACACGCTTGCGAGATAAACAATGTTACTGCTCAGGTATAAAATGTTTCGAATATTATTCTTGGTATTTATAGATTTTAATGGTCACAATAATTGATAGTCGTTCAACTGTAGTTGTGCAAAAAGGGACACAAATAAAACCGTGCTATAAAACTGTTTACTCATCCCAAACTTTTTCAATAAAAAAATATTTTCAGAAAATTATTGTAAGAACATTGTAAAATACAATACCTCAGTATATCCAAACATAAAGATATAAACTTATATTTAAATTTAAAAGTCGCGAATGCGTAATAGTATAACTAATTCTTTCTACAATAAATAATATATATATCAGTAAGTGAAAATTGTTAGAGAGCCAAAAAATATTATTACCACAAAAAAAAAAATATTGAATTTAATTATGATCCCAAACTGAATTTGCTTGCATTGTTAAAGCAATGAGACTGCTATTAAAACATCAATCCACTTAGAATAGAAATATTATTCCAAATAATTCATATTAAAGTATCAAAAAAAACTGAAATGATTTAATTAATTTTAGGTTGATTCTTAAATTATACTAATTAATTATATTTGAATTGTATGTTTGTACTTGTTTATAATATTATAATAATTCCAATTAAATTTTGTCAAATAATTTTTTTGAACTTCAATACGCAATTCTTGCAAAACCGGTCCTAATATAATGACACTTAAACGGTGGAAATTACAATCTTGTTTTTAAAAAATATTCTAATATCATTATAATTTTATGTTGTTTGGGTAGTAAGTTTTACCTGCTTTATTTAAATATTTGTGTATGTGAATATTATGTATAATACATACATTTATTTGATTTTTTAATATCGACTGAGGGAGTTTGATGAAACTTCAAAAACAGATTTATTCATTTACATTTTGTACATTCAATAAATTGTTTCAATGTTGACCCGGGCTACATTTTCAGGCATCTAAGTGCACGGATGAACATTAACTGGCGAGTCTATTGAAAACGTCGAAAGGTGATGCCTGGGTCGTAAGTAGGGAATCCAATCCCGGTATCCGGGATCCCGCACAGTTTTCGATACATTTCATTTTAAAAAACGTACTGATCCCGGGATCGAAAAATCCCGAAATCCCGGGATCAATATTTTGGCTCGGGACTGGATTCCCTAGTCGTAAGTGCTAAAGCCTATGGAAGTTATGAAGTTTGAACGATTTTCTTTTTGATATCCATTGAAATATTATATCACACATACATTTCACTGAAGCCATTGAATCACTTGGCATCTTTAGCTTTATACAATGTTTTTCAAAAAAAAAGTATATTATCGCATAGGCAGAGAAAGGCCTATCGGGTACACTAATTATCCCTCAATCAAAACACTAGAATGGTTCATCAGAATCGCCGTGTAAATCGACAATCTACTTTTTATGTAAAATGGAAGATCGGCTGAATTGACATATACGATACAAAGGGAAAGTGTGATTAAAAAAAACTTATCAATATTTTTAATAGATTATTTATTGAAAAAAATGAAACATTTTATATTGTTTGAAGATCATCTTAATACTACGCGAGGTAACTCTGTTTTGATAATTGTTGGGAAAATGAAATTCAAACATTATTTAATTAACACGCATTTAATCTAGAATCAATGTTAAAAATACAAATGAATAATAGTGGTTTGCATAATTCGGAACAATTAAGTAACAGTCAATTGAATTTCGTAGAAGTAAATGTGATATCTTATTCAAAACCTATCTCAATAATATTGAAAATCAAATTAACTAATTGCAGTATTAAAGTGCCGATAGCTTTTGAAATTGGCTTGCTTGACCAATAATTATTTCTTCCAATGTTGAAAAAGAAATGCGTCATATCTTACTTTAATTTGAACATAATAACGATACAAAAGGTTCAAAAACTGATAATAATAAAGAACAATGTGTTTTTTTTATTTCCACTAATAACTACTGGAACATATTTATTATTTACAGATAATAACTACTGGAACAGTTACTAAACCATAGTAAGTCTGAAACTGCCTCTGATACTAAACCATTTTGCGTCTGTAATAATTTGTGCATAATTTACTATACATACGTATATAATAATAAACGTGTGAAAACTAAATTTAGCCGTGAAAATGTTTACCGTGAATACAGGCAACGGTGTAAAATCGAGGGAGAAATATATAAACTTGTAAACGTACTTCCATCGGAGAACGTACATTTTGTGAAATATTACTATTCTTAATGAATGCATGGTATCTTCGTACTAAACTTCCTACCGACTTATGCTTGCCGTGATAATAATAAGCACCAATCAATCTAGATTATATATATATAATCTTAATAATACAAATAATGAGCGACGGCATGTGCTTAAATTTGTAAAAATAAAGAATAATGAACGTAAATAATATTCTTCGGTAGAGTCATTTTGAAATCATTGAATCAATAGCATTACATAATGTGTAAACCACTTTTTATATATCTGATTTGATGTTTACTCAATATTTTTTATGTGAATGTGTAAATAAGACGATATTTCCAGAAATATTTATTTAAATCATTCACATTGCATTCGAAATGTGTAAAAAATACCTTTTCCATTAGAACGTTATATTTATTTTATGACAAATTTCTCTCAAAATTTTACGTTGAATTTATATGTTATGTTCTTCTGCGAAAAACGTTAGACCAAGTTCCCAACCGATTTTCAAGCAAAAAGTGATCCAAACTGGTTTAAAATAAGACGCGAGTTGTACTCAAATTTTTGTTGTGCTGCCAGTACGCACATTGAATATTTATATATATATATTTTTTTAAGTAGCATTTTCTAAGTCTGTAGTAGCCAGATTTCCGTTCAAACATCCAATCGGAAAAATCAAAATAAATAACAATCGACATTCATTTCTTCTTATTTCAACGAACAATCCTAATAAGAAAATATAAGGTATTAAACTGTCGATAAATCAATTACTTACTATTCTTATCCATGTTTTTCATATCTTACTATGTATCATTGAGAATATTTTCGTAACTAAGTAAATGATCACAAAATTGTCCAGAATCATAGGCGTCGGAACGTTGAACTCTCACGTTGAAAAGATTTCCCAATAGACAATACTCCATCTTCAATCCACTATAAGCGCTTATTTACATCATAGTTAAAATCCAATATCAATTCAGATTTTACACGTCAAACATTAGTTAAACTTTCCAGTCTTTGTGAGCAACTTACAGAAATTGCAGTCTTTTTAACTCTCACAAAAGACTCTTGGGTTTGAAGGTTCGCAAAACGACATGATGGTTACGAAGATAGTTCAGATTTTTAATAAAGAATCTGTTTCCATCGCATCATTCAATGTCTCTTAAAATTGATTGTCGTTTCCTAATAATCACCCACATCTGATGATAGCTCTGTTCTTCTGCGTACTTCTGACGGTTTGGTGACGGCTTGCAAACCGTTTTCGAATAAGAATCCAAAAGCATCGAACTAGATAATAGTTCGAAAACAGTTTGCAACCCGTCAGCAAACCATCAGAAGTGCGCAGAAGAACAGAGCTATTGACTTCCACTTAAACGTTGCCAATCTAATTGGAAATATTCATTTTTTTTTGTTATTAAATTTATTTAAACTGAAAAGAATAAATAATCAACATCAAACAGCAAACATTCATTTGTTCTTCATTTAAATTTATTAAAAAATATATTTAAAACGTAAATTGTATTCAACTTCGACCAATCAGAATCTGATTACACACAACGCTATTTGTTATAACATAATATGTATAACATACATTACGTATGGTTATCAATAAGACATTTTCACGATATCTTATTTTTTTGGCACTAAGCCGATTCCGACCAACTCCAAACAGTCTCACGTTAATTTTCCGCAAAAGAACAGTGAGCAAACCAATGCAAGCAACGTGAACTTAAGACATATAGTCAGCAAACTGTCCGAAAGCCGTCAGAAGTATACAAAATAACTTTAACGATTGACTACCTACTAATGTGGTGTATTTGAAGTGAGCCACTTCCGAAGTGCCAGTGGCTATGCTGACATCGCTATACAAATTATTTTATGATTTTTCTATAACTTAAGGGGGTATTCTAGTGTAGAGGCACGAATTTTGGGTGTTTTTTTAGAGCTCTGTTAAAGATAAACAAAGACAATTTTTACCATCCATTTTTTTACCATTCGTTCATTTATACTTTAAAAACACACAAAATATTCAAAAAATAAATAAATTCAAAACTCAAAAAGTTATCGACCAGGAGTGGTCCAAAAAAAGGTGGTTTCCTGACGTACATGATTTCAACCCTTGTGGTGATTTGAAAAAAAATCTAACTGATTCTTAATAAATAAAAATGTCGCTATCGCACGTATCTCGGAGAAATCAATTTTCACGTTTCTTTCAACAGTTTCATTTTTTTTTAAAATAGTAAAAATTAAAATTTTGACTTAAATATGCTACCGGATGTATAGAAAAAGTAAATACAAAATTTCAAATAAATTGGTTAAGTAGAAATTGAGATACTATGTACACCAGCTTGAAAAAAGTACTTTCGAGAAAAACGCGTTTAAAGTTTTGAGTTTCGATCTATCCGGTCGGACCAGCTTAGTCTTTGCGTTACCAAAATCGCTGTAACTCGGTAAATAATTAAAATTTTGAAAAATACTTTTGAGGACATACTCTCAAGTGTCTAAACTTTAGAAAAATATAAAAAAGAAAGAATCGATTTTTTTCAAATTTCTACACTAGAATATTAATTAAGGCTATTATGGCCGTAATAAATCGTCGCACTCTGTGGTCTAGTTCAGGGGTGGGGTACCTTTTCTTCTCTAAAGGCCGCATTCATTTATAAGGCCATAAGGCCGCAGTAAACATTGACTGGGGAATCTTTGTCCGGAAATAGGAATTTACGGTCAGAATATGTCAGGAATTTATGAATTTACATAAATTTAAAGAATTACAGAATTGGCCAGAAGGCCGCAACAGAGTAGCCAAAAGGCCGCAGGTTCCCCACTCAGTTGATAAGAGCTTTACTTAGTGAACAGATTGTTTTTCACTAGAGTCCGAGAGTATTTATTTGTAAATCTATATTTTGGAATTGGTGCTTGCGATATATCTTCTCGAATTAATCTCGGGCAATTTTCCCAATTTTACAATAATTGATGCACGTATATATATATATTATAATAAAACGTAAATCACATTTCACTCGATCAAAAGTATGTCGTATACAGTCGTAAATAAACTACAGAATAAATTAAAACAGTCGGCACAATTATTACTACATTATATTATATGAACGAGTAAGACATCTCCAGATAACCATTGTAGCGTGTGCACTGCCCAATACACTTTCATAAAGACGAGATCTACCTTGTGTTCACTATTGATATTAATATCGCTTTATTATATGTATTACATATGTTAATGAATATACTGGAAGGTTATTTTATATTTTCTATTCATTTGTTTAATTACTTTATTTTATATAAACAGAACAACTTTGAGTTTGAAAATAGTGTTTTCTATGGTTTCGTATTTTTTCATAGCAAATCTACCAATTATTTGACTGTGTTGAATTTTCTACTGATAAAGGCAAAAACAATGTTTTTATTCATAAGTTTAATAATTTTATTATTGTAAATAAATATTTAGATTGCTTATAAAAACAACATTATTGGCTTATTACAATATAATATATAAACATAAATATTTACTTTTTTTGTACTCATTTGGATCAATTGATGATAAATGATGAGCAGAACCGGTTCTAAATTCAATAAGAAATAAGTTTAAAAAAAGTGTTTTGTTTAATTTTATTATTAGGTTCTCACATTTTTATTGTTATAGACAAAATCATTTCTTATTTGTCTCGTATAATAGATTTTACTTGATTCTACTTTTTTATTAGCCAAGTCACAGTGTAAAATAAACTATTGTTTTATTATTATTTAGTTGATATAACAAGAAAACATATTTCAAACCTGAAATCGCCTCGATCCTACCGGAGGCCTCGCGAAAGGAATCCCTTGGAACGACCCGTATAACTTTCCGCCGAAAGATTTCTTCCATTGGCCCACTAACTTTCCCTGCGATATCTTCAGTTGAATATCATCACCTTCTTTTGCGTGGCCGCAATTGATTACACAAACGAACATAAGCAGCACAAAAAATAATAAACCGAATCGCACCATTTTGCGATGTTCTTAAAAGTAAATTTTGTTTTATGTCGACAGTCAACTGTCTTTGTTGACTACCTCAAACACACTGTTTTGAATTTAGAATCTTGACAGTTTATAATATGGTAATCACTAGAGCAGAAATCAAAGAATTTTAAATTTTCAATCGTTCATTAATCTAATAATGCTGCGGAATATAATATGTATTAAATTTTACGACAGAAATATGTATTATAATTATCAGTGGCGGATTAAGCACTTACAGGACCCAGGGGCAATACAATTTGGAAGCCCTGTTTTTCGGATAGCACATCGGTTTGCTTTTTTTTTCGTGAAAATCAAGCGGTAAGATGTTCCACTATGGATTGCAATACTGGTATTACCGACACCGGTATCCCAGTATTTGTGGTGTTTTTTCAATACCATATTTCAATATAAATATAGGTTTTGAAAATGCAAACGTACCGATAATTCGATATTAAAATTTAGCCATAATCAAATTTAAAAAAAAATGAAACCATTTTATAAAATTTTTTGAGATTAATTTAAATAATTAAAACTTGTCAATATGGATAGGTTCCAGAATTGATAAGCCTTTCAATGATGGATTATTGTTAAATTTTAAGAAACCGACAGCTATTTATGAATTTGTATGTTCTTTCAACGAGAACTATTTGTAACTCAGTTGCTTAACCTCGCATTTTCAAAGAGAGTAGGGATATAAGGATAGAGCTAGGACAGGACTGGTGGTTAACAAATATTAACTCTTTCAATCCTACGGGGCCGGTCCATCGGCCTCTCCAGTATATGCCAAATATACATTATTATTTTTTTACCATAGTTTGACATCACTTAAAATGGATTGATTTGTTGTAAAATGAACATATTGTGGTGATAATAAGTACAGTAATACCCCGCTTTACGCGAGGGATACGTTCGGAAAAAAATCGCGTTAACTGAAATTCGCGTATATCGAGGTTTATGATTAAACATAGTCAAAATTTAATACAAAAAAATACAAATCATTTTAATCAATCACTTTAATTCTAAGAACAATTTATGCAATACATACTCTTATTTTTTACGGAAAAATACATCTATTGTCTTTTGGGTAGCGTTTTGTTTACGTTCATAACACCCAACGAAATTTGAAATTCGCGTTATAGTGAAACCGCGCCTAACGGGGTCGCGCTAAGCGGGGTATTACTGTATACACATGGCTTCCTAAGTAATATTCTGCGGAAGTACGAGGCAATACAGAAAAAGGCATGTGTGCATGGCCAGCTCGTGGTGTGTGCGAAGTGTGCGGGCCACACAAGTGCATAGAGGCGCCGCACTTAGACTTTAGAACTTCCCACTCATTTATTTCTAGTTTTGAGTGCCGACCCTGCTTGTGTGTGTAGTTCAAAAAAAACTTCAGGGACTGTTAAACGTAGAAAATCTCGTCCTTTGTGTAAAAAGTGTAGTAATAGGGTTTTATGGCATACGTTTCCCATAATGTAAATGCAAATAAAATAAATATTTCTTTTTTATACGTTTTTTTTGTTATGCGAATTGTAGAAAACTGTGAGTATTATATACTTATGTAAGTTAATTTTTATTTTTTAAATCTGGAATACAAATTTTTTGTAAAACATAAATTAAAATTAACTAATATTTTTTTTACTCTAAATGGTTTTATGAAAGTGCAATATGCTAAATCGTTAATACAATTTTTGTATAAAAAATGACTTTCATTAATTGCGTTCTAAAAAATTTATTAACGGTACAAATATTTTCAAGGAAACGAAAAAACACGATAATGTAACATTTATTTTAAACACAGTTTTTACATTTCTTTACAACAATAAATATAATTTGCCGAAAAATATTTTATAATTCGTTTTTTAGCTTCAATGCTTATCATTAAAATAGGAAATATCATTGACATTCAAATTGCGAAAGTAAGGAAGATCAATTAAGAAAAGTCTATAAAACTTGACAATTATATTGAATCAAACTCTGAAAAATTACCCGAAACGTGAATACTGACGGCTCACGGTTTATCTCACCCAGGGCCGGCTCGAGGATTTTTGCGCCTGTGTGCGAAGTGACCCCAGCACCTCTCAAAACTACCCGATATCCCTGGATTACAACAAGGGTCCGGGATTGAACGCCCTTGCGCGCGCGGAGAGTAGTAGATAGTCCCGTTAAAATAATATTACTTTTCGGGCCCTGTGGCACAGTGATGATTGCTAATAATGGACCGATAACAATGTTTAATTTTAAATAAGAAAATAAATACGATAAAACTGCAAGCAATAAAGTTATAATCAACTTATTTCATTGTTGTTTAGTAACAATATGAATTACGCGCTTTTTTCATGACCATCTTCACGGAATTCATTTCAGTATTTTTTCAATGGCGGGTTGGTCATCTTTGAGAATTACCTTCGAGAGCGGGTATTTTAGAATAAGTTTTGTTTATGTAGCTTAAATTGTAGTTTGATTGATACACTTGATATTAAGTATTATTGCAGCATGCTACATGTATCATATGGAAACAAACACTAAAATTAAAATCTACATATCGACGGCATATCTCACAAACCAAGTATCAACTTGTTTCTAATCAAAATCGAGTTAACAATGTCACCTTGTAAATAAATTCATTAATCTTTAAATGGTAAAAGTCGCATTAAAAAAATATTTTTGTGTATTATTTAAAGAGATGTATGTATTTATTGCCGCCTGTGTGGTCGAGTGGTCAACGTTGTTGGCTTCGGCTACGGAGGGCCCGGGTTCAAATCCCAGTACGGACAGTTTTTATAAATTGATTTTTCAATCGATTTATGAATTTCTGTTCAAAGGCATGGATGTATGTGATGTCTTGAATTCCCCCCTCCCCCCCTCCTATCCTATGAACGGGATGTATCGAGAGCGATTAGCTTACCACTAATCCTGTCCTAGCCCTATCCTTCTATCCCTACTCTCTTTGGAAAAAAGAGAGGTTGAGCAACTGAGTAACAAGCAGTTCTCGTAGAAACACTTCTGTTGAGATAAACTCCATTAGGAGTCCATATGCTCCACATTGGGAGCGGACATGGTTTAAAAAAAAATGTATTTAAAAGTTTTTTTAAACCAAAAGAAAACTACGCCACAGATCGTCGTGAATTTTTTACAAACACGTATCTCATTTTTTTGTCAGTTTTGAGTTTTTTGATGTTCAATGAATTCAGAATTTTAATACACACAAACGACACTTCCACGGGGAAAAAATAAGCAGAATATTCGCCATTGTGCAGAAGGAAAAACAAGTTGCTTTTATATGTGAGGCATCTAGTTACAAAAAACGATAAAACCAACTTTTGTCAATCTATCAAAAAAATATTTTTAGACTAAAGGTAAAAATAAATATTTTCAAAAACTCGTTATAAGCGTAAGAAAAAAATATTTTAAATTTTTATTAACTTTCATCAACCGGAATATGGAATCTGATTGATTATGGTGTCTGTCATGAACATTTATATTTGGCTTGTATTTATTTTATTGCATAGTTTATCGGCTAATCAACGATGTTATTTTGTTTTTGTTTAAAGATGGAATACAACGTAAAAAAGAATCTTAATTTAAAACAAATATTTTTTTGTTTGAATCATAAAAACATTGTTTGCCGCAAACATTGAAATGTGTACATATCGCTTTTTGTTACGAGACGCTTCGTGTATTACAGTGTCTGTCAAACTGTGTGCCGCAAGAAGTCTCAGGTGTGCCGCGGCGGAAGAAGTCTTAAAAACGTTAATTTTAAATAATGCATATTCATTTAAATTTTAAATAAATTCAACATTCAAACAAATATTTGTTATGTTCATACATCATGGTCAACGCGACACATTTTTCACACTTTCTTTTTTAAATATAAATTTCCTTATTTAGAGCATTTTTATTTGGTGAGCCGCGGTACTTGTCCCATTCGTCAGTGTGCCGTGATGTAAAAAAGATTGGCAGACACTGGTGTATCATTATATAAAATATTTTTTTGCTAGTTTTTATGTAATTTTAAAGAAAAGTCTGTACATATATTTTTATTGCACATAAAAACATTTAGAAAAATAGCATAGAAACTAATAGAAAAATACAAACTTATATAATATGTATTTTTTAATTTTCACGTTAGCATCAGAGCGTTGTGTTCAGAAATCACATTGGACCGGTACGTTTTTTCCAGGTGATGTAAAATATAACTTTGAATACAATGGCACTAAAAACTCAATTTAATATTTTTTCTGATATTACCGTGGAAACGAGTTATCATAACACAGGCTTCAGAATTCGTGGATAAAAACTTACTGGCATTAATTTGTACAGTTTTGTTTTGTAATCTTTAATTAATTTTTAGGCTTAGTAACATGCAGTGGTCTAACAATTGGATTACACATTTTTTTAGAAGCATTCGAAGTTATTAGTTTTTCGACCACGACTTCGGCTAAAACAGTCACAGACCGTTATTTTGATGAAATTTGGCGGTTTTCAAAAAATGTTATTTTAAATTATTCATGCAGTACCGGTATTTGATAATAAATATTATATTCGTCCGTTATTGCAGTCCCTATCTACAATAAAACAGAAAAAAACCCTATCTGCAAAATTTGTTGATTACAAATTGCTAATTCAATTCCATAACAAATATTATCGCCAATAGTTAATCGAATTCATTTGACCAAATCAATATTATTGGCGTTATTCTTCTTCTGAGCAATTTGTTTTCGTGTAGGTTACCAGTTTGGAAGATAAGCAAACGATATGTACAAATAAATTTTAATTCTTTGATAGGTACACAATCGTTTTTTTATTATACTTTTATACCTCTCAAACTATTTTTTAGTACGCCCCTCTGAATGTGAAAAACAGTTAGGGCTACCCAAATGTTTTACTCTATTCTAGGGTCTCTCAAACTAATAGAAAATTTAAATTAACTTTGATTATTCCACGTATTGTGTTACTAACTGTGACACGTGTTTCGCCTATTTCAGAGGCATCTTCAGACTTACTATCGCAAAGTTTGCTTAAGTAATGAAGCAAGATTGATTCTAACATTTTAAAATTATAAAATTACAAAATGGAGGTTTGGAGGGGGGTGTAGAATCGAAATAAAGCAAACAGATAATCATACTAATTATACTAATGAGTTGTAAACAATCAGAATGGATTTTTTCCTTTTTAAGGGAAGCAAAGAGGGGATTATAAAATCGAAACAGTGCAAACAAATTTAATCATACTACTAATGACGTTAAACATTACAAACTATTAAACTAATGAGCTGCAGTCAATCAGCTAGGTTTGTGATTACTCTATTAATTGGAAACAATTTGAGTAACGGGGAACCGCCTGTGCTATTAAGAATATTATTTAATAATATTTCTTTTTTGTTAAGAGTTTTATTAATTTCTAAAAATTCTAAACTATTCATCTTTAAACCCTTTTTATTTACTCGGTGGAGTATTTCTAAATTACAAATCTGATTAAAATTATGATTATTTTCTATTAAATGATTGGCAAACTCAGAAAAATTGTTACTCTCAAACTATGTTAAGCGAAAGCCTAGATTGGTTTTGTATGCTGCTTTGTCTGCAAAAAAAAACAAAAATGTTTAGATTCATATTAATATTAAATACACAGCAAAATAAACAACGTGTTTTCATATTTTTTTTAGGATCTGCGATGTGTTTCATCGTTGGAATAGTTTGGGAAACCCTGCTGTATTCACATTTAATTATTGACTTGCATTTATAGTCATCTTCATTTTTATCAGATAGAGCTTGATGAATAATTGTGTGCTTAATTTTGAATTAAGAAAAGAGAATAATTATAAACAATTTCAACTTTTTAATAACAAAAAAAGGCTGAAGATAAAAAAAAAGAACAAACGCAGCTGTTTAGGAGATCACAAACTTCATGCCGAAGATGTCAAACCTCATATTTTTTGTACTGTCGATTTATTGTAAAAAATACGATAGTGGTAAAAATGTAGCATCCGAAGACTAATAATATGCAGGGCTGTGGACTCGGAGTCGGAATCGTGGAGTCGGGCTGTTTTAACTGGAGTCGAACTCGAAAAAAAACTAATATCTTCGACTACTTTTAAAAATAATTGTGTATTCAAATTGCTAGTGTCAAAAATGGCGCCAATGCATGCTACTAAACCTAAAAAAATAACCAATCCGTGCCGCGATCAAGTGTACCTGAGATACCGAATGAATCACTTTTTAGATGTTTAATGAAAATTCTTACTGGATCACCATTGTAATAAAAAATAACACATTTTGTACTAGTTCCAGACTTTTTAATAAAGATCATGACTGGTTTTACTCGTCACAACTACCATAAAAAGATGAAAAAAAAATAGAAAGGCGAGGAAACGAATGAAATTATTTAAAAAATATTAATTGAATAAAGTTCCTTTGAATACATCAATAAGTGTGATTTTTAACAACTTTCTATGGAATCTTGAAGATGGTTTTTTTTACGTAAATCTGTGGAATTGATAATAACTTAGTTTTTACGAAATAAAATTTGGTTCATGTGATATTCTTTCTGCTAGGAACCCATACCATAAAGCCATAATTTACTTTTTGCTCAGTAAATACGTTCCAAGAATTCAAAGGATCACCCGTCAAAAAAACCGCATAAAAAAGATTAAACGTGTATAATAAAGACAAATTATTATGTTTTTTCTTACATTAATTAAACAACTTAATTACGATTTCTACAAATATAAATATGTTTTTTTCGGTTCTGTCAACTGACATTTTCATCAGTTGACTAATATACAATAAATGGTGTACTTCAACTAAATTAACAAAATTACAAAAATAAGCTGATTCAATTTTTAGGAACTGAGTGAGGATTGTTTATATTTCTTTTATTTCCACATGCAAACATCTGCCTACCGAGAAAAAACTAGTGATTTTATATAGGTAAATTTTTGTGGAACTACATAATTGGTAATACAATTCATCAAATTTTGACTTTTCGCCCTATGAAATTAGGCCATCGATGCAGTGCGTAACTAGAAAATCAGTGCTCACGTGCAAACGTTATAAAAGAGCCCCTATTTTTTTATACTTGTTATTTTTTTTTTCGATTTTTAGCTGGCGATAATAACAGTAAACAGTTAATTTTATTTCGCAGGCGGAAGTGAAAAGGACCACATTATTTATTTACTCCCCTTATGCGTTGCATAGGCCGCGTTGTATGGTGGTTACGCCACTGCATCGATGTGTTTATTTACCACGTCTGAAGTAACTGATGTTCCTGCTCACCGTTTCGTACAAATAACGAGTTGTAATGATATTTCGTACTAGTCTAAATGCAACCGTGCTGTATCGTACTTTCATAAAATTATGTACTATTGAACTAGATTTGCGAGGCGAGCATACGGAACAGCTGTTTTTTTCCATGTAACGGGAATTCATTAAATGAGATTAAAGTGCTATAAATATTTTTTTACTATTTTATAATCTTGCTATTTTTTGGCCGGTCTGTCCAATTAAACAATATAGAACCGCATTCGGCTGTTAGGCCAGCGGTGTGCTGCCAATACGGTAACAAGGGTATCGCTAAATCTTATAGCTATTCATGATGTTGGTGGTCAATGCCCGTTGATGTGCCTACGCTAAAATGGTGGGAAATGCCGCACACCAGCAAGTCCCATCTGCTGGCCTCCCCGTGGCGTCCATCAGGCAATGCAACAATGTTGTAGCTAACATCTGGGGTCTCAAGGCGAATGTCCGGCGCCTCAAAACTGGGCCACTGGCTAAGGGGAGGAAATCCCCGACAGAAAAACCAGGGTTGAGCCGACCCTTAGAGCTCTTGTGACCCAGGCCTCGGGAGCGCAGGGTTAATCACCCTGCATCCTTAAACTCAATACCGATTAGAACACTGCCACAAGCGCCTCGGACACCCGGAAGCCAAAATAGACAACCCAGCAGAACCATGGGCCGAGAAGAAAAAATCCTCACCAACAAGTACATTATGCGCATTGGTGCGTACAACGTCCGTACCATGCGCACTTCTGAAAAGGACCTGCATGCTACCCGTATCTTGCGAAAGTATGGCCTTGATATCCTAGGACTGAGCGAGATACGCTGGAAAGGTGCAGGAAAGAAGCTGTTGGAAGGGTGCACGTTGATCTTTTCTGGCCAGAGTCAATATCATCGTCAGGAGGTGGCAATACTGATGTCTGGGAGAGCGGCTCGTTGCCTTGTGAAATGGGAACCGATCTCTGTGAGATTGATACGTGCCACCTTCAGGACTAGTGACAGCTCTGTGACTGTCTTTCAGTGCTATGCCCCCACTGAGGACGCCCACGAGCAAGCAAAGAACGCCTTCTACGACTCCCTTCCCGCAGCAGTTGCAGAAATCCCCAGTAGGGATCGCGTGATAGTAATGGGAGATTAAAATTCGCGAGAAGGGACTGATCCGACTCTCAGGCCTTCAGTGATGAGACGGCATGGTTTGGGCACCGCAAACGACAATGGTGAGAGACTGATTGAATTCGCTATCATGAATGAGCTCACCATTGGAGGAACTATCTTCCCGCATAAAGACATCCATAAATACACATGGACCTCTCCTGATGGTCGCGCGAAGACGCAGATTGACCATCTTCTTTACAGCACGAAACATAGACCATACCTCGGCGTACATATCCACGAAGACGGTAGTACAAAAAACGAGCTCGCCATTCGTTTAGGAATGGCTGGAGCCATATTCAACTCAATGCGGACTGTCTGGGACACACAGCTGTACTCGATTAAAACCAAATTCCACTTGTTCAACGCTTGCATTCTGCCGGTAATGCTTTACGGTTGCGGATCATGGCACCTGACGAAGACTCATAAAAACTGTATACTGAGCTTTGAGAACAGATGCTTGCGTCGGATAATGGGGGTGAGGCGGTTTGATTTTGTGAGGAATTCAGAGATAAGGGAACGTACAAGACAGCGTCCCGTCACGTCAGTGGTTATGGAGAGACGTTGGAACTAGCTGGTTCACGTGCTGCGGATGCCTCCGGAAAACCTCAATCCTGCCTGCCTCTTCTTTCGGCCGGTGGGATTACGGCGTTCCGGACGTCCGTCGGGTACTATCTATAGGATGTACTCGACAGAACTGAGAGATGCTGGCATGTCATGGGAGGAAGCAAAGCTATTGGCGGGAGACAGGGAAACATGGAGGTGCAGCGTGGCGGCCATATGCTCCACATAGGGAGCGAACATGGCCAAATAAAAGAAGAAGAAAGATGTTCTGGAGTAGGTGTGAATTTTTTTATCACCCATATGCAATTATATGCAATAATTATTGAAGCTATCGAATTTTACTTTATACACTTATATTTTGCAGCAGTACGCAGTATATCGTAATTTATTCAATATCAATAGCTGAAAAATGTACGTCAGAAATCCCAAATGTACATTAATTAAATTATATTGCATATTTACAGATTATATAGCGATGATCTGAGAATAATGTTTTTCTTAATTTAACAAGGAGCTCGCCGGCCTGAGTAATATTTAACCAGGGGCTCGAGCGAGCCCCTGCGAACCCCCTCCAGCCCACCCCTGTGTTAGTCTACACATTATTTTAATTGAAAATAATCTGTAGTAGTGTACCCGTCAGAGTCTAAATGATCCTGATTATTTTTTGAGAAATCGTGGACACGAATTGTTTGTTCTCCCAAGGTATAGAACCAGCCTGGCAATGGGGATGCCACTGGGTAGAGCTTTAACGGTGTTCAACAATATTGCTTCGGATGTCGACATATTCCACGTAAACGTGGGTGGGTTCCGACCAGGGTTGCCAGGCGTCCCTATTTGAGCGGGACTGTCCCGGGTTCAATCGGCAAATCCCGAGTCCCGCATTGCAAGTCCCTCTATAATACCGACGTATACATGAATAAAAGTCTTCGAAATTGTGAATGTCCCGATCTTTGTTTTTAGAAATCTGGCAACCCTGGTTCCGACGAATACTATTTTTTATGTATTAAAGTAGAGTCCTTTGGAACTTACTCAGTTGACTGCTTTAAATGTTAAATTGTACTATGTTTTTTCTCCTTCATTGTAAAAGTTTTAAATTTATAATTTGTCAACCTTGCGCAATGTTAATTAAATAAATAACTACAATGAAATGTTTGGCAAAATTAAAAAATATATAAATTACTGTATTTCCAATAGAAACAAAGTTTATTTTTATCGTCAGTCAACCACTTTTCAATAAATATAAAAGAAAAAAATGGGCATACCTGTGTTGAATTTATCGGTTCCTGCGTGCGATTTCTGTGAAACGCGGAAATGATTTAAGAAAATCGAATAATTTATCATTAAATATTATGTGAATTGTAACATTGAATTGTAAATTTATTACATGTTGACAACGTATCATTATGATGTGGACTTATCGGTTTTTGCTTTTAATCGCTTCATTTTACGGATTATTGATTCTTGGTCAAACCTGTTTTTATCGGCCTATACTTTTAATTTTTCCGGTTTCACGTCAGAAATTAAAAATGAGAAATTTTATAATTCCTGTTGGTGTATTTTCTTTATCACCTCTCGATTCACCTCTGCTCGAAAACGTTCCATTGAACTCACTTAGTTCGAGTTATTACGTACAGATTTTAGAAATCGAAGTCATTAAAGGTTATAATTGATAATTAATTAACTACAATCATTTAAACTAAAATTAATTTAATTGTCTTTGATGACCGAAAATATCGAAGGTTAACTTGAATAAATACAAGTTGTCTTAACCTACGGCTATGACAATTTTCTCAAATGATTTGTCAACAGCAAATAATACAAACTTAAATTCCGGTTTATAGAATAAATTTTGTTCCGAAATAATATTATATTTTGCATACTAAATAAGCCAAATGCGTACGATTTTAAATTCAAAAAATCAATGACAAGTAATTTTATTGTCAGTAAAGATTCACAGAATAAATCGTTTGATACTCAAAAAGAAACACTCGTTAATCTGGAATGCAGTATGCAAGTCTTTGGTCCACTTAAATATGAAACATTGATTATTAAAGTTAAATCATTAATTATAACAAATCGATGTATTATAATACACAAAACTCTTTTTTTTTACCAGAAGGATACGTTCGACAGAAAACCGTATAAAAATAGTGATATAATTCACAGAAAAATAAAAGATAGTTTACGTGAATTTAAGCCGTGTTTTTTGACAAACAAAACATATTGTTATAAAGAAAATCGTGTAAAAATGTAATAATAAAGACGTAATAAGTAAATTACACGGAATATTATTTGTAAATCAATAAATAAATAATAATATTCATCGTTTCTTGATTATATAGGGGATTTTTATGAGGAAAAGGACATACATCGGTTGCATCTCCAAAAATGTCTCACACGCATTGTCGTTTAGGATATTTTTTGTTATTATATACTGCATTTTGTTGAATTACTTGTTATTAGGAAATCTTGTTGTCCGCTTCTGTGTTTTCTGTCCTGGCAATCGTGTAAACATACAATATTTTTTTTTTCTTTTTAGTGGACTGTGTTATTTCAAAATCGTGTAAAAAACAGTTTAAAACGTATTATAGTGTACTTTCGGTAGGCAGTCATGGGAATTGAACTTCAATCTTACTCACGGAAAATATACAACTCTTTTTCTATTCGGGTTTTAACAGTGTGGTCTTGGTTTTAATTACGTTCTGGGATAACTTTTTGGACCACCAATATTTCTCCAGGATCATCTTTTGGTGACCGACGACTTAGATACCTAATATAACGTTACCGATCGGCCACGGTGATCGTAAAATATTACGTAAAAATACACGTTACTCTATTATTTAATATACAGAAATTGATTTTAAACACCACGTCATATCATTGTATTATGTATTTCTTTCACTAGGCAGCCATGTAAATATAACGGTAAACTAAAATTTGATACAAATATAGATTTGCTTTTATATTTTGGTTTAAAGTAAACCTACTTTTTGCCACCCCTGAAGGAAGACGAAGTGTTCGAAGATCGCGACTTCTCCGGAGGGATGGGTATTACAGGACCTGCGAGTCCTGGAGCTCAGCGACTGCCGTAAGAGGACCGAGTATCGAATTGAGTGGAGGAGATTAATTGAGTCCCGGATTTCAAATTATTTTAGTCACTAGCCGATTTAAAAAAAACCAGGAATTTACGGATTTTCCAACCTTTTTCTTTTTTAGCTCTAGCGTGGATTTCAAAATTTTTGCCTGGTTGGCTGTTTTCAAACACTTTTCCAGAATTTTTCACTTCTTATCCTCAATCCTGATTTTCCAGGATTAGTACTATCACAATCGGGATTTCGGGATCTGGGATCACGGGATTGCAGGCCCTAATGGCCACCACATCAGTCTCTTAGCTTCCTCCCAGGTCATCCCAGCGTCACGAGTCTCCGCCGGTGCTACAGTCTGTCCGCAGCTCATGTCCGAGCCAGTTTTATCGACGTTTTTTTATTATTTTGGACGTAATAAGGGGCTGGTTAGTCTGCTCTTTTATCCCCGTGTTCCTGACCAAGTCAAACTACCGTACTCCTAGTATTCGTCGCAGGCATCTATTTTCAAAGCACAATACACATATTTTGGTATAAGGTGCCATGACTAGCAACCGTAAATCATCAAACAACCGAGACTATATTTAAAAAGACTTCGAAATATTTTGTTTTGGCCTTCACTACGAAAAACCTTTTGTAATCTTTAGATATTGTAAGACGACAAATTTGAAACTCGTTTCGGCATTGGAGTGATTTATCACTTCTCTCGCATTTTACACTCATGGATTAATATTATTTTACAAATTTTTCCAAAGTCAGAAACAGCAATGTCGTAATTTTCCATATTCACGTGGTTCATATTAATATTGAAAACTGCTTGATGAGTGCCGAAGTGCGTTCTGGCCTAAGAATAGTCGCAAATATACAGTTCCTCGCGCCACACTTCATTACCGACTCACTTTCGTAATAAAATTTAATTTAACGATTCATTAAAAAACAGATAACAATTTTATTTAATAATTTAATCATAAATATACCGGTGTGGTAATATTGGTTAAACTACAACTGAACGAAATTCCTTAATTAAATGAACTAAATTAAATTTATCCAAATCACCTTCAGATGACAAAATTAATTAAATGCAATCTTCTTTCGAACGGCAAATTTAAACAATTAGCAAATTTACACTAGAAATGATTTTATACACAACATATCGGATTTCGTCTTGACTGATTTTAACCAGTTGTGTGCCACGACCGTATATATACGGTCTACAATTCCGTGAGCGCAGTGACGGCCATATAAAATGCCCGTATATATACGGTGCACTTAACACACAATACACTAATAGCGGACAAAGTGGACGATTTTAATAATTCAAACATTTTATATGCATAGCTTAGATGCATATCTTAGAATCACAGTGTTATACTTACAGTTGACATATTTTTTATAATAATCAATGTAATATCGATTTTAAAAAGAAATGTTTTGTATTACCTTAACTTATTGTGAAACATTTGGTTTTGATTTTTTTGAATACGTGTATTTGTTTGGTAAGTCAATACGATATTCTATTAATACATTGCCAAAAAATGTATATTTATAAGGTTTTATTACTTCAAAGAAAATCGTTGTTCACGACCTACCGGCATATAATGGGTTAATGGAAATTTTCTAATTACCGTAACTATGGCAGTGTCGTTAGTTTATCGCTAAGATTTTAAAAGAGGTTGCGATATATATTATGTTGTTAAAGTTTTTTTGTCGAGACAGCATAATTTAAATGCCTATTTAGGGCATAATTTTTAATATTCGGCAATAATAATTTTATATATTATAGATAAATAATTACCGTTACGGCATTGTTTCTTAAATATATGTACGGATCAAACAAATAGAAGGAACGTGACTGTCAGTCAGTCAAGTGGTGTATTGGCCATTGGGGCCAGAGCGCGTTCCGTTGAAGACCTATGGCGAAGTCGAAGTGCGCTCCAACACATATGTCCTAGTTACTTTTTTAGTTACTAAATACGTTGATGAAAGTTGGTGGTAGGGGTTGATTTAAAAAGCAGCAAGCCAACACTATTTTGTTTAGCATTACACCACTGCATTAATTGTAAACTGTTAGAGGTATATGTAAGGCTTTTCTCAAATGTATTAGTTTCCGGACACAAATAGAGCCGGTCTCTATTGCTCAACACCTACAAGGCGAGCGTAATGACTTTTGTATTAGTTTCCAACATTCTTTTTAAAGGTTGGTACAACATAAATGTAATAGTTGTGATTATATTTACTGGTATCATTGTCAATCTATCAAATGTGAAAGATCTCGGGAGTCGATAGCATTGGGTAAGAAAAACTGTTTTTTTTCATTCTTGCAATCAATCAAATCTTGAAAGAATAAAATTATACATAATATAATTTTATTCTTTCAAGATTTGAATATTATTCTGTTTGTATTACCTTGCGCCGTCGACTAACGACATCGTTGGAATTTGACACTTTGTCTACATCACGGGCTCCCAACCTGGGGGTCGTGAAGGGTTTTCTGGGGGGTCGCCAACTTTTTACGATTTTGGATTTGAACAACAAAAAGAGTTTTGGAAACAATCTAGGGAAAAAGTATAGCAAATCGAGGATTTCAAATTCCTCTTCGCCTAGTCACATGGCTTTTATAAAAAGGGGTCGCCACCCGAAAAACGTTGGGAACCTATGGTCTACATCAATCAGAGATAACTAACATCAATGAACATAGCCGCAAATGTTATATTTGTGTTATCCCAACCTGTAAAAACATGTAGATCATTGTTTGGGCCTGTGGTCCCCTTTGAGTGTCATATTTTTCCGTAACCTCCATATTTGATAAAATATCTAAGTAAAATGTATGATTTAAATTGAGAACAATATTTTATCATACTGCGTTTACACACCTTTTCTCTCGTTTAAGAGCATACATTTTACTCAAACGCAAGTGGAAGCACTAATGTGTAACTCTGGCTGTTACGTACGCCGTGAAGATGTTAAGCATTCGAGACCCGGCTATATTAGTGTCCGGAAATTAATAAATTTGAGAGTAACCCAGTGTGTGTTTGAGATTAGGTTGATGTGGAAAATATTGGGACCAATCTATCACACTACCTTATTGTTCATGAATGACGTCACACAATTACTTGTATTTTTTAATTCCCCTCCATTGTCACTTTTTGCCCTGTCGAGATTGCATAAACGAAGGTTGTCATACAATACTTTATTTTCACAAGAAAAAAAATAATTGATTTTCAACGTCATATTTCGATTTTTTCAAATCCATGTCCGCTTCTAATTTAGATCATATCGACTGTGGAAAGGGAAAAGGACGTAACCCACACATATCAAATTTTACAGGAGGCGCTAAAAACGTGTTTTGATGATTTTGTGACATATGCAAATTATGAAATATACACAACCTTGAAGTGCACGGATACTTCCAAACTGGTGTTTAATTGACATAACCTAATATTTATTAAAGAAATTGTCTCGGAAAATCTTTTATTTCAGTGTTTTTTCTTGGTTTTATTTTTAACAAGGTCATCTTTTTCAAACTTAAAAGCTAAATTTAGATACTTATTCGGCATTTTAAGATTCCATCCTTTTGATAGAATGTGTGTCAAGTTCTATACATTGTGATTATCGAAAAAAAGCTGTTTTTGAAAATTGAGGGTTACGTCCTTTTTCCTTTCCACAGTCGATATGATCTCTCCTAATGAAATTATCTCAAAATATTTTTTATACGAGAAATGATTGTTACTCGTATTAGGATTAAAAAGTATAGGCTTAGGACAGGACTAGTGGTTAGCTTATTGCTCTCGCTACACCCGTTATTTTAGGAATGAAAGGGTGTGAGGGTATCTGTAGACGCTCAAACATCAATGCCTTTGAACAGAAATCGATAAATTTATTGAAAAAATGCTGTTCGTACTGGGATTCGAGCCCGTGAGATCCGTCACGCAGCCAACGACGTTGACCACTGCGCAACTTATTTTTTAAAAAAAATATTGCATCACTACAGTGGCAGATTATCATATACCGGTCGATCGCAAAGCAAAATTTGATGTATTCGGAAAAATTAAATTCTCAATCAAATAATAAATAACTCATAAATTTTATAATCAGATTTCAATGTTTAGTTATATTTTATATGAAGTTTTGTGAAGCTTATATGCTATTCGAAAAATAGGGACCCTATTTTTTTTTTGCGCCTGGGGCCTCCCAAGTGCTTAATCCGCCACTGAATCACTATACAAATAATTCCCCTTGTATTCAACCGACTCTGTCTCTCTTCTTTTGGGTGTGACGTCATAATATAACGATAGCTGAAATAAAAAAAATATTATTATTGTAGCGTGATTCCGTTTACCTTATTCAACGATAATTACATAAATATAATTATGTAAGAAGAGGAATATAGTAATAATTATGTACATAAATTATCAACTCATTAATTATTTGGTCAAATAAGTTAACACATTTATTATAAAAATGCGTCTCTGTTCTAGATGTCAAGTCGACTGTAATAGCGATTGGGTAAATTAATGCGTTTTGAAAGGAAGTGATGCGTATTACATTATTAAAATATAAACATAAGAAAAAAGTATTAGGTACGTTATGTAAATTTAGTCAAAATTCTGTTTTCCATGTTAAAATATTTTTCATGTATCTATTAGTTTTTGTATGTGTGTGTTACACTATTTCTTTCGTTCACATTTCGCTTCCCTAAAACAACAGTGGGATAAGTCGAAAATATTAGTTTCGAGATAATTTAACATTGAGGTTTGTGTTTTACTTTTTAAATAGTGAATTATGGTGTTATTTAGTTTCTTTACGGTTTATAATAAAAGATAATAGTAGGTTTTTTTGTATACATACTATTATCCAGGGGTGGGCTGTAGGGGGCTCGGAGTGGCTCGCGCAAGCCCCTTGATAAATTTTATTAAGGCCGGCGAGCCCCTTGATAATTTAAGAGAAAAAAATATTTTCAGATCAAATTAGTATACATATATGTAACTACAATTTTTGAATTATAAGTTATCTACGACAGCTTCAGTACATAGTAGTACATTTTTAGCTATTTAGATTAATAGGTTTACGGTAAATTGCTTATTGTTACATATAATAACTGTATTAAATTACCATCGATTGCTAATTTGCGTATTGCATATAATTGCATAGGAGTGATAAAAAAAATCACTCCTTCCCCAGAACACCGAGAATTACTTTGAGATTAACCTAGCCCGTTGTTAACGTATTAGTAGCCGACCGCTGCTATTATCTGTATTTAGCTATATTACTAATCTTATAAACTACTCATTTTTACTAATAATAATCAGTTGATAATGCTCGCCATGAGCGAAAGCGGTCCTGATCTTATTAAATAAAAGTGGAAGTAGTACAAATGAGTATTTTTTTTAATACAATGCCTTTCGGCCAAGTATTGATAGTGAACAAACTAAAATAAATAAATAAAAAATAAACTTGAAATAAGACACCTTTTTGCTAATTCCACTTTCATTTATGACCAACATCGGTTCACCCATCGGCCATCACGATCATTTTTTAAATAATATGTATGATAAATATGCTTAAAAACATGTTCATTTTTTTTCTACCTGAAAATAAACTAAATTCTAGCAATGCAGCTCTGTAGGAAATTTAATTACATATAAGAAAATGTCAAATTATCAAATCGTGGGAATCAGAAAAACCGATAATTTACGCGAAATACGAATTATGAAAAAGTCCACATAACATGTCAAGTGGAACTTTTTAAAACAAACCATAGAGTGTATTATTTGAAAAATGGCGACGAGCATATTTACCATAAATATAATATATATTGTATTGATTATTAATACAAAATTAAGTTCACAGATTTATCAAATACTGCTCCAAGTTAAAAATGATTTAAATGCTGGTTGTAGTTATAATTATTTATATTTCACAACTTTGATCATCAGAGACAGGGCTGATTCGTGGCGTGTGTAAAAACTGCGGCGTACACAGGCGCCGCATTAAGATTTTAGCACTACCCACTTTTCTCACGTAGCGCGATAAATTATAGTATATATGATGCATGAGACCATGCTTAATATATATTTTTTTTAAATCACTGAGATGTTTATTTACGCTTTATGAATGTTATGTTTTTTATTGTGATTAAATTGGTATAATTCGAATATGTTCAAGTAAATAAAACAAATGATTTAGTTTTAAAAGAATTATTATACGTTAGGTGCTGATTTACAATTAACGCCGTCGGCCGCGTACAGCGTGCAGAATGCTAACTATGAAAAATGAACTAGTGTGGTATTGTTATCACGCTGTATGTAGCATTTAGATCTGATATAGATGAAATTGCCTATTTCACGCAGTCGGCAAAAATTTTGCTGAATGCGTGAATTCGGTTAGCCCGTTGCCTATTGCACGCATTCGGTAAAATTTCTGCCGACTGAGTGAATTCGCCAGGGTGTATAAATTCTTTAACTGTCAACATGACAGTTGAAAAAATAATTTTGACAGAGAAGTAATTTTTTTTTAAACCATGTCCGCTCCCAATGTGAAGCATATGGACTCCTAATGTAGTTTATCTTAACACATATAGGTCCCCAGATTTGCATACTAAAACATGCGCGGGAGCCGGCCGAATTTTGGGGAAATGGAACTTTTTTTGCGCTCACGTTTAAATTGCGATAACTATTTAACCGATTGATGTATATTTTTTTTTCTTTCAGAAAAGCGTTCGTATGGTTTTATACATATAAAAATATGATAAAATCAGTGTTTCTCAACCGAGGGTTTCATATAAAGTCTTAACAACTTAAAAATAAAGTTATTTAGTAAGAAATGGCTATAAAGAGTTGCAATAATATACACTAATTTAAAATAAAGTTACTGGTTACTAACCCCCCCCCATCTCCTTCTTCTCAGCAACGACAACTATTTTAGTTTTTTTGAGATATTGTAAAACCGAAAATAAACATCTGTTCTATATCGTTAGGTTTTATTCGCAACTCTCAGATATTTTTAAATAATTCTTGTTATATTTCAATTATTTAAATATTTTAAATCTTTGAGAATCGTTTGTTTTTGTTAGAATGGTGCAGGTATATGCTATTAATGAATGGTGGCCATTCATATGTGTAATAATTATGAAGCATTAGGGTCACATTTTTTTCACAGCAGAGCCATAAACTTTACAGAAAAAATAGCTCCTTGTCAACAGCGTCTCGAAAAGGGCATTAAGAATTACATAATTTATTGCTATTGGCAAGCCAAACATATATTGAGTAAAAGCGGTGCTTTGTTCGAAGTAAAATAATGATTTCATTTCTTTGAATTTAGGGTTGACTTTCCAACAAGAATTAGTTGCAAAATGTCTACAAAAGAAAAAAAGGATACAGATGTAAAATGAATCTGAGACAATGGATCTGTGTTATATAATTATTGTCATGACTAATTTCACTTTCGTAAAAATCCCATAGAACAAATACTTATTTTTTTGTAAAGAATTGTGAAGCGGCCAAAGAAGCAATAAATAAACTTATCCGAAAATTTAACCCATATTTATATACGTAAACGAAGCAAAACAACAAAAAAAAATACTAACAAAATTAAATTCTAACAAAAAAAAATGCATTTTTCCATGAAAATAATATTACACCAAACGTTAAACGTTATACAAAAAATATTATTTACTAGGTGATACTGTGTTACTTACTTCTATATTTACGAGTAAAAAAAAATATTTTTAATATATTTGTTTGACATTATCAATTTCAATATCACTGGCAACCTTGATGTTAAATGTGAAGAAAAAAAATCATCACACAAAGTACCTTTTTTTTGTGTAAACTTACACTCGGCAAAACGAACAGATATGTTCGCGCGGACTCCTGCGCACTGAAAGTGAGATGCACACATATGTTCGCCCGGACTCCTAAGTGTTAACATAAGTGTTTATACGAGAACTGCTTGTTACTCAGTTGCTCAACCTCTCTTTTTCCAAAGAGAGTAGGGATAGAAGGATAGGGCTAGGACAGGATTAGTGGTAAGCTAATCGCTCTCGATACGCCCCGTTCATAGAATAGGATGGGTGAGAGGGGGGAATTCAAGACATCACATACATCCATGCCTTTGAACAGAAATTCATAAATCGATTGATCTCTAAAATGACGCCCGATAAGTTGATGTCGACGAGTGCTGCCTATCATATTACAGTTTTAACTTATTTTCAAGTTGTATGGAGATGAACATCATTGTAGTTAATTAACAATATGCTTTTATATACTATGAAATGACATTTGGTTTAGTTGCAAAAAACAACGTCAGAGCGCTGTGATCATAGACAACCTACATAGTTTCTATCCATCTACCTTGCTGAATGAAATAAGCAAAAGATTTTATGCCGAATTCACGCAGTCGGCAGAAATTTTACCGAATGCGTGAAATAGACAACGGGCTTGCCAAATCACGCATTCAGCAAAATTTCTGCCGACTGCGTGTAATAGGCAATTTCACCGATTCGGCGTAACACATATATGTACACCAAACGTCACGTTACCTTCACCTTTACGTCAGTGGTTCTTCTGAACAGTGGGATTCTGGAAAATTATTGGGTACTTTTCGTTAAATGTACTCAAAAAAACTGAATGATGTTGGCATATCTCAAAAGAAAGCAAAGCAATTTACGAGTGACATGAATCATGGAGGCGACATGGGGTGGCCATTTCCTCAACATAGAGAGCGTCATATATTAGTGTACGAGGGCGTACATGGTCGAAGATATTATGTCTATTCTTATGCGCAAACGTCCAAACCAACATTCCAACCGAATTTCGGCAAATCCAGTTTGCAAGTGGCACAAAAGAACAGCACATTTTTGTTGTGCTGCCAGTAAAATAAATATTTATATATTGTTTTTTTCATTGTAGCAATTTCTAGTCTATAGCCAGATTTTTACAAGCGGCAAAATCAAAATAATTAACTATCGACATTCAGTAATTCTTAGTTCAGCGACTACGCCTTTATAAGACTATGGAAAATGTTTGATTTTTCATAAATAACTTATTGTTTTATTTTTTTTCATGATTTTAAAACCTTATTCGCCATTTCGAGCATTATCGTATTTGATGAAATACGTCAATGGGAAATAAAAATATAATTTTCACTTAATTGGTGTGAAAATTATATTTGTGTGAACCATTTTAGGTTAAACTGTACGACAAATACGTACTACAGTTTTAAAAGTTGTTATATTGAAACAGCGTAATATTGTTGTCAAACAAATTAATCGTACTTAATTATAAATATAACCTTATTTCAATATTATCCGATTTTCTTTCGTTTTCAATTCATCTTATTTCAGCGAATACACACTCAAAGATAACACAATGTTTTTTATTGTCAATAATAAATCGATTCTTTTATTCTAATCCATACTCTAAATTTTAAAGTATAGATTAAGAGTATAAAACCTTGTCATTCATTGTTGCTGACAGATACAAAAATGAAATTTTCGCTCGAATATTGGTTTTGTGCGATGTCATGTACAAATATTTCTTATAATTTCTTTTTTAAAATGCTCCATGCTTTTCAAGTCAAACAAAACAATGTTGTTAAGCCAAATATTTCGACAATTTACCATCATGTTAAATATTTGACTTATAAAACTTTTATATAATATACATCAGTGACAGAAAATTTAAATTAACTTTGATTATACCACGTATTGTGTTACTAACTGTGACACGTGTTTCGCCTCTTTCAGAGGCATCTTCAGACTTACTATCGCAAAGTTTGCTTAAGTAATGAAGCAAGATTGATTCTAACATTTTAAAATTATGAAAATACAAAATGGAGTTTTGGGTTTTTTCCTTTTAAGAGGAGCAAGGAGGGGGGTGTAGAATCGAAATAAAGCAAACAAATAATGATACTAATGAGTTGCAATCAATCAGATTGGGATTTTTCCTTTTTAAGGGAAGCAAAGAGGGGATTATAAAATCGAAACAGAGCAAACAAATTTAATCATACTACTAATGACGTTAAATGAGTTGCAATCAATCAGATTGGGATTTTTCTTCCTCTTTGCTTCCCGGAAAAATCCCAGTAATGTCCATTTGTAACAGAATACGATTAAAAAATAGGTTCTTTCTTGTTAAACGTGCATCAAACAGTGCAAAATTGACGCGAAGAAATATTAAAATTGTACTTTGCTTCCTATAAATAGAATAGCGATAGAGAACGGAAATAAGCAAAATATTAAATTGTATGTATGTGAACAATTTTGGCTCAAAAAATACTACTGTATTGTAATAGGGCCGATATTTTTGATTATATTGAAAAGAAATATCATTCATAAAGGTATTTAATAATAAAAATTCATTAATTATGTATTTCGACTGAGGGTGCTTGATGGAATTTCTATATCAAATTTGAATTGTTTGAATTTTGTACTTTTCCATGAGTTTTGTCGCTAACGATCCGGGTTTCGCCTTTCGGCATCTTCAGGCATTCCAAGTGCACGGATGTACTTGAACTGACGCGTAGTAAACAGTTTGTATCGTTTATATACAAACATATAAGTAGATCACTAAGTTAAAAGGCTATTAAAATGTAAATTAGCGAAAATTGAATGTATACAATTTTCAATGAATTAAGTGGGTTTGTTATAATTAAGGGGATTTTTTGAAAATACTAATGACTGGATAATAACATTGGCATGTTTAAAATAAATCTAGGGTTTTATCCGACCTATTATTAATGAGTTGATTTGTTTTTAAGCCTTTGAATAAATATTTAATGATAGCAAGTGAATTAGATTCTAATTCGAAAACAGTTTGTAAGCCGTCAGCAAACCATCAGAAGTACACAAAAGAACATAGCTACTGTCTCTGGTCCAGTCGAAGAAAATCACGGGGACAACGGAAATTTGCAAGTATTTTAATGTTGCAACAATAGAGCCGTTCGTTACTATAGCTCTGTTCTTCTGCGTACTTCTAATGGTTTGCTGACGGCTTGCAAACTGTTTTCGAATTAGAATCGAAATGAAAGCTTTTAGGTTCTAACTCGAAAACAGTTTGCGCAAACCGTCATCAAACCGTCAGAAGTACGCAAAAGAACAGAGCTTTATACTAAATTAAAATAATAAATATATTGTTCGACTTAACACTAGTACTTCAACTATTAGAAAAGTTAATTCTGGATAATAATCATAGCACTCATGTATGTTTGTACCTAGATTATTTACTATTTTTCTAATGTAAATAATTTACGTATGCTGCGCTTTTTTGTGCGATACGTGCAATTATCATGCATGCTCCCAATTCGAAGAGAGACAACTTCACTTCAGTGGTCCGGCGATGGATGCAGTGAAATCGATATTATTAATTGCTCACCTGACAGGACTTTCATGCATCTGCATTGCGCTGTGTTTTTAAACGAATATTACCAATATCACATCTATTTCACCGAGAAAATAAGCAAAAAATATGTCTAATGCCGTCGATGAAAGGTAAGACCTGTCAGAATGAAAACCTTTAAATGTCTGGCATGTATTGACACCAGACAAGAACATGGCACTTGGACATTCATTGTTTTTTCAGTGAAATAATTTGTGTATTTCATTTTATTTTGCAGGGTTACCGATGAGATAGAAGCTCTGGAAGCTATTCTCTTGGATGATGTGACGGTACACTCGAATAATTCGGTTCCATATTTAATCGAAACGATTGTACATCCATCGACCGGAGACGACATCGACCAGCAGTACGTCTGCGTCACTTTAGAAGTGACTCTGACTCCGGATTATCCTGATACGAGCCCGAATGTCAAGCTACGGAATCCGAGAGGTCTCGATGACTCATTGATAGACATGATAAGTTCCCAGGTCCAAGACAAGCTATTGGACTGCCTGGGGCAACCTGTAGTTTTCGAATTAATAGAGGTATGGATAAACACATAGTAATTTTCGAATATGTGTTCTCACTTAATGGTGAATCGAACTTCCTTTTGCATTTCTTCTTCAGTACCAGGGGTCAGCAAAAAACTATCACATCTTAGAATGCTAGTGAATCCAAATACAAGCTTAGAATGCCTTTTGTCAATGTTTGAATTCATCAATAGATAATGCTCGCAATGTTTAACACATCGGTATTGTTCATTCGATTCAATTGTACAATTAGTAAAGGTGCTTTACACACACTTTTTCTCTTAAAAAATTTGCAAAATTTGAAAAATGCAATTTGCTGGGAAGCTTCATTACGAATAGGAAAATATCGAAAAACCCTAACTTTGAAATTACGAAAACAGACAATTTATGTGAATCACAAAACGATTTTTTTTCCATTTTCTCTAGGTTTGTTTGTAAGAAGTTCCACTTGAAATGTTGTGTTGACTTTTTCACACTATATCAGTATATTAGTATTTCGGGTAAATTTCCCTGATTTCCATGTATGTTAATTTGTCATTTTCCTATTTTTAATAAAATTTCCTACATAGCCGATTGTTATTAACGCCATTTAGTTTATTTTCAAATAGAAAAAGATTAGCATGTTGCAAATTTAATATCTTTCCACCATGAATTGATAGTCAACACACTGAGGTCCAGACTTGAAAACGTTGTGTTTCATAAGTAATGCTTAGGAGTCTGTGCATATATATATGTATATTGTGCCGAGCGTTTCTTAATAATGCAAAAATTCATCTGCCCTTGAATATTATGTTTTACCTTGATGCAAAGATAGCACTGGTGATACTATTCTTGATATCGATGGCAGCCAGATTGTATGTTTTTTATACTTTCGATGGTTTCGGCGGTAACCTTGTGGAAGTTCATTTTAATAGAAAATTTAAATTAACTTTGATTATTCCACGTATTGTGTAACTAACTGTGACACGTGTTTCGCCTCTTTCAGAGGCATCTTCAGACTTACTATCGCAAAGTTTGCTTAAGTAATGAAGCAAGATTGATTCTAACATTTTAAAATTATAAAATTACAAAATGGATTGGGTTTTTTTTTTTTTTTTTTCCTTTTAAGAGGAGCAAGGAGGGGGGTGTAGAATCGTATGTTTTTGAATCGAATGTATGTTTTTTCATTGCATAAAATATAAATGCTATAAGATTAATCAGATTTTGTCTGCTTATTTTCATTTATTGTTGTCTTGGAATTACGGTCCCGGACAACCGTCGAGTACTGTGTATAGTATGTACTCGGCGGATCAGAGGGATGCTCGCATGTCATGGGAGGAAGCATAGCAATTGGCAGGCTTGCTCCATATAGAGGGTGAATATGGTCAAAGAAGAAGAAACAATTATGTGTGATTGATGGCTTTGCCCAGCACAGCAGTGACCTTTATTTAAAACTCAACCTTTGTATTGATCAATTTTCATATCGACTGTGGAAAGGAAAAAGGACGTAACCCACACGTATCAAATTGTACAGGAGGCGCAAAAAACGTATTTTGATGATTTTGGGCCATATGCAAATTATGAATTATACACAACCTTTAAGTGCACAGAGACTTCTAAAGTGGTGTTTAATTGACATAATCTAATATTAAACTAAGAAATTGTCTAGGAAAAACCTTTATTTCAGTCTTTTTTCTTGGTTTTAATATTTTACAAAGTCATCATTTTCAAACTTAAAAGCAAAATTAAGATACTTATTCGGCATTTGTAGCTTGCATCCTTTTGACAGAACGTGTATCAAGTTTGATACATTGTGATTAACGAAAAAAACCTGTTTTGAAAAAACTGTGGGTTACGTCCTTTTTCCTTTCCACAGTCGATATACAAGTCTTATTTTATCACTGAAATGTGTAAGTAAAATAAATAATATTTACTGATAATTGACTGAAAATTGACGAGCAAAATGAAAAACAACTACAATTTTGACAATTGGTTTCGTATAATAATTAAATATGAGAAAATGCAATCATGCTTGAAAAGATGACTGTGAAATGATACGGATGGCTAAAATTCTTCTCCACTTTTAGTTAATCAGGGAAAATTTGACGAAGAGTAATTTGCCGACCGGCCAATGTGTGATTTGCCTGTATGGATTTTTGGCCGGTGACGCTTTCATCAAGACCCCGTGTTACCATCATTTTCACAACCACTGTCTGTCGAGTCATTTAGTCGCCGGCGAGAAAAACTATAAAGAAGAATTGGACAAACTTCCATCTTGGCAGAAACAACAGGCCAAACATTATCAGGTGAGCATGAATAGAGATCTGCAGTCTCAAATATGTTAACATTTCATTTATCATTCATCATAATTAAAAAAATTAACTTTGTCATTCTACTGGCTGTGTTACTAACTGTGACACATTTTTCGCCTATTCGAGAACCATCTTCAGGGTTACACTCTCTTAGGGTTTTTATCTATTGAGTAACTAGACTACCTTTACTTATAAATTATAATATGTAATGAAAAGAATCTGTGAATAAATAACTGTTATTATAATTAATTATATCAAAAGGATATTTCTAAAAGTTTCTGTTTTAAAATTGAAATGATAGCTTGAATGGTTCCCTATGTATAATGTTTTGAGTATTTTAGCCTACTTGTCCGGTATGCCGTGAACCTATTAGCTGTGACGCGAGTCTGTTGGGATCTGCGCCCCCTCCGAGGGAGCTATTGGCGGCGCGGCAATTCGAACTGACGAGTGAACTGCGAGCTCTGCAGTCTCGAATGGCCGATCTGTACCAGAGGCAGCGTAGTCGCGGAGGAATCATCGACGTAGAAGCGGATCGATCCAAATTGCTCCTGCTCACCACCGATGAAGGAGCCGCGTCATCGGTAAGAATTATTTTTCAACACAGGATACTGTATATTAAGCTGTCTGATTTTCTTAAACGAAAACAAATATTTTTCATTTTTATATGGTGGTTTTATTTTATTGAACTTAAATTGTGCCGGTGTTATCATTCAGACGGACGGTTTGGGAAACAGTCCCTCGGACGATTCACCACCAGAAGAAGTGAGCGGATCCAGTAATGAAAACAGCACGTCCAAGCAGAATGACATCCCTGAACCCGCCCCCCAGGGGAACCGGGGAGGATACAAGGGTCCGTATCGCGGTTTCAATCGCAATCGAGGAGCGGGCAACCGGAGAGGAAATCAAGGCCAGCACGGCCGAGGCCGCTCGGTGAACGGAACGGCCTCGTGCGCCTCCTCAACTAGATGACGATGGCCTTCTGTGAATCCGTCTCTCGTCCCTGTCGCCACTTAGCAGACGTTCCGCGCTCGATTGAAAGCCAATATGGGGCGCCGATCACGCGCCCACCCCTTTTCAAAACAAAAATGTTTTCCCCCGATCCCGTATCGACCGATTGATTGACGATTGCGACTCTTCGGGATTGCAGTCGGCGGTTTCGCGGCCGCGCACCCCGACGGCGGAGAGACCCCGCACTGCGTCGGCAGACCGTTATCGCCGAAAATATTGTTTCCGTACGGAAGTACGATTTAAATTGTAAGGCATCGACGTGCAAACGGTACGTCCGTATCGTGTAATTAGGCTCGCGTAAGTTCCCGCTTTCCTCGGTAATCATTCGCCAATTGTCAAATATCATTCGAGTCGAGTCTTTCCCTTGTCGCTCGTTTTATAAATTTTAAACAGGGTTTTTTCATCACCGAAGCCTGTCTTCGAACGGTTGCGGCGTGAATCGTCGCCGTCGTACAATTTTACATTCATCCTATTCGAGGACTATCTTAAATGTTGCTCAAAATTCTCTTATTCCGTTTTCGACGAACGAGAGAAGCACCCGCCCCGGTGCCCTATATTGGATTTTTATCGAAATATAATATTCGCATGTTTAAACTTTCTCATTGTCACTTTCTTATTACACATATATTATACATTCCTAGTCATACTAAAGCTAAGACTTTAGTAAATATTACCACGTATCTACCATGATTATTGATATTAATCGTAAATGTTCAATTAGTATATCTATGTTTACGTGCAAGTGTGTAGTTTTATAATTATATTGTAATTTTATTCATTGAAGCACAAGAGAAACATATACTTGACTCGATACCATTTCTGCATCGTAAAGATATATTAATTAATTTGCACATTCTAACAATTTTAATATATAATGCGATTATTTTTTTATGGTACAATTATACAAATACTGAAGGAATACTCGATCTTCTCCAAAACATATTTTTTAGTGCTTACTGCGATGAATTTGATTTCGTATACTGCAATAAAATATATGATATAAAAAAATTGATTATCGACCTTCCTATATAGTTTGTTTTTTATACAAAATGAAATAGCAAATTATAGTGTTTACATACAAATAAACTTAATTGTTTTTCAGTGACTTTTTGAGGATTAGGGACTTGAAAATAAAAAATAAAAACACCTTAGGAGTTGTCCAGAATTTTATGTATTTGTTTACCCTCTCATAATTGTCAAATTTTGTCACAAAATATCTTGCCACACTGTCTAAATTACATCACAACCGTGTGACCTTTTCTCATGAAATATTCTGTTATCAGACAGCGCGTTACACTTTTTACAATATGGGGATTTTGTCACATTATATTATTAGACCCCTCACTCTGCTCGAGTCATGTATGGATAGCCCCTTTATTGATAAATAAATATTCACTATCTAAACAAATGTCAACTACATAACAAGGCATTATGAGGATAATGTTACTCAAGTTAGCATCACTGACCAGTGATGAAAAAGTCCAAAAATACATAGACCAAATTTTCTGAATGCATATCGGCAATGGATTTTCTGATGACTATCAACTGTACGTAGTTAAACAGAAGACAACTAACCCCAAAGTTTTCGAACTGAGAAATACGTGTTTGAAAGTTGGAGACCGTAAAGAATTATAAAGTTGCGGGTTAAACACAACCATTATGATTTTTGTGGTTTTCATTAGGGTGGGATGTTTTCATTTTAATGTAGACATTTTAGAATATGTGAATATCTCAATTATGCAAAAATGAGATTTGGACAGTTTCTGTTTGACTACGTCAAATGAAAATGCGTCTTGTCCACTATCATTTAGGAATTTTGGGCGTGTGTCAATCATTACGAGAACCTAATCCCTCGATTTAAATCCTAGGAGAGAGATTAATGAACCGTTTAATCTGAATTGATTGAATCTCGATCAGTGTATTCTTTTGGCAAACTGTCTACCAAAATATGGGTGTAGCATCAAATTTAAATTATTTGGTCACACATTGTAAAATTTAAAGATCTGTTTGTATTGTGTACCTTTATGCAATCCGGGATGAATATTTGAGGAACAAACCTTTAAAATCATTGTTATAGCAGCTGAATTCCGTAGCAGTTATTTTACTTTTATAAAAATCGCTGTCAAAGTTGTAACCTTGTAATAAGCAAATTTTACAGAAGGTATAAAATATCTTGCCATCGGTGGATTTAACAAGTTCTCTGTGATGAATTATATTAAGTGGAAGATATTACTTGTTCTTGCACAGTTTTAGTTAAATCATTATAATAGATACAATGTGGTTCAACCAAAATGTGTGAAGTTAGAATAAATATGTTATATTCTCATTTTTGGTCAAAACAGAGTTAGATGTCTTTATACTCAGTCTGCGATTTATTAAATTAGTTTCATTTTTTGAAGATCATTCATGCCAAATACAATAAATATGTTATTTGTTATAATAATATAATGCAAATAAATTATAAGCCAATATTTATGATAGGAATAGGTTTTTTCGGACATATTTCTCTTATCCTGATGTACGCCTTTACTGAATGAAATCTTTGTAAATGAATATTGACGGAAACATTGATATTTTGACTTGTATACCGTGGGACAATTAATTGTAGCTAAAACTGAAGAGGCTTTTTCTAGAATATAACTATTATGCTTTATATCAACTTTTTCTTTGTATCACTATGTTATGCTGCTACATTTAGATAATTTATTTGACAAAAATGACAGTTGACTGAATGATAGTTTTGCTAAAACGTACACACTTAAGAAAATATGGTACGTTTTGCAAGGTTTTAAATTTTTATTTCTGCTTACATCACTGAGATAAAATCCATAAATATATATAAGAAAATTTGGGTTTTCTATTATACCATTCTGACTGGTCATCTTTTGAATATTAAATATTGTAATGATTGATTTTGGATTCTTCTAGCAAAACATTTTTACATTGCAACAAATCGTTGTTAAAAATAAATAAATCAATAAATAATACGTTTTACATATCGTCACGTTTCTGGCAAAAGTTGGTAAGTAACAGATTGATGGTTCTAGGAAAACGGCAAATAGAAAATTTCAGCTTTTAACCCTTAGAGGAGTGAATAGATTTATACAGACCTTACTTTAATTTACTGCCTTTTCTTAACATGACAATTTTGTGACTTTTTCCCAATGAATATATGTAATTTGTACTTGTATCGACTGTGGAAAGGAAAAAGGACGTAACCCACAGGTTTTTCAAAACAGGTCTTTTTCAATAATCACAATGTATCAAACTTGATACACGTTCTATCGAAAGGATGCAAGCTGCAAATGCCGAATTAGTATCTAAATTTAGCTTTTATGTTTGAAAAAGATGACCTTGTAAAAAGTTAAAACCAAGAAAAAAGACAAATAAAAGTAGACAATTTCTTTAATTAATATTAGATTATGTCAATTAAACATCAGTTTAGAAGTCTCCGTGCAATTCAGGGTTGTGTATAATTCATAATTTGCATATGGCCCAAAATCATCAAAACACGTTTTTTGCGCCTCCTGTAAAATTTGATATGTGTGTGTTACATCCTTTTTCCTTTCCACAGTCGATATATATGCTTACAGAGTGTCTACTCATGTGTTAAGTTTAAAGTACTTCTATACTCATTTACAGAAAAGTGGCGCCTACGTACATGTACGTCCATACTCTAAAGGTTAAGATAAAGTCTTTTAGCATCAATATTTTATGTTACATAGATAATTATAATATCAAAATATAGATGCATTACTCTTGATCTGACACAAATAAGAGTTTAAAATGAATAGACAGGTACGATTGCCTGCATTTAATCAGTATTAGTAATAATTGCCTTTAAAAATTAATGGTGGAGTTATTCCAATCAAAGAATTTCTTTGTATACTTAACTCACTTTGTCAGTTTTGTTAGTTACCAACTTCTGCCAGAAAGGTGACGATATATAGTATATATATAATCAACATAGATTTACTTAAAAGCAGTATTTCATACATAACATTCAAATGATGTATTTCATATTTGGTTAGTGCGTTTTTGTGTCAATACTTCACAGATTTATCAAATTGTCAGTTACTATTGCAGATAAATGATTCTGTTGCTAATAAAATTATACCATTTAACGGCCATTCTTATAATAATTAAAATTATATTTATATTTTTTATTTAATAAAAAATGTTCCTAATAATATCATTGAGGTGTAAAATACATACCTTTATTTCAATTCGACTTCATCTGCGATTCAATTGCTCATGTGCACTATTTCCCTTGACATTACTCGTTTATTAACTATCAAATGCTGATCTCGACGTGTGCAGACATTGTACGATATTTCTTACGTTTGTCTTTTTTTTTGTTACATGTGAACAGGTTGGTGATGTTTTATTGAAAGAGCAATGCTAATGACTAATAACTGTTTTACAACATTCAAGAGTTTAACACGAACTTTATTATATCAAAATGACGTAAATCTATTTTTAATATTTTAATTTTAGTATTGCAAACTGGAAAAAACACGTGGAGAATATTGTTTAAATTGAAAAAATAAAATAAAAAACTGTTAAGATAGATATATCTCATTTGTCATCAATTGCCTATTGTTTTTGCTCAATAATTTGAAGATGTTTTTGATACAGTTAGCAATGAAGCGTATATTTATTTGCTCTTTAATTTGAATGCAATCTTTGCAGAAATGAGAAGTCTCAGCTATTTTGATATCTTCAATAGCAATATGTAAAATGACATGGAGTGACATTGTGTGTTGGTATTAGAAAAATAAATGTGATGCGACATGCACAATAGCTATATTAATTATAATTGTACTTATGTTAATATATTTATTTTATAGATAAATTATTTAGCATGTATAATTTTATGAATTTAGATACGTAAAAATGGATTTAAATTTGTTCTTTATTATATTTTGTTGTATATTTTAAATATATCAATAAATCATCGTGAAGTTACCCTATAAAATATGTATTTATGATCTCCCTTGCCATATTTGACCCCAATGCGCTTTGTTTTGATCTCAATGTTTTCATTTTTCCTGAAATAAATAGATACATTAAAATATTGCCAAATATTGCTAAAGTCTCTCTTCCTTGCCTCAAATTTTCTATTTGCCCTGCTTCATTAATTTCATTTGACCGTCACATTTTCTTAAGAATAGCTCTACAAAATGATTTCGTTTATTTGCTATATTTTACCTTTAATATTTCTGTTCATTTGACAAAAGATTTGAACTATTCACCATTCGCTAATTCAATTCTTGTCACTTGAAGAGATTTCGTGATTGATCCTAGTGTAATAATATTACGAATTGAATATTTACCAACAAATTGAGCTTTTTTGTTATTAAGTGTGAGGAAATTAAGACTGAGAATAATCGAAAACACTACTCACAGCAGTGTCCTTCACTTTCTTTTTCTTTGATGCCAAACGTTTTTGCTGCAAGAAAATTAAAACATGTTTTGTGAATCCAAAAAAATCATAAAAAACACATTCTTATACGGTAAGTCCAGGTATTTATTGGACACAATTGACACTCTTATACTATGGTCTCCCGATGTTTTTGTTTGGCGTTTGGCAATTTGATATTATTTTTTTTATGTTAACTCCAAACCTCTCACTTATAATTGTCTTGAAACGAAGGAATCCAAGTGCTTATTCTTTTTTTTTAGTGAAAACAAGCAATAGGATATTTCTATATTAAAAAATACTGAAAACGAATCTTACTCTCTTTTTCTCCGCCCGTGTCGCTAGAATCTGGCGCCAAGCTCGCTGTATGATTCGAGCCGCATGCTCCATGAGGAATGTTGTCATTTTGTTAAGAATCTCTTGCTGATATTCGGC
The DNA here is from genome assembly GCA_030503985.1 of Himalopsyche tibetana. Lineage (NCBI taxonomy): Eukaryota > Metazoa > Arthropoda > Insecta > Trichoptera > Rhyacophilidae > Himalopsyche > Himalopsyche tibetana. Next base: position 1,022,226 of record JAPJYX010000006.1, read on the forward strand.
TTCTTTTTCAGCCATCAGCGGTATGTATATTGTCTCCTGTGCTTCAAATTGACCCTAGGTGAAACCGAAATCATAAAAATTAATTTGAAGTATTTTCCGCTGTGAAGTGGTACAGCAATCGAGACGGTTTGAGGTATGGCAACAAAGCGGTTACCTGCAAGTCTTCCAATTGCAATTTTTCGTCTTCATAATTCTTTGTCAGGTCATCTAGTTCGGCTTGCTTTGCACCTATTTCTTGATCATATTTGTTAACCCAATTCAAAAGTTGAGTTTCAACTTTGAGCCTGAAATAAATAAAACAAAAATTAATTTAGCAGAAAGAAAATATTACCCTGCCATATGCGATTATGTAGCTGAAATAATGGTGCCGTGATTCATTTCATTACATTTACCTCAACCCTCTCAATGACTTCTCATTTTCCAAATTGTCATTCAGGAGATTCTCATAGTTAATCGTAGTTTCGTTATCGTTTGCTTTTAAAATTTCGTACTTACTGTTATGTAACTGTTTAGCTGAAAGCATTTGCTTCTCGGAATCCAATCTGAAAACGGACTCCGTAAAACAAAATAGTATTTATCTCGAGAACAATAAAATTCATTCATACTGATTAATATCTGAATAAAAGATTGCCTAGGCAACAAGTGGCGATTAAGTCTCACAGCTCATGTGTTACTCATCACTGAACCGACAATTTAAAATGCATCTAATGCAAAACTCTGCAGTGTTCAGTTGTCATTTCTAGACCGAAAAGTTGATAAACAGTGCATTGCTCATTCTAGCAGAGTGTGCTGTGTGAGATTATTCAAGAGCATTAGGCATTGTAAACTCTGTAAGAAAAGGCTGAATCATATACGCAAGATGTGAAGACCAACAAACAATTGCCTGGCTTTCGTCAATCATAAGTATAAAAAATATTCATCAGTTCTCACAAAAACTTACATGTTCTTTTTAATAATCGCCTTACAATCAGATTTTAGAGAATCGATTTCTGTTTGAAGTTTTTTCACTGCTTCATCTTTTACTTGAAATTTAGTGTCAAAATTATTCTGCTCCTGTTTTAGTTTATTACTCACATCTGAAATGAACGAACCACATAAATTTGTATAAATAAATAAGGACGGTGGCTTTTGAAGAAATCAAAGTTATTATTATTTTATTTACCTGCAATTTTTAGCTTCAAAGCTTTATTTATTTTGCTCAAATTTCTCAACATGATTTTCTTTTTCAACTTTTCCCCTGCAGTGATCTTTAACTTTTCAATCATACGATTTTGAAGTCGGCATAAAGAATCCAAATACAATATCAAGAAATGAGCGCTGCTGTCTTCCTAGAAATAACTATAACATTAATAATTATTACGCAGAGGCGAGTGATCTAAGCGTGCAAAAATTTGTATCACGATGCAATATCTTCTTCTTTTCTCTCGGTGACATTTTCAATCGAAGATTTTTGACCAAATTTCATTATATCTTTCAGTTGTGTTGCATATCGGTTTCCAAGGGAATGTTCATGACGGTGGTTTCCCGTTTCTATCTGTCCGGGCAATATTCACTAACCTAACTCGAAGCTTGGGGAGATACACATTCAGTGCGACAGCAATTAACATTCAATGACAATCAAATTTGGAATTATTTACCTGCTTAGTTTGAGACTTCGACTTTATTTGCAATTTGGTATCGATGATCAGTGCATTTTTTTTGGAGAGCACACATGAAAAAATAAATAAATTACAATGAATATAGAAAAACACCGATTAAGAGGCTTATTTAATAACCACAAATACAAAAATAGCCAGATACTTACATTTTTAATGTAATTCGGAATTTTCGAAAGCAATTCTGGATGCTTCATCACAATATAAATTATCTGAGAGAGCTCAAAATGCAATTTTGAAACAGGTTGTGTAATGATCTGAAAGTATTGACAGTATGTTCAATTATTGCACAATCAAATAAATTCATCTTTCATTTTTAGTACAATAAACTTCTTATTGGTGATGTCTTATTATTCAATAAAGAATACTTATAATCTATATTGAATAATATAAATAATCTGGACAAAATATATGGACCAAGTCTTTTCACTCTTATATTCAAGTATTTCGAATGATAGTGAGTCATTTTCTCTGGATAAAATCACGTGTTATTTGGAGGCCATATGCTCCACATTGGGAGCGGACATGGATATAAAAAAAATGCAGATTTATTCAGAAATGAAATATAAAAATGCAAGCACCTGTTGGATTTCTTCTTTAGTTACAGGTCTATAAATAAACGCACATTCATTGGGTGTATGTTTTGGATTTCCATATTTTGCCAAATTTATCTTTACAAAGGCTAGTTCATCAGATCCCAATGCAGTCTCCAGAAAGCTGAACATCTCATCTTGACTGATAAGCAGAAGTGCTATCGCTACTTCGGTTTTCGTTATAATTTCATTGAAAATGGATACTATCCTTTCGGTTTGTATGTGAATTTCAAGGTCTATTGGTGATATTTCTACAAAAAATAAATAAATATTGCTTTTATGTTTCTTGGTGTAACGAAATTTCCATTTTAATAAAATATAAACTTATCCACAGTGAGTGGTAAAGAATATTCTCATTCAAAAATAGTAATTGTGGTGAATCTCAGTGGGAAAAGATTTTAGAAAATTCGGAATGGTGCATTTTTATCTTTTTGAACTGACTTTAGATATTTAAAATTTTAATGCATAAATATTAAAATTAAAAAAAATGAATTAATTTTCTACAACTATAAATTAGCATGGGTAAGATATAAAAAATCAAATATTTCATTAATTTCATTAAGGCATCATAAGGTGTTATAAAACAACTTTTTCTGTACATAGTTAAGTTTATTTAAAATTAACCTGTCATGAAAGTTTTATGAAAAATACAAGCTAAGGCATGTTCTGTAGATCCTCTAGATGAGTCTGAATCCTGCATGCCCCTTCATCCGATCGAATATTCTATCACTGAATGTCTTTCACCTTTCAGACAGTTGATAGGATGTACCCAGTGGAGCTATGGGAGCCTAGCATAGCTTGAAAGGCAGGAAAATGAATACCAGAAGACGGAGAATCTTGGAGCGATAGTGTGGTTGCCTTATGCTTCTTAATTAATTGTTGAATATTTAAAATGGTTAAAACAAGAAGGATCCCTTTACTTTTTAACCGGTTCCCTGCTACGGACGTGTTAACACGCCATACAATTTCGTGCTCGTAGGCCCGGACATGTAAAATGTGCGTGTTTAAACGCAGCACTTGAGCCGCGGTTTAAAGGCCACAAGAAACGTATTTAATAATTTTAAAATATCATGCATTTAGTGACATCTCTTGTAATTATAGTGTGATAACTTTTAAGGTGTTTACTGTCAATACTTGGTGGAAAGGCATTATAATAAAAATAATAAAAGATTTTTAGTACTTTTTCCACATAAAATTTATTAGATCATAATATTAATAATATTATCAGTTGATAATGCTCGCGATGAGCGAAACCGGTCCTGATCTAATAAATTTTATGTGGAAAAAGTACTAAAAATCTTTTATTATTTTTATTATAGTGTGATACTTAAACTTCCAAGATATTGTTTTGTAATCTATAATATATCGATTTTAAAAAAAGATTTTTTGTTGTGCTCAAACTTGTTGCTAGCAGGGCTAACTAACGTGGCGGAAATTTCTGTTTTTGAAACGTTTTTTGATAAATGATGGCGGAAATGACTGATCGTGTATTTATATGGTAAGTGTTTGTGATGTACTATTAATTTATGTACAAAAAGTACATATTTATTAGGTTTTACTTTTTGAGAGAAAATCACGGCCCTCCATGCAAGGCCATATTAATACCGCACGACACAGATCAAGTTAACTGAAACAGTGAATCTAAGCTCCTGACAAGTCAGCCACCCCTGGCCACTATATGGCTCTTCCATCATTCCCTGTCTCCCACTGATTGCTTTGCTTCGTCCCATTACATACCGCATCCCTCAGTTCCACAGAGTACATATTATGGTTAGTACCCGACAGTCCTCCAGGATGTCGAATTCCCACTGTTCAAAATAAGGGGCAGGCAGGATTGAAGCTCTCTGAAGGAATTCCTCCCAGTGACTACAAACATAACAAGGTGTTGCCTTGTATGTTTCTCTTGAAATCAAGCTGTATTGAGAACGTAGAATAATAATTGTGATCAAATTTTCCTACCATATTGATCAAGATCAACCCTTCTGTTGACAATTGGGCTGGTAGTTGTTTTATTTGAATTAGAATGCAAAGATGCTGCTGTAGAACAATCACTCTTCCCATCCATTTTAATGAAAGACAATTTTTAATCAACAGTTATTTATTTTCAAAACTTTTCCTATAATTCCTTTCCTATTCGATTGAATATTAGCTCAATAATACAGAAAGGATAATAACGTAACCAAGGAAATAACATTTAAATAATAAAAACGGATACAAATGACAACATAACAAATTAGTGTCACCCTGACAACATCTTTACTATTATTTTGTACTTTAGAATGTAAAACATTGTTCACAGACTAAATTTCAGTAACTTTACAAATTGACTTTAGTATAAAAATTAAATTGTGTCAAAATTGAATCAGTATTTCAACACATCACATTATTGTAATATTTTCTATTTTATTCATTACTTGTGACAGATAAAAAAATTCAAGAATCGTAATACATCAAAGGTATGTTTTAAAAATTTACATACTTACCATAATTATATCTTTAAATAAATAATCAATCCTACTTTGCTGATTGACGTTGCTTTGTGGTAACTCGCTGTATTTATGTATTATATTTATGAATCCTAAACCTGTCCTTTTGCATAAATCTATTGATATTTTGATTTGTATGCAAGAGCATGTGTCTGTGGTGATTTCACCTCTTATTACCGCACCCACTTCTTGAAATCAGGATACTATTGTTTTAACGTCATATTTCATATTGTGGTCGTAAAACAAGGGATTTTCCAGAGAAAAATCCATGCTTTTGTACCTGTACTCCATAAAGAGTTTTCATATAAAAAATATTTTTATAAATTTCAGTTTTATGTATATTCAGGTAACAGAGACTCATTTCACAGAGTTGACAATTTGATTCTGTTTGAGCACAATTTTTTTTATTAACGACGTGTCTTTGTTATAGCTATCACAACAGATATAATAAATTTTGATATAAAGTTTTAGAAAGAGAGATTTAAAATGGCTCCTAAAAAAAAAGGGAAAGCTAATAAGTTAGCCAAGATGTCTGATGAAGAAAAAGCACGCTACTTGCAGCATCGGGCCGATATCGAAGAAGAGGCAAGAAGGCGCAAACAGGAACTTATATCTCGCTATATGAAAGTAATACCACAAAGAATTTTATTAATATATTTTCTGAATGAATATATCTAAGAAAAACCTAATCTGACAAATTTTAAAGTATGAAATTATAGTTTGTCTTAATGCTAAAAATTCATGAATTCTAAGATTATTTAAGTATTATTATATTGACTACTTGAGTGTCACGATGGGTTCATTTCTTCTTTCAGAATAAGCTACATAAGGAAGAAATTTTTACAAAAGTTAATCTAGCGAAAATTAATCAACAATGGCGATTCATCCTTCGGAAGCTGAAAGTCAAACAATTGGATCAGGAACTCCAAGTAATTATATTTGTGTAAATAATGAAATTTTTGATACATCAATGATGCTTTTGCCAGATATTTAACAATGATTTTTATTTTAGATGATGATTATTTCTTTTACAAGAATGGCTGATTCCAAGAATGCCGTGATAGCAAGATTAATGACATATTTAGACGAAGCTGAAGATCAATATTCTCGGATGTTACAGTCTCATATGGAAATGATAAATCAGTTTTTAGGTAAAATGTTTTTCATCTAATAAATGCGTTTAATCAGAGAATCTCATACAATAACATATTACGATGATAGCTTTCATTAATCACTTTTAAGATGGTATCTGTTGATACTGGTGGAAAGGCATCATATGACAAAAATAAAACACTCTTTTGTAACAATTCCACATTTATTTATTAGCATAAGCATATTCAACTGACGTGAACTTTTGAATTAACATTTGTAATTTTGTGCCAGGAATGTATTTTCTCCTCAAGGTGATCTCGGGTTACTTCAGTGAAATTCTTCTGGAGATTATCTCAAATGATTGTAAAAAAAAATACACTACACGTTGATAATTATTACCTATATTCTTATCAAATATTTTTATTTAAATAATTTTACATCACTATAGTTATAATATAATATATTCTTTTACTGACTCTCAGAAACCAGCGGAGAAAGGTTGAAATTCTTTCACAATAATTTTGAAGAACAAAAGTATGCTATAATTGAGCAATGGGAAGAAGAATCACAAAATATGGAGTCAAATCAGAAAGACTCTGAATATAATTTGCAACTTATCATGTACCAACAGGACGATACTATCGATAAACAATTGAAGTCTGCCGAAGATGTGAATGCTCATTCTGCCAATCACATAATAATATTGGTAAATCACATTCATTCATTTTCAAAAAATAATTCAACCTTCAGGTCTTGATGGACATGCACAGCACGTAGACTATTTTCATATCTTAGGATGCATGATTTTTTTTCTTGTTTCTATATATAAATATTTTCTCTATGAGAGTTATTCCAGGTACTACTTACTTGTATTGTGTGTATACCACTATTTGTTTTTTGTAATTCTTATGAAAAATCTTGACTTATCATTTGTCCCTGGTACTAGAGACAATATGTTAGTCATCAAACAGTGAGTCAGCTGCGTAACCTTATTATGGAATGTTTGAATATATAGTTAGATATTTCTTAGTCAGATGCAGGATGTACATATAGTCAAATAACTATTTATATTAAACCGCTTGTTGCAATAGTGCTAGAAATCAATTTCAGACTTAACGCTATTTCAATGAATTATATATGTGAACTTAACCTTGGGAAAAAACTGCACTGTGGTTGGTGGAAATTGTCCAACCTTTCGAAACCATTGCAGGTTTCAATGTCACAAACCACCAGCCACAATAGCCTGCTTTCCCAAGATTTAATTCATACATGTAATAAATAATATATGAATTATGTTTTCTATTCAGATGGAGCAAGATTTAATTGATATGAAAAGACCCAAAGAACTTCAATTGGAACTAATGTGGAACGAAATGAAAGAAGTTTTCACAAAGTATGTCAATTATCACAGTCCAAAAATTCAGCAATATCAATCGCTACGTCAAAAAGATTCAATGTACCGGAGAAATATTAATCAGCACATGGAAAAGCTTTTGGCGGCTAGTGTAAGAATGTTTCAATTATTTTAGTAACCACAGTTTACATTCCCTGTAAACCGAGGGCATAGACAACCGGACAGCAATTTTGTGACCACTGCATACTGATAAGATGACAGCGCACACTCCCTCAACCAACAAGACAAACTGTTCATAAACAAGTCTAAATTGTCAAATGGGAACCTTACGCATCAGTTTTTCGATTGATTTATGAATTTATAGCATTAAGTACAGATGTATTTCATGCTTTCTTCACAATCTGTGGAAAATGAGGCATATATGGAGGGCTCAGTTAAAAGTGTTGATCTTTCTTAAAATGATTTATTTTCCTTGCCAGAAGATGAATAGCCAACATTACGATCATTGGCAGATTACCCCATAAGTGTACGAGGTGCGCGTTTGGGGCCTAAAACAGCATATATTTTATAAAACCCAAATAACTAAAATTTTAAATTCAGTTTTACTAATAAGAAAAACAGGGCCTCCAAATTTGATTGCGCCTGGGGCCTTCTAAGTGCTTAATTCGTCACTATTGGAATATTATTCGCCTAGACAAAATCAAAAAGTCTTTGGTTTATTGTCAGTCTTGTGTCGAAAAAACTAATAAAGTTTACTTTTTTGTGCAGGATCTAATTCTGCATTACCAAAATGAGTGGGAAAATCTTTCTGAAGAAATTGACATAAAGCAGAAAAGCACACATAAAAAAAAAGAATCAATGAGCAAGATGTACTCGGAAGGAAAGTTGAAAATGTTTAACCACCATATAAAAGATGAAGAACAGATGACTGTATTGAGTGTGGAAAGCTCTGAAGCAATCCAGGTAAGAGTGAATATTGTTTGTTAAGAAAAGTTTGATTGGGATTCTATTTTTCTTTAAAAAAATCTTTATCATGATAGTGATCAATTAGTTGGGTTAACTTTTTACTGTAAAAAAAATAATTCACAGAAATTGGAGAGTTTGGTATTGAAAGGCGAGAAAATCCTGCAAATGGAGTTGACATGCAAGAAATATGAAACAGATAGTGAAAAAGTACTTCCCTGGGATAATCTGACCGTTTCGTTTGACATGAACAATGCTAACTCTGATATGTTGGTGAGTATAACTAGCTGGTCGTCCTTCACTCACATACTGCATTGCATTTGTTTTTAGAGTGCATAATCATTGTTGCATAACCTATTTTCCAGGATACGATAGAAGCTTATGACATGCTGGAAAATTTCTGGTTCAAGTTGAACAGAGTAAACGTCCATTCCACTGCGCTGAGAGCAGAGAGGGATAGTCTTCGACAAGAAAACAAGCACCTTAAGACTTGTCTCAAAAATTATTTGATGGAAGCTGCTCTGGGAGACGGAAAAGGAGTCGCTACTGAAGTTTCTGGGAGACCAGCGAGCATGAGGATGTATAGAATTGCTCCATTGTCAGGAGGCAATCGTGAAGTCGCTAAAGTTATGTAAGAATTTGAAATATACAATGCTGTATTGTTAAAAGTGTGTAAAAAGTAAGGATGTTAGATTCATTGTTAAGCCTACAAACCCTAGGCTTCTCCATCTTTATGGTAATTTTTTCAGGAATCTCTTTGATAGCTAAATATTTTAATTCTTTTTTAGTTGGCAAGCCCAGCAGCGCTTAATCTCAAAACAATTTAAAACCTCGTCGCGTGCATGTTTAACACTCACTGGTTAGTCAGGCAATAGCGTAGCAAGAGGCTATGCCTGATCTACGGTCCTTGATTTTGTCACCAACTCTCCAACATTTTTTTCTCAAAAACATATTTTAAATAATGGTAGATTTAACCCTTTGATGAGTATCGACGTACCTGTACGTTGGAGTAGCTTGTCATCTATTATCTATTGCCATTCTCACATTTTTTATTGAATTTTTGTTATTTCTTCAGATATGGATAGTAGACACATCCATCAGTGACTTTTGGCCACCACATTATTTTTATTTTGTATACATTCTATATACTTTTGTATATATTCTATAGAAAATGAAGAAAATGATTTTTAAAAAAGGGTAACATTTGTAAACAAATCGGTAGCCATATAATATTGAGCGTAAAATTCTATGTGGGATCGATTCCTTCCTGGAATCGGCGTCTGTAGAGCGGCACATGGAGACAGATGAGAGCAAAAAAGATTTTGACGCAAAAGCGAAGTAATGGCTTCTAGAAAAATATTCAAAAGTAATAAAGAACTAATTTACTTTACATTTTTAACTGAGTTTTATAATTTAAAAAAAATATTTACTTCTTGAAATAATAACTAATATTCTTCCCAGATTGGTCCGTATCCAAAAAAAAGGTTTTTATATTTTTGTGTGTGGCAATACTACAAATAATCAAAATATAAGAAAAAACCTAATTTAGTAAAAATTAACACACCACAAGGGTTAAAGTGTTTTTTAAGCCATAAACTATTCTGACTGAGACTAAACTGATTGAGCCGTAGATGATTTTTTTTTTATATTAACTTAAACATTATTTCTTGAATAATACTTATTTTTAACATGTTTTCATTTAAAAATGCTCTATTTGATATTGAAGAATCAAGCTGCAGGTTTTTAAAATATGACAATGGTGTATAAAAGATTTGGAAAATCTGGAACAAATTGTTTAAGCAATTAACTTTTCGTCGTGAATTGAATTGCAGTATAAATAAAAATATAACATAGTCCAAAATATTATTCTGTAAACTAATTTCCTAGCTCCAACCCGGCCCGAGCCTAAATCTCAATTATTTTCATCCGCCCCTAGCGGAGTAGAGGCTGACAAGCCAAGCTCGAGCCCCTGCAGACCTCTGACAGGTATTTTTCCTTGCCGAGGATTAATTTGAGATATATTTTTCAGGAGACGTCCTGTGACATGCGTGGAAGCAAGTATTTGTAATGCGGTTCAACACGAGAGAAGAATCAACCAATGGAAAAAGAATAGTATCAACAACATAGTCATACGAAGACATTGTCAATGAAAATGTCCATATTATTCAATCATACTTATAACTGTGCCTGAGGTTTGTGATTCTCTGCAGAAAAAATCGAAATCCACAAAATCTTTATGGTATATAAATGCGGAAAGAAATAAAGTGACTACATTATTTTTTTTTTAATGGTATCAATTATCTACATTATTAGGACCCCCTGGAATTTTTATTTTATTTATAAGGCTAGGACAGGATAAGCTATTCTTGTTACGTCCCATTTTAAAAGATCGGATGGGTGAAAGAGAATTTTAGACATCACAAACATCGATGTTTAAAACAAAAATTCATCCATCGATTGAAAAATGAAACTGCCGGTACTGGGATTTGACTCCGTTAGTACTGCAACCAAGGCCAACGACTCTGACCACTCGACCACGGACCCGGCATTAGGCATATGTATGTTGTCTATGATTAGGTATAATTATATATTTAATGATCTTGATGATAAATAAGATGATTTCATTAAATTTTACTTGACATGTTTCATTAAGAAATTTGTTTTAAAGATATAGCTGAATATGTATGTATACATTTTTTTAAATTGACTATTATGATGACTGGGTATGGTGCAGTAATAATTACTAATGAGGAAGGTCCAATTGACATTTATTCGTATGAAATAGTTTCTCTAAATTGTCAAAAATCAATAAAAGTAATTATTATATTTTCCAAGTTAGTATACACTTAACTTAATAATCTTCATTGCTACCTCTCCAATTCGTCAACAGGTTTTGCATTCAAGCTTAACTAACCTGGACAGTCGAGCGCTGCCATTTTTATGTATTTCTGACAGAGCAGATTTAATTTATTTGTAGTTTAGGGTATATAATATTATTAAATACAATATTTTCAATCGAACCAAAAATTTCGTCTTTCATTTTCTTAATCCCGAGATTGGTCCGTTTGCAATCCCGGGATTGGATACCCTATTTAGCGCCCGCTGTGGTCTAGTTGGTTAGAGCTTGCTTTACCGACCAGGTGGGTCTAGGTTCGATTCCCGGTAAGGTCAAAATTGGATTTTTTTCAATTTTAATTTGAGATCTAAGACATGGGTGTTTGTGAAGTCAATTCTCCTTGAGTTTATCTCATGTGACATTTAAAAATTCTCATCGAGTATATCTCGTATGATCTTTCAACTTAAAAGTATTTGACGCATTGGCGTAAGCTGTAATGTCAAATATTTTTTTAAATTAAATTAAATTTAATTTAATAATTTAATAATAATATATCAAAGTTAAGTGTAACATAGCATCCCAATGAAACCGCGTGCTGTTGAGCGGAATGTGGTATAGATTAAGGAAACAAATTATTAAATAAAGTGAAAAATACTGTCAAATGTTTACTTTTAATTTTATTAAAAAATATTTTTTAATTTACAAAGGTACTGAACAGAAAATAATTAAAATTACAACCTTACATTAATTTACAGTATAAACTCATCCCCCGATTTAGACGGTCAAGGAAAATGTAATTTGGAAATTTTGTTTTAAGAATTGATTCAAATATGGAAAGTGCTCTTGAATTCCAAATAGACCTTCGAAATACAGTATGTATATAGAAATACACAAAGAATTTAAGAAAAAAAATTGAAACAGATAGTTATTTCCACTAAGGGAATTGATTTCGAAACAGTTAATTTTAATACAAACTTGTTTTAAACTTATCTAAACACGTATCTGACAAAGCACTCGATGCTCATGATAAAATTAAAATTTAAACAGTTATTACCGACAACTTCCAGAGTTAGGTTAATTGACTGGGATGGTTATTGCATTGAAAACTGAAAGTCAAGAAAAATCTCAAGTAGCTAGCGCTGATCTTATTCCATGTAACTAATTCCTTCATGACCATTCTGTCCCGATTCATTTTCTCCCAGGTTCCATGGATCATCTAAGGCACCGAGAAGTTGAACTAAAGCTTTGTGACCGTCTTTGTCGACGTCCCCCGCTTGTTCGGCAGGGAAAATGATGAAGTCTTCGCAGTTGATTGTTTTACCTTGCGCAACGCCATGGACTTCTACCCAACCGTCGATGTGCTCGCTTAGGGGACTTTTTAAGCGGACTGTTATGTCTTGTTCGTCGGCTGTGCGTATTACAAAATGATCACCATTCGAGTTGATAGAAGTTACGTGACCCCAACACATGACAGTTTCACCATTTTTCTGCATTATATTGCTTCCGATTACATATGGGATCAATTCGCTGTTGTCGGGGAATTGATTGTCATCCAAATCGTCGTGGCCGGACATTTTCGTGAACGAAACAACTGAAATCAGCAAAACACCTCGTAGACATATATAAAACACCAAGTTTTCTGAAACAGCGGGAAACCGGCGGAGAGGATTCGAACAATGTGTCAAAATATATGGCTTATGAGTATAACGTTCTATTACAATAGTAAAAAATAAATAATAGGTAAATATTATAGAATTTCAATATTTTTATTTAGCATTTACAATTTCTACCTGACATTATATATATAACAACCATACGATGCCTTCAAGATTCTAGATCCACCGTCAGCTTTTTTCCTTCCAAGTAATCCCCGAATCCCGTATTCAATAAATTTACGATTGACCATCAGTAACTTTTCAAAAAGGTTAGCTGGCTTTAATCATAAACGCATCCAAAGAAAAATAATAGGTGTGAACATTTTTTCTCACAACTGGCACAATAAATAATGTTTGCCTTTTGAGTTGAGAAATAACTCTTACATATCTCTCTCTACACACCTCTAAGTGCACGTACATTCACCTTTTATCTCTGCATCCACCCAATTGCACAATGCCGGCTATTGAAATTATCAGGTTGAAAAAAAAACAAATAAGACTTAGGCATATATTATAAAAAAAAAATCCACTAAAATTTATATTGTTAGCTCAAAGAAAAATAAGGTACCCGTAAAAGAAATACGTTTCATATAATTTAGTTTGATTAATCTATAAAAATACATGAGGAGCATGAATAAAAAATTGAAAAGTAAAACAATATTGTGCGATTAATCTATTTTTGTTAATGGTAGCATTCTTATTTCCAATAATTTGCAAATGGCCGGTGTATCAAACGTCTACGAAACGTATATACAGAAAGAGATGCTTCTATTACTGCTTCTTTTGATATAAATTTACCTATAAGTTGATAAATGAAGTAAGTTCGAAATATATTAACCATTATTTTTATTTTTAAAATCGATAACCGTTATGTTTTAGTGTTGGCGCAGTTAATGATTTTAATTTTTGCCTCGTGATAATTTTTGAAATATATAGGTGCGAATGCAATATTACGTTCGTTATGCGATTTTTGTTGACAATTATTACCGGCACTTATTTAAATAATAGCAGCTTAATGAAGCTCTCGTAATGACGAGATGAAAACCACTTCATGTATCTTCGCGCTAGTAGATGCCGGCGATAGCGAATAGTAAGGGTCTTGTTGGAAAAATAGTGATTGTTTACCGAATGCGATCGTTCATCCCGTAAAATTGAACTTACTATGCTCTCACATTATTTTACGTTGTTAGAATTGTTATACTATATCAAGAAACGTCAATGTTGGAACTAGGGCTTTAGTATGTATTGTTTAGTTATGTATGCATTTAAATCGTAATGTTAGGTTATCATTGGGGATATAAATGTCATTACTGACTTTTTGATTCTTTGAAATTATTGTCTTATTTTTATGATTTATAATTACAACTACATTTGAGTATTCTATGACTTGCACTGTATATTGTTGTTCACAGTAAAGTTGAAGATCCCAGTAATAAAACTTGTCTTGTCAAGTTTAGTTAGATACCAAGCGATATATCAAAATATTAGCGAAAATAGCCTGGGGAGTATTTTCCCAATTTTAAGTTGTCAGAAGAATTATGCATTCTCTATTTCTTAAATAAACGAGTCAAAAATATGCGCTTTGTAGAATGGAAGAAAAATGAAAGCACAAAAAATGAAGATGTTCAAAATTAATATAAAGAAATATTTTTTATTTTTTATATACATAAATTTCAACTTTGAGGAATGAATACCATAGTATGCCATATATAAATAAAAAGGGTTGGTAATCATTAACACTAGAGTCTGAAACTATTTGACAGATAATTCGGCGTTATTGTTGCCAACAGAAAAACATACTTTCTCTCTCTCGCTCTTATACACTCATTCGTTTGTGGTTCTCTAAGCAACTTCGTGGATCCAAACAATAGTGATTTACATACTCAAAACGTCGAAAACATGTGGATGCGAGCAAAGCGAAAGCTGAAACGCCAGTCCTATTTAGATGAATTCGTGTTTATAATTTCGTGTTCGTGCAATATTTTCGGAGTATTTCTAACAGTTATGAAAGACAATACGATTCTTAGGTATGTACAATTTTTACAAATAATATTTAATAATAATTATCGAGTTATATTATGAACTAAAGATGTTTACTTTTAAGATTACGGATATGGTGTTGTTCTTAGGTATAAACAATAATATTTCCTCTTAGGTATAAGAGCGAGAGAGAGAGAGAAAGTATGTTTTTCTATTGGCAGCACTGACGCCAAATTAACTGTCAAATAGTTTCAGACTCTAGTGTTAATGATTACCAAAGGGTTATCTTAAAGAATAGCGTCGTGAAGCATTTGACGTTTATCCTTTTCTAAATATCTTAAATTTTTTTTTTAATATTTCCGATTCCACAGCCCTGGTTAAAACTTAAGGTTGATTCAGAGAAGTGACGATATGGCTTACTTACTGATCACTACCTTCTTTTCATTGCTCCCTTACTAATTGTTCACAGATAAAAAATGGCTTTGCCTCCATATATTTTGGGTGGAAACGCAGCATGGGCCGCCATGATGGCACAGCAGCAGTTGGTGGCGGCTGCACAACAGCAACACCAACAGCAGCAGCAACAGCGAGTCGTTGCACAGCATCATGCCGCTGCTGCTGCACATGCTGCACATCAGCATGCATTGCATGCTCCACCTCCGCTGCCAAAGCCCGATGTCATCACTGATGATAAGCTGCAGGAAAAAGGTAAATTATTCACTGAAATGAAACACTACAAAATACGTTTTCAGTAATTACTTTTGCCATTCAAAAGTCAAGTTTTTTTATTGTAGATTTCGATGATCTTTTCATAAAACTTTAACATGCTTTTATGCACTTGAGAATTAGTGTTTCATACCGCCAACCCGAAGCATTTGTTTTTTAGAAGAAATCATATTAACAATACAATTTAATGAGAAAAAAAAAAAATTGTTGTACGACCACTGGACTATCATTATTTTTTAACAAATTATTCAAATTCTGTTATTTATTCACATTTTTTTTCTATTTAGCACAAAAATGGCAGCAACTGCAAACAAAGCGCTTCTCAGAGAAAAGAAAATTTGGATTTGTTGATGCTCAAAAAGAAGATATGCCTCCTGAGCACATAAGAAAAATAATTAGAGATCACGGCGACATGACGAGCCGCAAATATAGACACGACAAAAGAGTCTATCTCGGCGCTCTCAAATACATGCCTCACGCTGTCATGAAACTCTTGGAAAATATGCCCATGCCGTGGGAACAGATCAGAGACGTCAAGGTTCTCTATCACATTACTGGAGCGATCACGTTTGTAAACGAGATACCGTGGGTTATCGAGCCGGTATACGTCGCTCAGTGGGGTACCATGTGGATCATGATGCGGAGAGAAAAACGAGATCGTAGACATTTTAAAAGAATGAGGTTCCCTCCGTTCGACGATGAAGAACCACCCTTAGATTATGCTGATAACGTATTGGACGTTGAACCCTTAGAACCTATTCAAATTGAACTAGATTCTGATGAAGACAGTAGTGTAGCCACGTGGTTCTATGACCACAAACCTTTAATAGGCACTAAATTTGTCAACGGCTCTACTTACAGAAAGTGGTATTTGTCACTACCGCAAATGGCAACACTGTATCGCCTCGCCAATCAATTGCTTACGGACCTCGTGGACGATAATTATTTCTATCTATTCGATTCAAAAAGTTTTTTCACCGCCAAGGCATTGAATATGGCCATACCCGGAGGACCTAAGTTTGAGCCTCTCGTGAAGGATAACAGCGCCGGAGATGAGGATTGGAATGAATTCAACGATATTAATAAAATTATCATCAGGCAGCCCATCAGGACGGAGTACAGGATCGCCTTCCCATATTTGTACAATAATTTGCCACACTATGTTCAGCTGTCCTGGTTAGTAGTCTGTTCTATTTAAATACATTAAATTGTTGATTATGTTGCGGCTTTTTAAACTCTTAGTGTGATGAATTCTCTTCGTTTCATATAAAATGGCAGAGAGCATGTTATTTCACTATAAAGTTATACAGTCCATTCTGCTTGATTGGGGCTCATCGAGAAGTGTTTTGACCTGTTTATACTTAATCAGATAAAATTGAACATGACTTGCTTTTCTCTCAATTTTTTTTGATTTATTTCTATACAATAGCCAAGAGGTTAATAAATTATAAAATTAAATTGAAGGTACCATAGATTAATAGAAAATACCTGTAATTTAATTGTGATCTATGTTGTTTTTGTAAGTACACTTCTACTAAATCAGCACTGATGTAAGGCTGATGTTTTGATTTATATCCCAATTAAGCAATCTATTTTTCTATAATTTCTTTGGTTTGGTTATTACTACATACCATTAAAAATACATTGCTTTGAACCACAGAGCATTGTATATCTTAAATGAAAGAATCTATATGATATAATATGCTGGGTGGAATATTAAAACTGCTTTTTTTGAAAATTGAAGCCTCTTGTGGATTGATATTCTCCACTAATTTAAGTATGTCTGTTGGATGCTGAAATTCACATATACAAATAGTTTGTTAGCTTCAGTTTTATAAATTCGATTAATAAAAATCGTTTCATAGACTTTTTTTGTTTAAGGTATCACACCCCGAATGTTGTGTTCATAAAAACTGAAGATCCAGATTTACCTGCATTCTATTTCGATCCCTTGATCAATCCGATCTCGCACCGGCACGCTGTCAAATCGCTCGAGCCGACAATCGAAGAAGACGGAGAATTTGTATTGCCGGAAGAGATTTCGCCATTCTTACAAGAGACGGCTCTGTACACCGACAACACTGCCAATGGAATCTCACTTTTGTGGGCGCCTAGACCTTTCAATATGAGATCGGGTATGTCGATTGCCATTTGGAATATTTCATTGTGAACTGTGTCGGTGAGGGAAAATGTTTTGTGAAATCACGTTTCTCTGTTTTGCAGGCCGTTGCAGGAGAGCCATCGATATTCCGATAGTGAAGAACTGGTACAAGGAGCACTGCCCTCCCGGTCAGCCTGTCAAGGTGCGGGTGTCTTATCAGAAATTGCTGAAATACTATGTTTTAAACTCACTCAAACACAGAGCGCCTAAGCCCCAAAAGAAAAGGTACACAATTTTCCCTCCGTATTGTTAAATTGAATTGAAATAAAAATGATAGATTTTCAATTTATTACAAAGTCGAAA
Source organism: Himalopsyche tibetana (assembly GCA_030503985.1). Lineage (NCBI taxonomy): Eukaryota > Metazoa > Arthropoda > Insecta > Trichoptera > Rhyacophilidae > Himalopsyche > Himalopsyche tibetana. The sequence goes on from JAPJYX010000006.1 coordinate 1,040,030, forward strand.
ATTATACATGTACAATATATTATTGGTTATAAATATATTCAACTGAGTACTTGAGCAGGGTTTCATATATATTTCATCCATTCTCTGGACCAGACTGATTTAATGACTAACTCTGGAGTTGATACAATTCAACTCTTCATGTTTTCAATCTCAGTAACATAATATATATTTTTAAGTCAACGTGTTATGTCAAAACTAATAAGTGTACATTCCTGATTTTAGATATCTATTCCGCTCCTTCAAATCGACCAAGTTCTTCCAAACAACAACTCTGGATTGGGTGGAGGCCGGTCTTCAAGTTTGCCGACAAGGCTACAACATGCTGAACCTGCTCATCCATCGCAAGAATCTCAATTACTTGCATCTTGATTATAATTTCAATCTTAAACCGGTGAAGACCCTCACCACCAAAGAAAGGAAAAAGTCGCGTTTCGGAAACGGTAAATATTTTCTAATACGATTTCTGATTCCCAATGAATTTTACTTTTAGTTCATTTATTATCTCGTTTTTAGCTTTCCATCTTTGCCGTGAGATCCTGCGTCTCACGAAGCTGATCATCGATTCCCACGTCCAGTATCGCTTGAACAACGTTGATTCATTCCAATTGTCCGACGGCTTGCAGTACATATTTGCTCATGTCGGTCAACTCACAGGAATGTACCGATACAAATACAAACTGATGAGGCAAATCAGAATGTGCAAGGATTTGAAGCATCTCATCTATTATCGATTCAATACTGTAAGTTTTTCATTCCCAAATTGACTGTCAATTGTGATTTGTGAAATTATATTTAAAATATAAATAGAAAATATACACAGTTTTGTATTTAGGTTTTTTAATGATGATTTGCGTAGGGGTTCCTAAGCTAGCAGTCCATGTGTGCTAGTGGGCACACCTGTCCTATTGTCTTGTTCTCGGAACAATTCAAGAAGCTCTTGTGCTCAGACCATATTGCTTTCTGAAAAAAAACTGTAACATCAACCAGTTTTTAAAGATAAAAAGTTATCCGTTATATAGGAATGATGCTAACATTTCAGGGTCCAGTCTCTAAAGGACCGGGTTGCGGTATCTGGGCGCCCGGTTGGCGTGTCTGGCTTTTCTTCATGAGGGGAATCACTCCCCTGTTGGAAAGATGGCTGGGAAATTTGCTCTCTAGGCAGTTTGAGGGACGGCACTCAAAAGGTGAGAATTAAACTTCTTCTTTGACCATATTCGCTCCCTATGTGGAGCATATGGCCGCCACGCGGCACCTCCATGTTTCCCTGTCTCCCGCCAATTGCTCTGCTTCCTCCCATGACATGCCAGCATCCTTCGGTTCCGCCGAGTACCTCCTAAAGAACATTTGAGAATTAAACACTGCCCCATAAACCCACTCAGTATTATGGCATAGTGATTTGATGTCGTCAATTTTAGTTTTTTTGGCTAATTATAAAATTCTTATCGAAGTATAAGACAAAAATGTTGCATTCTTTGATGTTAAGACAATTTGCGTTATATTTATTATACAATTATTTTCTACTTTTTTTTCCAACTATGTCTTACTTACTTACGTTAGAGCACATCGAATTTTCCACAACCTGGTACCTCAGAAAGTTTTCAGTAGACACATAAATGTACTTTATTTTACCAGTTTACAACATGCATATCCATCGCTATAATACACCAATGGAATGGTTTTGTTTTCAATATCTGTGATGCTGTTGATAAGGCAAGAAGCAAAGACATTTCAATTCATACCACTCTCCTTCATGCCAAACATATCAACTGTGGAAAGGAAAAAGGACGTAACCCTCAATTATCCAAAACAGCTTTTTTCGATAATCGCAATGTATACAACATGACACACATTCTATCAAAAGGATGGAAGCTGAAAATGCCGAATAAGTATCTAAAATTAGCTTTTAAGTTTGAAAAAGATGACCTTGTAAAAAATTAAAACCAGGAAAAAACACTGAAATAAAGGTTTTTCCGAGACAATTTCTTTGATTAATATTAGGTTATGTCAATTAAACACCAGCTTAGAAGTATCCGTGCATTTCAAGGTTGTGTATAATTCATAATTTGCATGTCACAAAATCATCAAATAACGTTTTTAGCGCCTCCTGTAAAATTTGACTCTTTTTGGGTTACGTCCTTTTCACAGTCGATATATTTGCCCACGTTTTTGTATTAAATTAAATAAATTATGAAATAAAATATATTTTGGAGTACGAGTCAATGGAATATGTGTGTGTTGAAATTCTGAATTCATTACATCAAAAACCTCAAAACTGACAAAAATTGAGATACGTGTTTGTGTAAATTAATAACGATATAGACTCCTAATAGAACATCTCGAAAGTTTTTCTATATGAACTAAATTTTGGAGGGTTTTAGGATGCAGGATATGACTAGGGCAGAACTAGTCTTTTTGGCATTGTAATGATGAGTTGCGTAGGGGTTCCTAAGCTAGCAAATCCATGTGTGCTAGTGGACACGTTTGTTTTGTTGATTTTGTTCACGGGATAATTCAGCATGCATTTGTGTTCAGACCATATTGTCTCTGAATATTTGCTCAGCACGATTTTGTGCACTGCAAACCGAGTGGCAGTATTAATATTTTATGATTGTGAAGGTGTGGCGAAAACCGTGACAAAGCAGCGCGTGGAGTCTCACTTTGACTTAGAGTTGCGAGCTTCGGTGATGCACGACATTGTCGATATGATGCCGGAAGGCATCAAACAGAACAAGGCCAGGACTATTCTTCAGCATCTCTCCGAGGCTTGGCGCTGTTGGAAAGCAAATATTCCTTGGAAGGTAATTATAATAAAGAAATCCTGTATATTAATTCAAATTCACAAATAAATTCCTTACTCCATATCTATTCCAGAGAATCATTCATCCACTTGTGAATCTGCGGCAGTTGAATTGATTGTCACTGCAAAACCATTTTAGATTCGTTGACATCTTTCGTAACATTGATATTTTTAATTAAATTTTCGATTCTTCACACTAGTCGATATCTTTCATCAATTTGATGGCTTAATAAATTTATCTTTCTTTGTTCTCTGTGTTCTGAATAATAATGAACACAATGAATGTTAAAAAATATTTTTTCCCTGGTACATCTGCGTCTTTGATTCACTTTTAATAATTTATTTTACTGTATGTATCTGTAGGTACCAGGTTTGCCGACTCCTATAGAGAACATGATCCTTCGTTACGTCAAGATGAAGGCAGACTGGTGGACCAACACGGCTCACTACAATCGTGAGAGGATTCGCAGAGGAGCCACCGTTGATAAAACTGTCTGCAAGAAAAATCTCGGTCGACTCACTCGACTCTACTTGAAAGCTGAACAGGAGAGGCAACATAATTATCTCAAGGTAGATTACATAGTTAACACTTCTTAGTCGGGCGCTTCAAAAAATAGACTCACGCCTGTAGCGGGCGTTTTTAAGTGATTAGCGCACAAATATATTACATTCTTAAAATCAACACAACTTCTAAACCAAACGATATTTTCGATTGAAATTTAAAAACAAATCATACGTGACATCTAATCATTAAAAATAAAATTAGAACATTTTGATATCATCATAATTTCACTATGTTTCAAAGCTGAATATAAAACCTGTTATCAATTTAGTAGATAGCACTCCGCATGTTATAAATATTAAATATTCAAAACATTCTATATAACAAAATAGCATATTTATCAATATTTTATAATTATATGAATAATTATAATATATAATCGCCATTCCTACAACTTGACTACCACTGGAAGTGTAAAATCTAATGCCGTAAAAATTACAGCGTAATTACACCCTTATAATCTAGCAAAGAATTAGGACTAATGTTAATTAGTTGCGGCATTTTATTTAACGCCGACAAACAAACCCGTGATATTATGTGTCCCGCAAACAAGCGACGATATAAAAAAAACATATTATGCCGTGATCCGCATTCTACCGACAATACGCTAAAAACGACTTTTGCCGTGATCCGCATTCTACGTACAATCAGCTAAAAACGACTTTGGTCGTGGCCCGCCTAAGAAGTGTTAATAATTGTACATCAGTTTCTCTTAACTTTATTTAGGCTTTCTTATGACGCATGCATGACCCTAAAAAAACAAAATTATGCCATTACTTGAACTTAAATGCATATAAATAAATACGTCTAGCAAGGAGTGACATAGATGACCGATTGTATCACGGCAATGAACAATGATGCACTTGCCCACTTTTAATTCAGTAGCACGCCCTTCTAAATGCTAAAAATATTAAAACTTCTATTATGTGATCAATTAATGATGGATTGAGGTTTTATTATATTAATTTTTGATACTAATATCAGCAGTGCCTTGTAAGTAATCGTTCTTTTTTTTATTGCAGGACGGCCCATACATATCCCCCGAAGAAGCCGTGGCCATTTACACGACCACCGTGCATTGGTTGGAGTCGCGGCGCTTTGCTCCGATTCCTTTCCCTCCTCTATCTTACAAGCACGACACCAAACTGCTTATTCTGGCGCTCGAGAGACTCAAAGAAGCGTACAGTGTCAAGTCCCGTCTCAACCAGAGTCAGCGTGAGGAACTGGGACTGATTGAGCAGGCTTATGATAATCCTCACGAAGCTCTGTCCAGGATTAAGAGACATTTGTTGACACAGAGAGCATTTAAAGAGGTAGGTCAAGATTTATGATTTATTGATACTAATTAGTTTATTTCGCAAACAAAAACCACCTAATCTTTAAATTAGTGGACAACATATGTGGCTTCCATTTCATGCTTCGGACCTCACAGGTTCGAATCCCAGTACAAACAGCAATTATTCAATTGATTTCTGTTAGAAGGCATGGATGTTTGTGATCCTAAAACAATGAGGCGTAGCGAGAGCGATTAGCTTACCACTTGTCCAGTCCTAACCGTATCCTTTCTATCCCCACTCTCTTAAAAAAATAGAGAGGTTGAGCAACTGAGAAACGAGCAGTTCTCGTAGAACAATTATGTTGAGATACAAAATGTGACACACTTTTTGCCTCTTTGAAAAACATCATCAGTCTGAACATCAGAAAAGGACAAGACCCCAACTTTTAGTTTGTAATTTATAACTTAAGAATCGGAATCAATTTTTTTATTTTATTCGTAAATCTTGTGATATTTTGTCTGATGCTTATCAAAGAAGCGGAACACTTGTCACATTTTGTAACACAACAAATGGAATAACAAAGTTATCAAATATAATTTTATATATTAAAAACAGTTGAATCCATTTTTTAAATGATTATGGACAGTACAAAATTTAAAATTGATATCTTACAAAGAATCTCACTCATAATTTCTCAATTTTAATATAAGTAATAGATTATAATCAATGTACATACACGATACATGATAGATGGATAGTCTGAAGATGCTTCTCAAAGAGGTGAAATGCGTGTCACAGTTAACTATTAGAATTTTGAAGATGAAGGAATTTAATGTTGTTATCAACATTTCCAGACTGGCATTGAATTCATGGATTTGTATTCACATTTGGTACCAGTGTATGATGTTGAACCGCTAGAGAAAATAACAGATGCATATTTGGATCAATATCTTTGGTACGAGGCCGACAAAAGAAGACTATTCCCACCGTGGGTCAAACCTGCTGACACCGAACCGCCACCGCTTTTAGTCTACAAATGGTGTCAAGGTATGTTGAGACATTAAATTTTTTTATTAGCTTTGTTTATTTTTCTATGGTATTCTGTTAGTATTGATGATAGTTTCATAAAAACATCAAAATGCCTTTAGAGGGAATCGTAGCTTACAAATGTCCGCTATTGATCAAATGCTAATAATTTGACATGTCAGTAAGTTTTATACTGATTGTTCCAAACTTAGAAGTGGCAGACGTTACAGCAGTGGCCAGTGACATAAAATAGGGAGTGCAAAAAAAGATTCGTCTATTTATGTGAGAAATCCATCATCTGCTTCTTGGGTTATGAAAACACCTCGACAGCACAAACATTAAAGACTGATATTGACAATATCAACTGTTACTCTATACTTACCATCGCAAGAGCATTTAGTCTGTCTTGAGATATATTTATATTATATAGTATTTTTCAAAAATGACTTTCCTCTTTAACCGCTTCAGTACCGTAAGGTCACTGGTGGCCGCTACATAGGAATACCTTATACCATATGAATACCTTAAATCAACTGAAGAACACGAATGTAACTTGAAAATATTAAACTATATATATCATTTTATAAGTAAACTTTAAATATTCATAAATTCAGTACTATTTTTTAAAACTATTCAAAAATTATTTTAAAAAAGCGGTAGGTATGTGAGAGAATGTTTTTTTAGCTTAAAACATCGCGGTACTGAAAAGGTTAATGTTGAGAAGCAACGCTCAATTTTGACTAAAGTCATCACTATTGTAAAAATCATTTGAGATAAACACTTGCTAAATTCCTACTTTTTTTTTATTTGCGAAAAGTTAATGTCTTTACATCTACTCTGCCGTATATAACATCGGTTTTCAGTTTCAATCCGTCAATTAAATCGTACGCTGAGGATGCCATATTTTACTCGCAATTTCTCAGCTTTTATTAAATAGTATCTGTGATGCCGAAATCTTTCTCTACCATTGTCCAATGAAATGAGAAAGCAGTTTAATGGTTAAGATTGCACTGCTATGTAATATATTTAACATGTGGCCCATAATGTTCAAAATTAAGTGATCTTGACAACAGTTGATTATGATTTTCTTGCGTGTGCGTTGTGGCAAAGGAGATGTGCTTTAACCGATCCCCTTGTTACAAACCTCACGCAAGCGAATTTTATTACAGGTAGCTCAATGTCATTTTCGTTTCAATTGAACTGAATGAAATATGTAACTGTTATGCTAATTATTGATTTATTGTTTTAACGACAGTCGCTTATGAAGTTATCAGCTTAATGCATTTTCTTTAAGATATCAATGTTATTTTGTATAGGGATCAACAACATGCAAGACGTGTGGGAGGTTGGCGATGGTGAATGCAATGTCCTCTTGGAGTCTCGGTTTGAGAAGCTGTACGAAAAGATCGACTTGACGCTGCTCAACAGACTGCTTCGACTTATTGTTGATCACAACATTGCCGATTACATGACGGCCAAGAATAACGTTGTCATTAATTATAAGGTATTATCTTTATTCTTTTGGATGCAACTCGTTTTTGAAGGAGGTTTTAGTAAAAGACAATCCATTGCAATCTATGTTGGGGTATAGAAGTTTGAATTTTAATCATTCAAAACGTATTGCTGTATTTTTAAGCTGTTAATATTTTAGGCCACTGTTTATAAACAAATGAGAATAACTATGAGATGAACCTTCCAACTCTTTCAGGATATGAACCACACCAACAGCTACGGTATTATCAGAGGTCTCCAGTTCGCTTCGTTTGTGGTGCAGTACTACGGCCTCGTGCTAGACTTGCTGGTCTTGGGTTTGCAGAGGGCTAGTGAAATGGCGGGCCCGCCGCAATTACCCAACGATTTCCTCACATTCCAAGATGCTCCGACGGAGATTGCTCATCCGATCAGATTATTCTGTAGATATGTTGATAAGGTCCATATATTCTTCAGGTAATGTTCAAAATAGCAATTTTATTGCTATTATTTAACTGCTCATATTGTTTTTAAACATTTTTTACAACAGATCATAAACTTTCATCGATAAAACATCTAAAGATAGATTCTCATTGTTATATTGACTAACAGATAAACTGACCCAAAGTTTTTTTTTCTGCCATTTTCATTGCAGTTAACCCTTTCTCTGCCCTACTGCGATTTTTCCTTTCACCAAAAAATTTCAAATTAAAATTTGGTAATTTTTTAATTATATTAAATTATTAAAAATGGCCCTGATAAAATATTAATTTTAATAAACTTGTAAAGAATAAAACAAGGTGTTGGTAATTGTCTGGGTCATTACATGAATATTTCTTATTGTCATACTACTGAAGCTGACCAGAGTACCTAATCTGTAAGCCTGTTGATAAAATGTATAAATCTCAAGCATATTGCTTTTCCCACTATCTCGAAACTGGTTAATAATAAAATAGAGCTGTCTGACTAATGAACTGGATGATCTATATATGGGTGGGGTGTCTAACTCTTACTGCCATATATAAATGGGAGCAAGAGTTTCAATTAAACCATGTCAGCAAACGGGTTAATATGCAACAATAATTTATTACTTAATTCAATTTGGTAATTAATAGATAAGTTGATGTTCTTTTAGGTTTACTGCAGAAGAAGCGAGAGACTTGATCCAGCGTTATTTGACTGAGCATCCTGATCCCAATAATGAAAACATTGTCGGCTACAATAACAAGAAATGCTGGCCGAGAGACGCTCGCATGAGATTGATGAAACACGATGTCAACCTGTAAGATCACTTTGAACAATTTTACTCCATGAAATTTACCTTTAGAACTGAACATCTGTGCTAATTTTTACTACAATGTGTTAAAGAAGGTTTATTTTTGTTTTATAGTGGCAGAGCTGTGTTTTGGGACATAAAGAACAGATTGCCGCGTTCAACAACAACCGTACAGTGGGAAGGCAGTTTTGTTTCGGTTTATTCGAAAGATAATCCTAATTTACTGTTCAATATGGGAGGCTTCGAGTGCAGGATATTGCCTAAGGTGAGCATTGATAGCTAAAAATCTATCATGACATGCTCCGTCTTTTAATTGTAGCGACTCTTGCATTCGCTTCAGCTGCGTGGAAGCTATCTTTAAACCGTCCACTCTAGTGCTGAAAGAATGATATGATAGAAAGAATAAAGAGAACATGTGACTTACTCAGCCATTTAGTTTTAGTGATATTAAGTATCCTGTGGATCCGTATACTGAGAATCCGCTGTGGCGGTTGATTTTAATCTACTCGAATCGTAAATGACCCGTTCCCCATACAATGTTGCAAAATTATTGAACGGCTCAAAGTTGGTCATGGTTGAGATCAGGTCGGCGTAGTCTATTGGGTCCATTAGTCCTCTCTGTAATATATATATCGACTGTGGAAAAGAAAAAGGACGTAACCCACACACATCAAATTTTACAGGAGGCGCAAAAAACGTGTTTTGATGATTTCGGGCCATATGCAAATTATGAATTATACACAACCTTGAAGTTCACAGAGACTTCTAAACTGGTGTTTAATTGACATAATCTAATATTAATTAATGAAATTGTCAAGGAGAAACCTTTATTTCAGTCTTTTCTTGATTTTAATTTTTTACAAGGTCATCTTTTTCAAACTTAAAAGGTAAATTTATATACTAATTCGGCATTTGTTGCTTGCATCTTTTTGATAGAACGTGTATCATGTTTGATATATTGTGTTTATCGAAAAAAACCTGTTTTGAAAAACTGTGGGTTACATCCTTTTTCCTTTCCGCAGTCGATATGTGAATGTCATGTTATGAAAGATCGATATATAAAGCATTTCAGTTATTCTATAATCGAGTGTTTTGGTGCATAGTTTTCAGCAGGTTTAGAATAATCGGTTTGGTGTGTTAAGAATAAGTTATTTTTAAAGACAGTATTAAAATTTTTGATAATTTGCCGTGTCAAAATATGGTAATAACCACCATTAATATTCTATGAAATGCTGCAACAATTTTAAATAGTCTTTTTTAATGGATTATTATCAATTTAACCACAGTTATTAAATAATGAAGATATTCAGAATTTAAATCAGAACTTATCAGGTTCATCTGAGGTTATTTGTTTCATTTACAGTGCCGAACGACCCACGAAGAGTTCACTCACCGCGACGGCGTCTGGAACCTTCAAAATGAAGTTACAAAAGAGAGAACCGCGCAATGTTTCCTCCGGGTGGACGATGAAAGTCTCAACAGATTCCACAATAGGGTCCGGCAGATCCTTATGGCTTCAGGTTCAACCACCTTCACCAAGATCGTCAATAAGTGGAACACTGCACTGATTGGTATGTTCATTCTTAGTTGCTTATAAGGTATTTTACTTCTCAACTGCCGGTTAACGGCTATTTTAATTTTTCTTATAGCATTAAAATTTACGGAAATACTGTCAAAATGATGTTGAGCAACTGAGTAACAAACAGTTGTCGTAGAATAAAATCGTTTGAGATACCTCCATTAGGCCATATGCTCCACGTTGGGAGCGAACATGAATTTAACTTTTCCGTTTCTAAGCTCAAGAAAAGCGACCCCAATACCAACATTTTCGTAAATATCTATTTTAATATGGGTGATACAATGTTTATAATTAAGGTATTCTTATATCATAGTTTTTTGGACCTTTTGTAGTTTATATAAATACGCGATAACGCTTATCAGCTGATTAGCGCCCGCGATAACGATTGTTCGTATGATAATTTGGAACGCTGAGAACACTCGTCAGTAGTCAATTCATATGTGTGCTGGCAGGACGTCTTTTTTACGCGCAACTTAAAATATGATTATTTATTAAAAAACCACAGATTTTTATAAAAAAATGTATGAGGAATGATGCAAAGAGATATTTTTAAGCCCTTGGACTATTTTCTTTTTTGAAATTCATAAGAATAAGGCCAATAATGAGGAAACCACTGGGGTCAAAAAAGACCCCCATCGGCTGACAAGTATTTTTCTAGTCTCCGAGCCGCAAGAGTTAAGGAAAAAAAAAATGAAATGTAAATGTATTTTTATTGTTGGCAATGTAGCCAGGTACTAACTTAAGAACTTTCTCTGGGTAGTGATATGCCTCTATAGGAATCCACAAGTTGCACATCAGAAGTGGAATAAATGCTTTCACTCGACAGCTGCTATATTAGTGGATTCCGGTCTCACCCATCATACATAATTTTGCAATACTGGAAGTGTCCTATTCTTATGATTGATGTCCACAATGAAATTATACTTTCAGGTTTGATGACATACTTCCGAGAGGCAGTGGTCAATACTCAAGAACTTCTCGATCTACTAGTCAAGTGTGAAAACAAAATTCAGACCCGAATCAAGATCGGACTCAATTCTAAAATGCCATCCCGTTTCCCCCCTGTGGTCTTCTACACTCCCAAAGAGCTTGGAGGTCTGGGCATGTTGTCCATGGGGCACGTCTTGATACCGCAGGTAATGCTACAACTAAATCCGAATATATTTTTAAAAACACTCAAAATTAGTTATCTATTTATTTAATTTAAGATTTAGACTGTAGGTGCTTGGTGAAATTTCAATATTAAATTTGAATCGTTCAAACTATGTACATTCTCACAGATTTTGTCACTAACGACCCGGGTTTCGCCTTTCGGCATCTTCATCTATTTATTGGTATATGTTGCGAAAGATTTTGAACGTCTTGTTTTTGTTTATAGTCTGATCTTCGATGGTCGAAGCAGACCGATGTTGGCATCACTCATTTCCGTTCAGGAATGTCTCACGATGAAGATCAACTGATTCCCAATTTGTATCGTTACGTTCAGCCGTGGGAGTCTGAGTTTATCGACTCTCAAAGGGTTTGGGCCGAGTACGCTCTCAAGAGGCAGGAAGCCAATGCCCAAAATAGGTGAGAAAAGAACCTTTTTTCGATGAATTCAGCAGTAAGTTTGTGGAAGTTCATTTTAAACATTTTGCCTTGAAACACGTGTCGTATTTTGTAACACAAGAAGTGAAATAACAAAGTTATCAAATTTAATTTTATATCGAGAAAAGAAACATTTTTGTGAAACATGTTAATTTGTAAAGACTAGATGTAATAAGCAACTTTATTTCTGATGATTATTTTAATTTTGTGCTTTTTAGACGTTTGACTTTAGAAGACTTGGAAGATTCATGGGATAGAGGTATTCCTCGAATCAACACACTCTTCCAGAAAGATAGGCACACTTTAGCTTACGACAAAGGCTGGAGAATACGTACAGAATTCAAGCAATACCAAGTGAGTGTCTTATTGCATACCTTTCACTGCTTTTGGCCATACAATTGAATATTGTAAAGTTGCTTTAACTGAGATATTTTTGTCCAGGTTCTGAAGCAAAATCCGTTCTGGTGGACTCATCAGAGACACGACGGTAAGCTGTGGAATTTGAACAACTACCGTACAGACATGATTCAGGCTCTCGGAGGAGTCGAGGGAATCCTCGAACACACCTTATTCAAGGGAACCTACTTCCCTACATGGGAGGGTCTCTTTTGGTAATTATTTAAACTCTAATATTTCAACAAAACTAAATGGAATCAGTCATCAAAATAGGAAACCATGTAAACTCACAGTGAATAAATAAATCGTTTGAAGGGGGATATAAACTTGTCTTGTCATTACAGGGAAAAGGCATCAGGATTTGAGGAATCCATGAAATACAAAAAGCTGACAAATGCACAGCGTTCCGGTTTGAATCAAATCCCCAACAGAAGATTCACGCTGTGGTGGTCGCCCACTATCAACAGGGCTAATGTCTATGTTGGGTTCCAGGTCAGTCATTGATATGTTAGTTGAATTTAAGTGCACTGCATCTATCGATAGATTGTTGAAGAATAGTTGGAAGCCGTTCGGATGGCATTTTTAAATTAAAAAAAATATTGTGAGTTGGTCATCAAGTAACTATAAAAAAAAATATAATTTTAGCTTTTTTATTTATCCACTTGATAGCCTATCTAAATACACAGATAACACAATTACACTGAGCCGATAATTTTGGTGAGATTTATTCAAAACTCAAATTTTGCATCTTTTTCCTTCATGTAGATTAGCATTTTTCATGATAGATTCAAATTTATATAAATCGTGGCTTTTGCATATAGAGAAATAAGGAAAATAAAATGCTTTTAATCATTCATTGTCAGATAGTTTTTTTGGCTCTGCTGAAATATCTCCTTTATTTTAGATATGAGATATTAATCACAAATTAACTGACAAAAAATTATTGTGTGACACACTGTTTGAATTTTTTTTTTAGGTACAACTGGATCTGACGGGAATATTCATGCACGGAAAGATTCCCACGCTGAAGATTTCTCTCATTCAAATCTTCAGGGCCCATTTGTGGCAAAAAGTTCACGAGTCCATCGTTATGGATCTGTGTCAGGTAATGTCTCCTCGTTGAAGAAAACTTTCTTGTACTGTATTTTGCATTTTGTAAAACTTTTAATAAATATTTCTTCCCCTGCGTAGGTATTCGATCAAGAGCTGGACGCTTTGGAAATCGAGACGGTGCAAAAAGAAACGATCCATCCGAGAAAGTCTTACAAAATGAATTCGTCATGTGCCGATATCTTACTCTTCTCCGCCTACAAATGGAATGTGTCGAGACCTTCACTCTTAGCGGATACGAAGTGAGATTTGTGAACACTTATTTACGATTTTATTATCAAAGCATTTTTTTTATTATTATAATAAATTATTAGGCATTGAATTAGTCAGCTGTTGTAATATTTTCTTGGTAATTTTTGTCATTCGTTGAGTTTGCGCTATCTTTCTCTCAGTTTCCTTTTGTCTTTTATCACAGAGACACGATGGACAATACGACGACTCAAAAATACTGGATGGACATCCAGCTGCGTTGGGGTGATTACGATTCCCACGACGTAGAAAGATATGCCCGCGCCAAGTTCCTCGATTACACCACGGACAACATGTCTATCTATCCTTCTCCCACCGGACTTCTCATCGCTATCGATTTGGCTTACAATTTGCACAGGTACTATATTTCAAATTGTTTTGGTCGCAGCTGTAATTTTTGCTGTAATCGGTGACGAGGGCTGACTGGGGATTACAGATTATTTCGTCAATAACTAATTAAATCAATAGTTGCAAATTATAGCCGGCGTGCTAGGTAATTACTATTGATTATCTACGGCAGCTTAAAGGCTAAAAGTAAACGCCAGATATTTGTGAAAATGAAATGAATGAGTGTGTCATGAAATTAAACATGATTGACTGGCTTTTCCTGTCTCTAATGGCCCTCATCTTCTTAAGTCTGGTTTTATCAACACTCGCTTTACTGTGCTAATAAAATGTGTAGTCGATACACATGAAGAATTTAAAATCGATCAAATGAATAAATAACTTGAAAAATTGATATATTCATAGCTTTAATTGATTGGATTTGAAGTCACTAAAACTACAATTGGTTGAACAAAGGACCTTGGTAAAGTATTAGCAAAACATTGCCGGCAACGACACAGCTACGTCTTTCTGTCCTGCCTGCTCACATTTATATGTGAGTGGGTATTCTGGTATTTTCCACATGCTTGGATTGTAATGGTGAATTTATATTTGCTGCCCTGATGCTTATTATTTTTGTATTCAATTCATATACATGTATCGATGTATTTAAAAGTAACAAGTAATCATTCTATTTTGCAGTGCATACGGTAATTGGTTCCCTGGCTGTAAGCCTCTGATCCAGCAGGCCATGGCCAAAATATTGAAGGCAAATCCGGCTTTGTATGTGCTCAGAGAGCGTATTCGGAAGGCGCTTCAGCTTTACAGCAGCGAGCCTACTGAGCCCTATCTCTCGAGTCAGAACTACGGAGAACTGTTCTCCAATCAGATCATTTGGTAAGAACATTTCAAATTTATTTTTGATCGAAGAACAAATATCAGATTCTATTGTATGTAGTGCAATATATTTATTATATCATTGGATTTTTAATTACAGGTTTGTAGACGACACCAATGTATACAGAGTGACAATTCACAAGACGTTTGAAGGTAATCTAACAACAAAACCGATCAACGGAGCTATCTTCATTTTCAATCCTCGCACTGGACAGCTCTTCCTCAAAATCATTCACACCTCGGTATGGGCAGGACAGAAACGTTTAGGACAGGTAATTCATTTCCATTATTTTACCGTATCCACTATTTTATCATAAGGAAAATACAAGTGTATTTTAGTGCTAGAAATTTTTTATTAAATTGATAAATATATATTTCGGCTTCACTTTTTAATGCCAAAATAGCTATCAATCTAATAAAAATTTGTAGAGATAAAATACTGTGTTATATATCAATACACTATTTCATGGGTGGTCAAACCGCTGCAGGGGACCATCTACTGAAATAAGTGGTGGCGGGCTGCCCACAACGTATGTGCTAAGTGATCATATGAAGGGTAGTAGTTCAAACCCAAAATTATGTTTTAAAAAAATGAGCATATTTTATGTTAAGTTATTTTAATATCAGCAATTAAAAATGACTTTGGCATCTATGAAATCGAACATGTCAATTCATGTTTCAAATCATCACGCGGTCGACGTCTTGGCCACCCATGCACAATTTAATCCTTGAAAATGAATTTCACTATTTTATTTGTGAAATAAATATGCTCAAAATATAATGATGAATTGCTTTAGTTGGCTAAATGGAAAACTGCCGAAGAAGTCGCCGCTCTGATTCGATCGCTGCCCGTTGAGGAGCAGCCGAAGCAAATTATTGTCACGAGAAAGGGAATGTTGGATCCCCTCGAGGTTAGATGAAAATCAAAATAAAATAATATAAAAACGTCAAATGTTTTCTTGTTTTTATACATAAATAAAAACACAAAATTATTTTCCAGGTCCATCTTCTCGACTTCCCTAACATTGTGATAAAGGGTTCGGAGTTGCAGCTTCCTTTCCAAGCTTGTCTCAAAGTTGAGAAGTTCGGCGATCTCATCTTGAAGGCGACCGAACCGCAGATGGTGCTCTTCAATCTCTATGACGATTGGCTGAAGACTATTTCATCCTACACAGTTAGTATTCTTTCGTTTCATTCTTCCCATTGATTCCCCGTTATTCGAATTTGAAATGTTTGAGTAATAAATAGTATTTATCGGTGGTTAAATTTAGTTGGACATATTTGTAGGCCTTCTCTCGTCTCATTCTAATACTGCGCGCGCTCCACGTGAACACGGAGCGTACCAAAGTGCTACTGAAGCCCGACAAGACCACCGTAACGGAACCTCATCACATTTGGCCCTCGCTTTCTGACGAGGAATGGATTAAGGTTGAAGTGCAGCTGAAGGATCTCATCTTGGCCGATTACGGAAAGAAAAACAAGTAAGCTTTAAACTTTTTTATTTATTCCAAATTTTGGATGTTTCTCACTGCATTCGTAAGTATTGTGTATAATAATCCATCTTTGTTCCAATATTACAACTTCAGGAGAGCAAAGAGTTCTTCGCTCCTTTACCAACTGTTGTATTATGTACGCAGCCGGTGGTTTTGTGATTGTTTTCCGCAACGCAAAAACGGTTCATGGTTAAGTCTAAGTCTTGTGCAGGCGACAGGACAAGACTGATGTTTTAACCATGCATTATTGTGTTTAAAAACATATGACAAAATAAAAATAGTATTCAGGAAAACAAGACTTAACGTGTTGGATGAGTCACAAGTGGAGAACACATTGAAGAAAACACTGCAGTTTCTGTTTTATTTAATTGTTTTTAGAAAATAAAAGTCTTTTCGTAATATGTATGCATTTTATTGTCCAGATTTGCTTCTTTCAGGTCTTCAACTCATCCTCAAGTAGCTCTATCATCGCAGGGATAATTCCATTGATTCGCTGAAAAACTTATATGCGTGTGGACGCTTTTCCGTCTATTGATAATGGTATTACAGCTCGGCCAAGTGATGAGAAATGTAACCTCCACATTTCCAGTTTTGTGACGTGGAATAAATTATTATATCTGTCACTTCTGTTAACTATCTCGCTCGTGCCCAATCCATACCTGCCGATTGCTCGACTGGATTAAATATATTATTTTATTTTGCTATTGAAACTATATCTTTCTCGCATAGATAATATTATTGCTTTTTTGATGTTCTGTCTAAATATTCTGTCGGTTGAAGAATTTGTGTGGGGAAGCAATTAAGAAAGACTCCGGCAAAATCAATCAGCAAAAGTGTGTCCAAAAGTTAAATAATCTTTTTTTATTTATTTGAGAGTTTTAAGTTTATCATTAAACCTTTTCTTTCAGCGTTAATGTGGCATCTTTGACACAGTCTGAAATCCGAGACATAATCCTGGGAATGGAAATCTCAGCGCCTTCGGCCCAGCGTCAGCAGATCGCAGAGATTGAAAAGCAAAGCAAGGAACAGAGTCAACTCACCGCCACAACTACACGCACCGTCAACAAGCACGGAGACGAGATTATCACTAGCACCACCAGTAATTATGAATCGCAAACATTCAGGTTCGTTTATATTTCAGTTGCTTACAATATATCCTGAGGAAAACATCGCATATCTCTTGAGTTGACATTGTCGTAATATTTTGCTACTCAGTTGAACTGTGAAAAGTTTAACGCTAGCCCTTCTTACATTGATTTATCTATGATGATTGCATTACTCCCTGTCCCGCCCCCTTCTGATCCCAGAAACATGGTTAAGAGGGAGCGACCAGCTAACTTATCCATTGGAAGTTGAAGTACTGATATACCAGTTCTCGTTGAATACGATTTTTATTGTGGCAAACTTTTTTGAAATGTTTCTTTCCACTGTACCGTAATAAATAGGAAACTTAAAAATAATTGGTTTGGTTTATATTGAAGCCAAGCGCATAATTAATATGCCAACATGCTGAAAAAACAAAAGAGCACCATATTTTCGATATTATCGATTTAATAAATACAATGCGTACAAATATGTCATGATGTCACATTAACTCATTGGCATCGGATGACTCGTATACGAGTCTTTTGAGTTCCCTTTTAAAACTACGGATGACTCGTATACGAGTCTTTTCGCCGGTCTGACTGCGGCGTTGAAATATACACATCCAATGCGAAAAATGTTTTAGATTCTCTACAGAGATGGCATAACAAATGTTTGATGCATCATTTAAAAAATAAAATATTAAAATATGTGCACAAATAATTTTTTTATTCGGTGATTTCGGCGATGAAGAATCAGCAGACAGTTAAAATATAACTTATTTTTTAAAAAGAAGTTTTTTTTGTCTGAATAATTTTTATTGAATAATAAATTTAGGATATGTAGTAATAAAGACAAATTGATCATTTCTATGATAAAAATCGAAAAAAAATCATTTTTTTCTTTCAGTTAATTTTCCCGATTTTTTAGAAAGTATAAAAAGGTTTTTTTTCTTTTTGCCTGATTTTAATTTAACAATAAATTGAGAAAACATAAAGGTTTAGTTATGTGATAAAAATCGAAACATACATTTATCCTGGCGGTTCGTTTTCTTGATTACAAGATTCACGGGAGTTTCGTCAACATCTGGATGTCATGTTATATGATCCCGATAACCCGATGTTAACGAAAACGTCGATAAATTATACTGCTTAATCCCTTATTTCAAAACTGCAGGTTCAGTTTAACTTCGATCGTTGTTATATTCGAATATATTTTTCTTTCGGTGCGCTATTACCTAGAACTGGTATTCTTTGTGTGATTTTTGTGTAACATTTGAAATATGGAAGAAGACTCTTATTTAGAAGAGAGGTGTGAAGACACGTTATCTGAAGTTAGTGAATGTGAGGATACTAGTGATCAAGGATCGGATATTCTTAGAACATTATTTCTCCCTACCTAAACAAATGGCACCATCTTTACTTAGAGAATTTTTATACCAGCGTTAAACTAGCATAAAATATTTTACTAAAAAAATTAAGAATGTGTGGGACAATAAGATCGAATCGCGGTTTACCGGATTCTTTGAAAAATGAAATACTCCAGCGCGGAGAAACTCGCTACGAAAGAAAAGGTGAAATAATGCTTCAGATATGGAAACACAAAAAAAAACGCAATGTTCAAATGATCTCGACCATCCATAATGCAAAACTAATAAACACTAACAAAATTGATCGACAAACTCGACTTCCCATTGTGAAACCCCATTGCATAGTTGATTACAATAATTACATGAATGGTGTTGATAATGCTGATCAGTATTTAGCATACAATCCCCTCTTCCGTAAAACGATAAAGTGGCTTAAAAAGATGTTTTTTTATCTTCTTTGTTGTGGCCTGTTCAATTCGTTTTGAGTATTTCAAAAACTTAATCGGTCATCAAACATGAAATTCCAAAGTTTTATGTTGAATACGGCCAAAGCTTGGTTAGAAGAAATTCCCGATATAAATATCCAAAGTGAACAAATGGCAACGACAAGTCAACCCTCGACTTCCAAACGTACCCCCAGTTTTGATCCACCGGGAAGGCTTACGGGTACAATCAAACAGCACGAACCGATACAAAACGTGAAATGTTTTGTTCCAAGTTCCGTGAGGATTTATTTAATAATATTATGCAAACATAACCGAAATATTATTTTGTGCCTAACTGTGAAAATACATTAAATACGCCCCGACCCATATGTCCCAGTTCTGGAGAGAATCAATAAAAAATAAGTGAGCGTTGAGGGATTCATTTCACGCTCGATTATATTCACTACATTCAGTGATCGCAAACTTTTTCAAAAAGTGATTTTTATTTTTATGAAAAATATTTTAAACAAATTTGACTACGCCATTTGGACATAATTTGAATAATTAAAGGTTGGTCCACACTGCCTACTCTTTCTTCAAACACGGAGCCATGGTATGCGTACATAATATATTTATTTTGTAGTTTTTAAAATTGATTTTGTTTTTAAGTATGTATTTTTATTATAAATAATGAAAATGTATTATTTGGCATAGAAAAGTAATCCGATTAGTTAAAAATAGATTGATATAAGGTTAACACAAAAAGATCGTGTCTATCGTTATTTTCATTTGTCGACTAGGTATCAGTTTTAGGAAGCAAATCACCTGATTTTTATGTAATAAGAAGTTTGAATGAACAAAAGAATTCGAGTGAAAATAAATTACTTTTCTTGAAATGGTTTTGGATCACTGGCTGGCATAACGGTTCTGGTTTAACTATTCATTTGAATCATGTTTACAAAAGAGCCGCAGATTTTTACATATTGTATTCTAACTAAAAAAATCATCCTGGGAAACCTGTTACTGCGTCCTGTAAGGGCCAACAATATATAAGTAATTATAGATTAAAAATAATCTTTTGTTTTCTAATTTTGTTGTGAAATAAAATAAACAGGAGCACATCTATATTTGGCTTGTTATTTATTACTTTTTCGATAAAATGTATAATTCTATATCAAATAACCGATTTTCTATCTTAAAAAATACAAAAGGTTGAGTATCACTAATAAAATCAGGCTGAAATTTATAAATTATTATGGAACAAAGTGTTGTACAACTGGTGTCCAAATTTATTTTTTTAATGTCGTACAGTTTTAAAGTTATAATTTTTTTACGAAAGTACCTAGTTTTTTGCAAAATTTCGCAAAAATGCCCCGTAACCAGCTCAGCTTTCATGTAAAAATGCCCCGATGCGAAAGAGTTAAAACACAACCAGTTGAAACTTTGCGTCACAGATGCTGAGACGTCCGCATGATTTATGAGAAACTAATGCATTGTTTTATAATATTTTCATGTTCTTTTGTCTACAGCTCGAAAACCGAATGGAGAGTTCGTGCGATATCAGCTACAAATCTTCACCTTCGTACTAACCACATCTATGTCAGCTCAGATGACATCAAGGAGACGGGATACACCTACATCCTTCCTAAAAACTTGCTGAAGAAGTTTGTGACGATATCTGATTTGAGAGCGCAGATAGCTTGTTACTTGTACGGTCGCAGTCCGGCCGACAATCCGCAGGTGTGGGAGGTGCGCGCAGCCGTTCTGCCCCCGCAGTGGGGTACTCACCAGGCCGTTCATCTGCCGCGTGCTGCTCCTGTTCATCCCCATCTCGCCGATCTGGAGCCCCTCGGGTGGATGCACACTCAGCCTAATGAGCTGCCGCAATTGTCACCGCAGGTATTCTATCACTTGTTTTGTCTAAAATGGCGTGCGGATCTGATTTACTTCTCGTTTGTTGAATAGGTAATTTAGTTCTACCGATGCCACCAAAATTGCGATGTGTAATTGCTGCGCATGGTGTATTTTATTTAATTACTTAAACTTCATTACCGATCCTTGTTAAAATTCTTGATTATTTTACTTCCGATGTCGGTAAATTCTGATTACAGTAAAAATATAATCTTTTTTACTCTTTCAGGATATAACTACTCACGCGAAAATTATGTCTGATAATCCATCATGGGACGGCGAAAAGACAATCATTATTACATGCTCCTTCACTCCCGGCTCTTGCTCTTTGACCGCTTACAAACTGACCCCGTCAGGATTCGAATGGGGCAGTAGAAACACTGACAAAGGAAACAATCCGAAGGGCTACCTGCCGAGTCATTACGAAAAGGTCCAGATGCTGCTGTCCGACAGATTTTTAGGATACTTCATGGTTCCCGCGCAAGGAAGCTGGAATTACAACTTTATGGGTGAGTTTTATTCGCTTTTTCCATCTAGCGTTGCTCTGGCAAGTCGACAAGAATACACTGTCGTGTTTTGTATACACTTTATTCTGTATTAATTAATCTGCGATTTTATTTATTCTAGGTGTTCGGCACGACCCTAATATGAAGTACACAGTGCAGCTCGGTAATCCGAGGGAGTTCTACCATGAAGTGCACCGGCCTGCTCACTTTATGAACTTCTCTTCGATGGAAGATGGCGGGATGCAATCGGCTGACAGGGAAGACATGTTTGCGTAGAGAATTTCGAAACAAACTACTCTGATAAAAAAAAATGCTCTTATCCAAGCGGCTGTAAATGAAGAATTGTCGAATGGGTCTTCTATATACATTTTAATATACTAGAAGTGTCAGCTGGTGTTATTAATCGTATTTGGATTTTTTACGTAACATCGAGGAGATTGGAGATATTCTTGTCCTTTATAAATAATATTCTTTCTCAACAGGTAAATGATAATGCTATGATTGTAATTGTAAATTTATTAATATTTTAAAAAATCTTCATATTCCTGCCTCAGTACAAAAGTATAAATGTTCGATAACTTAATAGTTTTAACTAAACACACAATGGGTGGAAATTTCTTTTTGAATAATAAAGCATTTACTGTCATTCGTATTATTATAAGTTTCCACACTTGAGTTGCTAAGCATTCAGTCAATTCCATTCATTAAACAAGAAAAATAATATTCCGTTGAACTTTTTTTATTAAAATCATAGCGTATTATTTAGTATATTATTGTTGACATGTTATATAGGTAGTAATTAGGTATATTGTGACTTAAGTCTAAGAACTATTTAGATAATATTTTTTTTATGTACCATTATTTTTGTGATTTGATTAATTATGTAAATATTTTTAATAGAAAACAATAAAAAAAATAATGAATTTTTTGTTGTAAAATTATTACGACATGGCGTCACAGGGTTGGTCCATGCTCTCTGTTACACGACTACCTTTACTTATTCATGCAAAGTTGCAATTTTCGAGCATGCAATATTCATCGACACTAAGAGGTGGCTGAGATTATTTCCACATTCAATCAAACTTTGAAAACCATTTATAAAAAATTGAGTACATCGGTGAACATGATATTTGGGTATATATACCCCACGATAAAACTATTTTATCCAAAAATCCACACTCATGATTTCTCAGTTCATTTAGTCTCGGTGTTGTGTTCTTGCTAGTGAATCCATTATTTTTGTCTGGCAGGTGATGCCTCCCCCTAACCTAGCCTCACCGCACTTAAAAAGTTCAGGGCATTAAAGGTATGTTTGTGTTTTCAAGCGGTGTTGCGAGTGAATTCTCATTTAGATTGCTGAAGTTTTGAAACACAGTTAAGCGGGATTGAATTGAATCGGTTGTGGTGGTAGCCGCTGATTCGAGTTGGGGATGTTTGTATCTGAAAAAAAAATTCTCGTCAATTCATTTATTTGACTGTTGGGAAAATATTACGCTTCTACAGTAAAGAAATCAATTATGTAAAAAAACTACAACACAATAAATATTCTGTGTAATGAAGAATAAACTGTTTTGTTTTTGTAAGATGGCTTTGCTTCATAATGCTATTAATAAAATAAATATACAGTTTAACCTCGATTCTACGTTTTTTAAGTGACCGTAATAAATGAACGAATAATGCGGGAAAAAAAATATTCTCCAAAAACGGTAAATCGGGATAATAATTGGGGCGGGATGATAATATTTAGATGATAGGTCGAGGAAATCTGTAAATCGGGGAACGATTAATGCGGGATTATTTTACATTGTTCTTATGGTAGTTTGGCCGGGACTGTGAAAAATAAACGAGCCATGCGGGAAAACGAACATTGCGAGAACGGTAGATCGGAGTTCCACTGTATATAATTTTTAAAAATAAATTTAAAACTACACAAAAGCCTGATTTATTGATTTCTGTTTGAAGGAATGGATGCTTGAAATGACAGAAAATTCCCTCCCTCCCTTTAGGTCTTAAAATCATGAGACGTTGAGAGAGCATGTCAAATCAACATTAGTGATTCATCGGTTGATTATGTTCGTCAGGATCATTTAAAATAAAAGTGGAAATAGTATGTATTGTTTTAATTTTTTAATATAAAACCTTTCCACTGAGTATTTACAGTGAACACATTAAAAGTGAGATAAACTATATTAAGAGGTCCATATGCTTCGCATTGGCAGCGGAAACAAAATGATCATACTGGCTGCACAGACCACATAGTCTGCTCGTAAATGCTGAAAGTTCACTGCTTTATTGCCATGATTATTAAAAATAAACGGTTAAAATGGTAAACACATTCAGATCAATGGACCCAAAACCTGACAATACAACATACCAATACAAATCATAATACCTTTTGATGATGAGATTCAGCACTTTTCGCTTACAGATGAATATGATGAAGATGATGATTCCACTGATGGTGTTGCAGAAGTCTGAGACTAACCTATTGTATTGCGATCCGCCGACCATGAAGCTTGTGCATTCTGCCGCCCAATTAATTCCCATTATCAGGAACAGTTTGCAGAACAATTGAAACCTGTCAACCAAACCATTTGTAATTGTAAAATTGTTATCATGCATAGATCCATTTCGGTGAAAGAAACCAACATTTAAATGTCATTTTTTTTTTACCATGTCTGCTCCCAATCTGGAGCATATGGACTCCTAATGGAGTTTATCTCAACAGATTTTTTCTACGAGAACTGCTTGTTATTCTGTTGCTCAACCTCTCTTTTTCCAAAGAGAGTAGGAATAGAAGGAAAAGGCTAGGAGAGGACTAGTGGTTAGCTAATCGCTCTCGATATGCCCCGTTCATAGGATAGGATGAGTGGGAGGGGGGAATTCAATACATTACATATAGAAACATTACATACCTTTGGACAGAAATTCATAAATCGATTGAAAAATCAATTTATGAAACTGCCTGTACTGGGATTCGAACCTGTGACCTCCGTAGCGGTAGCCAAAGACGTTGACCAGACAGGCGGCTAGTTTTTTTTAAGGTGGCTAGGATGGATGGGATTTTTAATGTATTTTAAGATGGCTTAATTTTCATTTTTAAACATGGCCTCTTAACCATACACAGCTAGCTATACTAGAGTGGCTGAATTATTATATGTCTTCCAAAACATGTTTTATTATTATTTATATATTACAAACCTTTGGTTATCTTTGTGGCGCTGTGAATGGCTTTGTGAATGCTTGCGGAGGATAGCCATGGCGTGCTTTGTCTTGAGGATCTTGTATATCGTGCTAGCAAACAGGACCAGGTTACATATCAATATAAGTATCATAGGGGTGTAGAAATATATTATCTCCGCCTCATTTTCTGTAATAAAATTGAGTCAAATTAATTCTTCAAGTTGGAAATAGGATTGTAAGAATTTGGTTTTTTCCCAATATTCTCGAAACATTATTTTTCCTTCTTTTACCAGCCTGAAAGTGGTTTTTTGAATTTTGTAGGTCCAGTTTTCGGTTCCTTCAATTTTTGTAATATTAACCACTTGACCGGCGAATTATTTGTGCAAAAATGTTCCAAAAAAAACGTTATTTTTATTTTCTTTTAATTTGAAGCATATACTTTAAGTTATTATTATTTGAAGTTATTATTATTTTTTATTTTTTTAACCCTTCAGTCTATTTTTATATTTTTTTTATTAAAGATTTTCCTCCTGAATTTTTATGTAAAATATACGAATTCCACAAAGCTAATTCATATAAATTGAATATCGTGAAATTGTATGAAACACGTATTCGTGTGAACGCCGGGGAAGTGGTTAATTGAGCTTTATTAATTTCATTGCAAGTAATGGTTTTATTTTACGAGTTCTGAGATTATGGAGTTATTTATGTGTTCTATGTATATTATTCTTACAAAAAATCTAAAATGTGATCCGAGAGATTAAAATAATGTATTTAGTGGTCTGAGATGTTCTAAAGTTTGTCAACCGCTGCTTTATTGCTTATAAATATTATTGAGTCAAAAATACACATTTTTTTTGTGATACCTTGTCATGATAATCAATTATGAGGTCACGCTAAAATGGATGACGGGGGTTCAAACAAGGGATTGTAGCAAATGTAATGTAATAAAATAGTTTTAAAGGCATATTCTAGTTTGTCAGTCATTTCTTCGATGATCGTTTTAACAGTTAGTAAATGACTTTGTTAGATATACCCCTAAAAACATCATCGTCATTATGGCAGGGTGGTTAATTTTTTTGTCATGAAACGTGACGATGGGGAGAGGGGAGTCGAAAAATTACTAAAATCATACAACGTTGTTTAAGAACAGTTCAGTGTTTTCAATTTGATACTGAGGATCAACGACCTTGCTGGTTGCAGCATTAATATAAAATACAATTGACCTGAAAACCAGCATTTATTCATCGCGAAATGGGGCCTGATGTATCCTTCGGGTATCGATGGGTGAAATTGCATCAGAGCACAGATTCCTGTCAGGAATAGAGAACATCCCCATGTGTACAAGCAGTATAGAAAAAACTGACGTCTCTGCGAATCAAATTTTTGCCTTCTTCTAACACGGAGACCACTAAAAAATAAAATTTACTGTTACAATTGTCTACAACAGTGCTGCGCAACTGCTGTGCCGCGACACACTGATGTGCCGTGGGGCGGTGCTAAGTGTGCCGCAGCGCATTACTTCAGTTAAGAAAAGTTCAAATATTTTTTTCAAACAATGATCAAATCACAGTTGCCTAGTTGTAGTACTGAGGTGGCAATATATATTACACAATTGAGAACGATGTCTTATGTTATTTTTTCATATACCCTTATGTATATATTAATAAAAACACAATAATCCTTTGTACTTCATTCCACTTTATTTAATATGTCAGGACCGGTTTCGCTCATTGCGAGCATTGTCAATGTTGCGAGCACTGTTCAGTTGACAATGCTCGCAATGAGCAAAACTGGTCCTGACATATTGAATAAAGTGGAATGAAGTACAAAGGATTATTATGTTTTTATTAATATAATGCCTTTCCACCAAGTATTGACAGTGAACACCCTAAAAGTGATATGTATATATGTATATATATATATACATATATGCATATTTGTTGAGAGCTGCGGAAATCTTGAGTAAATTTTGGTGTGCCATGGGAGATAAAAGGTTGTGGAGCACTGGTCTACAACGACACCTATAATTAAGACAAATTGTTAACTGGCTTATTAACAAACATTCGTGTAATTGATAAAATCAATAGGATTTACAAAACCTAAAGTATTCCTTATTGTTCTATTTCATTAAAATTTATCTGTAAAAATTGAACAGGCAGCCAGTGGCGTGCTTAAGCAGTGACCTCCTATTTTTATTTAATAAAAAAAATGCATGTCAAACAAAACCTATGATTTATTTTTGAAACTTTTTGAAAATTTTACCTATGATTTATTTTTGAAAAAACTCTTCTCCATCGAGACAAATGGTAGAGAAGTAGTTTGAACGCTCTAGTGCCCTAAATTCGGCAGTTGTTCCAGGAAATATAAAAAAATCCACAAATAGCTGACACCTTAAAGATATCAGAAGGTAGTGTATTCACCATTTTGTATCAACATTTGTCCATGACAAAGCTTTGTTCGAAATGGGTACCGCGTTTGCTTACAGTCTATTACAAACAACAACGCGTTGAAAATTCAGAGCGCTGTTTAAAGCTGTTTCAACAAAAAAAAGGATTTTTTCATGCGGTATGTGACAATGGATGAAATATGAATCCATCACTATATTCCAGAGTCAAATCGGCAGTAAGCTGAGCGGACAGCAATCGGCGAAAGCCACACAAAGCGTGTCAGCCAAAAAATGTCAGCTTGTAGCCTATTTTGGGGCCAAAGATAAATCGTTCTACAAAAAAGGCATCGCAATGTTAGAAAAGCGCTGAATGACTAAAGTCGAATTTTGCCTACAAGTTGTTGTTTTATCCTTAGAATTTATTGAGTGATCTGTTAGATAGTAATATAATGTGGTCAATGCCTATCCTGCTATTATAATAAAATTGCCTCACTACGCCTTATGCGATATTGAACAATTATTGGCTTAAAATATAATTTATTGAATTGTGTAGCTTCAATGCTTTTGCCAAATATGGGTCGATATGTAAGTGTCATAATAATATAATAGCTAGCAGCTACCGTCTTTTTCCGAAAATAAGAAATCTTTCGAAAATAAGCCCTAGCACAATTTTCAGGATTTTTTGGAATATAAGCCCTCCCCGACAAATGAATGCAAAAAGAAAGAGCTATTCCATCGAGTACAAAAAGGGAATTGAGGAGGACTCCTGGGACGTTAATCTTGAAGCCTTCTGTAAAGAGAAGATGTTGAATCTCCGTATGGTTCGAAAATGGCGAGCAGACTACGATAACCCGTGTCAATTGGTGGGCCAGGGAAATGAGAAGAAACACAAGATTGGATCAGTTCGGCAACCGTTATTTTCTGAGCTGGAAGAAAACATCTGGGAATGGATTGCTGATAGGAGAGCAATGGCTTTGGTTGTGCAGAGGGTAGATATACAAAAATTTGCCCTCGAAATGGCAATAGAATGGCTGTCCCTAAGAAGATCAACAACAATGTTCAGACTGGAAGACAATGAAGTTGTTAAACGTGCGCTTGCATTTAAGCTTTTTGTTGATGGCATCGACTTTTCTAAATACCAACTCTCCAACATGATTGCTATGGATGAAACTGCAGTATTTCTAGGCCAAAGATCTCAAACAACGGTTCATGAACCACAAGGGTTCCTCGTCAATATATGTACCTTCGACTGGTTACGAAAGTGCACGTGTTACCTGTATTTTGGCGATTCGTCTGGTTGGCAAGAAAGTCTCACCGTTAATCATCACTAAGGGCAAGAAAGACAAGATTGAATGCGTTTCAGGAATTTATGTCATTGAAAGTGAAAAAGCCTGGAGCACCCAAGCAGTTATAAGAAAGTGGGTTGATTTTTTGCTGCCACTTCTCGTAGCTCGTTAGCTCATATTTCGGACCAAAAAAGAAAGTAAGACAGTATCCTATTTTCGGAAAAAGACGACAATTTTAAATTTAATTTATATCCTATTTTTTAATGATTTGCTTACCGGAAAGTCCTCCATATATCAAAGCACATGATGTTCAGCCAGAAGAAGCTCAGCATGTAAAAAAAGTAAATAACGAACGCTGAAAAAAGATACTAAATGAGGACAAGAAAAAATATATTAAATCGCACCCTGCTATGGAACTCTCCAATTTCATAAAACTGCTATGGCAAATTTACCCATATGTATGAACCCACTGGTAAAGCGCTGGTCTACAATAAACGCCGTCAGCCGCGTACAGCATTTCCTTACGCTAGGTGCAGCTGTCGTCGATGCGCGGCGTTGTTTTTATGGTCATTCTTAGATGTAGTATGCGACTATTATACGGATTGACGGTTGTTTATAAAAAGTCATACGGTTGCAATATGAAGTTTGAAGACTCTGGGATTCACAGATCAGTTTCTGACTGTTTTGACCCTACAACTGTCAATGATTTAAAAAAAATCTTTTCGGTTGAATCAAATGAAACTTTGTTTATCTTTTCCTTTGTACAATTTCTCTATTTTCAGTAAGACGTCCCCACATCCGGACGTTGCAATTTTCAATTTTTAAACAAAGTTTGAGACGCGGCGTTTGGGATCTAGACTAGTGGTTCTCATGTTAATTTTCACTTAAACATCAGCGTTCATACGGAAATGTCTCGTGGTCACACGACAATTTTGTTATGAGTGAATTAATATGAATCTGAACTATCAATCTGTTTGTGGTCGAACTTGAGGACCACTGATCTGGACGCTACGGTGTCAGCCGTTATATCGTGACCACACTCGTTCAATTTTATTGTAAGCATTCGTCGGTCGCGTACGACGTCACACTGTACTACGGCGTTTATTGTAGACCAGTGTCTAGGAAGTTTATATTTGAATTCCTTAAATGTGATAAAAAAAGAAGCGATCGACATTTACAATATAAAAACACGGGGCTATAAAAATAAGTTAGTAGTAGTTGCTTACCGAAAATCAAACAAACTGCTTCCGAATCTCCAATATATGTTAATAACACGCGACCAGTGATTAAAAAGCTATATGTAACAGTCAACCCGAATATGTATGACATAACCACCTTTCCGTAGAGATTATGGAGTTCAGGAATAATGGCGTAAACGATAAAGGTTACCAATAAAAATGGAACGGAGATCATCATTCCTGTAAAAATAAAACAAGATTCATTAGACCAAATTTGTCGGAGTTGAGTTATGAGTACCGTTTACAGTTTAACCTTTTGATAAAACAATATTAAAAACATATTTGAAGCATCCTATCGGAGCTAGTCTCGACATGCTTTTTATTCGAAAACTGCGTGTTACTCAGTTGCTCAACGTCTATTGTTCGAAGAGAGAAAGACAAGGCTAGAACAAGACTAATAGTTAGCTAACCCCTCTTATTAAGAACTTGAGATTTTAGAATTGGGCGGGTTACTCCGCCTCAAATCTTAAGAGGATTCAAGAATATTCCGCTCGCCATATGATGTTGCAAGTTTATCGGATGCCTCAAAATTGGCCTCGGTTGAGATCAATCAGGTCAGTGTGGCCTATTGGGCCCGTATGACTACTCACCGCAGCGAACAGCTCTGCTGCGGGCAGTACCAAAGTATGCGATTAGCGTCCTGATAGTTGTGCCACAAGTAGAATCGAGCCTTTCAATAAACTTGACCAACCCAAATGGTTTACCGTTGAATTTGTCATGACCGGTTACAAATTGGCTAGCCCAACGTACAGGCGCAACAGATTTCACGTTGAGTCTCCAGGTCACGCCTGGGAAGAATATATTTGCTTGACGCCCTTTGGTGAATGTAAACCACCTGACCGCTTATTTTGCCTGGCTGTTAGGGCCGTTCTTTACGTCAACTAAAATGCGAAAGAACGATAAGTGCAAGGCTCAGATATGCATTATTAGCGACAAGGGTGACGTCAACGGTACTCCATTCAATATCCATGTTGATCAGGGGTGGGCTGCCAATATCCTAACAAGGGGCTCACCTAATCTCGGCCATAACGCCTTTACATCAGGAATGAGGCGTACCCCGTGGCATGCGACGCACTTGTTTTTTTGTGACCCTCTAATGTTTATTTTTTAAAATTAAAATAATAAGTTAATTATTTAATTTAATACACATTTGATCTAGATATTTCGTTGACGATGCAGAATAAATCGGTTTATAGAAATAGGCTAACTGATTTTGCAGCTTAATACTACAGATTATAAAGAATCAGTTAAGATTTTACAGAGGCAAAGGTCGCATCAACTTTTTAATTAAATTATTTGAATTACACGTATTACTTAATATTTCAAAATAACAAAAAAAGTATATAAGTACACCGAATCCTCTTTTCCACGGATTCAAAATAACACAGCCGAATGCAATGGAAATTATCTTTCATTTATCTATGTATATCAGTGTCTGCCAAACTTTTTCCCTTTACGGCACAGTGATGAATAGAACTAGTACCGCGGCACACCAAGATGCCGCAGATTATCTCCGAAACTCTTTTTTTTAGCTCACCGAGGAATTTGAAATCCTCGATTTGGTACCGAATAGGCATTATTTAAAATTGAAATTTTTAAGGCTTCTTCCACCGCGGCACACCTGGGACTTCTTGCGGCAGAGTAGTGTGCCGCGGCACACAGTTTGGCAGACACTGATCTATATATTAGGGCATCCAATCCCGGGATTCGGGATCCCGTTCAATTTTCTGATCCCGAAATTCCGGGATTGATACGGCTGCGATCCCGGGATTTCGGGATTGAGAAATTTTGAGCAAATCCCGAAAATTGACACGAATTTGGCAAATCGAGAATTTCAGATTCCTCGGTGAGTTAAAAAAAAAACGAAGTTCTGTGACAATCGGGAAAAAAGTATACCAAAGCGAGGATTTCAATTTCCTCGGTGAGCTAAAAAAAAAAACGAGGTTTGGAGATAATCCGGGGAAAAGTATAGCGAATTGAGGATTTCAAATTCCTCGGTGAGAAAATCCCAATCCCGGGATTAGAAAAAGGCTTCGGGATTGGATACCCTACTATATTGCTGCTTTACATGAAACGTATCCGCGTGTAAAACGAGGATTGAGCATACCTTAAATTTCATTTTTACTTGCGACCCGAAATCGTAATTTGATTTTGTGCATGCCTGCTTTACGCCAAGGATTGACAGTTAAAATCTTAATGTGGATTTTAGTCATTATCAAACATGACACATGCTTGATTGAAAGTTTGCTTCTTTTAGTCGTAATTATGTTATTCACATACGTTAAACATTGTTAAGCTTCTACGTTACACTGATAAAGAAATAACGTACGTACGTTGTGTACTTCCAAGAAGAAGACCATAAAAAATCTATTAATAAATATTGGAACCTTGTTCCTATCAAAAATTTCAGAATAATTAAGACCGAAGGGCGTGACATGAAAAAGATGTACATGTGTTAAGTAAGTTAGAAAGTAGGTTTATACAACTGTGACGCCGGATATCGGAGCAATAAATTATCAAACATCGTCATTGTTTGACAATAGACAAAACCCCGGCAAGGATCTCTTTTATTATGCAGCCGAAACAAATACATTTCACAAAAAAGTTAAAGGGCCAACGAAGTCTTCGAAGTTGTCCTGAGAGCCTTAGTAAATGAATACATTGCTCGCTCCGTAAGGGCCTCATGATAAATCCAGAAATTTTCACTCTAGAATGCCAAGCCCGTGAGCACCGTAACCGAAGCCAACGGACGTCTAACACTTAACTACGGCAACTATGTAAGACATCTTAATAAAATAATAGACTTGGCCAAAGACCCTGCATGGATAATTCAATACATACTCAAGAACGACATTACTTGTTGCTAAAAGTTGTAATATCTTAACCTACCTATAGTGCTCACCCATTCTGGAATAGTATGCTGTTCA
Source organism: Himalopsyche tibetana (assembly GCA_030503985.1). Taxonomy (NCBI): domain Eukaryota; kingdom Metazoa; phylum Arthropoda; class Insecta; order Trichoptera; family Rhyacophilidae; genus Himalopsyche; species Himalopsyche tibetana. The sequence continues at coordinate 1,072,390 of JAPJYX010000006.1, forward strand.
TATTGCACTTCATCATCATCATCTTTAAAACACACTAATGCCAGGTACTCAGTGGTCCAGTTGGCGTCTGCTTTGTTTTCTGGATTAGATTCCCAGGCTTCAATACAGTAATCATTTTGATCAACATATATATATTCTAATATAGAATCCAGCATAATGAGTCGTCCATCCTGGGAATTTACAATTTTTTCAGAAGATTTTCATCAAATATGGTAAACATATCGACTAGGGTGAAGAATTTTAAATGTAATAAGACTTTACCATACTTAAATTTTATGTCCGCCTATTGTAGATTTTTAACTTCTGTTGGAGATAACTCATCAGATGCGGACGATGTTTACAGCTCATAGACCAAACTTTATTTTTGTGACGGTGTGAGATTTTCTAACTTACGACTTTTTTAAACGTTGTCCGCTCCCAATGTGGCTTATCGGTGGTCTCTCAACAAAAGTTTTTCTACGAGAACTGCTTGTCACTCAACCTCGCTTGTTTTTCGAAGAGGTGGGGATAAAAGAAACAGGGCTTAGGAAATGACTAATGGTTCGCTAATCGCTCTCACTAAGCCCGTTATTTTAGTATTGGAAGGGTGGGAGAGATTTTTTAGACGTCATAAACTATCCAGGCCTTCGAACAGAAATCGATTGAAAAAATGCTGTTCGTATTGGGGTCTGGGATTCGAGATTTCGCTCAAGACAAACATTTACATGAGCGATGCCGGTCCTGGCTATATAGCCATAAATAATTTAATTAATACATATGAGTGTTTTATTTTTTGAATATAAGGCCTTTCGACCAAGTATTGACAGTGAACATCTTAAAAGTTATATTAAAACTAGTTCTAGATTAATAAAAAATATTCAGTAAAATTATTAAGGCAACATATAAATTTTATTTAAAAGATTTATAATTCATTTTATATAATGTTCATTATGCGCATCATTATGACATCATCATTATTGTTTATAAGGACAATAATTTAACATTATGAAACATATGGTTTTCCGCAAGGAAGAATTAAAGATTGCTTAAATATTTTTCAATTTATTTTATCGTCAATAAAATATGACAACTCCTACGTGCGGTTTTATAGAAAAATATCCTTGTCAATTGTAATCTCGGTGAATTGTCACCCACGAGATTTTGTTGCCATTTTTATATTCTCCATTAACCCTTTAAGCCCGGATGTCGTGAAAAACATGCTCTGTTTTGATATCCATTTATGATAGCAAAATTTCACTGATTTCATTCAAATAACTTGGTTTCTTATAAAAATAAGGTTGACATTTTAGTTATTTATTCTTTTAATCGTAGTTTTTTAAATCCAAAAAACTCTTTATTGTCAAAAATATGTATTTATAGTACGAAGTTTCGAAAGAAAGTAGAATTTGACACATTTTACATAAGTGGTTCTCACGTGAAATTTTATCGGTCCAATGAAAATGTCTCGTGGCCGCGCCTTATTTTACTTTTGAGATGTGATAAAATAGCAGTTCCCTTTTCTAAAAAAAATGGACCAACTTATAAGTTTATAGGAGCTGTAAGCAGCGGTGGGCTGCCAATACTTTAACAAGGGGCTCGCTTAGTCTGAAAGCAATTCTCGGTGTTCTGTGGGAGGATTGAATTTTTTATGACTATTATGCAATTATATGCAATACTTAAATTAGCAATCGAGGGTTACTTAATAAACTTATAATATGTAACCATATACAAATTACCGTAAACTCATCCATTCGCGATTAGCTAACCACTTGTCCTGTCATAGCCCTATCCTTCTATTCCTACTCCTTTGGAAAAAGAGATAAATTCCATTACGAGTCCATATGCTCCACATTGGGAGCGGACATGGTAAAAAACAAAAAACTAATTTCCATCTAAATAGCTAAAAATGTATTAATGTGTAATATATACTTCAGAAATTACAGTTATATACTAATTTGATCTGAGAATATTGTTTCCTCTTAAATCAACAAGGGGCTCGCCGGCCATAGTAAAATTTAACAAGGGGCTCGCGCGAGACCCTCCGAGCCTCCTCCAGCCCACCCCTGGCTGTAAGCCCGTTGCCCCCAACGGGAGAATTTTTTCGCATTATAAAAAAATCAGAAATTTACTGATATGAACAATCAAATGGTATTCTTACTTATCAAATAAATAAACTTGAGTAATTCTCCAAATGGTACTTGTTTTGAGGAATATATATGACGATTTTTAAAATGATTATATAAACTTAACGTTATTTTATTATACATACTGAAACTATGCTTTCGCCAACAACTATACCATGTTGAAAGTACATGTTATGTTTATAAAATAAAATATAGTATTTCTTCTTGTGAATTAATTTACAACTTTAAATTCATTCAATTATTTGTAAAATAATTACTAATAATGACAACAATATTTTACCATTTTCGTCCAAACATAATAGAAAAAGACCATTGCCTAATATTTTTTTTGACACAAACTTCCTGCCCTCCAATTTGATTTTACAATATTGGAAAAAAAAATCAAAAGAAAATATGAACAAAATACAATATTTTTCGAGAAATCTCATTGTTAAATACAATAGTAGAATTGATTAAAAAAAAATGAAGACATTTTGGGGGTGGGGGGGGGGGGCAAATTCATAAACCGCTCCGGGTGGCGGGACCCCTTCCTACGCCACTGGAATCAGCGGCTATTCAAAATATATTTCAGACATTCGTGCCTGAAGGGTCAAACGAGTGTACAACTTGGCGATCGCGATTGAATCGTCGATGTATTAAAAATCTGATCGATGTCATTGCGTAAACTTTTTAAGATCATATGTGTACTTGAAGTCATGAACCGAGTGGCGAAACCCAAGTATAACATTTTAAAGATTCGTAGGTGATATCTTTATTAGTGGCGGATTACCCCATAAGCGCAAGAGGCGCGCGCTTGGGGCCTCTAAATCTTATAGCATATATTGTATAAACTCTTATATTTTAATTTCAGTTTTAAATATTTATTATTACTCTACGAAGAGGTTTACAGCACTTGTGTGTCATTCAAAAAGCAGGACCTCCAAAATTGAATGCGCCTGGGGCCTCCAAAGTGCTTAATCCACCACTGACCGTAAATTATATCAATAATTTGATTCAGGAGACAACGGCAAAAAAGAATCGCGGTCAGTGTGTTCAATAGTTTTTTTAGAAATCCCTTCTCATCGGATGTTATTGAACTCCTGAAGTCGAAGACTATTACGATGAGAAATGCAGCTAAGGCCCAGCCATGACTGATCTCCATTGACACTTCAAACCAGTCCTTGGTTGTGTCCCCGATTCTTTCGCAGCATACCTTCCCCTAGCGCAAGCGTTTGATGATGACAATTTGTGGGGCTCTTTTCCAAAACTGACTATTTCCATTCTTGCTCTATTTCAGGAAACTCGATTTTCTATTACATACACTTGGTAATAAAGCATTATTAAAAGGGAATAGAATAATCGTTTACGTGTCTTTAAACAAATTTTACCAATATAAGTTAAGGACTTACTTTATTTAATTTTATAAACTTACCTTTTGTAAGAAAAACAAATCTTTTTCTTCTCGAGAGTAAGGATTCAAAAGATACTCATCATTATTGCAAGATCTTCCATAAATCAACTTAAAATGTTGATGGGCATTCAATTCCTTTAAATAGCTATTTTTTCTGTACATAGGAGGGCTGAAAGGATTCACGAGAGGGTCATCACTTTGTACACACTCTTTAAAGGCATTGAATAATTGACCTTCAGGGCAACATTTCTTGGTGCAATTTTTCAAAAGACACAAACATCCTCTCAAGTGGGTCGAATTGAATGCATCAGTATATTGAAACGTTTGGTTTTCAGAATAAACAATACCATCATGACTATAGCCACTTTGGAGTTTTGTTCCACTTGTTATGTTCACACTGTCACGATATTGGCAAGGATATTGACTCCCAGCTGAAGAAAAACATACCATATTTAATGTAATAATAAAAAAAAGAAATACTGTTCTACACTGTCTTGCCATTTTGATGCGCAAATTTAAAAGCATACTATATTGACATTCACTTTAATGTTAAATGAACCGTCGTACATTTATAGTAGATATATATATATTGTCAAATTCTTCCTTGAAGAAAAATGTCTCTGTGGTATTGCTTTGTAAAGATTCACAACATTTTTTCGGGCTACTACTAGAAATTCTAATCTGTTCAGTAAGATAAGTATTTGAGATATTGAGATATTCGAATATTTGCTTCAACGAATATTTGTAATCAATATCTATTTCCGAATTTCGTAAAAGAAATGCAACCTTGAACCCGACACCGGCTTCGTATAAGAAGGCATTTAAATTTTAATTAGACGAAACACATTCATACGAAAATTAAAATAGTTTTTTACCTGATTATAATTCGAGTCATATACTCGTTTATCCGATGCGAAATTTCTGCTCGCTCTTTGGTGAACATCTTCAAAACTATAGGCCGCTCTAGGCAAAGTGCCGCCCTTAAGCGACGTAAGAAATTGCCTCCCCTATTAGTGTTCTAAAGCAATTTATGTATATTATTATATATTAATGTGTACCGAAATTATTAGAAACCATAATGCAACGCACTAAGTCTTTTACTTTTTCAATAATGTCCGCTCCCGATGTGTAGCATATGGTCTTATTAATTAAGTTTATCACAACAGAAGTTTTTCAATTTATATTTATTAAGAAAAATCAATTTATGAAACTGTACACACTGAGATTCGAGCCGATAAGTACCGCAACCGTCTCTAACGATGTTGACCTCTCGACCACCGGATCCGATGAAATGTTCGTTTTATTAAGAGATTTTTTAAGCAACAAAACAATATAAGTTGTTGTTGACTGATTTTAATTCAGCTATTAGACCTCTCCCTTTCAGAGAAAATAAAAGTTGTTAGTCATAAGGCCGTTTTTCAGATTGGATAGGTTGAACAGAATCTATACAATCGAAAACAAATCCATGATTCGATTTGAACATTATTCTGCGGACATGTTTCTTTAGGTATTCGAACACCTGGAACCGAGACAGAATTGACGAGAGATACACGAACAATTGTTTATTCTTGGTTGTCCCAATATAATTAACCGTATTCAACGTTAAGGCTTTGATTATACCTCCTTTGATTTTGGAAGGTTTATTTCTTTTTGGAGAACATAAAAGATATAACGGTATAGATAGTTGTAACAAATAGCTACAAGTTTAATTCAGGTAGAAATAGGTAGAAGACGATGTTAATCAACACTCGAGAACCGTTGGAATACAAAGTGACCCCGAACAAATTTGTGTAATATTTGCATTGCATTGATTGAAGTATCATCATAGATGACAACAAAAATCAACTAGATGTTACTGGTATATAGCGAATGGTTGAAATAAGAGAAACTTTGGTTAAACATTACATAATTCATCCATGACTTCGGATAAAACTCAATAAAACGAATTAAAAATGAATCTATGAAATAATCCGTTTCTGGAATTGAACATGTTGCTTAGTAATTAAATAGGATGGCAGCATAGGCATTGGGCCGTACGTAGGGCATCCAATCCCGGGATCCCGTTCAATTTTCTGATCCCGAAATTCCGGGATTGAGATGGCTGCGATCCCGGGATTTCGGGATTGAGAAATTTTGAGGAAATTCCGTAAATTTACACGAAATTGGCAAATTCAAGATTTCAAATTCCTCGTTGAGCTAAAAAAAAACGAGTTTCCGTGAGATTCTGGGAAAAAGTATATCAAATCGGAGATTTCATATTCCTCAGTGAGCTAAAAAAAAAAAAACGATGTTCTGTGAGAATCCAAGGAAAAAGTATAGCGAATTGAGGATTTCAAATTCCTCGGTGAGAAAATCTCAATCCCGGGATCCCGGGATTCAAAATAAATCAATCCCGAAATCCCAGGATTGGAAAAAGGCTCCGGGATTGGATACCCTAGGCCCGTAAGTGATCCACCGGTTTCGTGTCGGTGTCCGACCCCTGACTTATGCGGTCAAACTCTTTTTTCCTTTCGTGATAAAATGATCGGTTATTATTATCTTACAATGTTGGTCTTACGTGTGTAAAAGCAATGTACTATATTTTATTTAATATACAAGCTCAAGTGTTTTTTTATGGAGTAAAATAATTGAGGAGCAAACATTCAAAAAGTGTTTTGTCACAAAAATACAAAGCTTGGAAAATGATGATTTAAGTGTTGCAAAAGTGACGGTTTGTATGGATGTGTCAACTTTATGATTTCATTTTAATATGAAAAAAAACGTTTTTGAACACTAATTTTGATTTCCATTCATAGGTTTTATTATGGGCTATCAGAATTGATATAAACGCCATTTTTCAAAATTTGTGACATATTATCTTAATTCTCTGTGGACTGTACGCCACAATTGACATACTTTTTAAGAGCCATACCCGCTACGAACTGGATTATATGAAATCTTCATAAGTCTAGTTTAGCTAAGCATAAGTTTTTCTACGAGAAATACTTATTTAGCGTCGTAGATAGATTCGTCATCTAAAGTATTACGTTGCATTGCATGAATGATGATGTTTTGTGGCAGACGTTGCTAAAAAGCCCAGGAAATATGGTGTTTTCTCCGACCAAGTTTTGGCCTTCCAAAAACTGTGAAATATGTGCAGGAGATTCTCTTTTGTTATTTTCTGACTACATAAAGAATTTATATGCATCACTTTTAATTTGTATGAAAATCTTATTCCCATCGAGTTTGCTTGACGTGGGTGTTTGTGATGTCAATTTACCTCGAGTTTATCTCGAGTGACTTACAATAAAATTCTCATCGAGCTTTTCTCGCACGAGGTTCAACTTATAAATATTTTTGCGCATTTCGAATACTTTAAGTGAAATCATAGCTGTAAAATATGAACCATATACACGGTACATGTGCAGTATGATCACATGGTTCATATTTAAATGTTTTTTTTTTTAATTATGGCACATAGTTTGTTTTCTATCTAATTTATTATGTTGTAATGTTACATGGTTCATACTTGAGAAAGCTGAGAAACAAAATAGAAAAAACTGTATATTTAGCTAATTTTCGTAAAACTGACAGATCATTGGCGGATCCAAGAGCCCCCCCCCCCCTCTTGGGAGAATTTATTTTCCATTTTTATAATTTATTAAAACCTAATTGTGAAATGGGCTCTTGAATTGTTTATTTTACTAAAATATGTTTTATAGAATACATTCTTAATTATGTATTGACTATTTTTATATACAACCAATCCTCTTTTTAAGCGATACACTATTTCCAAAAAGTGGCGCGTAAAAAAATCGCGTGCAAAAAATCCTCACTTTCATGTAATTTGATAAATCGGTTCTAAAAATCAAAATATCACGCAAAAAATATTTTTTTTATATATAAAATTGAATTTGTTTTGATTATAAAAATACAATGAGAATACGTATTACGTATACATAGATAATTGTATTTACTTAAAGGAGTTATTCGCTGTTTGAATCTGAATTTTGTTCGGACTCATTTGTTTTAATGATTTTTTCCTAGTTTCTTGATCTGAGTCAATTATTATAACATTGGATTTGTTTTGTTGACCCGACATCGAAACTGATTTTTTTGAAATACGTAAGTGTAAAATATTTTATTTTTAATTGCAGTTGTTTATTTGGTACCTGCCTTAAACATCACCATATAAATGGTTTTTTAATTAAAAAATAATATTTACATATTCGGTTCGTATTTATTATCTTATAATTAAAATATTTACACGTCTGGAGTGCATTTATTTGACAGAGAAGCTCTCTAAAGTTTATGACTGGGAAACTATTCAACGAATATAATAAATTCATTGTATTACGTGACATTCTTTTGCGCAGGGTTAAACTCTTGTGTAAAAAAAAACGAGTAAATCGCGTAAAAACAGTAACGGTGCCGTCCAAAAATCACTTAAATTCAAAATCGCGTAAGAAATGATTGGGTGTAGATCTATTATTATTAAATAATCTATTATTTGTGTATCATGTTAATTTTCAAATTAAATGGACCCCTGGGACAATTTCTGGATCCGCCACTGCGTCACATATACCATATTTGGTGTGCAGCGACGACATAATATTTTGTATGAAATTCGACATACGACCAATTCGATATACGACCAAAGCTCAGGAACGTATCTCGGTGGTATGTCGAGGACTACCTGTATAGCGAATAGACACGACTAAGTTTTCTTACCTAATGTTGTCGACTACTGAAAGCTTTGGCGTTTGACAGAGCGAATATAGAAACACAAGATGGTTATTAATTGCCCCACCGTCAACCGTCTATTTCACGGCCGCCTTCCATAACAAAACAGCAGTCAAGAAAATACACGATTTAGTTCTTCATATTCTCGGCTCGATACAGATTTATTCAAAACTCAAATTTTGCATGTTTTTCCTTCATGTAGATTAGCATTTTTCATGAAAGATTCAAATTTATATAAATCGTGGCTTTTGCCTACAGAGAAATAATATCAACGGAGCTATCTTAATTTTCAATCCTCGCACTGGACAGCTCTTCCTCAAAATCATTCACACCTCGGTATGGGCAGGACAGAAACGCTTAGGACAGGTAATTCATTTCCATTATTTTACCGTATCCACTATTTAATCATAAGGAAAATACAACTGTATTTTAGTGCTAGAATTTTTTTATTAAATTGATAAATATATATTTCGGATTCACTTTTTAATGCCAAAATAGCTATCAATCTAATAAAAATTTGTAGAGATAAAATACTGTGTTATATATCAATACACTATTTCATGGGTGGTCAAACCGCTGCAGGGGACCATCTACTGAAATAAGTGGTGGCGGGCTACCCACAACGTATGTGCTAAGTGATCATATGAAGGGTAGTAGTTCAAACCCAAAATTATGTTTTAAAAAAATGAGCGTATTTTATGTTAAGTTATTTTAATATCAGCAATAAAAAGTGACTTCACAACAAGCACGTAGACGAGATTATCACTAGAACCACCAGTAATTATGAATTGCAAACATTCAGGTTCGTTTATATTTCAATTGCTTACAATATATCCTGAGGAAAACATCGCATATCTCTTGAGTTGACATTGTCGTAATATTTTGCTACTCAGTTGAACTGTGAAAAGTTCAACGCTAGCCCTTCTTACATTGATTTATCTATGATGATTGCATTACTCCCTGTCCCGCCCCCTTCTGATCCCAGAAACATGGTTAAGAGGGAGCGACCAGCTAACTTATCCATTGGAAGTTGAAGTACTGATATACCAGTTCTCGTTGAATACGATTTTTATTGTGGCAAACTTTTTTGAAATGTTTCTTTCCACTGTGCCGTAATAAATAGGACACTTAAAAATAATTGGTTTGGTTTATATTGAAGCCAAGCGCATAATTAATATGCCAACATGCTGAAAAAACAAAAGAGCACCATATTTTCGATATTATCGATTTAATAAATACAATGCGTACAAATATGTCATGATGTCACATTAAAACACAACCAGTTGAAACTTTGCGTCACAGATGCTGAGACGTCCGCATGATTTATGAGAAACTAATGCATTGTTTTATAATATTTTCACGTTCTTTTGTCTACAGCTCGAAAACTGAATGGAGAGTTCGTGCGATATCAGCTACAAATCTTCACTTTCGTACTAACCACATCTATGTCAGCTCAGATGACATCAAGGAGACGGGATACACCTACATCCTTCCTAAAAACTTGCTGAAGAAGTTTGTGACGATATCTGATTTGAGAGCGCCGATAGCTTGTTACTTGTACGGTCGCAGTCCGGCCGACAATCCGCAGGTGTGGGAGGTGCGCGCAGCCGTTCTGCCCCCGCAGTGGGGTACTCACCAGGCCGTTCATCTGCCGCGTGCTGCTCCTGTTCATCCCCATCTCGCCGATCTGGAGCCCCTCGGGTGGATGCACACTCAGCCTAATGAGCTGCCGCAATTGTCACCGCAGGTATTCTATCACTTGTTTTGTCTAAAATGGCGTGCGGATCTGATTTACTTCTCGTTTGTTGAATAGGTAATTTAGTTCTACCGATGCCACCAAAATTGCGATGTGTAATTGCTGCGCATGGTGTATTTTATTTAATTACTTAAACTTCATTACCGATCCTTGTTAAAATTCTTGATTATTTTACTTCCGATGTCGGTAAATTCTGATTACAGTAAAAATATAATGTTTTTTACTCTTTCAGGATATAACTACTCACGCGAAAATTATGTCTGATAATCCATCATGGGACGGCGAAAAGACAATCATTATTACATGCTCCTTCACTCCCGGCTCTTGCTCTTTGATCGCTTACAAACTGACCCCGTCAGGATTCGAATGGGGCAGTAGAAACACTGACAAAGGAAACAATCCGAAGGGCTACCTGCCGAGTCATTACGAAAAGGTCCAGATGCTGCTGTCCGACAGATTTTTAGGATACTTCATGGTTCCCGCGCAGGGAAGCTGGAATTACAACTTTATGGGTGAGTTTTATTCGCTTTTTCCATCTAGCGTTGCTCTGGCGAGTCGACAAGAATACACTGTCGTGTTTTGTATACACTTTATTCTGTATTAATTAATCTGCGATTTTGTTTATTCTAGGTGTTCGGCACGACCCTAATATGAAGTACACAGTGCAGCTCGGTAATCCGAGGGAGTTCTACCATGAAGTGCACCGGCCTGCTCACTTTATGAACTTCTCTTCGATGGAAGATGGCGGGATGCAATCGGCTGACAGGGAAGACATGTTTGCGTAGAGAATTTCGAAACAAACTACTGTGATAAAAAAAAAATTGCTCTTATCCAAGCGGCTGTAAATGAAGAATTGTCGAATGGGTCTTCTATATACATTTTAATATACTAGAAGTGTCAGCTGGTGTTATTAATCGTATTTGGATTTTTTACGTAACATCGAGGAGATTGGAGATATTCTTGTCCTTTATAAATAATATTCTTTCTCAACAGGTAAATGATAATGCTATGATTGTAATTGTAAATTTATTAATATTTTAAAAAATCTTCATATTCCTGCCTCAGTACAAAAGTATAAATGTTCGATAACTTAATAGTTTTAACTAAACACACAATGGGTGGAAATTTCTTTTTGAATGATAAAGCATTTACTGTCATTCGTATTGTTATAAGTTTCCACACTTGAGTTGCTAAGCATTCAGTCAATTCCATTCATTAAACAAGAAAAATAATATTCCGTTGAACTATTTTTATTAAAATCATAGCGTATTATTTAGTATATTATTGTTGACATGTTATATAGGTAGTAATTAGGTATATTGTGACTTAAGTCTAAGAACTATTTAGATAATATTTTTTTAATGTACCATTATTTTTGTGATTTGATTAATTATGTAAATATTTTTAATAGAAAACAATAAAAAAAAAAATGAATTTTTTGTTGTAAAATTATTACAACATGGCATCACAGGGTTGGTCATGCTCTGTTACGCGACTACCTTTACTTATTCATGCAAAGTTGAAATTTTCGAGCATGCAATATTCATCGACGGTGGCTGAGATTATTTGCACATTCAATCAAACTTTGAAAACCATTTATAAAAATTTGAGTACATCGGTGAACATGATATTTGGGTATATATACCCCACGATAAAACTATTATATCCAAAAATCCACACTCATGATTTCTCAGTTCATTTAGTCTCGGTGTTGTGTTCTTGCTAGTGAATCCATTATTTTTGTCTGGCAGGTGATGGCTCCCCCTAACCTAGCCTCACCGCACTTAAAAATTTCAGGGCATTAAAGGTATGTTTATGTTTTCAAGCGGTGTTGCGAGTGAATTCTCATTTGGATTGCTGAAGTTTTGAAACACAGTTAAGCGGGATTGAATTGGTTGTGGTGGTAGCCGCTTATTCGAGTTGGGGATGTTTGTATCTGAAAAATTTCTCGTAAATTCATTTATTTAACTGTTGGGAAAATATTACGCTTCTACAGTAAAGAAATCAATTATGTAAAAAAACTACAACACAATAAATATTCTGTGTAATGAAGAATAAACTGTTTTGTTTTTGTAAGATGGTTTTGCTTCATAATGCTATTAATAAAATAAATATTCAGTTTAACCTCGATTCTACGTTTTTTAAGTGACCGTAATAAATGAACGAATAATGCGGGAAATCTTCAAAAAATACCAAAAAATGTTTAATTTTCAAAAAACTTATTTGTTTATGTAACTAAATGCGATGTTAAACTATTTGAGCGGAAAAAAAAATATTCTCCAAAAACGGTAAATCGGGATAATAATTGGGGCGGATTATCATCCCGATCATATTATCATATTTAGATGATAGATCGAGGAAATCTGTAAATCGGGGAACGATTAATGCGGGATTATTTTACATTGTTCTTATGGAGTTTGGCCGGGACTATGAAAAATAAACGATCCATGCGGGAAAACGAACATTGCGAGAACGGTAGATCGGAGTTCTAATGTATATAATTTTTAAAAATAAATTTAAAACTACACAAAAGCCTGATTTACTGATTTCTGTTTGAAGGAATGGATGTTTGAAATGACAGAAAATTCCCTCCCTCCCTTTAAGTCTTAAAATCATGAGACGTTGAGAGAGCATGTCAAATCAACATTAGTGATTCATCGGTTGAGTATGTTCGTCAGGATCATTTAAAATAAAAGTGGAAATAGTATGTATTGTTTTATTTTTTTAATATAAAACATTTACAGTGAACACATTAAAAGTGAGATAAACTATATTAAAAGGTCTATATGCTTCGCATTGGCAGCGGAAACAAAATGATCATACTGGCTGCACAGACCACATAGTCTGCTCGTTAATGCTGAAAGTTCACTGCTATATTGCCATGATTATTAAAAATAAACTGTTAAAATGGTAAACACATTCAGATCAATGGACCCAAAACCTGACAATACAACATACCAATACAAATCATAATACCTTTTGATGATGAGATTCAGCACTTTTTGCTGACAGATGAATATGATGAAGATGAAGATTCCATTGATGGTGTTGCAGAAGTCGGAGACTAACCAATAGTATTGCGATCCGCCGACCATGAAGCTTGTGCATTCTGCCGCCCAATTAATTCCCATTATCAGGAACAGTTTGCAGAACAATTGAAACCTGTCAACCAAACCATTTGTAATTGTAAAATTGTTATCATGCATAGATCCATTTCGGAGAAACATTTAAATGTCATTTTTTTTTTACCATGTCCGCTCCCAATCTGGAGCATATGGACTCCTAATGGAGTTTATCTCAACAGATTTTTTCTACGAGAGCTGCTTGTTACTCAGTTGCTCAACCTCTTTTTCCAAAGAGAGTAGGAATAGAAGGAAAGGGCTAGGACAGGACTAGTGGTTAGCTAATCGCTCTCGACACGCCCCGTTCATAGGATAGGATGGGTGGGAGGGGGCAATTCAAGACATCACATACATCTATGCCATTGGACAGAAATTCATAAATCAATTGAAAAATCAATTTATGAAACTGCCTGTACTGGGATTCGAACCTGTGACCTCCGTAGCGGTAGCCAACGACGTTGACCAGACAGGCGGCTAGTTTTTTTTAAGGTGGCTAGGATGGATGGGATTTTTAATGTATTTTAAGATGGCTTCATTTTCATTTTTAAACATGGCCTCTTAACCATACATAGCTAGCTATACTAGAGTGGCTGAATTATTATATTTCTTCCAAAACATGTTTTATTATTATTTATATATTTCAAACCTTTGGTTATCTTTGTGGGGCTGTGAATGCTTGCGGAGGATAGCCATGGCGTGCTTTGTCTTGAGGATCTTGCATATCGTGCTAGCAAACAGGACCAGGTTACATATCAATATAAGTATCATAGGGGTGTAGAAATATATCATCCCCGCCTCATTTTCTGTAATAAAATTGAGTCAAATTAATTCTTCAAGTTGGAAATAGGATTGTAAGACTTTGGTTTTTTCCCAATATTCTCGAAACATTATTTTTCCTTCTTTTACCAGCCTGAAAGTGGTTTTTTGAATTTCGGAGGTCCAGTTTTCTGTTCCTTCAATTTTTGTAATATTAACCACTTGACCGGCGAATTATTTGTGCAAAAATGATCCAAAAAAACGTTATTTTTATTTTCTTTTAATTTGAAGCATATACATTTTTTTTTTTTTTTATTTTTTTAACCCTTCAGTCTATTTTTTTTATTAAAGATTTTCCTCCTGAATTTTTATATAAAATATACGAATTCCACAAAGCTAACTCATATAAATTGAATATCGTGAAATTGTATGAAATACGTATTCGTGTGAACGCCGGGGAAGTAGTTAATTGAGCTTTATTAATTTCATTGCAATTAATGGTTTTATTTTATGAGTTCTGAGATTATGGAGTTATTTATGTGTTCTATATATATACTAGCTGACCCGGCATGCGTTGCAATGCCACTCAAAGAAAGAAAGTGTTTGTGTTTTAATTATGTTTATTGAAGTGCTTTTGGATATATATTGTTTTTTTGTCTGGTGCGTATATGAATAGATCTTAAGGTTTTTTAACAAGTGAGCAAGCCAGATACAGCTGTCCATGTGTGAAGCATGGATTTTTAAAATTTAGTCCACACACTTGTAGCGATTGTCCAAATGTGAGTCGCACCGGAAACTGCAAACATTTTAATTCTAATGGCCTATCTGTCGGAATTATTGGAATGCTTGGCAACAGTACATTGTTTCCTTTAAATTTTCCATTTAAAATTGAAGCTTAGATGATACTGTTCATTAATTTTTCACTGAAAGCCTGGTACCGTTGCAAAGTCGTGGTGGATTTATATTTCGGAGAAGAATGATAGGTACGCCAATTTTCAGTGTTAGAAACGTGCGGTAGCATGCCTGGCAAATCAAGTGAGTTTAAGAATTCAGTTGGATAATTGACAACTTCGTCTTGATCAATTTATAGTATCGATGGATTTATACGTTGTTTCTTTGCTTGGTATTTCGTTTGGAATCCTGAAGTTGATGGCATTACCATCGTTGTTTTTGACTGCTAATATAACACATTCGCTAAGCCACTGATGATTTTTGTAATTCTGTGCCATATTTGAGAAAACTTTGTGCATCAGTTCGCTTACGGTTCCTGTAATTTTACAGAAGCTTGGTGGTAATGTGTGGATTCATCGATTTCTATTTTTCATTACCAATATCTGACAATTGTTTTTTGAAACGTTCAGCGGACGCATCATATTGTAATTCTACACGCATATTAGCTTTCAAAGTCAATTTCTGCACATATCACCATAAAACTGATGATTTGAGACATGCACTTGATTAATCAGCAGCTGTTGAACGTGATATAACTGGTAGAGTTTGTCGAAAAACACCAGACAATAAAAAAGGTTCGCCACCAAAGACCTGTTCATTTCCTCTCAAATCTTTTAGTGTACATATAGTGAAGATTTTCCAATGCCTTTTTGTGCGCCATAGTAATTTCGTCCCATTTAATGAGTTGATATGATTAAAGTACTTCATCAATCATGATTTTTTTTTGATATTGCATGTTGGTGTTCAAAGGCAATTTCTTTGCTGAATACGCTGTTTGACCACCATCCAAAAGATTTGCTGCAATTGCAGATGAAGCGATTGCCAACAATATTGTTTCGTGATCCAACGTTTTGGCTTGTGTTTGATTGCATGCATAATTCTGTATTACGCTATGCGTTGTTCTGAGACCAATTTCGGAAGATTTGTTTCAACGAATGTACCCAATTTGTCGACATCAAATTGTGTTTCTCGTTCCTAACCACGGTCAAAAGAGTTGTTTGAATATCATTGTATCAGACGATCGGGCTTGAGCAGTGAGAGCTCGAACGGTTTTCAAACTTGCTCGTCTGTTTCTGAAGCTCGTGATGCCGTTTTCTTTCGTGCTTGAGGTCTAGATCAACTAATAGCAAGTCTTTTAGGTGGCATAATTGTTTGACAGCGAAAGAAATACTTTGTGACGACTATTACAAATTCACTTGATAATTGTTTACAATACCCTTTGATTGTTTGACGTAACCATGGCACGTATCAAACTTAAAAAGACTTAAGTTGCTGCGCACTTAGCGCGATCTGTCATTCAACAACTCTAATAATTTCGTTCTGTTTGAAATACGAACGACGGACGTCAAAAATATTGAAAAAAAAAATCGGGATAGGGACATCCTTCACCTAGCGGGATGAAATATACTTTAAAACCTATTAGACTATCTAACAAATATACATTTAAAAAATCATAAAAATCGGTCAAGCCTATATAGAGATAATTTTTAGAATAATTGAAATTTTTAAGTTTGCTAACAAATATATTTCGTAGAAAAAGAAAAAGATCTCGGGATATATAACGACAGTTCTTCAGTATTTAAATTGTAAATAATATATTTTTTAAAATATTTGAAATGTTTTAAGTTTGCTAACAAATATATTTCGTAGAAGAAGAAGTAGATCTCGGGACATAATATATTGACAGCCTTGCAGTATTTAAATTGTAAATAATATAATTTTTAGATTAATTAAAAAGTCTACAAATATATTTCCTAGTAAAAAAAATAGACCTCGGGGCATATATCGACTGCCCTGCAGTATTTAAATTGTAAATTATTTAATTTTTGGAATAATGTTTGGAATAATCTAACAATCATTTTTCGTAGAAGCAGAAATAGATCACGTGGCGTATATCGATAGCCCTCAAGTATTTAAATTGTAAATCATTTAATTTTTGGAAAAATGTTCAAGTTTGCTAACAATCATTTTTCGTAGAAGCAGAAATAGACCGTGAATTATTTAATTTTTGTAATAATATTTAAGTTTGCTAACAACCATTTTTCGTAGTAGCAGAAATTTCGTATAGCAGAAATAGACCACGTAAATTATTTAATTTTCGGAATGATGTTTAAGTTTGCTAACAACCATTTTTCGTAGTAGCAGAAATTTCGTATAGCAGACATAGACCACGTAAATTATTTAATTTTTGGAATGATGTTTAACTTTGCTAACAACCATTTTTCGCAGTAGCAGAAATTTCTTAACTTATTAAATCTGTGGAATAATGTTCAAGTTTGCTAAGAATCATTTTTCATAGTAGCATAAATCGACCTCGGCGCATATATCGACAGCCCTGCAGTTTTTAAATTGTAAATTATTGAATTTTCTGAATAATGTTTAAGTTTGCTAACAACCATTTTTCATAGTAGCAGAAATTTCGTAAATTATTGAATTTTTGGAATAATGTTTAAGTTTGCTAACAATTATTCTTCGTAGTAGGAGATTTTAAAATAAAAGTCTAAATATAGTTCTATCAAATATCCATACCAAACCAGCATTTATTCATCCCGAAATCGGGTCTGATGTATCCTTTGGGTATCGATGGGTGAAATTGCATCAGAGCACATATTCCTGTCAGGAATAGAGAACATCCCCATGCGTACAAGCAGTATAGAAAAAACTGACGTCTCTGCGAATCAAATTTTTGCCTTCTTCTAACACGGAGACCACTAAAAAATAAAATTTACTGTTACTGGATATTTTAAATGTATTTTTTAAACTTTCTTCTTTTCTTAAATCACAATTGTCTACAACAGTGCTCCGCAACTGCTGTTCCGCGACACACTGATGTGCCGTGGGGCGGTGCTAAGTGTGCCGCAGCGCATTACTTCAGTGAAGAAAAGGTCAAATCGTTTTTTCAAACAATGATCAAATCACAGTTGCCTAGTTGTAGTACTGAGGTGGCAATATATATTACACAATTGAGAACGATGTCTTATGTTATTTTTTCATATACCCTTATGTATATATGTATATATGCCCTTATGTATGTATGTATATATACATATATGCATATTTGTTGAGAGCTGCGGAAATCTGGAGTAAATTTTGGTATGCCATGGGAGATAAAAGGTTGTGGAGCACTGGTCTACAACGACACCTATAATTAAGACAAATTGTTAACTGACTTATTAACAAACATTCGTGTAATTGATAAAATCAATAGGATTTACAAAACCTAAAGTATTTCTTATTGTTCTATTTCATTAAAATTGATCTGTAAAAATTGAACAGGCAGCCAGTGGCGTGCTTAAGCAGTGACCTCCTATTTTTATTTAATAAAAAAATGCATGTCAAACAAAACCTATGATTTATTTTTGAAACTTTTTGAAAATTTTACCTATGATTTATTTTTGAAAAAACTCTTCTCCATCGAGACAAATGGTAGAGAAGTAGTTTGAACGCTCTGGTGCCCTAAATTCGGCAGTTGTTCCAGGAAATATAAAAAAATCCACAAATAGCTGACACCTTAAAGATATCAGAAGGTAGTGTATTCACCATTTTGTATCAACATTTGTCCATGACAAAGCTTTGTTCGAAATGGGTACCGCGTTTGCTTAGTCTATTACAAACAACAACGCGTTGAAAAATCAGAGCGCTGTTTAAAGCTGTTTCAGCGCAAAAAAAGGATTTTTTTATGCGGTATGTGACAATGGATGAATTATGAATCCATCACTATATTCCAGAGTCAAATCGGCAGTAAGCTGAGCGGACAGCAATCGGCGAAAGCCACACAAAGCGTGTCAGCCAAAAAATGTTAGCTTGTAGCCTATTTTGGGGCCAAAGATAAATCGTTCTACAAAAAAGGCATCGCAATGCTGAATGACTAAAGTCGAATTTTGCCTACAAGTTGTTGTTTTATCCTTCGAATTTATTGAGTGATCTGTTAGATAGTAATATAATGTGGTCAATGCCTATCCTGATATTATAATAAAATTGCCTCACTACTTTCAGTTCTCTAGATCAGCGTTTCTCAACCGGGGTCTACGTGGAACAAACGATAACTAGTCAAAAGACCAGGGGAATGAAATAAAGCTCAATTTTTTTCGCCAATGACGCCTTATGCGATATTGAACAATTATTGGCTTAAAATGTAATTTAATGTAATGTATAATGCTTTTGCCAAATATGGGTCGATATGTAAGTGTCATAATAATATAATATATTTTAGCAGCTACCGTCTTTTTCCGAAAATAAGCTCTAGCACGATTTTCAGGATTTTTTGGAATATAAGCCCTCCCCGACAAATGAGTGCAAAAAGAAAGAGCTATTCCATCGAGTACAAAAAGGGAACCGAGGAGGACTCCTGGGACGTTAATCTTGAAGCTTTCTGTAAAGAGAAGATGTTGAATCTCCGTATGGTTCGAAAATGGCGAGCAGACTACGATAACCCGTGTCAATTGTTGGGCCAGGGAAATGAAAAGAAACACAAGGTTGGATCAGTTCGGCAACCGCTATTTTCTGAGCTGGAAGAAAACATCTAGGAATGGATTGCTGATAGGAGAGCAATGGCTTTGGTTGTGCAGAGGGTAGATATCCAAAAATTTTCCCTCGAAATGGCAATAGAATTTGATATATCCACAGAAGAATTTAGAGCGTCATCACACTGGCTGGATAACTTCCGTCGACGACATGAACTGTCCCTAAGAAGATCAACAACAATGTTCAGACTGGGAGACAATGAAGTTGTTAAACGTGCGCTTGCATTTAAGCTTTTTGTTGATGGCATTGACTTTTCTAAATACCAACTCTCCAACATGATTGCTATGGATGAAACTGCAGTATTTCTAGGCCAAGGATCTCAAACAACGGTTCACCACAAGGGTTCCTCGTCAATATATGTACCTTCGACTGGTTACGAAAGTGCACGTGTTACCTGTATTTTGGCGATTCGTCTGGTTGGCAAGAAAGTCTCACCGTTAATCATCACTAAGAGCAAGAAAGACAAGATTGAATGCGTTTCAGGAATTTATGTCATTGAAAGTGAAAAAGCCTGGAGCACCCAAGCAGTTATAAGAAAGTGGGTTGATTTTATGCTGCCACTTCTCGTAGCTCGTTAGCTCGTATTTCGGACCAAAAAAGAAAGTAAGACAGTGTCTTATTTTCGGAAAAAGACGGTAATTTTAAATTTAATTTATATCCTTTTTTTTAATGATTTGCTTACCGGAAAGTCCTCCATATATCAAAGCACATGACGTTCAGCCAGAAGAAGCTCAGCATGGAAAAAAAGTAAACAACGAACGCTGAAAAAAGATACTAAATGAGGACAAGAAAAAATATATTAAATCGCACCCTGCTATGGAACTCTCCAATTTCATTAAACTGCTATGGCAAATTTACCCATATGTATGAACCCATTGGTAAAGCGCTGGTCTACAATAAACGACGTCTGCCGCGTACAGCATTTCCAAAGTCATACGGTTGCAATATGAAGTTTGAAGACTCTGGGATTCACAGATCAGTTTCTGACTGTTTTGACCCGACAACTGTCAATGATTAAAAAAAAATCAAATGAAACTTTGTTTATCGTTTCCTTTGTTAAATTTCTCCATTTTCAGTAAGACGTCCCCACATCCGGACGTTTCAATTTGCAATTTTTAAAAAAAGTTTGAGACGCGGCGTTTGGGATCTAGACTAGTGGTTCTCATGTTAATTTTCACTTAAACATCAGCGTTCATACGGAAATGTCTCGTGGCCGCACCAAAATTTTGTTATGAGATGTGATAAAAATAGCAGTTGCATTTATTAAAAAATGGACCAATTCATAAGTTTATATTCCAGAAACGACATTATTTCAAATAGTAATGTTTACTATGAATCTGTTTGTGATCGAACTTGAGGACCACTGATCTGGACTCTACGGTGTCAGCCGTTATATCCAGACCACACTCATTCAATTTTATTGTAAGCATTCGTCGGTCGCGTACGACGTCACACTGTACTACGGCGTTTATTGTAGACCAGTGTCTAGGAAGTTTATATTTGAATGCCATAAATGTGATAAAAAAGAAGCGTTTGACATTTACAATATAAATACACGGGGTTATAAAATGAAGTTAGTAGTAGTTGCTTACCGAAAGTCAAACAAACTGCGTCCGAATTTCCAATATCTCTTCGTAACACGCGACCAGTGATTAAAAAGATATATGCAACAGTCAACCCGAATATGTATGACATAACCACCTTTCCGTAGAGATTATGGAGTTCAGGAATAATGGCGTAAACGATAAAGGTTACCAATAAAAATGGAACGGAGATCATCATTCCTGTAAAAATAAAACAAGATTCATTAGACCAAATTTGTCGGAGTTGAGTTATGAGTACCGTTTACAGTTTAACCTTTTGATAAAACAATATTAAAAACATATTTGAAGCATCCTATCGGGGCTTGTCTCGACATGATTTTTATTCGAAAACTGCGTGTTACTCAGTTGCTCAACGTCTATTGTTCGAAGAGAGAAAGACAAGGCTAGAACAAGACTAATAGTTAGCTAACCCCTCTTATTAAGAACTGAGATTTTAGAATTGGGCGAGTTACTCCGCCTCAAATCTTAAGAGGATTAAAGAATATTCTGCTCGCCATATGATGTTGCAAGTTTATCGGATGCCTCAAAATTGGCCTCGGTTGAGATCAATCAGGTCAGTGTGGCCTATTGGGCCTGTATGACTACTCACCGCAGCGGACAGCTCTGCTGCGGGCAGTACCGAAGTATGCGATTAGCGTCCTGATAGTTGTGCCACAAGTAGAATCGAACTTTCAATAAACTTGACCAACCCAAATGGCTTACCGTTGAATTTGTCATGACCGGCTACAAATTGGCTAGCCCAACGTACAGGCGCAACAGTTTTCACGTTGAGCCTCCAGGTCACGCCTGGGAAGAATATATTTGTTTGGCGCCCTTTGGTGAATGTAAACCACCGCTTATTTTGCCTGGCTGTTAGGGCCGTTCTTTAGGTCAACTTATATGTGAAAGAACGATAAGTGCAAGGCTCAGATATGCATTATTAGCGACAAGGGGGACGTCAACGGTACCCCATTCAATATCTATGTTGATCAGGGGTGGGCTGCCAATATTCTAACAAGGGGCTCACCTAATCTCGGCCATAACGCCTTTACATCAGGAATGAGGCGTACCCCGTGGCATGCGACGCACTTGTTTTTTTGTGACCCTCTAATGTTTATTTTTTAAAATTAAAATAATAAGTTAATTATTTAATTTAATACACATTTGATCTAGATATTTCGTTGACGATGCAGAATAAATCGGTTTATAGAAATAGGCTAACTGATTTTGCAGCTTAATACTACAGATTATAAAGAATCAGTTAAGATTTTACAGAGGCAAAGGTCGCATCAACTTTTTAATTAAATTATTTGAATTACACGTATTACTTAATATTTCAAAATAACAAAAAAAGTATATAAGTACACCGAATCCTCTTTTCCACGGATTCAAAATAACACAGCCGAATGCAATGGAAATTATCTTTCATTTATCTATGTATATCAGTGTCTGCCAAACTTTTTCCCTTTACGGCACAGTGATGAATAGAACTAGTACCGCGGCACACCAAGATGCCGCAGATTATCTCCGAAACTCTTTTTTTTAGCTCACCGAGGAATTTGAAATCCTCGATTTGGTACCGAATAGGCATTATTTAAAATTGAAATTTTTAAGGCTTCTTCCACCGCGGCACACCTGGGACTTCTTGCGGCAGAGTAGTGTGCCGCGGCACACAGTTTGGCAGACACTGATCTATATATTAGGGCATCCAATCCCGGGATTCGGGATCCCGTTCAATTTTCTGATCCCGAAATTCCGGGATTGATACGGCTGCGATCCCGGGATTTCGGGATTGAGAAATTTTGAGCAAATCCCGAAAATTGACACGAATTTGGCAAATCGAGAATTTCAGATTCCTCGGTGAGTTAAAAAAAAAACGAAGTTCTGTGACAATCGGGAAAAAAGTATACCAAAGCGAGGATTTCAATTTCCTCGGTGAGCTAAAAAAAAAAAACGAGGTTTGGAGATAATCCGGGGAAAAGTATAGCGAATTGAGGATTTCAAATTCCTCGGTGAGAAAATCCCAATCCCGGGATTAGAAAAAGGCTTCGGGATTGGATACCCTACTATATTGCTGCTTTACATGAAACGTATCCGCGTGTAAAACGAGGATTGAGCATACCTTAAATTTCATTTTTACTTGCGACCCGAAATCGTAATTTGATTTTGTGCATGCCTGCTTTACGCCAAGGATTGACAGTTAAAATCTTAATGTGGATTTTAGTCATTATCAAACATGACACATGCTTGATTGAAAGTTTGCTTCTTTTAGTCGTAATTATGTTATTCACATACGTTAAACATTGTTAAGCTTCTACGTTACACTGATAAAGAAATAACGTACGTACGTTGTGTACTTCCAAGAAGAAGACCATAAAAAATCTATTAATAAATATTGGAACCTTGTTCCTATCAAAAATTTCAGAATAATTAAGACCGAAGGGCGTGACATGAAAAAGATGTACATGTGTTAAGTAAGTTAGAAAGTAGGTTTATACAACTGTGACGCCGGATATCGGAGCAATAAATTATCAAACATCGTCATTGTTTGACAATAGACAAAAACCCGGCAAGGATCTCTTTTATTATGCAGCCGAAACAAATACATTTTACGAAAAAGTTAAAGGGCCAACGAAGTCTTCGAAGTTGTCCTGAGAGCCTTAGTAAATGAATACATTGTTCGCTCCGTAAGGGCCTCATGATAAATCCAGAAATTTTCTCTCTAGAATGCCAAGCCCGTGAGCACCGTAACCGAAGCCAACGGACGTCTAACACTTAACTACGGCAACTATGTAAGACATCTTAATAAAATAATAGACTTGGCCAAAGACCCTGCATGGATAATTCAATACATACTCAAGAACGACATTACTTGTTGCTAAAAGTTGTAACATCTTAACCTACCTATAGTGTTCATCCATTCTGGAATAGTTTGCTCTTCATCTTGCTCTGCATCATCATCATCTGTAAAACACACTAATGCCAGGTACTCAGTGGTCCAGTTGGCGTCTGCTTCGTTTTCTGGATTAGATTCCCAGGCTTCAATACAGTAATCATTTTGATCAACATATGTATATTCTAATATAGAATCCGCCACAATGAGTCGTCCATCCTGGAAATTTACAATTTTTTCAGAAGATTTTCATCAAATATGGTAAACATATCGACTAGGGTGAAGAATTTTAAATGTAATAAGACTTTACCATACTTAAATTTTATGTCCGCCTATTGTAGATTTTTAACTTCTGTTGGAGATAACTCATCAGATGCGGACGATGTTTACAGCTCATAGACCAAACTTTATTTTTGTGACGGAGTGTTTTCTAGGAGATTTTCTAACTTACGACTTTTTTAAACGTTGTCCGCTCCCAATGTGGCTTATCGGTGGTCTCTCAACAAAAGTTTTTCTACGAGAACTGCTTGTTACTCAACCTCGCTTGTTTTCCGAAGAGGTGGGGATATAAGAAACAGGGCTTAGGAAATGACTAATGGTTCGCTAATCGCTCTCACTACGCCCGTTATTTTAGTATTGGAAGGGTGAGAGGGAATTTTTAGACGTCATAAACTATCCATGCCTTCGAACAGAAATCGATTGAAAAAATGCTGTTTGTATTGGGATTCGAGATTTCGCTCAAGACAAACATTTATATGAGCGATGCCGGTCCTGGCTATATAGCCATAAATTCTTTCTTCTTTGGCCATGTTCGCTCCCTATGTGGAGCATATGGCCGCCACGCGGCACCTCCATGTTTCCCTGTCTCCCGCCAATAGCTTTGCTTCCTCCCATGACATGCCAGCATCCCTCAGTTTCGCCGAGTACATCCTATGGATAGTACCCGACGGACGTCCAGGACGCCGGAATCCCACCGGTCGAAAGAAGAGGCAGGCAGGATTGAGGCTTTCCGGAGGCATCCGCAGCACGTGACCCAGCCAGTTCCAACGTCTCTCCATAACCACTGACGTGACGGGACGCTGTCTTGTACGCTCCCTTATCTCTGAATTCCTCACAAAATCAAACCACCTCACCCCCATTATCCGACGCAAGCATCTGTTCTCGAAGCTCAGTATACGGTTTTTCTGAGTCTTCGTCAGGTGCCATGATTCGCAACCGTAAAGCATTACCGGCAGAATGCAAGCGTTGAACAAGTGGCATTTGGTTTTAATCGAGTACAGCTGTGTGTCCCAGACAGTCCGCATTGAGTTGAATGTGGCTCCAGCCATTCCTAAACGAATGGCGAGCTCGTTTTTTGTACTACCGTCTTCGGGGATATGTACGCCGAGGTATCTGAAGCTGTCAACCCTCTCGATGATCTGTCCCGCGCTGGTAAGGGTCCTATCAGAGTCATGACAGGTTTGGTTACACATCACATTGGTCTTACTAGTATTAATTTTTAGACCAATGCGACCTGAGTTAGTTCCTAACCCATCAATAGTCTCCTGGATGCCCTCAATAGATTTATCGAATATTACAGCATCATCGGCATATTCAAGGTCACACAGCTTCAGACCGGGACCAACAGCTACACCTCGATCAGGGGGAATTGACCTGCGAAGTATGAAGTCAAGGATAATAATAAACAGGAACGGTGCAAGAACGCACCCCTGTCTGACTCCGGTAGTGACCCCGAACCATTCGGTATTTGAGTCACCGATTCTCACACAACATGCACTATTCTCATGTAAGGATTTGATAATGGCCACAATCTTTGGCGGAATCCCGTAGGCATCCAGTATCCTCCACAAAGAGGGTCTGTGCGGACTATCAAATGCCTTCTCATAGTCGACGAAACAACAAGCAAGAGCACTGTTAAATTCATTGCTCTGCTGGAGGAGACATCGAAGATTGTGTATTTGGTCCGCACACGACCTTCCAGGGAGGAAGCCCGCTTGATTTTTCCTAAGTATTTTCATAATGGGACCTCTTATTCTCGCCAAGAGAATGTGTGCCATTACCTTCCCAGGAATACTGAGAAGAGTTATGCCTAGGTAATTGTTACAGCTGAGGGGATCACCTTTTTTGTGGAGTGCTAACACCTCACCGTCCACCCAGTCCCTAGGACAACGCTCACCGTCCCACACCCTGGCCATCAGGTGATAGAGAGGATGTAGGACGGCGTTAAGACCACATTTCAGAAATTCCGAATGTATTCCGTCTCCACCCGGTGCTTTGCCGTTGTTAAGCCTCTTCACTGCCAAGATGATTTCGGCATGTGTGGGCGTACGGTCTGAAATACCGGACACTCGGGGAAGGTCCATAGATGTAGCCTCTTCGGTTACGTCAAAAGGGTCCTGGGGGGGCGGTCGGTTCAGCACCTCAGATTCAGATTTGGAAGGATCATTTCTGCGAGGTGCTGATAGCCATAAATAATGGAATTAATACATATGAGTGTTTTATTTTTTGAATATAAGGCCTTTCGACCGAGTATCATTGACAGTGAACATCTTAAAAGTTATATTAAAACTAATTCTAGTTTAATAAAAAATATTCAGTAAAATTATTAAGGCAACATATAAATTTTAATTAAAAGATTTATGATTCATCTTATATACTGTTCATTATGCGCATCATTATGACATCATCATTATTGTTTATAAAGACAATAATTTAACATTATGAAAGATATGGTTTTCCGCAAAGAAGAATTAGAGATTGCCCAAATATTTTTCAATATATGTAATCGTCAATAAAATATGACAACTCCTACGTGCGGTTTTATAGAAAAAAATCCTTGTCAATTGTAATCTCGGTGAATTGTCACCCACGAGATTTTGTTGCCATTTTGATATTCTCCATTAACCCGTTAAGCCCGGATGCCGTGAAAAACATGCTCTGTTTTGATGTCCATTTATGATAGCAAAATTTCACTGATTTCATTCAATTAACTTGGTTTCTTATAAAAATAAGATTGAAATTTTAGTTATTTATTCTTTTAATCGTAGTTTTTTAAATCCAAAAGAACTGTTTATTGTCAAAAATATGTATCTATAGTACGAAGTTTCGAAAGAAAGTAGAATTTGACATATTTTACATAAGTGGTTCTCACGTGAAATTTTATCGGTCCAATGAAAATGTCTCGTGGCCGCGCCTTATTTTACTTTTGAGATGTGATAAAATAGCAGTTCTCTTTTCTAAAAAAATGGACCAACTTATAAGTTTATAGGAGCTGTAAGCAGCGGTGGGCTGCCAATATCATAATTGATTTTTCAATCCATTTATGAATTTCTGTTCAAAGGAATGGATGTATGTGATGTCTTGAATTCCCCCTCCCACCCATCCTATCCTATAAACGGGGCGTACCGAGAGCGATCAGCTAACCACTAGTCCTGTCATAGCCCTATCCTTCTATTCCTACTCCTTTGGAAAAAGAGAGGTTGAGCAACTGAGTAACAAGCAGTCCTCGTAGAAACACTTCTGTTGAGATAAACTCCATTCATGAAGATGAACTCATGAGAACTCCGTTCATGACTTCAAGTACACATATGATCTTAAAAAGATTACGCAATGACATCGATCAGATTTTTAATACATCGACAATTCAATCGCGATCGCCAAGTTGTACACTCGTTTGACCCTTCAGGCACGAATGTCTGAAATATATTTTGAATAGCCGAATGAAAACATAAATATATTTAAAATTGATATTTCTTTTTTAAAAACGTTTCTGGTGACATTCTGGGCAATTAATTTTAAAACCAATCATTTTTTATTAAAATTTATAACTCACAAACTAGTGCTTTATATGCGCTAACACTAAAAATGTCCGACCATAAAATCGAATGTATTTTATTTTCGCCATTTTAAATATCATTTGGATATATATATAAATAAAAATATTTTTTATGTACCTAGAACAGTAGTTCTCGTGTGCGGCCACCAGAGGATTTAGCTGCGACCACCAACAGCTTCAGAGTAAATGTTGATATTAAAAATAATGTCTTTCATTGAATATAAATAAAAAAAGAACTCTGCATTAACTCTATAAATTTCGGTGATCAAACGAGAACGGGTACTTTCAACATAGTATAGTTGTTGGCGAAAGCATAGTTTCAGTATGTATAACAAAATAACGTTAAGTTTATATAATCATTTTAAAAATCGTCATATATATTCCTCAAAACAAGTACCATTTGGAGAATTACTCAAGTTTATTTATTTGATAAGTAAGAATACCATTTGATTGTTCATGTCAGAAAATTTCTGATTTTTTTATAATGCGAAAAAACTCTCCCGTTGGGGGCAACGGGCTTACAGCCAGGGGTGGGCTGGAGGAGGCATGGAGGGTCTCGCGCGAGCCCCTTGTTGATTTAAGAGGAAACAATATTCTCAGATCAAATTAGTATATAACTGTAATTTCTGAAGTATATATTACACGTTAATACATTTTTAGCTATTTAGATGGAAATTAGTTTTTTTTTTTTACCATGTCCGCTCCCAATGTGGAGCATATGGTCTTATTAATTAAGTTTATCACAACAGAAGTTTTTCAATTTATATTTATTAAGAAAAATCAATTTATGAAACTGTACACACTGAGATTCGAGCCGATGAGTACCGCAACCGTCTCTAACGATGTTGACCACTCGACCACCGGATCCGATGAAATGTTCGTTTTATTAAGAGATTTTTTAAGCAACAAAACAATATAAGTTGTTTTTGACTGATTTTAATTCAGCTATTAGACCTCTCCCTTTCAGAGAAAATAAAAGTTGTTAGTCATAAGGCCGTTTTTCAGATTGGATAGGTTGAACAGAATCTATACAATCGAAAACAAATCCATGATTCGATTTGAACATTATTCTGCGGACATGTTTCTTTAGGTATTCGAACACCTGGAACCGAGACAGAATTGACGAGAGATACACGAACAATTGTTTATTCTTGGTTGTCCCAATATAATTAACCGTATTCAACGTTAAGGCTTTGATTATAGCTCCTTTGATTTTGGAAGGTTTATTTATTTTTGGAGAACATAAAAGATATAACGGTATAGATAGTTGTAACAAATAGCTACAAGTTTAATTCAGGTAGAAATAGGTAGAAGACGATGTTAATCAACACTCGAGAACCGTTGGAATACAAAGTGACCCCAAACAAATTTGTGTAATATTTGCATTGCATTGATTGAAGTATCATCATAGATGACAACAAAAATCAACTAGATGTTACTGGTATATAGCGAATGGTTGAAATAAGAGAAACTTTGGTTAAACATTACATAATTCATCCATGACTTCGGATAAAACTCAATAAAACGAATTAAAAATGAATCTATGAAATAATCCGTTTCTGGAATTGAACATGTTGCTTAGTAATTAAATAGGATGGCAGCATAGGCATTGGGCCGTACGTAGGGCATCCAATCCCGGGATCCCGTTCAATTTTCTGATCCCGAAATTCCAGGATTGAGATGGCTGCGATCCCGGGATTTCGGGATTGAGAAATTTTGAGGAAATTCCGTAAATTTACACGAAATTGGCAAATTCAAGATTTCAAATTCCTCGTTGAGCTAAAAAAAAAACGAGTTTCTGTGAGATTCTGGGAAAAAGTATATCAAATCGGAGATATCATATTCCTCGGTGAGCTAAAAAAAAAAAAAACGATGTTCTGTGAGAATCCAAGGAAAAAGTATAGCGAATTGAGGATTTCAAATTCCTCGGTGAGAAAATCTCAATCCCGGGATCCCGGGATTCAAAATAAATCAATCCCGAAATCCCAGGATTGGAAAAAGGCTCCGGGATTGGATACCCTAGGCCCGTAAGTGATCCACCGGTTTCGTGTCGGTGTCCGACCCCTGACTTATGCGGTCAAACTCTTTTTTCCTTTCGTGATAAAATGATCGGTTATTATTATCTTACAATGTTGGTCTTACGTGTGTAAAAGCAATGTACTATATTTTATTTAATATACAAGCTCAAGTGTTTTTTTATGGAGTAAAATAATTGAGGAGCAAACATTCAAAAAGTGTTTTGTCACAAATTTTGAAAAATGGCGTTTTATATCAATTCTGATAGCCCATAATAAAACCTATGAATGGAAATCAAAATTAGTGTTCAAAAACGTTTTTTTTCATATTAAAATGAAATCATAAAGTTGACACATCCATACAAACCGTCACTTTTGCAACACTTAAATCATCATTTTCCAAGCTTTGTATTTTTGTGACAAAACACTTTTTGAATGTTTGCTCCTCAATTATCTTAATTCTCTGTGGACTGTACGCCACAATTGACATACTTTTTAAGAGCCATACCCGCTACGAACTGGATTATATGAAATCTTCATAAGTCTAGTTTAGCTAAGCATAAGTTTTTCTACGAGAAATACTTATTTAGCGTCGTAGATAGATTCGTCATCTAAAGTAGTACGTTGCATTGCATGAATGATGATGTTTTATCGCAGACGTTGCTAAAAAGCCCAGGAAATATGGTGTTTTCTCCGACCAAGTTTTGGCCTTCCAAAAACTGTGAAATATGTGCAGGAGATTCTCTTTTGTTATTTTCTGACTACATAAAGAATTTATATGCATCACTTTTAATTTGTATGAAAATCTTATTCCCATCGAGTTTGCTTGACGTGGGTGTTTGTGATGTCAATTTACCTCGAGTTTATCTCGAGTGACTTACAATAAAATTCTCATCGAGCTTTTCTCGCACGAGGTTCAACTTATAAATATTTTTGCGCATTTCGAATACTTTAAGTGAAATCATAGCTGTAAAATATGAACCATATACCCGGTACATGTGCAGTATGATCACATGGTTCATATTTAAATGTTTTTTTTTTTTAAATTATGGCACATAGTTTGTTTTCTATCTAATTTATTATGTTGTAATGTTACATGGTTCATACTTGAGAAAGCTGAGAAACAAAATAGAAAAAACTGTATATTTAGCTAATTTTCGTAAAACTGACAGATCATTGGCGGATCCAAGAGCCCCCCCCCTCTTGGGAGAATTTATTTTCCATTTTTATAATTTATTAAAACCTAATTGTGAAATGGGCTCTTAAATTGTTTATTTTACTAAAATATGTTTTATAGAATACATTCTTAATTATGTATTGACTATTTTTATATACAACCAATCCTCTTTTTAAGCGATAAACTATTTCAAAAAAGTGGCGCGTAAAAAAATCGCGTGCATAAAATCCTCACTTTCATGTAATTTGATAAATCGGTTCTAAAAATCAAAATATCACGCAAAAAATATTTTTTTTATATATAAAATTGAATTTGTTTTGATTATAAAAATACAATGAGAAATACGTATACATAGATAATTGTATTCACTTAAAGGAGTTATTCGCTGTTTGAATCTGAATTTTGTTCGGACTCATTTGTTTTAATGATTTTTTCCTAGTTTCTTGATCTGAGTCAATTATTATAACATTGGATTTGTTTTGTTGACCCGACATCGAAACTGATTTTTTTGAAATATGTACGTAAGTGTAAAATATTTTATTTTTAATTGCAGTTGTTTATTTGGTACCTGCCTTAAACATCACCATATAAATGGTTTTTTAATTAAAAAATAATATTTACATATTCGGTTCGTATTTATTATCTTATAATTAAAATATTTACACGTCTGGAGTGCATTTATTTGACAGAAGCTCTCTAAAGTTTATGACTGGGAAACTATTCAACGAATATAATAAATTCATTGTATTACGTGACATTCTTTTGCGCAGGGTTAAACTCTTGTGTAAAAAAAAACGAGTAAATCGCGTAAAAACAGTAACGGTGCCGTCCAAAAATCACTTAAATTCAAAATCGCGTAAGAAATGATTGGGTGTAGATCTATTATTATTAAATAATCTATTATTTGTGTATCATGTTAATTTTCAAATTAAATGGACCCCTGGGACAATTTCTGGATCCGCCACTGCGTCACATATACCATATTTGGTGTGCAGCGACGACATAATATTTTGTATGAAATTCGACATACGACCAATTCGATATACGACCAAAGCTCAGGAACGTATCTCGGTGGTATGTCGAGGACTACCTGTATAGCGAATAGACACGACTAAGTTTTCTTACCTAATGTTGTCGACTACTGAAAGCTTTGGCGTTTGACAGAGCGAATATAGAAACACAAGATGGTTATTAATTGCCCCACCGTCAACCGTCTATTTCACGGCCGCCTTCCATAACGAAACAGCAGTCAAGAAAATACACGATTTAGTTCTTCATATTCTCGGCTCGATACAGATTTATTCAAAACTCAAATTTTGCATGTTTTTCCTTCATGTAGATTAGCATTTTTCATGATAGATTCAAATTTATATAAATCGTGGCTTTTGCCTACAGAGAAATAAGGAAAATAAAATGTTTTTAATCATTCATTGTCAGATAGTTTTTTTGGCTCTGCTGAAATATCTCCTTTATTTTAGATATGAGATATTAATCACAAATTAACTGACAAAAAATTGTTGTGTGACACACTGTTTGAATTTTTTTTTTAGGTACAACTGGATCTGACGGGAATATTCATGCACGGAAAGATTCCCACGCTGAAGATTTCTCTCATTCAAATCTTCAGGGCCCATTTGTGGCAAAAAGTTCACGAGTCCATCGTTATGGATCTGTGTCAGGTAATGTCTCCTCGTTGAAGAAAACTTTCTTGTACTGTATTTTGCATTTTGTAAAACTTTTAATAAATATTTCTTCCCCTGCGTAGGTATTCGATCAAGAGCTGGACGCTTTGGAAATCGAGACGGTGCAAAAAGAAACGATACATCCGAGAAAGTCTTACAAAATGAATTCGTCATGTGCCGATATCTTACTCTTCTCCGCCTACAAATGGAATGTGTCGAGACCTTCACTCTTAGCGGATACGAAGTGAGATTTGTGGACACTTGTTTACGATTTTATTATCAAAGCATTTTTTTTATTATTATAATTAATTATTAGGCATTGAATTAGTCAGCTGTTGTAATATTTTCTTGGTAATTTTTGTCATTCGTTGAGTTTGCGCTATCTTTCTCTCAGTTTCCTTTTGTCTTTTATCACAGAGACACGATGGACAATACGACGACTCAAAAATACTGGATGGACATCCAGCTACGTTGGGGTGATTACGATTCCCACGACGTAGAAAGATACGCCCGCGCCAAGTTCCTCGATTACACCACGGACAACATGTCTATCTATCCTTCTCACACCGGAGTTCTCATCGCTATCGATTTGGCTAACAATTTGCACAGGTACTATATTTCAAATTGTTTTGGTCGCAGCTGTAATTTTTGCTATAATCGGTGACGAGGGCTGGTTGGGGATTACAGATTATTTCGTCAATAACTAATTAAATCAATAGTTGCAAATCATAGCCGGCGTGGTAGGTAATTACTATTGATTATCTACGGCAGCTTAAAGGCTAAAAGTAAACGCCAGATATTTGTGAAAATGAAATGAATGAGTGTGTCATGAAATTAAACATGATTGACTGGCTTTTCCTGTCTCTAATGGCCCTCATCTTCTTAAGTCTGGTTTTATCAACACTCGCTTTACTGTGCTAATAAAATGTGTAGTCGATACACATGAAGAATTTAAAATCGATCAAATGAATAGATAACTTGAAAAATGGATATATTCATAGCTTTAATTGATTGGATTTGAAGTCACTAAGACCACAATTGGTTGAACAAAGGACCTTGGTAAAGTATTAGCAAAACATTGCCGGCAACGACACAGCTACGCCTTTCTGTCCTGCCTGCTCACATTTATATGTGAGTGGGTATTCTGGTATTTTCCACATGCTTGGATTGTAATGGTGAATTTATAATTGCTGCCCTGATGCTTATTGTTTTTGTATTCAATTCATATACATACATATATCGATGTATTTAAAAGTAACAAGTAATCATTCTATTTTGCAGTGCATACGGTAATTGGTTCCCTGGCTGTAAGCCTCTGATCCAGCAGGCCATGGCCAAAATATTGAAGGCGAATCCGGCTTTGTATGTGCTCAGAGAGCGTATTCGGAAGGCGCTTCAGCTTTACAGCAGTGAGCCTACTGAGCCCTATCTCTCGAGTCAGAACTACGGAGAACTGTTCTCCAATCAGATCATTTGGTAAGAGCATTTCAAATTTATTTTTGATCGAAGAACAAATACCAGATTCTATTGTATGTAGTGCAATATATTTATTATATCATTGGGTTTTTAATTACAGGTTTGTAGACGACACCAATGTATACAGAGTGACAATTCACAAGACGTTTGAAGGTAATCTAACAACAAAACCGATCAACGGAGCTATCTTCATTTTCAATCCTCGCACTGGACAGCTCTTCCTCAAAATCATTCACACCTCGGTATGGGCAGGACAGAAACGCTTAGGACAGGTAATTCATTTCCATTATTTTACCGTATCCACTATTTAATCATAAGGAAAATACAACTGTATTTTAGTGCTAGTATTTTTTTATTAAATTGATAAATATATATTTCGGCTTCACTTTTTAATGCCGAAATAGCTATCCATCTAATAAAAATTTGTAGAGATAAAATACTGTGTTATATATCAATACACTATTTCATGGGTGGTCAAACCGCTGCAGGGGACCATCTACTGAAATAAGTGGTGGCGGGCTACCCACAACGTATGTGCTAAGTGATCATATGAAGGGTAGTAGTTCAAACCCAAAATTATGTTTTAAAAAAATGAGCATATTTTATGTTAAGTTATTTTAATATCAGCAATAAAAAATGACTTCACAACAAGCACGGAGACGAGATTATCACTAGAACCACCAGTAATTATGAATCGCAAACATTCAGGTTCGTTTATATTTCAGTTGCTTACAATATATCCTGAGGAAAACATCGCATATCTCTTGAGTTGACATTGTCGTAATATTTTGCTACTCAGTTGAACTGTGAAAAGTTCAACGCTAGCCCTTCTTACATTGATTTATCTATGATGATTGCATTACTCCCTGTACCTTCTGATCCCAGAAACATGGTTAAGAGGGAGCGACCAGCTAACTTATCCATTGGGAGTTGAAGTACTGATATACCAGTTCTCGTTGAATACGATTTTTATTGTGGCAAACTTTTTTGAAATGTTTCTTTCCACCGTACCGTAATAAATAGGAAACTTAAAAATAATTGGTTTGGTTTATATTGAAGCCAAGCGCATAATTAATATGCCAACATGCTGAAAAAACAGAAGAGCACCATATTTTCGATATTATCGATTTAATAAATACAATGCGTACAAATATGTCATGATGTCACATTAAAACACAACCAGTTGAAACTTTGCGTCACAGATGCTGAGACGTCCGCATGATTTATGAGAAACTAATGCATTGTTTTATAATATTTTCATGTTCTTTTGTGTACAGCTCGAAAACCGAATGGAGAGTTCGTGCGATATCAGCTACAAATCTTCACCTTCGTACTAACCACATATATGTCAGCTCAGATGACATCAAGGAGACGGGATACACCTACATCCTTCCTAAAAACTTGCTGAAGAAGTTTGTGACGATATCTGATTTGAGAGCGCAGATAGCTTGTTACTTGTACGGTCGCAGTCCGGCCGACAATCCGCAGGTGTGGGAGGTGCGCGCAGCCGTTCTGCCCCCGCAGTGGGGTACTCACCAGGCCGTTCATCTGCCGCGTGCTGCTCCTGTTCATCCCCATCTCGCCGATCTGGAGCCCCTCGGGTGGATGCACACTCAGTCTAATGAGCTGCCGCAATTGTCACCGCAGGTACTCTATCACTTGTTTTGTCTAAAATGGCGTGCGGATCTGATTTACTTCTCGTTTGTTGAATAGGTAATTTAGTTCTACCGATGCCACCAAAATTGCGATGTGTAATTGCTGCGCATGGTGTATTTTATTTAATTACTTAAACTTCATTACCGATCCTTGTTAAAATTCTTGATTATTTTACTTCCGATGTCGGTAAATTCTGATTACAGTAAAAATATAATCTTTTTTACTCTTTCAGGATATAACTACTCACGCGAAAATTATGTCTGATAATCCATCATGGGACGGCGAAAAGACAATCATTATTACATGCTCCTTCACTCCCGGCTCTTGCTCTTTGACCGCTTACAAACTGACCCCGTCAGGATTCGAATGGGGCAGTAGAAACACTGACAAAGGAAACAATCCGAAGGGCTACCTGCCGAGTCATTACGAAAAGGTCCAGATGCTGCTGTCCGACAGATTTTTAGGATACTTCATGGTTCCCGCGCAGGGAAGCTGGAATTACAACTTTATGGGTGAGTTTTATTCGCTTTTTCCATCTAGCGTTGCTCTGGCGAGTCGACAAGAATACACTGTCGTGTTTTGTATACACTTTATTCTGTATTAATTAGTCGGCGATTTTATTTATTCTAGGTGTTCGGCACGACCCTAATATGAAGTACACAGTGCAGCTCGGTAATCCGAGGGAGTTCTACCATGAAGTGCACCGGCCTGCTCACTTTATGAACTTCTCTTCGATGGAAGATGGCGGGATGCAATCGGCTGACAGGGAAGACATGTTTGCGTAGAGAATTTCGAAACAAAATACTGTGATAAAAAAAAAATTGCTCTTATCCAAGCGGCTGTAAATGAAGAATTGTCGAATGGGTCTTCTATATACATTTTAATATACTAGAAGTGTCAGCTGGTGTTATTAATCGTATTTGGATTTTTTACGTAACATCGAGGAGATTGGAGATAAATAATATTCTTTCTCAACAGGTAAATGATAATGCTATGATTGTAATTGTAAATTTATTAATATTTTAAAAATATTCATATTCCTGCCTCAGTACAAAAGTATAAATGTTCGATAACTTAATAGTTTTAACTAAACACACAATGGGTGGAAATTTCTTTTTGAATGATAAAGCATTTACTGTCATTCGTATTGTTATAAGTTTCCACACTTGAGTTGCTAGGCATTCAGTCAATTCCATTCATTAAACAAGAAAAATAATATTCCGTTGAACTTTTTTTATTAAAATCATAGCGTATTATTTAGTATATTATTGTTGACATGTTATATAGGTAGTAATTAGGTATATTGTGACTTAAGTCTAAGAACTATTTAGATAATATTTTTTTTATGTACCATTATTTTTGTGATTTGATTAATTATGTAAATATTTTTAATAGAAAACAATAAAAATAATTGAATTTTTTGTTGTAAAATTATTACGACATGGCGTCACAGGGTTGGTCCATGCTCTCTGTTACACGACTACCTTTACTTATTCATGCAAAGTTGCAATTTTCGAGCATGCAATATTCATCGACACTGGCTCGACGGTGGCTGAGATTATTTCCACATTCAATCAAACTTTGAAAACCATTTATAAAAATTTGAGTACATCGGTGAACATGATATTTGGGTATATATACCCCGCGATAAAACTATTTTATCCAAAAATCCACACTCATGATTTCTCAGTTCATTTAGTCTCGGTGTTGTGTTCTTGGTAGTGAATCCATTATTTTTGTCTGGCAGGTGATGCCTCCCCCTAACCTAGCCTCACCGCACTTAAAAAGTTCAGGGCATTAAAGGTATGTTTGTGTTTTCAAGCGGTGTCGCGAGTGAATTCTCATTTAGATTGCTGAAGTTTTGAAACACAGTTAAGCGGGATTGAATTGAATCGGTTGTGGTGGTAGCCGCTGATTCGAGTTGGGGATGTTCGTATCTGAAAAAAAATTTCTCGTCAATTCATTTATTTGACTGTTGGGAAAATATTACGCTTCTACAGTAAAGAAATCAATTATGTAAAAAAACTACAACACAATAAATATTCTGTGCAATGAAGAATAAACTGTTTTGTTTTTGTAAGATGGTTTTGCTTCATAATGCTATTAATAAAATAAATATACAGTTTAACCTCGATTCTACGTTTTTTAAGTGACCGTAATAAATGAACGAATAATGCGGGAAATCTTCAAAAAATACCAAAAAATGTTTATTTTTCAAAAAACTTATTTATTTATGTAACTAAATGCGATGTTTAACTATTTGAGCGGAAAAAAAATATTCTCCAAAAACGGTAAATCGGGATAATAATTGGGGCGGGATGATAATATTTAGATGATAGATCGAGGAAATCTGTAAATCGGGGAACGATTAATGCGGGATTATTTTACATTGTTCTTATGGGAGTTTGGCCGGGACTGTGAAAAATAAACGATCCATGCGGGAAAACGAACATTGCGAGAACGGTAGATCGGAGTTCTAATGTATATAATTTTTAAAAATAAATTTAAAACTACACAAAAGCCTGATTTATTGATTTCTGTTTGAAGGAATGGATGCTTGAAATGACAGAAAATTCCCTCCCTCCCTTTAGGTCTTAAAATCATGAGACGTTGAGAGAGCATGTCAAATCAACATTAGTGATTCATCGGTTGATTATGTTCGTCAGGATCATTTAAAATAAAAGTGGAAATAGTATGTATTGTTTTATTTTTTTAATATAAAACCTTTCCACTGAGTATTTACAGTGAACACATTAAAAGTGAGATAAACTATATTAAGAGGTCCATATGCTTCGCATTGGCAGCGGAAACAAAATGATCATACTGGCTGCACAGACCACATAGTCTGCTCGTTAATGCTGAAAGTTCACTGCTTTATTGCCATGATTATTAAAAATAAACGGTTAAAATGGTAAACACATTCAGATCAATGGATTCAAAACCTGAAAATACAACATACAAATCATAATACCTTTTGATGATGAGATTCAGCACTTTTCGCTTACAGATGAATATGATGAAGATGAAGATTCCACTGATGGTGTTGCAGAAGTCTGAGACTAACCAATAGTATTGCGATCCGCCGACCATGAAGCTTGTGCATTCTGCCGCCCAATTAATTCCCATTATCAGGAACAGTTTGCAGAACAATTGAAACCTGTCAACCAAACCATTTGTAATTGTAAAATTGTTATCATGCATAGATCCATTTTGGTGAAAGAAACCAACATTTAAATGTCATTTTTTTTTACCATGTCTGCTCCCAATCTGGAGCATATGGACTTCTAATGGAGTTTATCTCAACAGATTTTTTCTACGAGAACTGCTTGTTATTCTGTTGCTCAACCTCTCTTTTTCCAAAGAGAGTAGGAATAGAAGGAAAGGGCTAGGACAGGACTAGTGGTTAGCTAATCGCTCTCGATATGCCCCGTTCATAGGATAAGATGAGTGGGAGGGGGGAATTCAATACATTACATATAGAAACATTACATACCTTTGGACAGAAATTCATAAATCGATTGAAAAATCAATTTGATGACCTGCGTAGCGATAGCCAACGACGTTGACCAGACAGGCGGCTAGTTTTTTTTAAGGTGGCTAGGATGGATGGGATTTTTAATGTATTTTAAGATGGCTTAATTTTCATTTTTAAACATGGCCTCTTAACCATACACAGCTAGCTATACTAGAGTGGCTGAATTATTATATGTCTTCCAAAACATGTTTTATTATTATTTATATATTACAAACCTTTGGTTATCTTTGTGGCGCTGTGAATGACTTTGTGAATGCTTGCGGAGGATAGCCATGGCGTGCTTTGTCTTGAGGATCTTGTATATCGTGCTAGCAAACAGGACCAGGTTACATATCAATATAAGTATCATAGGGGTGTAGAAATATATCATCTCCGCCTCATTTTCTGTAATAAAATTGAGTCAAATTAATTCTTCAAGTTGGAAATAGGATTGTAAGAATTTGGTTTTTTCCCAATATTCTCGAAACATTATTTTTCCTTCTTTTACCAGCCTGAAAGTGTTTTTTGAATTTTGGAGGTCCAGTTTTCTGTTTCTTCAATTTTTGTAATATTAACCACTTGACCGGCGAATTATTTGTGCAAAAATGTTCCAAAAAAAACGTTATTTTTATTTTCTTTTAATTTGAAGCATATACATTTTATTATTATTTTTTATTTTTTTAACCCTTCAGTCTATTTTTTATATTTTTTTTATTAAAGATTTTCCTCCTGAATTTTTATGTAAAATATACGAATTCCACAAAGCTAATTCATATAAATTGAATATCGTGAAATTGTATGAAACACGTATTCGTGTGAACGCCGGGGAAGTGGTTAATTGAGCTTTATTAATTTCATTGCAAGTAATGGTTTTATTTTATGAGTTCTGAGATTATGGAGTTATTTATGTGTTCTATATATATTATTCTTATAAAAAATCTAAAATGTGATCCGAGAGATTAAAATAATGTATTTAGTGGTCTGAGATGTTCTAAAGTTTGTCAACCGCTGCTTTATTGCTTATAAATATTATTGAGTCAAAAATACACATTTTTTTTGTGATACCTTGTCATGATAATCAATTATGAGGTCACGCTAAAATGGATGACGGGGGTTCAAACAAGGGATTGTAGCAAATGTAATGTAATAAAATAGTTTTAAAGGCATATTCTAGTTTGTCAGTCATTTCTTCGATGATCGTTTTAACAGTTAGTAAATGACTTTGTTAGATATACCCCTAAAAACATCATCGTCATTATGGCAGGGTGGTTAATTTTTTTGTCATGAAACGTGACGATGGGGAGAGGGGAGTCGAAAAATTACTAAAATCATACAACGTTGTTTAAGAACAGTTCAGTGTTTTCAATTTGATACTGAGGATCAACGACCTTGCTGGTTGCAGCATTAATATAAAATACAATTGACCTGAAAACCAGCATTTATTCATCGCGAAATCGGGCCTGATGTATCCTTCGGGTATCGATGGGTGAAATTGCATCAGAGCACAGATTCCTGTCAGGAATAGAGAACATCCCCATGTGTACAAGCAGTATAGAAAAAACTGACGTCTCTGCGAATCAAATTTTTGCCTTCTTCTAACACGGAGACCACTAAAAAATAAAATTTACTGTTACAATTGTCTACAACAGTGCTCCGCAACTGCTGTGCCGCGACACACTGATGTGCCGTGGGGCGGTGCTAAGTGTGCCGCAGCGCATTACTTCAGTTAAGAAAAGGTCAAATATTTTTTTCAAACAATGATCAAATCACAGTTGCCTAGTTGTAGTACTGAGGTGGCAATATATATTTCACAATTGAGAACGATGTCTTATGTTATTTTTTCATATACCCTTATGTATATATGTATATATTAATAAAAACACAATAATCCTTTGTACTTCATTCCACTTTATTTAATATGTCAGGACCGGTTTCGCTCATTGCGAGCATTGTCAATGTTGCGAGCACTGTTCAGTTGACAATGCTCGCAATGAGGAAAACTGGTCCTGACATATTGAATAAAGTGGAATGAAGTACAAAGGATTATTGTGTTTTTATTAATATAATGCCTTTCCACAAAGTATTGACAGTGAACACCCTAAAAGTGATATGTTTCTATGTATATATATATACATATATGCATATTTGTTGAGAGCTGCGGAAATCTGGAGTAAATTTTGGTGTGCCATGGGAGATAAAAGGTTGTGGAGCACTGGTCTACAACGACACTTATAATTAAGACAAATTGTTAACTGGCTTATTAACAAACATTCGTGTAATTGATAAAATCAATAGGATGTACAAAACCTAAAGTATTCCTTATTGTTCTATTTCATTAAAATTTATCTGTAAAAATTGAACACGCAGCCAGTGGCGTGCTTAAGCAGTGACCTTCTATTTATATTAAATAAAAAAATGCATATCAAACAAAACCTATGATTTATTTTTGAAAATTTGACCTATGATTTATTTTTGAAAAAATCCACAAATAGCTGACACCTTAAAGATATCAGAAGGTAGTGTATTCACCATTTTGTATCAACATTTGTCCATGACAAAGCTTTGTTCGAAATGGGTACCGCGTTTGCTTACAGTCTATTACAAACAACAACGCGTTGAAAATTCAGAGCGCTGTTTAAAGCTGTTTCAGCGCAAAAAAAGGATTTTTCATGCGTTATGTGACAATGGATGAAATATGAATCCATCACTATATTCTAGAGTCAAATCGGCAGTAAGCTGAGCGGACAGCAATCGGCGAAAGCCACACAAAGCGTGTCAGCCAAAAAATGTCAGCTTGTAGCCTATTTTGGGGCCAAAGATAAATCGTTCTACAAAAAAGGCATCGCAATGCTGAATGACTAAAGTCGAATTTTGCCTACAAGTTGTTGTTTTATCCTTCGAATTTATTGAGTGATCTGTTAGATAGTAATATAATGTGGTCAATGCCTATCCTGATATTATAATAAAATTGCCTCACTACGCCTTATGCGATATTGAACAATTATTGGCTTAAAATATAATTTATTGAATTGTGTAGCTTCAATGCTTTTGCCAAATATGGGTCGATATGTAAGTGTCATAATAATATAATATATTTTAGCAGCTACCGTCTTTTTCCGAAAATAAGAAATCCTCCGAAAATAAGCCCTAGCACGATTTTCAGGATTTTTTGGAATATAAGCCCTCCCCGACAAATGAATGCAAAACGAAAGAGCTATTCCATCGAGTACGAAAAAGGGAACCGAAGAGGACTCCTGGGACGTTAATCTTGAAGCTTTCTGTAAAGAGAAGATGTTGAATCTCCGTATGGTTCGAAAATGGCGAGCAGACTACGATAACCCGTGTCAATTGGTGGGCCAGGGAAATGAGAAGAAACACAAGGTTGGATCAGTTCGGCAACCGTTATTTTCTGAGATGGAAGAAAACATCTGGGAATGGATTGCTGATAGGAGAGCAATGGCTTTGGTTGTGCAGAGGGTAGATATACAAAAATTTGCCCTCGAAATGGCAATAGAATGGCTGTCCCTAAGAAGATCAACAACAATGTTCAGACTGGAGACAATGAAGTTGTTAAACGTGCACTTGCATTTAAGCTTTTTGTTGATGGCATCGACTTTTCTAAATACCAGCTCTCCAACATGATTGCTATGGATGAAACTGCAGTATTTCTAGGCCAAGGATCTCAAACAACGGTTCACCACAAGGGTTCCTCGTCAATATATGTACCTTCGACTGGTTACGAAAGTGCACGTGTTACCTGTATTTTGGCGATTCGTCTGGTTGGCAAGAAAGTCTCACCGTTAATCATCACTAAGGGCAAGAAAGACAAGATTGAATGCGTTTCAGGAATTTATGTCATTGAAAGTGAAAAAGCCTGGAGCACCCAAGCAGTTATAAGAAAGTGGGTTGATTTTTTGCTGCCACTTCTCGTAGCTCATTAGCTCATATTTCGGACCAAAAGAGAAAGTAAGACAGTATCCTATTTTCGGAAAAAGACGATAATTTTAAATTTAATTTATATCCTATTTGTTAATGATTTGCTTACCGGAAAGTCCTCCATATATCAAAGCACATGATGTTCAGCCAGAAGAAGCTCAGCATGAAAAAAAAGTAAACAACGAACGCTGAAAAAAGATACTAAATGAGGACAAGAAAAAATATATTAAATCGCACCCTGCTATGGAACTCTCCAATTTCATAAAACTGCTATGGCAAATTTACCCATATGTATGAACCCACTGGTAAAGCGCTGGTCTACAATAAACGCCGTCAGCCGCGTACAGCATTTCCTTACGCTAGGTGCAGCTGTCGTCGATGCGCGGCGTTGTTTTTATGGTCATTCTTAGATGCAGTATGCGACTATTATACGGATTGACGGTTGTTTATAAAAAGTCATACGGTTGCAATATGAAGTTTGAAGACTCTGGGATTCACAGATCAGTTTCTGACTGTTTTGACCCTACAACTGTCAATGATTTAAAAAAAATCATTTCGGTTGAATCAAATGAAACTTTGTTTATCGTTTCCTTTGTTAATTTCTCCATTTTCAGTAAGACGTCCCCACCCACATCCGGACGTTGCAATTTGCAATTTTTTAAAAAAGTTTGAGACGCGGCGTTTGGGATCTAGACTAGTGGTTCTCATGTTAATTTTCACTTAAACATCAGCGTTCATACGGAAATGTCTCGTGGCCGCACCAAAATTTTGTTATGAGATGTGATAAAAATAGCAGTTGCATTTATGAAAAAAAGGACCAATTCATAAGTTTATATTCCAGAAACGACATTATTTCAAATAGTAATGTTTACTATGAATCTGTTTGTGGTCGAACTTGAGGACCACTGATCTGGACGCTACGGTGTCAGCCGTTATATCGAGACCACACTCGTTCAATTTTATTGTAAGCATTCGTCGGTCGCGTACGACGTCACACTGTACTACGGCGTTTATTGTAGACCACTGTCTAGGAAGTTTATATTTGAATGCCTTAAATGTGATAAAAAAGAAGCGATCGACATTTACAATATAAATACATGGGGTTATAAAAATAAGTTAGTAGTAGTTGCTTACCGAGAGTAAAACAAACTGCGTCCGAATCTCTAATATCTGTTGGTAACACGTGATCAGTGATTAAAAAGATATATGCAACAGTCAACCCGAATATGTATGACATAACCACCTTTCCGTAGAGATTATGGAGTTCAGGAATAATGGCGTAAACGATAAAGGTTACCAATAAAAATGGAACGGAGATCATCATTCCTGTAAAAATAAAACAAGATTCATTAGACCAAATTTGTCGGAGTTGAGTTATTAGTACCGTTTACAGTTTTACCTTTTGATAAAACAATATTAAAAACATATTTGAAGCATCCTATCGGGGCTTGTCTCGACATATTTTTTATTCGAAAACTGCGTGTTATTCAGTTGCTCAACGTCTATTGTTCGAAGAGAGAAAGACAAGGCTAGAACAAGACTGATAGTTAGCTAACCCCTCTTATTAAGAACTGAGATTTTAGAATTGGGCGAGTTACTCCGCCTCAAATCTTAAGAGGATTAAAGAATATTCTGCTCGCCATATGATGTTGCAAGTTTATCGGATGCCTCAAAATTGGCCTCGGTTGAGATCAATCAGGTCAGT
This sequence comes from Himalopsyche tibetana, assembly GCA_030503985.1. Classification (NCBI taxonomy): domain Eukaryota; kingdom Metazoa; phylum Arthropoda; class Insecta; order Trichoptera; family Rhyacophilidae; genus Himalopsyche; species Himalopsyche tibetana. Next base: position 1,117,206 of record JAPJYX010000006.1, read on the forward strand.
GTGGCCTATTAGGCCTGTATGACTACTCACCGCAGCGAACAGCTCTGCTGCGGGCAGTACCAAAGTATGCGATTAGCGTCCTGATAGTTGTGCCACAAGTAGAATCGAACTTTCAATGAACTTGACCAACCCAAATGGTTTACCGTTGAATTTGTCATGACCGGTTACAAATTGGCTAGCCCAACGTACGTAAAGTTGCTTGCGCGAGCCCCCCCGAGCCCCCTCCAGCCCACTCCTGATGTTGATGCCCTTCAGTAGGAAAGTTATAGCACCACGTAATTGTGTAAGTGTAGGTCAAACAGTAGCACGCCGGCCAGAACTGGTAGAGCATCCGTCGAAGTTGTCCTGTATGCCTTAATGAATGAATACATTGTTCACTCCGTAAGGGCCTCTTGATAAATCCAATTTTCACTCTAGAATGCCAAGCCCGTGAGCACCGTAACCGAAGCCAACGGACGTCGAACACTTAACTACGGCAACTATGTAAGACATCTTAATAAAATAACAGACTTGGCCAAAGACCCTGCATGGATAATTCAAAACATACTCAAGAACGACATTACTTTTTTTTTAAATTTAAGATTTCGACTGAAGGTGCTTGGTGAAATTTCAATATTAAATTTGAATCGTTCAAACTATGTACATTCTCACAAATTTTGTCACTAACGACCCGGGTTTCGCCTTTCGGCATCTTCAGGCATTCAAGTGCACGGATGAACTTGAACTGACGCTTAGCAAATGAAAGTTTCGTGTTTATATAAGATACAAATGCATCACTGAGTACAAAGCCATTGCTGGCAAAAAGGATGAGCCCATGGGAATGCCAACAGATTTGAGTAGTGAGCAGTTTCAAGAATTATATAATTTGTTTGTCGGCAAAGGTTTTATGATTATATGATTTTATTGTTGTATTGCTAAAAGTTGTAACATCTTAACCTACCTATAGTGTTCATCCATTCTGGAATAGTTTGCTGTTCCTCTTGCTCTTCATCATCATCTGTAAAACACAACATTGCCAGGTACTCAGTGGTCCAGTTGGCGTCTGCTTCGTTTTCTGGATTAGATTCCCAGGCTTCAATACAGTAATCCTTTTGATCAACATATATATATTCTAATATAGAGTTCGGCACAATGAGTCGTCCATCCTGGGAATTTACAATTTATTCAGAAGATTTTCATCAAATATGGTAAACATATCGACTAGGGCACGGGTTCCCAACCTGGGGGTCGCCAAGGGTTTTTTGGGGGGTCGCCAACTTTACCCGGTGAGCTAAAAAAAAGGAGTTCCGGGGACAATCCGGGGAAAAATTATAGCAAATCGAGGATTTCAAATTCCTCAGGGGGTCGCCTAGTCACGGCTTTTATAAAAAAGGGGTCGCCACCCGAAAAAGGTTAGGAACCTATGGACTAGGGTGAAGAATTTTAATCGGAATAACTTTAAATTTAATAACACTTTACCATACTTAAATTTTATGTCCGCCTATTGTAGATTTTTAACTTCTGTTGGAGATAACTCATCAGATGCGGACGATGTTTACAGCTCATAGACCAAACTTTATTTTTGTGACGGAGTGTTTTCTAGGAGATTTTCTAACTTACGACTTTTTTAAACGTTGTCCGCTCCCAATGTGGCTTATCGGTGGTCTCTCAACAAAAGTTTTTCTACGAGAACTGCTTGTCACTCAACCTCGCTTGTTTTTCGAAGAGGTGGGGATAAAAGAAACAGGGCTTAGGAAATGACTAATGGTTCGCTAATCGCTCTCACTAAGCCCGTTATTTTAGTATTGGAAGGGTGGGAGGGAACTTTTAGACGTCATAAACTATCCATGCCTTCGAACAGAAATCGATTGAAAAAATGCTGTTCGTATTGGGATTCGAGATTTCGCTCAAGACAAACATTTACATGAGCGATGCCGGTCCTGTCTATATAGCCATAAATAATGGAATTAATACATAAGAGTGTTTTATTTTTTGACAGTGAACATCTTAAAAGTTATATTAAAACTAATTCTAGTTTAATAAAAAATATTCAGTAAAATTATTAAGGCAACATATAAAATTTATTTAAAAGATTTATGATTCATCTTATATACTGTTCACTATGCGCATCATTATGACATCATCATTATTGTTTATAAAGACAATAATTTAACATTATGAAAGATATGGTTTTCCGCAAGGAAGAATTAGAGATTGCCTAAATATTTTTCAATTTATGTAATCGTCAATAAGATATGACAACTCCTACGTGCGGTTTTATAGAAAAAAAATCCTTGTCAATTGTAATCTCGGTGAATTGTCACCCACGAGATTTTGTTGCCATTTTGATATTCTCCATTAACCCTTTAAGCCCGGATGTCGTGAAAAACATGCTCTGTTTTGATGTCCATTTATGATAGCAAAATTTCACTGATTTCATTCAATTAACTTGGTTTCTTATAAAAATAAGATTGAAATTTTAGTTATTTATTCTTTTAATCGTAGTTTTTTAAATCCAAAAGAACTGTTCATTGTCAAAAATATGTATTTATAGTACGAAGTTTCGAAAGAAAGTAGAATTTGACATATTTTACATAAGTGGTTCTCACGTGAAATTTTATCGGTCCAATGAAAATGTCTCGTGGCCGCGCCTTATTTTACTTTTGAGATGTGATAAAATAGCAGTTCTCTTTTCTAAAAAAATGGACCAACTTATAAGTTTATAGGAGCTGTAAGCAGCGGTGGGCTGCCAATACTTTAACAAGGGGCTCGCTTAGTCTCAAAGCAATTCTCGGTGTTCTGTGGGAGGAGTGAATTTTTTTATGACTATTGTGCAATTATATGCAATACTTAAATTAGCAATCGGGTTACTTAATAAACTTATAATATGTAACAATATATAAATTACCGTAAACTCATCCATTCGCGATCAGCTAACCACTAGTCCTGTCATAGCCCTATCCTTCTATTCCTACTCCTTTGGAAAAAGAGAGGTTGAGCAACTGAGTAACAAGCAGTCCTCGTAGAAACACTTCTGTTGAGATAAACTCCATTACGAGTCCATATGCTCCACATTGGGAGCGGACATGGTAAAAAAAAAAACTAATTTCCATCTAAATAGCTAAAAATGTATTAATGTGTAATATATACTTCAGAAATTACAGTTATATACTAATTTGATCTGAGAATATTGTTTCCTCTTAAATCAACAAGGGGCTCGCCGGCCATTGTAAAATTTAACAAGGGGCTCGCGCGAGACCCTCCGAGCCTCCTCCAGCCCACCCCTGGCTGTAAGCCCGTTGCCCCCAACGGGAGAGTTTTTTCGCATTATAAAAAAATCAGAAATTTACTGACATGAACAATCAAATGGTATTCTTACTTATCAAATAAATAAACTTGAGTAATTCTCCAAATGGTACTTGTTTTGAGGAATATATATGACGATTTTAAAAATGATTTTATAAACTTAACGTTATTTTATTATACATACTGAAACTATGCTTTCGCCAACAACTATACCATGTTGAAAGTACCCGTTCTCGTTTGATCACCGAAATTTATAGAGTTAATGCCGAGTTCTTTTTTTATTTATATTCAATGAAAGACATTATTTTTAATATAAACATTTACTCTGAAGCTGTTGGTGGTCGCAGCTAAATCCTCTGGTGGCCGCACACGAGAACTACTGTTCTAGGTACATAAAAAATATTTTTATTTATATATATATCCAAATGATATTTAAAATGGCGAAAATAAAATACATTCGATTTTATGGTCGGACATTTTTAGTGTTAGCGCATATAAAGCACTAGTTTGTGAGTTATAAATTTTAATAAGAAATGATTGGTTTTAAAATTATTTGCCCAGAATGTCACCAGAAACGTTTTTAAAAAAGAAATATCAATTTTGAATATATTTATGTTTTCATTCGGCTATTCATCAGATATGAATCAGCGGCTATTCAAAATATATTTCAGACATTCGTGCCTGAAGGGTCAAACGAGTGTACAACTTGGCGATCGCGATTGAATTGTCGATGTCTTAAAAATCTGATCGATGTCATTGCGTAAACTTTTTAAGATCATATGTGTACTTGAAGTCATGAACCGAGTGGCAAACCCCAAGTATAACATTTTAAAGATTCGTAGGTGATATCTTTATTAGTGGCGGATTACCCCATAAGCGCAAGAGGCGCGCGCTTGGGGCCTCTAAATCTTATAGCATATATTGTATAAACTCTTATATTTTAATTTTAATTTCAGTTTTAAATATTTATTATTACTCTACGAAGAGGTTTACAGCACTTGTGTGTCATTCAAAAAGCAGGACCTCCAAAATTTATTGCGCCTGGGGCCTCCAAAGTGCTTAATCCACCACTGACCGTAAACTATATCAATAATTTGATTCAGGAGACAACGGCAAAAAAGAATCGCGGTCAGTGTGTTCAATAGTTTTTTTTAGAAATCCCTTCTCATCGGATGTTATTGAACTCCTGAAGTCGAAGACTATTACGATGAGAAATGCAGCTAAGGCCCAGCCATGACTGATCTCCATTGACACTTCAAACCAGTCCTTGGTTGTGTCCCCGATTCTTTCGCAGCATACCTTCTCCTAGTGCAAGCGTTTGATGATGACAATTGGTGGGGCTCTTTTCCAAAACTGACTATTTCCATTCTTGCTCTATTTCAGGAAACTCGATTTTCTATTACATACACTTGGTAATAAAGCATTATTAAAAGGGAATAGAATAATCGTTTACGTGTCTTTAAACAAATTTTACCAATATAAGTTAAGGACTTACTTTATTTAATTTTATAAACTTACCTTTTGTAAGAAAAAAATCTGTTTTTCTTCTCGAGAGAAAGGATTCAACATATAGCTATTATTTATGCAAGATCTTTCATAAATCAACATAAAATTTTGACGGGCAGTCAATTCCTTTAAATAGCTTTCATTACTGTAGATAGGAGGGCTGAAAGGATTCACGAGAGGGTCATCACTTTGTACACACTCTGTAAAGCCATTGAATAATTGACCCTCAGGGCAACATTTCTTGATGCAATTTTTCAAAATACACAAACATCCTCTCAAGTGGGTCGAATTGAATGCATCAGTATATTGAAACGTTTGGTTTTCAGAATAAACAATACCATCATGACTATAGCCACTTTGGAGTTTTGTTCCACTTGTTATGTTCACACTGTCACGATATTGGCAAGGATATTGACTCCCAGCTGAAGAAAAACATACCATATTTAATTTAATAATAAAAAAAAGAAATACTGTTCTACACTGTCTTGCCATTTTGATGTGCAAATTTAAAAGCATACTATATTGACATTCACTTTAATGTTAAATGAACCGTCGTACATTTATAGTAGATATATATATTGTCAAATTCTTCCTTGAAGAAAAATGTCTCTGTGGTATTGCTTTGTAAAGATTCACAACCTTTTTTCGGGCTACTACTAGAAATTCTAATCTGTTCAGTAAGATAAGTATTTGAGATTTTGAGATATTCGAATATTTGCTTCAACGAATATTTGTAATCAATATCTATATCCGAATTTCGTAAAAGAAATGCAACCTTGAACCCGACACCGGCTTCGTATAAGAAGGCATTTTAATTAGACGAAACACATTCATAAGAAAATTAAAATGGTTTTTTACCTGATTATAATTCGAGTCATATACTCATTTATCCAATGCGAAATTTCTGTTCGCTCTTTGGTGAACATCTTCAAAACTATAGGCCGCTCTAGGCAAAGTGCCGCCTTTAAGCGACGTAAGAAATTGCCTCCCCTATTAGTGTTCTAAAGCAATTTATGTATATTATTATATATTAATGTGTACCGAAATTATTAGAAACCATAATGCAACGCACTAAGTCTTTTACTTTTTCAATAATGTCCGCTCCCGATGTGTAGCATATGGTCTTATTAATTAAGTTTATCACAACAGAAGTTTTTTAATTTATATTTATTAAGAAAAATCAATTTATGAAACTGTACACACTGAGATTCGAGCCGATGAGTACCGCAACCGTCTCTAACGATGTTGACCACTCGACCACCGGATCCGATAAAATGTTCGTTTTATTAAGAGATTTTTTAAGCAACAAAACAATATAAGTTGATCACTTTTAAGGTGTTCACTGTCAATACTTGGTGGAATGGCATTATAATAAAAATAATAAAACATTTTTAGTACTTTTTCCACATAAAATTTATTAGATCAGGACCGGTTTCGCTCATCGCGAGCATTATCAACTGATAAGAAAAATACATAAACAGTGATATTTATACAAATTTAAATTGAAATAAAAGGTGTAAGCAACTATTAACAATTTAAAGGATTAACAAATTACATTATAATTACACAAGATTAAAATGCTTAACACCCATAACAATTAAAAAATCATCATCAAAGAATAATAAATCTAAGTGGCAAACGATGTCAATTATGAACACAATTAAAATTTGGGAAATTTTTAAGCAAAGTAAATATCCTAATGATAATTTGGTGTTTTTCCCGCTTCCAATCAATGATGTACAAGCAACAAAATCAGCAGTAATGAAGATTCAAAATTGAGTTTGGAAAAACCAGTAGAGCTCAATCCAGCAAAATTGAATCCTGCGAAAGGAATAAAGGCAATATCAATTCTTACAAAATAAAAACAAACTAAGAAAATTAAAATTCTAAAGAAATAAAACAGTACAAAAATGGAAATATAATAGGCTAGAATTAGGTTAATGAAACGGATATAACAAAGGTGATGATGCAAATACAAGCTGTTCGTTTAATAAATTAGAATTCGGCAAGAATTTATGTCTATTGATTTCTAAGATCTCTTGTTTATCAAGTTTTAAAGATTTATTGTTAACATGCAAGATTTTAAAGTTTTTAGAGATATCAAATGTATGCTTATTTAGGAACAAATGGTTACCAAATGAAGATAATTCATTCCCTTTACGTGAGCAGGCTAAATGTTCTTTAAATCTGATATTAAAAGCTCTTCCCGTTTGACCAATATACCTGGCTCCACAAGAATCACAATCAATTAAATATATGCCACTTTGGTTAAGAATGTTGAGTTTATCTTTAGAATTTACTAAAATGCGTTGTAAGTTAAAAGAATTATAAAAAGTGACATTAAAAAGGTTTTTGTTGAATTTCCTTGAAATCTTTTCTGAAACACTACCCAAGTAGCTCAATTTCACCCATTGTTTCTCAACAACTGGTGCATTAATCACCAAACTAGAGCTTACATTTATCAAAGCTAGTTTTTTGTGTTTTTTAAATAAAAGACGATCTATTAAATCCGAATCATAACCATTATTCATTGCAATTTGTTTTATCGTATTTAACTCAAGATCATAACTAGCTTTAGTCATCGGAATCAACAAGAGACGATGAATAAAGCAATGAAAGGTTGCTAATTTATGCGAGATATGATGTCTGGAAGAATTGTTAATGATGTTATCGCTGTATGAATCTTTTCTAAATATACTGAAACAATGCCGATTATTAATAATCTCGATCGTTAAATCCAAAAAGTTTATTTTATTCAACCCCAACTCCATTGGGGTTGAATAAAATAAACTTTTTGGATTTAACGATCGAGATTATTAATAATCGGCATTGTTTCAGTATATTTAGAAAAGATTCATACAGCGATAACATCATTAACAATTCTTCCAGACATCATATCTCGCATAAATTAGCAACCTTTCATTGCTTTATTCATCGTCTCTTGTTGATTCCGATGACTAAAGCTAGTTATGATCTTGAGTTAAATACGATAAAACAAATTGCAATGAATAATGGTTATGATTCGGATTTAATAGATCGTCTTTTATTTAAAAAACACAAAAAACTAGCTTTGATAAATGTAAGCTCTAGTTTGGTGATTAATGCACCAGTTGTTGAGAAACAATGGGTGAAATTGAGCTACTTGGGTAGTGTTTCAGAAAAGATTTCAAGGAAATTCAACAAAAACCTTTTTAATGTCACTTTTTATAATTCTTTTAACTTACAACGCATTTTAGTAAATTCTAAAGATAAACTCAACATTCTTAACCAAAGTGGCATATATTTAATTGATTGTGATTCTTGTGGAGCCAGGTATATTGGTCAAACGGGAAGAGCTTTTAATATCAGATTTAAAGAACATTTAGCCTGCTCACGTAAAGGGAATGAATTATCTTCATTTGGTAACCATTTGTTCCTAAATAAGCATACATTTGATATCTCTAAAAACTTTAAAATCTTGCATGTTAACAATAAATCTTTAAAACTTGATAAACAAGAGATCTTAGAAATCAATAGACATAAATTCTTGCCGAATTCTAATTTATTAAACGAACAGCTTGTATTTGCATCATCACCTTTGTTATATCCGTTTCATTAACCTAATTCTAGCCTATTATATTTCCATTTTTGTACTGTTTTATTTCTTTAGAATTTTAATTTTCTTAGTTTGTTTTTATTTTGTAAGAATTGATATTGCCTTTATTCCTTTCGCAGGATTCAATTTTGCTGGATTGAGCTCTACTGGTTTTTCCAAACTCAATTTTGAATCTTCATTACTGCTGATTTTGTTGCTTGTACATCATTGATTGGAAGCGGGAAAAACACCAAATTATCATTAGGATATTTACTTTGCTTAAAAATTTCCCAAATTTTAATTGTGTTCATAATTGACATCGTTTGCCACTTAGATTTATTATTCTTTGATGATGATTTTTTAATTGTTATGGGTGTTAAGCATTTTAATCTTGTGTAATTATAATGTAATTTGTTAATCCTTTAAATTGTTAATAGTTGCTTACACCTTTTATTTCAATTTAAATTTGTATAAATATCACTGTTTATGTATTTTTCTTATCAGTTGATAATGCTCGCGATGAGCGAAACCGGTCCTGATCTAATAAATTTTATGTGGAAAAAGTACTAAAAATGTTTTATTATTTTTATTCAATATAAGTTGTTTTTGACTGATTTTAATTCAGCTATTAGACCTCTCCCTTTCAGAGAAAATAAAAGTTGTTAGTCATAAGGCCGTTTTTCAGATTGGATAGGTTGAACAGAATCTATACAATCGAAAACAAATCCATGATTCGATTTGAACATTATTCTGCGGACATGTTTCTTTAGGTATTCGAACACCTGGAACCGAGACAGAATTGACGAGAGATACACGAACAATTGTTTATTCTTGGTTGTCCCAATATAATTAACCGTATTCAACGTTAAGGCTTTGATTATACCTCCTTTGATTTTGGAAGGTTTATTTCTTTTTGGAGAACATAAAAGATATAACGGTATAGATGGTTGTAAAAAATAGCTACAAGTTTAATTCAGGTAGAAATAGGTAGAAGACGATGTTAATCAACACGCGAGAACCGTTGGAATACAAAGTGACCCCGAACAAATTTGTGTAATATTTGCATTGCATTGATTAAAGTATCATTGTAGATGACAACAAAAATCAACTAGATGTTACTGGTATATAGCGAATGGTTGAAATTAGAGAAACTTTGGTTAAGCATTACATAATTCATCCATGACTTCGGATAAAACTCAATAAAACGAATTCAAAATGAATCTACGAAATAATCCGTTTCTGGAATTGAACATGTTGCTTAGTAATTAAATAGGATGGCAGCATAGGCATTAGGCCGTACGTGATCCACCGGTTTCGTGTCGGTGTCCGACCCCTGACTTATGCGGTCAAACTCTTTTTTCCTTTCGTGATAAAATGACCGGTTATTATTATCTTACAATGTTGGTCTTACGTGTGTAAAAGCAATGTAATATATTTTATTTAATATACAAGCTCAAGTGTTTTTTTTTGGAGTAAAATAATTATCTTTATTCTCTGTGGACTGTACGCCACAATTGACATACTTTTTAAGAGCCATACCCGCTACGAACTGGATTATATGAAATCTTCATAAGTCTAGTTTAGCTAAGCATAAGTTTTTCTACGAGAAATACTTATTTAGCGTAGATAGATTCGTCATCTAAAGTATTACGTTGCATTGCATGAATGATGATGTTTTGTGGCAGACGTTGCTAAAAAGCCCAGGAAATATGGTGTTTTCTCCGACCGAGTTTTGGCCTTCCAAAAACTGTGAAATATGTGCAGGAGATTCTCTTTTGTTATTTTCTGACTACATAAAGAATTTATATGCATCACTTTTAATTTGTATGAAAATCTTATTCCCATCGAGTTTGCTTGACGTGGGTGTTTGTGATGTCAATTTACCTCGAGTTTATCTCGAGTGACTTACAATAAAATTCTCATCGAGCTTTTCTCGCACGAGGTTCAACTTATAAATATTTTTGCGCATTTCGAATACTTTAAGTGAAATCATAGCTGTAAAATATGAACCATATACCCGGTACATGTGCAGTATGATCACATGGTTCATATTTAAATGTTTTTTTTTTTTAAATTATGGCACATAGTTTGTTTTCTATCTAATTTATTATGTTGTATTGTTACATGGTTCATACTTGAGAAAGCTGAGAAACAAAATAGAAAAAACTGTATATTTAGCTAATTTTCGTAAAACTGACAGATCATTGGCGGATCCAAGAGCCCCCCCCCCCTCTTGGGAGAATTTATTTTCCATTTTTATAATTTATTAAAACCTAATTGTGAAATGGGCTCTTGAATTGTTTATTTTACTAAAATATGTTTTATAGAATACATTCTTAATTATGTATTGACTATTTTTATATACAACCAATCCTCTTTTTAAGCGATACACTATTTCTAAAAAGTGGCGCGTAAAAAAATCGCGTGCAAAAAATCCTCACTTTCATGTAATTTGATAAATCGGTTCTAAAAATCAAAATATCACGCAATCAATACTTTTTTTATATATAAAATTGAATTTGTTTTGATTATAAAAATACAATGAGAAATACGTATACATAGATAATTGTATTCACTTAAAGGAGTTATTCGCTGTTTGAATCTGAATTTTGTTCGGACTCATTTGTTTTAATGATTTTTTCCTAGTTTCTTGATCTGAGTCAATTATTATAACATTGGATTTGTTTTGTTGACCCGACATCGAAACTGATTTTTTTGAAATACGTAAGTGTAAAATATTTTATTTTTAATTGCAGTTGTTTATTTGGTACCTGCCTTAAACATCACCATATAAATGGTTTTTTAATTAAAAAATAATATTTACATATTCGGTTCGTATTTATTATCTTATAATTAAAATATTTACACGTCTGGAGTGCATTTATTTGACAGAGAAGCTCTATAAAGTTTATGACTGGGAAACTATTCAACGAATATAATAAATTCATTGTATTACGTGACATTCTTTTGCGCAGGGTTAAACTCTTGTGTAAAAAAAAACGAGTAAATCGCGTAAAAACAGTAACGGTGCCGTCCAAAAATCACTTAAATTCAAAATCGCATAAGAAATGATTGGGTGTAGATCTATTATTATTAAATAATCTATTATCTGTGTATCATGTTAATTTTCAAATTAAATGGACCCCTGGGACAATTTCTGGATCCGCCACTGCGTCACATATACCATATTTGGTGTGCAGCGACGACATAATATTTTGTATGAAATTCGACATACGACCAATTCGATATACGACCAAAGCTCAGGAACGTATCTCGGTGGTATGTCGAGGACTACCTGTATAGCGAATAGACACGACTAAGTTTTCTTACCTAATGTTGTCGACTACTGAAAGCTTTGGCGTTTGACAGAGCGAATATAGAAACACAAGATGGTTATTAATTGCCCCACCGTCAACCGTCTATTTCACGGCCGCCTTCCATAACGAAACAGCAGTCAAGAAAATACACGATTTAGTTCTTCATATTCTCGGCTCGATACAGATTTATTCAAAACTCAAATTTTGCATGTTTTTCCTTCATGTAGATTAGCATTTTTCATGATAGATTCAAATTTATATAAATCGTGGCTTTTGCCTACAGAGAAATAAGGAAAATAAAATGTTTTTAATCATTCATTGTCAGATAGTTTTTTTGGCTCTGCTGAAATATCTCCTTTATTTTAGATATGAGATATTAATCACAAATTAACTGACAAAAAATTGTTGTGTGACACACTGTTTGAATTTTTTTTTTAGGTACAACTGGATCTGACGGGAATATTCATGCACGGAAAGATTCCCACGCTGAAGATTTCTCTCATTCAAATCTTCAGGGCCCATTTGTGGCAAAAAGTTCACGAGTCCATCGTTATGGATCTGTGTCAGGTAATGTCTCCTCGTTGAAGAAAACTTTCTTGTTCTGTATTTTGCATTTTGTAAAACTTTTAATAAATATTTCTTCCCCTGCGTAGGTATTCGATCAAGAGCTGGACGCTTTGGAAATCGAGACGGTGCAAAAAGAAACGATCCATCCGAGAAAGAGAAAGATATTTTTGCCTCCGAATTCTAGAGTGAATTTTATATTTTTATCTAATGAATTTATAAAGTTATGAAAGTTAGTTATTTGTCTATCTGTTCCATTAAACAGGCAAAGAATATCGTCTACATATCGGAACCAATAGACTATAGGTTTGTGAGTGTGACATAGACTTGTGAGTGTTCCTTTAAACGAAATAAACTTTAATATCGAATTGAAAATCATCAAACAAATCGCCATAAACAATGGATACGATATGTCTCTTATAGACAATCTTTTATCAAAAAAACAAACTAAACTTGCAGAAAAAATGTTATTTAAAGGTATAGTGTCAAAGGACATAGATCATACTAGGTATTGGCGTAGAATCATTTTTTTAGGAAATACAAGTCTTAAAATTAAAAAACAGCTAGCTGATAGTGTAAGACCTGCTTTTTACTGTAAAAACTCTTTAGGCAAATTATTAGTTAATAATAAAGATAAAATACATTACTTAAATAAATCCGGTATTTATAGATTGCAATGCTCTTGTTGTACAAAGTTTTATATCGGCAAAACAGAAAGAACACTGAACATCCGGGTTTTAGAACATATGGCAGCCTTTAGATTGAAAAAAGACACGTCTACTTTTGCTAATCACTTAATATCGGAAGGACACGTGTTCAATCAGGAACAAGGGATAAAAATGTTACACCCAAATACGGACAGTCATAAGCTCTTTTTCCAAGAAATGTTAGAAATCAACAAAGCACAGCTGCAAAATCTTCCGATTTTAAACGAAATATCAAATTTTCCCACATCTCCTCTTCTATACCCTATATAACCATAAAATCATATAATCATAAAACCTTTGCCGACAAACAAATTATATAATTCTTGAAACTGCTCACTAGTCAAATCTGTTGGCATTCCCATGGGCTTATCCTTTTTGCCAGCAGTGGCTTTGGACTCAGTGATGCATTTATATCTTATATAAACACGAAACTTTCATTTACTGAGCGTCAGTTCAAGTTCATCCGTGCACTTGAATGTCTGAAGATGCCGAAAGGCGAAACCCGGGTCGTTAATGACAAAATTTGTGAGAATGTACATAGTTTGAACGATTCAAATTTAATATTGAAATTCCACCAAGCACCTTCAGTCGAAATCTTAAATGATAAATATATATTTCGGCTTCACTTTTTAATGCCAAAATAGCTATCAATCTAATAAAAATTTGTAGAGATAAAATATTGTGTTATATATCAATACACTATTTCATGGGTGGTCAAACCGCTGCAGGGGACCATCTACTGAAATAAGTGGTGGCGGGCTACCCACAACGTATGTGCTAAGTGATCATATGAAGGGTAGTAGTTCAAAGCCAAAATTATGTTTTAAAAAAATGAGCATATTTTATGTTAAGTTATTTTAATATCAGCAATAAAAAGTGACTTCACAACAAGCACGTAGACGAGATTATCACTAGAACCACCAGTAATTATGAATTGCAAACATTCAGGTTCGTTTATATTTCAATTGCTTACAATATATCCTGAGGAAAACATCGCATATCTCTTGAGTTGACATTGTCGTAATATTTTGCTACTCAGTTGAACTGTGAAAAGTTCAACGCTAGCCCTTCTTACATTGATTTATCTATGATGATTGCATTACTCCCTGTCCCGCCCCCTTCTGATCCCAGAAACATGGTTAAGAGGGAGCGACCAGCTAACTTATCCATTGGAAGTTGAAGTACTGATATACCAGTTCTCGTTGAATACGATTTTTATTGTGGCAAACTTTTTTGAAATGTTTCTTTCCACTGTGCCGTAATAAATAGGACACTTAAAAATAATTGGTTTGGTTTATATTGAAGCCAAGCGCATAATTAATATGCCAACATGCTGAAAAAACAAAAGAGCACCATATTTTCGATATTATCGATTTAATAAATACAATGCGTACAAATATGTCATGATGTCACATTAAAACACAACCAGTTGAAACTTTGCGTCACAGATGCTGAGACGTCCGCATGATTTATGAGAAACTAATGCATTGTTTTATAATATTTTCACGTTCTTTTGTCTACAGCTCGAAAACTGAATGGAGAGTTCGTGCGATATCAGCTACAAATCTTCACTTTCGTACTAACCACATCTATGTCAGCTCAGATGACATCAAGGAGACGGGATACACCTACATCCTTCCTAAAAACTTGCTGAAGAAGTTTGTGACGATATCTGATTTGAGAGCGCCGATAGCTTGTTACTTGTACGGTCGCAGTCCGGCCGACAATCCGCAGGTGTGGGAGGTGCGCGCAGCCGTTCTGCCCCCGCAGTGGGGTACTCACCAGGCCGTTCATCTGCCGCGTGCTGCTCCTGTTCATCCCCATCTCGCCGATCTGGAGCCCCTCGGGTGGATGCACACTCAGCCTAATGAGCTGCCGCAATTGTCACCGCAGGTATTCTATCACTTGTTTTGTCTAAAATGGCGTGCGGATCTGATTTACTTCTCGTTTGTTGAATAGGTAATTTAGTTCTACCGATGCCACCAAAATTGCGATGTGTAATTGCTGCGCATGGTGTATTTTATTTAATTACTTAAACTTCATTACCGATCCTTGTTAAAATTCTTGATTATTTTACTTCCGATGTCGGTAAATTCTGATTACAGTAAAAATATAATGTTTTTTACTCTTTCAGGATATAACTACTCACGCGAAAATTATGTCTGATAATCCATCATGGGACGGCGAAAAGACAATCATTATTACATGCTCCTTCACTCCCGGCTCTTGCTCTTTGACCGCTTACAAACTGACCCCGTCAGGATTCGAATGGGGCAGTAGAAACACTGACAAAGGAAACAATCCGAAGGGCTACCTGCCGAGTCATTACGAAAAGGTCCAGATGCTGCTGTCCGACAGATTTTTAGGATACTTCATGGTTCCCGCGCAGGGAAGCTGGAATTACGACTTTATGGGTGAGTTTTATTCGCTTTTTCCATCTAGCGTTGCTCTGGCGAGTCGACAAGAATACACTGTCGTGTTTTGTATACACTTTATTCTGTATTAATTAATCTGCGATTTTGTTTATTCTAGGTGTTCGGCACGACCCTAATATGAAGTACACAGTGCAGCTCGGTAATCCGAGGGAGTTCTACCATGAAGTGCACCGGCCTGCTCACTTTATGAACTTCTCTTCGATGGAAGATGGCGGGATGCAATCGGCTGACAGGGAAGACATGTTTGCGTAGAGAATTTCGAAACAAACTACTGTGATAAAAAAAAAATTGCTCTTATCCAAGCGGCTGTAAATGAAGAATTGTCGAATGGGTCTTCTATATACATTTTAATATACTAGAAGTGTCAGCTGGTGTTATTAATCGTATTTGGATTTTTTACGTAACATCGAGGAGATTGGAGATAAATAATATTCTTTCTCAACAGGTAAATGATAATGCTATGATTGTAATTGTAAATTTATTAATATTTTAAAAATATTCATATTCCTGCCTCAGTACAAAAGTATAAATGTTCGATAACTTAATAGTTTTAACTAAACACACAATGGGTGGAAATTTCTTTTTGAATGATAAAGCATTTACTGTCATTCGTATTGTTATAAGTTTCCACACTTGAGTTGCTAGGCATTCAGTCAATTCCATTCATTAAACAAGAAAAATAATATTCCGTTGAACTTTTTTTATTAAAATCATAGCGTATTATTTAGTATATTATTGTTGACATGTTATATAGGTAGTAATTAGGTATATTGTGACTTAAGTCTAAGAACTATTTAGATAATATTTTTTTTATGTACCATTATTTTTGTGATTTGATTAATTATGTAAATATTTTTAATAGAAAACAATAAAAATAATTGAATTTTTTGTTGTAAAATTATTACGACATGGCGTCACAGGGTTGGTCCATGCTCTCTGTTACACGACTACCTTTACTTATTCATGCAAAGTTGCAATTTTCGAGCATGCAATATTCATCGACACTGGCTCGACGGTGGCTGAGATTATTTCCACATTCAATCAAACTTTGAAAACCATTTATAAAAATTTGAGTACATCGGTGAACATGATATTTGGGTATATATACCCCGCGATAAAACTATTTTATCCAAAAATCCACACTCATGATTTCTCAGTTCATTTAGTCTCGGTGTTGTGTTCTTGGTAGTGAATCCATTATTTTTGTCTGGCAGGTGATGCCTCCCCCTAACCTAGCCTCACCGCACTTAAAAAGTTCAGGGCATTAAAGGTATGTTTGTGTTTTCAAGCGGTGTCGCGAGTGAATTCTCATTTAGATTGCTGAAGTTTTGAAACACAGTTAAGCGGGATTGAATTGAATCGGTTGTGGTGGTAGCCGCTGATTCGAGTTGGGGATGTTTGTATCTGAAAAAAAATTTCTCGTCAATTCATTTATTTGACTGTTGGGAAAATATTACGCTTCTACAGTAAAGAAATCAATTATGTAAAAAAACTACAACACAATAAATATTCTGTGCAATGAAGAATAAACTGTTTTGTTTTTGTAAGATGGTTTTGCTTCATAATGCTATTAATAAAATAAATATACAGTTTAACCTCGATTCTACGTTTTTTAAGTGACCGTAATAAATGAACGAATAATGCGGGAAATCTTCAAAAAATACCAAAAAATGTTTATTTTTCAAAAAACTTATTTATTTATGTAACTAAATGCGATGTTTAACTATTTGAGCGGAAAAAAAATATTCTCCAAAAACGGTAAATCGGGATAATAATTGGGGCGGGATGATAATATTTAGATGATAGATCGAGGAAATCTGTAAATCGGGGAACGATTAATGCGGGATTATTTTACATTGTTCTTATGGGAGTTTGGCCGGGACTGTGAAAAATAAACGATCCATGCGGGAAAACGAACATTGCGAGAACGGTAGATCGGAGTTCTAATGTATATAATTTTTAAAAATAAATTTAAAACTACACAAAAGCCTGATTTATTGATTTCTGTTTGAAGGAATGGATGCTTGAAATGACAGAAAATTCCCTCCCTCCCTTTAGGTCTTAAAATCATGAGACGTTGAGAGAGCATGTCAAATCAACATTAGTGATTCATCGGTTGATTATGTTCGTCAGGATCATTTAAAATAAAAGTGGAAATAGTATGTATTGTTTTATTTTTTTAATATAAAACCTTTCCACTGAGTATTTACAGTGAACACATTAAAAGTGAGATAAACTATATTAAGAGGTCCATATGCTTCGCATTGGCAGCGGAAACAAAATGATCATACTGGCTGCACAGACCACATAGTCTGCTCGTTAATGCTGAAAGTTCACTGCTTTATTGCCATGATTATTAAAAATAAACGGTTAAAATGGTAAACACATTCAGATCAATGGATTCAAAACCTGAAAATACAACATACAAATCATAATACCTTTTGATGATGAGATTCAGCACTTTTCGCTTACAGATGAATATGATGAAGATGAAGATTCCACTGATGGTGTTGCAGAAGTCTGAGACTAACCAATAGTATTGCGATCCGCCGACCATGAAGCTTGTGCATTCTGCCGCCCAATTAATTCCCATTATCAGGAACAGTTTGCAGAACAATTGAAACCTGTCAACCAAACCATTTGTAATTGTAAAATTGTTATCATGCATAGATCCATTTTGGTGAAAGAAACCAACATTTAAATGTCATTTTTTTTTACCATGTCTGCTCCCAATCTGGAGCATATGGACTTCTAATGGAGTTTATCTCAACAGATTTTTTCTACGAGAACTGCTTGTTATTCTGTTGCTCAACCTCTCTTTTTCCAAAGAGAGTAGGAATAGAAGGAAAGGGCTAGGACAGGACTAGTGGTTAGCTAATCGCTCTCGATATGCCCCGTTCATAGGATAAGATGAGTGGGAGGGGGGAATTCAATACATTACATATAGAAACATTACATACCTTTGGACAGAAATTCATAAATCGATTGAAAAATCAATTTGATGACCTGCGTAGCGATAGCCAACGACGTTGACCAGACAGGCGGCTAGTTTTTTTTAAGGTGGCTAGGATGGATGGGATTTTTAATGTATTTTAAGATGGCTTAATTTTCATTTTTAAACATGGCCTCTTAACCATACACAGCTAGCTATACTAGAGTGGCTGAATTATTATATGTCTTCCAAAACATGTTTTATTATTATTTATATATTACAAACCTTTGGTTATCTTTGTGGCGCTGTGAATGACTTTGTGAATGCTTGCGGAGGATAGCCATGGCGTGCTTTGTCTTGAGGATCTTGTATATCGTGCTAGCAAACAGGACCAGGTTACATATCAATATAAGTATCATAGGGGTGTAGAAATATATCATCTCCGCCTCATTTTCTGTAATAAAATTGAGTCAAATTAATTCTTCAAGTTGGAAATAGGATTGTAAGAATTTGGTTTTTTCCCAATATTCTCGAAACATTATTTTTCCTTCTTTTACCAGCCTGAAAGTGTTTTTTGAATTTTGGAGGTCCAGTTTTCTGTTTCTTCAATTTTTGTAATATTAACCACTTGACCGGCGAATTATTTGTGCAAAAATGTTCCAAAAAAAACGTTATTTTTATTTTCTTTTAATTTGAAGCATATACATTTTATTATTATTTTTTATTTTTTTAACCCTTCAGTCTATTTTTTATATTTTTTTTATTAAAGATTTTCCTCCTGAATTTTTATGTAAAATATACGAATTCCACAAAGCTAATTCATATAAATTGAATATCGTGAAATTGTATGAAACACGTATTCGTGTGAACGCCGGGGAAGTGGTTAATTGAGCTTTATTAATTTCATTGCAAGTAATGGTTTTATTTTATGAGTTCTGAGATTATGGAGTTATTTATGTGTTCTATATATATTATTCTTATAAAAAATCTAAAATGTGATCCGAGAGATTAAAATAATGTATTTAGTGGTCTGAGATGTTCTAAAGTTTGTCAACCGCTGCTTTATTGCTTATAAATATTATTGAGTCAAAAATACACATTTTTTTTGTGATACCTTGTCATGATAATCAATTATGAGGTCACGCTAAAATGGATGACGGGGGTTCAAACAAGGGATTGTAGCAAATGTAATGTAATAAAATAGTTTTAAAGGCATATTCTAGTTTGTCAGTCATTTCTTCGATGATCGTTTTAACAGTTAGTAAATGACTTTGTTAGATATACCCCTAAAAACATCATCGTCATTATGGCAGGGTGGTTAATTTTTTTGTCATGAAACGTGACGATGGGGAGAGGGGAGTCGAAAAATTACTAAAATCATACAACGTTGTTTAAGAACAGTTCAGTGTTTTCAATTTGATACTGAGGATCAACGACCTTGCTGGTTGCAGCATTAATATAAAATACAATTGACCTGAAAACCAGCATTTATTCATCGCGAAATCGGGCCTGATGTATCCTTCGGGTATCGATGGGTGAAATTGCATCAGAGCACAGATTCCTGTCAGGAATAGAGAACATCCCCATGTGTACAAGCAGTATAGAAAAAACTGACGTCTCTGCGAATCAAATTTTTGCCTTCTTCTAACACGGAGACCACTAAAAAATAAAATTTACTGTTACAATTGTCTACAACAGTGCTCCGCAACTGCTGTGCCGCGACACACTGATGTGCCGTGGGGCGGTGCTAAGTGTGCCGCAGCGCATTACTTCAGTTAAGAAAAGGTCAAATATTTTTTTCAAACAATGATCAAATCACAGTTGCCTAGTTGTAGTACTGAGGTGGCAATATATATTTCACAATTGAGAACGATGTCTTATGTTATTTTTTCATATACCCTTATGTATATATGTATATATTAATAAAAACACAATAATCCTTTGTACTTCATTCCACTTTATTTAATATGTCAGGACCGGTTTCGCTCATTGCGAGCATTGTCAATGTTGCGAGCACTGTTCAGTTGACAATGCTCGCAATGAGGAAAACTGGTCCTGACATATTGAATAAAGTGGAATGAAGTACAAAGGATTATTGTGTTTTTATTAATATAATGCCTTTCCACAAAGTATTGACAGTGAACACCCTAAAAGTGATATGTTTCTATGTATATATATATACATATATGCATATTTGTTGAGAGCTGCGGAAATCTGGAGTAAATTTTGGTGTGCCATGGGAGATAAAAGGTTGTGGAGCACTGGTCTACAACGACACTTATAATTAAGACAAATTGTTAACTGGCTTATTAACAAACATTCGTGTAATTGATAAAATCAATAGGATGTACAAAACCTAAAGTATTCCTTATTGTTCTATTTCATTAAAATTTATCTGTAAAAATTGAACACGCAGCCAGTGGCGTGCTTAAGCAGTGACCTTCTATTTATATTAAATAAAAAAATGCATATCAAACAAAACCTATGATTTATTTTTGAAAATTTGACCTATGATTTATTTTTGAAAAAATCCACAAATAGCTGACACCTTAAAGATATCAGAAGGTAGTGTATTCACCATTTTGTATCAACATTTGTCCATGACAAAGCTTTGTTCGAAATGGGTACCGCGTTTGCTTACAGTCTATTACAAACAACAACGCGTTGAAAATTCAGAGCGCTGTTTAAAGCTGTTTCAGCGCAAAAAAAGGATTTTTCATGCGTTATGTGACAATGGATGAAATATGAATCCATCACTATATTCTAGAGTCAAATCGGCAGTAAGCTGAGCGGACAGCAATCGGCGAAAGCCACACAAAGCGTGTCAGCCAAAAAATGTCAGCTTGTAGCCTATTTTGGGGCCAAAGATAAATCGTTCTACAAAAAAGGCATCGCAATGCTGAATGACTAAAGTCGAATTTTGCCTACAAGTTGTTGTTTTATCCTTCGAATTTATTGAGTGATCTGTTAGATAGTAATATAATGTGGTCAATGCCTATCCTGATATTATAATAAAATTGCCTCACTACGCCTTATGCGATATTGAACAATTATTGGCTTAAAATATAATTTATTGAATTGTGTAGCTTCAATGCTTTTGCCAAATATGGGTCGATATGTAAGTGTCATAATAATATAATATATTTTAGCAGCTACCGTCTTTTTCCGAAAATAAGAAATCCTCCGAAAATAAGCCCTAGCACGATTTTCAGGATTTTTTGGAATATAAGCCCTCCCCGACAAATGAATGCAAAACGAAAGAGCTATTCCATCGAGTACGAAAAAGGGAACCGAAGAGGACTCCTGGGACGTTAATCTTGAAGCTTTCTGTAAAGAGAAGATGTTGAATCTCCGTATGGTTCGAAAATGGCGAGCAGACTACGATAACCCGTGTCAATTGGTGGGCCAGGGAAATGAGAAGAAACACAAGGTTGGATCAGTTCGGCAACCGTTATTTTCTGAGATGGAAGAAAACATCTGGGAATGGATTGCTGATAGGAGAGCAATGGCTTTGGTTGTGCAGAGGGTAGATATACAAAAATTTGCCCTCGAAATGGCAATAGAATGGCTGTCCCTAAGAAGATCAACAACAATGTTCAGACTGGAGACAATGAAGTTGTTAAACGTGCACTTGCATTTAAGCTTTTTGTTGATGGCATCGACTTTTCTAAATACCAGCTCTCCAACATGATTGCTATGGATGAAACTGCAGTATTTCTAGGCCAAGGATCTCAAACAACGGTTCACCACAAGGGTTCCTCGTCAATATATGTACCTTCGACTGGTTACGAAAGTGCACGTGTTACCTGTATTTTGGCGATTCGTCTGGTTGGCAAGAAAGTCTCACCGTTAATCATCACTAAGGGCAAGAAAGACAAGATTGAATGCGTTTCAGGAATTTATGTCATTGAAAGTGAAAAAGCCTGGAGCACCCAAGCAGTTATAAGAAAGTGGGTTGATTTTTTGCTGCCACTTCTCGTAGCTCATTAGCTCATATTTCGGACCAAAAGAGAAAGTAAGACAGTATCCTATTTTCGGAAAAAGACGATAATTTTAAATTTAATTTATATCCTATTTGTTAATGATTTGCTTACCGGAAAGTCCTCCATATATCAAAGCACATGATGTTCAGCCAGAAGAAGCTCAGCATGAAAAAAAAGTAAACAACGAACGCTGAAAAAAGATACTAAATGAGGACAAGAAAAAATATATTAAATCGCACCCTGCTATGGAACTCTCCAATTTCATAAAACTGCTATGGCAAATTTACCCATATGTATGAACCCACTGGTAAAGCGCTGGTCTACAATAAACGCCGTCAGCCGCGTACAGCATTTCCTTACGCTAGGTGCAGCTGTCGTCGATGCGCGGCGTTGTTTTTATGGTCATTCTTAGATGCAGTATGCGACTATTATACGGATTGACGGTTGTTTATAAAAAGTCATACGGTTGCAATATGAAGTTTGAAGACTCTGGGATTCACAGATCAGTTTCTGACTGTTTTGACCCTACAACTGTCAATGATTTAAAAAAAATCATTTCGGTTGAATCAAATGAAACTTTGTTTATCGTTTCCTTTGTTAATTTCTCCATTTTCAGTAAGACGTCCCCACCCACATCCGGACGTTGCAATTTGCAATTTTTTAAAAAAGTTTGAGACGCGGCGTTTGGGATCTAGACTAGTGGTTCTCATGTTAATTTTCACTTAAACATCAGCGTTCATACGGAAATGTCTCGTGGCCGCACCAAAATTTTGTTATGAGATGTGATAAAAATAGCAGTTGCATTTATGAAAAAAAGGACCAATTCATAAGTTTATATTCCAGAAACGACATTATTTCAAATAGTAATGTTTACTATGAATCTGTTTGTGGTCGAACTTGAGGACCACTGATCTGGACGCTACGGTGTCAGCCGTTATATCGAGACCACACTCGTTCAATTTTATTGTAAGCATTCGTCGGTCGCGTACGACGTCACACTGTACTACGGCGTTTATTGTAGACCACTGTCTAGGAAGTTTATATTTGAATGCCTTAAATGTGATAAAAAAGAAGCGATCGACATTTACAATATAAATACATGGGGTTATAAAAATAAGTTAGTAGTAGTTGCTTACCGAGAGTAAAACAAACTGCGTCCGAATCTCTAATATCTGTTGGTAACACGTGATCAGTGATTAAAAAGATATATGCAACAGTCAACCCGAATATGTATGACATAACCACCTTTCCGTAGAGATTATGGAGTTCAGGAATAATGGCGTAAACGATAAAGGTTACCAATAAAAATGGAACGGAGATCATCATTCCTGTAAAAATAAAACAAGATTCATTAGACCAAATTTGTCGGAGTTGAGTTATTAGTACCGTTTACAGTTTTACCTTTTGATAAAACAATATTAAAAACATATTTGAAGCATCCTATCGGGGCTTGTCTCGACATATTTTTTATTCGAAAACTGCGTGTTATTCAGTTGCTCAACGTCTATTGTTCGAAGAGAGAAAGACAAGGCTAGAACAAGACTGATAGTTAGCTAACCCCTCTTATTAAGAACTGAGATTTTAGAATTGGGCGAGTTACTCCGCCTCAAATCTTAAGAGGATTAAAGAATATTCTGCTCGCCATATGATGTTGCAAGTTTATCGGATGCCTCAAAATTGGCCTCGGTTGAGATCAATCAGGTCAGTGTGGCCTATTAGGCCTGTATGACTACTCACCGCAGCGAACAGCTCTGCTGCGGGCAGTACCAAAGTATGCGATTAGCGTCCTGATAGTTGTGCCACAAGTAGAATCGAACTTTCAATGAACTTGACCAACCCAAATGGTTTACCGTTGAATTTGTCATGACCGGTTACAAATTGGCTAGCCCAACGTACGTAAAGTTGCTTGCGCGAGCCCCCCCGAGCCCCCTCCAGCCCACTCCTGATGTTGATGCCCTTCAGTAGGAAAGTTATAGCACCACGTAATTGTGTAAGTGTAGGTCAAACAGTAGCACGCCGGCCAGAACTGGTAGAGCATCCGTCGAAGTTGTCCTGTATGCCTTAATGAATGAATACATTGTTCACTCCGTAAGGGCCTCTTGATAAATCCAATTTTCACTCTAGAATGCCAAGCCCGTGAGCACCGTAACCGAAGCCAACGGACGTCGAACACTTAACTACGGCAACTATGTAAGACATCTTAATAAAATAACAGACTTGGCCAAAGACCCTGCATGGATAATTCAAAACATACTCAAGAACGACATTACTTTTTTTTTAAATTTAAGATTTCGACTGAAGGTGCTTGGTGAAATTTCAATATTAAATTTGAATCGTTCAAACTATGTACATTCTCACAAATTTTGTCACTAACGACCCGGGTTTCGCCTTTCGGCATCTTCAGGCATTCAAGTGCACGGATGAACTTGAACTGACGCTTAGCAAATGAAAGTTTCGTGTTTATATAAGATACAAATGCATCACTGAGTACAAAGCCATTGCTGGCAAAAAGGATGAGCCCATGGGAATGCCAACAGATTTGAGTAGTGAGCAGTTTCAAGAATTATATAATTTGTTTGTCGGCAAAGGTTTTATGATTATATGATTTTATTGTTGTATTGCTAAAAGTTGTAACATCTTAACCTACCTATAGTGTTCATCCATTCTGGAATAGTTTGCTGTTCCTCTTGCTCTTCATCATCATCTGTAAAACACAACATTGCCAGGTACTCAGTGGTCCAGTTGGCGTCTGCTTCGTTTTCTGGATTAGATTCCCAGGCTTCAATACAGTAATCCTTTTGATCAACATATATATATTCTAATATAGAGTTCGGCACAATGAGTCGTCCATCCTGGGAATTTACAATTTATTCAGAAGATTTTCATCAAATATGGTAAACATATCGACTAGGGCACGGGTTCCCAACCTGGGGGTCGCCAAGGGTTTTTTGGGGGGTCGCCAACTTTACCCGGTGAGCTAAAAAAAAGGAGTTCCGGGGACAATCCGGGGAAAAATTATAGCAAATCGAGGATTTCAAATTCCTCAGGGGGTCGCCTAGTCACGGCTTTTATAAAAAAGGGGTCGCCACCCGAAAAAGGTTAGGAACCTATGGACTAGGGTGAAGAATTTTAATCGGAATAACTTTAAATTTAATAACACTTTACCATACTTAAATTTTATGTCCGCCTATTGTAGATTTTTAACTTCTGTTGGAGATAACTCATCAGATGCGGACGATGTTTACAGCTCATAGACCAAACTTTATTTTTGTGACGGAGTGTTTTCTAGGAGATTTTCTAACTTACGACTTTTTTAAACGTTGTCCGCTCCCAATGTGGCTTATCGGTGGTCTCTCAACAAAAGTTTTTCTACGAGAACTGCTTGTCACTCAACCTCGCTTGTTTTTCGAAGAGGTGGGGATAAAAGAAACAGGGCTTAGGAAATGACTAATGGTTCGCTAATCGCTCTCACTAAGCCCGTTATTTTAGTATTGGAAGGGTGGGAGGGAACTTTTAGACGTCATAAACTATCCATGCCTTCGAACAGAAATCGATTGAAAAAATGCTGTTCGTATTGGGATTCGAGATTTCGCTCAAGACAAACATTTACATGAGCGATGCCGGTCCTGTCTATATAGCCATAAATAATGGAATTAATACATAAGAGTGTTTTATTTTTTGACAGTGAACATCTTAAAAGTTATATTAAAACTAATTCTAGTTTAATAAAAAATATTCAGTAAAATTATTAAGGCAACATATAAAATTTATTTAAAAGATTTATGATTCATCTTATATACTGTTCACTATGCGCATCATTATGACATCATCATTATTGTTTATAAAGACAATAATTTAACATTATGAAAGATATGGTTTTCCGCAAGGAAGAATTAGAGATTGCCTAAATATTTTTCAATTTATGTAATCGTCAATAAGATATGACAACTCCTACGTGCGGTTTTATAGAAAAAAAATCCTTGTCAATTGTAATCTCGGTGAATTGTCACCCACGAGATTTTGTTGCCATTTTGATATTCTCCATTAACCCTTTAAGCCCGGATGTCGTGAAAAACATGCTCTGTTTTGATGTCCATTTATGATAGCAAAATTTCACTGATTTCATTCAATTAACTTGGTTTCTTATAAAAATAAGATTGAAATTTTAGTTATTTATTCTTTTAATCGTAGTTTTTTAAATCCAAAAGAACTGTTCATTGTCAAAAATATGTATTTATAGTACGAAGTTTCGAAAGAAAGTAGAATTTGACATATTTTACATAAGTGGTTCTCACGTGAAATTTTATCGGTCCAATGAAAATGTCTCGTGGCCGCGCCTTATTTTACTTTTGAGATGTGATAAAATAGCAGTTCTCTTTTCTAAAAAAATGGACCAACTTATAAGTTTATAGGAGCTGTAAGCAGCGGTGGGCTGCCAATACTTTAACAAGGGGCTCGCTTAGTCTCAAAGCAATTCTCGGTGTTCTGTGGGAGGAGTGAATTTTTTTATGACTATTGTGCAATTATATGCAATACTTAAATTAGCAATCGGGTTACTTAATAAACTTATAATATGTAACAATATATAAATTACCGTAAACTCATCCATTCGCGATCAGCTAACCACTAGTCCTGTCATAGCCCTATCCTTCTATTCCTACTCCTTTGGAAAAAGAGAGGTTGAGCAACTGAGTAACAAGCAGTCCTCGTAGAAACACTTCTGTTGAGATAAACTCCATTACGAGTCCATATGCTCCACATTGGGAGCGGACATGGTAAAAAAAAAAACTAATTTCCATCTAAATAGCTAAAAATGTATTAATGTGTAATATATACTTCAGAAATTACAGTTATATACTAATTTGATCTGAGAATATTGTTTCCTCTTAAATCAACAAGGGGCTCGCCGGCCATTGTAAAATTTAACAAGGGGCTCGCGCGAGACCCTCCGAGCCTCCTCCAGCCCACCCCTGGCTGTAAGCCCGTTGCCCCCAACGGGAGAGTTTTTTCGCATTATAAAAAAATCAGAAATTTACTGACATGAACAATCAAATGGTATTCTTACTTATCAAATAAATAAACTTGAGTAATTCTCCAAATGGTACTTGTTTTGAGGAATATATATGACGATTTTAAAAATGATTTTATAAACTTAACGTTATTTTATTATACATACTGAAACTATGCTTTCGCCAACAACTATACCATGTTGAAAGTACCCGTTCTCGTTTGATCACCGAAATTTATAGAGTTAATGCCGAGTTCTTTTTTTATTTATATTCAATGAAAGACATTATTTTTAATATAAACATTTACTCTGAAGCTGTTGGTGGTCGCAGCTAAATCCTCTGGTGGCCGCACACGAGAACTACTGTTCTAGGTACATAAAAAATATTTTTATTTATATATATATCCAAATGATATTTAAAATGGCGAAAATAAAATACATTCGATTTTATGGTCGGACATTTTTAGTGTTAGCGCATATAAAGCACTAGTTTGTGAGTTATAAATTTTAATAAGAAATGATTGGTTTTAAAATTATTTGCCCAGAATGTCACCAGAAACGTTTTTAAAAAAGAAATATCAATTTTGAATATATTTATGTTTTCATTCGGCTATTCATCAGATATGAATCAGCGGCTATTCAAAATATATTTCAGACATTCGTGCCTGAAGGGTCAAACGAGTGTACAACTTGGCGATCGCGATTGAATTGTCGATGTCTTAAAAATCTGATCGATGTCATTGCGTAAACTTTTTAAGATCATATGTGTACTTGAAGTCATGAACCGAGTGGCAAACCCCAAGTATAACATTTTAAAGATTCGTAGGTGATATCTTTATTAGTGGCGGATTACCCCATAAGCGCAAGAGGCGCGCGCTTGGGGCCTCTAAATCTTATAGCATATATTGTATAAACTCTTATATTTTAATTTTAATTTCAGTTTTAAATATTTATTATTACTCTACGAAGAGGTTTACAGCACTTGTGTGTCATTCAAAAAGCAGGACCTCCAAAATTTATTGCGCCTGGGGCCTCCAAAGTGCTTAATCCACCACTGACCGTAAACTATATCAATAATTTGATTCAGGAGACAACGGCAAAAAAGAATCGCGGTCAGTGTGTTCAATAGTTTTTTTTAGAAATCCCTTCTCATCGGATGTTATTGAACTCCTGAAGTCGAAGACTATTACGATGAGAAATGCAGCTAAGGCCCAGCCATGACTGATCTCCATTGACACTTCAAACCAGTCCTTGGTTGTGTCGCCGATTCTTTCGCAGCATACCTTCTCCTAGTGCAAGCGTTTGATGATGACAATTGGTGGGGCTCTTTTCCAAAACTGACTATTTCCATTCTTGCTCTATTTCAGGAAACTCGATTTTCTATTACATACACTTGGTAATAAAGCATTATTAAAAGGGAATAGAATAATCGTTTACGTGTCTTTAAACAAATTTTACCAATAAAAGTCAAGGACTTACTTTATTTAATTTTATAAACTTACCTTTTGTAAGAAAAAAATCTGTTTTTCTTCTCGAGAGAAAGGATTCAACATATAGCTATTATTTATGCAAGATCTTTCATAAATCAACATAAAATTTTGACGGGCAGTCAATTCCTTTAAATAGCTTTCATTACTGTAGATAGGAGGGCTGAAAGGATTCACGAGAGGGTCATCACTTTGTACACACTCTGTAAAGCCATTGAATAATTGACCCTCAGGGCAACATTTCTTGATGCAATTTTTCAAAATACACAAACATCCTCTCAAGTGGGTCGAATTGAATGCATCAGTATATTGAAACGTTTGGTTTTCAGAATAAACAATACCATCATGACTATAGCCACTTTGGAGTTTTGTTCCACTTGTTATGTTCACACTGTCACGATATTGGCAAGGATATTGACTCCCACCTGAAGAAAAACATACCATATTTAATGTAATAATAAAAAAAAGAAATACTGTTCTACACTGTCTTGCCATTTTAATGCGCAAATTTAAAAGCATACTATATTGACATTCACTTTAATGTTAAATGAACCGTCGTATATTTATAGTAGATATATATTGTCAAATTCTTCCTTGAAGAAAAATGTCTCTGTCGTATTGCTTTGTAAAGATTCACAACCTTTTTTCGGGCTACTACTAGAAATTCTAATCTATTCAGTAAGATAAGTATTTGAGATTTTGAGATATTCGAATATTTGCTTCAACGAATATTTGTAATCAATATCTATTTCCGAATTTCGTAAAAGAAATGCAACCTTGAACCCGACACCGGCTTCGTATAAGAAGGCATTTTAATTAGACGAAACACATTCATACGAAAATTAAAATAGTTTTTTACCTGATTATAATTCGAGTCATATACTCATTTATCCGATGCGAAATTTCTGCTCGCTCTTTGGTGAACATCTTCAAAACTATAGGCCGCTCTAGGCAAAGTGCCGCCCTTAAGCGACGTAAGAAATTGCCTCCCCTATTAGTGTTCTAAAGCAATTTATGTATATTATTATATATTAATGTGTACCGAAATTATTAGAAACCATAATGCAACGCACTAAGTCTTTTACTTTTTCAATAATGTCCGCTCCCGATGTGTAGCATATGGTCTTATTAATTAAGTTTATCACAACAGAAGTTTTTCAATTTATATTTATTAAGAAAAATCAATTTATGAAACTGTACACACTGAGATTCGAGCCGATGAGTACCGCAACCGTCTCTAACGATGTTGACCACTCGACCACCGGATCCGATGAAATGTTCGTTTTATTAAGAGATTTTTAAGCAACAAAACAATATAAGTTGTTTTTGACTGATTTTAATTCAGCTATTAGACCTCTCCCTTTCAGAGAAAATACAAGTTGTTAGTCATAAGGCCGTTTTTCAGATTGGATAGGTTGAACAGAATCTATACAATCGAAAACAAATCCATGATTCGATTTGAACATTATTCTGCGGACATGTTTCTTTAGGTATTCGAACACCTGGAACCGAGACAGAATTGACGAGAGATACACGAACAATTGTTTATTCTTGGTTGTCCCAATATAATTAACTGTATTCAACGTTAAGACTTTGATTATACCTCCTTTGATTTTGGAAGGTTTATTTCTTTTTGGAGAACATAAAAGATATAACGGTATAGATGGTTGTAACAAATAGCTACAAGTTTAATTCAGGTAGAAATAGGTAGAAGACGATGTTAATCAACACTCGAGAACCGAAACGCCGAAAATAGGATCGAGAACCGTTGGAATACAAAGTGACCCCGAACAAATTTGTGTAATATTTGCATTGCATTGATTAAAGTATCATTGTAGATGACAACAAAAATCAACTAGACGTTACTGGTATATAGCGAATGGTTGAAATAAGATAAACTTTGGTTAAGCATTACATAATTCATCCATGACTTCGGATAAAACTCAATAAAACGAATTAAAAATGAATCTACGAAATAATCCGTTTCTGGAATTGAACATGTTGCTTAGTAATTAAATAGGATGGCAGCATAGGCATTAGGCCGTACGTGATCCACCGGTTTCGTGTCGGTGTCCGACCCCTGACTTATGCGGTCAAACTCTTTTTTCCTTTCGTGATAAAATGACCGGTTATTATTATCTTACAATGTTGGTCTTACGTGTGTAAAAGCAATGTACTATATTTTATTTAATATACAAGCTCAAGTGTTTTTTTATGGAGTAAAATAATTATCTTAATTCTCTGTGGACTGTACGCCACAATTGACATACTTTTTAAGAGCCATACCCGCTACGAACTGGATTATATGAAATCTTCATAAGTCTAGTTTAGCTAAGCATGAGTTTTTCTACGAGAAATACTTATTTAGCGTCGTAGATAGATTCGT
Source organism: Himalopsyche tibetana (assembly GCA_030503985.1). Lineage (NCBI taxonomy): Eukaryota > Metazoa > Arthropoda > Insecta > Trichoptera > Rhyacophilidae > Himalopsyche > Himalopsyche tibetana. The sequence continues at coordinate 1,148,390 of JAPJYX010000006.1, forward strand.
CATCTTAAGTAGTACGTTGCATTGCATGAAGTTCATAAAGATATCGTACTCTCTCTCGAAAAAAAATGGAATATCGTAGAAAACTCTGTACGTATTAAGAGTTTTCAAAAAGATTTAATATAAAAATTACATTGTTATCAGTTGTTCAGAAACGTGAACTTGCAAGCACTTTTTACCAAATTGAAAAGTTATAAAAGCTCTGCAAACATATGATTTATTTACAAAAAATATATCAAATCATTGTATAATCCAGCAGTAGGAATATTTTTACATTTACTAGTTTCCAGACACTAATAGAGCCCAATCTTCGCACGGTCATTGTAATAAATATATATAGCGAATAGACACGACTAAGTTTTCTTACCTAATGTTGTCGACTACTGAAAGCTTTGGCGTTTGACAGAGCGAATATAGAAACACAAGATGGTTATTAATTGCCCCACCGTCAACCGTCTATTTCACGCCATAACGAAACAGCAGTCAAGAAAATAAACGATTTAGTTCTTCATATTCTCGGCTCGATACAGAGCAGCACGAGACCTCTATTTGAACCATGGAATATTTTCCTTAAAAAGAGATAAAGATATAAAAAAAAGAAAATTTCACTGGTTCAGTAGTGATTAGGGTATTCAATCCCGGGATCCCGTCCAATTTTGTGATCCCAAAATCACGGAATTGTGACAGTACTAATCTTGGGATTTAGAGATTGAGAAAATAACAATAACTGAAATTTGGAAGAGCTAAAAAAAAGAAAAAAGCTCTCGCGCTGTTCGTTTGAGGAAATCCTGGGATCGTTTTCACTGATGGTTGTGATGAGCGAAACCTGTCCTGATATATTGCAGAAGTAATATTAACGTACTATGTCAATGTGTACAAAAAAAACTTTTTACTGCGGTTAAATATGAAACAACTGCGCAAAAAATAGTGGTAAGCAAAAATTATAATAAAAATTGTGAATAAATGTGTAAAATCACTTTTTTTTATCTCGTTGGTGCAGGACCATACGCCAGTCGTATGATTATTTTATCCACGATTTTAACTTAATTTAATTTTACACCTATCAATAATTTATCGCGCAAAAAAGAATTTTAAAATTTAGAGAAAAGTTTTAGTTCTGCAAACATATTTGAATTGAACAAACGTGTTACTAGTTTATATATATCTCAAAGTTCGTTCTCATTAATAGCGAAATGTAAACAAACATAATGTGAAAAATATATTTATTAAAGATGACATAATTCTACATATTTGTTTTTGTGCAGTGGCGTTCATAAGTTATATCGTGACTAGAGATTCCAACTATTCGTCATTTTCAACTATCCGGATATCGAATAGTAAAACTGAAACTATCCGAATATATCCGGATAGTTTCAGCAAGTATGAAAATAACAAAACATTACTACATATATAAATATAATACATTAAAAACGAGTTCATTTTTAATATAAGTCATTTATTCAGATTTTAACAATTCATATTTTAAAAATAAGAGAGCATTAAATGTATCATATTTTAAATTTGATCTTAATTTAGTTTTAATTTGTCCTGCTGTTGAAAATACTCGTTCCGTTGCTGTTGATGTTGGTTTTATTGTTAGAAGTGTTTTAAACAACACGTCCAACTTTTCCGTCCTTTTGTTTAAATTTTAAAATAAATATTGATCTAAGTATTTAAAATCTTTTTTCAGATTATTTGTATTGTCGTCAGTTTCCGCGAGAGATAAAATAGAATAACGCATTCCATGTTGCAAGTTGCATTTATTATCTTTTCTCATAAAATGAGTCCATACTTCCGAACGTCTTGACATGGCTAAAATTTTATACAAAATGATTAAAATTTTAATATGTAGACAGTGGTCTCGATTGCTTGGTTTTCAGTGATGAATTGTAGAACTCGCACGCGAATGACGATGTTTCACGATCAACTGATCCTGACTAAATCCTTTCCCACTTCTGTAATGCCTTAGACAGAGACAATACACATTTCAATACAATTCCATCATATTAAAATATTGAAATTTTACAGCTGCATTAGATTACTGCAACGGAATTTCTTCAATGAACGAAATTTCGGCATTAAAAGTTTTTTGGCCTCGAGTCCGAGTCGATTCGTCGAACATTTAAGTATTAAGATAACAATATAAGATATTCATAATACCCGAGTTTGGGGAAAGTAATAAAAAACACTACTCCTAAGTAATAGTTTCTCCCAGGTAGTATAAACCCCAGTATTCATATAATCTTTCGTCGATTTTGTAAAATATTTCATTAAAAATTATAACGAATACTATCCGGATATTTCTCCAAATATCCGGATGTCGAATAGTTAAAAAGAGCCGGATATATCCGGATATCGGATATCAGAGTTGGAATCCCTAATCGTGACATCGTTAGGTACACCGCATGTGATTTCAATACAGTCAATCCTTTTTTTTAATGAAAATTTAAAAATAAATATACTATATTAACGTACAAAATATTACATCAAGCAGTGGCGGTTCTAGGTAATGGGCTAGGTGGGCTAAGCCCGACCTGCATTTTTCACCCAAAACTTTAGATGGCTGAATAAAAATGAACAGCAATTCGGCCGCTGAACAAAATAAATACATTTATAAGCGTCACTAACCTTCCCCAAATGAATATAATATCTTTGTTTAAATTTTCCTCTATCAATATAAGACAATGGCATGTCTACCTACAATAATATTCTTGATTGTTTTTTATTACAATTTTAAGCTGAGCCGGCATAAAAAAAACAATAACCCTATAAATAATTCATAGAGAACCTTCAACGTGACGTCAGTCTGGAAACACCTATGTACATGCTATTGGTCAGGGGCTGCGGCTTTCTAGCCCAAAACCATAGACAATATTTCTTTACACTGGAACGCAATCTAGCACGATTCGATTTTGTTTGTATTTGTATGTACGGAAACGTCATCAAACACACAGGACTGTATTTCAAATTTACTGGCTTCTGTCATTCATCGGGGGCTAAATTGAAATTAGTCCATGGCCCATACAAACATACCAATATCTTTGTATTCTATGAAAGTGACAGGTATCGAATCTCAGTGACAGTTCTGTATTGCCTTTTTTACTTGTTATTTCACTTTGAAAGAGACAAATTTAAGGTCACGTATTATTATTTCTTACTTACATTAGCATTGATTGTATTATATAGTAATTTATGCTTTGCAGTAGTGTCGTAGTATTTGTTAATTTGCTTGTAGATTAATGTATAAGATGAAGTGGAAGCATGCAAAATTTCGTAAATAGTATACAATGCTATGCTTTTCTCTAGCCCACCCAAGATTTCAGGTCAGGAACCGCCACTGACATCAAGAGCACGTATCGTTGTATTTTGAATAAAATATAGTATGAATCATTGATCTGCGAAATAGTTCAATATGGTTTCCAACTTTGCAGTAAAATAGGAAATCATTTATAAACACGCATTTAAGTTTCAACAAGAGCTTAAAAAATGTATTTTTGTAAACTGCATAAACAATTTATCATAAGAAAATCCGAATAAACTTTGATCACTAATGTCATTGTTAGAAAAAAATCCAACACAGAACGATAGTATGATTGACACTAATTCCATGCGTAAAGAACCATCGTCTTTTGAAATTGATGCGCATACTATTTTTCCCGAAGAAGATAATGATTTCGAACCATATGAAAAACGCATCTAGCATTGTCATACAGTGACGACAGTTTTACTTAAAATATTACTAAAGTGAAACAATAACCAACAATTTTTTTTTTAATTTTTTTTTTCGATGTGTTTCACCATGTATACGATTCTGGATATATTTTAACTCGCTGTTTCAAAGTTATGCGGATTTTAAAATTCATCGATCGTATTCCTTAATTTTCTATGGAATTCGAGTTTTTTTTATGCGATATATCGTGGAACACATCTAGCGCATAAAACGGATTGACTGTATTTCTAACAGCAATAATTGCGTTGTGATTTTTTAAATTTTACCATCTGTAAATTTGTTTATCTGTTGGTGTCACATACCTATCAGCTATTGGGCTTGGCGACTATAACATTTTTACCAAACGTTAGACACGAAAATGGCTGACGGGTAATGACTCAGAAGAGAGATGATAAGAGTGTTAATATTTACAACAACTAAGCCTTTCCATTTTCAAGACCATTTCTATGTGTCACGATTACAATATTCTACAAGAAATGACTATATCGCGATGGAAACACGTTGGATTAAAAAAAAAATTAGAACCTCAATTATACGAATATATTGAGGTAGTCCTGATTCCTGATAATAGATTACAGGATAATCAAAAAAATGTTACTAACAATAAAATTGATAAAAGAAGTAACAGTTAGTATGGATATTTTTTTTTATTAAAATATAAATATTATACATAAATATATCGACTTTTGAAAGGAAAAAGGACATAGCTAACAGTTTTTCAAAACAGCTTTTTTAGATTATTACAATCAGTGGCGGATTACCCCATAAGCGCAAGAGGCGCGCGCTTGGGGCCTCCAAATCTTGGGGGCCTCAAAGATAATATATGTTATATAAACCCTTATATATTAATTTCAGTTTAAAATATTTATTATTATTCTACGAAGAGGCTTGCAGCACTTTTATGTTATTCTAAAAGTAGGGCCTCAAAAATGTATTTCGCCTGGGGCCTCCAATGTGCTTAATCAGCCACTGATTACAATGTATGTATGCAACGTCACGTTCCATCAAAAAGATGTGAACTGAAAATGTCGAATCTAAGCAAAGCTTTTACGTTTGAAAAAAAGGGCCCGTGAAAATTGCGACCAGGAAAAAAGACTTTTCTTGAACAATTTATTAAATTAATACTAGATTAAGTCAATTAAAAACTAGTTTATCAGTCTCCGTCCACTTCAAGATTGTGGTCTTTGGCCCAAAATCATAAGAAAACGTTTTTTGTGTCTCCTGTAAAATTTGTTATGTGTGGATTTCGTCCTTTTTCTTTTCCACAGTCGATAGATAGATATATATATATTGTACTATAAATCGTGTGTTAAAGAATATTTAATTCCTTAAAAAATTGAAAGACTTCAGAATGCGTAGGGCCAATATTCTTACTCTAGGCCAGGGTTTCCCAAACATTTTCTGGAATGCAACACTTCGCAAGTCCGGAAAATATAACGGAACACTTAACTGAATTTTTAAGATTTTTTTAAAACTGTATTGCAGCGTATAAAACCATTCCATTTTTTTCGGAACACCTACTCTGAATTACCAGTGTTTCGCGGAACATAGTTTGGAAAATCCTGCTCTAGGCAATCTCTTATTTTCCACCTCGATCTTGCTCATCTGAGATACATATGTAAATAGTTATTAACATAAAAATTTCCTCATCATCCAAAAAAATTGAATCCAGGATCGTTCACGTCGCAATTTAATCACTCGGCAAAATATTCTTCGTCACATTCTCTGCATATTGAAATTTGTACAATTGCTTTCATGATATGTATATCATATAATCACTTTCTTCTACATTACTAAAAATTACTTACGGCTTTTTATTTTTTTATTCCATGGTTTTTGTAGAGTTGATGCATATAAAGAATTCCAATACGGATAATCAAAAACCAAATAATCGAGGTCCGGTTTTATTATATTATGCATCGGATGGCAGTGAAATTCGCTCAACATTTAATCTCAAACAAATTTACTTTCTTACACACCGGGTATCGTGTGGAAGCTTAGTGTTGTGCTGTGCGTTACATACTGGCATACGAATAATTAAAAACGGTTACGTAGCAAATAAGAAAAAAAAACAGGATGAAATTTTATTTTTCGATATTTTTTATTAATTTTTTTCTATTAAAAAATATATTTTTTTAAAATTTTATTGTGTATCTTGAAGATTGTGTACAAATTGTACTTGCATATATTAGTGAAAGTGTACAATTAAATTTTTGTTGGGATAGTGACGAAAGACGTTGTTTTTTTCGAGTCTACCGAAATAACCGACCAGGGAGGATAGTTGACCGGAATTTTGTAGTAGGCCGGAATTTCGGGGTTGATAATTTTTCCAATCCCGGGATTTTCCAAAAAAAATTATAAATTCACCATAAAATCGTGTAAAAATTCAGGTTTTTGATTTAAAATCCTGGGATTTTCCAAAAAAAAATAGTCGATTTCAAAAACCGAATAATTTGCGGAATTCCCAAAATGAAAAGATTTGGGACCTTTTTTTAATCCTCGCGCAAATTTCTCAAATTTCATTAATACCTAAATCCTGAAATTAGTATTATCACAACCCCGAGATTGGAGGCCCTAGTACATACATCTCGTTCTCTATGCACACGCCCCTTTGAGTAGTGAGATATTTTTTACTGATTTAGGTTTTTTTTTTATTTATTTTTACTATTGTTCACACAGAAACATAAAAACATATTTTTGTTTATGGGTCAGTCTTGAAAGAATATTGCTTAAAATTTCAAGCGTAATTTTTTTTTTAAATTTTACAACACATAATTAAAAATGTAAATAAACTCATTTTTACTTTCATCTGTGGGCATGTCGCGCTCTACTGACTTAGATAGAAGAGGACATACTTCTCAAAAGGTTCATCAGGCGTCCAACAAATTGCGACTTTATTTTATTGTAGCTAGCAGGAAGTCACGCCTTTGGTCAAACCTGTAAAGATTAAACTGTTTTGGGGTTATTGATATAAAAAAAGTTGTAATCTATTGCGTGCCGTAAAGTGATAACGCATTAAAAATTATTATCAAAAAAAAAACCGCAAGACACCGTAATAGGACAAAAAATAAAGATATTTTGGGTTTCCCTCACCGCATGTCGTTTTGTCAATTAAACAATCACCCTGCTTCGATGATATTATATATTTTAAATATATTATTGGAGTAATGTAAAATAGTAGATGATATTGATGATCTCAATCCATGATTGTGAGCCAAATTGTAGGCGAAGAAAAAACAATAAAGGAAACACTTGAGCTGGCCTCGCCACCGTTCTGTTTGACGACGGTAACGACAAAAACAGTGCTATCATGCCAGGTGCGTTTTCAGCAGTGAATGTGAAAGGTGCCAATATATCTAGGAACAAATGGTTCCAGAACATGTATTGGAACACAAAATTGACATGTTCACGCCGTATTGTGGAACATTTTACGTGACACGAGATAAGTTCCCATGTTTTATTGTTACATGTTCCCATTAATGTCGACACATGAGCCTTATTCACTGTATCCAACAGATTCAATACTAACTGGAATAGTTCCTCTACAATGAGGAATACCTTATCAACTGAGACGTTTTAAGTATTCTGGCGATTAGCTTTTTTTTCATAATTACGAGAATGCTTGTAATATTTTTTTTCATTAACTACTGTTGCTGTCTTTGTCACATTGATGACTTTCTAATAATTGAACAAGCTTATACAATTTTGTTATAAACAATACTATTATGTTTTTATTTTATATATTTTTATTTCTTGAACCATGCACCTGCAACTGAGTAAAAAATCTCAGTTTCTCAACCTCTCTTTTTTGAAAGTGAGTCGACGTAGAAGGTAAAGACTAGGACAGGAATAGTGGTTAGCTTATCGCTCTCGCTACGACCTTTAAAATAGGATTGGGAATTTAAGACAAGACTTAATCCATATATTTTGGTACTGCTTATTTTTTAAAAAAAATACAACACTTTGGTGGATACACTGTTTATAGACGCATATGTTATGTGCCACAGCACAGCTATAGAAGTTGCAAGTGTTTGTAATATATGTTTTTCTCCCACCGCTGACAACACCCATAATAAATGTCACCATCCCCATTAGAGTATTATTCAGTTTATATAATTAATTCAGAGCGCATGGACATATCTACTTTATCTAATTAAAATTCGAATTCAGAAAATACATTGGTAAAAATAAAGATTATTTTTGAAATTCATTATAAACGTTGCGTCACATAGAATTAAAAAGCAATTGCTCAAATGGGCATATTTCCATATTGCAGATTGTTATGGATATAATTAGTTTTGTAAGAACAATCAGTGGTGGATTAAGTGCTTGTGAGGTCCAGGCGCAATAATATTTGGAGGCGGATAATTTAAAAGCATTGCAAATTTAAAGTAAAAATTAATATAGAAAACAGAATTAAAAATAAATGCGTTATTTATAATTTGAGCTATTTGAAGCTCCATAAGATTTGGAGGCCCAAAACGTGTCCCTAATTCGCCTATAGGGTTATCCGCCAATGCGATTAATCTGTGTTTTTAAGACGAATTAAGCCTGTTTTTAATTTTTTGTGCCACAAGAGTGCGGTTTTACATGAGATAGGCGATCAAATCAGAATGTGCTTCAAGATCAAAACTGAAAAAAAGCTCTTTTGAAAAATTTCAAGAAAAGGCAGTAACAAATCATCGGCTTGATGCAAGAAGTCAGTAAAATTTACTTAGTAAGCAAAAACATAAGCTTGATAATGATGTCTTTTATTTCGGTATGTGCATGAAATACAACATAATAATTTTAAAAGTATACAATTGGACAATATTGGTTGATGTTTGACGCTAGGTAACTTTTTGAGTAACTGCAAAATGAGAATAATAGGACATTGTTCAAAGTGACTACTTGCAGCAAAACGACGATATTTAGTATATTGCTACCACGGATGAAATACAATGTGTCCACCAAAGGGTTAATTACGATTTTTCAGATAATAGTACAGTCATCAAACATATTAAAATGAGAATATTGTGGAGAGCATGTGCTCTATTTCTGCTAACAACTCGCTGTATTATGTGTGACAATCCATGCCATTATCATATGAGTGTTGACATAACAGATGGGAAAATGTTGGAAAGTGGACATTACGTTCACAATGATATAGTTTATCCCGATAACCATACGTTTCAATATACTGATGATTTCAATTCGACCCACATGAGAGGCTGTTTATGTCTTTTGAAACATTGCATCAGGAAGTGTTGCCCTATCGGCCAATTGTTCGAAGATAATACTGCAGAGTGTGTGGATAGTGAAAATTTGCTTGCGCATCACTTCGAACCCCCAATATACACAAAAGCTGATTATTTGGAAAACTTGGATGCCCACGAAAACTATGGATTGGTTTTTGGAAACCCTTGCGACGATAAGGATGGACAAATATTAAATCCATACTCACAAACATTAGAGGAAAAAGAAGCCTTCTTCCTACAACAGGTTTGTACAAATTGATACTGTTGTAGAGAAACGTTGTTAAGCTCTATTATGCGAATATGGTAAGAGCTTTTGGATAAGACAGGTACACATTTGAATGTGAGTAACAAAACGATTTAGATTTTTTTGTTAATCTTCACCCACATGTTGAATTTATTATTTATAGGACCGTAGGGTATGAACTTTTCCCCTTGGAAAGGGTGTGTCCACTTGTACATTTTTTTGGTGGTTAACACTTTACAATTTATATTGTCAATTGCTGCGAAGTAATCTTGAGGGTGGTGGCACTGGGTGTGGTTGGATATCTTGAGTGGGTTAAATAGAGACACATGTTGAACGTGTGGCAATTTTGGGTGTCTGCAAAATCCCTTGTCATCTGCTAATCGTTTTGCCTCTTCCCAATACTTGTCAGCATTCTACAGGTCCACCCACTACATCCTCGGACTCTAGAACTAAACACCTATCGATGATTAATAAAAACAATAATCCTTTGTACTTCATTCCACTTTATTTAATATGTCAGGACCGGTTTCGCTCATTGCGAGCATTGTCAACTGATTTAGCATTGTCAGTTGACAATGCTCGCAATGAGCGAAACCGGTCCTGACATATTAAATAAAGTGGAATGAAGTACAAAGGATTATTGTTTTTATTAATATAATGCCTTTCCACCAAGTATTGACAGTGCACACCCTAAAAGTGACCTATCGATGAGATGAATCCACGATTAGATAGTCTCGGCAAAATCAATATTAAATTAAAATTTTGTTCAATATAATATGCGAGATCTTGGGGACCTGGGTGTTTGTGATAACTTTTATATTCGGTTTGTAATTAAAAGAATTACATTTATCATTGAAAAGATCTCATGTGATTAAAAATTAACTGGCTATAATTAACTTTAATAGCAGGTCATGTTGAATGTCATTGGTCAGGGGTTTCCAGGGGGGAATTCCTCTCCGAGGAGAAATTTCAGAGTTTAAGGGGAGGAATAGTTGAATAGGTTCTTTTTTTGTTAAGTTTTTGAGAAGTATTATTTTTAATACAAATGGCATTGTAGCCATGGGATGTTCACCAATTATTTTTCATCTAATTCTACTGAAATTTTTGCTCATTGAAATACGTTTCAATAATTATTTAATAAAAAATCATTTTAATAAATTTAAAGGGATATCTACAAAAATACATACATATTAAAAAAGACTTTCAAAACAACGAATATTTTATTTATTATTTTGAATATACGTTTTGAGTTAGACTATCTTGGGTAGAGGAGGAATCATATTCCGAACAATAGTGCAAAGAGTGAAATTAGCAAAAAACGTTTACCTCTGTCATTGATTAATAATTGATTTCTTTTAATGTGAGACTTTGGTTAATTATTGTTAATTCTCGACTATTCATTTTCAATAGAAAAAATCAAACCTTCATTTTGCTCTCCTGTTAAATTCTCTTACTTTAGTTATTGCTATAAAGGTTGTGCTTGATGACTAATCATCACGATTTGTCTAGCTTGACTGATCATTAGTAAAAAAGGCTCCAGAGAGACATTTGTGAATGGATGAATGACGCTATCCAATATATATGGTACAATATACTTTTTGCATTGCAGAACGGAGTCCTATTTGTACCGCAATCTTTCACGAAAAACGTGAGAGATCAAATGGATTATTGTATTGAAGCCTGGGAATCAGATCCCGGGGAAAAACCAGATGCCAATTGGACCACCAAGTACCTGGCTTTGGTGTGCGTTTATGAACAAGTTGATAACGATGACATACCAACGTCACCATACACAATAGGCAAGTTTATTACTAACTCGTATTTTGATTTTAGTAATATATTATATCCATTTTATGATTAAAACTATATCTGCACAACATTTTTAGATATTGAAAAAATGTTCATTTTCTACGAAAAAACATCGCGACGCACTGGTGCGTCGCTGTCGTGTAGAGTCTATAAGCGTGCGACGCACCGGCGAGTCGTTGGCGTGCTGATGGTTAAAAAGCTTATGCCGTAAAAGTTACGTTGCAGTCACCATAAGTAACTATGCAGATTAGTAAAATAACTTATTATTTTTACTGTTACAGGAATGTTCATCTCTATTCCGTTTTTAGTGGCGACTTTCCTGGTGTACGCCATCATCCCTGACCTGCAGAATCTCCACGGAAAGGCGATCATGTCATACGTATTTGCTCTGACTGCCGCTTATACCTTTTTGTTAGTGTTGCAACACGTGGACCCCGATAATGAATCAGACGAAACATGCATCACTTTCGGTAAGCATTTATTAACCTTTTCTATGCGAATGGCTACAATAATACAAGCCATGAACACTGCATGAAGTTTCGAGCGTCATATTTAGGTGTTATAATCAGAGCTGTGGAGTCGTGTAAAAAAAAAGACGACTCCGAATCCGACTCCTTTCATTTTAAAAACAAAAATTTTCAATAATTTCATTTTAACTTATAAATATGTATACCATCAGATCATCTTTAGTTAGCCATGCATGAAATGTTAACACTTTGGACTATTTTGTTTGAAATATATTTTTCAAAAAAAAATCCGGCCGTTTATTTTTCACGACTCCGACTCCGGCCAAAATACCACGACTCCGCGACTCCGAATACGACTCCAACTCCGACTACACAGCCCTGGGTATAATAACATTTTTTTTTTGTTGAAAATATATCTTGAAATACAAAAATTGTTATAATTTAAAAGATATAACGTTACTAACTGACATTTTTCATAACTTGAAGACATGTTCGAATCATAATAACAAACAAATTATCAATAACTCCGTCAAAAATCCGGCGATTCTATCAATAACTTTGGACGAGGACAAAATATTGAATACTGGACGAATGTTCTATACCAGTATTTTTAATTAAATACCGATTTAAAATAAATAAATATTGGTATTACAAAAAATTAGATAAAAACCTAAAACTACGTCTATTTTTTCATTATATCTTTAATAGCAATATCAAAAATATATCTATACATTAAACATTAAAGTATTTTTACAATTAATTTCAGTAGATATCATCATTTTTTTCTGAAACTATGGCAACCAAAAAACTAATCAACCTTGTTGAGAACAATAATATAAACATCATTAATATCCATTAAAAGGCAGATAAACGTTTAATTTAAATGGCTTGTTCGCGATTCACGCTGTCTTTTTTTTATTATTGTTAAAGATTCTTTTACATTTATCTTTTTTTAATAATGTTATATTATGCACCTGTCACTGGGGTGCAATTTATCATCATCTTAACTATCGTATAGCACCAGCAGTGACATAAGGTTTAAGGCCATTAGATTACTGAGGCGAAAAGATTACGGCTTAATTTATTAAAAAGAGGGTTTATCGATTAAAATGAGGGAATGTGAGAATAAAAAGAATTTATGACGTTATTTTATGGATTGCTTTTAAGAACATGCCCATACATATTAACAAATATATTAAAAGCTCTTCCAGTAGCATCATAATTGACAAACGAGGAGCAAACATTCAAAAAGTGATTCGTCACAAATTTTGAAAAATGCCGTTTGATATCAGTCTATTATAAAATCTGTTCATGGAAATCACGAATAGCGTTCAAAAGAAGTTTTTTCATATACATATTATATCATAAAAATGACACGTTCAAGCAAACCGTGATTTCTCCAACACTCGAATTATTTAATTTAAGATTTCGACTGAAGGTGCTTGGTGGAATTTCAATATTAAATTTGAATCGTTCAAACTATGTACATTCTCACAGATTTTGTCACTAAAATTATTTTTTTAGTGACAAAATCTGTGAGAATGTACATAGCTTGAACGATTCAAACTCAAATTATTATTTCCCAAGCTCTGTATTTGTGTGACACGTCACGGGTTCGAATCCTAGCACGGACAGTTTTTAAAGATTGATTTTTCAATCGATTTATGGATTTCTGTCTAAAGGCATGGATCAGGATGTATGTATGTGATGTCATGAATTCCCTCCCACACATCATATTTAAAAAAAGCGGACGAAGCGAGAGCGATTAACTAATCCCTAGTCCTGTCCTAGTCAAAATCTCTTTCAAAAATAGATGTTGAGCAACTGTGTAATAAGCAGTTCTTGTAGACAAAATCCGTTGAGACACCTCCATTAGGAGTCAATATGCTCCACATTGGGAGCGGACATGGGCTTAAAAAAGTATATATTTCTTCTGCTGGGTCCTATACAAGGTTGCCAGGCGTCCCTATTTGAGCGGGACTGTCCCGAGTGCAATCGACAGAACCCGAGTCCCGCATTGCAAGTCTCTCTATAATCCTGACGTAACATGTATAAAAGTCTTCGAAATTGTGAATGTCCCGATCTGTGTTTTTAGAAGTCTGGCAACCCTGGTCCTATAGCACAGTGGTTAGCCGTGTGGGCTTCCGTGTCGGATCTCACTGGTTCGAGTCCCAGTACGAACAGCATTTATTCGATCATTTATCGATTTCCGTTCGAAGGCATGGGTGTTTGTGATGTCTAAATGTTTCCTCCCACTCTTTTAATAACTGGCTGTAGAGAGAGCGATTGGTCAACCACTCGTCCTGTCCTAGCCTTTAAAAAAGAGAGGCTGAGCGACTGAGTAACAAAGAGTTCTCGTAGAAAAACTTTTGTTGAGATACCTCCATTAGGAGGCCATAAGCTCCACATTGGGAACGGACATAGATAAAAATAATATAAAAAACAAATATATATTTATGTATTTCTCCATTGAAAATAATTTTAAGTAGGTAAGCATTATTACATGTTAAAAATCGTCTCGAAATTATTTTGTTTCAGCTTTTTTGGCCTACTTTTTCTTACTGTTGAGCTTTTTCTGGTTGAATGTCATGTGCTTTGATATATGGTGGACTTTCAGGTAAATACACTTCTTTAAAAAATATGTTACTAGGTATTTTTAAATGATTTTGAAAAATATTTATCAAACCCTTCACCCCGTCACCCTTTCATGAGTCATAAGACTAACTGTGAATTAAACATTCGACACAGACTTTGTCGGGTAAGCTTCAAACTTTTTTTTATATTGCTTCATTTATTTTTGACAATACTTATTTGCAGTCACAGTTTCACCTGACTTTAAAATCACGCAGGAAATTTTATCTTTAAATCCAACCAGACAGAGACCAATATTTTTTGTTGGTAGTACTCGGCTTATAGATGGCTTAGGAGTCCAAGATCCATCCAACTTCTACTTGGCTAAAAAATAATATAAATTATCTATTATCCATCTTCAGTAGGAAAATTGTGTATAAAAAAAGATACCAAAATAAGCCAGATTTAAAATACAGGCGGACTTCAACTTTCGCACACAATTGGTTCCTGAAAACGTGTGCGAATGTTGAATGTTCGAAAGTAGAGGGATGTAAAAAAACACTGAAAATTGTCCTTTAAAATTTACTTATGTATTTGATAAAAAATATGTTTTTTTAATAAACTTTTCAAGAGTTAGTTGTATCCTTTTCAATGTTCTAGAATTATCTGCTTGATAAACTAACATTAGCAAACTAAATTTACACCAAGAAGCAATGTCAATCGGTTTTTAGAAGGTTTGTACCCAAGGGCAACTGATTTTTCCTTTAATAAGAATGTACGACTAAGCATTTTCTTCCAAAACAAACCAATTTCATCTAAATTGAATATTTGACATGGGATATATTCTCCATCTTCAATAATTTTGGACAATGAGGAAATAAAGTCTTTTCCAGCATCTCTATCCGCATATTATGTAAATAATAATAATTTCAATTTTTCGTTTTAAATTTGGTAAACCAGTCGTTACTTGCCAAAACAAAACATTTTTGCATTATCGCCAAAAAATCTAAAAATAACGATTTTCTAAAAATGTGCGAAATAGCGAATTGTGCGAAAGTAGAGGTCCGCCTGTATTGAATATATCGCTAATTGAGATTTTTACACATATCTTATTCTCAATTTTGTCAAAATTCATTTATATCGCTTTTTGTGACTAGATGCCTCAGTTATGATTACAATTAATGACAGGTTAACTGTCCTTTCAAGTGGCTACCGTATAGGAAGTAGCCGAAGTGTCTATTCGGAGAGACGTCGCTTTAAATTATACAGCTTGTATGCATGGGGATTCTCATTTATCCTGACAGGGTTTTGCGCTCTGATGCAGTTCCATAAATCGATACCGGAAGGATTCACCAAGCCAAACATTGGAATGGAAAAATGTTGGTTTTCAGGTGAGTTATATTAAGAAAATAATCCTTGATGTAAGTACGAATATAGTAAAATTATCGCGTATAAACTCAATACACGATATGTGATACAAAAACATCGCGCTTAATCCCGTCAGGGGTGTATGTGTCGAGACAATCCGAGATTAAATTCCTGGAAAATTGACGCTTTTTGCCGGTTTCGGTTCCCGAAACACTCGAATAAAACAAACCGAGACTTTTTTTTAATACAATCAATACATATATAGTTTGAGAATCTCATTTTCTTGAGAAGCTTTGTACATTTTAGAATGGAAACTTTCATTTATATAGTAAAATAAAATATGACCATTATGCGTACGTGTCACAACTGTTAGTTTACCGTACAATTACTGACACAACGTATTATTTTTCAAATGAAATAGTTGATTATTAATAATAAAGATTGGAAAGGCATTATATAATATTTAAATAAATAAAACACTCTTCTGTACTAATTCTACTTTTATTTTATATGATCAGGACCGGTTTCGCTCATGATGATCATTTTCAACTTATCATCAAGTATTCGGTATTGATAAATCATCACGAGAAACAGAATGCCGGTTTCGGTAGTATCACTATTGCAATCCTCAGTCATAATTATGTCATACAATGCAATAAATCACAGAAAGAATAAGCTTTATGTATTTAATAACCATGACAACACGTAAACACAAAAATAAATTTATATAATTATGAATTAAACTACTAATTCTATATTTTTTACAGGAAGAGTGTCGGAGTTGCTTTATTTTTACATTCCTATGGCAGTTCTGGTCGTTTGCAACCTGCTGCTGTTCGCAGGCACCTCATACAAAATCGTCCTGGCAAGACAGGACACGGCTGTTCTCCGCCGCGAGACAAACTCCATGCATACGCAACACGAGAACTCCAATCAGAGGTTTTAAATATTATATATATCGACTGTGGAAAGGAAAAAGGACGTAACCCTCAATTTCCCAAAACAGGTTTTTTTCAATAATAACAATGTATACAACTTGACACACGTTCTATTAAAAGGATGGAAGCTGAAAATGCCGAATAAGTATCTAAATTTAGCTTGTAAGTTTGAAAAAGATGACCTTGTAAAAAATTAAAACCAAGAAAAAACACTGAAATAAAGGTTTTTCCGAGACAATTTATTTAATTAATATTAGGTTATGTCAATTAAACACTAGTTTAGAAGTATCCGTGCACTTCAAGGTTGTGTATAATTCATAATTTGCATATGTCACATAATCATCAAAACACGTTTTTAGCGCCTCCTGTACAATTTGATATGTGTGGGTTACGTCCTTTTTCTTTTCCACAGTCGAATAGTTTATAATCAGAGTTGGATAAGGAATTAACAGAGGCGCTCAGTGCGGATTAAGCACATTGGAGGCCTCAGGCGCAATACATTTTGGAGGCCTTGCTTTTCGAATAACATAAAAATGCTGCAAACCTCTTTGTAGAATAATAAAAATATTGAAAACTGAAATTAAAATGTATGGTTTTATATGATATATGCTATCTTTGAGGCCCCCAAGATTTGGAGGCCCCAAGCACGCGCCTCTTGTGTTTACGGGATAATCCACCACTGGAGGCGCTCGATTATTTCATTTCAGATGCCCCTCTGCAAAAATTATCTAACAACCGTTACGTCAGTGGTTATTGAGAGACTTTATAACTGGCTGGTTTACGTGCTGCAGATGCCTTCGGAAAGCCTTTATTCTACTTGCCTCTTCTTCCGACCGGAGAGATTCCGGCGTCCTGGATGACCGTCGGGTACTATCCATAAGATGAGCTCGGCGGAACTGAGGGATGCTGGCATGTCATGGAAAGAAGCAAAGTAATCGGCGGAAGACAAGTGCCGCGTGTCGGCCATATGCTTCACGTAGGGAGCGAATACGGTCAAAGAAGAAGAATTATGGCTACATAAAATAATTCTTAAGACTCTGTTTAGCCTGGTTTTCGAAGATTCACAAATAAGGATAACTAAATTAGAATAGCGAAAATCGTCTATTGAACATTACGTTAAGCCGGGTTAAGGAGTAAAAAAAACCGTCTTTCAAATGTCACAAGCCTTAGTTTGAACTCATCTTTGGGATAAATTAAACAATATCGCGAAGACCTTTTGCCGTATTTTTTCTTGGTTCCTCTCAGAGAACTAGAGAGAACAATGGTAGCATGGTGTCAAAATGATCATATAGTTATATACTCGATGCCATATGTACTATATTTCAATCATTGTTTAATTTCTTTGACAGATTGAATCTTTTCTACAAACTTTTTCTGGTAATGGGAATAAGTTGGATGGCAGAATGGATCAGCTTCATGGTTGGAGGATCTCAGGAATATTGGATCGTCACCGACTTATTCAATACCCTCACCGGAATCTTTATATTCGTCATATTCGTGTGCACGCGGAGAGTGAAAAATCTCATCATCAAAAAGTATTAAGAACTTAATTTTATTAACGATTTTATACATTTTTCATACTGAATGCTATGCTCTCTTATGAGTAAGGTTGTCAGACATCCCGTATAATCGGGATTTTCACCGGTTTTGAGTCTCGTGTTCCGGTGGTTCAAACAAACCTTACGGGACGCCCAAAAGTTCCGGTTGACAAAAAAATACAGACGTATTTATATTTTCCAAAAAAGGCCAAATCTAGTGAGAAGTGTAAAAAATAGGTAAAACCTATTAATTTAAAAAAACAGCAATTTTTTGTATTTTATTCTTTAAATACGTTTATGTAAACTTTATAATGTATTTATTATATTTAGTGTTTATTGTATTATCTTTTTACATGTTTATAGCTAGTTTTATTCCTATTAAATAAATGATAGGTATTCAAAATATTTTTCTTTATAATTTAATATAAATCAAAAAAAAAATCGGGGGGGGGTTAAAAATCTATTTATGAGGAAAGCTGTATTTTATTTAATGCCATGGTATCTCTTCCAGGTTTGACATTACCGCTACTGTATCAACCACTGCCAAGACATCAGATTCATCAGGGTTTCGTTTAACATTCTCCAGAGCGTCCCAAATCTCTTCCATGCCTGAAAACGGTGTATAAATTTTATGAAGTCTTAAAAAATGTGTACACTATATTATTTAATTTCAAGATGACAGGAGGCAATTCTTTATATTTTCTTAGGCCACGGAATTTTTTGCTTAATTAATTAATTTATTTAAATAGAATTGTATAAGATTGACAAATTATAAATTGAAAACTTTCACAATGAAGAAAAAAAAACATGATACGATTTAATATTAAAAGCAGTATACAAAAAATATGGCAAAGAAGTCAACTGAGTAAGCTCCGACGATCTCTACTTTAATACATACAAAATAGCATTTGTCGGAACTCACCCTCGTCTACGTAGAATATGTCGACATCCAAAGCAATATTGTTAAACACCGTTAAAGCTCTCCCCAGTGGCATCCCCATTGGCAGACTGGTTCTACACCTTGGGAGAACAAAGAATTCATGTCCACGATTTCTCAAAAAATAATCAGGAACATTAAGCTTCACATTTTGACAGATGGTGGAATTCTCATTTTGGCCTCGTATAAGCCGAAAGAAATAAAAGTAGCACGAGTTTAAATTTTAAATAAACAGCTGAAACTTTACTAAGAAACAATGCCAATCGATTTTATGTTTTAATGCCCAGGGGCAACTGATTTTTCATTAGGGTAAAGCATTATTATTTGAATTTTTGTCTCGATCCTATGTTTATACCAGAGCTGTGGAGTCGTGTAAAAAAAAGACGACTCCGACTCTGAGGAAATTTTTCAATAATTTCATTTTAACTTACATATATGTATTCCATCAGACCATCTTTAGTCAGCCAAGCATGAAATGTCAACACTTTGGATTATTTTGTTTGAATACACATCATTAAATATATTTAAAAAAAAAAATTGTGCCGCTTATTTTTCATGACTCCGACTCCGAATCCAGCCAAAATACCGAAACTCTGAGACTCCGACTCCACAGCCCTGGTTTATAAATATTTACACATACCATTATAAACAAATTGCCAACTGCGTGGTCAAAGTTGTATGCTTCGGTTACACAGGTCACGAGTTCGAATCTCAGAACGGAGACAGTTTTTATAAAATGATTTATAGATTTCTGTTTAAATGCATAGATGTATGTGATTTCTTAAATTCTCTTTTACATATCATATCCTAAAAACGAGAAAAGCCAGAGCGATTAGCTAACCACTTGTCCTATTCTAGCTCTATCCTTCTATTCCTACTCTCTTTGAAAAAAGGGAGCTTGAGCTACTGAGTGACACGCAGTTCTCGTAGAAAAACTTCTGTTGAGATAAACTCCATTAGAAGAAAATATGTTGCACATTAAGAGCGAACATGGTTAAAAAACATTATTGAATTCGCGCATATCCTCATGCAAGAGCAAGACTAAACTTGACTAGAAGAGGAGATGGAGATAGACTGCATGGAAGTGTCCAATATAATCATTGTCAACAAAAGGCTACATTTGAAGAAAAATCTACAAAATAGTAAATTGTACAAAAGTAGATCTCACGAAAGCCAAGGACAATCTGTTGTTATATGCAGGTCATTAGTCTTATGACCTTGAAATGCACAAAAAAACAATATTTTGGAATGGTGTTGAAGACAGAAGAATAACAAGGAACCTAATGTCAAGAATTTTACAACTCAGTTGGGGTTTTTATAGAAAAGTGATGTATAACCCATGTACCGCATGCGGCCGAAAATTGTATTTATTCCAGTATACATAATCTAGAAAGTTTGAAATATTTGCCAGTCGAATGTTTACTTTAAATTATATCTATATCAATTCCAGTTAATATTTTCAAGGACGAAAAATTTGTGTCACACTGTCTGCAGTGCAAATGTAGTCGACTTTTTAGATTATTGTTTTCATATCATCCAATTAAGTGTTCTAACAAAAAAATTCTCAAAAGGTGTTGCTTTGTGCAATGCATTTCCTAAGAAATTGAATTTCATTTGCTAACTGCTAATAAGCGTGTAATGCAGAGGAGATTAGAGCTACCTGGGTATCTGGTGTGCAGTTATTCAATTAACCCTTAAGGACGAGAGCTTTTTTCGATAAAAAAAATATTTTTTAAGCCATATTAAAGTCATGGATAACTTTTATTCCTAACAAAAAAAAAAAGGCAAAGTCGTTGTATAGAAACCCCGCATGACTATATGGTCATGCTCATCCTTTTATTACCGCGTAATATTGTCTTCGGACAGTAGTAAGGACGAGCATGACAGTATGGGCACGCAAACATTTGGGGTTGAAATATAGCTAAACGTGAAATTTTTAAAAATATTTACAATTTGACCTCTTAAGATCAACATAATTTCAATACAAATATATTAGCAAAAGAACTGTATATAATTTGATGTTTTGATAAAAAAACAGTTTCAAAAATTCCATTAAAAAAAACAGAAATTCAAAGAATCGCATGTGCTTTTGGTGGCCGTTTCTGTCCCCGCGGCTGATGACTAACTGAAGTCTGTACCCTTCTTAACCAAATATGAGTAAACGCAGCGATATTCAGGTAGAAAAGGATCAATAGTGGGATCAATAGACAACGGTGTTTACTGTGACCATATGGTCACACTCTTTCTTTGAGGGTTAAAAGAATGTGTTTACCCGGGAAAGATTATATTATAATTGACAAAACTATGAAGCTCTGCAGCCTGTGAACAATTAAAAAAGTGATAAATCGGCCCCACTGTTAATCAGGTTGTGTATTACTGGTATAGATCAAAGAATAATTGAGCCCATTAGAGGTGAAGAGAGCCAAGTGGTGTTTAAGAAAAAAATAATTTAGATGCGTTGTAATATTCTACACGTGTTTAAGTATCGTAAAAGTGAAGTAACCTTAGTTAATACACATTGCAAGAGTGTTATCTCCTTAAAATAATCATGCAATTCACTAAAACACCAAGTAAAGATGTGATTGTAATTCAAAGTCAAAGAAAAAAGATTTACCATTTTACTTCTCGGCTCACTTTACCTCTCGAGGCCTCAATTCATAAGTTATATATTTACCCACTAAAAATACTTTTCACTGTCCTTTTATAACTTTGATTGATGTAGTTATGTTTACATATTTTTTATTATTGTTTTTTAAAGATAAGGATAGGTATATTTTATAATGGAGGAGAAAAAAATTAAGGACATGTAATCTTCTATGTTTATTATAAAAAAAATATTTTTCAAATAGCAAATAATATCACATTTCACATAGTTCTTAAAAGAATAATAATGTGCACAGACATCTTGCTTAAATGATTTTATGGAATAGATACAAATTTAAAATTCTCTTGGGTGACGCATTCGATACAAATTTTACAACACATATTTTACAATTAATTTATAGAATACAGAACATACATAAATAAAGATACATATATTGAATGAAAAAAGCAATATCTTTATGACCAAAGAGCCTGAAAGAAAACATTTAAGCTGTTTCGGTCACTTTCAGATCATTACAAATATAAGATACTTTTTAAGTAAGATACACACAACGATAAAGAATAATAAGACTTTTTCTTTTTTAAACCTTTAGCCTTGGTTTTCATTTTGCATGTGTACATAGAAAAAAAAATGCAATATTTGCACATAATCTGTTAATTGAGAAGCTATTTATACTCAAGAGTGACTGAAACCGTATACAGCAACATCTATAACTGAGAAAAGTCGTCTGGTGATTTATCTATATACAAACATTGTAGTGAATTGTATTAACGATAAAGAAAAGTCCCACTCACTGCAACATGTTTTCTTGAAGACCTTCAACTACTCAACAAATTTTAAATTATTTTTTAAAAAAATAAGAAAAACATTGCACAATTTAATACAATTTCAGCATGATTTAAATGCGATTGCGACACGATATCAGAAAGCTTAACGATGACCTAATGAAAAGGAAATCATAGCGGACGATAACCTAATTCGTATTCAAAACCAGTGAAATAAAGTAGTGATTTTTCGTCAGTAAAAACAGCAGTAAATAGACGTGTACATTGTCAAGCAACACAGAATGAATCTACATATCAGAAATAGACTGTTCCAACCCACAAGTATTCAGTTCTATGATATAGTTATAGATTCGTTTTAAAAATTCAGTTCAGTATACTTTTTGCATTCCAATTTATTTATTAATACAAACGAAGGCTTGTATTCACTGTTACCTGTTGAAAAATCACTTCTCAGCATCTCACAAATGTCTGACTTGACTTAGAATAATATTATATCGCACTGAAAATGAATTATTTTCTGTGATTGCAAGAAATAACCATAGATGGCAGTGGCATAGAACAACAGTGTTTAGTGATGGTTATATTGGGCCCCTGATAAAAAATAAATATTTAAAAGCGACTGCATGTCTAGCTCAGTTCTTTAATTTTTGTAGGTTGGACAAGTCTGGTTTTAATCCAATCATTAATATAACATTTAGTATTAAATTAAAATTAAATTGATTCTACCTAATAACTTTATTATTAAGGCTCATACAAAAACCGATTTTCGAACATAATTATATTTTCTTAAGCCCGGGTTAACCAAGGTTTCGATGTTTAACAAGATATTCATTAAAAACACAAAACCTCCACTGATCTAATACTTGGTAACCTAATTTTGTAGATAAAATTTCATAAAATAGAATATACTCTTTTGCTGGGTAATAAAGAAAGTCATATAGTTTAAAATAGAAGATCCACATTGGATGTTCTTTTTTTTTTTTCTTGTTTATTTCAAATTCAATCATCCGTGTTTTTGAGTTTGATTTACTCATGAACAGGACCGGTTCGAGGATTTCTGTGCCTGTATGCGAGGCGCCTCGCACAACTAGAACTAGATGAGTGGATAATACTAAAAACGTAGTGCGGCGTCCACACGCCACAAGTCCTTCCTGTGCATAAACATCCAAGTTACCCAACCCCAACAAACACCAACAATAATATTTTCAAAACTTTTCTATTGCACTTTTAGGTACAATCACGTTTTTATTTAGTGTTTTTGTGGATTGAAATTTTTTTATGGAAGAAAACACTTTTAAAGTGTGAATTTACAAAATTCACTACTCTTTTCATAACTATATAATATAACATTCTTTCCCAGCTAGCTAGTTTCCATAATTATCTGTATTCAATATAATTAGATTAATAAGTCAATTGTCACATTCTTATTTTATATTAAATAAATGCATTCATCTGACAGTTAGTATTTTTTGGAATCGAGAAGAGACTGGCTAGTGATGTGCTCTAAGAGGAAGGTGTGCCAAATAATATGATAATCTGTGGTGATGACGGATTGTACATAAATCTAAAATTTAGCTAAAAAGTGATTTTTGAAAACCGACAAGTATTACATGTGATATTTGCTTAGCCGGACAATATAATTGGTAGAGACGTTGGATTTGATACAAACCTTTTTTCAGAAGCGAATTGTGTTAAAGAATTATTTGTCTGATTGTCTGGCAAAGCTGACAACATACATAAAAGGTAGAACATACAAAGCGAGACTAGAATAATGATTTACAAAATGGCATCAGGAATATTGTCATAAATCTACAACTTATACTAAATTATCATTACACATTGGCTGTCCTCGACTTAAGACAGAAATACAATCCTGAACATTGGATGTTATTTAAATTTCCATTAACCCTTCAAACCCTGTTGCTGTGCATGCAAGTGAAAAAATGGCCCGCTTTATGTTCCGTTTAAAATCAATTTCGTTTGAATAACTTGATAGATTCAGATTTGAGTTGTGATTATTTTTTATCGTAGTTGACTTGATTCGAAATAGTTATCAACTTATAAATTGAGTCGGCGGGCAGAACTTTTTACAGTTAACTATCGGCTAAGCGATGCGAGTGATATTTTTAAATAGAAAAATACTCGACAAGCACTGGTTTCATCCAGTGATTGGCACAAACGTTACCAAATATGTTTTTGAAAACAAAACAATTCATTTATATTATAATAAATGTTTTCAATACAGGCGCAAAATTTTATTCATTGAAACCAAACAAACGAAATTTCAGTAGCTCTAAGGGTGTTAATCGAATGAAAAAAGTATAATAAAAGATAATATAAAATATTAATTTCAACTTTATCTCTACTTTCCTGCGACTGAAAATCGATTTAAGGTTGCCGAGCTTGAAGGTTAACTAAAAGATTATGGGTGCAATTTATCAATTATTCACCTGAGGAATAAAATGTTTCTCTTCGTAAAAAAAAAAATTCTAATAAGAACTAATCTTCTTACCCATTTCATCAGCAGTTGGGAGCGAGACCCAATGGTACACCAGCCGTGAAATGTAGCAATTGAAGGGGTTGTAAGTCGAGGACTACCTGTATTTCTTTTATCAGAGTATAAAAAGCTTATATTCTTAATTAATACCATAATAAAATAAAATTTACATACGTTAAATTGTTCACAAGCATTACATCAATATAACTTTAGACATTAAAACAAACACAAAAATATAATGTACAGTAAATATTGAGCAACGCACCGCAAACTGGATGGGTATCGCTCAGCTCAGCTAGTCAAAATGATATAAAACGATTTTTAATGAATTCAGCGGCAACTTGTTGAAAGTTTATATTTAAAACATTTTTGTTATTTTACTGGTTGTGTTTCTGGGTGTGACACTTGTTTTGACTCTTTGAGAAGCGTTTTCAGTCTGGAGTGACTTGAACGCATTTCACAAATAGTTCCGCAACCAATGAAGAAGAAAAGTTACTGCTAAATTCATCGAAAATAAATGAAATGTCCCTAAAATTATCCATTTTTTAAGGACACTTAATATGGATGGCAAATAATTACAAGCTACATTCAATTAGTTCATTAAATTAAAAAGCATTTATAAAATACTTCCATGACAAGATATTTACATTTTGTGTGTGTGAGTAGATGTGACGAAACTGATTTCAATTTTTTCTAGATTGTAATTCAATTATCTGTGCTTATTTATAACCCATAATAAGAAAAATACCTTAGAGTCTTTGAATTATGTCATAATTATTTGGTATACTATACTATTTTGTAACACAATATAAAGATGGCAATGTTGTCATAATTGAGTTGAGTTAAACAAAAAGGAACCAACTGCAAAATGGAGATATTGAGCTTCATTGTTTTGACATTCATCTTTTTAGATATTTCATGTAAATGTTGTGATTGTCTATAGTTCTGTGAAAATGTTATCCACAATTACATCACTTTTAATGTTTTATAGTAAAAAACGTATACAGCGGAGATGTTAATATTTACCGGTTAGCTTTGTAATCCTGTTCTCATATTTCATGATGTCTCCTTCAAGAATTGACAGTAAAAATTTTGTAATCGATTTAATTGTGGGAAGGGCATAATAAGCTATACAAATACCCTGGCAGCTATCAACGTAAAACATTATAGCTATGATGAAGTCATAAACAGATATTCCGAGCAAACTATGTTTCATTTTAATTATGATTTAAATTTTAGATGAAATGCAACAAAATGTCATACTAACACTATTCAAGAAAAGTGTTTTGTAATTAATTTAACCAAATTTGATATGAAAAGCAGAATGAAAGGCATTTTATCTAATATACATAATATATATATATCTGAGCAGATATTTTTACATGAAATGAAGCACCAATGATTGTCACCCCTACAACGGTTTTGATATTAAAATATTTTACTTACAAGAACATTTTATAAAGCCTTAACGACTGTACTCACTGGATCAAACCAATAAATTGCAGTGCTTATAGAGTAGGTTTTTTTAATACAAAACATGATTTGCGGTTAGCCTCTCTGGACTCCCGCCAGTGCGTATATACGCTGGGATGTATTTGGATATAATTTTTAATAACATTTGGATAAATATTTTCACATTCATAATTTCAATAATGAATGTGTTCATTTTTGTATGTGTTTCTCAAAAATACATTTTGTTTTTAAGAAATACGGCTACATATTTTATTTAAATTTTTTCTACCAGTATACTAAGTAATTCATAGAAGTATGATTATTGATTAACACACAAATTTAAGATCGATATCGACCCAGGTTGCTTAATGGATTTTTAATATAAATTTGAATCTGCAAATGTCACAAAAATGCAGTGTATCAATTACAAATCCTGTAAAACTTAAGGTCGATTTTGTCAGAAATTCAAAGATACGAGAGTGGACTTTACAGATATCTATTATGTTAAAAATTAAAAGCAGTGGATGACCTAGTTTGTGGAAATGTTGTAGTCGGCCGAAGAGAGTCTGTCTTTACGTAACACTAGATATATTCCATTTTCTTAAAATGCCGCTGATGACCATCCATAGCATATACTAGGTGAATTTAAAAAATTCGCATAATAAAGATAAAAATAAAAAAAACCCGACAGGAGACAGACAATCTTGGACCCAACATGCAGTGGCTATTTGCTCTGAATAAGGAGTAGATAAATAAATTCATCGAGCAACTGTTTATTTAACATCAAAAATTGATAAGTGATATGAGGACATACGAGTAGCTTACTATTAAAGTAGGACAAACGCCATTTTCAATGAAATTCATGTTTTGTAGTACAAGTGATGTTATTTCCAATAACCTCATCAAAAATATCAAAACCTGCCCATTTCATATAGATTTTTGGTTTTAAAATTTGCATTTTGTATAAAAAATTGAATTTTACTAAGAATAATCGACTCTTCTGTTAAATTTCGTAGATGGCGTTTGTCCTACTTTGATACTAAGTTACTCATTTCTATATATTACATACTTAAAAGCTGTTTATGTATGAAACATGTGCTTTCAATTCAGTTTTTGAAGGCAAACTAAGAAAATTTTCAACAGTTTGTACAACTAAGATATGCGTTTTAACATTTTTAAGGATGTTATATCAAAATATGCTTCAATGTGGAAAATGGAGATAGGACCACATGAAAAATTATTTCTTAATAATTTATATAGCATAATTTTTTTTTTTTTTAAATTGTTGCATATACAAAATTGTAATATATCATATGTTATTTTATAAAAAACCGAAATATTATTTTACTATCATGTATTTAATTGAAATCTGTGAAAATATTGTTATAAAAATGCTACATTCTGGATTGCTATGGATTTAGGGATCTGGCAACACCAGAAAAACAATATTTAAATAATGGACGGTTTTCATATTTATCAACAGCACTTGATCTGTCAAGAGACATTCACGCAGTGTCACTGTCTTCCAACTCGAACAACTATTGTCTATGACTAATGTATTCTTACTGTCAAAAAAGTCTTCGAGTTAAACCAGAGACAAGTTGAACATAAGAGAAAAACCAATTAAAATAATATAAAATTGTTAACATCATCTACTTTGTAAATACCAATTGCAATAATACTATCATGACCAATCAACCGACATTTCTCTATTGATGAAGATTGACTATTCTTAAGAATAGGGGGAAACGTAGCTTAAAAATGTATGAATTGGTCAAAAAATATTATTTCAAAACTTACAAGATACACTGAAGTCTTTTTTTACACGCTTTTGAAATAGCACAGTCCACTAAAAAATAAATAATGCTATACTTTTGCACGAATCATTTGTTCTACCACGATTCCCATACACAGAAAACACAGAACCGGATAGCGGATTTCCTAATAACAAGAGATTCAACAACAGATGGCAGTAATAACAAACACATTAGACATGTCAGATATTTCAAGCGAGGGAAGCAGGTAATGTCCAGTTCCTCATAAAACTCCCTGTATATAATAAAGTAGTGACAAATAGTATTAATTTCATTTCAATTCATGTATATATTTTGAATCATATTTTGTGTAATTTACTTATTGGGTTTCATTATTACCTTTTCTTACACAATTTTCATTAATCTTTTTTTTTCAATTTTGGGAACTAATCTTAAATTATGACAAAATCAACATCCATGCAAAACATTCAAATACTTTTCCAGTTAATTAAGAAAAAATATTAAAAATGCATTTTTCCTAGACCGGTTTTCAATTGCTATAAAGAAAGTATTGCTTAACTCAGTTTTTTTCATTCAATTTTACACCAATAATCAAAATTATAGTTACACAAATACGTGCTGTCACGGACAAAGAAACAAAGCTCAAAGTGTACTGAGTCAAACCAGAACTTTAAGTTATAGCATTTAGCATAGTAACAAAGCGTGTGCATAAATAGTGGCATCATGATTCATAGTAAATCATCAATACCACAATTAATCTCTCGACACAACGGCAGCCATGCCAAACAAATGGTATTTACAAAGCAATCACAAAACATAACATATATATATATATATTTTTAAAGTATTTTGTCTTTCTCAAAACAATACGATTATTTTGAGACTGTTCATAATCCTGTGTCAATTAAAAATAAATGTTGTACATGCGAAAGTTATTGTACCCTAAGTTTGTAAGAAAATTTATATTAAAGTAATGAGCAAGTTTAAATTTTTTTGTAATAACAAATAACTAAACAATGAGCTGATATTTGATTACTTGGTGAAACAATTTTGGTAAAAAAACTTTCTCTCTGGTGATTTATTATTTTGAATTTATTTTTAATTTAAAAACAATATTCGGTAATACAGCTAATGCCAATGCGCCAAGTATTTTCAACTCGAGATCAACTCGACTCGAAGAATTGACATCACTGACACCCATGTCTTAGATCTCAAATTTAAATTGAAAGAAATCTAAATTTGACATTGTCATACTGGGAATCGAACCCAGACTCGCCCGGTCAGTAGAGCTAGATCACAGCGGACAACTTATGAAGACGGTGATGCAGTTCTTATACCCCAGTCTTGCCATAGCTTAAGTCTTTGAGAGTTATGTTGTTGTCTTCAGACTGCGACATGAATGATTTCTCAGTTTCATTTGTGACGAATCCGGAGTTAGTTGAGCGGAATCGTGATGAACTCCTCCCGTTGGAAGCTGTCGATCCGTAGCGCAGGAGGTGGTATCTGAAATATTCCACAAAACATTGTTAATTTTGCTAAGAATATAATAATATTAAAATTGATACAACCAACAAAATATAAATCACTACTGTGAGACTGAAAAACAATTGATAGTTGAAGTAAATTGTTTAATGAAGACTTCCTACTTTTCTAATTAATGAAAAGCAAAATTGAAAAGGAAAACTGGACAGCTGAATTTGCTGAGAATATATATTTTTTAATAACCTGTTCACTGCCCATCCTGAATATATTGCAACATGAAAGCAATTCATTTTATCTCACTGTTGCTTTTAGGTAGGGATACATGGTGTCAAGAGTTGGAGTCTACTCCGTATGCATACGCACCACATGATATTTAAAAATATTGTACACTATTTTGGAGTATCACCTTTAGGTCTATTTAAAAGTTATCACTACTTAATTGATTCTTGAAAAAACGGCCGAGAGAGGATAAGTTGCAACTGGGCAGGGAAAAGGTTAATCAACTACTTTATAAGTCATTTATATTGGATATGGTTAAGAAATTTTTAATAACATAATTTAATTTTGAAATCTGTTTCCTAAGCTTATTGTTTAATAAATTTACTTTACTCTTTAAGTAGGATTTAAGGGAGTTATAAAATTACGATCGCTGGCTACCTGGTGCAAAAAATTAATATAAAAGTGACGATACAAATTTTTCATGCCCAAAATATACCTCATGCGAGATTTTTCACTAGAATACCAATGATAAGTAGATTTGTAATGGCATTATGGATTAAGTAAAGAATTATGTTTAAATTAATTCTTCAATATATAGCTGATTCAAAATGTTCCCGAGTTTTTTTTTTTCATTTAATCATGTCCGCGATTTCTGATGTAACTTATCTCAACATAAGTTATTTTGCCACTGTTTTTATAGAGATTAAAAATAAACCATTCTTTTTCATAGAGTATGGATAAAAGGATAGGACTCGGACAGAACTAGTGGCTAATTGCTCTCACTCAGCTTCAGATCCGTGCAATGCAAATTAATATTCAATGTGTTTACTGTGCTCAGGATATCAGTCAGTTTTATTTCATCATTAAAATGGAAATATTTGGGTATTCTGAGTTAAAGGAATAAATTTATATTTCTTCAATTATTTCAATGTTAGTCTTGGAAATATATTGGTCAAATACAGTCTGTAACAAAATTAGGTAAATATTATTTTCTACATGCTTATCTTTTTCACTCCGAAAATTAACTAAATCCTGCAAAAAAAAACAATGAAATTCAACTCAATAAAACGTAATTGTAAATATGAAAATATCAAAAAATCTAACGTTGGACGCAAGGAAACCGATAATTCGTCTGAATAACGAAATACGTCTACGAAAATTCGTTGCCATATTTCAAATTTACTTTGTTTGTTTCCAGAAGTTCCGTTTGACATTTTGACTTTTTCATTCTGATAACATATTCATATTTTGTGTAAATTATCGATTTCCCCGATTCCCATGTATGATAATTTGATATTTTCCTATTTGTGTTTCAACTTACTACAGATCTGCATTTTATATTACCTGCATTTAGTTAATTTTTGAGGAGAAAAGAAATAGCAAGTATTAAAGCATATTTACCCAAAAGTGTATACATACGTGTGATTTCTTTTCAAAGCTACAACTCTGTTCAGTGATATCAAAGACGTTTTAAATGTGAAACAGTAACATAAAAACAAAATTATAGATTCAAGAAACCTGAGCGTATATATTTTTTGCTTATAACAGTAAATACCTAAGTTATATAAAACAAAACAAAATCCTGGAAAAAATGGCCTATTGCTAAAAAAAGAAGGTAAAATATGATTATAAAAACGATTCAATAATGATAAATGGAAGATAAGAAGTTCCTACTGTGTGGGAATTTAAAATAAATACGTATTATATTACTGAAAAAATTATGATTTGTTAAATTGAAGGTTTTTACAAATCGATGATGTAATTTATTAATGGACCCAAAGATAAATATGTTTTGTTTATAAATGAAAACTCACAGTAATATAATATGATACTTATTTATTTGAATAATGATGTCTACTCAATGAAAGAAAACACCCAATAATATTAATTCATTCCATTTTCAGAATTGACTACCACAAAATCGTGCAAGTCAAATGATGAGCAGAGAGTTATGAACAATCACTATCTACCTGATATAAAAACAATTGAATGATTATCAAAAGTCATTGCTGGCAAACTTAAAATCGACTCCTACATAATTTCATTTGTGCTACTGTCTATATAGGTGTTGAAGTAATATGTACAGTTTTCATTTTATATTTAACCTCAAAATACTTGTCAGAAAAAAGAAAACCAAATCACTTAAGTATACATGAGAAATGTTTGAATTCATTTACTGTATGTCTGTCACAAATACTATTTACTACTGATATTATCTTACTATAAAACTTATGGGCAGTCAGAATTTATCAAAAGTCTGAAAAGTAATGCTTAATATCGCCAGCATTGTTATTTTAAATTATTCATTCTGTAAATTGAAGATTTAATAAAAATATAGAAACTGTACATTGTTATTTCAATATCTTTTGACCGATTGCAAAATAATATAACTGCAAATGAAAAAAAGCTTGTAAAAAGTTTTTATTGTATATCTTTTACGTTTTTTAATACGATAGGTTCACCAATTTTCTCTGGTTTTGTACTCCTAGCGGTACTTGCTCTGGAACAGGGATATCAAATAAAACAATCAGTTTTAAAATAATATCACGTATTAGTTTGATTGAATAACTCCGAATAATAATTATAAGATGGAATTTTGATTTCATAGGTTTTGTGGATATTTGAATATAAGTTTTATTGAAATCCTATCTTGGATAGATTTTATACTTTTGTCTGCATTTTAGGGTGACATGATTCGTAAAGGATTACAAAATATTTATACACTTAAATATAGCCCCCTAACAAACAAAAGCAGTTGTTTAACCAACCCTTTTGTCTCTCTGAACTGTATAAATTACTTTTGCTCTCAATGGCACTGAATTTCAACAGTTTTCACTGTTATGATGTTGCAAAAAATATATAAATTATCTGCAACAGAGCAGTCATCAGCTGTCACCTTAAAATTTCCCACACCCACTCGCTTAGCACTTTATATCCCCATTTGGCTGGTCTGAGACCTTATCTACTCTTGTAATAAAACTAATTACTCTCTTTTCTATTCACCGAATAATTTTTGCTCTCGCTTTAAGTAAAATTAAGAGCTCTGGAGACAATGAAGTCGGTGTCCATGTTTTGTCAAAAATAAGTTTGATATGTCATCGTGTAGAGTTGGCAATTCCGCATAACTCCGTAAGTTAAATTAAAAAAAAGGTTTTATAGCGTTAATTTTTGAACAATTAAAATCGAGTTTATAACAAAAGCTGCAGTTGACATAGTCCTGTAAAGCAAACAGTGTTTGTTCAATGGATTTAACAGAACAATGTAAATAGCAAGATAAAATACTAATATTACTATTACTTTTTTCAGACGTTTTATCTATAAAAAAATAATGTTTGATTGATTTGCCAACATTTTAGGATTATGAAAACCGTTGCCTTTGTTTACTGAGCTCTCAATTGGTTGAATTTGTATTAATTCAATGCCAATTACCCTTGAATAACGATGACCTGTAATGTGGCTTTTCATTGAATACGTTGAACCTAAGTTCTAATGTAGCCCATGTAAGAGGACGTATATCAAAATAGTCAATGATGTTAAAATGAACAGACATCTGTTTCATTCACTGTGAATGATTTATATATTTATATTTTGCACTTGCTATTAAGAGTCAAAGTGACCCTTTAATAGCAAGGGTTTTAACGTGATGTTATTAGGAATTCCAATTATTCATTGAAATCGACTATCATAGATTAAATCCTTCATAGCAGGCATGGGCAACCTTTTCTAGGTATGGGGCCAAATTATCATTCAGACTCCGAGTCGAGGGCCGGACCAAATTATTAAACATAATAAAGTAATATTAAATTAAATAAAACACGTTGCTACTTGTTATATATTTTTTTATTTATATAATGAACGTGTCATCTCCATTATTTAATCCGTCCCTGGAACTATTAATTTCTTTCTCTATTACTTCGCCGAAATGAATCAGGGCCGGACAAAATAGCTCGGCGAGCCGTTGGTTGCCCATATATGCTTTATAGCATTCAAAAATTCAAATATATTTCAATAGTATATATTGAACGTTAATATTTACTAATTTCCAACACATGTGTTGGCGGAGTATTATGGTGCTTAAATAATTAAAATAGATTATAACAACAAGATATAATGCGACCCCAAATGAAAGTTTATGTTAACCAGCGGAGCTATTCTCGTGTGCATTAACCCTTTCCAGTCCACAAAAAAAAAAAACATTCCACCAGGTCCATAATAGATGTACAGTATTTTCGCGATTTTAGGCATTTTCGCAAAGTTAGAATTATTAATAACTAGCTGACCCAACAAACTTCGTACCGCCTCAGAATCAATAAGTGTTGTGTTAACTTGATAACTTGAAACAAGATGACTACCGAGCCAACCTTTAGTTGTAAATTGTGCGGTGGCAAGCCAGGCAGATCCAATGAGTTTAAAAATTCAGTTGGATAGTTGGTTGCTTCGTCTTCGTTTGTTACACGGTCGATAGATTTGAAGGAATGTAGTGGACCAATGATTTGATTTTGAATTGTGAAGTTTAAATGATCCACATCTTTGTCCTTCACCGTAAGAATTGCTCGTTCACTCAACCAATTGTGATTTTTGTGATTAGATGTTCGGAAACATTTTGTTGATGAAGTCGTCCTTCGTTGAGACGAAATTGCTAAAATTCGGCGGAAACGAAATCAATCCGTTTGATTCGTCAACAGGAACACGGTCGTTATCGACGATAGTCAGTAATTGCTTGGAGAAATCTTCGGCAGATGGATCGCTTAGCAATGCAACTCGCATGTTTGTCGTCAGCTGAAGTTTCTTCACATAGAGCCAGAGTCAATGATTTGAGGCAAGCGTTTATTTCATCGGCAGCGGTCGATCTTGGAATGACTGGTAGTGTTTGGCGGAAATAGCCAGATAGTAGAATCATTGCGCCTCCAAAATATCTTGACTTATTGCACAGATCTTTCATAGTTCGATTGAGTGCTTCCAATGCGCATTTATGCGCCATTGTCCATTCATCCCAGGTGATGATTGTATTTGCTACCAAAAATTTGGCCATTGCTGAATGTTTCGCAATCTTGCATGTCAGTTTTCAGTGGTTTGGAGGTTTAACGGCAATTTCAACACTGAATAAGTCGTTCGGAATCCTTCTATCTACGTGGCCGCTATTCCAGAAGAAGAAACTGCTACAGCAATTTTATATCTCGCACGAACAGTGGCCATAATCAATGATATGAGGAAAGCCACCATTTCCATCATCAATTGCCTGTATTAACGTATCGTACATTTTCTTCTGTTGAGGGTTCAACAGTGGTACATTCGTTCAAGCTGATTGGTTCAATGCATCTCGAACATATTCACGTTCATGTTCCGATTCTCGATTCAAAGCGTCGTTCATTCCACGATCTGGCATTGGCATTCCTAACTTGACTAAAAAACTGCCGCATATAAAGCAACACATGTCTTCGATCAAAAGCAAAGCCTGGTTATGTATCTCTTCATTCATCTCGAGATCAGGTTTCCTTGAACTGACACGAATTTGATGTAAAATTTATTTGGAAATATCATCCTTGTACTTATTCCACAATTCACGGGGATTCAATGGAAAGCGTGTCAAAATAATGATAGAAAATAATGTGCGTATCTGACTTGGAGATTCAGAAACAATTTCTTCAGCGATTGTCATGTCCCAATGAGTATCATTTTCAAACAAATTGAGCTGTTGACATGCAAGTAGAAGCATTCGTCATTTTTCGGATGAACTGTGTAAATGCGACCAAAAGCATCAGTAGTCATTCGGGTGATCAGGAACTGCATCACCTTGCTTTTGACGTTCAAATTTCTTCGATGTAGCATTCCAAGTGTAATAACTTGGCATCGCAGAGCAGAGCAACGTTCGTGCAAACAGAGTAATATTGTTGTCAAAAAAATTATCACACCTAATTATAAACATAACCTTATTTCAATATTATCCGATTTTCTTTCGTTTTCATTTCATATCCTCGATTTTTTTATTCTAATCCATACTCTAAATTTAAAATTATTTAAAGTCGTATGCAAAAGAAGCAGAAACAAATAACTGTAGGAAACATTGCCATGTAGTGGATGAAATCGGCATACAACGACATTTTCATTATTTAAAGCTGTTTCGTCATTGAACTGTATGAGAATATTAATTTTCTTCATAATTTCTTCTCCGTGATATTTTTCCGATGTTTTAATGCTTATTCTGCTATTCTAGGCGGAGACGAATTTAATAAATCAAAGATCATTAAAATCAGCCAAGCCCTTCTTGAGATATACGTGGTGTAAATAACCTGACTTTGTTTTATATATATAGATTAATAAAGGGCTATGATCTGGACACTTATTTTGGTCAGTCTGAAATATTATTGTATTAGCTTTTGAAAGTCAGTATAACACATAAGCAACGTTCCCTCTAAGCTGCGCGCGTGCGCGGCCGCGCAGCAGTTGGGATGCCCCCGCGAACTCATCCCGAGTTGGCGCGCACTACAAGACAGTTGCTCAATTAATATTTGATCGATCCGCGCAGACTCCACGCAGCCCCCGCGCAGTCTTTGAAATTTCCGCGCAGCTAACCCTTCGGCTTAGAGGGAACGTTGCACATAAGTATCAACTGAGCTGAAACTATGTTTATTGTCGTTATCATAGAATAATATACTTAGTTGTTTTGATCGATCTTAGGTAAAGAAACAGAATTTTGTTTTATTATTTAAAAATTTGAATGTCTTGGCAATGAATGATTCCTTTTCCCGAAATCGTATGCGCTTGAAAAAATCGACTTTGAGAACCAAAGTAACTTTTATAATTACAACGATGAAGCATTTGACAACAGTGAATATAGACATAGATGTGTGATACCGACTATCAAAAGCTTACACAAAATGGTGTTGCGTATTTCAGACTGTCCAAAATAAGTGTCTAAATCCAAATGCACACAAGAATAGCTCCCCAGTGGTTTAATATGCATAAAAAATAATATGAATGAAAAATATTCAAATAATTTATGAAAAACACTGAATATACGGAAATAAAATTTGGATCGGTAAAATTTTCTACATTTAAGAACATTTTGTTAATAACAACCCGGGCTTCACTTTTCAGTAGCTTCAGGCGTTCAAGTGCATGGATGAACTTGAACTGAGTGCTGTAATTATTATATTATTTCGATTGCTTGATAAATTTATTATTATACAGCGATCTTTCATGTTCTTGTAACTCCATCGAAATCCTAAATTATATTAAAATATAGCGGAATATATTGGAATCTTTAGATTGTAGGTGTGTATCCATTCTTTAAATAAGTTTGTTTTTCAATATCCTTGGTATGTATCTATTCTGAAATAAGTATTTTTAAGCTTTAAATAGCCCCCAGACATAAAATAAAACGCCTTTGTTTCCTTTTTTATTACCTTTTTTGCTAGAATGTATATTACAGGTTAGAAATACTTATTACAGTGGTTGAACAACATCACAAAAAGGCTGCTTTACAAAAGCTGGTTAAACCAAAAAATATTTATCAGTGTATTATAAATAAATCAAGCCGTGATTTAAACATTTGCAATAACTTTTGTCAAATATACATGAAGAGTCAAGTCTATGGAGTATAAACTGTTTTATTACCTTTTGATTATGAGGATCTTCACTTTTCGCTTCCAGACAAATATGACGAAGATGAATATACCGTGAAGAGTGTTGCACAAGTCGGTGATGATCCAAAGGTATTGGGATCCACCAATAGTGAAGCTGGCCCATTCTGCTACCCAATTGATTCCCATCACCAGGAACAGCTTGCAGTAAAGGTTGAACCTGTTGAAAAATAAAATAATTATGTTTTATTTTTCATTATAGATCAGACATAAGGCGTGTATATAGAAATATTCACTCACAATTTGAGTAGATCATATTGTATAAGTGTTTTGATCATTTTCGGACAGAAAAGATTTGACAATCTTAAAAAATATAGAAAAAGTAGAATTATTTTCAAATGTCATGTGCGTACAATTTAAAACATTTTAATTTTTTTTTGAATCAACAAAAACCTGTGTAAGTTATGATTGAAGAAAATTTGTATAGTTTACTGTGTACGGGCATGGTGATTTTTCCGTACAAGATTCTTCCGTACACAAATTCTGCTCTCAAGAAATCTCTGCAGAACCACTGAGGTGTCCATTATCAAACACTGCCATTTATTAATTCCGAAAGAATGCTTCAATACCTACAATTCATTGTGTGTCTTAGTTTCAAAATCATACTAAAAGCGTATGAAAATCATCTTTAAATAATAATTTTACTATCAAAAGTGGCCAAGTCAAAGGCATATTGTTATAGCACTGACCAAGTCATTGAGAGCCAATCACACCATAGGATTTGAATGAGCTATCTGAATGTCATTCAGTATTCTGTATGAAATGTTTAGATGACATTCAGAATTAAAATTTCAACAAAAAGTAATCGGTTCTTCTGAAAAATAAAGTGAAACTTATTTTATGTCCAACTTTCTTATTTTAGCAATAAAATATATTGATGATCTAATCCTTTATGTTGAAAATAAACAAGATTAATCAGTGAGCGGAGGAGTTTTCTTGTACCAAGAATTTGTGTGTGGAAGAAATTGTTCATCAGTTAATGATATCAAAAATTCATGATAACGTTGATCTGTTCTAGAATAGTAACACAAGCAAGTACACATCTTTATCGAAACAAGGTTCTCATAAAGGCGAGATGCTGTAGTCTATTGATATAAAAAATAGTATTTATGATCTGATCATAAAAGATGTATAAACTTAATCTTAACAATCCCAACACCAATATATGGAAAACATAGAATTAAAGTGGACCATTTTAAATGTCTATCGCAGGCCTCGGCAACCTGTAGTCCGCAGGTCACCATGTAACCCAGTTGATGATTTCAAGTGACTATATATGATATGAAAATACCCACTGATCCGAATAGTCTTCTTAATAGTCACATTTTTTTAAATTTGAACCGCAGCCAAAAAAGGTTCCTGAGACCTGGTCTATTGTGTATGTACATAATATTAACCAGTTTACTGAATTGAAAGATATTATCTTTTAAGCGGGAAACATACTGCCGACACCCGACGCCACGTAAGCGTGTTGGATGAGATCATAGCATCCAACGCGACGCGACGGCAGTGCGTTCCTGTTCCATACAATACAATGGCAAATATGTAGCTATGATCTCATCCAACACGCTTACATGGCGTCGAGTGTCGGCAGTATGTTTCTGCCTTTAATCCTGTAACCATATGTTTACATCTTTGTTATAAAGGCGCTAGGCTAAAGCACTAGAACAGCTAGAAATTAATAAATATAATCAAGTCAAAGACAGTTTTCACGCCCAAAAAATGTTAATTTATCAGCATTACTTAATCCAAAACAAGAAGTTAATTTAATTAAATAATGTAATGCTTTTCGTTATAATAAATGAACACGGCAATCTATGCATGTCCTAAAACAGTAATGGAAAACTATTGATCGAAAAACAATCAAGATTCCTGAATACAGTTTTATCCAAAAAAATTGTGTGTCTTCCATATATCATTTAGCACATAAAACCTTTGTTTATCTTTCTCGTACTGCGAATGCCTGGAGTTACTTCCGGCGCAGAGTACAGCTGTGTCTCGCTTTGCCTGTAAGATCTTGCATGTAGTGCTAGCAAACAGGAACAGGTTTGCCACCACCAGAAGTATCACGGGCAAGTAGAAGTATATCAGCTCCGTCTTCCAATCTGTAAAAATTCTAAATATGTAGTAAGTCCTTTGTTTCTTTCATTATTGATGATAGAAACAAGGGAATGTGGTAATGAATATATTGTATTATTAGATTTATGGAGTTTTAAGTTGCAGGGAGTGTTAATGTCAAAGTTCTTCCTTGATCGCTGATGTTTTGGATATTGTATTTCTTTTCCATCGTTGCCGACAGAAAGCCGAGATCGTTAGAAAGGTAATCCAAAGTGAATTCAGGTCACATAGACACCATATGTATTAAATTATAATATAAACCTCCCCATATACTGTACCCATCCATATACATATAATACATAAAGAAGTAAACTGAAGAAGGTAATGGTAAGTTCTTGTATGACAGATAAAATTCACTCAATATAAATTAGGGATGCTAAATTTTATTTGATAACTTTGCTATTCCACTGACTGTAAAACAAACTGTGACACGTGTTGAATTTCTCAGATTAACTATCGAAATGTTATTTATTAATTCTATTATTGACTCATTCGCATCGGGGCATTTTTGCGAAATTTTGCAAAGAATTAGGTACTTTCGAAAAAACGGTATAACTTTAAAACTGTTTGACATTTTAGAAAATAATTTGGACACCAGTTGTACAACACTTTGTTGCATAATACTTAATATATTTTAGCCTGCTTTTATTAGCGATACTCAACTTTTGTATTTTTTAATATAGAAAAGCGGGTATTTGACATAGAATT
Organism: Himalopsyche tibetana; assembly: GCA_030503985.1. Classification (NCBI taxonomy): domain Eukaryota; kingdom Metazoa; phylum Arthropoda; class Insecta; order Trichoptera; family Rhyacophilidae; genus Himalopsyche; species Himalopsyche tibetana. The sequence continues at coordinate 1,188,510 of JAPJYX010000006.1, forward strand.
ATATATTTCATCGAAAACTTAATAAATAACAAGCCAGATATACATGTCAACTGTGGAAAGGAAAAAGGACGTAACCCACACATATCAAATTGTACAGGAGGCGCTAAAAACGTGTTTTGATGATTATGTGACATATGCAAATTATGAATTATACACAACCTTGAAATGCACGGATACTTCTAAACTAGTGTTTAATTGACATAACCTAATATTAATTAAATAAATTGTCTCGGAAAAACCTTTATTTCAGTGTTTTTTCTTGGTTTTAATTTTTTACAAGGTCATCTTTTTCAAACTTACAAGCTAAATTTAGATACTTATTCGGCATTTTCAGCTTCAATCCTTTTGATAGAACGTGTGTCAAGTTGTATACATTTTTATTATTGAAAAAAAGCTGTTTTGGGAAATTGAGGGTTACGTCCTTTTTCCTTTCCACAGTCGATATGTGCTCCTATTTATTTTATTTCAAAACAAAATGAGAAAACATAAAAGTTTACTTTTAACCTACAATTGCTTATATTTTGGTGGCCTATTTTTTTAAGTTATATTTTAACTGTCTGCTGATTTTTCATCGCCGAAATTACCTTATAAAAAAAATATTTGTGCAGATATTTTAATATTTTACTTTTTAAATGATGCATCAAACATTTGTTACGCCATCTCTGTAGAGAATCTAAGACATTTGTTGCATTGGATGTATATATTTCAACGCGTCAGTCAGATCGGCGAAAAGACTCGTATACCATCAGTAGCCAATGTAGTATCCTTACAATAGTTATTCTGAAGATGTTTCTCAAAAGGACGAAACGCGTGTCACAATTTGTAATACAATCAGTGAAATGGCAAAATTATCGAATTTAATTTCATTATTATTAAAAATGAAATTCCACATAGTTACCGCTGAATTCATCGAAAATATTAAATTAGGAATAATTAATTTAAGCAATTTTAAACGGTAAACACTGCATTTGTTTATCTGTAATGTAAATATTTTTTTAAGCTCTGTGATGATTATCTTGAAATGTAAAGAAAACTCTGAAAATAAATATTGAGGCTTAGTCAAAAGGTTGCACTTGGGGGTGTAGAAGGCTCCCCCCGTGAATGTGTTTTATTTTCAAGTATGTATTATTATATGTTAACTAACCTGGGAACCAGCACTTGTTCGTTCCAAACATGGGCTTGATTTGAGTATTGGGAATCGAAGGGTGGAACTCCATCAGCGCGCAGATTCCGGTGAGGATCATAGGGAATCCCCAGGCATACAGACAGTAATAAATGAATCGACGCTTTTCAGATGCACGCCTTCCACTGTTTCTAGCCCGGAAACCGCTGGAAAAAAATCAGGCTTATTAAATATTGCCGGCTGTGTGGTCGAGTGGTCAACATCGTCGGATTCGAATACCAGTACGGAGAGTTTTTATAAATTGAATTTTAACTGATTTATGGCATGAATGTCTAATATGTCGAAAATTCCCTCCCACTCGTTCTATACTAAAAACGGGCATAGTGAGAGTGAATAGCTAACCACTGGTCCTATTCTTCCATCCCTAGAATCTTGGAAAAAGTGAGGTTAAGGAATCAGCATCTAACAGCATGGATGTATATGATGTCTTCAATTTTCTCCCACTAATCTTATCCTAAAACAGTCGTAGCGAGAGCGATTGGCTAGCCACTAGTCCTGTCCTAGTTCTATTATTCTATCCATACTGTCTTTGAAAAAGAGAGTTTGAGCCACTGAGTAACAAAAAGTTCTCATAGACAAAAAACATCTGTTGAGATACTTCCATTAGGAGGCCATATGTTCCACATTGGGAGCGGACATGGATTAATATGTATATACTGACCAGTGCAATTCAGATTCTATTTTAAGCAGCTTGTTTTTTAAAATGATAGATGTCAGACATTGCGGACGTGTGACAAGTATTATATAATATTTTTTTGTACGTTGATTCTTCTGATAAGCTTTTTGTTTATAACACCAATATCTTCATTAAGGCCATATGCTCGACATTGAGAGTGGACATGGATTAATGAAATATACATATACATCATTCCCAAAATCAGATATTATTCATAGCAAAGGAAAATAATTAATATTTGAGCAACCAATCATACAATAGTAGAGTTTATAATTATGATATATACTCCACAAGATTATTTTGAATCAACAGAGTTGGTTTTTCATAACTAGTTAGTATTTTTATCGCCTTAATACCGATCCCGGGATTTCGGAATTCATTATAACTTGTAAAAAACAAATTTAAAATCTAAATTCTTCCCGATTTACTACCATATATTTTAATAACAAAACAATTTACGACAGTGTACCTCAGTGTGTTTATATACATATTTTTTAATAATACCTACATATAAAATAAACGAATTGTGGTCTTGTTCCCTTTAATATTTTGTAACAGTTGTAGACAAGAACTGGCAGTTTTTTCATTGTTTATGAAATTTAGTTGTAATGATATATTTTTTAGTGCAGTATTAAAAAAAATCAATTTTATTTGAGATAACTCTTCTGCTCGAATCAATCTCAAACAACTGTGGCTCTATTGAAAAAATATGTCGCCTTGGCCGTTAGCTGTAATTAGGGTATCCAATACCGGAGCCTTTTTGTGATCCCGGGATTTCGGGATTGACTAATTTTGGGCACTCAACATTAAATCGTGTAAAAATTGAGAAAAGTTTTGGAATTTTTCATTATTTTATTTCCAATTTCAAAAAATCAGGAATTTGCCGATCGATACGAATTCTTATAAATTTACGGGATTTACTAAAAAATTCTCAATCCATAACACTCAATTCTCAGCACATAATTGAATGAGATCCCGGGATTGGAAAGCCTAGTTGTAATGTCAGTTATTTTTGTATTTAAATTAGTGATGTTAAAAAAAAACTTGGAATTATTTGTAAATGATCAATCCCGGGATTGGATGTCCTATCACGAACCAATAGCAGTACGCGGACCACCGGTTGGTGACCGTTGCTCTAATATAATGCTAATGAAATGACACTTAAATTAAATTTGATGTAGAGTAATAAATGTTTTGAGTTTTTTGTTTTCACAAACCTCATTTCAATTTATCATTAAAGTCAATAGGAAGTGGTAAAATTACAAGCATGACGAATTTAATATTTTAACTGTAGCTCATAATTGCGTCGTTAGCAACCATAAGCCAAGAGTCTGTCTTATCGTAATCCATGGTTATATTTATGTACGGGAAATACAATACTAAGGTACATTTTTCTTAAAAACATAATTCATAGACAACTAACAATGGACTATAGTTTTTCGATATAATTGAAGACGCATCTTTGGCATAGTTCATGGATGTCACACACCGTTTGATTTATTTGTAGCTCTTGAATGTTTTATCTTAAAATTAATTCCTCACTAGTTGGGATTCCCTGGTGTAGAAGCTAAGTGGGATAGAATGGTAACATTATTGACATCCATGCTCAAGTTTGTACACAAGTCCATGAAACGATTGATAATAATTCGAGCATGTGACTCAGTCAATAAAATATATTAAGTTATCTGATATTTTTATTTATTTACGTGACTATCCAGGTTTTTTTTTTTATCTTGGTGATAAGTTATGGGGATTTCCATCGACCTCAAAAATAAAGCAAGAATTTATAACGCTAAATACATAGTAAAAAAAACTCTAGCTTTTAAAGATTTACACGATAAAGTGCAAATAATAAGATAACAGTGTTGTCAATATCGTTGTGTCATATTTGAAAAAAGGACGGGCGCTTTAATTCAACTGTCAATATTTTATTTATAATGTGAGTAAAAAGCGAATGGAAGAAATCCTACTGTTAATTTCTTATATCGATGTCCATACATTGACAACACGTAGCCGACATTTTTTAAAAAAAAATGAGTTATGCATATCATTTTCTTTGTTTTTTCAAGCTCTATTAAAATATTTACATCTCGATATTTACAAAAAATATTTTTCATTGAAATTGTTCTAAAGTTGGAAACACGGAAGGCCCACCCTGCCAGAAGATAGTAAAAGAGCTACACAGTGGCGGACAGTCAATGTGGCATTGGATCAATGCACCCCTTGCATATGCAGAGGCGGTTATATTTCATGAAATAATATTCAAACATAAAATTTATACCATTCATTTATTTTGAATTCTTCATGTATTTATTGCCTAAAATAAAATAAAATTAAATGATCCAAAATATTTATTATAGAGTGAATGGTATAAATGTTATTTTTGAATATTATTTCATGAAATATAACCACCCCTGCGTATACAAGGGGTGCATTGATACAACGCCAGATTGACTGGCCGCCAATGGAGCTACATCGTTTTCCTACTAATTATTTATAATTTTTATATTATTCTATGATGACGTTAAAACAAGTGCATTAAATTGATCAAAATGAATGATGAAATGTATTATTATTTTTTTGGATACGCGTTAAAGGAATATGTGTGTATTCATTACATCAAAAAACTCAAAACTGAAAAAAGTTGAAATACGAGCTTGTAAGAAATTAAGAAAGATATAAGTAAAAGAATTTTGGTGGGTCCTATGGCGCAGTTGTTGGCCTCCGTGCCTGATCTAACGGATTCGAGTCCCAGTACGAACAGCATTTTTTTCGATCGATTTTCGATTTCTGTTCGAAGACCTGGGTGTTTGTAATGCCTAAAAACTCCCTCCTGCCCTTTCCAATCCTTGAATAACTGGGAATAGAAAGAGCGGTTAGTTAACCACTAGTCCTGTACTAACCTTATCCTTCTATCTTTACTACTCTCTTTAGAAAAGAGAGGTTGAGCGACTGAGTAACAAAAAGTTTTCGTAGACAAAGTTCTGTTGAGATACCTCCATTAAGAGGCCACATGCTGCACATTGGGAGGGAGGAATCAATATATATCTGTAAAGTTACTTTCAAGATGTTTCTCAAAGAGGTAGAACACTTGTCATAAAATCACATCTATTCACACAACGAGTGGAATAGTGAAGTGTTGTACTATAAAATTATAATTGATTGCAATGTGAATTTCCAATACTAACATTGTAATAATCTTTTAAACTAAATTGAAAAAATAGTTTATCATTGACGAATGAAATCGTTTTTCTATAATCAGATTAAATAAATGGTTATTTGATGGAATGATGTGCAAAGCCGATATTGGAAATAAAACAATTTCCTGCCGAGAGGACATAGCTAGCAGAGAAATAGTATTTCCTGCAAATACAATTTATTGGTATTCCCAGAAGGACTGAATCTTTCGATTTCTTATTTATATATATTTTGAAAGCAAGAAACCTTCAATATAATATGATTATTATATTATATTTCTCTTAGAATTATAGAGTATTTTAATATTCAATTGTTATATATCAACTGTGGAAAGGAAAAAAGACGTAACACACACATAACAAATTTTACAGGAGACACAAAATCTGTTTTTGGTGTCTTTGGGCCAAAGGCAAATTATAATGTATACACAAACTTGAAGTGCACAGAGACTGAAAACTGGTTTTTAATTTCTTTTATGAATTGAATAGAAAAACCTCTTTTGAGTTATTTTGCCTGATCGCAATTTTTCGACGTTTTCAGATGACAACCTTTTGATAGAACGTGTATCAAGTTATATACATTGTGATTATTGAAAAAAACTGTGAAAGTCTGTGGGTTACGTCTTTTTTACTTTCCACAGTCGATATGTTACTATTTTGATGTTTTTAAAATACTATATTATGTAGATATAGCGGTATTAATAGATCGCAAAGTTAAAATTCGTGTGTTGATATAAATTAACGAAGATGCTTTTAATATAGGCAAAATACGTGTCCGCTTGTGGTTCGGTTCAAATCGAAGGATACGCGTATATTATGAATGATTATCGATAAACCACAGAAAATACGCAATTCATATAAAAAAAACAATGTTAGATAAGGTTATTTATGTTCCAATTCAACGTTTATCCAATCCTTCTTCACTATCAATTCCTTTAAGTGATACAAATAAATAAGAAAGTTTAATGCTTTTAAAAAAAAGTTCTTATCATGAAAATGATAATAAATAAGTGCTTGGCGTACACGAAAGAGTAGTTGATAAAATAACTATTTAACGTTAAAAAGTTTATCGTGGTAACTAAATTACTTATTCAAACTAAACAAAATCTTGATTTACATTGAAGCAATGTGGGCTAAGATTTCGTAGAATATCATAATTTTTATATTACCTCACGTAGATATTTCGATTGGGTATTGATAATTATTAATGGCTATACTAATGCCACGGTTAATGTGGTGTAAAGATTTGATATGCCGATAACATGACTTACACTTAAAGATAAAGTATTTATATCAAGTTGGCTCCCGTTTAACTAGGCTACCACTGTTAAGTAAAGAAACAGCACTTTTTTTATTCAGAGTTAAATATCTTTTGGTATGAGTAACAGATACACTTTATAAGATAGAAATATAATGAGGGCGTTAATGTAATTTTATCGAAAATTAATAAAATTATTTACTTTACCGATTTATTTTAGAATTTCATTCCTAAAAGAACGAACATTTATTAATATTAAAGCAATTTTTTAGGCTTTCATAGTATTGTATTCTTGAAGCTTATTAATTTTGGACTACACTGGTATGATTTGTGGCAAGGCCCCGAAACGTCACTTGGAAGCTTTCGTAAAATACAAATTGAGGTTTTTTTTAAATATCCCAATATGAATGCTTCAATTTAACTATTTTTTGTATTTTCATGCTTCAAATAATATGGGTGGACATTAAATTTTTCGTTAGTCAACGAGTGCTGAATATGAAAATCGGAATATCTCAAAATATATCTGATAAATGAACAGAGTTTTTTGCATTTCATGTTTTTTATGGAAAACGTAGACTTTTTTAAATTAATAAAACACAATATTCCTTTGAACCTCATTCCAATTTATTAAATAGGTCAGGACCGGTTTAATAAAGTGGAATGACGTACAAAGGAATATTGTGTTTTTATTAATATAATGATTTTCCACAAATTATTGAAAGTGAACACCCCAAAAGTGAATTTTTTAAAGTTCATTAATGCAGCTAGCTATTTTCTACAAGAACTGATTTTTATTTAGTTTTTCAATCTCTCTTTTTTAGGGCTAGGGTAGGGTTAATGATAAGCTTATCGTTCTTTTACACATCAAAGACATCCATGCTTTCGATCAAAGAGCTATGCTGATTGATATATCAATTTATGTAGGATTGGGGCCCGTGATAACCGCCATGAATAAATATAAAGCATGGTTTAATGAATAGCATTTTAAGATATAGATTTTTAAAAATAAATAAAAGTATTAACAATAAAGAAATATTACTAAATAATATCTTGAATAAAACAGGTGGTTCGCTACTGTTAAATTTATTTTCCAACGGCTTAACTCGTCCTAATTGATGCAACTCATTAGTTAATCATTTCTTGATTTAAACGTCATTTAAATGTTACCATTATCGTTTGATTATTTTTCTATCATCCCCTCCTTGCCTCCCGTTTTTATTTGATTTTTATTATAATATATTGAAATATTAAAATTAAAATCATCCGTACTTAAGCAAGCATTTGTGAAAGTAGTCTGTCCGAAGATGCCTCAGAGAGAAGCAAAACACGTGTCACAGTTTGTATCACACTACGTGGAGTAATCTAAGTTATTTTATATCACAATAACAAAGTACGTTTTTTAACATTTTTGATTTGTTTTACGCCATTACTATTATACTGACAGTGAAAAATATTTCAAGCTCAAAAATAAACAAATTTATAAAACGTGTTGCTATTTTAATGATTCGTGAAAAGAAAATGATAATTTATTCACACGAAAAGCTTCTACGAAGTAAACCTTAACGATGAAAATAAATTTTCCAGCAATATTATTTTAGAATTCTTGACGTTCGTTTTGTGATTATGCGCCAATACAAAAAATAGTATTCGACATGCTAGCTAAGTTTAATGATGCTAAAGAACCTATTCGTATTTGATCTATGGTCTTACCATCAATTCACGGCCACAAAAAAATGTTTAATGGCGTAATTGAAGATGGGTTGACGTGATAGAGAAGAATGTTACAAGGATATAATAATAAAAAAACTGAATGTATAGAGGCAAGACTTTTTTTTATTGACTGTTATTTAGTATGTATAGCTAATTTTCTAGCAAGGTGAATTTGAACGAATCTTTGAAAAGAAATGAATATATTTTAATGCAGTAGTTTTGTCTGTCTCTTCAGGAAAAGGATAAAAATACATCGAGAGTTTAAACAAAAAATCGTTTATTCTAAGCAGGACTGTGAAATCGGATTTGTGGAGTCTGACTCGAAAAAAAACAAATAACTTTGAGTCATTTTGAGTTGAAAGTGGCGCTACTGCATGCTACTAGTCGAAAAAAATAATTAATGTCGTGTTGTAAGCTTATGTCGGAATCGGAGTAGGATTTGTCTTATTCCTTATCTACTCCACAACCCTGTAACGACACCCCGTTTTAAGGATTGTATAGCTGGTGTATGGAAGAAGTTGAAGTATAACAACATTTGAAAATGCAGCAAAATAGAATATAAAGCCTATTTACTTGTCGAATTCGTTATTCTTAACGGGTGAACAAAATTAATAAAAATTATGTAATACTAAATTAATAACTTATTCTTAATATTAAGGAACGTGTTAATGTTACTATGTAATAAATATATCAGTTAAACTTTCGTTAAAAAAATTCTAATCAATATCAATACAGTACAATAATAAATAATGTACAACAAAAATATTAAAGATAACTTATGTTATATAAAACTAACGTATTTTTGCTGTATTTATGATACACTTCGTGTTTGAAAACAGGTACCAGAAAGCACACAAGGGTTAATGCAAAAAATGAAATTCACAAATGTTTATTGGCACGATAAAATAATTTACATCAAAAAAGAAAGGTCAGGAAAAATCAATTCCATGACATTGCGCCTTTGAACACCACTCGTCAAGTTGAAGGACGTGAAAGAAATGAATTGTTACTATTACTAATAAACAACTACACTTTTTTATTGTGATTTTAAAAGCAAAATGCGCAGCTTTGTACGCAAGCGTAGAAAATATTTTAAGCTATATACAAAACAATACTTGCTGGAATAACAAAATATATTATAATTTTGGCCCATAAGGATTTTTACTTATCGATTGTTGTTTTTACTCATTTTTAAACGATTTCAAAAGAACACGGTCCACTAAAAGGAAAGAATAATATGTGTATTTTACACGATTCACAGAGACAAAAAATACAGAATCTGATAGTGAATTTTCTAATTATAAGAAATTCAACGACGCAAAACAGTAATAACAAACAAAATGCTTTATTTGGTACTAACACATTAGACGTGTCAGAAATTCCTAGCGATGAAAGCGATATAATTAAATAGTAGTAGTATTTCTTCTTAATTAGAATCACATCTTATAAATATTAATATACTGCAATTTTTACAGTATTTAAAAAAAAAAAACACGTTATTTTTAAATATTGACTGTGGAAAGAAAAATGGACGTAACCTACACATATCAAATTTAACAGGAGGCGCTAAAAACGTGTTTTGATGATTTTGGGCCATACGTAAGGTTTGAATTATATACATCCTTGAAGTGCACGGAGACTTCTAAACTGGTGTTAAATTGACATAATCTAATATTAATTAAAGAAATTGTCTACGAAAAACCTTTATTTCGGACTTTTTTCTTGGTTTTAATTTTTTACAAGGTCATCTTTTTCAAACTTTAAAGCTAAGTTTACATACTAATTCGGAATTTGAAGCTTGCATCCTTTTGATAGAACGAGTATCAATTTTGAAACATTGTAATCATCGGTCCATTTTCCTTTTCATAGTCGATATGATTTTTTTCTGTGTATTCTATCATTTTTTTCCACGGTGGGACGTGTGAAAAAGAGTTGTTTCTGTTTATTTTAAATATAATAAGTTATAATAAAACCTCAAGAATATTATATTATTTAAAACTATGAATTGAAAGTTTCGCTCAGTTAGTAATAATTTCGAAGAATCAAATTATTAAGACCGAGGTAAAATGAAAAATTATCACATGGGTTTCAATTCCGTTCGAAAAATTCAGTGTTTATAGCCCTTTTCATGAAATTTACCATCATCATCGATATAATATAATAATAATAAATTTCTTTAGCAAACGGTTTGATAACAGGCCAAGTTTTTAATATACATTTTATATATAATACATTTTAAATTAATTAACAAGCGTGTAGCACCGATAAATAAAATAAGTTAGATCGTAAAACTCAACGTTCTTCAAAAGTATGTATATATTTCTTTTATTTTTCTTTCTGACAAACTACCGGCAAACATTGCCATACTTTTTATCACCCCCGTAACGTTCTACGCCAATATTTATATTGCCTGTATGTAGACATCTCGTAGCTCGTAACAGTGCTACGGGCGGAATATATTATTTTAGCAATGCCACAATAACTGTCAATTGAAAAAAATGTTTTGAAATTTATTATCGGGAAAGCTTGGAAAAGTATATAAAGAATGGTTTTCGACGTTTTAACAAAGATTTATTAATAATATCAAATTAATATTGTTGTTTTGCTTTATTGTCCAGCCATTGATATATTAACAAATCTCCAATAAATTACATATTAATTTATTTTATTATTTTTTAAAGCTTTAAAGATTTGTATTGCTCTTTAAACTATTAACTGATTCTCTTGTGAATTTTTAAGACAATTGGAGTGCGGGATCGTTATACGATGGACTGCCGCATACTATATAGAAAACTTCTCTATAGGGGGGGGGTTAATGTGTAGCCAAATGAATGCCAATTAGATTAATATTTTCGATGTATATTTTTTAAGTAATCAAAGTTATAACTTAAGCAGAGATTGATAAACAAGTGGTAGTGTAAAGTGAGATATTTCAGCACATATATTTATATATAAATACAACAACCAATATGTTTTTGTACCCAAAAAAGGAAATTCGAAGTGGTAAAAAATATTATTCTTACACGAAAACCATCAGACATATTTAGTAATACGTTTGTTTAAATAAAACTAAGTTTTATTTTTATTTCGTTAATTAATTATAATTGTACAAAAAACATGATAGTTTTAAATATATATAATATAACTATTAGTGACGTTTTATTTGAAGAAAGTTTATTTTCATATTACATATGGGTAAAAAGCTTTCAAGGTATAATTATGGTTAGCAGATTCTTTTTATTGCTACCCTTCTCTCGTAAAAGAAAATAAATTAAAGAGACCCAAGAGATAACCGTTTTGTCTAAATTGCTAATGAGCGTCTGGAGAAAAATTAGCAAGAGGCCAAAAAACTTCGCAAAATACGAGAAAAGGAAATAATACTAAATCAATGGAAAGTCAGTGTTAACCTTCGCCAAATTGTGAAGTTTGCCAAAAGTTGTCTGCTATAAATTAACAAGGCCAAGAAGTAATTTAGCATATGAAATCTTGAGTAATATTTTTAGAAAGTACATTGCAAATACAATTTTTAATTACTTAACTTATATCTTGAGACGTTCTGAATAGAGATTTAGGTTGTGAACCCTTTTACAAAAAGAACATTTTTACTCAACAACGTATTTTTACTCACCATAAATTTGAAATATTGGTAAATGTGTGAAGTAGCCGAACGTAACTTACAACGATTTGAAAAATGATTGATTGATGATGATGATGAAATGATATGTAAATAATGTTTTTTAAATACTCTTGTTTGAGTTCAGTTTGTGTCCAGACACAGTGTACTAAAAATCTCTTAGTTTTTTTTGTTGTTGTATTGTTAACAATTTGAATTAATTTTACTAATGGTTTTATTTTAATAACTCATCAATTGGAAAATTAGTCATATAACTAATTACGATTTCTGTAGGCATTTGAAACTACATGTGACTATCGTAAAGTTTATTTAAAACGGGAATGCCTTTGATTTAAAAAGATGGATATTATTTTTAAGTTAATAATATTGATAAATATTTATGTAAAGGATATAACGGTGATGTGTTTTATATGCATGAAAAAATATTTATGTCTATTGCATAATTTAAAACGATTTTTACTTAGCCTAATTCTCTTGTCTGTTTATTATTAATATTAGGTGTCACTTTCAATTTGACTCGGGAAACGACAGCAGTTATCATGTAGTTAAAGTGGCTGGGTTGATTAATTTCTTGATCAAATTTCTTAGTCTCGAAGACATTTACCATTTCAGCTTTAACTTACAGTAAATTCGACTCGGGACCTCAATTATATTAAATTAATTACGCGTTTTACCTTCGCTGAAGATGCTCAAAGGCTGTATAAGGTGGAATGATAAGTAGTTTTCCACAAAGCCTGTAATATAATACGACACAAAAGGGTAAGTAGCTTCATTCAACTACATTGACGTACAAAAATATTTTTTTAAGCTATCAACTGCAATTCCAAGAGAAGTGATATCAGAACCTAACAAATTCAATTCTTGAATCGTTTAGTAAGTTTTCCTCATTGTATATAAATGAAAATAAATTAATACAGTGAAAGTAATTCAATATTTGTTAACTGCTATAATATGTTTAAGTTTGAGAGCCCCTGATCTCAAGTGTTGGCAAAATAAAGCTACATATGTAATATTATTTGGTGATGAACCTTCGACAGAAGATATTTCTAATAAGTACCAATTTCCAGCATTGAAAAAATACTGCTATCTGACTCCAATTGACATGTTCGTTTTTACATATCACAATTAAGTTTTTCTATTTAAAAATAAACACTCGTTTTACGACATATTTTTTTGTCAGTGACTTTAAACGTATTTAAATATTTAGCGTCAAAACAATCCGCTTCTACGCCAATGTCGGCGTAGAGCCTGTTGTATACCGCCACTGCAAACTTGTGAACGAAGATGTGAGCAGATGATAGCCAACATGCAAGGCTATACAGTTTCCAAATATAGCCCCTAAGTGCTGTATTATGGATACGAAGAATGAATTTTTAAACTGATTTTCATTATAAGATAAAATGACCGATTAATTTAAACTATATACCAGTTTTATTTAACATTTTTCTAAAGTACATTTTTTATAATCGAAATATAGTGTTCACGGACTAATGCAGTTTTATAAATTGATTTTTACATCCATTTATGGAATTATGTTCGAAGGCATGGATGTCTGTGATATCTTAAATTCTATAAAAAATAAGTTTAATTAACTAAGTAGCAATTCTCGAAAAAACAAATATATATAGAGTTCATAATATAAGAAGCGGACATAGATAAAAATATCGTAATAGAGTTGAATTTATAATGATATATATTATTGATTAATAATAATTTTTGAAAAAAAACAATTTTAAATTGTATAGTTTACTCAACTTTCCAGTTGAAAGGTATCCGAAAAAAACATTTTAATCGATAAATTTATTAACAAATTGTATCTTCTAACTTTTAGAAAGATTGATAGTGCATTGAAATTTAGAGCACCACGGAGTCGAGCCGATGGCAGAGTGGTTAACGTCGTTGGCTGAATGCTCAACCTTACGGGTTCGAATTCCAGTACGAATAGCACTTTTAAATCGATTTCTGCTGAAATGCCCCCTGCCTATTCCAATCCTAAAATTACGATGTGCAGCGGGAGTGATTAGCCAACTATTATTCCTGTCTTAGTCTTTTTTTTAAAAAAAATATTTGACATTACAGCTTACGCCAATGCGTCAAATACTTTTAAGTTGAAAGATCATACGAGATATACTCGATGAGAATTTTTTAAAAGTCACATGAGATAAACTCAAGGAGAATTGACTTCACAAACACCCATGTCTTAGATCTCAAATTAAAATTGAAAAAAATCCAATTTTGACATTGACCTTACCGGGATGCGAACCTAGACCCACCTGGTCGGTAAAGCAAGCTCTAACCAACTAGACCACAGCGGGCGATCTCTTCTTCTCTATCTTTTCTATCTTATCTTTTCTATCTCTACTCTCTTTGACAGTTTGAAAAAAAGAGAGGTTGAGCATCTGAGTAACAAGCAGTTATGGCAGAAAATCGGATACCTCCATTTTGAGGTAATATACTCAATATTAGGAGTGGATATGGATAAGAAAATGTTGTAACTGACCCCCCCTTTTCGTATATTATTTTATAAATCTTTTTTAAAGGCATCAAGTGAACGAATATAATTATGATCTATGACAAAAACTATTTCCTTAAAACGACAAAAGACACAACAAAAAATTGTCTTTCTCTCAAGAAAGAAAAAAGAAAAGAAAATGCGTAATATGTAGTCATGTTTACGTAGCATCTCAGAAACTTCTGCGTTAAAAAAAATGCCATGTTTTAAAGAGACATCATAAATAAAAAACTTACTATTATTTCACGATATGTTCAAATGAATGGGTGCTTCTTTGAAAACTTTTCGGTTTTTCATGCCGCTATAATTTGTTTCTGGATAAAGCATTTTTATTTTATGCTCCTATTTAAAACGACTCCCCAAAAATGTAAATTACTACCCTTCAGTTGGCACAATGATGTTTAATATATCTTTCGTTTTAGTCTACAGAAAATATCTTTAAAATTTTGCATGGAAATTAAAAAGTCACGCTGTTTAAATCGTTTTGTCCGCTACATACATCAAAGTATTATAAAATATAATAGTATAAAATAATATTATTAAAACGTTATGCATATTGACAACAAATACGTCGTTAACAATAATTTATCAATTGAAATGTGGATTTTAAGGAATTTAAGTCAATGAAATTGCATTATGCTTATATTAGATTTGGATTGTAACACTTTTTTAAAATACAATACCAACGACGTTTTTCATATTTTAAATCATAATATCAAAGGGAACATAATATAATGTGATTATTTGTGACAAAAGTTTCAGAAACCTACCGAAGATTTTACGTATGTGACCTTTTTAACTCAATTCGCTCTCTACGTGTAGCAAATTTACTGCCAATAGAGTTTATAACCACATAAGTGTTTCTACGAGAACTGATTGTTATCAGTTGTTCAACTTTTATTTGTCGTTAAAAAAAAAGACTAACGGTTAGTTAATATAGCTACAATTTAATGTTTAAACATAGTTCTGATGAACCCGCAAGCCAGAACAGTTATCAATCATATGTATATAAAATGTATGTTTATAAAAAATACTTTTTTTTTTCATATAACTAGTAAACTGATTAAAAGATAAAAAGGGATTCCCAAAAACATAATCATTAATAACAATACACGTACGTAATATTAAAAAAATACAACACATTCCGTGCGTTAATACTATAGGATTGTTGGTAAATCCTTTTCACAGATAAATTTTGTTTTGTTTATATAAACGGGAAACCTTGAAAGTTAATAATGAAAACAATATAAATTACAGTCTTAAGTAAGCGTTCCAAGAAATTTTGCGAAGCTTACACATAGCGTAGCCAACGAAAGCACGTTCAAGATAAACTTTCACGCAACCCTAGAGTGACAAACACGTAGCAGTTAGCCTTCTGCACCTTGAATATTTCCCTCACGGCGAAAGCTCGGACTGCCAAAGCTTAAATCTTATCTCATTTCACCGAACGTTTAAATTTGCGCTTCAAAAATATGGCCCCGAGGAAAATTTACGCATTCTGTATAAATTAAAAATACTTTCTTAATATCAACTCCGCGAATTCATTACTCTAATCCTTTTCACGATTGAACTATTTCAAAAGGTATTGTTTCTTATTACTCGTAATTCAGAAGAACTATGACGGTGGAATTTATGTAATTATTTTTATGTTATTAAAAAAATCCGCTCCTAATATGAAGCATATGACCTGCTAATGGAGGTATCTCAACAGATGTTTTTCTACGATAACTACTTATTACTCATTTCCTTAAACTCTTTTTTCCAAAGAGAGTAGTAGGGGTAAAAGGATAAGGTCAAGACAGGAGGTTGACTAATCGCTCTCGCTAGCGTACTGTTATTGAATTATCGGAAGGATGGGAAGGAATTTTGAGACATCACAATATAATTAATAAGACCTAACATATATAAAATATTCGTTTGTAAAGTTTCTGAAAACTTCTTCATTAAGTTATAATCTCAAAGACTTTTCCAAAAACCAAAATCCCGAAGCATTTTTATTCCGTCTGTAAATATATGTAGGGTGTAACTAGAGTGATTATCCAACCACTAGTCCTGTTCTGCCATACCCCTTCGATCTCTACTACTCTCTTCGAAAAAAAGGTTAATTGACTGAGTAACAAACAGTTCTCCTAGAAAAACTCCTGTTGAGATACCTCCATTAGCAGGTGTTTCCTCCACATTGTATATGTAAATGAAACAATACACTTATTGTGATTATTATTATTTTAACTATTGATCACTTTTAGGGTGTTTACTGTAAATACTTGGTGTAAAGTCATTATATTAATATATATACCCGTGTGGTCAATTGGTCAACGTCGTTGGCTACCGCTACGGAGGTCACGGGTTCGAATCCCAGTATGGGCAGTTTTATAAATTGATTTTTCAATCGATTTATGAATTTCTGTTCAAAGGCATGGATTTATGTGATGTATGTGATGTCTTGAATTCCCCCCTCCCACACATCCTATCGTGTGAACGGGGCGTATCGAGAGCGATTAGCTAACCACTAATCCTGTCCTAGCCCTTTCCTTCTATTCCTACTCTCCTTGGAAAAAGAGAGGTTGAGCAACTGATTAACAAGCAGTGCTCGTAGAAACATTTCTGTTGAGATAAACTCCATTAGGAGTCCATATGCTCCACATTGCGAGCGGACATGGTAAAAAAAAATATATGCATTTGTACTAATTCCACTTTTATTTAAAAATATCAGGACCGTATTTGCTCATGACGAGCTTTATCAACTAATAATAAAGCTCGTCATGAACGAAACCGGTCTTGATCTTTTTAAATAAAAGTGGAATTAGTACAAACGTATATTTTATTTTTTGCTCATAATTTTGTATGTAATTTTTCAACAATTAAAACAAATGGTCAGGAACCTCATAATTCACAACATAATTTTTATTTTTATTACTGCATTTACACCGTGAATTGATTATTACACCTCGATATTGGTAAAAAAAACAGTGTTTGAAGACCATACAAGGTTTTTCTCTTCATTGGAATTGTGTGTGGCTAATGAATTCTTTCGTAACATGCTTTTCAGTCATTATGGTTGTAATTCACGTTGGGTGTAAAATGTAATACTAGCCATAATTCGTCGACTAAACATAAATAAGTTTAAAACATTGCACCAGTGTTCTATGGCAGTTGGTTATTGTTTTTTAATTTTATAAAAATAAATATATATAATCCTCTAGACGTGCTTACTATAAATTATTTTCAATTCCAACTCAAACAGCGAACGTAAGTCTAACTTTGAGTAAAATATTTCTCAAAAAGAGGTGTATTATGTACGCATTGCCAATGCAAATGTTCACAGTAAAACTTTCAAGCAAAATCCATATCAATGTTTTTGTTTACATTAAAAAATGTTATCTTTAACAAAATATAACGTATGATTGTTTACTTTATCAGTTATATAACCGGCGAATAAATTCAGCCGATGATATCCTAGATTTATCTGTAAGCTAAAAGTAAAGTCTATCACTCGACAGATAGGCGGTAACATATAACAAAGTCTTACATGGGACCAAAAAATACATTTAAAAAACCCACAAAATACAGATAAAGTCGCAGAAATCTTTCCTGACTTTGAGGTTGGTTCACAATTCCAAACTAACCAAAGTAGATTTTTTTTTCTTGTAATTTTTTAGTCATGCAATGCTGCAAAAAGTGATCATTAATATAATTAATAAAAACACAATAATCCTTTGTACTTCATTCCACTTTATTTAATATGTCAGGACCAGTTTCGCTCATTGCGAGCATTGTCAACTGATAAGAAATATAATTTAACAATGCTATTTATACAAAATTGAAAAGTTATACACAACAATTGGCATTGAAAAGAAATTTCCAATTACATTAAAGTGATTCTAAAATAACACAAAATTAAAATGTTCAACACATCTAACATATAATTAAAAAGTCATCCCAGATTAATAAATTCAGAATGGCGATTGAAAGTAATTACAAACAAAATTAAAATTTGGGAAAGAACTTTAAAGTTCTACATTTAAATAACAAGTCTGTCAAACTAGACAAGCAAGAAATCCTAGAAATCAATAGATTCAAATTTTTAACTGATTCAGATCGGAATGAAGTACAAAGGATTATTGTGTTTTTATTAATATAATGCCTTTCCACCAAGTATTGACAGTGAACACCCTAAAAGTGATTAATATAATTGTTGAGATACCTTCATTGGGAGCACACATGTGTACAAAAAATTGGGTGCAGAAAATTTATAACTAAAATCGACAACCAATACATAAATGATTTGAAATCGTATCAAAGACAAATTATGTCAAAGTCACTAACGATAAATTCGAAGGTAATAAGTTATAAACAAACTAAGTTTTAAGCTGTTGATTAGAAATGTATGCACCAGTACATACACGGGTGACGTGAAGCTCAGTCATTAGTAGGGAATCCAACCCCGAGCCAAAATGTTGATCCCGGGATTTCGGGATTAGAATTTTTCGATCCCGGGATCAGTGCATTTTTTTAAGAAATAAAAATTGATAATATTGGTGAAAAATGAATTAAACAACTTATTCTATATTATATAAACAGCTGTGGGCTGACAATACGCTAGCAAAAAGCTCTCATAATCTCAGTTATTAGCGATGTACAGGTGAATGAGTGGATTTTTTAATAACTCGTAATAAAAATATGCGCCATAATTATTATACGAACTTGATATGCATACATTCTGTAAAAATAAGCAATATAACTTAAAATAATTAATGTCGATAGCTGAAAAAAGTATCTACCTACTTCAGACTGCAAGAGTACCTAAGAGAACACTAAGTAATTTTTATATTATTTTTAAATAAGTCCGTTAATACCAGAGCATCAATTGTTTCGTTATTTAATCTACAGTTTCATTTTGCAAAGAACCAATAAAATATATTTTTATATTTATCTTATCCGGCGACAAATGCTTTTGTGGAAAGATCATTTTTTTAAAATGAAAATAATAAGAACATTCAATAGAAATAGTCAAAGTAAGAATTGATTTTCAACTCTTGCAATAATATTGGTCGAAAAAACTTAAAAAATATATTACATGCGGTTTTTGATGAGTTTAGTCGCATGAAGTCGGTTTGCGCGTCTTTGATATTTACCATACTGTTCATATAGAAAGCTAACCGAAATATGTTTTAGTTGACACGTGTTTTATTACATACTTGATGTTAATAGAACAAAAGAAACATAAAATCACGCAAAAAAAAACACTGCGATTGATATCTGGTAACATTCATTAAGAAGGTGTAGAAAACAAAGGTACCGAAAAACTATTACTGTTGTAAAATGCGATAAGAAAATTTGATATTTTAGGCATCCAATTACGTTTTTGTATGCGGTGAGTCTTATCGCAAAGAATGTAAACTGCCGCTTGGCTTGAAAACCAACACGTTTGTTTTATAAGAAAATCAATCCCAAAAGTTTCGGGATCATGTCTTCTAATCCCGGAATTGAAATGTATCGAAAACTGTACGGGATCCCGGATTCCGGGATTGGGTTCCCTAGTCATTAGTGTGCAGATTATAATTATGCACTTATATAGTGACTGAAAATATGCTAAACATGTATATATCCAAGTTCAGGTATTTGTGGTAGTTAAAAGCTTTATTACGTATTCCTTTGAATCCAGACCGAGACTCGGGCAGTAATAATGTCAAATTTAAATAATATATTCGTGACAAAGGCCATCACGGCTAAATATATTTCGCCGCCTTTGAATAATGCAAAGTTTTCATTCACGAAAAACCCATTATTCGCCGTTAATATGCTGAATTTGCAAAATACCGTTTTGGCACGATTATTTTTCCCTTGTGTTTTATCATATATTTATTTTAAGTTTATGTTTAATTAATTAAAAATGGAGAAACATATGTAAATGCTATGATGATGTAGATATACGTAACCATCAAAAGTATTTCAAGTAATGATATATAACATCAGTGCTTTTTTGTAAAAGAAAAGTTGCCGGAACTCGCTTATTGTCAAGCATTTAACCAAAAGTTTCTCTTCCAATCCACATCCGTTCCCAATGTGAAGCATATATGGATTTACAATGGAGGTACCTCAACAGAACTTTTTTACGTGAACGGCTTGTTAATACTTTCGATGGATTCGGCGGTAACTTTGTGGAAGTTCATTTTAGTAAAATATAAAATAACTTAGACTATTACACGTATTGTGCTACAAACTGTGACAGGTGTTTCGCCTCTTTCAGAGGTATCCTCAGACAGACTACTTTCACAAAATACGAATGATTTTAGTATGAATGAAAGTAGTTTGTCTGAGGATGCCTCTGAAAGAGGCGAAACACGTGTCACAGTTTGTAGCACAATTCGTGGAATAATCTAAGTTAATTTGCTTGTTAATAAGTTGCTCAACCTTCGTTTTTAAGAGAGTGAAGATAGAATGATAGGGCTAGGACAGGACAGGAAATTTACTTCATATATGTTTAACTTTTCAATACATTGAAAGATTGATTTTCCTTTGCCTATTTAAATTATGCAACTGGTCTTTTTTGCTTCTGTTATTTTTTCGTGAAATAATGATTTAACAATAGATTTTAAAAAGTTTCCGAACCAAAATAAAAAAAATTTCTTTTGCAAATATTGATTAGAAACATTAAAATGCCGAACGCTGTTCCACCGCTTTGCGTGGAAAAAAGCAGTGTATTATATAATTATGTTTGTTTAATATCATCACTATTAATAAATGCCAAAATAACCTTTAATCCTTCCTTATTATCAAAAATATAAGACTGTGTATCAGTGGCGGCCGGTCAATGTGGCATTGGATCAATGCAATTCTTGTATATACAGGGGCCGTTATATTTCATGAATTAATATTCAAACATAACATTTTCACCATTCACTCATTTTAAATTCTTCATGTATTTATTGCCTATAATAAATATTTTAGAACATTTTAATTTATTCTATTTTAGACAATAAATACATGAAGAATTTAAAATGACTGAATGGTATAAATTTTATGTTTGAATATTATTTCATGAAATATAACCGCCCTTGTACGGGTGCATTGATCTAATACCACATTGACCAGCCGCCACTGCTGTGTATACTATATACAGACTAGCAGTAAAAACTTTGTTTAGCACTTTTTTTTACGATATACACATTTAGTTTAAGGAAGGTACATATCACAACAAATATAATAAAAACGGTCATAATTGTACAATATATAAAATGAATTAGCATGAAGTTGAAGCTGATTCAAACAAAAACAACTTTTTTATTTTCTTATTCAAATAAAGTATAATTTATCCGAAGACAAACGGGTTGTAATTGAATTAAACGTTTTTCTAAATTAATTACTAAAAATCCGAACGCCAAGAGAAAAAGAGTAACTTTTATATCCGTTTGCTGGAGAACGGTGAAAATAATACAATAAAAAAATCAAAGGCCACGACCTAATAAATCTGAAGTGGAAATTCATTTCGTTCCTTGTTACGTATATGAAATTTGTAATAAATTGCTTAAAACTAATTCAAATTACGTATTTTCATTTGTAGGAGTAATCAAAGTTCAGGATGAAGTTTTGTTTTATGGTTTATGTTAAGACCATTTATTATATACATTTATAAACCCTCCAGAGACGAGAGCTTTTTTTCGATAAAAAAATATTTTTTAAGCCATATTAAAATCACGGATAACTTTTAATCTTAACAAAAATTAAAAAAAAAAAACGCAAAGTCGCTGTATAGAAACCACGTATGACTATATGGTCATGCAAATCCTTTTATTAACGTGTAATATTGTGTACGGAAAGTAATAAGGACGAGCGTGACCGTATGGGTACGCAAACATTCGGGGTTGAAATATAGGTAACCGTGATTTATTTTAATTATTTACAATTTGACTTCTTTAGATCAACATAATTTCAATACAAATATATTGGCAAAAGAACTGTAAATAATTTGATGTTTTGATAAAAAAATAACTAGCAGTTTCAAAAAGTCCATTAAAAAACGGAAATTCAAAAAATCGCATGGCCGTTTCTGTTCCCGTGGCTGATGACTAACTAAAGTCTGTACCCTTCTTAACCAAATATAAGTGAAAGCAACGATATTCAGGATGAAAAAGGATGAATAGTGGGATCTATAATAGACAACGGTGTTTACTGTGACCATGGTCACGCTCGTCCTTGGACGGTTAAGGAGTTTATATTATATTTCATCAGAGTAGCGAATAACACTTCAGGGTTGAAAATTTAGTAAATTAATTAAAATGAATAGTTTTAAACTAAATACTACATTATAAAAAAATACTTTTGCACAAATTCAAAATTTATTTAATATGATCGGAACCGGTTTTGCCAATTACGAGCATATTCAACTTATACATAAATACAACAATCGTCGTAAAAAAACAGCTGTTTTGAAGCAGCCAGCTAGCTTTAAAACGTTCTTTCGTCTAAAAAAACAAGCCATATTTTGTGTATTTTTACATAATTTGAAAACAGTATAACATCAAGTCAATATCGATTAATGTTATTTTTGGTAAAAAAACAAACATAATTTAATTCAAGATTTCGACCGAAAGTGCTCGGTGGAATTTAAATATTTATTTTGAATCGTTCAAATTATATTTGAAACCCGGGGCGTTAGTGACAAAAGTTGTGTGAATGTACATAATTTGAACGATTTAAATTTAATTAAATATCAATAGCATTACCCTATTGAATATGTGAATCAAATTAATTAATTATTATTTATTTTAATTACGTGAATAGAACGATAAGTAATAATTACAGTGCATTAATAGCAATGTTAAAATTATCTCAAAACAAGGTATTATTTATTATCGCCTTCTACCAGTATACTGACAATATAAAAAAGAAATCATTTAAAAATAGTTTACCGGGTCGGCTAAAAATAGTTTTTTTTTGTAAGCTATAGAGTATTTGTATAAAACGTATATCTGCCTATTTAGCTATATTTTTAAATATATTATTATTCTTTATATAAAAAAATTATCATATTAAAATAATTTTGACAAATTTAAAAACATTGGCGTGAGCAAAATAATACATATATTTAAATATTTTTTTAATATGATCACTTGAAAAAAATTTACACAAAAAATAATTCTAGTGAAATTTTAATCTATTTTATATAAAAATAAGTATACTTGTGACAAAAACAAATGCCAGAAAGTTGTTTTTGACAAACTCTAGAAGAAAACAAAGATAAAACTAATAACGTTTATCGCTTTCTCTTAGCACTGGCCAAATTACAATGCTACAGGTATCTACGACGGCGTAGCAGTGGAGAAACGAGCGCTACGCCTTTTCAAAGGTTCCGCAAAAGGGTTAGCATTAGTGTTACAATAAAACATCAATAATGTAACCAATTTGTGGAGAGATGCTATTTGTTTTTCCGGTAATTTTGTTGATAGAAACGGCAAATATGCAGAGCGGATTTGTCAAATAAAATTGGGGAAATACTAACGTAATAAACGCGTACAATTGAGGGCTCGGTAAACATAGATAGCAATTCCAATAATCCTAAAATGTTGGCAAATTGATTAAAATGTTTTTTTTTTCTTTGAAAATATTATTGACATGAAATCACTGGTAAAAATATCGCATTCGAATAGAAAATATTTATTTTTCTGTAAAAAAAATATAAAACATCAGCCGTTAACGAGGCAAAAAATACAGGAAAAAGAGGTTTCAACTTCTTCCTTATATGAAATTTTTACTATGATTACAATCAAACACACTGTCAGATTTCACAAGTTCGACGTCTATCTTATCATACTCTAACAATGATTTCCATATCTTATTATATTACCTACACCAACGTTAAAATATTAGGCTTGACATTATTAAAGCTTTATGTTAACTTTTGTAAAGTGTAACGCCAAAGATAAAGTCAAATAATAAAACGTTACATATTGTATTATATATTACGTCACACTTGACATATTAATTTCCTGCAGATATTAAAAACTATTTACATTAGAACAATAGATATACAAATCACTCGGTTTCCGATAGGAAAAGTTCATGTACTTTTGTTATTTCTAAACTGACTTTCGAAGAAATAACAAATTTTAAAAGGTTAAATAATCGAGAGTAAAATATATAGAGAATTTTTTTATCCATGTCCATTATCAATTTGGAGCATATGGCCTTCTAGCGGAGGTATCTCAAATGAAGTCTTTATACGAAAACTGTTTTTCACTCAGTCGCTCAACCTCTCTTTTCCAAAGAGATTCGTAGGGATAGAAGGATAAGACTAGGACAGGACTATTGGCTAAATGATCGTTCTCGCTACGTCCAATTATTAAATGATCGAAAATGGTGGGAAGGAATTTTAAGACATCACAAACACCCATGCCTTTGAACAAAAATCGATCGAAAAATGCTATTCGTACTGGGAATCGAACCCGTGAGATCCGGCACGGAAGCCCACAACACTAACCGCTGCGCAATAGGACCCGACAACAATATAACATTTACCCAATTTTTAATTGACGTTGTAACAAAGATAATTTTCTAAGGGTTCTTTAGAGAGAAATATATTGTATTATAGTAACTACCTTTGTCGCTTGTTGTGGTCCAGTTGGTCAGAACTTGCTCTACCGATCACGGAGGTCTGGGTTCGATTCCCGGTCAAATCACAGTGAATTTGAGAATAATTATTCAATATGTCAATTCACATTATTTCCTCTCATCCCATCCTTCTGATTCTCTAATAACTGGCTGTATCAATAGTGATCAGTTAACCACTAGTCCTGCTCTAGCGTTATCCTTCTTTCCCTACTACTCACTTTGAAAAAAAGTGACGTTGAGCGACTGAGTAACAAACAGTTCTCGTAGAAAAACTTCTGTTGAGATGCCTCCATTAAGAAGCCATATGCTCCACATATGGGAGCGGACATGGATAAAAACTATCTAAAACTGATAAATATCAACGTAATTTCTGGTTAAATTCACCCAACAAGCAAGAATGTTTGCATCCTCTTAAATATTGGGATATTTTATTAATAATACTATATTCCTGAAAATTCACAGGAAACAGGAGGAGCTTTTGGGTGGTTATTTGTTCTTAAAAATTAAAGGAGTCGGTGTGGAAAAACTTTCAAGACAACCTCTTCCCCTAACCCTGTTTTGCTATATTATGAATGGACGTGAATAGAATTTTCAAATGATGTTTTGATATCTTGCTGCAAAGAAATGTAAAGATGATATAATCGAGAGAAATAAGTAAAATATGCGACCACCTTCAAAAACGAAATATTGATCAAGGATGTACAAACAAATTTAACAAATAGATATTTTTTTAACAAAATTTAGAAATTGATATTATTATAAATGCTTAGTATTAACTAGGGTATCCAATCCCGGAGCCTTTTTCCAATCCCGGGATTGAGATTTTCTCATCGAGAAATTTGAAATCCTCGATTCGCTATACTTTTTCCCAGATTCTCACAGAAACTCGTTTTTTTTTTCTAACTTACCGAAGAATTTGAAATCTTGAATTTGCCAATTTCGTGTAAATTTTCGGCTCAATCGGGAAATCCCGTATTTACTAACACGTATTTATAGTTTTTTTGATGAACGATTATGTATATTAAAATAATTTGATGGACAAAGAAATTTAGAAATCCGAGACGATTCTTGAAAGACTTAATAGAGGATATCATTATCGATATTACCGAAACAAAGATTTCGGTATTTATGGTGTTTTTTCAATAAAAAATACCGGTTTTAAAACTGAAAAAATATCGGTATTTTGATCTTGAAAATAAGCCAAAACCAGAATGTATAAACCAGGGTTGGGGAACCTTTTCCTTTCATAATAACACATTCATTTTATCGATTCAACAAAAGGTCGCAGAAAATAAAACGTTGACACCCCCCACTACTTTTTTTCGACTGTTCGATTACGCTCTTTTTCCAAACGGTTGTCTGTAATTTTTTGATCAAAGTGAATATATTGCACTATAAATTAGTGTGTATTTATTAAAAAAAATATCCATATATATTTAAAAAAAAAATTGGCACAATTCAAAAGGCCGCAGGTTTACCACCACTGGTATAAACCATGACTGGTATATTTAAACATGTTTAGTTTGCTAATAGAGACGTAGAAAAATAAAAAACACTTCAGTTTTAGCAATATTCAATAGTTTCCGAATTATTTTTTATCTCAAACCTACATAATTCGCTGTGTACAAATTAAGACTTTGGTTGAACATAAGACACTGACAAAATTCATTATGTATAGTTTAATTTTGCTTGTTGACATAGTGGTGTTAAATAATAATAAAAACACAGTGTCTTTGTCTTTGCCTGTCAATGCCTTTCCATCAAGTATTGACAGTAAACACCTTAAAAGTGAAAACACAGTGTGTTTGATCAAAACACATTCAAACTACTCGACAGCTCACATATACATACTGTATATACACACTAATATGACTGATAAATGCACTTAATCTCGCTGTACTTGAGCAGGAGGTTGATTAAACTTTACTGGCGATAAAGATAATTAATACTACTGAGTAGAGGTTACCTTTAATACTAACCTAACTCCACGTCAATGAGCTGATGGTAGTTTATTTTATAGGAGCTACTGTATATCATATTTGGAGAAAGTTGTTCTTGATCTTGGACGTCTCATGAATAATTTTTATTGCTAAAGTTGTTTATTTATACTACGTGAATCTTTTAAGTGTTTTTCTTATGATTTTTTTGTGGAAAGAAACAAATTGTGCCACGTCTGCTGAATATAATCTACCATCGCTGTTTGTAGTCGAATTTGTTTTTAGTGTTTGTGGTTCAAGTAAATTCTTGAGGGAAATCCCCTCAAACCATTCAAGTTATCCATAAACAAACTTTGTTCCCATATGACTACGCGGTAACACGTTCTGCGGGCTGTTTATTATTATGCATTCAGGGAATAGTGAAATAATCGAACATGGCAAAGAGATGCGGTTTTGAAAAGAGTTGACAGTATGCATAATGATTGATTGAATTGATTTTAAATATGATATATATATGAATCGCCCATTTCCAAAATTTACCTTGTCCATTTTCATTTTTTCGGACATCGTGTAAGGAATCTTCTACATTTAAAAAATAGTCATATTTTCATCCATCAAAAAAGAAATAGATTAGATTTGAATCATTAAAATTTTGTACATTCACACAAGTTTTGTCACTCACGACTCGGGCTTCTCTTTTCGGTATCTTCAGCAGCTTATTTAAATAAATTATATATCATTCAATTTTATTCAATAAACTATGGTTACTATTTCAGTACAGAGGTTCTCTCACGTTCTTTTGGAGATTGTCCAAAAAATGAAAATTAACAAGGTGAAAAAAACAAAATAAATCGATATTTTAATTATATGAATTGACTGAAAATTGTTTTTTTTTTGTATACATGTGACAGTACTTAAAATTCTCCTAATGTGGAGCATACGAAATTTTAATGTAGCATAAGTTTACGAGATTTTTCGGTAGTCAAGACGTTAAAAATAAAAAGCGTAAAATGATTGAGCGATCAAACTTACAAAAAACTGGCAAAAATGAATCCATTTAAAAGCTAAAATCTATTCTCCGAATTAACAATAAACATAGATTTGGTTTTCTGAAATTTGCACTGCTACAGAGATCGACTTGAATATAAAAAAAACATTTACTCATATAAAAAGGGTTGGTTTCTTCCCCTTACGCGAAACTTGTTGTTTTCAAACTTTTTATTTACTGAAGAAAATCTGAGAAAAAACAAGTTATAATAACTTTTGTTCGCAACAATGTTTTCGTTTTTTTCCGCCGCTGGAAGATTGGAAAAATTGGTTTATTATAAATGGTTGTTATCTTTTTCAACATAATGCATGCCGCAAAAAATATAAAAAAGGTAAGGAAACCCTTTCGGGATATTGAAAATGTAATGATATTTCTTGGCAACCTTATACGGTTTTTTCATTTTTTAATACATGAGTGACTGTCTTCAGCCTTGCTATATGCCTTTCAATATTGAAGTCATAAGTTCTACCTAATTTCCGTTTCGCTTATCAAAAACATAAAAAAAGAATGATGATTGAATTATAAATTTCTTCGATTACATCCGACTGTTATACCACTGATAAAAGTATATACGTAATGTATTATAATTTTAAATGAATTTCACTGTCATTGTGCGATTTTTTTAGTACTTTTTTATTAAATTTTATATTTAAAAGGATCAGCGTGTCATAAAATTGAGATTATACTGTAATAATTAATTTATATAACAATTTTAATTCACAATAAAGTTATTATTTTAACCGTTGTTGTTATTTTTTAAAATCCACATAAACTTTCATTTCCGCCAGAGAGATAGTCGACTCAGACAAATCTTTCACAATAGTTGTGGAGCGAAAAAAAGGTAGAAGATTATGCTGTAATTCTTCGTCTAGTTACGCTTCGGTATGCAAACACTATACCGCACTGCGGAACTTATAGCAAGCGTCTTACTCTAATTGCAAACAAGAAATTAGAGAGATTTGTAGACGTTTCAGTATTGACTGAAATACGGCATTTGAATAGAACAACTGCATACAAATATAACATATGAGCCAATAAGTTGTAGTGTGGATTATTTCACACCATTTTTATTTATTTTTTGCAAATTTCGCATGTCATAGTGATTCTAGAAATCCCGAGATTACGGGATCGTACAAATCGGTAAAAAATCCAGAATTGGAGACCCTAACCGGTAATCGTCCGATTACAGAAATATTATTTCGGTTTTCATGTCAGGATATCTGCCAGCCATAATTAAAGTCATATACTTATAATTAAGGGTGAACTTGACATGATGAATAATAAAAAGGTTGCTACTTTATGTTAAACGCGACGATTAAAGATTTTTATCATTACATACAAATATATTAGGTATATTTTTATGTGCATTGTTTATTCAACCCATTTCAGGTGTGGCAAATTGAAATTCGAAATTAAGAATATAAAAATATTCGTAAAAAAGCTTTTATCTGAATTAGAAACTTTAATTATTGAATAGTTTACATTTCGGACAAATAAATATTTAAACGTGTAGGAAGTGCGGCTAGTGAAAATGTTGAACTTTAAAAAAAACAAGATGACCTCATTACTGACATGGTTTTATGTTGTCACATTAAATTTAACAAATTAATGACCGAGCTGTCATTAAATTAAGCACTTCTCGTTAATTTTTTTCGCTCAAATAATTATACAAATTTGACAAACTGGGAGTCACTCCGTTAAGTGTCCCTAAATGTTTGTCTGTAGAAAATATTTCATTCATGCAAATTTATTACGAACCATTTTTCATTTGCCTAAGTGCTGAGAGATTAAATTCGGCTATAAATAGGTACACAAATATATGGGTTTTTTTCGCATCGAAAAATAGATTTTTAAAAAAGCGTTCAATAGCAAAATTTTGCCCTAATATACTATTAATATTAAAACTAATATAAAACTAATAAAATTAAAACTAATAAAAACTAATAAAATTAAAAACTAATAAAATTAAAACTAATATACTATATAACGATATAAAACATTTATTTACCGGACAGATCTGTTTAATATTAGATTATTGTATAATAAGCGAAATCATTTATTGGTTTGCTATATATACCAACGTGGGTTAAAAAAAACATATAATTGAAAAAAAAGAGTTCTTGGTAGTCTTATTTTGGTTATCTTTAAGAACAGCGTCGTGAAGCATTTGGCTTTTAATCTAAGATGACCGTCGTGTCACAGAAATAAAAAAAACAGAAATCGTGGAACAGAAACTGGACCGATTTTGCCGCGAAATCGGTCCAGATATTTTTTTTTTTAGTATTGAAAATTGATTATATTAAAAATAAAAAAATATTGGAAGCTATGTGTAACTACTTACACATCTTAATTAAGGTAGGGTTGAATATACATTTGTTTTTTTTTTAAATTTATTCTCACAGTAATCAGAGATAATTACGTTTATTAGATTTGTACAATTAATTCAAAAAATTATTCACGGACGATTTCTGTTTTTTTTTTATTTCTGTGTTGGCCAATTTCGATTTAAACGTCAAATGATTCACGACGCTATTCTTAAAGATAACCCTTATTTTATTGTTTTTGTGGGATTTTAAGGAACCAATCTTAAAACAACTCATTAATAATATATTTAAGCTAACATTGACTGGCCTAGAAGAAATATACAATATTCGCACCCATTATCAATAAATAACCATTGCTAAAACCTTTACAAGATGCTAATGTTACTAACAGTAAAGAATCACTTAAAATTAAACAAATTACATTTTCTTTGAATACTACCATATTTGATATCGTTGGAAGAAACACGTAAGTCAATATATTAAATATAATACTATAATTTGCAATGCAAATTAGGATTAAAGACAATGAAGAATAACTTCATAAACTTTGACCTTTATTATACCTGAAAGCTCGAGAAAGATTCATTTTTTATTTCTACCTTCGGTCAAAAATCTCGTCATATTGAGTAATGGCTTATTTATGAAAAGATTCTCGTTCTAAAATATTGAGATTATAGCTTCGATTTCCATTTTACATAAAAGGATCAGTGAGGAGTTTTCTTTTGAATGTTTCAATCCTGTCCTAGGCGGAAAATTGTAATGCAAATACTTA
Source organism: Himalopsyche tibetana (assembly GCA_030503985.1). Lineage (NCBI taxonomy): Eukaryota > Metazoa > Arthropoda > Insecta > Trichoptera > Rhyacophilidae > Himalopsyche > Himalopsyche tibetana. The sequence continues at coordinate 1,219,372 of JAPJYX010000006.1, forward strand.
TCCCTAAAACGGGATGTATAATGCGTATACTAAATCAATATGGGGATTGTACAAGCTACCTTTTGTAAGATTTACGTAAAAATTTGATACTCATTCGATATCTATTATACACCTTACTGATTTCGCATTAAATTAATAATGCTTAATACTTCCCATTATGGTTATTCAAACCCAAACTAGGGTCGTACATACATCGGCTGGATTAATCTCCTTGATATACTCGTTTGTCACTATTGTCGCATTTTAAAATAAATAAGGAGCATGGTGTCAGAGCTCATAAAATCTCAATACCAGAAAATAGATCGGTATTAAAATTGACTTTAAAGATCACAATCGGTGTCTAAAGTCAAATTTTTAAATGAATAATATGATACAATTTGAAGAAACCAATCAGCGATCGGTATTTTTAATAGTGTAATAGTATATTTTGCATCTTAAGAATGTGTTATTTTTCACTTAAAACAAATATTCATAGTAATTTATAATTGTTTTGATAATTAAGAAAAAATGTGCTCATATGCTTTTTTGTAATTTTCTCAAAACACGATATTTAGAGAACGAGTAATATTATAATACTAGGCTCCTCAAATATCAGAACTGGTTCCGCTCATGCCAATCATTCTCAACACTAAGATTTTTTAAAAAATTAAATCAAATATGTCACAATGAAGCACAGAATAATAGTCGGTTAGCGTTCTTTGTGGAGATTCATAATATTAAATTAACAATAATTAATACAAACACAATAATCCTTTGTACTTCATTCCACTTTATTTAATATGTCAGGACCAGTTTCGCTCATTTCGAGCATTGTCAACTGATAAGAAATATAATTTAACCATGCTATTTATACAAAATTGAAAAGTTATACACAACAATTGGCATTGAAAAGAAATTGAACATTTTAACTTTGTGTTATTTTAGAATCACTTTAATGTAATTGGCAATTTCTTTTCAATGCCAATTGTTGTGTATAACTTTTCAATTTTGTATAAATAGCATGGTTAAATTATATTTCTTATCAGTTGACAATGCTCGCAATGAGCGAAACCGGTCCTGACATATAAAATAAAGTGGAATGAAGTACAAAGGATTATTGTGTTTTTATTAATATAATGCCTTTCCACCAAGTATTGACAGTGAACACCCTAAAAGTGAAATTAACAATAAGTTGACAAATTAAATAATATATTTTGATATTTGGATGCACGCGATGAATTAAAAAATAAACCATTTGGAATGGTAAAGAAGCACCATAGAGCTTAAATTTAAGAAAAGTAGTGACTGCTGAAATACGTTTGAGAATTAAAAATCGTCAAACAAAGTCTCCCTATAGTTTAGTCTCCAAAATTAGGCCATATAGCAAAAGTATTGTTACTTAAAAACAGCAGTGGACTGCCAATACGTTAACAAATGGCTCACTAAATCTCAAAGCAATTCTTGGTGTTCTATGGAAGGAGTGAATTTTCATGCAATTGCATTACTTCTATGCAATTATATGCAATACTTAAATAAGCAATCGATTGTTACTTATAATATGTAATACATCGTAAACTAATCAATGTAAATGGCTATATATGTACTACTGTGTGAACTGAACCTGTCGTAGATAATATATATGTCAGAAATTGTAGTTATGTACTAATTTGATCTGAGAATTTTGTTTTCTCTTAAATTAACAAAGGACTCATTCAAGCCCCTCTAGCCCACCCTGATTAAAAGAAATTAGCATTTTTAATAACAAATCTATCGATCAAAATTGGTCTTACACTTTATATGAGTATAATAAAAGAGGTTATAAATAATTCATTATTTATTCTGTTAACTTCAAATCTTTGAGACAAATCATATTGTCGCTAAGTGACTATAAAAAATATAAGTATGAAGAATATGAGATGTATTTATTATTATGTGTAGAAAAAACCACGCCAGTATTACGTAGTTACCACATCGCAGTCGGTAATAAACTATATTTAATATCCCGCAACGATCATGAAAGATATTGTTTTCTTTTTTGAGTAAACCAACACACATTTTTTTCCCGAAGTGGTTTACTTTACGATCGAAAATATTTCCTGCTGATAGAATGTCATAAACTTTTTTCGGGGAAGCTGCCACTCGAAAAATGAATTCGATTTTTTATCCGTATAAATGGATGTAAAAATGTCTGCAAAACTACGTAATTTAATATTTTGTCTGAAGCGTGTAGAATTTATTCTGTGTTCATCAAAACATTCGAATTAATATTCGTGAATGTGTTTTTTTTTCAAATTTAAATTAGAGATCTTAGATCTTAGATCTCTTCGCGTCGCGTCGTTTTGGAAAAATCCATGGTTTTGATAGTCTTACATAAAAGGCGGCAATTGACCTGGATCTGGACATGCGCTGCGCATGCTCCAGGAAAGCCTGAAACCCACCTGTCTCGTCTTTCAAACGGATGGATTAAAATATAAATAAATCCATATAATGAGACGCTTAGGTAGTTAGCAAAAATACTGTACGAGAAGGAGAGAATTTTGAAAGACCGTGTACTACATACTTGTATAATACTTACTGTGCATCTAGAAATCTGCTTTAAAATAGATCGAATACTAGATAAAATAACGCAAAAAGAAAGGGTTAGTGGTTGTGATTCATTTTCCCTTCACCCTATTTCAATGCAGTATGTAAAGTTGTAAAGGGTGAAAGCACAACAGATCAAACCTTTCTTTTTCAGAGATGGCTGGATGAGATAGTATTAAAAGAGGGTCACATTATACGTGATTCATTTGATCTATCCTTGATTTTAGTACAGTAATTTATATATTACACTAGCCAAAAAGCGTAGAGGTAGCTAGCAGTTTATTACGATTATTTTTGTAGATATAAAACAATGAATGTATAGGTGAAAGCTCCGGTTTTATTTACTTAAAACTCACGCTATTCCGCTATTTGCGCGCGATTTCTGCCGTCCCATTTCATTTTAGTACATTTAATATCCGCTTTTGTGTTTTTACCTCCCGCCATTTACGTCTGAAATATTCAACATTAACATATTATACATTGAAGGTGTCATAAGTTTTTTTACTAAAATTGAAGACGTACAAGATGATACATTCGAATCAATTTAAAACAAACAAAAAATGATGTCAGGTATTTTTGATTTTTTAATGCTCCCAATTTCACTTTTATCAAACAAATTTCATTACTTTAAAAATGTGCAGTCTGGGTTTCGTTTTACTTTTACACTACAGCTGTTTTGTATCGGTATATTAAGTCATCGTGAATTATTCTCTTTCCAGTTTTCTACTTTTCAAGAGTATCTTTGAATTCAACAAGTTACCAGACGCGACTTATCTCAATATTTTTCCGCTCAAAAAATTCCCCGACACGAAATGGTTGTGTCATATAAATTTTATTTCATTCTACATCACGGCGAGTCATGCATAAACAATATGTTTTTTGTTTTCTTTTTAAACTAGCATAACAAAAAAGACATTCGTTAAATGTAAAATAATGGCTGTGCTCAGTGTGGTATAACAAAACACGAACGAAAAATGATGAATTGTGTGTATTTTTTGCCGAAGATTTTTTTTTGTAATATTAACCATAGACAAAGTAAAGCAAATATTATGTGTCTGTAATAAAAAAAATGTGCAATTAAATCGTCTAGTAGACAGCCGCTAGCTGAAATGTACTACTTTAGAGTGAAATATTCCTGCAAATAATGGTCTAACGATATGTATTTTTTAAAACTGTATATTTTAATTTGAACAATTTACCAATTTATCTAACTGTTGCTTACAAGTTGCGAAATATAGAATAAGCTAATGTGTAGAAAAAAATCTCAACGTAAACAATTGAAAACACCTAACCCTATGGGGATTTCGTTATTTTACAAATTTTAATTTACAAATACTTTCTAAATATCTATTTATTGATAGAAACTATTCGAAAATATTTACGTTAAGGGAGTTAATATGAACAGTAAAATGAGGCAGAAAACGAGAAGGATTGTTTGAAGTGCCTATAATAGTGTTGCTAGTAGGAAGGGTTTATGATTTATATATTATTCAGCAGATAACGTTTTTGTGCAAACCAGAAGTATACTCATGTGGCCTGAGGTAGTTGGATCACGTATTCCCCGGACGTGGTACGGTCAATGGTTTATTAATTTAATGCAACGCTGAACTCGTACGGAACTATTATCCTGAATGCATTTTCAAATGTTCGGATAGCTTTAAAAAAAAGAAGCTTTACCATAATACTAAGCTTTTTATTGATTATTTTTATTTGTAGACGGTTAATATAATTACACTATCAACTGTTCTTCTAATATAATACAAAATATCAACAGATAATTTGTTGTTATTATAGTATGGCATAAACACTGTCTTTGTATATTTCTGTTTCGTTTTTATTTTACTGTCATTCGACGCATAAGTTAAATCAGTTCTAATTAGTATGTATATCGACTTTAGAAAAGCAAAAAGACGTTTTCGGACCCACTGTATCTTCAAAACAGCTTTTTTTCGATAACCAAAATGTATACAAAATTTGAATCGTTCAAACTATGAACATTCTCACAGATTTTGTCACTAACGACCCGGGTTTCGCCTTTCGGCATCTTCAGACATTCAAGTGCACGGATGAACTTGAACTGACGCTTAGTAAATGAAAGTTTCGTGTTTATATAAGAAATAAATGCATCACTGAGTCCAAAGCCATTGCTGGCGAAAAGGATAAGCTCATGGGAATGCCAACAGATTTGAGTAGTAAGTAGTTTCAAGAATTATATTATTTGTTTGTCGGTAAAGGTTTTATGATTATATGATTTTATGATTATATAGGGTATAGAAGTGGAGATGCCGGAAAGTTTAATATTTCATTTCATCCAAAATTTCCTGGAAAAAGAGCTTATGACTGTCCGTATTTGGGTGTAACATTTTTATCCCTTGTTCCTGATTGAACACGTGTCCTTCCGAAATTAAGTGATTAGCAAAATTAGACGTGTCTTTTTTAAATCTAAAAGCTGCCATATGTTCTAAAACTCGGATGTTCAGTGTCCTTTCTGTTTTGCCGATATAAAACTTTGTACAACAAGAGCATTGCAATCTATAAATCCCGGATGTAATGTATTTTATCTTTATTATTAACTAATATTTATTTCTAATATTTAAATTCCACCAAGCACCTTCAGTCGAAATCTTAAATTATATCAAAATGTATACATTTTAATACACGTTCCATCAAAATGATATAACCTAAAAAAGGTGACTTAATATCTAAATTCAGCGTTGAAGATTGACAAAGAAGGACATGTGAAAATTGCTACTAAGAAAAACGTCAATAAAACACCAGTTTATTAGTCTTCGTGCACTTCGAGGTAATATACACCCAATCCTTTTTTACGCGATACATTGGTTCCAGAAATTGACTCGTATAAAAACTTAAATTTCAGATAGTTCGGTAAGTTGGTTCCAAAAATTAAAAATATCGCGTATAAAGTATCAAAAACGTGTTTTTATTGTATAAAAATCGCGTTACAATTAGTAAATTTCGTAAAAAAGAAAACGGTGTCGTTTAATAAAATCGAACGAAAAGAGAACTGGTTGTATATTTTCAATTTCGACTTTAGTCTAAAATTATTAAGAAACGCTTTTTGTACCTCGTGTAAACTTTTTTATGTGTTGGATACGTTCTGTTTGCCATTTCATAGTCGACTATAAAATAAAGGGGATAAATCTTCTGTATTTAAAACATCGTTTTAAAAGTTCCACGTAAACGATTTTTTATGTAATTAATTTCCAATTAAAGCACAACAGGAAAGATACAATATTTTTAATATTATTATACTGGTGTTGAATATGGTTTAGTCCTGATAATTCCTGTATTCTTCATTCAACCAAAGCATCTGTGACAAGAAAAACGACCGAGTTCTCGGGAATCGCTATCCTTTATCCAACACTATGTACTAGATATATATATTACAAGTAGAAAGAAGTACATATGGTACAGATTGTACGATAGTCAGCGGCAATGTTTTTCAAGCAATTGCTGCTCTTGACAAAGAGCTAGTGATTGGAGTAATGACCAAGAAGCGAAGAACGCAAGAGAGAGAAGTAAATAAAAACATAACGACTCTTACAAATAGGTTTTGAAATACAAGGAAGTATTTTATTTAACAGTGATTTATAAACAAACTGACGTGAAGTGTTCAATCTATATGAAATAGTAGATAAATCAGTCAACTTATTTACTCAAACAATTTCTATATTATCTTATTTTTCACCTTGTCTACTTTCAATGTTCCATACAGAATGCATTTGTAATGGCATTTCAACAGTAGTGTTTCTATAACAACTGATAGTTTGTCAGTCTTTATTTAATCCATGTCCGCTCCCATTGTGGAGAATATCTAATGGAGGTATCTCAACATAAGTTTTTATACGAGAACTGTATGTTACTTAGTTGCTCAACCTTTCTTTTTCAAAGAGAGTAAGCAGTAGTGATAGAAGGATAAGGTTAGGGCAGGACAAGTGGTTAACTAATCGCTCTCGCTATGCCCAATTATTAAATGATCGAAAATGGTAGGAAGGAATTTTAAGACATCACAAACACCCATGACTTCGAACAGAAATCGATAAATCGATCGAAAAAATGCTGTTCGTACTGGGACTCGAGCCCGTGAGATCCGGCACGGAAGCCAACAACGCTAACCGCTACGCCATAGGACGTGACTATTTTTTTCAGTCTTGCAAGATGTTTTTTTCTGTAGATTGTAGTTATTTAAGTGGAAATGAGTAATGGTAAGTATTGGATATGGTTAAGGGCGCATTGAATGGAAGGAATGTATCAACTTATAGACGGATAAGTTACTCGACAAAAATTGGTATTTCGATAATATTCATAAATACGATTTACATCCGTATCTTTAATATCAAAAGCATTTTTCAACGAAAAAGTGTTAACAAGCATGAAGGTACCTTTCATGGAATCATCACAATACCAATTAAATAAATATTTTCTTCCTGAAAGCATTGGCGTGTTTTGATCAATTTTAATCAGAAATATTGATAGGTGTCTTTGGAGATTTTAAATAAATAACCCAGATAGAAATTTTTCTCAGAATTCAATAAAGTAAAGCAGATTTCCTTTGTCTTTCTCGGGGTTTTAAGCAGAATTGAAAATTCTCGTGACAAAGCGACTGCAATCCGAATAATGTGCGACCCACGGCTTACAATGAAAGGATTCAGATCTCGTAGAATATCATAGAACTTCTGGTAAAGCACAATAAATGTGCTACGATTTTAGTTGTAAATGTATAGTTATATAGCTCAAAGAATATTTGGCATTATCTGATAGACTGACCTGAAAAATATCGTCGAGATTTTATGACGCTTTATAAAACAAATATCGTACAAAACTAAACGTACTGATATTGTCTCGAAAAAAAAATGACTAAATTAAATTCTTCGCCTTAACAATTAATGAATGCAAATCAATTTAACACGACATCATTTTATTTTTTGCTTGCGCCGAGAATTAATAATATATTGACTGAGAAAAGTAAAAAGCACGTAACCACCACATAATTTTTTTTACAGGGGACACAACAAACGTTTTTAAATGATTTTGGGCCTATAGAATTATGAAATATATACAACCTTAAATCGCACGAAACCTGATTTTTAATTGACTTTACCTAATGTTAATTTAATATGTTTGAAAAAAACCTTTTTTTCTGATCGAAATTTCCACGGGCCCTTCATTTTTTAAACTTAAAAGCAAAGTTTAGATATTAATTCGGTATTTTCAGCTTGCATCTATTTAATATTACGTGTATCAAGTTGTATACATTGTGATTATCGAAAAAAATCTGTTTTGAAAAATCTGTGGGTTACGTTCTTTTCCCTTTCCACAGTCGATATATATATTATATTTCACCATAAAAATGTAAAAAAACAACTCTGTCATGTTTTATAAAAGTTCTATTCCAAGTTTTTTTTGTAAAGAATGAACGTCTAGTTTGTGAAATAATTTAATACGCCACAAGCAATTCCTTTTATTATTCTGACAAGAGTCGATGCTGATTTTGCATGCCTTTCAATTAAGAATAACGAATACGGTAACAATTGAACAATTGACCTCGCTATATATGGAAGAAAATTAAAATAACTGCCAAAAACATATCTTCTTTGTCTCTAATTGATCAACGTATTACTTACGACTTAATGAGGGAAATCAAATTGATCGAAAAACCTTCATTCAGCCATAAATTTTAACACTATTACAACGAAGAAATTGTGTTTTACTCTTAGATAAATCATTTCTCCCAAAGTAATATTCTGGCCTTCTTAGTATATTTAATCGAGCAAAACAATTGAACATGATTTATACGACCCTGTGCATTAAGTCAAGTGGGGTAGATTAAGGTACTTGAAAACTAATTTTTACCCTTATTTGAGTGGTTATCGCAACAATAAAGAACGTAATCTAAATATAATTACCGATTTACGCTTGCTTGTCAGAAAAACTTTCATGTAATTCGTAAGTGTTTATTCAAGCTTTAAAAAATCATATCGAAATGAAATGATTGTTCTAAGATTTAGTTTTTTATAAATGTCAAAATGTCTGCAGCCGAATATTGTTCTATTCATTCAACTTGTGTGCCCACTGGTTCAAATCCCGAACGAACATATCCGTTAGTGATTCTGTATCGAGACGACTCGAAAATTAATTCCAGGGAAATCGACGACTTTTGCCTGTCTCGGTTCCCAGGATATTTAAATTAAACAACTAGACAATTTGAATCGTTCAAACTATGTACATTCTCACAGATTTTGTCACTAACGACCTGGGTTTCGCCTTTCGGCATCTTCAGGCATTCAAGTGCACGGATGAACTTGAACTGACAGTTGACAGTGACTACATAGTTTGAACGATTCAAATTTAATATTGAAATTCCACCAAGCACCTTCAGTCGAAATCTTAAATTAAGCAACTAGAGAGTTGAAATTTGCAATTCTTTTGATAAAATTTGTATAAAGTAAGTTTCATTCATTTAATAAAAATATAGTTTGAGAATCTGTATTCCTTTAGAACCTTTTGACATTTCAGGTGGCAATTGAAGTAGTTAAGATACTTTAAATTCTTCTATTTATTTCTTCACATAAAATATGACCTCGTCTAATGTATTACGATCTCTGGACGTGAAAATTTCCCAGGGCATGATAATTTTATGTCTCGTGTCCCAGGACATGAAAAAAGTCAAATATTCAGAATTTCTAAAATTTACATTTAATATTATATTTTCTTTCTATAAGAATGCGGTGGGTTACGAATCAAGAAGGATTGGGAGAGGAGATCACGAAAGAAAAAATAATTAGATTATTTTTCAATGAAAAACCAGTCTCCATAATTAATGTTTGATATTAACAAGATTGCGGTGCAATAAATTGTTCAAATTGATCCTGAAGCGATGAATGTGAAACCTTCATAAATAATAAAATACCACATCGCTACAATGCCGCTTTCCAATAAAACCACACAAATCGATGGCATAAACATTGCCATATTGATTTTACAGCTTTGCCACTTGTGGTCGTAAAGCGTTTGCCATTCTTGGTGTAAATAAATAATTCACTATGAGAAAGCGATGTTCCCTGTACAATGTTTTCGAGTTATAACAATTAAGGGAAAGAGAGTATAAAACAGTTATATTTTGAAAGAGCCTGCTTCTACCCCAGCCAGTGGTATATGTACTTTATAAAAGGGGTTAATATTTCTGTAAGAGAGCTATATTGGTATGTATACATTTGTATATATAGAACGTAGTAATGTTCAAAAGTATCTGACCCGAAAATGTTACAAGTTAGTTTGAGGACATTTGTAGTGGTAAAGAATTATAATATAAATAAATACAGCCGTTTATAAAATAGGCGAATACATCGAAAAAAAAATGTTATTTTATTTATCTCATTAATAACGTTCAACAGGATACTTTTGGACCATATTAGAACATTAACTGTTATTTTATAATGACTACATCATGCTAGTCATTTTTTTATGTGTAGAATTTCATGTTTTGGTGATTACGGTTAAAAAATAATATCAACGCATCTATTTCATTCGTTTAATATCCGAATTAGCTTATTATATACATAAGTATCACTTATTACATTCATCTATTCTAATATCACGTTACGTATATATATAAAATAATAAATAATCTTTAAGGTATAATAAGGAATTTTAAAATATTCTACTACAAAAAACAAAAGTATAAGAATTTGTTTCTATAAGTTAAAAAAAATCAGTTTTAACTCTCTCCTGAACACGTAGAGTAAACTTGACTTACGCTATGTTAGAATTAAGCTTACGATATCTAGCTAACTGATAGGATACGATTACCTTTTTAAGTAACATACAGCCTTCTTTAATTTAAAATTGTTGGCGTATTCAGTATGACTTATTTCATGGATATGTAAAACTGCATGATTAACGTCAACCATGTATTTTTTAAAGAAACGTATTGTATTGGATTACATTTGATAAGTTTGTTATATAATTGATTTTGTTACAAATTGTATCATAATCAATGAATAAATATTAGGCATTACAGCTAATTCCGACGCGCCAAATATTTTTCAATTGAACGATCATATGAGATAAACTCGATTACAATTTTTCGCAAGTAATTCTAGATCAACTTGAAGCGAATTAACGTAAAAAAAATCAATATCTTTTAATTGAATGCATCTAAATTTGACACTTACCTTACCGGGAATTGTAACCAGACCCAGTTTGTCAGTAGAGCCAAGCTCTTTTTAAATATACCTCAGCTTTATCAATATGAATTCCATGAATTCAGATTACCATGTGTGTGTGAGTACAATTTCGAATACGGCTCTGGCAAAAAAAATATTTCTATGTGTAAATGAGTTGACAGCGATATAATAGTAGCCTAACAGGTTGACTGATTGACTGCCGGTAAAAGGTATCAGACACGTTCAGCAAATTAACAATGTGTCAAATATTTTGGTTTTTATTACATTCATGTGAAAATGTCTCAGATAAACCCCTTTAATTTAACATCTCAAATATTTTGTCGAAAAAACCATTTTATTTACGTTGACTCGATTTACCACTTAACAATATGGAAAAGGGGTTGAAAGCCTACTGCTATCAGTTAAGAGTCCGTTCAATTTCGTTAGCGGATATGATTAGAAAAGAAGATAGACTTTTTTATCGAACTAATAAAAATCTCCGTTTCACCATTTTGATTGCCAGCATGGCCGCTACGGTACTAAAATGAAAAACGGGTCCACTTTTGGCATTTAAAATTTGGCACCGAGTGCCGGCTGTTCCGTCAATTTATTGCCTTTGATTTATCACACGGATTTTACCTTCGCGCCGCACGCAATCAATATTCATATTAAACACGTGGACTTGCTTCATACATATATTTCATGTTGAAAAACATATTGCACCTCTGTTATTATAATCACAATAAGAGTCAAGTATTAATAACTCCAAGAGCCAAAATACAAACAATTATAAACATTTTTTTTTTGTATAATCAAGAGATTCCGAGCCGTGGAGTATTGGTGTTTTCGGTGAAATCGAAGTCGTAAAAAACGGACATTTTAGTAAATAATAAAATACAAATTTTACAATCGGAGTAGGAATTATCTTTAGAGTCACGGTCAACACATTTGTAAATTTTGAGGTAGCGGTATTTTGTCTCGACTCCACAGCCCTGGTAAAATATTTAAAATACCATGATTTGGGTTATTTACTATATCAAAATGTTCTGAGGAATATTCTATTTATCGACATTACATTTGCGATTCTTTATGGCAACTATTTTTATATTTGGTTAATAAAAAAATAACAAGCTTCACGAAGTGTTTATAATTATTAAATTCATTTCACATGAAATTCATATATATGAACAGAAGTTTTTCTACAGCGAGAGCTATTCGAAAAAAAGACGTTGAGCAACTGAGTAACAAACATTTCTCGTAGAAAAACTTTTTTTGAGACTTCTTTCATTACGAGGCAATATGCTCGACACTAGGAGAGTACACGGAATTAAAAAAAAATAGACACCACAGATAACCATGTCTTCAATAAATCGATTGAAAAATTAAGCAACCAAATCTTTTTGAACTTGAATTATAAATTAGTAATACGTTTACTCACTGAATTTTAGAAAAGTATAAAATAAATTATGACTTCTATTTGTACGTGTGATATTATGATAGTTTGCAATAATAGCCATAAAATACTGACCCAATGAATTATTTAAAAAAAAAAAAAAATTCATCGCCAAAATCAAACGAATACCTCGAATGATGTGTAATAAAAGGCAATATAAAAAAATGACAATTTTATGTCTCGTGTTCCTCGACAAGAAAAAACTTCAGAATTCCAAGTAGTTGTCGATCTCAACGTAAGCAGTTGTATTATATTCCCAATTAACAGCTTAACGACCGCACGTTTTTTTTTATAAAATTTCACCTGGCGAAATAAAATTTTGCGATAAATTCGCAAAAATTATAATTTTACTAAATTCACTATTATTTGTAAGCAAATTGAGATATCTTTACAAAATTTAATTTTCTTAGCTTCCAGATACTTCACCTATACGCATATATGTGTCCGCCGGCCAGCAACCTTTGTTTATCATAGACTCAAATACGCGTCCACGGTCGCTAAGCTGTTAATATACATTGCAAATCATTTAATCATAACGACGTGGGTGTTATTCGTGATGACAATTCATTATCGTTGACATATTGTGATACAGATTTCTTCTTATACTTCGTCGTAAACTATTTATTATATTATGCAAATATCGTGTTATGGTTTCAATTTCTTTGGCACGACGAAAGCTTTTTTACTGCAGAGAAAAATATGGTGTCATTTCGGAAAGCATTTATCAAACTCTCAACTCGCGTAAAAAATATCGCCGGTAAAAATAGACGCCGTCATGTTTACCTTGAGAGATCAATAGTTTGAAGTTTTTTGAAAATAAATATTCTCACACAAAATGTATGTGATATGTTTCTATTATTCTATATTCGTTCTATAGCAGGTGGTCAATGTGTAACAAGATGGATAAATAGCTAGAAAATAATCTATTGACTTTTAAACAGAAATGCAGATTTATATCCCAAGTTAAATATGAATCTTTCAAATCAGTTTTTATCACTATCGGATGAGTTATGCTAACGCGTCTTAAAGCGTTTATGTATGAATGAACTCGATCTGAAAGTAAGTAAACACTATTTTTTTTAAACCATGTCCGCTCCCATTGTGGAGCATATGGACTCCTAATGGAGTTTATCTCAACAGAAGTGTTTCTACGAGAACTGCTTGTTACTCAGTTGCTCAACCTCTCTTTTTTTTTCAAAGAGAGTAGGGATAGAAGAATAGGGCTAGGACAGGATTAGTGGTAAGCTAATCGCTCTCGGTACGCCCCGTTCATAGGATAGGATGGGTGAAAGGAGGGAATTCAAGACATCACATACATCCATGCCTTTGAACAGAAATTCATAAATCGATTGAAAAATCAATTTATAAAAACTGTCCGTACCGGTATTTGAACCCGAGCCCTCCGTAGCCGAAGCCAACAACATTAACCACTCGACCACACAGGGGACATTACTACATACATTTTATTTATCACGTCCGCTCCTGATTTGAAGCATATGGCCTCCCAATGAAAGTATCTCAAGATAAGTTTTTCTACAAGAACTGCTTATAACTCAGTGGCTCAAACTGTTTTTTTTTAATGAAACACAAAATATATATAATAAAAAAGACTTCATTAAATTCTAACACATTTGACGTGTCTAACGATGAAAGCGATTTATGTCCACTCTCTCATAAAAGTCACTGTGTATAATCAAGTAGCGATAAATAGTAGTATTTTTTCCTAATTAAAATACACATGCTTAACTTTTTTCCATGATATTTTATCCCAGACAGCTATTTTTTCAAATAACACGGTTTTTAAATTCGGAGAACCATTCTTCAATTTTTCTATATACATACATATAAAACTTTTATATACAGTTTTTTTCGGAACGTTTATATCGTGTAAATAGTTAGTTAATTTGTATTTCAACAGTCTCAACCCCCTTTAATTAGACCCTGAAAACTCATTGTGGATGGAGTGAAGCAAATTGTAAGTTTATATCCAACCCCATACGTACTCTTAATTAAAAAAAGTAGTCTTTAAAGTCCTTCAATTTTCGACAATGTCGATCAGCAAAGAAAATAAATATTTGTTTAAGCAAGTAGTCTAGAATCATAGTAGTTTAAATTTGATTGCTCATTGATCACGCTTTCGCGTTGGCTGTCTTATGGCGCCTATATAGCTCACGGATAAAAGCTTTATTGATTGTTTTTTCGTATTTAAAATACTGAAGTTATTTAGTAAAGCTGTATGTTCCAGAAAAAAAGTAGTAAAGTAAAGATATTAATGGCGTATTATATGACATAACGTGCCTAAGCGATCAGGTTACCGTCTGAAAATATTCATCATGAAAACAAACAAAAACCCGGAACTTTTCTAATTGAATTTGGCGGGGATCGTGTTTAATAATTCGAAGGCTTCGACAGTGAGCTGGCCTTTAGCCAAAAATAGTTTTTACAGCCGGCGGAATTGTGCTGATAATTCCGGAACATAATAAAACGCAACGGATATTGGAGTGTTTGCGGCGAAAAAAACACGGTCGAACTTTCGCCAAAATACCCCACTATCGGAACGATCTTAATTAAATTTTGAATGATACCATTTTTATTCGACGAGACTTAATCAAATGTTCAATCAGACGCGAGACTTGATTTGAATAAATGAAGCGCTTAATATTTTTAATTTAATATTTAACATTTTAATCTCAATTGAAAAGCTTAAATATTAAATCAAATATTACAATTTATGCCAAAATTGCAGCGAGTGCTTCAAGACTTGCCATTCATAACCTTGCCTTATTCTAACTCTCCCGTTAATGTGTAACAATCAGTAATAAATATGTATGCACATAAAACACTCACATCGACATCGAAAAAAAGTTTTTTTTGCCGTTATAGCGAAACATTTTAGGCCGAAAATCGAAAACATGCCTTAATTGAAGAGGGCCGTTATAGCGAAATTCCGTATAAAGAGCGGCCGTATAGCGAGGTATGAGTGTACTTAATTTAGGATTAAAATAATAAAAATACAAATAAGCATACATCAATCACTGTCAGAAAATATTCGGTTCCAATGATGGATTTTAAAGATCCGTAGAATGACCAGGAGCATTATCAATAAGCAAACACTCAAATCATCATTTCACAAGCTCTGTATTTGTGTGACAAATCACTTTTTGAATGTTTGCTCCGCATTAAATGTTGTAAAACGTTATTTATAGTAAACCAAGTATTATATAACTAATAACGGTGTATCAGACAATGTCAAATCCATGGTGCAGTGGTCTACGTCGTTGGTTTCCGTGACGGATCTTACGAGATCAAATCCCTGTAAAAATAGATTTTTTCAATGTTTTTGTGATATATAAATATTCCCTTCCACTCTTCGAGTAGCGAGAGTGATTAGGCTATCGCTAGTCTTGTTCTGTCTATATTATTTATATCCCTACTCTGGAAATAAAATATAGGTTCCGCAACTGAATAAACTTTGGTTGACATACCAGCCAATATGAGCCAATATGTTAAACACTGGAAACGGACATGGATTAAGAAAAATAGGAATATTAATATGAATAATATATAAATATATTTGTGATTAGTAAAATCGGCCATGATCCTATTAAATAAATTTGAAATTAGTACAAAATAGTAGTATTTCTTTAATAAGTAAACTAGGTTCAATCAGTAGCTTGTGGTCTAGCGTGCGGTAGATAAGGCGCATGCCTTAAGATTGTAAAACAATTCTTAAGAATAAATATATTTTTATCATTTTTCTACATAATTAAGAAACGAAATCACTAAAAAAAACAGCAATAAGCAACCACACTGAACGAGTACACAAAGCGTATATTCGTTAGGCGCAGCAATCTTTCGAATTCCATACAAAGTTTCCATGACTGTTCGCAGCGCAAAATAAATAAATACATAATATGTATTAAATTTGAATCGTTCAAACTATGTACATTCTCACAGATTTTGTCACTAACGACCTGGGTTTCGCCTTTCGACATCTTCAGGCGTTCAAGTGCACGGATGAACTTGAACTGACGCTTAGTAAATAAATGTTTCGTGTTTATATAAGAAATACATGTATCATTCAGTTTAAAGCCATTGCTGGCGAAAAGGATAAGCTCATGGGAATGTCCAGAGATTTGAGTAGTAAGTAGTTTCAAGAATTATATTTATTTGTTTGTCGGCAAAGGTTTTATGATTATATTTATATAGGGTATAGAAGTGGAGATCCCGGAAGGTTTAATATTTCATTTAAAATCGGAAAAAAAGACACGTCTACTTTTGCTAATCACTTAATTTCGGAAGGACACGTGTTCAATCAGGAACAAGGGATAAAAATGTTACACCCAAATACGGACAGTCATGAGCTCTTTTTCCAGGAAATTTTGGAAATAAATAGAGCACAGTTGCATAGTCTTCCGATTTTAAATGAAATATTAAACCTTCCGGGATCTCCACTTCTATACCCTATATAAATATAATGATAAAACCTTTGCCGACAAACAAATAAATATAATTCTTGAAACTACTTACTACTCAAATCTGTGGGCATTCCCATGAGCTTATCCTTTTCGCCAGCAATGGCTTTAAACTCAATGATACGTTTATTTCTTATATAAACACGAAACATTTATTTACTAAGCGTCAGTTCAAGTTCATCCATGCACTTGAACGCCTGAAGATGCCGAAAGGTGAAACCCGGGTCGTTAGTAACAAAATCTGTGAAAATGTACATAGTTTGAACGATTCAAATTTAATATTGAAATTCCACCAAGCAACTTCAGTCGAAATCTTAAATTACATAATATGTATGTTTATTAACCGTTTGAATACCGCGCAAGTAAATCATTAATATGTCCCAGAGATACTGCGTGTTTTTGGGAAAAATAATTTTGCCTAATATACACTCGAATTCGATATTTTAAAAAACTATATTGACTCAGTATAGATGGCACTAAACATATTCATCAAAATATTGCTTATATTCTATTAGAATACTAAGTATTTGATTTTTTAAATGTCTTGCACATCCGTGTTCGCTTGCATATGTTCCGGACACCTGTGTCCGCTTGGGATCCAAGTGGTTTTAAATAAAGAGAATAACTGTAGTAATATAATTTTGGTTGTCCCCTTCTGACTCCATGCCCTGTTTTTAAAGCTACACTACGTTACTGTGTTTTTTTAGCATAATAAAATGGTTTGTTGGAATTTTATATCGTAAAAAAGTGTTATAACGATAATAAAATATATTGGTAGACGAAATCAAGTTTTTTTAGATCTGGCAAGTGTGTCATTTTTAGTTTTCAAATGTGTATTTTTTTAACCTTGGAAGTAAAAATAAATTTAAGCAATTTTCTATGTTTACACAAGATTCACTTGGTCACTTCCCAATATTATATATTATTTCACTTCGGGGAATGAATAATACTTACTTTAATTTCAAATGCAGTAAATATTTGAAATCTTTTTTTTCTGTGTATTTAATACGGAAGATGTTATAAAAGTAGTAAAAAGAAAACCATCGTTTTCTACTATATTGTCTTTGTTAATTAAAATTACACACCTAATGTGTCTCTATAAAAAAATTCAAACTTATTCACATGGTATATGGATTTTAACAGTGGCGGTTTTAGGTACTGGGCTAGGTGGGCTAAGCCCGACCTGAATTTTTCACCCAAAATGTGTAGAAAAAAAACTTTAGATGGCTGAATAAAAATGAACAGCAATTCGGCCGCTGGACAAAATAAATACATTTGTATTTACGGAAACGTCATCTAAACTCACACGACTGTGCTTCCAAATATCAGGCTACTGTCAAACGTTGGGGACTAGATCGAATTAGCCCATGCCCCATACATTCAAACACAAATAAAAATCTCGCTGTATTGTATGACAGTGACAGGTATTGT
The DNA here is from genome assembly GCA_030503985.1 of Himalopsyche tibetana. Classification (NCBI taxonomy): domain Eukaryota; kingdom Metazoa; phylum Arthropoda; class Insecta; order Trichoptera; family Rhyacophilidae; genus Himalopsyche; species Himalopsyche tibetana. The sequence continues at coordinate 1,237,479 of JAPJYX010000006.1, forward strand.
CTCTCAGTGACAGTTCCGTATGGCTTTTTGTACTGGTTAGTTCACTTTGAAAGAGACGAATTTAAGGTCCAGTATTATTATTTTATTATTTCTCATTTACATTAGCATTGATTTTATTATGTAATAATTTATGATTTGCAGTAGTTTCGTAGTATTTGTTAATTTGCTTGTAGATTCATGTATAGGGTGAAGTGGAAACATACACAATTTCGTAAATAGTACACAATGCTAAACTTTTCTCTAGCCCAACCAAGATTTTAGTTCAGGAACCGCCACTGATATGGAATATGAAAGAAAAATGTATCAACGTCTACAGAAAATAATGGAATATTTTTTATTTTAAATTAATTTTTATTTTTTAATTATTTTTTTCGATCAGTTTATCGATTTCTATTCGAATGTATGGGTATGTGTGATGTCTAAAAACTACCTCCCACCCTTCAGATCCTGTAATAAACTGGATGGTAGCGATAAAGATTAGTTAACCACTATTCCTGTCCTGGCTTTATCCTTCTATAACTACTACTCTCTTTGGAAAAAAATGTTGAGCGATTGAGTTACAAACAGTTTTCGTTTGAAAGACTTCTGTCAAGATACATCCTCCATATTTGGAGCGGACATGACATATAATTAAAAAATAGCATTACAGGTAATACCAATGCGCTAAATATTTTGAAGCAGATCTATAGAGTAGAAATGATGACGATATCGTACAATAGATGATATGGTTTCACAAAACGTAGTAATATTATTGAAATAAAAATAGTTTCAAACAAGTTACGTTAGTTTTATTGTTTAGATTTAAATTGGTAATAATATGTTGAAACCAACGTTCCCTCTAATTTTTCTATTTTGTGTGCGCACCATCAATTTCTGTGAGTAGTAAATTTTCAGTAAAATAAAAAATGTACGCAAATATAAAAATTTGGTGAAACAAACTTATTTTTACAATATTTCTATGTGCAGCCTTGTGCGGGGATAAAAAATGTGTGCGGGCATATTTTGGGAGGAGTGAGCGCGCACACGCGCACACCTTAGTGAGAACATTGGTTGAAACACTTCAATAACCATTTTATTAGTATTTATTCAAATTTAAATGAATTTACAATATTCAGTAGGTATTAAATTTGATAAACTTCTTACGTGCAAAAGTTACGTAGATAACTAATGACTATTTCAAGGGGTATTAAGCTGTGTAAGCCTTTAGAATTAACTAATAAATATTTCTTTGAAATTTACTGTTACATAAACGTCACCGATTTTGGTGTCTAAGCAGGAAAGTTCTTAAGTTTCACACCAATGATGGGTTCACAATTATTGGTTAAATTTTAAATATTGGTTAAATTTTTTTTTTTAAAAAAAGGTACTATGGCAGTGATGGGCCAGTGGCGTAGCTAGGATTTTGGGGACCTTAATACATAGTTAAACGAAAAATTCTGGAAACCAACAATGCGGTAAACCATCAAATAATACTAAAATAAACGTTTAATTTTTAGAAAACATATTTATTTATTTCACTTTTTTTAAGTATTGACACGGTAGGGTTTATTGGCACCCGCTTCCACTAGCACTTTTGTGATGAAAACTGTCAGGATTAAAAAAAAAGGTGTAGTTAAATTAATTGTGTTTGAATTTTGTTATCAGGTAACCCGTAATATCAATTGCTTATTGTTAATGGCCTTAAATGGTAACATTGTTTTTCGATACCGATGTGATTTTTGTTTCTTTCTTTCTTGCTCTTTGGGACACAAACCGCACATGACGTGAACGTGGTTCCAGAGACCTTTAGTTGTAAATTCACTTGCAGTTTTTTTTATTTTGTGATTTTGTTTTTTTTTTCCGAGATGAAAGAAATAATATTTTTTCATTTCGACGAAAATTAAATTCCATTTTGTTCTCTGCGCAGAGTTTAACATCATTTTTTTTACATTTATAAAATCGTGTAAGCAAGGTAGGTTGTATAATAGTTATTGTGTATTGTAATAATTCAAAAAATTGTTTGTTAAATATTGTATGTAATTGATTCGGTGATTGCATGTTCCTTAAATAAACGTTTTCGTAACAGTCGAGCGATGATGTCATTTCATTTCTACCTACCTGCTAACGCCAAGTATATACCAGCGGTATCTGTCTTAATGGCTTTTTTTAGTGGGGATTTATTCTTGGGGTTTAACATCGTAAAAATTTCTCACAATAAATGAAACTCGCTTGAAAATAAATTATGAGTAATGTATATAGGTTTTTTTAATTGATTTATACATACAAAGTAGAATATTTGCTTTTTGTCGGTTAAATTTTAACATATAACATTCAAAATCGCATACTGTTTTCAGTTAACTCTTTTTGCTATATCAATTCGTTTTTCTCTTGGATTTTCTCAACGTCTTGAATTGTTTTCAGTTTTTCAGCTAGAGTTCTAGTTTTCTTCATTTTATAGATTTTTAGTTAAACGAAAACTGTTTTTTTGCTTAGTCGATCAACCTTTATTTTTGAGAAAGTAATGAAAAAAAGACTAGGACAGAAGGAATGGTTAATTAATCGCTCTCGCTACTGTCCGTTTTTACAATCTTATGGATGTTAAGAAATTTCGGTATCACCGACATCTATGCTCATTGGACACAAATCTATATATCAGAAAATTGTACATTGAAACAAAATATATAATACAAAAGCAACGATTCCTACCGCTTGGACAAAGGTCCGGAGATTAAGAATATAACTAATAATTGAAACATTCATTTCTACAAAAGAACTTGTACTCATTAATATTATCGTTAATTAAAGTGATTTATTATCTTGCTATAATTGTTGCGGCGCAATAATTGTAGTAACTTTCATGAACGAAAAGAAAGCTCGAACAGAAAGATCTTTGCAACAGAAAATTACCAAGAAATTTTCTTCGAAGCTCCATTAGAGTATAAACTTTAACTAGTTTATTAGAATAAAGCCTTAACTAGCGGAAATTTTTAATTATTAAACCATTAATTCTCTTTAAAAGATAGAGAGAATTATAAAATGATGCTCGCTTAAAAATAACAAACCAGTAATTATAAATTATTATAATTACTGGTTTGTATATAAGTATTGTACGATACGTGAAATATAGGTCATGTTTTATTTTGCATAATTCATGAAAAATATACATACAAGTGAAAAATAAATAGTCGGACGGTTTTGTGCTTTCAATATCATAATATATACTATATGTGGGTCATTGTTAATCATTTTTTAAACTTGTGTCCTCGTGACGTCAAAATACATCAAATTGAAATGTTGTTTTTAATTAAGTGTTACTGTTTTTAAACCCTTATCATTTGGAAAAGTACACGAAATTATAAATGTCTTTAAAAACGCTTGATTAGAATAGAAAAGTGTTTTTGAATCTTTGAACTATTGAAAATTCTTCTATTTTATAAATTAATTGTAATATGAATAAATTTGACAACATTTTTATTCAAGTGATTGTAATAATTCTTAACGTTATTATCAGACCAATTTTACAGTCAGATTTTTAACCTTTAACGCTCGAATTGTTTTTCGTATGTGCATACCGGCAACTCGACGGTTTTTGTACGCAAAAATCATATTTGCACTATGAAAAATTTATAAAGTAAAAAAAAGTATATAAAAAAACATTATTTCTGAATAATAGATATATAATAAATAAAACGTACTTATTTTAATTTTATTTGTATTTCTTCATCGTGTGGTATTTCATATAGCAATCGGCAATATGCAATCCTGCCTTATTCACGCAGATCTCGCAGAATATTTGTGTTTTCGATCTCCCACCTGATTTTTTTTCTATTTGAGCATACTGCAGTGTCCTTCTTAGCCCCAGAACCCAGGATCTGTAACTTATTCTTATATTAAAATTATCGCTTAATTAATGCTGGCGTCGCAAGACTCAGATAACAACTGTTGTTGAAATTATGCACTCTCGATTTTGTTGGCGACTTGTTTCTCAGATTAATGTAATAAACTATTATTATTCATTGTAATTTCATTGAAATCGCAATATGATAATAGCTAAAAATGCTTAAAATTTACCTTATGGGTATGCCGCCGTAGCGGCGGCTCTCGAGTAACACGACAAACTTCCAATGCCTTCGATATGGCAGCACTCGAGTGGTAAGGGTAAAATAACAAAAAAAATGCCGTTTCCATCCCACATTCATTTAATCAGGAGTGACTGGTTTCACTCATTACGAGCATTTTGAATTGATTAGAATACATGTTAATACAGCCACTGCAGTACTTCTATCAAATCGTTAAGTTCGTCTTTATTTTAGAACAAATAGCTATTCTTAAAGAGACCATTCAGTAAAATACTCATTATTTTTAAATAAAAGAGTTGCATCACTACAATCAACATCAACAAAATATCACCAAATATCAATACAGATAATGCTTAGTATCTTATTATGATTGCTGTTTTGTTCAATCATCTATAGATATTTAAATGACGTCTACGACATGAATATTTTGTAACAGCTATTAGTATTCTCCATATCGGTCGCAACTAGGGCCTCCAATCCTGGGATCCAGTCTAATTCTGCGATCCCGAAATCCCGGGATAGTGACAGTACTAATCCCGGGATTGAGAAAATTAGAGAAAGTTGAGCGAGGGCTAAAAAAATAAAATAAAAGAAGATTCCGGAAATTCTTGGATTTTTAAAATTGCATAGAGTTAAAAAAGAAAAAAGATTTCACGTCGTTTCATTTTGAGAAATCCGTGAATTCTTGAGTTTTTGGATTCAAAATTCTTGGAAGAGCTAAAAGAGGGTCCCACGGTGCTTTATTTTGAGAAATCCGTAAATTCCTGGGATTTTTTATTAAAAATTCTTGGAAGAGCTAAAAAAAGGGTTCCACGGTGTTTCATTTTAGGAAATCCGTATGTTCCTGAGTTTTTGACAAAAAATGTTTAAAAAATCCCAAGACTTCAGCAAAAAATTCTCAATCCCATACATCAAAATTTATACACGATCGTATGGGTTTGGAAAAATTGTCAATCCCGGGATCACAAATTGTCCGGCGTTGGATGCCCTACTTGCAACTTGCATTAAGCAAATATGCAAATATTTTTGTGATATTTTGCAACACTACACAGTAAAAAAGTATTTGAACGATATTTTTGATAAATTTACAGAGCTTGCTTTGTGTGAATTCGTATTGAATATGATGCAATGATGTTTTTGCATGTCTCTTTGTGTGACAAATGTGACGAATGTTTCTTCATTCCTTATCATGTTATACATATTAAAAAAAATGGTGGATGGCTTTTCTTTCTTTTATTTATCTCCTATGCCAGGGATGGCGAACCTTTTTGGGGCCACGTGCCAAAAATCCTCAAATATTATTTCTCGATTGCGTGGCGTGCCCAAGCAGTAAAAAAATAACAAAATAGAAAAAATATTTTTTTTTTCTGAATTTTATTTACAAGCTTAAAAATTACAATTACAACGGCAACAACATTTGAAAATTAATAAAACGGAATAAATAAATAATTAAAGATTATTTAATCAAAATTTTGATTTTTAAACTTAAAAAATATATTTTTTTAACTTGGAAATCGTTAGCGTGCCATCCAAATTCTCAAACGTGCCACCTCGGGCACGCGTGCCATAGGTTCGCCATCCCTGTCCTATGAGATTATATTTTTCAATTAATTTTCACCTATTAAGAATAAATTCCTTCTTCTCTAAATTACTGACAATTAAGAGTTTAATGAATGAATTGGAATTTATTTAGTAGAAATCAATTGCAATGAGGTGAAAAAATATCAAAGTATTTTAGTTCTACAAATATTATTTTATAAAAATTTAGTTCTGGCGAAGGCATAAGCCAAAGAAGCTATCAACCATATACATATACGATAATTTTCCATAATAAGGATATATAAATTATGAGTCTATCACTGGAAAAAAACCCAAAAAGAGGTGTGACAATATTACGTTATAAAGCTAAGTTAATTGAATTTTTATTGAATGAATTTAAAATATTATAAAATCGAAAAGATGAATTTTAAAATTGGAACCGATAACAAACAAAAGCCTGCTCAGCCGTTCCAAACCTATTAAAAGGGTCGCATAGAGTTGCCAGGGTTATAAATTAATAGGACCCTGTGTATAGAATGATTTACGGAAAGGTTTATATTAGTGTTGTCAGCGTGGAGAAGACATATTCGGCGAATTAAATTACGTGTGCATCATTTGCTCGAATAAACGCTACCGTTGGCCATATATGGAATAACCTAATAAGATTTAGCTGTCAGTTGAATATATGCGAGAACAGCATTGTTGGTGTATTATGCAATCGCTCTGTGGGACGAAAGGTCAAGAGCACCAAAGTGAATAAAGAAAATTTAAAACTGTCATTTAATCTTGTATCTCGTCTATTACAATGGCGTAAATTTTGTTGTGTGTTAAATGTTGTAGGAAATTGATGATTGTTAAATTATCATACTGGATGACTAAAAATGCGTTCGTTGACAAGATAATAATAGCAAATTAAATTACAGCTGTAAAACTATTTTCTGGCTGCGTGGGGTTGAGTGGTCAACGTGCTGGTTTCGGTTACGTAAGTCACGGGTTCAAATCTCAGTTTTTATAAATAGATTTTTAATTGGTTTATGAATTTTTGTCTAAAAATGGGGCGTAGCGAGAGCGATCAGGTAACCACTAGTTCTGTCATATCCTGAACCTTCTATTCTTTAATTTCATTGGAAAAAAGATGTAGTGTAAATGAGTAACAAGCAGTTTTTGTATAAATAATTCTGTTGAAATAATTTCCATTAAGAGTCTACATGGTCCACATTGCGAGCGGATTGGAATAAAGCAAAAAACATTTGCGAGATGTACGAAAAAGAAATATTTACTTCCAGTTTTCACAATGATAAATTAAATAACTGTAGGCCATTTTTCAAATGCTAATTTAGACAGATTAACATTTTGAGAAACTGAATTTGGCAGAGCGAGAATTTTTTATGTTTCTGCCTAATTGACAAGCAACATTTTATGCGCTCGTGGTGGGCTGGATTCATTTATCGTACTTAAGAATTTATAATATGAATGACTTTTTTTGCAAGAATACCTACGTGCTTGCTGTGAGCCAAAGTAATCATAATAATGGACTGAAATTTGTTTTTCAACTAGCATGATTTTTTATTTACAATATGGGCGATGTTTTACGCGGTTAAATCAATCGAGAAATTTTTGAGTTTTTTTTGCATTTTAAAACATTTGATACTAATATTGTATATAGTTGATATTCTGCCAGAAAATTTTATTACCATATTATAAGATAATCGCCTTTTTTAAATATCATGAAGCAAACTGAAATGTAATAAGGAGGCAGACAATATAACAAATACAAAAATAATTGACCAAAAATTTTAGAGCTCAAGAACCTTAAGTCACCTAAAAGAAAGTTAAGGATTTCTAAAAATATCAACGTATTTTAGTTCTACAGTTTTTAATAATTTTTATGCGTTGATAGCTATTTCGGCTTTCGCCATCGTTAGAACTATGTTTAAACTTATATTTTTTCAGCTATATTGCTATATATACTTAATAATAATATACTTAAGGATTTCTGTTCGCAGCTATGCAGTAGCGGGCGGTCAATGTGGCATTTGATCAATGCACCCCTTGTATATGCAGGGGCGGGTATATTTCATGAAATAATATTCAAAAATAACATTAATACCATTACCTCATTTTAAATTCAATAAAATAAAATTTAAAATTAAATATTATTTTTTTTCTAAAATATTTATAGACAATAAATACATAAAGAATTTAAAATGAGTGAATGGTATAAATGTTATGTTTGAATATTATTTCATGAAATATAATCGCCCCTGCATATACAAGGGGTGCATTGATCGACTGCCACATTGACCGGCCGCCACTGAAGGTATGTATGGATGCATATATGTGATGCCTTGAATTTCCTCCAACGCATCCTATCTTAGAATGGAAGTAACGAGAATTGATTAGATCACCACAAGTCTTGTCCTAGTTCTGTCTTTAAATCTCTATTTTATTTGAAAAAAATGAGAGGTTGAGCAACTGAATAAAAAGCAGTTCTCGTCAAAACACTTCTGTTGAGATAAATTCTACTATGAGTATATATGCTCTACGCTGGGAGCAGACGTGGTTAAACAAATCATTTTTTTTTAATTCTGTATTTATTTCATAATGATCGAGACCGATTTTCATTTTCGACAAAACACGATCCGGGAAATTTCGGAATTACATTTTTTTTACACCTTACAATTTTACCTTAGTGAGGTGTAAAATTAAACAAAATATTTGGCTTGTCTTTGATCCAGTGTATGTTTGTTATATATGTATTTAGTTGACTTTCAGCATTTAAGATGATTTAGCTGATTTCAGCGGTCGTGATCATTTGATAAAATTGTCAAGTCTATTATAACAATATAATATATTTGTGCTTTATTTTAATTTAAAAAAAATCCTAAGTATTTTATCCGCCGATTAAATTGATTATTGTTGTACCAACGAGAACTTTCGAATGACCCCCACAATTAAATCGGTACCCGCTCGAACCGTAACCCCTCGCTTCCTATTATTCCGCAAGTGGTTACTTATGGGTTGTGAAATATTATCTACGAGTCTCACGAAAGTAATAATTTTTAATTATAATGAGTAATATTGCGACATAACATTTAATGGTGGGGCCAAATTAATTAAATATTATCATGTTCTACGCGAATTAATTACACAAAACAAGTCGCGATTCTCATCTGCCGTCCTGAATCGTTAAAAAACTTATAATTACTTTCTTAAGTACGTGTAATGAAACGCCAAGTAATAAATTTTTGTCGCTGAAAGAGCTGTTAACTTATTTCTTTGTTGTATAAATAAAGCATTGTCGTGACATTATAAAAACATTTCTTTATTACCAAAGTTAATAAATTGTATCATTGTCTTAAACAAAACTTGTGAATACTTAAAACACGAAAGTGGATAAATATTTTAGAAGCTTTTGTATTACGATTAGGGTTTGTACAAAAACTGACTTTTCAAAAACCTGTTTTCGAATTCCAATATATCCTAAAACTCAGCTTAATCCGGTTTTAGAAATTACACAAAAATTTCATTTCATAAAATTTATTTATTTTAAACAATGTTACAAGTGTGTAAGAGTGTTAATTATACATGTTTTATTAATAATCGAGAATAGTATCAAAGTAATGATGAACTTGAGCGCCTGAAGATGCTGAAAGTGACAAAACTTGTGTGAATGTACATAATTTGAACGATTCAAATTAAATATTGAAGTCCCATCAAACACCTTCAGTCGATTAAATAAATATAATATGTTCAATGGATTCATTTATGTACACTCACCATTAAAATATATATTTTATCTCTTTTTATTTGTAATCAAAACGGTTTCAAGTGAAAATACAAACAGTTTTGGTGGAATAATAAAAAAAATAATGATATCAATTCTTGTAATTAATATTAGAGACCGGGGACTATATTGAGAAAACCGGAATTTCAAATATTTTTTTACGAAAACCGACAAGCCTTCAGAATAAATCTTTCAATGTGAATATTACTTTAATTGAACAACCAACACAAATTTATAATTTAAGTTGCGTAACACTAAATATAAATTGATAATATATAATAATTTTTATCTTTTTTCCAGAATTCCTGAGAAAACAAATAATAAAGCGTCATATATATGGGAGAGGAAAAAGTCATTAAGCCTTAAATTTGTACTTTCTATGAAAGTCAAAACAATAATAAAGATAATATAATTATTTCTTAGAGGTGATAGCAGTGTCACAGTGATTCATGGTGGAATACAAGAATTATACATTTTAATTATATATCATAAATTAATTTAAACAAAATTATCACTAAGTCTATCGATAATATTAAGATTAACCTTATAACGTTATATGTAATAAAAATATAATAAAAAATGTTTTGTTTACACGAGGCGTTTTTCGACTAGTTTCCTTTCTCCTTTACCCATATATGAATTGAATCGTGTATTTCGAAAACGTTACGAGTCACACATTTGTAATTGTTCAGGAGAGTGAAAAAATATATGTTTCCTGTAAAATTTATAATGTAAAATATTTCATGTTATATGTAAACATATATTAAGTCTTATATTCAATCTAAAAACTGATTTTTTTCTATCAAGTTTATATATTTTTTTATTAAATCCACTTTTTCTAATGTGCACTGGTTACTTTTTCGAAATACATGCATTTTTGCAATGCTCTAAAATGCGTTTATAACATACATACATATCGACTATGGAAAAGAATAAGGCTAACTCAGAACTAGTGTTTAACTAATCACTCTCGCTACACCCAGTTATTAAAGGGTTGGAACGGTGAGAGGGAATTTTTAGACATCACAAACACCCATGCCTCTGAACAGAAATCGATTGAAAAATGTCGTTCGTACTAGGAATCGGGCCCGTGAGATTCGGCATGGTAGCCCACAACGCTTACAGCTGTGCCATAAGACCCGATTAATTTAATACCGACGTGTTAAATTAATTATATTTTACCGGCTGCAGCATACACATAATGGGTGGTGGTGTGATACTCAACAACCAACTTGTAATTATATTTTATCCTAATTATCTAAAAAGTTATATATATTTTTTAAATGGATCTCTACGATTTTATAAAATTAATCATGAAACGGTTAATTAAAATCATACAATTTTCTTTACGCTGGGTTAAATAAATTTGGCAACTGTGCCGCTTTAATAATGTTATAAAGATTTCCCGGAGACAATACAAGATAGTGGAAAAAGTGCTTTTCCATTTGAGTGATTTATAATGGCATGACATTTGCCATAATGCGGGTCTCCCAAACAGTATTAAGCAGATCATACATCATTTGAGGGTGCTCTGTTTCACTGAAAGCTTAAACACAAAAATATTGGATAGCCCAGAAGATGAGAGTGATGAATCTTCATATGTTGAATAACAATCGGCGATATATGTAACTATGGACTAGTCTTCTTCATTATAATCTGTGACGTCATTCTGATTCCAGTCAATTCCACCTGAGTAGAGACTCAAATTACGCGACATCTCAACTTCTTGAGTATCGAGTAGTAAAATTTTAAAATACCCGATTATAGTCGAGTAGTTTCAGATGTACCAAAATATATATTATTAATTCAAATCTGTGTATATAAATAGATAAATAAGCTTATTTAAATTCATTAATACATTTATTTTAACTCATAAAACATATATCATAACAAAATAGAGAATTAAACATTTTAAATTTTAAATTGGTTCGAAGTTTTGTTTTTATAATTCCTGCAGTAGAAAAAACTCTCTCTGCTGCTGTGGACTTATATAGTTAACAATGAATTAAATAGTGCATCTAGTTTTTCTGTCCACTGTTTAAATGATTCCAACTATAATCTTCGCAACGCAACGGTTAAACATTATTTATAATAATAAGATTTGGAAATAAATCGTCATTTATAAATTGCTTGAGGACGAGTGACGAATTGACCCTGACCATAACCATTGACCCTGACCTCGAGTATGCCGATAACGATGTCATTATTCAAGAGACAATAGGCAGATTGCAGAGCAACTCGTATCACCGTGGTCTCAAAGTAAACCCGACTAAAACCAATGTGTTCTTCAGCTCTGCCTGTCTGGATTTAGACTATCATCAAAGTTATTGCAGAGGAGAGTGGTAAAAAAATAAATACTGAAAACATCTTTAATGCAAAAAATAAACACTATTCACTGAAGTCCTGATTTGGGCATCAGATAGCGGACCCTTTTGGTGATCCCGGGATTGATCATTCACCATAATATCATGTCACAATTGCTTGAGATCATCGCCTAAAAATTAGGTAATTAAGAGATTCCAGATTTTTTGACAAGTTGGCAGATTCCGCAATTATTCAAAAGTCAGCTTTTTTAGCTATATATAGTGATTTTTACAGGTTATGGTGAATCCTGAGATTAGTAATAAAACAATCATAGAATTACAGGATAACAAAATTAGTTGGGATCTCGGGATATTGGAATTGGAGGCTCTAGTCCAGATGTACGCGAGAAAGCATCTGCAAAAAAAAGATTTAGTCTAAGAAAATCGTTCTGATGCCCTGACTCTTGAAATCTGACTATGAAGTCGTTTGCGAGAATAAAGCTGTTGACAGCAAGTGTAAAGACTTTGAAAGCGATTAACTAACTAATAGTACTGCTAGAGCACTCCGATAAAGAAAAAACAGGTTATGTTTCAGAAGATCAATTGCGTCAAATTAGGAATAATATGTAGAATTAAACGAAAATCTACAAGAGTTAATGTCTTTCTTTATATGGTAGTATTTTATTTTTTATTTAGAATATTTTAGAAAGTTAATACAAAATGTTGGAATTTAACTTATGCGAATGTGCATATATCTTTATTTGTATGTTTTTTTATTTATGCACCTAAAATATGATATTATATTGTAATAAAAATTGTGTCGTTTCTAATTTGTCTTGGTCGTGGGCGGTTTGTTTTGGCGGCATTGTCGCGACGGTTTTGGTTCCGGCGCTTTTATCGAGACCCCCTGTCTGAGCTCTACCATACTATCCTCATTCTATAAATAAAGATTAAGTAACTGAATAACAACCCGTTATCGTAGAACGAATTCTGTTGAGCGTTCCACGAGGAGTAAATGTAAATGTAAGTAAATTTCAGCAAATGTATACATTTGCTGAAATTAACAGACATAGGTGTAACTATTTAATTAAATAATGATATTTTATGACGTATTGTAGGTAAATATTATTTTTTTACTCCATATACGCTCGCAAAGTTAAGCAAAAAGCTTTCTAATGGAGGTTTCTCTTCAACAAACGTTATTCTAAGAAAATTGCTTGCTACTCAGTTGTCCAGTCTCTATTTTATTACGTTAGTAAGGATAGAAAGGATAGATATTAGAGAAAACAAGTGGTTAGTTAATCTCTCTCACAACTACCCGTTATATAAAGATTGGTAGTGAATTTTGGGATATCTTAAACATCCGCGCTTTCCCTATAATACTATCCTTATTATATCGACTGTGGAAAGGAAAAAGGACTTAACCCTCATTTTTCCAAAACAGTTTTTTTTCGATAATCACAATGTATACAACTTGACACACATTCTATCAAGAGGATAGAAGCTGAAAATGCCGAATAAGTATCTAAATTTAGCTTTTAAGTTTAAAAAAGATGACCTTGTAAAAAATTAAAACCAAGAAAAAACACTGAAATAAAGGTTTTTCCGAGACAATTTATTTGATTAATATTAGGTTGTGTCAATTAAACACCAGTTTAGAAGTATCCGTGCACTTCAAGGTTGTATATAATTCATAAATTACATACGTCACAAAATCATCAAAACACGTTTTTAGCGTCTCCTGTAAAATTTGATATGTGTGGGTTACGTCCTTTTTCCTTTCCACAGTCGATATGTATATAAAAAAAGATGTCAAGCGACTGAATCTCAACTTGATATTGTATAATGACTTTTGATGAGATTCTCACATTCTACACTCGTTAAAATTAAAAAAAAAAATAACATCATTTAATTGAATACATATTTCGTATGGCATCAATCTGTGTTAAGCATAATACAAATTTTAAAAAAATGCGGTTGAAAATCAAATACGATGAAATGATGTAACTGATGATGTAATTTGTATATTTCCGTTACTGTCATATTGAATGACGTAAACCAATGGCTGCAAACTTATGATCTTTACTTTTCTATTTGCAATAAAATATGTATATTCCATGTGTTAAAAATACGTAGATTATTTTTTTTAGTTTTCACCGTCTATGCGTGGTGGAAAGGCATTTTATTAAAAAAAAAATACTCTTTTATATAATATGATCAAAACCGGTTTTGCACTAGTCGTCATTATCGGTTGATAACAGAATAAATTGATACAGTGCTGATTATACAGGACAATGTAACAAAAGAATGGTAATATATATATGGAAGGAATTAACAGATAAAGATACAAAATATGCAAAACGTGACAATACATTGCCTATAACAAATAAATGAATAAACGCATCAAAGAACAATACATTAAGATAATGTTGTAAACAAAAACAAATTAGAATTTAATTATAATCTGGGACAATTTATATTATTACATTACAATTGTAATATTATATGGAACCGTATCAATGTATTTTCTTATCAGTTGATAATGCTTTTCATGCGCGAAACCGGTCCTCATCATAAATAAGTGAAATCAGTACAAAACAGTATTTTATTTTTTGAATATACGTAGATTATTTTAAAAACCGGAATGTTTTTTTATCTCCTCTGACATATAGTTTCTCAACCTCATTGGGCCCGTGGCCCCTTTTAAGTATCCATATTTTTTCGTGGCCCGTACCCGTACAAATAAGTTTTTCGAGACTCATAGTTTTCAATTCTTTGAACATTTCGCTCGTTGGCAGATTTCAAAATTTTACCCAGGTATTTACGGAATTCCCAAAATGTAAAGACTTTTTGTTTTTATCAGGCCTGTGGAGTCGTACAAAATACCGCGACTCCGCGACTCCAACTCCTATTCCGCGGCCCTGGTTTTTATCTCTTCCCAAAATTTTCAATTTCAAAAACCTAAGAATTTACGGAATTCCCAAAATGATAAGACCTGAAACATTTTTTTTATCTCTTCTCGGAATTTCTAAATATTTCGTCGCTGTCCGATTTTAAAAACCTTTATGGATTAGCCCGTGGCTCCCTTATATTTTTTTTTCTCTCCGGCCCCCGGTTGAGAAAACGTGCTCTTATATTATATATAGTTTTGTTTTAATTGAGAGCGGTTATTTTAAAAAAAATAAAAAGTATTGTAACTCACGTATGGTAAATACAGATATAATTTTATTTTTGTACACCATATCATGCGATGGTTGGGCAGTGGACATACGAGGAATCGATAAAAGACAGCTGTTGACTGCTTTCTCACAACAGCGTACATGCTTTGTCTCACTCAAAACGTTTTTTGAAAATAAAACTGACAAAATCCTTTACAGATTATGCTGCTCGAAAATGTGGACGATGGACCTAATGGTTAAAGATTATTATTAGATATTGAAAGTATTATCATTGGAACTTTTCCTTTCGACTAGTAATGTTTATATGAGATCCATTAATAATATTTAAGTTGAGTTGTGCCGGTTGAAATGGATTTAAAAAACATTCAGCTGATTCATTTGGCAAAGAAATTGTAGTATAGTTCTATAAGAATCTTGTAGACTTACATTTATATAAGTAGTTAAATCTGTTAATATATTAATAATCGAGTAAATTGAATATATGATTTAAAATAACTGTAAGATTATTCCACGTATTGTGTTACAAACTGTGATACGTGTTTCGCCTATTTCAGAGGCATCTCAGACAATCTTACTGTGAATCTTAATGTGCTTACAAGCATTGTGAAAGTAAGATTGTCTGAGGTTATTTTAATATTTTAAATATTATATTAAAATGAACTTTCACAAAGTTACCGCCGAGTTCATCGAAAGAGTAAATTGAATTTCAATTTATAGTTTATTTATTAAAAAAAACACTACAAAATTTACAAATATATTATTTTTGCAATGTGAAAAAGATCACAGTATATATATAAAAATAAATAAAATCTGCAAGTTCTGAAAAAATCGTCTTTTATGTTAGAATTAAAATTAAATCTTGTACATATTTTTTTAGTATGAAACCGTGAAATATAACATTTTTTTTAAAATTAAATATTCTATAATTTTCTTAGTTGGCACTTATAGACAAAGAAAGTATATATGGAAATGTAAAACGTTTTCTTAAATTTGTTTAAGAATTATAGTAATAATTTAAACACGTAGGTATTGATAAAAAAATATGTTTAACATAATTATTATATCAAAATGAACTCCTCTGAAAATTTTAAATGCTTATTGAATATTTTAATATAAATACAATCCTAAATGGATAGCCGTTCGTTAATTAATACGTAACATTATTCATCTGCATTGTTGATGCAATGATAACGTCAGTATGAAATAATATAAATTTAATAGAAACTCGGGTAACCGATATCAATATTCATAATAAATTATTTCACTGCGAATGCATTTTCATAACAATCTGAAATGGAAATTATTCCTCGTTTTAATGGTCGACTTGGTGAAAAGGTATTATATGCATATTTTAAATATCGAGTTTGGAAAAAAATACAGCGTTAGAGCACTTACGTCATTAATAACTATTTTAATTTTATAACATCAATCAAGTAAGATTAATCATATTTTGAATTGAAATTTCTATTCTTCATACTATAATTTTGTTCATTCATTTAATTAAAACAGATGTATGGATAAGGTTTATTATGTTTTTAACCAGACAAAACAATCAAGCCGTTTTACATGGACTGATATTTTTTTGAAGAATATACGATGGTTCTACAAAAAGACAAGAAGTAAGCTAAAAAGCTCTCTACGCCTAGAATAGATGGTTGAATGGGGGGGAGGGGGGTGTTGAGAGAAAGCAATTCAATAGGAATTGCTGAGATTGACTATATATTATTACTATGATTGTGAGAGTGACTACCATATTTCTTCTCAAAAATCCAAGGTTTCTGCCTCTGTGGTCTAGTGCCAAAAGTATAACCCTAGTGGTCATGTGGGTTTTGGTTCAAGTCTCGTCCAAGTCAAAATCATACATATTGTAATTGGATTGATTTTGAGTGACATATAAACATTTTCATCGAGTTTATCCCGTATGATTTTCCAATTTACAAATATTTGATAGGTCAGCAATGCTATATACTTTTTTTTTAGATTTAAAAAAAGATTTCGGGGTTATCTTACAATTTTTGTAAAACATATAGTTTAAAAGTGTTTTAATACTTTCGATGGTTTCGGCGGTAACTTTGTGGAAGTTCATTTTAATATAAAATTTAAAATAACTTTGATTATTTCACGTATTGTGTTACTAACTATGACACTTGTTTCGCCTCTTTCAGAGGCATCTTCAAACTTAATATCCCAAAGTTTGCTTAAGTGATGAATCAAGATTGATTCTAACATTTTTAAATTATGAAATTACAAAATGGAGTTTGGGTTTTTTTTCCTTTTAAGGGAAGCAAGGAAAGGGTGATAGAATCGAAATAAAGCAAACAAATAATGATACTTATGAGCTGCAATCAATCAGATTGGGATTTTTCCCTTTTAAGGAAAGCAAGGAGGGGGTTATAGAATCGTAACAAAGCAAAGTGTTTACTGTCAATGCATTATAGTGGAAAAATAAATTGCGGACCGGTTTCGCTGCCAACGAAAATTTTCAACTGATGAAATCAACAGTCTGAATCAGTTAAAAATGCTCATCATGAGGAAAAACCAGTTTAGATAATATTTAATAAATGTGAAGCTAGGACAAAATTGTGTTACATTTATTGAATAAACCAAACACTACCGAGTCTAATAATGCTTTATACGAGAAAGTGAATCATAATAAAAGCAACTATTTGATACCAAATTTAGATAGTGATATTGATTCAGAAGAACACCGGATTAACTATTCTATTAACCGAGCTAACGACACTAAGTAATTAACAAGTGAATTGGCTACGCTTTACACTCACTGATTTGGTGGTTTGTTTATACAATCCCGACAACAGCCTTAATCACCCTTAGTTACTTAACCCCGAATGGATATGGCGGAGAATACTAATAAGGTGCTAAATACTTCAGAGAACTAATTAATTAGGGCATTAAGATTTATATAATTGATATAGTTTGTTTATTTAACTGAGAGAATAGCATTATAATCGTGTCAAAAAATATCAATTTATTTTAGTTGCACAGTTATTATTAATATGTTTACGTCCTCGACAGAAATATGTTTTAAAAAAATATATCTTTACTATATATACTGTTTTAAATACACACAATATATTTCTTTAACATTTGATTTAGGTTGAGAATTGACAGAAAAGAATAAAAAAGATGCGAACTAACGGTTTCAATAAATATTCAAAAAAAATACATCTTCTTTAGGTCCTCCTTCCTCAGAAAAACTTTTACTTAGAAAAATGATATTTTACAATTATTTATTAGCGTGAGAGCATTTTTTATGTTTCATCGTTTCAAGGAGTTTTGGCTGCCAGTGACTCCAGCTCAGAATCCTGAAATCCCATGATTAGTACTTACACAACCCCGGGATTATGTAATCAGAAAATTGGTCGTTATCCGAGACTGGAAGCCTAATTCTAACATCCTTATTTACATTGATTAATACTATAATTTAAGCAATTGCAGGAATCTATTGTGATTATATTATAATATACATAAACTTTGAAATTGAAACTAAATTGTTTACTAGTTAATAATGCTTAATTTGTCATAGTTTCTGGAAAACATAAAGTTCATTCATTATATATAAAACGTTATCTTTCAATATAAGTTAGAATCTTAGAATAGTTGAGAAGATGTGTTGTATATCTCTTCCAAGTTCCAAGCCAGTATAGATAGCAAAGTTAATGTTATTTCAAACATAGTTGTAACGAGGGTGTAAAACCGAAATAGTTATCAACTATAAATGATAATAATAATTGTACAACTAAGCACATAGATATTTTGACTTTGTAAATTATTAACCATTTTTTTAATGAATGGTGTCAAATGAAAAATGCTCGATGTTTTGAGACTAATATATTTTAATATTATAACGGTAAAGATATTTTTGACCCCCACCACTCCAAATGTGGAGCATATATAGCTTCTTAATTGATCACTACTTGAACACAAATCATTATAAAAACAGCTGGATATGGAACGGATGGAGCTAAGAAAATAATTGCAGTCAGCTAATCGCTACCGCTTTTTTCCGTCTTAAATGTTAGATTGGTGGAAGGGTATTAAGACTTTACAGGCAATCATGTACTTTTAACAACAATCCATAAATCAATGTAAAATCAATTAAAGAAAGTGGATAACCAGTTATTCAGACATCGCAATCAACAGACCTCAGTATTGTTTAGCCCTTTTTAATCTTTTTATGAACTTTTTTATATACTTTTCATGAAAAATGATTAATGTTATAATACCAGTGTATTGTGGAAGAAAATATATATTTATTTTTATGTAATAAATATTAATTGGTGGAGAGTTTAAGTTTAAATGAATATTCAAGTGAACCAGACAGTATTTTTAGTTTAGATAACGTTATAGACAACCGTAACCACAGAAAGAAGATATGGATGAAAATGACCGGAAACCATTTGCATTGAAATAAGAAATTTAAATATGGTATATCTTATACGGGAGCCGATAAATTGCTCGAATTACAAATTATTCAAATTGCTTGGTTATTTAAACGATTTTACACGACTTTATCTAAGAATTTCATTTTTATCTTGTGCGACACTTGTTTAGAGAGTGAAATATAAAAACAATTTTCGTAAGTATTTATTTTAACCGTGTTCGCTTCAAATGCGGAACATATGATCTTTTAATGGAGTTTATCTCAACAGAAGTGTTTCTACGAGAACTGCTTATTAATTAGTTACTCAAACTGTTTCTACATATTTCCAGAAAACCTAGAAGACTAGGGCTAAGACAGAACAAACGGAAACAAATTGATTATCTTGTTATTCGAGCAATTTACCGGGAACCATCTTATACGCCACAGACAAAAAAAATACTTAATATTGAATAAGAAATGACTAAATTTAACAAATATTACACTAGTAAGGTGAAAGATATCAAAGTATATATTTAGCACTACGAATATTATTTTTTTATATAGTTCATAGCTATTTCGGCGGATACCATCATAAAAACTATGTTTAAATCTACTCTTATCATATTTTACATTGTAGATTAACATTACACCAGAGGTGGGGAACCTTTTCTTCTCTAAAGGCCGCATTAATTTTTTCTGATTCGACAAAGGCCGCAATAAACATAGGACGGGATTGATTAATATTCAATCCCTTACCCTACTTTTCCTCTATACTTTTTTCCCCAGATATCTCCAAATCTCGTTTTTTTTAGCTCACCGAGGAATTTGAAATCCTGAATTTGCTATACTTCTTTCCCAGATATTTCCAAACCTCGTTTTTTCCAGAATCGGCCAGAAGGCCGCTGGTTCCCCACCTCTGCATTAGACTATGCTTATCTAATGTAACCAAAGCTGTGAGTTTGTAAGCTGCGTGAGAAAATGAGTTAGTTCTCACTGTACATTAAATGAATACCAACCAGGGACGTAACAAGGGACAGCGATTATCTCAATTATTTTTTAAAATTAAGTTGTATGTGTGGTTAACTTTTCTGGTTCTAAGCTCAAGAAATGCGACCCCAATACCCACATTTTCTTAAATATCTATTTTGATATGGGTGACACAATATGTATAATTAAGGTTTTCAAAAAATAAAGCGGATTTTTATAAAAAAAATGTATGAGGAATGATGCAGAGATATATTTTAAGGCCACTGGGGTCCCTAAACGATCCCCACCGGATGAGAAGTATTTTTCTAGTCTCCGAGCCGCGAGAGTTAAAAACTCTTGAGATGCAATTATGTTAGTAAATACAAATAATCACTGCCGCTTCTCTCCATTTAAAAGATCGTAGAAAGAATGAGTAGAAGGGAGTTAAGACATTGCAAACTACATTGAACTTTCAGCCACAGGTTAATTTAATTCCTAATGTATTTAGTTTTAGTATTCTACGATTTAAGAATATTTGAAATTTAAAAAGAATATATGACAACATAAAATAAAAGCTTCCGAAAGCTCTCATTATATTCCGGCTACCTTATAAAAAGTCGTTATGGCTACTCGAAAAGTAAAAGGTTCACAGTTAGTTTTTTTTGTAGTTGTAAAAGTACTATTAAGCTAACTTTACCTTGTAGACATTCTGTAGTGGCGCTCATTTACTACAATGCTGAATATATAAATGTAAATCAATACCTACAAAGTGGGAAAGTTTTTATTACACCTTGCACACTCATTTGAAAAATTTTCGCGTAAAATTTGAAAAATAGTTTTACTAGGGGTTTCCCTTATAACCGAGTCATGCAAAATTTACTATTCACTATTTTTTACATAATCGTGTACCAACACTTATTCAGGGGTATATCCACAATACGTTAGGGAACTCCCGAATCGAAAATATAATATTGGGCTATTTTTTTATGGATATTAATGAACGAATACTATTTTGGCTTATTTTTAAGAAATACTTCACTTTACAGCTGAAAACTTATAGGCCACCATTGTCCAAAATTAAAAATCTTCAATATCAAAATAAAAAAATAAATGAAAAACACATTACACTACATAAAGTTGCACTAATAAAATCAATGATTATAATCATTTGATGAGTTAAGCAATGTTATGAAGGATAAACTGATAATGAATCCGATAATTAACTTTGTTACAAACAGAATAACAAAGTTTTAATTTTAATATTTTAAATCAATAAATTTATTGAAAAACAATATTTATAAAATTTTCCTTACGGAAACTGACATGGTTTAAAATGTGTGGTATTTTTTAGAATATTTCTAAATAAACGACCTACAAAACACCTTGCGTTATTACTGTAATATAAACCTAATGCGAAATAAACTTGAATCATCTTTTCAAAGGGGTTATATGATACAAAAACTTTCCGCAAGCTCATTTAGGCATATAGTAAAGCGACACTGTTAAAGCTTTGTGGTACCTTAGTCAGTATAGACAAAAAAGCTTTTCGTACTGTATGTGTCTTGGTATTTTAAAGCTTTATAATACTGTGATATTTGCAGCATACACAAGGTGTTTATTATAGTCTTAACTCTTAATTAATAAGATACATTTCTTGGGTGTGCGTTAATTCTTACAGAATATACAGTGCCACTTAGTTCTTATGCAAACATTTTTACGATGTTATAAAAGAGTTCCTCCATGAAATATAAATCGTAACAAATATATCGTGTATTAAACAAATTAAAGCACTCTCCTATTATAATCTTTCATTACGAGTTTGTGTTCTTTACTCTAAAAATCTTTGCTAAAAACGTGGTAATTTTTTCAATCACCGGCAAGTAGTAATTCGATGCAATTATGGCAGGAAAAAAATGCTAACGTTTTTAAAGATTTTATTATTAGTAATAGTTTTATAATGCTTAGGACACTTTCTTTGCTACATATGTTTTGCTGTCACGTCAGCTTAAATTATTTGTGGTAAAAAAATCAATAAAACTGGAGTTAGTGAGTATCCAGAACGATAATAGTTGTCATGAGGTAAAAAAACATCAGAGTATTTTAGTACTACTAATATTACTTTATATCTCATCGGTACCAGAAAACGTCAAGACAAAAAAAACTTGATAGAGATAATCGATTTTTTAAAATATCATGAAGCGAACTGAAATTTAGCAAGGTGGAAGACAATAAAACAAATAAATAAACAACATTTGACAAAAAAAATTACAGCTCAAAAATGTTTAGTCGTCTAATTGTCTTTGGGCAAATGTAGAAATAAGAACTCTACTGCTAAAAAGTCATATCTAAGTTTCTCCCAGTAAAATATGCCAACTAAATACACTTATTTTGAATTATTTCTTTAAATAACGAAACAAATAACTGTAATATAATTCAGTTTAATTTTTGAGATTACAGATCGTGTTTAAATCTACCGATCTGCATTCATAACTCAAAATACCCAGTTTTTGACTTAAAGGTTTCTGGTTACTGACAGTTATTTTGGGTTATGCCTTCATCAGAACCATGTTGAAACTTATATTATCTTAGCTACATATACTGGCTTAGAAAAGATACACAATATATCCTCTCCATAGAACCAACATGTTCATGGAACTCTTGTGTGGAAGAATCAAAGAGAATATCGCATAACACTAATAAGATAATTGCACTCAAATGTAATTAGAAACAGGTTATGTTTATTCTCAGATTTCCTTAGTGAAAGTGAGTGAAATTTTACTTGTTTTCTACCAATAAAATAAAAAAATGATCTACGTTGCTCATTTTGTGATTTGATTCAGTAATCGCAGAAAAAATATGGATACCAATATAAAAGTTAGCTATTTTGAAAATTTTGGTCATAGAAAAGAATATTGAGTTCAACATTTGATATTATTTACCAAGAAATTTAACCGAAATGTATCGATGTAGAGAATAATCTATGTAAACTCATCCTGTGTACTTAAAACCAGTGGTTTTAAAATACAGTTTCCATTAAAGTTGACTAAAATAATTTACTTGATTGTACTATTGTATATTTTTATACTTTAATATATTATAATATAATCGAGAAAGTGAGTCTAATAAATTGAAAACCGCATGGCACAAAAGTAACTTCATTTTATTTAAACGTAGACGACCAAGTCTTTCCGACTCTCACATTAATCTTATTAAGTCGTTTTTTTAGTTTTCAGAAGATTTTTCAAACTAAAGTTAGAAAAAAGTTTTATACATAGAAACTCTCATTATTTTATTAAAATAAAATATAATAAAAGTAATTGAAATAATAAAAAAAATATATTTCTTAAATAAATTTTCGTCTTGCTTTATATTTTTTGCTGTCACGTCAGCTTAAATTATTTGTGGTAATCAAATCAATAAAACTGTAAATTCTTGTAAATTCGGAAATTATTTTGGCAATGTCAATTCTGCTTAAAATTTCTCGCTCTAAATACAAAATAGTCATATTTAATCTTTCTTCTGCCATAGTACTTCTCAAATATTTTTTTACACACTTTAAAACAGAAAACAACCTTTCATCTTTTTTTATTTTAATCGATAATATTTTTACATTTGGGAATGTGCAAGATTTCTTCGGCGGTCCGATAGACTTCTGGTGTGTTTTGTATAGTGTCCTTGTTTTCTTTAAGAAATATTTAAAAAAAATAGTTAAGTTCATATTCAAAAGTACAAACATAAATTTCCTCTTTGTTAATATCAAACTGTTTGGACATAGTTCTGATGAAATAACTATCAACCGTAAATGTAAAATAATATTTGTGGAACTAAAATATGTTTTTACCTTATTTTGAGAAGTACTGCCCGAAAAAAAACACGTTCCAGGCTCATGTGGATTATTCGGCCTCGTATTGTGTGTCGGATTATCGTTGAGGATTTGCAGTTAGTCAGTTAGCGTGGTGGGCACTAAACACACATCGGGCTTAGCCATTGTGCCATATTGAATGGGTTTATTTCGTGATTCGGTCGAATTTCCGATCGCGGATGGCCTCAATTAGTGTCTAAAAATAATGGCTCTATATATGTAAACATATGCATTAGGTTTTATTTTTTTGTTAAGCCCTTTGTTTTATTAATTTATTTGACTCACTGGTTCTATAACCGAATATTAAATGTTACCCGCAAGGATTTTTTTTTAGTTTTAGGCAATTTTTTTAGTTTCGGTATCCACGAGCTTGATTGTACGGGAAAAATCTTAAATTGATTTATCAAATTGCGTTCCAAGATATGAACAATGTTCTACTTTTTACTCTTTTTTATAACCTGTCCGCTCCGAATGTGGAGCATATGGACTCCTAATGGAGTTTATCTCAACAGAAGTGTTTCTACGAGAGCTGATTGTTACTCAGGTCCTCAACCTATCATTTTTTTACAAAGAGAGTAGAAATATAAGTATAGGGCCAGGACATGGCTAAAGGTTAGCTTATTGCTCTCGATACGCCCCGTTCATAAAATAGGGTATGTGGGAGTGGGGAATTCAAGACATTTCATACATCCATGCCTTCGAACAGAAATCTATTGAAAAATCAATTTTTAAAACTGTCCGTACTGGGATTCGAACCCGTTACCTCCGTAGCCGAAGCCAACGACGTTGGCCACTCGACCACAACATCTTTTACCCGTACAATGTGCAAAAACAGAGTGATTGAGCTGCTAAGCAATAACTAGTTCTCGTAAAAGAAATTTAGTCTAGAACACGGGTTCCCAACTTGGGGGTCGCCAACTTGTTTCGATTTTGGATTTGAACAACAAAAGGAGTTTCGGAGACAATGTGGGGAAAAAGTATTACAAATCGAGGATTTCAAATTCCTCGGTGGGCTAAAAAAAAAACCGAACTCGCCAAAACTTTCAAATTATACACGATTCCACGCAGAGTTCCCAATCGCGGGGGGGGTCTCCTAGTCACATAACTTTTATAAAAAGGGGTCTCCACCCAAAAACGGTTGAAAGCCTATGGTCTACAAGTTTTCTGATCACAATATGCTCAGCACTTGGAGCGAATATTTGTTAAAAAATGTAATGGTTTATATATATGTATTTTAAATGTATAAATACATTGTATTAAATGCGCCAGTTTTGTGGTCGAGTGGTCAACGTTGTTGTGTATTTTTTATTTGGCATAAAAGTAATATTTTTTGCAAATATACGAATTATATTATTTTTCTTATTCGTCTTTATAGATGTGTCGTTCCAGGATACGGTGGTAAGGCTGTAGATAGCAAACCACAGCCATATGCATGTATTGTCTCGTAGTTTAAACTGTGAGTATTACGGTAAAAAAATAATAAAATATTTTCTCATATATTACTAAAAAGTTTTGATAAGACAATAAAACGTAAAAAGTAAAAATTGGTTACATTATTATTATTTCGATATCCTGAGGGAAACCCGAATTTTATGGATGCACGGAGTTACAAAATGAAGGTCAGCGATTGATGTAGGAAAGCAAAAAAGAGAAAGAGTGATAGGGGCTTTTGAGATTATTATTATATATTTTTTCTTACTCCGACTCCACTTCCGTAAAAACGCCCAACTCCACGACTCCCGACTCCGATTGCACCGGCTTGGTGTAAATGCGACATTTCGTTTGACAATTTCATTTTTGATTATGTTTTCAATGTATCTTTTCTTCTATTGATATAACATTTAAAAAATGTAAATAATATATGCAACTGATCTGTTCATATACACTAATCAGTCGTTTCACAAGAGTATGATTGACATCAACTTTAATATATGAATATCACTTTACAGCGACTGCCAAAATAATTATGTTGTTACAGAAACCCAATACACAAACCAAGGTTATTTTGTAATAGTTGGCTGATGTAGTTACAGTATGTTCTAAATATTAATTTATTATATTTAATTATTTTTTTATAGTATACTATTAGTTAGACGGAATCAGCAAATATTTAAAAAAAAATATCACTAAGAAGAAAGACATTTCTAAAAGTAGGATCATGGTTTTAAAAAAAAAATAACCCACCAAAACAATGAGATGGGTCAAAACACTAAATATCTATATGTTATTGAAACAATCATTCTAATCAGACCTGTTGATGGTGAAAATATGTATACACTATAAATTCCTATTCTTTCATCAGTTTTGTCATTTTCGTTAAAAATATTACAATTATAGATCTCCAGGGTAAATCTCAATTTTACGGGCTTGGGACTGACGCATGAAAGTCTCTCACGTAGACAGCTCAAGTAGTAAGAATATCATGAGGAAAGAACCCAACAAATCAATACATGATGGCTGATAAAAATGAATGAACCCAAAATATTGTGTACTGTCAAGAAATTAAATAATATAACTGATAGTAATGTAAAAAACGTAATATATTTTATAATATACTTCAATACGTATTTGTTTTTATTATTGTAAGGAAATAAACAATTTTTTATCAATAGAAAATTTAAATTAACTTTGATTATTCCACGTATTGTGTTACTAACTGTGACACGTGTTTCGCGTCTTTCAGAGGCATCTTCAGACTTACTATCGCAAAGTTTGCTTAAGTAATGAAGCAAGATTGATTCTAACATTTTAAAATTATAAAATTACAAAATGGAGGTTAGGGTTTTTTTCCTTTTAAGAGGAGCAAGGAGGGGGGTGTAGAATCGAAATAAAACAAACAGATAATGATACTAATGATACTAATGAGTTGTAATCAATCAGATTGGGATTTTTCCTTTTTAATGGAAGCAAAGAGGGGATTATAAAATCGAAACAGTGCAAACAAATTTAATCATACTACTAATGACGTTAAACATTACAAACTATTAAACTAATGAGCTGCAATCAATTAGCTAGGTTTGTGATTACTCTACAGTTAGTAACACAATACGTGGAATAATCAAAGTTAATTTAAATTTTCTATTAAAATGAACTTCCACAAAGTTACCGCCGAAACCATCGAAAATTTTTTATCAAATTTATTCTTCAACTACAAGTCTACAATCGTATAATATTAAATAAGATACGCATCCATAATTCGGTCCCTTAGGATCACAGAAACGTATCTCATTTGTATCTACTTTCCAGAAGAGCTAAAAACAGATTTACCCAGTAATCTCTTGCTAATTTTTAAAAAAGTGCAAATTATTAATATGTTTTTTCATTACCTTAAAATGTGATTGGTTTGCTGATTTAATTGTTAATTTTGTAAGTTTTCTTAATGATTTTTTGAATGTGTTCATTTCTATCAATATTATACCATTCCTGTCATGCTGTATGCTTTTTATCTCTACTAATCTCTTCTATCTATATGTACTTTGTTGTACATTTGTTTGATTATTTCATTATTACATGTAATATTGTCGAAATGTTTTTACATATTAACTTTGTATTACACATTATAAAATCGATAACGTTTTTCAATGTCTTTTTAAAACGTTAATTAAATATTTGTTGTTAATACAAAATAATGATAAACCAATTTGTTTTATGATATGTTATGTATTGTTTATGACAGTAAATAATACCGATAGTCGATATCTGTTTCCGTTGAATATTCGACTTCGTATCGCATTGCAAATGTTTACATTATTACTCACAGTAACAATTTAGTTTAATAATGATTAAATAAGTCAGTTTGTAATAATTAATGAGAAACGTCTGGTCAAACACATTTAAATATTATGATCTTTGCTTGGTGTCTTTATATCGTATTCTAGGGAGTTACGCCGTGCTTCAATTTCCCTTCCGTCTATGATAGGGTGATGCTATTATATCTCGCGTTCTGTCCCGGGTTTGGCGGGGCATAGACGGGAACGTGGTTTTCAGATTTCGATTTATATTTAGGGATGGGAAACATACTACATATCTTAGATGACTTCAGCTTTTTGTGTTATAAGGGGAGCCAAGTTCGGTCACTCTTAGATTAGGCTGAAATTTGAGCCAATGCAACGTAAATTTTGTAACAACGACCAGGTAATATAAAATAAATAAAAGCTTACTCAAATTATGCATAGTCTAAATATAGTATAATCTTTAGTTTACCTTGAATAGATTCACATCATCACAATTGTTTTCTTTCTTTTCCATCCACTTTATACAATACTAAAAATGGATGTAGACAGATCTATAAGTTAAGTAATAATATTTTTTTTACTTCTTGTCGCTTTTATTTTTTCATTTCTGAAAAGACGTTTATGTATACGTTTTTTTAAACATCATCTCCTATTACGTTGCTAAGATACTAAGCAAATAGCAGATACTTAATTTGAACTTTCGTCAAAAATTGTAACAAAAATAGATTTTAACATACTGGGTCCACTTGCCCTTTTGAAAACCACATGAAGTGTGGTCACACATAGAACATTTAGAACTGGAACTTTATATAATCTAAAAAACAGGATGTCAGGGAGCATAACTATTATTTTTTTGACACCAATAGCAGCAGCATAAAATAAATGTCCTCTCTAGAACCTACAATATTTGTTATATTATGGTTTTCCATATCGGAAAAATCTCTCTTTAATTATTATATTTTTTCAAAAAACAACAAAAACTTTGTTTTGCTAAAACTTGTAACATCTAGAAAAAAAACAGCAGTGAATACGGGACATTTTCACCTGGTTGTTGCCGGAGCCTAAAGAGTTTCAAAATTGTCTATAAGCCTATTTGAAGTAGGAGTAGAGAGTCGTTTGAACCTTTACAAATTATTTTTTTATGTCAGTCGAAGGCAATATGATAAAAATATTGTCAGTTTTGCATTAATTTTATACATTCTGAAAGCAAGTGTAATATGCTAGATGTATTTCCTTCCTAGAAGTACCATTTTTCTCATCAAATACAAAAAATCTTTACAAATAATTTTAGATAAAACAAAAATAGTCGTAGAAGAAAGTTTGTAAAACAATATTGGCGAGTATAATATGATATATTATAACTATAGTTCGCAAACAGTACTAAAAATAGGAAAGTGTCTGCTGAAACTATAGAACATACTGAAACAGCAGTAAAACCGTGGCAAGGATGCACATGTCATGTAAAATAATGGCCAACCGGAGTAGGTTCTCTGTTTATTGATTAAAAGCAAAATAAAAATGAAACGTTAAAAATTTTATGCATACGAAGTTTTATGCTTCGATAAGCCACGTTTTTTACGAAACAATTTTAATGAATTAGGTTTCTGCAATAAATATAATTATATGTTGGTCTTTCACTTCACAAAAAAGTAAAATTTTCATATTTTATATTCACAGAAAACATATATTAATTAATCTTCAGAGTATTTTTGATTTTATATACGATCTTTATCATTAAGAATAGCAAACATAGAAGTTCCATTGTGAAGTAAAGGTATCTTCTCAATCAATTCACAAATAGAATCTAATAACAAACAGTTGCACACATATGTGTTCAAATGTAATATGTACTCTATTCCAACATTAATTTTGAAATAAATCAAAGATATCATCATCTACAGATATGATATTTTATATTTAAGATATTTGTTTATGGAGATAAAACACAATTCTTGATACACAAATATACCACATTTTGAAGCATGATTAATACTATTATATATCGACTGTGGAAAGGAAAAAGGACGTAACCCACAATTTTTTCAAAACACTTTTTTTCGATAATCACAATGTAATCCAACTTGATACACGTTCTATCAAATGGATGTAAGCTGCAAATGCCTGCTGAATTAGTCTCTGAATTTAGCTTTTAAGCTTGGAAAAAGATGACCTTATGAAAATTGAAACTAAGAAAAAATACTGAAAAAACGGTTTTTCCCAGACAATTTTTTCAATTAATATTAGATAATGTCAATTAAAAAACAGTTTAGAAGTCTCCGTGCACTTCTAAGATGTGTATAATTCATAATTTGCATATAGCCCAAAATCATCAAAACACGTTTTTCGTGCCTCCTGTAAAATTTGCTATGTGTGGGTTACGTCATTTTTCCTTTCCACAGTCGATATAATATAAGAATATCAAGCCTACTTTAACATATTTTATTATTTCTACTAGCAGTGTTAAATACATGACGCAACCGTTTTATTTCATCAATATTCCTTACTTATCAAAAAATCGATTCAATTGATAACTTGTTTTTTTTTATGACATAATTTACTATATTTTTGTGAAAAACAAACTCTTTTGTTTGTATTGATATATTTATATTGAATAAAACAATTTTATCTTTTTGATATATTTTTTAACAATGCCAATTGTTTTTATTATTAGTAAACAATTACGTAACTTACAGATCAAACAATAAATTTACGATAAATTGCTGTCATAAAATAAAATATTACCACTTAAAGATTTATGTATACGTACGTCAATGTTTGTAAAAGAAATTTTCAAGTAGATACTGGCGACTAATAGGATTTAAAAAAAAATAAAGAAGATGTTTGATTTATGGCTTAAAATGAAGTGAAACTTTTTATGCGAAAACGTTTTATTTTTCTACCAAATTGTATATCTTCATACAAAGTACGTGGGGAGAAGCTTCAAGTTTATAATGAGCTTTTGTAAAGCTCACAACTTTCGTAAAAAGTTTTTGGTTGTCACTGATGTTTGAAATATTATTCCACTTCAGGTTTGATACTATCGGGAATATTATGCGATCAATTTTCGAGAGTTTTTTTGATATTAAGGGAGGGGGAATCGATTTAGATCAACATATTATAAATTGATTTTCGATTGTATATATTACATATCGACTGTGGAAAGGAAAAAGGACGTAACCCACACATATCAAATTTTACAGGAGGCGCTAAAAACGTGTTTTGATGATTTTGTGACATATGCAAATTATGAATTATACACAACCTTGAAGTGAACGGATACTTATAAACTGGTGTTTAATTGACAAAACCTAATATTAATTGAAGAAATTGTCTCGGAAAACCCTATATTTCAGTGTTTTTTCTTGGTTTTAATTTTTTACAAGGTCATCTTTTTCAAACTTAAAAGCTAAATTTAGAAACTTATTCGGTATTTTCAGCATCCATCCTTTTGATAGAATGTGTGTCAAGTTGTATACATTATGATTATCGAAAAAAGCTGTTTTAAAAAAACTGTGGGTTACGTCCTTTTTCCTTTCCACAGTCGATATAATGATGCGAATTTCATACTTTCGTGCTATTACTTTTTATAAAAATGAACATGAGAAAAATATTATTCCAAACAATAAGGTAAAAAATAACAAAGTATTTAGTTCTGCATTTTTTTTACATCAGTTGATAGCTATATCGGCTTATGCTTTCATCTGAACTATGCTTACAAGTACATTTGCTCATCTATATTCTAGTAAAGAAAAATTTGTCATATTTGATAAATGTAATACTATAGTTAGTAATATAAGTTAATATGTTAGAGTAGATGGTGGTGGTAGGCAGTGTTCCCTCTAAGCCAGTGTCTCCCAAACTTTTTTCCTTTACGGCACAGTGATGAATGGAACTAGTACCGCGGTACACCAAGATTAGGGTATCCTCGATTTGGTATACTTTTCCCGAATCGTCACATAACATCGTTTTTTTTCTTTAGCTCACCGAGGAATTTGAAATCCTTGATTTGGTATACTTTTCCCGAATTGTCACAGAACATCATTTTTTTTTTTTAGCTCACCGAGGAATTTGAAATCCTCGATTTGGTATATTTTTTCCCGAATTGTCACAGAATATCGTTTTTTTTTTCTTTAGCTCACCGAGGAATTTGAAATCCTCGATTTAGTATACTTTTTCCTGAATTGTCACAGAACATCGTTTTTTTTTTTAGCTCACCGAGGAATTTGAAACCTCGATTTTATACCGAATATACATTATTTAAGATTGAAATTTTTAAGCCTTCTTCAACTGCGGCACACCTGGGACTTCTGGGCACACAGTTTGGCAGACACTGCTCTAAGCTGTGCGCGTGCACACAACTCGCCGAACGCGCGCACATGCATTAGAACAGAGCGCACAAATGTTACACCAGCTATACCACCACCAGAATAATTTAATTGTCATTATATAGTGTTATTAATTATTGTCATTATAAAAAAATAGCCATTTTGTTAAGTAGGTGTAAACACCGTTATGTGGCGCACAATTTTTTTTAATTTCCTTTCAAAGTTTCACAGCCAATGCATTTCACGCACATAACCATCGGAAAATTACAGGGAAAATTGGTGGCAGGGTGTATTGTGTATATCTAATATCCCTGTTTATATAGCTAAATAAATGTAGGCTTAAAGATAGATCTGATGAAGGCATACGACGAAATAGCTATCGACCGATTTTACAAAAAAAAATGTAGACCTAAATACTTAATGGAGTTCTACCAAGTAAATGCCAATTCAATCAAGTATAATCCAAACACTGTTTAAAAGAGCACTTGAAAATGCACAATTCAAAAACAAACCTGGTTCAGCCACATTATGTAATTGTCATAAAAATACCGATTTAGAGATCATAATTAGTCGTTTGTTTTGCTTTATTTAGACTTTTTTTTCAATACCAAGTATTTATTTATGAAATATTGATAATTTATACAATCCCTATACATGACCACTAATCAAAATACTGCATGAGCTGTATGGTCTGCATTATAAAGAGTTTTGCTCCAACCGGAAAAAATACAACTTTATTGCCAACAAAGAAGATTTGAAAATAAACGAAAATTTTACTGCTGCTATTCAATTTAGTTACTGGACCAAATGCGGCTTTTTAGCGCAATCTGTGATCGTAAAAGTCATGTCTGAAATAGTACTTAATCATTTTGAGCTATTTTAAAATATACATCATCATTTAAGTACAAAGATTCTAAATGGTTAGTTTTTAAAATACTAAAACAGTTCGGAATTGTTTTTGAAATTACACAATTAAGTTTGTAAAGAATTATACAGAACAAATAGCAATTGCTTTGGTGTTGATTCGCTGCCGTTCTAATTACTGATATCGATCAAGTGTATGATTCATCGTATTACTAATGAGTTGTCTTCGTTTACTTTTAATACCTTTGCTCAACATCAGTGGTGCGCACCATTTTTAAACCAAGTCCAACGTTTCGAATAATAATTTCGTCAAGTGCCATTCAATGAGTAAGCAAATTTTCCAACAATTTCTTACTTAAATAAGTAAAATTAAATCAAAAAAAATCATATTTTTTTAATCTTTTTATCAATGTCCACTTCCAATTTGGAGCATATGGCCTCCTAATGGAGGTATCTCGACCGATTTTTGACAACGGTTTGTTACTCAATCGCTCAACCCCTACTTTTTCGAAGATAGGTAGAGAGAGAAAGGATAGGGCAGGATTAGATTAGCATTTGGCTAATCACTCTTTCTACACCGCGTTATTTTAGAAATGTAACGTTGGGAAGGGGGGAGGATTTTTAAACATCACAAACATCCATGTTTTTTTCCACAGAAATCGATTGAAGTAATGCTGTTCGCACTGGGATTCGAACACGTGAGGTCTAGCAAGGAAACCAACGACGTTTACCACTCTGCCATTGATCCGTCATCGTAATAATTAAATATACGAAACAAAAAATAATAAAAATATTTATTAAAATTTACATAGGTTCGGATGCGGATGACCTGTCGTAGCGAGCCTAAAACTCAGACTAAATTTAGAGCGGCTCGCTTCATAACAATGACAATGTAAATACATAGTGTGTACTAGAGTTCTGCACGGGCCGAAATTTTACAAAATTACCCGGTCTGACCCCGAAAGACTCAGGCCCGACCCGACCTGGACCCGAATCTAATACCACAATTGTTACCAGAACCAAAACCGAAGCCCGGATTTACACTCCACATCCTGAAAAAACCCCGATTTTACAAATTTACAACAATTTACGATTTTATATAGAGCTGGTAATAATTAAAATCATCATGGCTGACTTACGACACGAACATAGTCTGAAATATTTTTCTGAAGAATAAATTCTTTACCCGGGCCCGGCCCGAGCCCGAATCTCAATTGCGCTTACCCGCCCGAACCCGGCCCGCAGGCCGTGCAGACCTCTAGTGTGTACGCATATTTTTTAGCATTGCTTAATAATTATATCTATTAAAAAAAATATTCTGTTGTTGCTCCGTAGAAATGATCCCGATGCTCAATCAGACATCCAGATATCATGAGGTTTATAGAAAAATTGTTTTGAATTTTAAAAAATAGCGACTTCTATTGGAAATATAGTTTACTTTGCCTTCCCTCTTTATCGAGCAAAAATTAATATCGAATTTATCGAAAAAAAATCTATTGCGTATTATTATACAGATACGCACATTATTAAATAAATTAAATTTGCTCGTTCTTATCCACTTATAATCGACCACTGTGCTACACTGTATTTCCAAATACACTTAAAAAATTGGAACTAATCACAAAATAACTAAAGTGATTTATTCAATTACGTTTATTTAAATTTTCACAGTTACAGTTGATAGCATCGTCAATAAGGTTGCCAGTAAAAAAAAACGTTTTAATTCTATACTTAAAAATGTAATAAAAAACTTTACTATCGTAAAAGAATGTAGAAAAATAATACGAGCTAATGAAAAGATAGTATTTACGATTATATCTAACACTCGAACCTCAAAACACGTATCTATTTTAAAACAGGAAATTGTATTAAGAGTTTCGAATAATACTTGATTTTATTTATATATTGTAATGATATAATTTGAGCAGAATGAACGATTTATTTCGATCATTTAATTGTTTTACATTATTTTAAATACACTAGTAACGCTATGCCAAAATGGTGGGCTGCCAATACATTAATAAGAGGCTCGATTAATCTCGTGGTATTCCGGGGATGGGGTTGAACTTTTTCACGTCGTTTCACCTTGGGAAATCCGCAAATTCCTGATTATTTTTTTTTTGAATCGACAACAAATTGTTGGAAAAATCTCAGGATTTCAAAATCGCCGAGCAAAAATTTCTCAATCCCGATTCCCAATTTATACACGATTTTACGTTGAATGTCGATACCAAAATCCTGGGATCATAAAAACGATCCGGAATTGGATACTCTACTTGCGATGTTATGATGTCTGACGACGCTTCTCAAAAAGGCGAAACACGTGTCACATTTTGTAATACAACAAGTGGGATAACAAAGTTATCAAATTTTATTTTACATATATTGAAACAAGAATATTTTCATTCGCTCCATATAATTGATTATACCAACGATCTATTATACAGCAATATTTTAAATATGCTCTTAAATATACGAAACTTTACGTTGTTTGAGAATTATTCGCATCCGGAATTTTCAAATTCATGTATGCTTACTTAATTCCAAAAAAAGGAATTTAATGTCGTGTCATTTGTGTAATAAGGCTTTGGAAACCTTCAGAGGGTCATTTATTATACCGGAATAATAAATAGGCCGGCCGGTAAAGGCTGTACGCTCAAATAATAGCCTGATTTGTAAAGGTGGTCGCCTATTTCATAAATCAAGAGTGACGGATGTTTAAAGTTGGGTGAATCAAAGCTTGAATAATTATCTACCCCTAATTGTTGGTTCAGATGTCACTTTTGACAGGAAATAGAGAAATATTTCTAAAAGCCCATTTATGTGACACTATTAGTCTACCTAGTCTTGTAATACTTAGTTTAATATTTTGGAATTGTTTGTTTCAAGTAAATATAAAATTCCAGGGCTATTATTAAATTCAAGAATTTTCAAAAATCAGTTGAATGATATTTAAATATACACTCAATTTCTTTTCACACGGTAGATACAATCCACAAAAAAACGTGTAAAAAGTGATTCAAAGAAAAATTGAAGATCGGTTCCCTGAATTTAAAAAAAAAGTTTTATTTAAAGAAAGAATAACACTGTGGTATATAAAATCGTATAATAAAAGAAAACAATGATGACTAAATAAGTAGATTACACAAAATGTTATGTATTTTATTTAAGAAAAACTAATACTATCCATTGTCACTAATACTGAGACTTTTATGGGGGACTGGACATAAATGTTTTCGTAGTTTGAA
Organism: Himalopsyche tibetana; assembly: GCA_030503985.1. Taxonomy (NCBI): domain Eukaryota; kingdom Metazoa; phylum Arthropoda; class Insecta; order Trichoptera; family Rhyacophilidae; genus Himalopsyche; species Himalopsyche tibetana. The sequence continues at coordinate 1,273,728 of JAPJYX010000006.1, forward strand.
ATTTCTGTCCCATCTAATGTTAAATACCGTGTTCTGTTGTTAAATTTCTTTTTATTAGTAAATCTGTCACCCGTTCTGTGTTTTTTATTGCATCTAGAGATCGTGCTAGAGTATTTTGTATCCATGTCCACTCCCATATGCTCGCCTATGGCCTCCAAATTGAGATATCTCAACAGTAGTTTTTTTACGAGAACTGTTTGTTACTCAGTCGCTCAACCTATCTTTTTTCAAAGAGAGTAGTCGGGTAAGAAGGATAAGGCAAGGACAGGACTAGTGGTTAACTAACCGCTCTCGCTGCGTCCAGTTGTTAAAGGATCGGAAATGGTGGAGGGAACTTTTTTAGACATCACAAACATCCACGCCTTCGAACAGAAGTCGAAAAATCGAAATAAAAAATGCTGTTCGTACCGGGAATCGAACTGGTGAGGTCTGGTACTGAAATCCACAACGCAAACCGCTGCGCCACATGGACCCGACAAGATTAGAATAAATAATTTGTCCAAAAGTAATAGTATTCGTTAATTTTAGTGGATCGTGTAATTTTAAAACCGTGTAAAAAGAGTTGAATCAATCATCAAAATGAAGTTGTATAAAAGGCACACTGTATGTAATACATTGACATTTAAATGTGAGTTGGTTGTGTTTATCATATTTATTATGAAATATGAATTGAAAAAGATTTAATTTTTATAGCACTGTGATTACGTTTTACGGCGGTAGTTGGTGAATGGATTATAAAGATTATTTTTATCGAATGAACGAGTCCTTTCATGGCTTAATAATAAATGATCGTCAAAAGCTCGCGAAAGCTGGTCGTTCATTTAGTACAAAGGTAGAGAGGCATATCGATTCGATAGTATCGCGTTGGGTCGCTGTTGGATATTTTTAGAATCGTCCCGAAACGTTTCTCTAGATTTTCAAAATTGCGAAAGAATAAATAAGTAGTAAAAGGAAAAAGGACGTAACCCACACATATCAAACTTTACAGGAGGCGCTAAAAACGTGTTTTGATGATTTTGTGACATATGCAAATTATAAATTATACACAACCTTGAAGTGCACGAATACTTCTAAACTGGTGTTTAATTGACATAATCTAATATTGAATAAAGAAATTGTCTCGGAAAAACCTTTATTTCAGTGTTTTTTCTTGGTTTTAATTTTATACAAAGTAATCTTTTTCCAACTTAAAAGCTAAATTTAGATACTAATTTGGCATTTTCAGCTTCCATCCTTTTGAAAGAATGTGTGTCAAGTTATATACATTGTGATTATCGAAAAAAAGCTGTTTTGGAAAATTGAGGGTTACGTCCTTTTTCCTTTCCACTGTCGATATGTATTTTAAATGCGTTTAGATAGAATATTAAAAAAAATATATCGTTTCATTATGCGTCTGAAAAAAAATATTTCGCAAAGATTCGCAGTGCTATATAAAACCTACAAAGACTATTTGTTTAAGAAAAAACAATATTGCTTTGCACTTATTTTCTCTCTTTCTAAATCTTTCAAACACGAATTCTCATTTCGTTTGTTGCTATTCTGAAAAATATTTTGCACAATTGATACAATACATTATGCATTATGTTAAAACAATGATTTTTATATTTAACATATTTTAATGTACGGTTCTGTGTTCGGAAGAATCACCAAACCTCTTTCATTACTGCTTTTTTTAAATTATTACTTTGCAACAGTTACCTAATTAAATTTACTTATATTTATTGTGGTACTGAAATGCGCACAATTTTATGCACGAGTTAACAATGAAAAAAATCTGAAAGCGTCAAAAATACATAACGGTATACCACTTTCTAAATGTAGCACCACTCACACTTTCTGTAAACTGTTTATGATGATGGATTGCCGACACTAGTAATGGAATTTTTTTCCAAACGGATTAGTACTTATTCATTTGTTAGAAAATACCATTATCGGATGAACGTACCTGTACAAAACAATCAATCAGACAGCATCATCATTACACGTAATAATTGAATTTTTAAATCTATGTGTACGTATTGATTGTATCGCTTCATGTACATATTTGATTATTGTGATATACTAAATTCAATTATAACGACGTGTTAAATTTAGTTAAATCTTTTGAATAACTTCCTATTGTTACAATAACATATTTAGGCGAGGCAGGAAATAGACTCAACGCTACAGTAGATATGATAATTCAGAATTCATATATGAATAGAACTACGATGACCCAATAACGTAATTTATCAACTATGTGCTAGATAACCGCTTGATCATACTTTTTGCTAAATGCTTATTTTTATTGATGTATTATCTTTACCTTTGTACTAGAGGTCCGCGGGCCGGGTTCGGGCGGGTATGCGCAATTGAGATTCGGGCTCGGGCCAGGCTCGGGTAAGAAATTTGTTCTTCAGAAAAATATTTCAGACTATGTTCGTGTCATAAGTCAGCCATGATGATTTAAATTATTACTAGTTCTGTAGAGAATCGTCAATTGTTGTAAATTTGTAAAAACCGGTTTTTTTTCGGTCTGTTGAGTGTAAATCCGGGCTTCGGGTCGGGTTCGGGTAACAATTGTAGTATTAGACTCGGGCCCGGGCTGGGTCGGGTCTGAGTCTTTCGGGCTCGGACCGGGTAATTTTGTAAAATTTCGGCCTGTGCAGACCTCTATTTTGTACCATAAAAAATAACCAAGGGGTTCAGATAAAAAAAATTTAAGCCATAGAAAAGTATGGGAATCCTTGATGTTCATCTAGAAATGCAATATCGGTATTGAAAAATCGAAATACCGCTTTCTGTGTGATAATAAATCCTATTTCAGTATTATTTTATAAATGCTTGTCCAAAAATCGTTGTATTTGACAGGGCTTCTTCTACAGTCGGACTTGTTTGTATAAATATATGATCAAAATTTTTAGCTTCCAGCGTTGGTGTGGTTGGAAATTTTGGGCCCTCGTGCAAACGACACAAGCCCCCAATGTAATTAGCTATATTGAATATGTAGAAATTCGGGCCCCTCTTTTAGCTGGACTCTCACGCATTGCATGGCTCTGCTACGAGGTGGCTACGCCGAAGGATTCCAGTGAAATTTAGAAAAAATGTGTTTGACTAAAAATCAGTTTGTAGATGTGAAATATCATACATATTAGTATTGATTAATTAGTTTGGTATTGCGTTCTTAATTTTCAAAGTTTGATATTTTTAAAATCGGTATTGAATATAAAACACCGGTGTAACAAACGAGAAGGGAAAGAGCAAATCATATTAGTAATTGCGGTATATATATTCAAAACATATTTTTATTATTGCTTCATCGACTTTCTTCTCTAATGAAACATAATCAAATGTAAATATTGGACATGTTTTGATTGAAGTGATAGGATTTAACCAATATAAATTGTTGCAGTAATCGATTATGTTTTTAAATTATTTCAACAAATTTAATGTTCTGGGTTTAAAAATAGCACAATTAACTCACAGCTAGGGCAAACAATTTATCATGACATTCAGTGATGTAAATAAAGTTAACTTCGCATATCATAAATTAAGTTCTTACCGAAACGTCCACCAAATATCAAAGCACATGACGTTCAACCAGAAGAAGCTCAGCATGAAGAAAAAGTAGATGATAAAGGCTGAAACAGAAAAATGAAAAAGCTTCTTTGATATTTCAAGAAAAAGATAACAAATGTTTAACAACATATTATGTCAATGTCTTAGACATTTCTCCACATATATTTAAAAGGTTTTTAGCCCTAAAAATATACTATATTTGACCCATTAGTTTTTTTTTTCTTTATTCATCTCTCAAAGTCTCGTAAGAATGAAATTCTAATCAATTAATTGGAGCATTTGAAGACTGAAAATATAATTAAAAACAACATAAAAGGCAGATGCATATTTTAAAGTTTTATTGCATACTTAATTATTTAAGTGCACTATTGTAAAATTAAAACCCGGATATGTTGTCCGAAAATACCAAAAATAAAGTGACCGATTACCAAAGCCATTATATTAGCTATTCGAGTTGGCAGTCGACTGCCCTGCTGCTAGTATATTGGCTATCGAAGTGCAGGGCGTTAACATCGATTTAAATACAATTGTTTCGATTATGCCAGATGGAGCATCCGATATGAATGGACTGATTCTGATTACCTAGTATCGTTTGAATAAATTTGAAGAATTCATCAATTATTGTATAAATCTTCCTAAAAAGATGTGTATATTTAAATTCCAACGTTAGTATAATAAATAGGATAATGTTAGCAATTGGAATATCTCAGATGAATGAATTTATTAATGTTCTCTTTGGGGTTGGGGTTGGGGTAATACAATTAAATTCCGCTAATCCGTTTTGTCTTGGGCTTGGGCTGTTTTGTTTGTTCGTAAATAATGGGAGGACGTTAACTCAGCAAGACAAAGTAAAGTGTTGGTTATTACTTATTACTCTCTTGAATACTAAATTTATTCGCAAACTTTACCTGCAAACGTTTTCTGCCTGCCTAATAACTTTTGGTTTTTAATACTCGTTTGCACAGCAATAAAATCCAACAAAATTTGAGCTATTTTATAAGATCTAGGTTTATTGACATGTAGTATAGTGATAAGAATTCCAATTGACGAGAAGATGGATTCGGTTGTTTGAGATTTAAACAGTCAACTCGATCGACTCACTCAACTCAAACATTATTTGTGAGTTTATCTAAAATAATTTAAAAAATCAACACTATTTTTCAGAAAATTTATTTTTGATACTACATGAAATGAGATACGTGCATCTACATATAATGGCTCTTTCGTTAATGAACTAACTACATACTATTATTTAATATTTCGACTGAAGGTGCTAGGTTGTGTTTCAATATTAAATTTGAATCAATCATTTCCAATTCATCCTTGCACTTAAATGCCTGATTATGCCGAAAAGCGAAATTTAGGTTGTTAGTGATAAAACGTGTGAAAATATAAAAAAAAAATGAACGAATCAAATTGACCTGCTATTGGTTCAATTGTATAAAATTGTATCAAAATTTTATTTAAAAATATTGTTTATAGTGTTACGTGTAATTTAAGCGGTCAACAGTAATTTAATAATTTGTCTCAATCATAGGTGTCGCTGTAGACTGCTACACTCACTCTTAATACAATGATAAGATCGGCAAATTTATCACGTAGTCATCAAACCGCGCCAACCTTTAGCAAACATATATAAGGTGAAGAAATTGATTCACGAGATCAATATCCATTATTGTAGTTAAAATCAATAAATGTTGCTTGTGATATAGATAAGATTAGGTTCATAGATTTTAATTATCTGATTACACCAATAAATCAATAATATAATTAAAGGTGTGTCCCGCGGGCCAATTATATCCAGCGTGACTTTTTGATTTGTTTTAAATCTAGATATATTTATTTTTCTTGATACGGAATATTAAAAAATACTTAAATAAAACATGCTATAACAAGAATGAATGAAGTGCTCATCAAAGGCTTTTTTATTTGGAAGTATTTAGATGTATGTGATGTCTTGAATTCTCCCCCTCCCATCCTATCCTATGAACGGTATGGAGAGCGACTAGCTAACCACCAGTCCTGTCTTACGCGTATCCTTCTATTTCTACTCTCTTTGAAAAAAGAGAGGTTGAGCAACTGAGTAACAAGCAGTTCTCGTAGAAACACTTCTGTTGAGATAAACCTCATTAGAAGTTAAACTCTTTTTCTTCAACCAGCTTAATAAATCATACGACCAAAATCAGCAGCCAACCATATCGTATTTGTTTTACGTATTCACACCACTAAATTTGAACATAGATTGCGTTATATTTCAAACAAACAATTGCATAAATTCCATGATAAAAAAAATGAAATATAATCAATGTTTTTTTGCCTTAAAAAAGGGTGGATGGCCTGCCAAAAATTTTTGTTTTCAAAATTTTCCTCATGACGAAAAAGTTTGTGAATCCTTGCAATAAAACGTCATAAAATTTAAACACTCATATTAAACGATTTTCATTTACCACAATGCACACATTGTGACAGCTCGCATAAGCAAAACACAATATTTTTTTCCATATAACATGTCTTATAATGACACCGAAAGAGATATTCTTGTATTAAAAAAAATATCCACACAAACAAAAGTTTTTTCTTTCGAATTCCGGCGAAAGACTTTAACCTAAGTACGTCACTGGCAATATTATTTAATGTTTTGAAACGTGCAATTGACGAATTGGTTTTCTTTCTTCATAGATAATTTATCACCAACTCAACGGGGCTGAAACAAAACGTTATCTTCATGGTCAAAACAATAACAGTTCTTAATAATTATCAACGCTATTGTCAGTTGTTATTTATCGACATTGGACAATACATCACTTAATTTTGTTTTAGAATTTTTTATAGGTGAAATACTTGAAAGGAAAACGACATTACTTGCATTTAGTGTGTTAGCGGTGCTAACTTAGCACTGAGCATAGATAGACCCAGATCAAGTGAAATAATTCTTGTGCTTAGCCCATTTCTGAAGATATAGAATTTTTCTTGGAACCTGACTAGGGCTCGCAAGACCGAAAGAATATAGCAATATCAATATAGAAACAAATATTTAAAAAAACAAAAACAATATGTCCAATTGGGATCGATATACCGTGTAAGTATAATTTTATAAAAAAAAATATCATTATCGTTGGAAAATATATCAGTGTCACATAGAACATTTCTGAATTTTTATCATTTTTTGTATTCAATTATACATCTGCTAATTTTTGTTATTCAAACATTTTTGTAATTAAATACTACTGATGTAAAATCCTGTAATCACTCATGATATATAAAAACTTGTTTCCGAATGATTTGGTAATGTTTTTTTTTTCTTTAGCATCTCGGGCACCTACTGTGGCTTTATTTGAAGCGTTGGAACTACTCAAACTGTTAATTTTAATATGAAAACACATGTGCGGCACTCAAAACTTTAAGTATCCATTTGTTGCATATATTTTTTAACGCTTGGCCATTTAGAACTGACGAATAAACGACTGGCGATATTTTAATGAGATTATTTATGTTCAAAAATGTCAATACATAGTCCTATTTAAAAGTTCATATAAAACTAAACGATGTTGTTTTATGAATAGCAGCTTGTTCTAAATTTGCACAATAGCATGTACTTTTTACATAATAATATATCGAGCAGATGAGATTGTGAAGTTTGTTGAAGGAACGCTATTAAGAATTATCACATACATTAGCTTTAAGCGAAATAACACAAAATATCTGCCTGTCTCTATATCTTTGACATATTTTAAAATATGTTTAGTATTAAAATATAAAATGGGTATTTTTTATTTAAATATTGTAATAATTTTTGTTACTTTAGTTAGGAGGTCCGTGTATAAAATAGTTACCTAATGAAAATGCGTGCTTAAGAATCAATTTATTGTAAGAACATAAAAAGTTGATGTTTAATCACGCCACCGTCTCCCTGTTCATTAGTATGTAATGTCTTTATCAAATGGGATGTTTTGAAAATTCTACTCAACTAGATTTCATTACACGAATATTTGCAAATAATTCTCTTAATTAATTTTTTATTAGCATGTGGCGCGAGGTTATTTAGCGCTCTAGGCAACGGTTATTGGTGCGCCCTTTTTTAACAAACTGGAATATTTTTTTATCTGCATATCCGCTTATAATGTGGATCATACAGCCTCCTAATGGAGGTATCTAAACATATTTTTTACGAGGACTGTTTGTTACTCACTCGCTCAACCTCTATTTTTCGGAGTATATAGAATACGGTACATGACTATAACGAACAAATACAACCATAAAAAAACGTACTATTATTTGTTATTAGATTATAAAAAAAAAAAATTGGTTACACAGTTTATGCGCCCCTTAATGATTAGCGGCCTATGCGATTGCATGTTTCGCATGTAGTGTGGCGCCGGCCCTGTGTGTCGCAGGAACTCTAAAATATTGGTTTTGTAATAAATTTCACAATACGCATCAAAGTTCGTCACCTATTAAGATGAATTCTTTACGAGCTTCATTCGTCATTTGGTGATAATAATTCACAATTTAAAAACTGAAAGCCATTATCTGCCTATGTGGCATTACTTTTCCCCGACCCAGAAACACTAGCTATGTATTTTATTTTTGTATAATAGAAACATTGAATCATGTTTAACACGCTAACCTAAAATGTTCTGCGAATAATGTCGGATATTTAATAAAATAAAACGCTATTATTCTACTAATTTCACATTTTTTATTAGACATTAGGATCGGTTTCATAAATCTAAGCAAAGTTGCTTATACAAAATGAAGTAAAGCTTATAACAAAGTGGAACAAACAGTTGGTAGAAGAAATATTATACAAATGAGCCCCTGACAAGTGAAGGAACCAAGCGGTATTTTAGGAAGAAAATAATTAAATACGTTATATATTTATAATATTATACGTGTATTGTGTATTAAAGTGAAGTGACTCCAGTAAATACACACTGCAAGGGTGTTTGTTATCTCTCTAAAATAAAAATATGCAATCCACCAAAAAAACAAATAGAGACGTGATTGTACGTAAAACTTTTAATTTATAATAATATTGTATCTAAGGTTTCTTACCAAAACTGAAGCACAACGCATCTGTAATCCTGTACTCCTTATTCCGAGCTAAGATTTGTATGGTGGCCAAAAAGGTGTAAGCCATGGTCAATCCAGATACGTATGACATAAGCGCCTTCCCGTGAAGATTTTGGAGTTCTGGAATAAGGGCGTACACTAGGAAAGTCGCCACTAAAAACGGGATGGATATGATCATTCCTGCAAAAAAATAAAAATTCGTGGTGACCACATGTTTCATATAAGGAGCGGATATGGATAAAAACTAAATAAATAAATAAACAAACCTATTGAGTAGACCGACGCCAAAATTCCATTTGGTTCGTCATCTTCAACTTCTTCGACGAAGCATATCAAGGCCAGGTACTTGGTAGTCCAAGTGCCATCTGGGTACTCTCCGGGATCATATTCCCAGGCGTCGATGCAGTACTCCATTTGATGGTGAGTCTTTGAATCTGATAGACTTGTATTGGGAATGAGGAGACCTCCATCCTGTGACAAAAAAAACATATTTACAATTTAAAATTAACGGCAAACGGATTCTTATGTACATAAATTCCTGTTTACAATCATACATTAATTGTTTTTTTAGAATTTTGTTTTTCGAATTGGCAACACTTATTTATTAATTAAGATAGCTTATTTGACAGCTGACAGCTAATTTGTGCTACGCTTAGTTTGCTATATCAAGAGTTGAAGCCGCTTGACCATCGTGTGGCCCGTATGTTCAGTGAATGGGCCGAAATCAAGGTTAGTATTGATCCTCATTTACACCACAAAATTTTGTTCAGCTATGAAGCTCGTTTTTGGTTTAGTGGCTACGTCATAGATTAGTTTGGTGCATTGCTCGACTTCACTCTAGTTGTATTGAACTTTCAAACGCTGACACCGGACATACAATATTTGCATCTAGAACAGGCGTGGGGAACTCGCGGCCTTCTGGCCAATTCTCTAATTCTGTAATCTTTTGTAATTTCGTAAATTCTTGGGATGTTCGATGTCAAAATCCTTGAAAAACCTAAAAAAGGTCCCACGTTAGTAATTTTGGGAAATCCGCAAATTTCTGAGCTTTAGATATTGGCATGAAATTGTTTCCGGCCAAAAATTACCTAGTCAATGTTTACTGCGGCCTTTATGTCGAATCAGAAAAATAAATGCGGCCTTTAGAGAAGAAAAGGTTCCCCACTCCTGATCTAGAACTTGTGCGAACGTCACCTTGTTACTATTTGATGAGCAAACATTCAAAAAGTGATTTGTCACACAAATACAGAGCTTGGGAAATGATGATTTGAGTGTTGGAGAAATCACGGTTTTCTTGAATGTGTCAACTTTATGATTTAATTTTATAGGAAAAAACCTTGTTTGAACACTAATTGTGATTTACATTCATAGATTTTATTATGGATATTTATATTAAACGGTGTTTTTCAAAATTGGTGACCAATTACTTTTTGAATGTTTGCTCCTCATTTACCGTTAGGGAAGAATTTTTTTACAGGCAGACAAAACATGTATTTTCTGTATTGTAATATAGATATAAAACAAATTCTGTGCTCGAATTATTATACAATTTGATACTAATATTATTCAAATATTATGTAAATATAACAAATTCAAAACGAAAAGCTCCAGATTCCAGTCACGGATAACCTTTATTCCTAACAAAAATTTAAAAAAAAAAGCAAAGTCGTTGTATAGAAACCCCGCATGACTGTATGGTCATGCTCATCCATTTATTACCGTGTAATATTGTATACGGGCAGTAGTAAGGACGAGCGTGAACGTATGCGCACCCAAACATTAGGGGTTGAAATATAGCTAAACGTGAAATTTTTAAAATATTTACAATATGACCTCTTAAGATCAACAAAATTTCAATACAAATATATTAGCAAAAGAACTGTAAATAATTTGATGTTTTGATAAAAAAAATAACTAACAAAAAATCGCATGTGCTTTTGATGGCCGTTTCTGTCCCCGCGGCTGATGACTTACTGAAGTCTGCACCCTTCTTAACCAAATCTGAGTAAAAGCAACGATATTCAGGTAGAAAAAGGATGAATAGTGGGATCAATAGACAACAGTGTTTGCTGTGACCATATGGTCACGCTCGTCCTTGGAGGGTAATTCAGTTTTAAATGTTTGTTCTTGTTTGAGGTAGTTTTTAGAATAAAAGGGCCTTCAAATTTTTTGGAGCATGGGGCATCGCAAGTACATAGTCCGCCACTGGTCCATAAGGTTGTTCACATACATATCAGACGTCGTTAAATTGATAAGATTATACTCTAATTTGTTTAGGTTGACACAAGTGACGAAGATTTACGAAGCAGACATTTAGGAATGCAGTCGTAAAATATAATGTGGGAGGAAGACTGTGCCCACTTCTGTCACTTTACATATTTGTACTAGGGATTCTGTGTCGAGACAGCTCGAGAATAAATTCCCGGGAAAGTGCCACTGTTTGCCAGTCTCGGTTCCCGGACATTTGAATAAAACAACAGGAGACTTGAGACTTTAATTAGTATAAAAAGGATTTTATTCATACAATACAAATATAGTTTAAGAATATCTATACATTGAGTATCATCAAAATCTTCCCATTATTAAATAAAATAAAATATTATCATTTTACATATCGACTGTGGAAAGGAAAAAGGACTTAACCCTCAATTTTCCAAAACAGCTTTTTTTCGATAATCACAATGTATACAACTTGACACACATTCTATCAAAAGGATGGAAGCTGAAAATGCCGAATAAGTATCTAAATTTGGCTTTTAAGTTTGAAAAAGATGACCTTGTAAAAAATTAAAACCAAGAAAAAACACTGAAATAAAGGGTTTTCCGAGAAAAATTCTTTAATTAATATTAGGTTATGTCAATTAAACACCAGTTTAGAAGTATTCGTGCACTTCAAGGTTGTGTATAATTCATAATTTGCATATGTCACAAAATCATCAAAACACGTTTTTAGCGCCTCCTGTAAAATTTGATATGTGTGGGTTACGTCCTTTTTCCTTTCCACAGTCGATATGTACTTGTAAGAGATGCTTGTTTGATATAATAATCATAAAATTAATGACATAATGGTATTCTTTTTCAAAGCAAAATCAAACGAATTCTTCGAATGATGTGTAATTGCAATTTTCAAGCAGTGCTTTTTACCTCATGTAACGGGGTGAAACGGCATCCGGCACCTTTTTTCTATGCACTTTTTATGTTTAAAACATATTCGCAAAAACGTATTTTTATTCTGATTTGAAAATAGTAAAAACTAAGTTTAGGCATACAAAATCTGAACTGTGATGTCAAAAAATAAATGCACTCGTTCAAGTTTTCGACTTCAGGAGACAGTTCTCGTAAAAAACAATATTTAAATACCTCCGTTAAGTAGCCATATGCTCCAAAAAAGGATCGTACATGGATTGGGGAAAAAACCTGACAAAAAGTGAGTTCCGGCACCTTTATTTAAAAAAAAAACACTGATTACAAGCAATACAACAATATCATATTTTTAGTATTTAACATAAAAATAATTTTGTATGATTTTTGAGTAACCGACTTCGTTTCGTTAATATTCGTTTAAATATTTTTTTCTTAAAGAGTCGAGAATTTCCCGGGATGTGACAATTTGTCTCTTCTCCCGGGAAATAAAAAAAAGGCCAAGACTTTAGAATCCCTAGTTTGTATGTACATTTAAAGACATGATGTTATATTTGTTTAGCGTTTATCGGCACGCGGCCAGGGCCGGTTGGCGGTAGTCCTGTATTGAAGAAATAATTTGAAGTCTGCATTTACTAGGTTAGTAAATTAAATAAATGTTCAGTAAGTAAATTATGAAAACAATTGATATTCACTGAAAAGTAACCAAAGTAAATTGTCAACAGTTTATAAAAAAATACTGTCGTTAATT